>BSBN01000261.1:17230000-18597083 GCA_027924645.1 Cunninghamia lanceolata | reverse complement strand
TTCTTTTGGCATCAAGTAATACCTCCACTTTTTGAGTGATTGGACTAGAGCATACATTTCCAAATCATATGATGAGTATCTCTTCTTAGCATCATTGAGTTTCTCACTGAAGAATGCAATAGGCCTCCCTTCTTGACTGAGTACTGCTCTAATTGCCATGTGACTTGCATCACATTCAACTTGAAAAATCTTGTTAAAATCAGGAAGTGCAAGGACTGGCTGCTGTGCCACTTTCTTCTTCAATGTTTCAAATGAATCATCTACTTCCTTTGTCCAAGTAAATCTGCACTTCTGTCCTCCTTTTATGGTATCAAGCATGGGTGCACAGACATGACTAAATCCTCTTATAAACTTCCTATAAAAGGTTGTTAACCCATGGAAACTTCTGACATCATTCATGGTTCTAAGAGTTGGCCAAGACAATATGGCACTGACCTTCTCTTGATCCATTTTTAGTTTGCCATGTGAGATGACAAAACCTAAATAGATGATCTCCTCCTGCATGAACAAACACTTGTCCAAGTTGATCATTAACTGTTCTTCATGTAACCTTTTGAGGACTAGGTCTATATGTTTGAGGTGTTCTTCCCTTGTATTACTGAAGATCAAAATGTCATCTAAATATACTATGACAAATTTACTTATAAATTCTCTCAAGACCTCATTCATCAATATCATAAAGGTACTAGGAGCATTGGATAAACCAAAAGGCATGACCTATACAACCCTTCATTGGTCTTAAATGTAGTTTTCCATTCATCTCCTGGCCTAATCCTGATATGATGATAGCCACTTTTCAAATCTATTTTTATAAAATATTTGGCACCTCCTAAACAATCAAGCAAATCCTCTATCCTAGGTATGGGGAACCTATACCTGATTGTGATCTTATTAATAGCCCTTGAATCAGTGCAAAGCCTCCAAGTGCCTTCCTTCTTTGGTGCTAGTACAGCTGGTACTGCACATGGGCTTAAACTTTTGCCAATTAGGCCTGTGTCCAAGAATTCCTCAATCTGTCTTGCTACCTCTGCATTCTGATCTGGTGTAAGCTTGTATGCTGCTTTGTTTGGCAGTGTAGATCCTGGAATCAGATCTATGCAATGGCTGATATCTCTTATAGGTGGTAGGGACCTTGGCATTCCATCAGAGATGATGCCTTTGTACTTGTCCAATAACTCTTGGACAGTTGGATCTATAAGCCTTTGTTTCTTCTCTCCCTTGACTTCTTGCTGCTACTCCTTGTTCACTGTTAGGCATGGAATTAGGGCATATGCAACTGCATCTTCTTCTACTATTTCTTTCATGAATTGTTTGCCTTCTACCATCATCACCTTGACTTCTTTCCCTTTTGATTCCACTTCATTCTCCATTAATAAAAGTAACTCTATCACCTTCCCATCCTTGGTAATTGAATATGTATTCCTAACTCCATCATGGTGTGCTTTCAAGTCATACTGCCATGGTCTTCCAAATAAGAGATAGCAAGCATCCATCTTGGTAATGTCAAACAATAATCTATCCTTATATGTTCCAATCTGAAATTCTACCCAAGCCTGCTCTTCCACAACTGTATGTTGACCTTGAGTAAGCCATGAGACCTTATATGGGCAAGGGTGTGGCAATTTCCTAAGCTTAAGCTTTTCCACCATTTCAACAGACACAAAATTTTCAATAGATCCAGAATCAATCAGAACTTTACATACCTTCCCTCCTACCTTGCAAGTAGTTCTGAAGAGAGACTTTCTTTGTGGAGGTTCTTTGTCAGGCACCTTCATGGTGGTCATTGTTCTCCTCATCATCAATGATTCTCCTTTCTCAGGATATCCATAACTATTAGGAGCATTCACACTTTGGTAGGTGTTTGAGCTTGTCACACTTTGACTATCAGGTTCTTGGATCAGATTTGTTCTCCTTTCTCCCATTGAGCTTGTTGCCTTTTCTAGACATCTACTGGCTATGTGGCCTTCTTGATTACAATTATAACATTTGAGAGGTCCTCTGCCCTGGGATCTCCCTCTAAATGGTGGTCTTCTGCCCCTAAAATTTCCTTTTTGATTTTGACTGCTGTCTCCTTTGTTGCCCTCTGGATTGTAATCACTTTGCTGTCCAAATCCATTTCCTTTACCTCTGAATGGACTTCTTCCCCCTCTCTGTTGTCTTCCTCTTCCTCTATTGTTCTGCTCTTCCCTTCTCTTTAATTTTTGTTCCACTTTGAGTGCTAATTGGTAGCACTTCTAAACTATATCTGGGTTATGCAAATTCAAATCTTCCTGAATGTTAAACCTTAATCCATTAAGGTATCTTGCTGTCTTCTCTTCCTCACTCTCCTTTACCTTTGCCTTGACACAAAGTTTCATGAACTCTTCTATGTATGAGCTGACATCTAGCTCCTTCTACTTCAGATTTTGTCTCCTCTTATGTAATTGGATGCTGTAATCCAATTGAACATAGGCTTCCTTCACTAAAGCCATCATCTTTTTCCAAGTAGCAACTCTGTTCTTTCCTTCTTTCATCTTGTCATCTTGGATGAAATTCCACCAAGTGAGTGTAGCCTCTTTCATTTTAGATTGGGCAATCTTCACCCTTTGGTGTTCTGCTATTTCCTCTGTTTCAAAGAAATTATTCATGGAGTCTATCCACTCCATCACTAAATCGGGATCCATCTTTCCTGAAAACACTTATAGATCCAATTTTATATCCATGGTCCTTCTCTCTAAGGACCTGAGGGCATTGATTAAGGGTCTCTGGTCTGCAAGAACATCTTCCTGCCTAGGGATCTCCTCTTCATCCCTGTCATCCTCACCAGAATCTTCTTTTCCCTTTCCTACCTTGTCCCTCAACTTCTCTAACTCATCTTTCAAAGCCTCATTCTAAGCTCTGACTACTTTGCTTTCTAAAATCTGCTTCTTTACTAGGGTAGCCAATTCAGCATTGGTCATCCTTGCTAGAAATTCTGATGTTCCCTCTGTATTAGACATTTTGTCTTCACCTCTTCCCAATCGCTACAAACCTTTGCTCTGATAGCACTATGATGCAGAGCGGGCAGTGGAATCGTGAGGATTAGTTAATAGTCACCCGCAACATACATTTCCTGCGTATGTTCTTTCATTGACAAAAACCCACTTCTATCAGCGAGCTTGAACTTTGTCACGCCGAGCTCCTTCCTCTAGTCAATGGGGATTAGATTTTGCGCCTATCGGCGAGACCATCGTGAATGGTAAATCTCAACTACACTGTCGAACCACTGAATCCATCGCTTTATTAAACCGACGCTATCTCTAAACCTATCACTGCAATCCCAGAACCACTGAACCACCAGCTCGTTGAACCATTGAACCGTTGAATCAATGAATCGCTGAACCGGTTCAACGAATGGTTCAACTGTCGCTACTTTCTCCATCGCCAAATGGTTGAACCAAATGGTCTGTTTGAATCGGTGAACCTTTGAACTATTGAACCGGTTCAAAGGTTCAATCAAATCTTTCCTTACTTAGACTATCAACCAAACCCAAAGTCCTTCGCTGTTACACTGTTTACGTCGATGAACTTCCAAACCGTTGAACCCTTCACTAACGGTTCAACCAAAGATTTTCTGTCTAGACTTCAACTGTTGACGGAATCTAATGTTAGAACTCACATCGACACTTCCTCCATTGAGCTGAAATCCCTCGAACAATTGAAATGGGTTCAACCACATGAAATCGAAACTGCCTGCAACGCTTTAACTGCGCCGATCAGCCCAGTTAAAACACTCGCGATTTCACTAAACTGTTTCTCTTGCAAACATACAGATTTCTACCTTTTGATGGCCTAGCACATGAAGATGCTAAGATTTATCTAAGCATGCTATAATCGATCCTGCGAACACAAAATGAACAAACACAAAACATAAAACCTAACCTACTATATACAGCCATTCCACTGATTTGAAGAATCTCACCAGTGGAATGGGTTAACGAACCATTCCGACTTCAAATCAAAAAATTGATTACACAAGGAAATCAAACACAAACAAGATCTTCTTTTATTGCTTCCTGAATTGAAATACAAATATCTGATTTTACAGTCTTCGAACTTAACTGCACAATACTGCTTTGATCCCTATCTCTCTCAACCACAATATCAATCTATATGAGCTGAGCTATTTATCTACTTGCCAATAGTAGTATTGACATGATTCCCAGCGACTGGGAGACAATTCCAAGCGGCTGGGAGATGATAACTAACTAACAAACTCTAACAAACTTATCATGACAGATCAATAAATGTCCTAGGGACTTACAAACATAAACCGAATTACAAACACCAATGATACGTCTGGTCAAACAGACTTTATTACATCAAAATGAACTGTAAACAGCTAAATGTTAGGTGCCCTTGTACCAAGAATGCTTCGGTAGTATTTATCCAGATAATGATCAATACATTTAAAGACGTTATCCATGATTTCCTTGAAGTGTACTTAGACGACTGGACGGTCTATGGCCTAGTAAAAGACCATATTCAGGTTCTTCAGATGATGCTAAACTAGTGTAGGAACATGCAGATTTCACTAAACCTAAAGAAAGGTACATTTGTAGTACCGTATGGGACACTCCAATGTCATATCATATGCAAAGAAGGACTAATGGTGGATTTGATGAAAATAGCCCTAATCTGGAATCTACCACTACCAAAGAATGCTCTGGAAGTTAAGACATTTTTGTGATAAACTACATATCATAGGAAATTCATCAAAGGGTATGCTAGAATTGTAGCTCCGTTAGAAGAACTACTAAAAAAGAGAATAGGACGAAGTATTGAATGGAACGAGGTAGCCCAAAAATCCTTTGATACGCTGAAACAGTAAATTATAGAAGCACCATTCCTCATTTTTCCGGATTGGAATATCCGTTCCATGTTCATGTTGATGCCTCTGGAATAGCCACATGAGCAGTTCTAACTCAACCAAAAGGGAATAAAGATCATCCTATAGCCTTTGCTAGTAGGAAATTATCAACATCAGAAAAGAACTATACCACCACATAAAGAGAAGCATTAGTAATGGTATATGCACTACAAAATACAAGCATTATCTACTTTCCACACCATTCATCTTCTTCACAAACCATGAACCTCTTAAGTACCTACTTAACAAAATGGTAACCCATGGCTAGATCTCAAGATGGTTGCTCCTATTTCAAGAGTTCAATTTTAAGATAATGCTGAAACCCGGGAGGAGCAACCAAGGCCCAGATTATTTATCAAGAATTCAGACTAGTGAGGAACCAGATGTACACAAAGAAGAACTATCCAGTACACACTTGTTCCGCATCACAACGGTATCAAAAGAGTTATAAAATATTACAATATTATTATCCACCAAAAAATTCCCAAAATATTTAACCCCGTAAGACAAACAATCATTAGCACGAAGAGCAACACCATACACATTAATAGAAGGGGAACTACATCACAGGGGAAATGATGACATACTACAGAGAGTTGTCTATAACCACAAAAGGAAGGCTATCTTGCAAGAAGCACACAACAGGATTGCCGGAAGACATAACTCTGTAGAGTCCACAACAAGGAAGGTAAAATTAGCCAGCCTATGGTGGCCAACACTATACAAAGATGCCAAGGACTATGCAAAAAGATATGATATTTTTCAAAGGGTAGGAAAACCCACCAACCAGGATGAGATGCCCCTAAGATCGGTACTATCCCAAAGTCCTTCGAGAAATGGGCAATAGATTTCATTGGGCCTATTGACCCTCCAAAAAAACATTCCAGAGCTCGATTCATTATTATTGGTATAGAATACCTGACCAAATGGGTAGAAGTAGAGCCAACTAGGGACTATATTGCAAGAACTACCACCAAGTTTTTATACAAAAACATCATTACACTGTATGGATGCCCATTAAGCATAGTTAGTGACCAGGGCAAGCACTTCATAAATGAGATGATAAAGGAACTCTTATAGAATTTCATGATAATACATAATAAGAGCTTACCATATCATCCACAAGCTAATGGAGCCAACGAATCTTTAAACAAAATAATTGAAAAAACACTAACAAAATTGTGCAATAGCAACCGGACATACTGGGATGTCAATATACCGGTAGTCCTTTGGGCATACTGGACTTCTTCTAAAAGAACTAGCAAGTTTACACCATTTCAACTGGTATATGGTTTGGATGCAATGGTACCCATGAATTTCATAATCCCTAACATATGCATAGCTCTAACCTTACGGTTGGAAGAAGATGAATCCTTACAAACAGGAGTGGAGGAATTAGAAAAAACTAGGAGAATTCTGGCAGATTGCTAGATATAACCAACAATTAGAAAGGCAAAGACAAAATGCATGGCATGACCGAAACCTACCTTTGAAAAACTTCAAAACAGGGGATCTAGTATTACTATATGACAATAAATTCAAGAAATAAAGCAAGTTGAAGGTCCGGTGGTTAGGACCATATTAGATTCACAAAATCAATGAATCTGGAGCAGTTAAACTCTGATGACTAGACTATACACCGATAACTGGACATGTCAATGGAGCAAGATTAAAACACTACTTACCAAGATAAACATACAAAACCACACCACATTGTAAAATATTATAAATAATATAAATATTGTACATACTATAAACCACATATCATATGATAACCATAAAAAATATGAAAATTACACACCACCGCCAACAGACCAAAAGACTCGTGCAAAGCAATAAATTCTCAGCTACCACCACCACCACACTACAAATCACACCCCACTACCCTCAAGTCTATAAATACCTAATCACCCCACTAACATTCCTCACAAAAGTGATAAAAAAGAACTAAGTACCCAACGACCAGGTGAGAAAAAACCCTGAGCACAGAGCCCTTCATTACACTCTCTTGCACAAAAATGGCCACCCCTACAGTAATCCACATATCATAGAAGTGAATTCTAGTATTCAAAAGGGTTCTATTCAAAGCCATGGTTATCGACAAGGAGGGAACATTCTCATTCATGCCACACATGTCGTTTATCTGGAAGATGTCTGGAAATACATTCAAGAGCCCCTTGCAGAGCTGAATCATACAAAGTTGGAGGATCTTCTTTACCAACTATTAGAGAATGATGATAAAACATACAAGCCAGAATATATAGAAATCAGTCGAAAAAGCCTCGATGTATGGAAGGACTACCCAAATTTCTGTAATGAAAATGAATGGTTACAAATTATAATGAGCAGGGCCATGATGATTTCATATATCTAGACAAACTCCACCGAATCACAAAGGAAGCCATTCATGCAGTCATCAAACTAAGGATGGTAGGAGGCATTCCATCTAAAAAGGCCATCAAAAACACTGAAGTGGAAAAATTGACCAAGGCCACATTTGACGGCCGAAGCTTGAGCTTGAAAACAATAACAAACCTAGTAGTGTGATACATGACCAAGGGGATAGCATGAAAGATCTACTACACCAACCGAGAGGACTCCTCGACTGCCACCATCATCCACACAGCCTATCAAATGGTGGTAGAAGGCAAAGATTTTGACTTGTGCGAGGTAATGCTGGAGCAACTACTGGAGAACCTGCACAAAATGAAATCCTCCAGATATCACTTCTGGTATAGAAAACTACTTATATGTTTAATGTTTTATTTCTTAAAAGAATTACCTAGTTTCAAAGGTAAGGTTTGGCATCTCCACCAGACCATAGCAGCCTAGATAAAATACCATACCTGTCAGTATGTCAATTTTCAAAGCTGGCAAGCTACATACTAGGGGTTTTTCAAAACCTTCCAAATAGAAATGTAAGCAAGGGACCGAGTCCCCTACCTCTCAGTGAAAAAATATGAACAAACTATCACATTCTTGGTGGACAAAGATGCCACTTATATGGAGGTGATAGAACCTCGCATGGTATGAATTCTGATGCTACCCTATGAGGTCACCACTATAGAAATTGAGGCTTATGCCAAAACCCTCCTCCAGAGCCCGAAGGACCCCAATGTAGAGAGGTTCGGTACATACCAAGAGGTTATGGACCAAAAGATGGAACAAGAGATCCATGAGGATAAGGAAAAGAAGAAAATTAAAGCTTAGAAACAGGGGTGCAAAACTGAAGAAGGGACGAAATCAATAGCAACCACCTTGGTACAAGTACTACAAGGTCACAATCTACCATAGTAGAAACTTCAGAGGGACCCACAACATCAGTATCGACAACCTCCCAACCAAAGAAACCATCGATTATCAAATGAGCCCGGTAGCTGAGGAAGAAGGTGAAGACTCAAAGGCAAAAAGGATATACAAAGCAAGCAGAGATTGAAGAAATCTCTGAAGATGAAGAAGAGGTCAAGAAACCTCTCAAAAAGAAGAAAAAGACTCTAGACACGCATCCACTACAATCAAAGGAGAAAAAGGAGGATGACCCAAAGAAAACTCCGGAACTAGAATCTTTGGAGATGCTAAGTGGACCCATTGATGTCCTCACAACATTCAATGCCATTGCTCACCAGGGGATGCTACCAGAGATCCTACAAACATACAACATCTATGATGAAGAGTGTAAGGACAAAATAATTCAAAGTCTAGTCTGATATGTGAATTATTTGATTAAAGGTCTGGAAGATGTAATGAAGGAATTTCAGGAAGAAATTGCAACTGCAATAAGAGCAAAAAGAGCTACAACTCTCATCAGAGATGAAGATATGGATCAAGCCATATTATCCATAGGATCCAACATCACTAAGGAGTAAAAGCATGCATTGGCACAAGCACAGGCAATGGAGCTCCATACCAAACACATAATAGATAGGCTCATGACAGGAGATCTGGAAGAGGCAGAAGCTATCCATAAGGAGATTGAGGAGAAATCCCAGAAGTTCTATGAAGAAATGAATAAAGGTCTAGAGCAAGACAAAGGGCCACACACAGACAATGTTGACCCCATAAAAACTGGTAAGACAACAAAAGTGGAGATGCCGAAGCTAGAGGACAATAAAGGAGAATTTGGAGAAAAGAAAATAAAACCAGAAGATAATACAATAGGGTCCAGAGAAGACAAAGAAGAGAAGAATGAGGATCCCAGAGAAGTGTCCACTCCTTCAGATACAATCTTAGTAATTAAAAACTTCTTGGCCCAACAACAACAAATTCAATTAGTGCCAATCATAAAATTGATTCAAGTCCCATTAGTGGACTCGCAAGTGAATTTGTTTGGGATGTCACCAACTGAGAAATTATAGTTAATGGACATTTTCCACACAACCGCTAGAGAGGAACTCCTCCACAAGCACGTCCAATAGATAGAACAACTACAGGAGGAAATTAACACTCTCCGAAAGGTAATACCCCATTTTTCTAGGGACCAATCCTTCCTGATTCTGTAACAAATGGTCATCGGGATACAAGTGGATGTTACATCCCAAAAGGAGCAGATAAGGAAAGAAGCCTAGGATGACTTAATCAAACAAAATACTCAACAAGCCATCAAGAGATGTGCTACGACACAAACTCACCTGGATCAACAAATCAAACAAACTGAAGATAATATCAAAGTTGTCGGTATAATATACCAATTTTGCTTACAATGGCCCAACACCACCAAAGGCCTCTAGAACTAGATTGCACAAACAAAGGATCAAATAGCTCAGATAAGCTAAGATCCCCTATAGGACCCAACCAGAGCAACAAGGGATAATATTGAACAACTCCACATCCAGCTACAACAACTCCATACTCAGCGAGAGCTAGTCAAAGAAAAAGTCCAACAACTCTGGGAGGCGGTGGATAGTGAACTAAGGTTCCTTCAACTTATTTTGAAATAAGCTAAGAAAAAAGTAAACATCATCAATATCCCCACCAGCCTCTAGGAGGCCGAGCTTACACTAGTACAAATTCAAACTCAGATAAGTACCCTCCTCCATGCACATGCACATTGGGCCACCACATTGGCAAATCTCAAAGTAGAACATCAAAATATATTGCCTAATTGAGCTATATGTCTAGAGGACAAGACATCATTTTAAAAGGGGGGATGATGTTAGTAGGTCAAGTATCAAAACAAGGGATATCAGAGAATACCGGAAGATAGGTGAAAGGACCTCGTTACCGGAAGAGACACGAGGTGCATAACATGAGACATGTCACTTCAGTGGAATATTTGTATATATATATATATATCAAATGTAATAGACATAAGGAAGATATATAAGAAATATACTATAATATGAATTCATACCGGAGCTGAGACTAGACCTGCCTGCTTATACCAATTATGGCTTGATATATATATATATGCATAGGAGTTATAAGGGAATTTACGTGTCATGAATGGATGTCTTTTGCATTTTTCTCATATGTTATGACGTGTCTTATATGTGTACTTGACTCTTACCGGTTAGGCTTAATTTTATGACTGTGTCCTCCGGGGTATAAATAGACTACTCAAGAAGTACCAGAGTATAGTTTTCCAGATTGTACCAGCCTGATATCTCTTTCCAATAGGTACTAACAATCAAGAAAAAATTGGCTTACTAGTAGACAAAGACTCTATCATGGGGGGTCTAGGGTTGGGGCTCTAGCAACTTGTGATGCTAGGGTCCTTCTATGGTATAGCTTCCAAATTTTAGGGGATGGTTAGGGATGGTTTTCTAAAGCTCAAGGTGTTCAAATTTCCTTCTATGATCGACAAAATGGTGGAAAATAGGTTAATGTTATCCTAAAACTAGGGGAATGGACACCAAAATAGATGTAGAAGCATAAGGTGGAGATTGCAAAGGATGCAATTTCCTAACTTACATTATGCCCCCCATTATTGGGATAATGAAACTATAGTGAATAAGCATGTTAAAATAAAATATAGTATTTAAATCAATGCATTAGGATACACACAACATAAGGATATAGGTCTTTATCTCTTTCTTCATTCATTTCCACACTCATGTACCTACTCCTACAAATGAACTACATCAAAGAAATGTAGTTACGATAAAAAAATAATAGAAATATCATAAACCTATATGAAATGGAAACAAAACATAACAAGATACTAAGCATGGATAAAACACTACACATGCATGGAAGCATTACATTAAATAAATACTAACATGAACAATGGCAATATAAATATGACAATGAAATACTAGAAATAATAACGGTAAACTAAAAATAGTAATGATTAGAAATAAAATCACTAAGTACATAGACACCTAGTAATAAAAGTGGCTATCATAACAATAGTAGAGAGGAAAAGGTTAGAAAGAATCCAAGGGAATCAAAATAGACTACAATAGGATCACGCTAGAAATGGAATCTAGGAATATGGTTTGGCTATATCATGGACACTAAGATGTGATAAGAAGATAGGTCATGATAATGTTGTCTATGTTTTCTCCACCAAACTAATAATAAGACTATGTTAAGACAAATTAAAATTAAATGATAAAAGGTAAAAAGGGGCCAAGCCACCCCAAAACTAGATAAAACGTTAGAAGGGGCCAAGCCACCCCAAAAAAGATAAACCAAAGATAAAAGTGGTCAAGTCACTCCAAAAAGGTAAATGGGACCAAGGCAACCCCAAAAAGGATAAAATAGAGCTCTATAATGGTAAACTGGGTAAAGTGGGGCCAAGCAAGGCCCACTCACTAAGTGATTTGGGTAAATGGTGGTAGGTTCATCACTGGGTAACTTTGGGTAAAAGGTGGCAAGTCTAACATTGGGTAAGTTTAGGCAAAGGTGGTAGATCCACTACTGGGTAAACCTAGGATGTTAATGATGTTGATGTAAATAATATATAGGATACGTGCCCCCTTAAATTGATAGGTGAAAGAATAGAGCTAGTCAATTTAAGGTAGTAGATACGAGAGAAAGATGAGTAATGTTATGGTAGGTAATAGTAGGATAATATGAGAAATAGTGGGGAACAATTGAGTGATGCCCCCAATTATAGGAAATTATGCCCCTTGGGTAGAGATAATGCTTGATAATGCTTGACAGGCATAGGCGATGTAATGGGTCACAAGATCATATAGGAGTGGTCAAGTAATGAGAATAGAGTGGTTGAAGGTTGGGTCAAAATGATGATAATATGGGCCAAAGAGATGGAATCCTATGCCCTCAACTCCAAGAAATAAATATGATATGCCCCCATGAAACCTGGGTAAGCATGATAGAGTGATAAAAGGTGATAGATTAGTAAATATCAATCATCATGTAAAATATAAATGTCCATGTATGTGATTTAGGAGAGTCATGGTATGGATGCATATATAGAAAATGAGAGATAAGATAGGGCATCCCCCAACTAGGTAAGATGTGATAATGCCCTATGGTAAGGGCAACTAGATAGTAAGCATAAGAGAGGAAAATATGATAAATAGGATAAACTGGAGTGAAATGATGATGGGGTAAGTATATGTGAATAAGGAAAATGTAGAGGATTGGGAGCCAATTGGTATATGTAGATCAAGAGACACCATCAATCGCTTATGCATGAAGATTGCAAGGAGATTTGACTAAACCACATGCTTTCTACGTCATATGGTAAGGATGTGAGAAAATATTGAGGCAAACGATAACCGCTAGAGAGGAATGTATTAGGTCACAAATAGTGTGAAATGCAATCAATACTAATGTAAGGTATGGCATAGACTACTTGGGAGAACTAGGTAGTGAATATTCCTATACTTTGTAGATAAATGAAGACATGTAATCATGGAATGAGAATAAGTGGTGAGGATGGAATAATGAGTAGGTGCCCCATCATATTCCATGCAAGATCAAATAAGAGAGAAAGACATCCTCAACCCACAAGTGTACCCTTGTAATGCCCATAACCCCATATAGAAAAACACCCAAGATAAGACTAAAACAAATCATTATAAGATTGAGTCATTTAGTAACAAAGCCAATGCTTTTATATGATTTATCCTTCCTAATTATTACTCATTATAATAACATGTTTACAATTTCAATATGGTCAATCACCATAATATATAGAATGACATTATGGCCACTATGTTCATATCTACGATTTTTTTAGTAAAAAGAGAGAAAATACTATAATATATTAATTAATGTCATCACTCATAACTTATTAATACTCTCTATATGATAAGAGTTATTTTTAAATGGTAAAATATAGGAATGTATAGCATAATTATTACGTTAACTACATCCAAATTCTAAATTATTAAACACAATATAATCATAGTGTTATATAATATCATTTACATTAAATGTAATACTACCCAAATCCATTTTCGAATTAAATATTGTATAGTCCATATATTTAAACACATAAAACTTTTAACGTATTATATTTGTTCTAATTCTTATCTTCCTATTGGCGTTTATCCACCTTAAGTTGTAGCTCCAAGTATTTTTATGGCATAATAACTTATTCCAAATTAGAAATGTAAACTTTAAAAAATTACTAATTCATGGCAATACCAATGCTATATCACAACTTACAATATTGCACTAAATAGGATAATATCTTTATAACATGACAAATCCCTAGACCCAAACCTATACCTCAAGGAACCAATTCTTTGGCCCTACCTACATATCATGTAAGGGAATTAGAGGCTTCATAGTTTGACACACACAATAGTATGAGGAATTCATCCTCATAGTTTTGGGATGGGACTCCCAACTTCTCTTAATCAAAATCTTTAATAATGCTTTAGTACTTTTAAGAATTATACCTAACCCTTTTATCTTTCCTACTTTAAAACAAATTGAAGGATGCCATCTTATATAATATAATGCAACACAGAAAGCATCAATATTGAAAGGTCCATTAAACCATCGCTTTTCCAACTTATAGATTGACTCGTGAGAATGATTCAAGGTTTAACATCTATTTATTTATGCAATTTTTTCTGTAACTCTTTAAATCATCCATTGTTATTCTAGGATCTATTTGTAACTTAATTTCACAAACAATCCCAATTTATGATTCTTTGGATCATTTCCATAATAATTTCAGTGCTATATTTAATCAAAAATCACTTACAAGAATAATCACATATTCTAAGGTTCTTAAGTTTTGGTCTTAATGTATTTATTTTAATAATCATGCATAATGTCCTAGTAAACAATTACATTACCAAAATACAATTAAGGAGTTTCCAATTCCCTTTGATACATTTATCATCTATTCTCATGTAACATTTAAATCATCGTTCAATATGTTTTAACACCATACTTGAAATCATTCCCATTATGGCACTTAACTCATATTAATATTTCAACCACACACACACACAATCCTTCTTGTTCCATTCATAAATCTCATCCCACACCCATCGTTACTTTCTCTCCAATATGGTTCCTGGTGATGATTATCATAGTTCTCTCTCCATTGAAGGGATTGTGACTCAAAACTTTGTTTTAATAATCATGGTGGATCTCACAAGCACTATCAATGTTGTGATACATGAACACTTGTATATAAATTGTTTTAAACAAGATTCTTAATCGACCTTTGATGTTTCCTTGCATATGTATAATGGAATATCCATTTCTACTATTGGTTTGATTACTCTTCCCATTCAAGTAGGACCTATGTGCATGGATGATTTATGCCACAATATTCCTATGTCTGATTGGTATCACATTCTCATGGGCCATCATTGGTTTGATGCGATGCAATCTATCCCATCTATTATTTACCAGTGTTTGAAATTTTCCTACGAGGGAGTTGCTATAATTATTCCTTATTGTCACTATCAACTAATCTCTACTTTGGGGAAATCTTCCCTCTATTATTTTTGGCTAACCCCATTTGCTCCACTTAGACCTCATAATGACATGTTATTTTATCTCTATAAATTCTACACTACTAGGCAATTCATTCCTCCTACCATGCATCTTCCTTATGCTATCCTACTATCCCCATCCATTGTTGTTTCATCTTCTTCATCCACTTCTAGTTCTCCTCCTACGCCTTATTGAGTCACTAGATGACCATGATTAGGGTGATGATGATTTATTGGATGAGGAGTTTGATAAGTAGGTGCTTGTGCTTTGTTTTCTATGTATTTAAATCTGTGTACATGCTTGTATGTTTATGTGTATATTACATTTGTGATTTATTTTCTACATTGGCATGTGTGTATTTATATATGTTGGCTTTTATTTTTCTTTTTTGCTTGTTTCCTTGGGGATGATTCAAAGAATTTCACCTTTACCCACATAGAATCATATTGTCTCAAGTGGAAATATTTTAGTTTTAATCTCTATTTGTCATGTACCTTTTTATTTGTGATAATAGTTATTTATTCCTTAGGAATTTGATGACAATTCCTCTATAGATTTACTATAAATTATAAACATATACTAACCTTGACATATAGATCCCTTTATATGTATTTTTTTGTGATGTTGCTATGTTGCAGGTGATATTGCCTCACTTATGTTTATGTCATTCTTTGGACATGATTTTAGGTGTACCATTTGATTTATACTAAGAAACATCTCTTTATTTTTCCTATTTTTAGGGAGCAAAATATCATTGACATTAGGAACATATAGGTTGAAATGTGTGTTTCTTGAGGACCTGTTCTTCCCCTTTTCTACCTTAAAATCAATTGCACGTACACTTTAGTTTTGTAATTATTTTAAGGGGTGCATATATCCACATCCACCATTTACACACTTGGACATGGCCACCTTTTGTGGTGTCGAGTATAGTGAATGCTTGGATATGGTCACCTTTATTAGGATTACTTAGCAACAAAGTGCATTAGCACATGCAATCCATAATATTGTATTTGTGTATGAATCACCTAGAAATAGATCACACTAGTACACGTAATTCATGACACCATTTATATGATTCATAGCAATAGAGCATGATAGACCAAGAATCATATGCACATTTTTCTAACAACAGAGCACATTGGGTTTGTGTCCTTCCATTTTCTAGAAACAAAGCATGCTATCAAATATTGTCATATAGACTAATTATATTCCTCTTTTGTGTGTGTGGATCCTTTGTTTTTCTTGCATATGTGTGTGTTGTGTAGTTTCCTTTAACATGTATCATGTACATGTTGGATCATATATGATTTCCTAGCATACTTTGTGTTGGGTCCCAAAACCGTAGCTCACATTCCTAGAGGGACCAACTCACCTCAAGGCCAAGGACTTGTTGTATTGAGGGTGAATCAAGTAGCTTATCAAAAAAATGTGAGTGGTTAAAGGCCAATTGATGAGAGTGGGCATGCTCTCCTTTGCTTCAAAGTCAGCTAGACCTAGGAGGGTATTCTTAGAGGTATCCTTAACAAGCTTTTAAACCAATTAAAATGCAACATGACTACAACAATAATAGCTATACCCAATGTATGATTGACCCTTGTAACTAGGTCAAAGAATAACTAGATGCGTATAAAACCTCTTAAGTTGATACTACAACCTTGCATATGCACTTATATATGACAACATTATCATAATCCCTATAGATGAACCTACTTAACTTTTCATACACAAGAGATAGGTGTAGGCATGTATGACATGATTCTCTAATGATTTCACTGTTAGGATTAGACAAACTAGAGAAATCAAACTATGCCAATTATAATGCAAATTAAATACACAAAAAAATGAGAATACCACAACAACACAAGAATTTAACATGGTTCACCCAATGTGGGCTACATCCACAGAGAAACAACCATCCACTTTTTATTATCCAGATCAAATCTCATGAATTACAACCTGCAACTTAATCCATTGTTGTGCTATAACAATACACTCTAATATCGTTATGTCTCATGACCTTTCATGTTCCACAGCTGTATTTAACAAGATTTTTGGCGGTTTACAATGTCGGCTAACAAACAACTCCTTTATTAATTTTTATGCCCCCTACATTGCCCCGTTAAATAATTTGGGGTCAAAATGTGGCTGTCAAAGTCAATAAAATATAGCTTGTTGCATTTACCTACAACATGATTAGTTGCCACATACCAACATTCACTTGTTTGAGGTTACTTGGGATTTTTTCCATAGTTGCAATATTGAATCATGAAATCATGTGAAACCTAATCTACTCTTACAACTCACAAGAATATAGGATAATAGAAAGAGAGTGTTTGGCCTCTCACCAATTTGGACTGATACCTACTCCATTGGGAAATAGAATCATGAACTATAGGGAGGAAGGAGACACATCCAGTAAAACATCAACAGAACTAGATGTGCATTTTCATACAAATAAAAAATACATTACATGCAATGGACATACTTAATAATCTAGAATTGAACTGTAATAACCCATATGAAACAAATGAATGACCATCACAAGATCCTTGCAATGCATTAGATGGTATCACACATACATCAAACCATTATTACAATCACACCAACAAATGTGGCGAGAGAAAATACATAACTGTGATTACATATTCCCTTAAATCACTACAAAATACCATGGAGACATACCATCACATGCATATGTACATTATAAAACCTTTCTATGAATTACAAGATGTATTCCCACTCCTTACAAACCAGACAAACATTGCTTGATGCCCTAGAATCACCTCGAAGCATTTGCAGAACAGAAAATTAGCTCAATGACCAACTAATTTTACATATTTTTTCATGTATATATAGCATTTTGGTTTAATGCATCCTTTGACGTAGGAGCATCCCTAATTCAAGAGTAATCTTGCATCAACCAAAAACATTTGCATTTCAATTCTTTCATTTTCCTAGTTCAGTCAGAAGCAATTTTAGCTTGTGGTCCGGTTTTGGCAACTCACACCTTGTGGCTCTAGACTTAGCATCTGTATTCATTCATCTACATCATACCAAGAATTCAAAACATTTGGATCAGTTACCGGAAAGTTATCGCTATCAGAAGTTGATTGTTTTCTCAGAGCAGAGCATCCTGGCAGTCTCAGATAATCAGCTGAAGGAGAAGGCTTGCAGATCATTCCTTGACTTGCGGATCTCAATGACACATCATTCAATTTCCTTTGTTTCATGGCTGACCTTCCCTAAGGGTCCGTACGTTGTTCCATTCATTTGAGGAAGTGTTCTATGCATTTAGGTCTGGCCTATCTGTGAACACGTTATAAATCTTCATTGGAGTTTGTGACCTTCCTTGGCCAACGCGGAGGAATCTATTGATCCAGAGATGATATATATTGATATAATAGATCCTTAGGAAAGGGGGATCAAGCTTTTCACATAAGAAAGATCTGATAGTTTAGATTTTGTACGAAGGAGCCTCAAATCTTTATCTTGCGCATGAATGTAATCAGGCCTGTGAGCCCTAATTGTAAGCCCGCATGTTGCCAGCCAGATTGTATTTGAATTCTATGATATACTGAATGATTGAATCTACATTTGTACCATTTTCTTGAGTTGTTTCCATTTTTTTTACTCTTGCTGCACGGTTTGAATAGTTCATTTTGTGAACCCTCCTACCGTGACTGCACCAAGTGGTATCAGAGCGAAAGTTTGATTCTTTGCCGTGAATTGGCGAAGGGGATTTCGTAAGATCTTGTTGTGAGTAGATCACCAATCCGAGGCAAGTTACTTGTGTGCAACCAATCGCTGATTGAGAGGCAGTTGTCGCTTGTAGCCCGATCACCAAACCTGAGGCAGTTTGCACTTGATCCTAGGAAGATACCGCCATGAAGAGTTCCTCTTGTTGGTACAATGGCTAATAGAATGGATGAGATGATGGAATTGATGAGAACAATGTGAATTCATTTGGATGCTATTGAGGAAGATAGGAGAAGAGGATTGACACTTAGACCTAATGTTGAAATGAGGAAGAATTTCAATCTGCTGAACAAATTGGTGAAACCTTAGAAGGCAATGAAGAAGAAGAATCAGATCAGATAAAGATGTGAGCTATTTCAAAGATTGGAAAGAGACCTAGAGTTGATGTGCCAAACTATACTGGTAATTTGAATCTTGAAGAATTGATCGACTGGATAAATGATATGGAAAAATACTTTGAATATGAAGAAATTAAAGATCTGGAGAAGGTGAAATCTGCAAAGACAAAGTTGAAAGGACATGCTGCTATATGGTGGAAAGAAGTTTAGTTGGAAAGAAATAGAAGAGGAAAAGAAAAGATTACAAAGTGGGACCGAATGGTGACAAATTTGAAGAATCAGTTCATACTTGTTGACTTTGAGTTGGAATTGTTGAAAAGATTGCAAAACCTGAGACAAAAGGAGAAATCTGTGAAGGAGTACACTGAAGAATTTCATAAGATGACCATAAGAACAGGACATAGTGAAGCAAGCAATGAGAAAGTGGCAAGATACATCAATGGACTAAGATTAAACATTCAAGAAGAACTAAGCTTGGTAAGGATGACATCTTTGGAAGAAGCATATCGGTTTTCCCTAAAAGTTGAAGAGAAGCTGAATAAGAGACATGATCAAAGACAGAGAGGTAGAGGAGGTAAATTTTAGAGAGGAAGAATGTTTTCCAGATATGATAGATCATTTGTGGAGTAGAACAAATTTGACAACCCATTCAAGGAGGATAGAGATAATAATGCTTACCGGAGAGATGACAGAAATTTTTACCAGAGAGGAAACCCTAGTGCATATCAGAATGAAGGATATAGAAGAGAAGGAAGAGAATTTGATAAGAGGACATTCAGAGGTACTTGTTTCAAGTGTGGAGGTGAAGGACATAGAGCATTTGAATGTAATTAGGGTAGTACAAGCAAGAAGACAGAGAATAGTGGGAGAGCAGCCTATGTTGAAGAAGAACCTATTGAATCACCCAGTTCTGTTGGTAAACCAGAGAAAGCAGAATCCTTGGTGATGAGGAGAGCACTATTTCAAGTAGAGATAAATGAGGAACCATCATAGAGGAAAAGTCTGTTCAGAACTAGATGCAAATCTAGAGGTAAGTGTTGTAAAGTAGTGATTGATAGTGGTAGTTCAGATAACCTAGTTTTAGAAGAAATGGTGACTAAGCTGAAGTTGGAAAGATTGAAACACCCTAAGCCCTATACGATAGCATGGATTCAGGATGATCATAAGACATTGGTGAGTGAACAATGTTTGGTGAAATTTCATATTGGATCTTATCATGATGAAGTCTTGTGTGATATTATGCCTATGGATGTTTGTCATATCTTGTTAGGTAGACCTTGGCAGTATGATAGAAAAGCAATACATGATGGGGGAAATAATACATATACTATAACAACAAATGGGAAAAGAATTACTTTAATTCCTTTGGAGGATGATCCTAAGAGTGAAGTGTGTGGGAATGCTAGAATCTATTTAGTAGATGGAAGAATTTTTTTGGATGGTTTGAAATAGGAGAGTATGTGTTATGCCTTGATTCCTAAGAAGCCTGAAGCATTGAAGAAAGAAATTGAACCAAATGAGATAATAGAGTTGCTGACAGAGTATGAAGACATCATATCAGATAATGTGCCTGATGGATTACCACCTATAAGGAGTATCAGTCATCACATGGATCTTATACCATGAGCAAGTTTTCCTAACAAAGCAGCACATAGAATGACACCGACAGAGAATGAAGAATTGAATAGACAAATATAAGAGTTGTTGAGAAAAGGATTGATCAGAGAAAGTTTGAGCCCTTGTGCAGTACCTGCAGTGTTAGCACCTAAGAAGGATGGAGAATGGAGAATGTGTACTGATTCTAGAGCAATAAACAAGATCACAGTTAAGTATAGATTTCCTTTACCCAGGATGGATGATATCATGGATTGTTTGAGTGGAGCAAGATATTTCACAAAGATAGACTTGAAGAGTAGATACCATCAGATCAGAATTAGAGAAGGAGATGAATGGAAGACTACTTTTAAGACAAATGAAGGATTGTATGAGTGGTTAGTGACGCCTTTTGGATTGACAAATGCACCGAGTACTTTCATGAGGTTGATGAATGAAGTCTTGAAGAAATTCTTGGGTAAGTTTGTAATTGTGTACTTGGATGATATTCTAATTTTTAGTAGGACAAAAGAGGAACATTTATTGCATATTAGACAAGTTTGCAAAGGTTGAGAGAGCAGAAATTGTTGATAAATATCAAGAAGCGTAGTTTCATGAAGGAAGACTTGGTATATTTGGGATTTGTGATTTCTGCAGAAGGATTGAAGATGGACCCTGAGAAAGTGAGAGCAATTGTTGAATGGCCTACACTGGAGAGCATTGGAGAGGTTAGATCATTTCATGGATTGGCTAGTTTCTACCGGAAGTTCATCAGAAATTTTAGTTCAGTTTGTAACCCTATAACAGAGACAATGAGAGGTCATAAAAGATTTCAAGTGGACATTTGGAGTAGATAAGAGTTTTGAGTTGTTGAAGTAGAAAGTGACAGAGCAACATGTTTTGGCATTACTGGATTTCAATAAGGTATTTCAAGTTGATTGTGATGCAAGTGGAAAGGCAATTGGAGCAATGTTAAGTCAAGAAGGTAGACTTGTACCTTATTTCAGTGAGAAGTTGAATGATGCAAGGAAAAGATATTCAGTTTATGATCAAGATTTTTATGCCATAATTCAAGCCTTAAAGAAGTGGATACATTATTTGTTGCCTAAGGAGTTTGTGTTGTATACAGATCATCAAGGTTTGCAATATTTGAACAGTCAAGGTAAGTTGAATCAGAGACATATGAGATGGATAGAGTTCATGCAGAGTCATACTTTTGTGTTGAAGCATAGGAGTGGAAAATCAAACAAAGTTGTTGATGCCTTGAGTAGAAGAAGAATCTTATTGATAGAGATGAGAGTTGAAGTGTTGGGTTTTGATGAATTGAAGAACATGTATGAGGGAGACACTGATTTTGCAGAACCTTGGAGAGCATGTAAGGAACTTGTTGTGACAGATAGAAGTAAGTGGTTGGACTATTTCATTCAAGAAGATATGTTGTTCAGAGGAAGTCAGTTGTGCATACCTAAAAGTTTAATGAGGGACTATTTGATCAAGGAGAAACATAGTGGTGGATTGGCAGGGCATTTTGGCATTAATAAGACAGTGGCTTTGGTGAGTGAAAATTACTTTTGGGCTCAGATAAATAAGGATGTTAGGATATTTGTGCAGAGTTGTAGAGTTTGTTAAGTTGCAAATGGGAGTAGTCAGAATATTGGATTGTATAAACCTTTGACGATACCGAAGAGACATTGGGAAGACATAAGCATGGATTTTGTAATGGGATTGCCGAAGACACAGAGGGGACATGATTCAATATTTGTAGTGGTTGACAGATTTTCAAAGATGGCTCATTTCATACCTTGTAAGAAGACAACTGATGTAGTGCATATAGCTGACCTATTTTTCAAGGAGATTGTGAGATTGCATGGATTACCTAAGAGTATAGTTTTAGACAGAGATACAAAGTTTGTTAGATACTTTTGGAAGACACTTTGGAAGAAGATGAAGACAGATTTGAAGTTCAGTTCTACTATTCATCCATAGACAGATGGACAGACAGAGGTAGTGAATAGGAGTTTGGGAAACTTGTTGAGATGTTTGATTGGAGAGAGAGCTGAAAGTTGGGATTTGATTCTTTCACAAGCAGAGTTTGCATACAATAATTTAGTAAATAGGAGTATCAGAAGAACACCTTTTGAGATTATTATTGAAGTGAATCCTAGAGGAGTTACAGAACTAAGAGATATCAGTACAGAGGAAAAGAGGAGTGCAGAAGTAGAAGAATTTGCAGATCATATGAAGACAGTGCATAATCAGGTGAAGAAGCATTTGGAGGATATGAATAGTAAGTATAAGGATAAGGCAGATGAGAAGAGAAGACATAAGGAATTTGAAGTTGGAGATGAAGTAATGGTATACTTGAGAAAATGAAAGATTTCCAGTTGGGACATATAATAAGTTGAAGATGAAGAAGTTTGGACCTTATTAGATACTCAGAAAATTTGATTCAGGAAATGCATATGAAGTAGAATTATCGGAGACATTGGGTATATCACCTATTTTCAACATTGTAGACTTATATCAGTATCAGGAATAGAGTTCAGTGATAGCATGGAAGAAGACTTGAAGAAGCAGTTACCACAATAAGCACTGGAACAGATTGAAGACATATTGGACAGCAAAGTTGGAAGCAACACTAGAGGAAGACAATACAAAGAATATCTTGTGAAGTGGAAAGGCAGACCAGAAGAAGATTCATTGTGGATTTCTCAAGCTAAGGTGGACCGTCTTGGTTCTCCCTTAGCCCCAAGAAAGTGAGGGACTCACTTTTTCAGTAACCCTGGATGTTTGATGCAGGAGCATCCCTGGTTCAAGAGTAATCTTGCATCAACCAAAAACATTTGCATTTCAGTTCTTTCATTTTCTCAATTCAGTCAGAAGTAGTTTTAGCTTGTGGTCTGGTTTTGGCAATTCACACATTGCGGATCTAGACTTAGCATCTACATTTATTCATCTACATCATACCAATAATTCAGAACATTTGGGTCAGTTACCGGAAAGTTATCCCTATTAGAAGTTGACTATTTTCTTAGAGCAGAGCATCCTGGCAGTCTCAGATAATCAGCTGAATGAGAAGGCTTACGGATCATTCCTTGACTTATGAATCTCAATGACACATCATTCAATGTCCTTTGGTTCATGGCCGACCTTCCCCAAGGGTTTGCACATTGTTCCATTCATTTGAGGAAGTGTTCTATGCATTTAGGTCCGACCTATCTGTGAACACGTTACAACTCTTCATTAGAGTTTGTGACCTTCCTTGGCCAACGCGGAGGAATCTATTGATCCGGAGATGATATATATTGATATAATATATCCTTAGGAAAGGGGGATCAAGCTTTTCACATAAGAAAGATCTGATAGTTTAGATTTTGTGTGAAGGAGCCTCAAAGCTTTATCTTGCACATGAATGTAATTAGGCCCGTGAGTCCTAATTGTAAGCCCACATGTTGCCGACCAGATTGTATTTAAATTCTATGATATATTGAATGACTAAATCTGCATTTGTTCCATTTTCTTGAGTTGTTTCCATTGTGTTTACTCTTGCTGCACGGTCTAGACAGTTCATTTTGTGAACCCTCCTACCGTGACTGCACCATCCTTGGTCACATGCAGAAACTTGGTACACAATAGGAGGTTGAGCCATGAATACCATTTGCACTAAATCCCACAAAATCCTTGGTTGATAATGTATTCCACTCAATATGAAGGGTTTGGATCTTGTGTGAGCACAACTAGTAGCTGAGAATTCACTTACTGTATTCATGGCATCTCTAGAAAGTTGATGATGATACCAAAAACATATTTGATCAAGGGGTTTCCCATTTAAGATATCATAGACCAGTTATCAGTGATGGGATGAATAAGGCAAGTACAAAAATTGGACAAAGACTCAAATGATATTGTAAATTCCATTGGGGTCCCAAAATTGGCTCTAGTTTGAGATGTGTGCATCTTGTAGGCACATCGAGGACCCATCTATCTCTAGAAGGTAGACCAAAAGGGAAAAAGAAAATGAGGAATAAGGGAAAGACAAACACAAAAAACATATGTACAAGGTAAAATAACCTACAACCAATGGCATGGGGGCACAAAGGAATTTGATTATGGTTGTAAACAAAATTGGGACAAGTGTAGGTTAGAGCCTACAAAGAAGATCCATGGCACAAGGCCATAGACAAATTGTTGCAAATCACTTACCTCTATCAAAGACAATCTTGAAGAAGGAACTAATTTAACTCAAGCTAAAACTACATTTAAAACTTAGTTGCAACAAATGATGCTTCTTCCAAACATATCCATGTAAACCATCGATGTTAAGTTTATCATGCTAGAAGTGAAAATGACTGCCATTAGGACATGACAAACACAAATAATAGGAACCATCATCATGCTAACCCACATGGAAACATTCATCTTCAAGCTCCTTGGCAGCATGATGCATGTCCAAACCTGCACACAAATCAGAAAGAAGAAAAATATCCTCCTGTACACCAAGCTAAAAAGTATCATGTTTAGGTGCAACTTCAAGCTGGGTTGTGTCATGTGATTGCTCAAGTTCTTGTAACCCATCTACACCAAAAATATTGATATATTCCTTCATGATGGAATCAACGACTTGATTCAAATCTAATTTTGCATCCTCAATATATAATTTATAAATTTAAGGCACTTCATGTGAAGACTTACCATCTTTAAATTGTCTCTCTGCTTTATATCCTAAAGTGCAACTTGTTGTAAAAATATTGTTGCTAAGAAATTGATCCATAATTTTTATTCTTCTTCTCCCTATAGACAAGCAATTTGATCCCTTTGAGAAAACATGACCTCCACATTAGAAAAATCAACCAATAAGCTCAAAAAAGTGTTCTCAGTGCAATCATTATCAGCGGAAGATAACTACTCCAAAACATGTTCTATAAATTTATCCAAATAAAAAACTTCAAGATTGAGAGATGTTAGATCATGCACACCTTCATATTCATCTTTTTCATTTGTAAAAGAGAAGGTGTGAGCATTATCCTCTTTAGGGCCAACAAAGCAAGGAAGCACATCTGATGAATAACAAAGAATTTACATATAACAGGTTCCTTAATAGCATCTATAACAACAATACCATCCATGACAAGCAACAATTTTTAGTGGTGAATAGTTTAGATCTGCCAATTCAAATTTGGTGAATATATTGCAACCAACGAGGGGCTAAATCACCCAATTTTTATAATTTTTTTTTATTCTTGGTTAAATCTCCTAAGCATTATTTTTTAAAACCAATAAATTAAATTGTTTTGCCAAGTAAATGATGCGTCGTTAGAGCCAATTCACAAGTAGTTTATAATATAATTATAAATCTTAATTGGATTCACCATAATATTATATTCCAGTCATTAATTTTGGGGTAATATCACCATTATTAATAAATTCTCCTATACTTTTAGGGCTAATTTCACTTTGAATATGACTTTTTTTCATTAATGTTGATTATCATTTTAATTAGATGGTTGTGGTTGAATTTTGTGACACTCTAAGCATGTGCCTTTTAAAAGGCTTGTTGAGCCCTAGAATTTGTTTTGGGCTACAAGATTAGATTATGATTGTGTGGCCCAAAAGGAATTCCAGGGCTCAACAAACCTTTTAAAAGGCACATGCTAATAGTGTTGTGGAAATCAACTACAACCATCCAATTAAAATGATAATCAATGACAACAATTCACTTTTCTTTTAGTCTTGTTTTTAAAGTGAAATATTTTAAAAATGTTCAATCTATGTGTGCTCAAATGCATTGCCCCTTGACCTTGCTGGTGGCTATCGCCCCTAGGCCCCTGCTTCAAGATTAAAAAAATAATATATGGGGGATTACGCTGACCAAATATGGAAATTTTTAAAGGAAGGATTCACTATTAAAATTAATTTCTTTAGTAATTATTCACTAAGATTCACCATTGTTCTTAATTTTTTTAGCGAGTATTCACTAGGATTATCCAAGATTTTATATTTTTTAATAATGTGCATAGATTCGCTGGGAAAATTAATATTTTTTTCAAAAAAATGAAATATTCGCTAAGAAAATTAATATTTTTTCAAAATAATGAAAGATTCACTAGGAAAACTAAAGCACTTAGCTAGGATTCACTAGGATTTTATAAATTATTTTAGGGGTTTTTTCTTAAAGTTATCATTGATGGCAAGGCCTTCAAATTGAAACTCAATGTTTGCACCAACATATGTATCTCAAATCATTTATCACTAAGTGCAGGCACATCTCTATCATCCTTGACTTTAGGTTGAGAGTCAATTGGCAAAACATCATTGTCATCAGACCCAAAGGATGACCTATCTAATTAAGAATAGCACTAAATGTCTCTGTCACTATCCTACTGTGTATAGAAGTAGAAATAAGAGATGGAATGAGATATTTGAAGATGCCAACAAAGGTTTAAAAAATATCAAAGAAATATGGAGAGGGTTTTGTATTAGTTTACCAAGAAAGTGGAAAACATAATGAAAACCCTAAGATAATCCTAATATTCACAAATCATTAAAGGAAATAGATTTATGGCAATACAAATTTAAGATATGCTAGAGTCACATATACAAACTATAAATTAAAGAAGAGATAAGTGAAAGGAGAGCTAGAAATGAACAATAAAAATTTTACCTTATTAAGAAGATTATGAAGAGATGCCTTGAAAAATGGATGAGAAGTTGTCCTTGCCCAAGAAGGTGTCTCTCCAAGAAAACAAAACCATAACTAATCAATTGCATGAGGAATGCCAAGGAGAGTGCCAATTTTTTTAAATCTACAATCATCTATTACTATTTATGGAAAAGAGGTTATTGGAATATTGTTTAAAACTCAATGGAAGCTAGGAGGATGATAATTGTCACGTCTCGTTTCTTTGGACTTCATTATGAATTAGATGATTGATTTACTATGAGTGATTCCATGTGTGTGAGAGTAACTTTCGTGAATGTTATAATTGCATGATTTTGAAAGTCGAGTTAATAATTGAATATTATTGGTATGACCATGGATGTACATTTTGTTTTGCTTTGGCTATGATTTGTGGGAACTAACCTATTAATGAAAATCTAAGTGCGACTGAGTGTAGGAGAAATGTCGAAGACGAGAACATGGTTGAGGTAGAGATGTTCTAGCCACTCGGCAAGAACTGTTAGGATGGGTAGATCTGATGCACGCACACACTCACATAGTTTCATATCATATGGCATCATTGAATGATTTTATTGTGCATCGTCATGTAATTATTAGTCTTGTTTGTGCATTTTATTCGGTGAATGGACATGATTGATGCTTAAATAATTAATATGTGTTTTCCATTCCTATGATATGTTTATTTTGAATACATAGTTAACCATGTTTGTATTATGATTATTCAACTTAGATATATCATAATTGCATAAGTTATTTCCTTTAAATTATTAAATAAATAAATTAAATGCTTTTCTATAAATAAAATAATATTGTTTAAAGGCAATAAAAACGAAGTGCTTTTATATATAAAGTTTATTATTGAAGTGATTTATTTACTTGATTAAATTGATTAATTAATATATTATTATTCTTGTTAGACTTAAATAAAATATGCTTATTTATTTATAAAAGATTAAAAAAAACATGATATTAATCTATATTATATATAGAAATCTAAAAATATTAGCAATAAGCTTTTTGTCATGCAAAAAGGGAGGAGCGACAGTAAGAAATATTTTAATAATTTATTTTAAGCAAAAGATCCAATATTTTGAAGGAGGAGCATCATGCAAACTGGAAGGAAGTTAGAAGTCTAACTTAATCAAATGCCAATATTAAGGGGAGAGGATTCATTGAAAAGGGAAGCGAAAGAAGAAGGGGGGGATTTTTGCATTGTTTTTTATAGAGGGATATTATTATCTTTTGGCAGCAATAGAAGGACAAAAAGAACAAGAGGAGACCATTATCTTTGGCCAGTGATAGAAGAAGGGAATATGAGAACAGTAATCTGTGCTAGAAAGGAGAACAACTAGGGAAAGCGAATAAAAACTGGGTATTCTTCTTGATTTGTATTGCCAAATTTCTGATTGTAAATACTAACTAAATGTAGGCCATGAATTGTCTTCTCTTTGGTGTTCGTGGAACTTTGAATAGCCTAATGTTTAATTCCTCCTTGCCTTATTTATCCTAGACGCCTTAGTGTATTTTCTTGCCATCTTAGATGGTTATGCTTTTTGTTTAGTGATCAGCTTGAAAATTATCGACCTATTGTGGTTCTAAGATTGCATTTATATTAAACTTTGGTGTTTCTTTCCTCTGCTGTTATCCTTCATTTTGGATGACCATACTAAATCATCTCAAAAACTTGCTTTTAACCTACCTATTTAAATCGACTGCTTCCTACTTGTATTTTTCCTTTGATTATGGCATGGATCAACTCTCTCTTTAGTTTAATGTCGACCTCTTGCTAGTTTGTTCAACCTGTAGGAAAAGGAAGCCTTTAAACTAAATGAACCTAGCCATTTTCCTATAGTGTATTCCTATTTCAGTCTATTTTTATTTCCTGTCGCTGTAGACTGTAGTTCCTATCACAACAACTATGTTATTCCTATCGCAACTTAATCCTATAGCTGATTGTTTCCTATAACTGCATCATTATTTTTTTTCTATCACAAATTTAATTTAAAATCTTGTACATGTTTTTTTTATTCTTGTCACCATTTAGTTCATTCTTGTCGCAAACTTTCATCAGTTACTGTAGTAGGCTTGTGACAGCATTCCTATAGCTAACCAGACAACATTCATATAGCTAACCAGACAATATTCCTGCAACCAATTTAACTTATTTCCTGTAGCTGACAACAAGGTTTTGTGATAGATTTAGGTTATAGTTTTCTTCTTTTACCCTGCTATAAATGAGGTTTTATTGGCAAATATGACATTGTTAACTATGTATAACCATCTGATTATACTTATGCCTTCATTTTTAAATAATGTTTTATGGGAAAATATCATGCACCTTTTTAAATCCTTGTTACAAATTTAATTGCATGGAATTATAAACTTGCTTGCGCGTAGGAAATATTAGTTCTAGATTTCTATTAGATATTTATGAATGAAATAAGGGACAAAGGATATAACCAGTTTTATAGCTTTTTATGTGAACATGAATGAATAAATGAATCTCTTTATTGAATTATTGATTGAGAGTGCACTCTCATTGGTTGAGCAAAGTAAAGAATTAATAAATTGTATTTAGCCAAAAGTATGTGTTTATGATTTGGTTATGAAATCATAGATCAAGATTAAACTTTTGAAATCATTGAGCATATTTACCATATGGATATCTATGTAACTGCTATCTTAAACATTACTGGCATCTATTCTTTTTAAATTGATTTTTTCTCTTATCTCTGTTGTATGAATCAAGAAATAGATAGTAAAACTAAGAAAAGATAGTAATGAAGTTTGAAATAATCATGCATGGAAGCTCATTGTTAAAAGTGGAGTAGGCATATATCATTATTGATTTTATTTCTTGAATTGTATTTCCATTGATTGTGCAAAGGAAAGGGATTAGAAATGGGTTTTAGGCGAATGTGGGTTGTTTTTGCTTTGAAAAAGAAGTAGATTATCTCTTATGTGTGTTTGGAGTTGCTTTCTGGGCTAGGATGCCGTATGTGGAATATCAGAGATGGCTTTTCCTCTTTTCAGGAATTGAACTTGAAACTATTTTTATGCTTGGCCAAGCTGGGAATTCATTGAACTAAGATAAATATTTATCTAGAAAAACTTTATTTATATATATCTCTGCCACATTGTGTTGTGAGACAATTTGCATATTATTATTTAGATTTGCACATTAGACTTCACGTTGCATCAGGTGTTCCCTCCTGCTAGTTGTTTCCAGGTTGCTAGACATTTCATGTAGGGCTAGGTTTTTTTCATGTTATGAAGGGATCCAGGGAAGTGTAATTGCTTCATGGTTGGATGGAAAAGTGCCTGAGCCATGTTCCCATCTCTCGGCTCGCAAGAGGACCATGTGGGATTGGAGAGTTTGTTTGAAATTTATTATGTTGTACATGATTATTGTACCTTGTTAGATGAATTATGGCAAGAAAGCCAAATGGACACTGTATATTCTTTATAGTGCTAATACCTAGATTAAGCATGTGATTTGTAAGATTTAATGATATTATTGATTAATGTTTATGAGATCTATATTTTTACTTGAGTTGATGTAAATAAGTGGATTGTTTACTTCAGTAACTTTTGTGATGGACTACATACTTTACAACAATTAAAATCAAAAGAGAAGTCAAAACACCACTATACTAGCCATTAAACAATTTTCACACAACTAGTACTATCATGGGACAAAATCATGACTATGTAGACATCCACACAATTATGTTTTAGTCTTTAAAGAATCAAATTTAGAACATTATAAATTTGTTACAGTAAATAAAATAAACATTAAAAATCCATGACAAGAAACATAAACATAGACACAAAACATTTTGCATTCATACTAGGGAAAAAGGCAAAGGATAGGCTAAAATGAGTCCTAAGAACATGCTACATAAATGAGCACTAAAATGGTACAATTTATAATGCCAAAATTGCAAGATATGCAATTTTTGACATTACAAGCAGCAATACAAGTAAACCAAAAAAATTGATTAGTTGTCCTCAAGTTTAGATACTTTTTTCCAAATACTATCATTGCCCTTGTTTGAAATTAGGTCTTCAAAATGTAAACATTTAGAATAAATGTTGTTGTTTAGTGGGAACGTCATACTCCTCTATCAAACTAAACATTCAAGATTAAATAGAATTCCCACTTTTTATAGGATAGCATGTGTTTTTATCATTATTTGCATGATTCCATGTAGCCATTTATTTTAGATACTATTCTTTAAACTTTTTGGTTAAATATGATGTGAGTTTTATTTGCTTGTTGAAGGTATATATTGGGTTTCCAATTCTCCAATGGAAAGTTCAATCATTTGCATAACATTGATGTCAAAGGCTACTATCTTAGTTTAATTCCATGAATCTAAGAAAATATGATGTGATTGTGTTTGTTTTGAAGATGTGATGTGGGTTTGTACTCATGCATAGCCACTTGGTCATTGTTACTTTGGTTCTATATTTTTCTTTCTCTCATGGGTATGTTTCTTAAGGCATTGGAAATACATTATCAATGCTTAGATCACATCACTAGACCAAGAAGACATATATAAATTGTTTCTACTATTTGAATTTGTGTGAGAGACTTATCTTAATGCATGAGAATGCTCTATGACATTTAGAAATCCATTTCTATGGGATTCTATTATGTCAAATTTTCCTAGGATTTAGACTAGGTTTATTTGGGTGTGGCCCAACATAGATGCTTTTAGGATGAACAAAATGACCTATAGGGTTTCACCTTGAGTTATCCTTGTACTAATTGTTCTCTGTTGTTTAATTCTATGAAATAATGGACATTTTCTATTTATTTTCAAAGTTAGGATTTAGTTTTTCATGCATGTTTGCCATTTTCACTTGGACATACTAACACTAATGATAGAGGCCTCTTTTATCTTAGTTTTGTTCTATAGTTTTTGGGAATAAGATGTGGTTTCTAATTTTTTTTTAACATGAGATTTGGGTTTGAATTTCCACATTGATATTTTCATTTCACCACATTAGGATCAATGGCTCAATGGCTTTGTGAAATAGGATGAGGGATCTATCTATTATAAAAGATTTGATTTTCTTAAAATATATACATTTGGATGTAGGTGAGTATAGATGAGACTATAAAAGAGGTAGGCATATTTGACTTTAATAAGGCATAGCAAGAAGAGGCCACCCCAAGCCATTAAAATATTCAAAGGAGACACTCTATGGGTTCTATCTTAGAAGTATGGGGTAAGACCTTGTGTTTCCTACAACATTGAGGAATAAGGAATACACATTGCTTTAGAAAAAAATGATTGAATTCTACCTACCCTTTGGATGAGTTAGTGATGTAGTCACAATAGGAGGGTCCAAAGAAGGATTGTTTAGTAGTGCAACCAAACACAATTAACACCCACAATAATACATGATCTTATAAAAACTACTCTAGCACATTATCAATTATATAATCTTGCACAATTATCCATGATTAAAACACATAGTTTACCACAATTGGCTCTCTTACATACTAGGTCATAGTCATTTGATTCAACAAGATTATACAAATGGATAGTACCACTATGGGCCCCTACATGTCCAAACCACTAACTATGGAAACACCTCTTCCAGACTTGCCACAACAACTACATAATGATTTCCAATACCATATAATTTCAAAATTCTACCACTAGACTGTTGTAATGACAACCACTACATTCCTACATGCTACATTCATTATTCTTATATTATACTCCATATCATGCTCCTTGTTACCTCACTCTATCTCTCGTACCTCACTCCTTCACTGTTGCACTTACCTTCTATGCCTCTACTCCATCTTGGTCTTCTTCACTTGCTTTCAATTGATGCAAAATCAAATATATATAGAATCCTCAAGCTCCTTGCATGATCTGCATCAACTTGTTGTGTGGTTACACAACACGCCCCATTTTGCCCTAGCAAAATGGGGACCCAACTTTTTTTTTTGCTTTGCTTGCATTGTTTTGCTTCCTTTTGTTTTGGGCGGTATGGTAAAAGCATTATCAGATGGTATACCTAGGTCCTATCTTAGGCATATCCAGATCTTGAAATATGGATGAAAATCACCAAGTATGAATTCTCCCTCATGAAGCTTGCCAAATGATAGAGAATGAACTTCTAAGCAGGTTTGCCTTTTGGAGTATGTGGAAATTCCTTAGAACCAAACAATTATTCATAACCAAAGTGTCGGTCAACGGTCATATGGATATTCACCTTTACACTTAAATGTCCTCACATTTGCTAATATCCAGACAAATTGTCCCAAACAAAAAGCTTGAAAAATGCTAAGTTTAAAAGGTTAGTGTAAACCTTAATATCCTCATATCCAAAAGTGCACCTGTCAATCACATCATATAACAAAGTCATCACATGTCTGGATATTAGCAATCTGGATATTCAATCTCAATATCTAGACATTTACTTAATGTCCATACTTTCTTTAATAGCCATGCTCGTTGTCAATGTCCCGACCGTTTTATATCCTGATGACATGTCCTATTTAACTTTTCAAATGGACATTTGACTATGGACATCCACATTATCCTAATGTCTATACCTTTAATATGAACTTCCAGATGATGTCATCAAAGTTCATCTTAAAGAAACACCAAATAATGATGACATCATCTAGACATTCGGGAATGATATATTTCACAAATCTTAATGTCTAGATCTTCCCAATATCTAGATGACGTCACTTTCCTCATAACCAAGAATCACTTTAAAAGGGGGTGATATCATCAGGACATTTAAACTCAATGATATTTCATGAAGTTTAATATCTAGATATTTCTAAATATCCATATCCCTGTTATTTATGAAATAAACCAGCAAACTCCCATGGACCAACCAAATGATGCCACATGACATGTAGTTGAATTTTCAAAGTGGACATTTTAATGTCCTGATATTCAAAATCAAAGGAAATGCCTTAGGATTTTTGCATCCCGATACCCATCTCGGGGTCAACGTTGACCAAATAATTAATGACATCATATGGATATGCATATGGACATTCCGGGAGTGAGCATATTACTTAAATGTTCTTATGCATATATCTCATATTTGGACTTCATTTAATGTCACAAAAGAGAGTCGTTGGCCTTTCAAACTTTCAAATTGGAACTTGCCACTTGTAATGATCTCCCAAATCATAGGCAGGCATCCATCTTCCGATGCAATTTAGCATTTATTAGGCCCTAATTCATGATTTTAATGCATAAAAGTTGGAATTAGATCATTTTAAGCTTACCAAAGCATTCAGAAGAGAATTTATAGAGCTTTGACAATTTTTACAGTGACTATTACAACGATTTTAATTCTAAACGGAATGGTACAAATGACAAATGATGAAAGGTGAATGGTAATTGCATAATGAAAGAGCATATCTAGACACATTAAATCAGGTTTTAAATCCAAAAATAGGTATGTATATGACCAAAACCTATTCTCCTATTTTTGTCATATGCTCACAGAAATAATGTGAGGTAAACATGCATAATTAGGGTAATTTCATTTGAATATGCACATTATTATGTTGTGAAATAGTAAAATTAGAATATCAAGAAGAGTAAAAGTTAGAATTGATAGAGATAATTTAGGTTAAAGTTTGCATATCTGCAATTGCAAGACACAATGCAGGACATAAAGAATTGGAATGATTTAGAGTTTAAGAACTCCATGTTCCCAGCTACTGGACATATTAACTTCCAGTTTGGAAGGGTAGGGGATACCCATTCTGAAAATATAGACCTAAATGCATGGATCGCCAAATTAGTAGGAGGAGACGGACATATCATTCTATAGAAGATCTACAACTCTGGGGTGTAGAACGCGACCGAATTCCCATATGCAGTGAACGCCATAGAATTGGTGGTAGCATGTGCTCAAAATTATAACTTTGAGAATAGGAAAGTAGAGAAAGATGGTAGGGCTTATGTAGACTTCTCCATCCACAGGATTATAGAGGCATTCCAACTGCTTACAAGCCCTAATCTATATAGAATTAACATTGAGAATTTAGAAGCCCAATACAAGAACAAATCCCTTGATTGCAGAAAAATCATGTTCACATACTAGAGGATTGCTAACAACAAGGCCAAGGCAGTGGTAAAGTTGCCAAGTAAATTGTTTAAGTTTGAATTCACACCTGAAGTACAATATATGTGTTATGTAAGAAAAGTGGGAATAGGGTTGATTTGATGATATGCCTAAATCCTCCTTTCACTACACACATTCAAGGACATTTAACCAAGTTGAATCATAACTTTTGCAAGAGGATTCACCTACAGGTTGGTTGTCACTTGTAATGATAGGGAAATTTGGAAATTGATGATTAATGTGTTAATTTAATACCCAATTATGCTTTAAACCCTAATTATGTAAAATCGTAAATAAATAGACGAATTCTGACAAATGCTTGCACACAAAGACAATAGACAGAGATTAGTTACTGACCATTTTTTGAAGTTCAGGATATTGAACAGTCGGGGGCAAAGGGACTAGTGCCCAAGCCCAACGTAGTAGTTTCTTCAGGGGCTTCCAGCACTGAAGATCCCTGTTTAGATGATTTTTGGGTCTACAACTCTGAAGGGCAAAGGGACTAGTGCCCAAGCCTTGACTGTGCTCTTTTTTGCTTCTTTCTTTTGGATCCAGAATTCTTATCCTCTACAACACTTCTCTACAACTCCACTCTTCACAATTCAATACTTGTCATCTGCAATCACAAGGAGAGGGGTTGGGGGTTGTGGCATTTAGGAGCTTGCCTTAGTCAAGCCTTGGAATGGTATTCAAGCCTTCCAATACTGTTGTTTGATAACGAGTGCATATCCCTGTGGGATAGAGGTGAAAACAAATTGATAAATGATTGATTCAACATAAATAGATACCACCTCAGAGGTGTATCTTGCATATAGATGAAGATCCTTCCACACATGAGAAGGTGAAGCCAAATCTGCATAACAAACACCATAACAAGATAAGTTTGCTCTGTAATAATGAATGCTTTGAAGGCTCTAAAATCATAAGTTTGCCAAAGTATCATAATCATCTTCTAGTTTACAAATGAAACCCTAAACATGCTTATATACGCATTCTCGCTACAAATTTCGTAATTCAAACTTAATATGTCAACAACAGAACCTTTTAACGGTCACAAAATTGACATTCAAATTTGAGACCCACCTAAAATAGGGCAGGACTAGGGCATGAGTGCCCAAGCCCCCAATACCTATTTTAAGGCAGGGTCAAACTCAACAATGTCCCTCAAGCCCCATTTGACATGGGTTTCAGGCCATTTTGTCTTAGGAGTTAAATCTAACATGCAAGATGCAAAACAAGGGACTCAGGAGCTAAACTTGGGAGGTAAAATTCCTAGGGGGACATTTTATGACATAACAATATGATGGTGATGTTAAGCAGAATGATTGGGAAGCCAGATTCAGAAAATTTTGAGCCATGGATGTATGGGCTCATAAAGATGGTGGAGTCTACTGACACAAAAATACAATGGAAATCCCTGATCAATGACAGCCTTGATGAGGGCATGCAACAATGTGGAGGCAAATCATGCCTATTTTATATGTCTTCATATGTGGTATACGCATGTGCAACTCAGTCCACATTTTCTGGCCTACAAACAATAGGTAGGATTGAAGGAAATCTGGGAGAGAAGACAATATGGGATCACTATCCCCAGTTAGAGAGGAAGGCCTCTGTCCAAAACTATAGAAGAGTGAATAATTTTGTATCATGCACTTAGTCAGATTGATGTAGGGAGATAGAGAAAAGAGATTGAGCAATGAAGCTCAAGAGGTAATCATAAAGAATTGAACTTGGTTCATATAGTTCCTAACTTTTACATACATCTAGATGGAGGGATTCGAGGGGCAACCTTTCATGTTTCCAAGATATCCTACTGACAAGATAATACTTTTAGAGCTAACTAGATAGATTATACCTTCTTACGAGGCATATGTCAAGAAGAACAAAAGAGGTAATGTCAGGTTTCCACTATACCTAGGATGCTATGTATGTCCATCTATTGATGGAGCAAAACATTCAGAAGTAGAGCTGCATATGCTTCATTTGCAACAATTTCCCTTAGCTAGGTATTATGATCCATACCACTGGATGGAAAGGTGGGTGAATAAAATGCTAAGGCATGAAGTGCATCTTGAAGATTACTGGGTAGATTGTCCAGATGATGTGGAAGTCAGAAGAAGAAGTTATCAGAGATTAACTGTGAATTAGATCCAGACAATAGATTGTTTTGGTGTTCCTGCACAACTGCAATATGATGATGGAAAATTAATAAATAAAGAATATGAAGACAAATAGATATATAAGGAAACTATATCCCCTCTTGATTGGAATCAACATGAAGTCACATCCATTAAGCTAATCACAGCTAAAGTCATGGAGCTAACAAGGAAATGGGTAGATCAAAAGTTGGCTGCAATAAAGGCAAAGGAGTGGCATTGACTGTTGACAAGAAGAGAAAGAGGTAAGAGTTGGGAGATCCTGACTTTGATGATTTCTTAATTCATAAAAGGCAAATTATGGAGGCCAAGCTAACCAAACCTGATTCTTTGAAGCCAGTTGAAGAATTCACCACCAGTGGCATTACAATCACCTATCCCTTCTATCACCATAACTACAAGGCAGGTGGATGAACCAGAGGATTCATATGAAGACCTTTAGGAGGATGAAGGGGAAACAGTTGTAAAGAATGGTGAAGCTATACTAAAAGGGGCAAATATCACTAGATAGAAGAGAGGGCAAGCACCCATAATGAGGGGATCTACTAGTGTCCAATCAGATGTCCTACTCCAAGAAAATGAAGAGCTCACTAAAATGGAGAAAATGTTTGCTAGACAACAACCTGCAACAGACATATCCACAACAACAATGGTCCCAAAGGATGTGGAGACTGTATCTAAAGAGTTTCAACATAATGTCCCCATCCCTACCATAGTCAAATTTAAGGAAGAGTCAACCAAGAAATTAAGGGAAGAAGAAAAAAGAAGATGGTGGAACAACCCTTGTCATTAGACAACACCATTGATTTAATAGATGATGATGTGACAAGGGACGTGACCTCCAATCCCATTGAAAACTTGCTAAGACACACAATCCTAACACCCCAAGGTACACCACAGGCACCCAAGAATATTAGAGATGAAGAAAAGCCTGAGAATCCAGAGGTAGTGGTGTAGACCTTGAATTTGGATGTGTTAGTGAAGACTGTCACAAGCAAAAATATTATTGACTTAACATATGATGGGGCTGATGATGAGGATAAGGATGAAACCATGGATAATGTGCAGAATGAGGATAATACATCTCAAAGCATGGACATCCAGACAGAGCCTCTAGAGCGAAATGTCCAAGTAAATGAAGGACATGCTGAGGCAGGAGAAAAGGAACAACAAATGTCTGTATACAGACAAGGAGGTCCAAAATTAATATCTGGACCAGAGGGTCCAAATAATAAAGAAGAAACCACATTTGGACATGAAGATCCAAAGGATAAAGGTGGTGAAGAGGAAATGAAAGGAACAGAAACAGGAATAGATGAGGACATACATTCATATGTTCCAAATAATAATCACCAAGGGGAACAAAATGTGAATAAGGATGATCCCAAGATCCAAGAAGAACATGATACACATGATCAGGATATAGGAGTGTACATGAAGACACCCTTGAAGATAAAAGAAAATAAGATGAGGATGTCTAGAGCAATGTGCCTGATGACCAGGAGCTGGTGAAAGAAATATTACAAGGTCAAGATATGACATCCCAAGAAGTTCTATAAGATCAAAGTCAACAACAAGTAAATGAAGAAGTTCTCACTGACAAAGATCAACAACATGTGAATGAAGAGTTTCCAAAGGAGAAAGATACAAATGTGCATGATGGTCACATTGAGCACATAGGTTAGTAAGGGCCAATATCCAGTGCACCACATTGGTTAGCACATGAGGTAAGTCAGCCTCCTGTCCAAGATTATTTAGATTTTGATATTCAATCATTATTTTTGCTTGTGGCTACAAAGCCCAAGCATAGAGCAAGGGCTACCTCAGCAATTAGGCGTGATCCAACCATTGGGAAGAGGACATCTCAATTAGCTGTGACTATTATTAATAAGAACAAAGGGGAGATTAGCACAAATGAATTCCAAGTAACTATCATAGACTTGGGGCACACCACTGCGGATTAGAACATTCAAGAATTAAGAGAAAGTACAGATGCAGTAGCCGCTAGGATAACAAAAGCGAAGGATAAGAATAAGAAGTATAAGGGGCAAATAGCCCAACTACAGGCTTTCATAAAGGGACTGGTCACTCCTACTAATGTCCCAATCACACCAACTACACCTTTGGCTCCGGTTTCACAACAGGAAATAACTAGGCTGGATGCACAAAACCATCAGGCCAATGTGATGAATAAATGGTTTGCTAGATTCTTGGAGGAGGGAGAGAAAGTAGTGAAGACATCATTATCCAATTGGGATATGATAAGACAAATGAAGGGCAAGGCAGATGCCTTAAAGAAGGAAGTGGGCCAAAGGCTAGTCCAAAGCAGCCAGTTCTTGACCATGCTCAAGGACATGAGAAAAACTGAAGATCGGGTCATGATAACTAACAAGATTTTGACACAACAAGCAATTCCTAACATGGACCTATGGATAGAGGATATAAAATTTGAGGTCAACATTTTGAAAAGATGCAATACAAAAGTAGTTGATATCAGCATAAAGGCACATGAGCTTTTGGTGGAGGAATTGGCTATTTTGGAGATTTTGGAAGGTGAAGTTAAAGGTAAAATTGAAAATTAGGATGATGAGTTTGTAGTTAAGGCATTTAAGGACAACTTCAGCCTAGTGATAGAGGATCGAGTCCAACATTTTTCAAAAGATATTATTGATAAGGCTATGCATATGAAATCTAAGATAGATGCATACAATGAGGAGTTGGATAGTAGAACAAATAGATGGTTAACCTTGAAGGAATAATTAAAGGCCCAAGAACATGCCAAAGAAAAGGCTAGAGTACAAAACAAAGATGAAATAAATAAAGTAGTAGGGGGATATGAATATTTCAAGGGTATAGACACTGGATTCAGAGTAACTAAAGGCTCTACAGAGGAAGAATTTGAAGAAGACGCTGAATAGAGAAAATGAAGAGTAAGTCAAAGATTAAGAGAATATTCCCTTTTGCCAACTGTCCTCCACTAAAGATTGCCAGTTGGCAATCACGTGCCACTATTTCTGATTTGATTGGATCCTAACCATTGGATCGATGTAACTGAATCTCATCCTTATACTATAAAAGGATGTTGATTCTTATTTGTAAACTATTAGGAGCTTAATTGAGATTGAATTGTTGAATTTGCGAGCCCTAAGTATACAATTTTTGTGACTTTGTGTTTGCCCATGGTTCTTTATCAAGACCATATGTAGATGTGCATACTTTTGAATATTGAATGAGAATGGAGATCTAGATTACTACTTCATCGTAAATCTTATGTAATCTTTGTGGATGATTTCTAGATATGTCACCGTGAATTGCTGCGCTCCTTAGAGGTGCATTTCAACTGGTGCATGTTGTTGTCATCTGGTTCCTTTGAAGATTAGCATCTACCATGCATAATTGTGGAATTTCCTGGTGAAACATGACTTGATTTCATCTCCTTTTCATGAAAGTGTGGAATGTGCATGTGGATCAATGGTCGAAACTCAATCATTTCAGTAAATTTTAGAATTTTAGTTTGTTTTCATTTTTATTTCATAAATAACCTTTCTCAAACTACAAATAATGACAAATGATAAGCAGATACAAAGCAAATATGCTGAATTGATGTAGATGATTGTATATCTTAGCATATTTGAGCAAAATAACATGATCTTAGTGAATATCATGCAAATACTAGATAATGATAGTGAAATACTTGTTTATTTGCATAATCTTTGAAAGAATTTGGAGTAAAGAAGTGAAGATTAGTTCAAACTAAGAGAATTCTAGAAGAACTAATCAAAGTTAGAAATACCACACTAAATAGTCTTAGCTGGAGATAATTTTAGAAGAATTGATCAAACTTATGATAAATATACATGAATACATGCACATCTTAACTAAGGATTATCATATTTGATGCAATTTGTTGAGATACATGCAGATCAGATATACAGGACAAATATCTGGACAAGATTTCTTCAAATCTAGATGTAAGGTCCCTGTTGGAAAATAACATATCACATCAACCTATGAGTGACAACAGATTGTTAAGAACTAATGCACAAAGACTTGGAATCATGAATTCTTTGAATTCATCGTATTCTTCAAGATAAATACAGGGTTTTAAAGAAAAATTTATTTCTTATTGTTGTGACATACAACTGCATCAACATGACCTTAAGGTGGCATAAATCCTGAAACCACATGAAATGTGTTACCAACTAAAAATAGCAAACTTACAAATTCCAACAATTAAATAGTGGAGAATCTCCATGCAATTTACCACACACGTCCACAACAATTTTTGCAACCTTCCCAAAAATTCACCTTTGGTGCAAACCCAAAGTAAACCTTCCACATACAAAATAGTTCCAACTAAACACACTATCAACCTATAGACACTTTATGATCCCAAATTACTAGCTTTACTTATCCAATCAACCTCAAGTTTCAATAGAATATAAACAAACCACAAGAAGAACTGCTACAAAAATTATAAAAGCTAACTCCTCAATGCAATGAAATGTACTAACTTCCTTTATCATAGCTTGTTAGCCACAAACTTGTAGATACACAAACTACCAAACTAAACCACAAATTCCAATTTCTTAGACATGATACTATTTAGTAGTAAAAAGAGTTGGGTTGATTTCAAGGGTTTATGCATAATCCTCCTTTCACACCAAACATTCAAAGCGCATATCAATTGAGTTGAACCTCCAATTTGTGCAAGAGGATTCACCTAACAGGTTGGGCTACCACTTGGGATGCTGTGGAAACTTAGATGTTGTCAAAAAATGACTCTATCTAATGCTCAAATGCTTTCAAAACCCTAATTAAGCAAAATAGTAAGCAAATTGACAAATTACGACAAATTCTTTTAAGACAAGGTGAAGGACAAATATTCTTAACTCACTGTTTTTTGAAGTTCGGAAGGCAGAAAAGTCAGGGACACTAGGACTAATGCCCAAGTCTAAGTTACTATTTTCTCTATGAAATCTGGATCTTCTCTTAACACTGATCTTCCCTGTAACTTCTATTTCTATGTGTGCAACTTTAGAGGACACTGGGACTAGCGCCCATGTCCCAGAAAATCTCCTTTATGCTGCTTTCTTTCAGATCCCAAATTCTTGTTGTCTGTAATCCTCCTCTGCAACTCCACTCAGTCTAGATGCGAAACTCATAACCTACAATCAGGAGTGTGGGAGGGGGTTGTGGTGTTTAGAGGCTTGCCTCAGTCAATCCCCGGAGAGACATTCAAGTCTTTTGAACACTGTTGTCAGATAAGAGTGCGTATCCCAATGGGATAGAGGCAAAAATCCAAATGATAAATGATTTAAAACACAATAAATATCACCTTGTATTGTAGATCTCATGGAAGGAAGATGTTCTTCATGCCATGAGGAGATGGAATCAAATATACAAATACAAACACAATGACAATAAAGTACTACTCTGCAACACAATGAATGTCTTGAATCAAAATAACAAAATCACAATGCTCATCCAATTTCCATCTAGTTTGCAAATGAAACCTAATCATGCTTATATATGCAACTACAAACATTCCCGCTAAGAATTTGGTAATTCAAACTTAGGATGTCGGCATAGGACCCAAATAACGGTCACAAAACTGACATAAAAGTTTAGAGCTGACCTAAAATAGGGTAGGACTAGGACACTAGTGCCCAAGTCCACCCTCCCATTTTAGGTCATGACTTATTAATATAGCACCCTAGGTCCTATTTTCCATAACACTTAGGGGTTTTCTCATCAGGATTCAAAATTAACATGCAAGATGCTTATAATGCATTCTAAAGACCCGGGAGCTAAACTTTAAGAGGGAAAAGCCCCCAAGGGGACATTTTCTAACATAACATTTAGCCCCCACTTTAATGTATGTATAAATGCAAGGCCAATACATGCATTAAAGTAAGGTCAACAAACACAGCAAACACGCCAAGCATGGTGAAGACACGTAAACACATTGAGTACAATAACATGCACGCAAAACATGGAGAAGATAGTTACAATCACACAAAACACAGAGAAGACAATATTGAAGACACAATGAATACAATGAATATTTCTTTTCTTTTTCATTTTCATATATATGAATGAATGCAGATACATTAAAAGTAACAATGCAACATACAACCCCGAAGGGAAAACATGCCATACAACACCTCAAGTGTAAGTGGAGCACATCGCTTCACATACACGAGAGGGGAAAGCACACCATACAAAGCCCAAGTGGGGGTTAGCCACACAAGGGGGAAAACACACTAAACACACATGGATGACACAGAGAAAACATGACAAATAAGGTGATGTAAGGAACTTATTGCTAAGCCCCCACCATCTTAGGGACATTACAAGCACACACCAATGATTGGGCTTTGCCATAACAATTGCCGAAGACACACTTAAGGGTTAGGATAGTCTCAGATTTGCCCCGCCTCCTAGGAGGACTTTTTAGAAAATGACAGGATGTGCAATCTTGAGAAATACACCATCCCCGCCTCGCACGAAGGGCTTTAGATTAAAAGGATATGCATGATATACTGCCTCTGCAGAGGGCTTAATGATTGTAATATAAAAAGAAGGATGTGATCTCACTCAGAGATACAACATCCTGCCTCCACAGAGGGCTTACAAACATGCTTCGTTAGTACCAAAATTGTTAGACAACTTACCTTATATATGCCCCCACCTTAAGGTGGTTGATATTGTGTACCAATATCAAGCACGTTAAGGTAGAGAGAAAACACACAAGGGAACACGAGCTCTTGCAAAGCCCATGCCCCCAGAGGTGACATGTACTTTACAATTGCCAAATGTTCCCACAAACACATTCTTGCAAGAAAGAGGTTAGAAATCTTTCCATAAGATAATAACCACATCACATGATCAAAGCAATGCATAAACACATCAAGATAATCAAAGTGTACGAAGAAAAAGTATTGTTAAAGTTTTGTTAGCATGATAAGACAACATCAAATATCATACAGAGTGATTCTACTAGCCAAGCGTCAGATAATATATATCAACCCCGTCGTCATGTATGGACTAGGTCCATTTTTTGATTTCTCGCTGAAGGGACACTAGGTCCGTATTAGTATAATATATTTTTCATCATCCACTAGCTAGATAGAACCACTAGAGGAAGGTAAAAAATAAATCAAGAGAGGAGAAACAAGTGCCTTAGGGATAGTCACGTAGGAGGGTGCCCCCAAGTCACCAACCACAACGCTATGTCCATAAGACACAACACACAACAATGAAAATAGAGGAGAAGCAATGTAGAAAAATGATGATACATAGAGGCAGTCTCCCAGTATCCTTGACCTTACGAGAGTATCAAGGGTCATCCTATGAGGCCTAAAAAACACATAGCACATCATGGGGGAAACACAACATGGAGGTAAAGGGTTAGAAATAATTACCTGATAGATCCCAATGTTAAGAACATACATATCTAGGAAGAGGCCACCCTTGAGAGCTACTATAATATTTTCTACAACGAGTGTGGCTTATCGACTTAGGATATCTCGCATGTTGATTTGATCTTGTTGATATCATATTAACATTTAGTTTAGGGCAAAGAGAGGCTTTCTTTTATTTAAAAGTAGTATATCCAATGCCGCTTGAGTAGTGTCTTGAAGTGGATTCTATAGGTACTCGAATCCCTTGTTGATTTATACCACATCCCTTACCTACATAGTCACAATTGTTATAAAGGATTTTAAATCCTTGGCCATAGAGAGATGTCATTTCTTTAGAAGATGATGAAGCCTCATAGGTTTCATAATTTGTAGTATAAGTAAAATTGTTGTCTTTGTTTTCTACCAAGGAGGCTTTGTTTTTCTTAGGAGTTTCCAAAGTTTGCTTAGATGAGATCGATGTGACTTTTGATGTGTCAGGGTTATTAGGTTTATATTCCCCTACATTGCATGGATTAAAATCTAATGGACCCCAATCGTCACCAAAAAGTGCATTTGATGGTTGAGGGTCTTGCACAACATTATCTGTGGCAAGAGGTATTGTTGAATGAACTTGTAAGTTGTTTAGTATTTGCTGATTTGTAACTTGTTTTTGCATTTCGATATGTGAACAAGTATTCAACTCAGGATCAGCTTTCCAAGTGTAAAGCTTGTATTGATAAATAAACTTAATTGATCAATGAAGGGTAGATGGAATTGCCCCCATGGCATGAATCTAAGGTCTACCTAGAATCATATTATATGAAAATAAAATGGGCATGACATGAAAAAGGGTAGATAATGTCACGGGTCCAACCTTTACAGGTAGAGTTATAGTACCTACATATTGGCTACTTTATTATCAAAGTCATGAATACTAGTCTTATTTGGTTTGATTAAAGATGTGTCAATCTTGATTTTGTGTAGTAGGTCAATGTTAAAAACATTAAGAGCTGAACCATTGTCAATCATAATGTGCTTTATCAAATTTTTATTTATTGTGACACAGATCATAAGTGGATCATATTCATCTTTTGTTGATGGTATTTCATGTGGTTGGAAGAGGATATCTATTTTTGTTGCATTCATACAATTTAATAGAGCTGCTACATCAATCAACTTAGCAGTAGGTGGGACAATCACCTTTTGTAAAACTTCTTGGAGCATTCCATGGTATGTAGGTGAAGTTTGTATTAAATCCCAAAGAGAGATCTTAGCTAGAGTAGTGCAAAGTTATTCGATAAGATCATATTCATGACCAATTTTATGAGTAAGATGAGGTGGTGGAGGGAGCATAAGTTGAGGACATAGAAGAGAGACAGGCATATGCGGTGCTTGCTTACTTTGCTTGTTATTACGGGTGTTGTATGTGTGAGCAATTATGGGATGTTGTGGCACATTTTGATCATCTGGACTAATTTGTTTTGCAACTATATATATGTGATCAAGAGGTCAAGAAGAATGTGGAAGACCTCTAACAGTGAGCACCAGGTTAGGAGGTGGTTGTTGAGCACCTTGAACTGTAATCACCGGTTTCAAGAAAGAAGGTGCACTAGGTGCCCCTTGCACAATCATCTTAGGAATATTGCTACAAAGGCTATTAGTGAAGATTGAATTAACATTGTTTTCCTCTTGATTATACTCGACATCTATCCCTAAAGGATTTAATGTGAGAGACCTTTTCTCATCCACTAACGCTACGTCTTGGCCAGGGAGAGCATTAGAATGAGAGGAAGGTACAGTGTTGTTAGGAAAGTTAGGTGTTGTATCATTAATAGATCTATCCATAGTCTTCTCATCTAAGGTTTTTGGACATTCAAGTATAGGAGAAGTAGGATAAATTATGGAATCATCATCATCGTCATCATCATCATCATCATCATATGTTTTAGCTATTAGTTCCAAAGCATTAAGAGGACTGTCACACTCATCATTCACAACGTGTTTTGTCAGATCTTCTACTACCGAAGGGTATGTATTTGTGAGAGATGTAAAGTTGTCAATATCAGATACATAGTCAAGGATTTCAAATGAAGATCATTTAAATATGTCCCTGCGATACATAGATTGTATATAAGTGAGAACATGAGGATTCATATTAAGAAATTTGTAGAAACTCTCAAAGTTTTTGATGTATGCATGTAAACGTACAAAAGAGAAATGAGATGAAGATGCCATAATGAAATTTATTGTAAATTTAGTGTTCAATAAGATATAATAAGATAATATATTCAAAGTTTTAAGATACTTAAGGCACCCTAGTTTTGTGACTATGACCTAAAATGCTTAATTTTTCAACTTTTTTTCAATGCAAGTGAATGAAAGAAAAGGTGTTGTGAAGAATTTTAAGAGGGAAAGAAAATTAAATGCATAATTACAGTCCAATTATTCAATAATTTCTTTCACAACATGCCTTTGATGCAATTCTAGAGTGATGACAAGTCAAAACCTAGTGAAAATAGAGCTAAAATATGCAATTTTTCACAAATTTTCAATGCAAATGAATAAGAGAAGGGGTGTTGTGAGGAAATTTGTGATGGAAAGAATATTATAACAGAAATATCAGTCACCTGATTCCATAAAATCTATCACAACATGCCTATAGTGCGAATCTAGAGGATTGACAAGTCAAACCCTAGTGAAAATACACTAAAATATGCGATTTTTTTTTAATTAATTTTCAATGGAAATGTGTCAAGGAAAGGGTGTTGTAAGGAAAGTGATGAAGGGAAGAAAATAATAAGTCTGATACCAGTCCAATAAATCCACTATATCCTTCACAACACACCTATAATGCAATCCTATATGCAAAATAAGCCAAAATTTAGTGAAAATTGCTAGTTTTCATTGAAATTGAAAAATGTGTAAATGCAAATATTTGAATGTAAATGAAAAAACACACTAAAATACAACACTAAATGCAAAATAAGATTTGAATGAGTGCCTAAGATAAGTAGAAAAATCTGAAAATAAGATTTTACCTACAAACCCTATCTTTTGGAATTACTAGGTTATATGAAAAATTCAAAATTTCAAGCAAACCCTAGCAATTTTATGATGAAAATGCAATGCAAGAAATTCATTAATGATGAATTTCTATAATTTAAATCACATCTAATTTAAAAATCAGAAATTAAATTAAATTAAATAGAAATTAATTCAAATTATTTGAAAATCAAGCCAAAAATGCCAATTTTTTAAAATTTTCCAAAATTTTCAATTTTTTTGTAAATTTTCAATTGTGATATTGAAAATTATGAATTAAATAAAAATAAATTTCACATCTAATAGAAAAATCAGAAATTAAATGAATATTAATTAAAATTATGTCAAAATGCAAGCTAAAAATGCCAATTTGTTTCAAAATTTTCAATGTTTTTGTAAACTTTCAAATGCAATATTGAAAATTATGAATTAAATAAAAATAAATTTCAGATCTAATGCAAAAATCAGAAATTAAATGAAATGGAATTAAATTAATGTGAACTATGTCAAAATTCAAACCCTAGAATGCAATTTTTTTTTCAAAATTTTCAAATATATCAATTTTTTTGTAAATTTTCCAATGTAATATGAAATTGATGAATGAGATGAATGAAAATCTAAAGTACAACACTCAGCAAGGTGCAAAATTCATTAAAAACATGGGTTCACCAAAATGTTTAGTAGTAAAAAGAGGTGGGTTGATTTCAAGGGCTTATGAGGAATCCTCCTTTCACACCAAACATTCCAAGGGCATATCAATTGAATTGAACCTCCAATTTCTGCAAGAGGATTCACCTAACAGGTTGGGCTACCACTTGGGATGCTGTAGAAAATCAAATGTTGTCAAACAATGTCTCTATCTAATGCTCAAATGCTTTCAAAAGCCTAATTAAGCAAAACAGTAAGCAAATTGACAAATTACGACAAATCCTTTTAAGACAAGGTGAAGGACAAAGATCCTTAACTCACTATTTTTCAAAGTTCGGAAGGCAGAAAAGTCGAGGACACTAAGACTAGCGCCCAAGTCCAAGGTACTATTTTCTCTATGGAATTCAGATCTTCTCTCGACACTGATCTTCCCTGTAACTTCTATTTCTGTGTGTGCAACTTCGGAGGTCCCTTGGACTAGCACCTGTGTACCAAAAAATCTCCTTTGTCATGCTTTCTTTCAGATCCTGAATCCTTGTTGTCTACAATCCTCCTCTGCAACTCCACTCAGTCCAGATGTGAAACCTGTAACCTACAATAACAAGGAGTGTGGGAGGGGGTTGTGGTGCTTAGAGGCTTGCCTCAGTCAAGCCCTGGAGAGACATTCAAGTCTTCTAAACATTGTTGTTAGATAAGAGTGTGTATCCCAGTGAGGTAGAGGCAAAAATTCAAATGATAAATGATTGAAAACACAATAAATATCACCTTGTAGTGTAGATCTCATGGAAGGAAGATGCTCTTCATGCCATGAGGAGATGGAATCAAATCTGTAAATACAAACACAATAACAACAAAGTATTGCTCTGCAACATAATGAATGTCTTGAATCAAAATCACAAAATTATAATGCTCATCCAATTTCCATCTAGTTTGTAAATGAAACCTAATCATGCTTATATATGCAACTACAAACACTCCCGCTAAGAATTTTGTAATTTAAACTTAGGATGTCTGCATAGGACCCAAATAATGGTCACAAAACTGACATAAAAGTTTAGGGTTGACCTTAAATAGGGCAAGACTAGGGTGCTAGCGCCTAAGTCCACCCTCCCATTTTAGATTAGGACTCATTAATATAGCACCCCCTAGGTCCTATTTGCCATAACACTTAGGGGTTTTCTCATCAGGATTCAAAATTAACATGCAAGATGCTTATAATGCATTCTAAAGACCCGGGAGCTAAACCTTAAGAGGGAAAAGCTCCCAAGGGGACATTTTCTGACATAACAGATATCACATTTCCATGATGCCCAAGAATGCACCTACATTAGACTCCTGGGGTAAATAAAAAAATGAGTCCCTCATTTTACAAAATAGTCTACTCCTCCCTAGAGATTCCAATTTTTTGCTTCTTCAACTTGCTCCTTTCACCTCCTTAGGTATTCCTCAAGTGATACACCCTAAGTATGACTTTCACCCATGTTATTTGTCACTCTATTCCATCAATCATCCTTTATACTATTTACCTTTGGCTTGTATTCAATCACAACCCATTTATCTTTCCTATCAACTAGTCCCTCACGTATGTCAACCTCTTTCATGGCCGCCACATACCCTTCTATTATTCTTTCTACTACCGCATGTTCCTCAGTACAACTCCTCATCCTCTTGTTCATCTGTGCTATCCTTTGGAAAGTTTCCTTTTTGTGACCTCCACTCTCGTAGCCTCTACTCTATGCTACTTCTTTTGCATTTATTGTGCTACCACGTGTTCCAACAATGTTGCACATATTTGGAATCAATGCATATTGTCCCTCCCCAATGCACAGTATTGTTGTATAACTATCCCTTTATTTACCTCAATGACATTAGTTTATGTTTTTGCCCATCCTTTTCAATCATGTAGGTGTTATCTCTTCCATCATATAGCACTTCCGTGTCAAACTGTCATGGCCTTTCCAACAAAAGATGACATACATCCATTGGTGCAATATCACACAATACCTCATCATGGTATGCCCCTATGTTGAATCTCACCCAAATTTATTCCTCTACCAAAATATGATCTCCCTTCTACAACCAACCTATTCAGTATGGGCATGGATGTTTCATCCTCCTCAGTGCCAACTTGTTAACCATTTACATAGATACCAAATTATTTGTGCTTCCACAATCCACCACCATATCACAACACTTATTGCCAACCTTGCATCTGGTCCTTAATAAACCCTTCCTCTATTATAGTGTATCTCACCTATCACACCTTAAGGTTCTCCATGAAACTATTAAATCTTCACACTAAAGATCCCTCTCCAAAGTAGGTGACCTCTCATTGCCAAATGTAGCTCTTGCATTATCTTCTGCCATCTTTCCTTAGCACTCAAATGCTCTATATCCTTCCTTGCCACACCTAAAATGGGTTCTACTAAAGAATTTCTACTTTTTCCTCTCATATCCCCCTCTAACCTGCTAGGAATATCATCCATACTCCTACTAAGCATCTCTACATTGAATATCGTCTACTCTTTCATTTTTGCAGTAGCTTCCACCACCATCCCTACCTTTATGGTAGCTGCTACAATCATATCCCTTATTTCCATGATAGTGTTGGAATACAATGGATCATTTAGAGGGGATTGAATTAGTGATCTAAAAAAATAACTTTACTAATTCGTTGAATTATTGCAAACACTATTATGTTAGAACATCAAAGCACTATTATGTTAGAACATCAAAGCACTTAGAAAACCAAAGAACCACACCAAACACACCATAAGACAAGTGTGTATGTGGAAAACCCTAAAAAGGGAAAAACCACTAAGTGAAGTGTTGGTTGGGTTTGCCTAACCAATCAAACTTCACAAGAGAATCACTATTGGGTCTCAATGACTAAATTTGACTGATTACACTTTGTTTAGGAGCAGCAACTCCTTATCACATCAGGAGCACCAACTCCAACTAAATTAGGAGCACAAACTCCAATTACAAGAGACATAAAAACACAGAGTACTACTCTATTTACATTGATATCATAGGTTACAGATGGATCATGTAACTCCCTCACTCAATCATCTCTATTTGAAGATATTCAAAAACCCCTTCAACTCTCTGTAATTTCAATTACACATTTACTCTGCTTCTTTTTAGCCTTATAAGCACAACAATAATACCCTCATTTGTATCAATCATTCAAAACATATTTCTTCAAAAAATCTATCAACAACTACATAGAAGAATAGAATTTGATTTACCCCTGTCATCCAAACTATTCAAAGGATATATCTTAGAAGTACAAACTTCCATCACATGTAAAAAATAAAAATACAGAGAACTACTCTGTTTAACATGACATCAAGGATTCAAATATACCTTCTGCAATCAACATTACACATTCATCATTATGCTCTCTTTATTCTTTATGCATACATACATAACACCCTCTTCTTCAACAGTTCAAAGAATATATCTTCAGAACTCCATCAACAACCACTCTGCTCCCTTCTTCTTTTACAATAAGATTTCATGAAAGATTTTGCAATCATTTCATCAGCAAACCTACACACACGAATACCCCCTTATTTATCAACATACCTTACTCACACAACCACAGGACACACCCTTGCATAATGGTTTAAAACTACCAAACATTCAATACTAGAAGCAGTTACAAAAACTGACTATAATTGCAACAACAAATAATACAAGCATTTGCTTGTCAAATATTATACTCAGAAGATGACCGTTAGATGTTTGTATAATCACCATTGATATTAACCCTTGCGCCCTTGACAAATCAAATGTGCATCATCGATAGAAGCTTTGACACCTTTTCACAAGGCATGGTCAGGAGAGGCCGGTCCCGACTAGGTCAAGGGGTTGGTCACTTAAACATTTGCTACCACTCAAGGTTGTCACTTAAGTGACCAGTAACCAGGAATAGGAAGTCACCTTTACATTAAAACTAAAAAGCAACCCGTCACTTACTTTTAAATGCTTAGTGCTTAGGGTTTTAGGTAGTCCTTTAGGATTTTAGGACTTAAGCATTTAGGACTCCAAAAATTTGTCATAACCCTAATATGTCAACAAGGAATAATATGATTCTTACCTTCTGTAAACTAACTCTGCAAATAATACCATGATGCTGATATACTACAAGCCTTGTGAAAACCCTAATCTACATAACACTTAAGTTTACTTTCTCCACCATGGTTTTAATGACATCAGAGACCTTGTGAATGAGATGTCAACCAATACAACCATTGCACTTACCATTGCATTGACATTGTCATTTTAGGCAATTGATCATTGGACACTAATTATCATGTCATGCTGTACTTGACTGCCCTATCATCCTAGATCAATCATGCACTTAACATATACTTCTTTTTCACACATAATTCAATAACAAAACATATCACATATCATCCATCAGAGATCCCATTGAGCAAACACTACTACTGAGTAAACTCTGCTGATCACTGTTACAAACAAAGATCACTAGTCATTGATATACAACTCCTTTGACATTGACACCAATTACTACATGTTCAACTTTACACCTTGTTTGACATCAATGACAACATGTGCAATAGATAGTCCATATCATCTTCTTTCTATCCATGATGGGAACTTTGTCCTTCTTTTTCACCATGGTATTGGTTGCCTCTCACTTGACTTCTTGGGGTTGCTCTCCTATCACTGCATCTCATCCTACTAGACTCTGGTTCTTCTCTTCTCTTCCTCTCTGGCGATTCTACTTTTCCTCCTACTTATGAATTAGTTTCTTCTTTGTGGTGAGATCCAACTAGTAGACCTCCTCTACTATACAGATATTTCACATGCCCAACTCTTCTCACATGGATTCCCTCAATCCATTTACAAACTTTGCTATTTCTCAGCTCCTTCCTTATGATTTCCTAACCTAATTGTTAGCCTATAGTATTCCTCAATGTAGTCCTTCATAGTCATATCTCCTTGCCATAAATCATGCAACTCTTTCAAAAACTCCAATTGGTAGCTCACAAAAATGAATTTGGACTTCAACTTTTCCACCATCTAGTCCCACTTTGTAATGCTTGGCTTGCCCCTTCTATTCTTCTCTATTTTGACTTCCTTCCACCATATCGCCACATGGCCTTTCAACTCATTTTTCAAAATTTTTACCCTATCTAGGTCCACAATATCCTCATACTCAAAATGGTCCTCTAGGTCAATGATCCAATCTATCAGCTCCTTAGGGTCTAAATTCCAAAAATAGTTTAGAATGTCCACTAAGGTCCTCTTACCATCCTCTTACCAATATTGGCTATGGATTTCATCATCTTCTCTTCCTTGTCCTCTTCGTTTCCACTTGATTCTACAAGATATTCCACTTACTCTTCATCGCTTTCCCCAATCCTAGGGTTAGGGTTCCTTCAATGGTCTTGCTTGTTGGGAATTAAGGTGTCTCAACCTTGGTAATTCATTGCATTTATTTATTGTAATGTATTTATTTATTTCCTATTGTGTAATTAGGATGCAAATCCTATTTTGTCATCTTGTGGGAGTTGGCACGGTGATGTGTCATCCTACGTGGAAGGTGACCACATGTAATTTTTGTCTTCACATGAGGAGATAGGCATCCCACTTAGTGGTAGAGGTATTTTACCATGTGTCGGCACTTTGACTAGTGTGTAAGTGAATCTTGACTGAAACAGTTATGACAGATTCCTATGACAGAATCTATGACGCGTAAGAGTCGTAAATGGAATGTTCTATGACAGGTGAAGACATGTGTCACAAGGCATCTTGGAAGAAGGCATCTTTGGGCACCCCAAGGAGGGTTATGACATGTTGTAAGAGAATATGCTATTTTTAGTCAGTGTATGATAGATTCTCTTACAACTGTAAGTACTATCAGTATGACAGATTCTATGACGGTTGTAAGATATGTAAAAGCATCTATCATTGCCCAACTTGGGAATAGGCAACCATATTGGGACGAGGTGATATGACAAGTGTCATGACCATGCCATAGTGTTGGACAAGTGTCCCTAGGCATGGGTTTTGGGTCATGATGCCAAGTTGGATGCCCATCTCAAGGAAAGTTCATTTTTGCCTTGGAAACTTCTATTTAAGCAGGTGCTTTGAGAGGAGATGTATTATGTAATTGACAAGTACTGTTATGCTGCCAGATTGTCTCTAGATATGAGTGTCAAAGACTCTTGTAAATACTTACATTGCAAGTGTGTTGTAAACCTTGTTGTTTAGATAATACATTGTGCCATTTTTGGAGTGTGGGTTTTTCACCCGTAAGGGTTTTCCCCACATTATATCTTCTCTCTCTCTCTCTCTCTCTCGCTCTCTCTCTCTTCTGTCTTACATTCTTGTGTTGTGTATTGCTGCAATATCTCTGTTGTTGGGTTAATAACACTGTAATTATAAAGGTTAAAAAGAATTTGCACACATCTCTCCTCATTAGATTAGTGTAGGAAGTGATTTCTGTACACCTAGCTTCCTTTCATTTGGTATCATAGCTTGATCACCTTTGGTCCTAGTTGTTGGGTAGGGGTTTTTTGAGATAATCTTAGGTTGAGTGGGAGCTTTGTGCAGAGTATTCTGTAATCTTGTTGCAGGAAGGAGATAGCATGCACATCCAGAAGATTAGAGGTGGAGAAATTCAATGGCACAAATTTTGAGTTATGGAAACTTAAGATGGAAGACATGCTTGTTGATCAAGACCTATGGGAATCTGTTTCTAGTGTAAAACCAACTGTAATGGCACAAGCTAATTGGGATCTCAAAGATCAGAAGGCTAAGGGTCTCATAAGACTTAGTCTAGATGATTCTATCCTGTTAAATGTCGATGAGGAGAAGACCACGAAAGACCTTTGGAAGAAGCTGGGAGATGTTTATCAGGCCAAATCCTTGGGGAACAAGCTTTTTCTGAGAAAGAAGTTGTATTCTCTAAGGATGGAGGATGGAGGATCTGTTGCAGATCACCTGAATGCTTTCAACATGTTAGTTGCATAGTTGACATCAGTTGGTGTGAAGATGGTGGAGGAGGATCATTGTATGACTTTGATTTGTTCTTTTTCAAACTCATGGGATCATCTTGTTATGGCTATTGGAAGCACCACATCCACTTTCAAAATGGATGAAGTGGTATCGTCGCTGTTATCTGAAGAGATGAGGAGAAAGTCTTCTGAAGCAGCCAAAGAGGCTCTTGAGGTTCATGGAAGACCCAAAGAGAAAGGGAAAAAGAAGGACAAGAAAGCTGAGAAGGGTAGATCCAAATCCAGTGGGAGATCAAAATCTCCTAGAAAGTCCAAGGCTCTCTGTTGGAACTATGGAAAAATTAGGCATTTCTGAAAGGAATGCAAAGAGGAAAAGAAAAAGAAGAAGAAGAATGTCGCAGACTCAGATTTTGACAAGTCCCAAGATGATGGTGATGCCTTCATCATAGCCCTGACCACCCATGCATCTGATGATGTGTGGTTGATTGATTTTGGTGCATCAATCCACATGACCTCACATCAAAGTTGGTTCACTAAGTATGAAGAGTTCGATGGTGGAAGAGTGTACTTGGGTGACAACTCTCATCTGAAGATTGTTGGTCATGGAAGAGTCTCAATCTGATTCCCTGATGGATGAGTGAAGGGGATCACTGGGGTCATGCACATCCCAGGCCTGACACAGAACCTGTTTCTGTAAGTAAGTTGAAGGATGCAGGTGTGCAGGTTGTCTTTTCGAAGGACAGATGCAAGATGACTAGAGGATCTACTGTGCTTGCGAAGGGTACTCGGAGAGGTACTCTGTTTTAGATGGAGGCATGCACTTCATAGTGCAATAGTTCTTTTGACTCAAAGAAAAGAGCTGCAATCACTTCATCCCCACCATTGGAACCGAGAGTGAAAAAGTCTATTGTAACAAATTCTGATGGTAGTGCATTTTGGGTACCCAAGGGTGCTCATGCTTTGGAAGTTAAGCTTCCTACTGAAAAGACAATATTATGGCATATGAGATTTGGCCACATTGGTGAGAAGGGTCTTAGAACCCTAAAAAATAAAAACGTCGTTGAGGGGTTAAATGATTGTAATCTCAAGTTTGACTTTTGCAAACATTGTTTATATGGAAAGCAAAACTGTGTTCAGTTTTACTCTAGTTCTCACAAGTCTTCTGGTTTGTTGGATCTTATTCATTCTAATGTGTTTGGTCCTATTAGTGTTCCTTCGAACTCCAAATCTGTATATTTTGTATCTTTCATAGATGACTACAATAGAAGGACATGGATTTATTTTCTCATAAGCAAGACTAAAGTCTTTAGTCGGTTCAAAGAGTTTAAAGCTTTTATTGAGAATCAGACTAGTAAAAAGATTAAATGTTTGAGGACTGACAATGGTGGTGAGTTTTGTTTGGCAGAGTTCATTAAGTTCTATAAAGAGCAAGGGATTGAAAGACATAAGACAACTCCATACACCCTACAGAAAATGGAGTTGCAGAGAGGATGAATCAGACACTGATGGAGAAGGATAGGAGTATGCTTAGTGGAGCAAGCCTCGAATAAAAGTTTTGGGCTAAAGCTGTAGCCACTGCTTTCTACTTGGTAAACAGGTCTCCTACATCATCTCTTGTTGGTAAGATACCTATGGAGGTGTGGTTTGGTAAGAAGCCTTCAGTTAGACATCTTCATGTTTTTGGTTGTGAGGCATATACACATGTGCCTAGGGAGAAATAGTCTAAATTGGAGAACAAGGTTGTTAAGTGTATTTTCATTGGATATGGTGTTGGTGTGAAAGGATACAAGCTTTGGGATCCTGTGGCTGAAAAAGTGTTGTATAGTAGAAGTGTTATTTTCAGAGAGATAACACCTTCTCCCATTGTTCTATAGCTAGAAGAAACAGAAAAGAAAGAGGATGTGGTTCAGTTTCCTTCAACCCTTGAGAAGACTGGATTGATAGACCCTGTGAGACCTGATGATGAGGAAAGCTCTAGCAGCTCTAAAAGTTCAAAAGAAGAAGCAAAACCTCAACCTTAGCCATTAAGGAGGTCTACACGAACAAGGAAGCAACCTGATAGGTTTGGTTATTCATTGCTTGATTCTAGTTGTGCTTTTGCCTTGCTTACTAACATTGATGAGCCTAGAACTATGACAGAGGCTATGGGCATGAAAGATGCAGGTTCTTGGAAGAAGGCCATGGAAGATGAGATGGCTTATTTGGAGAAGAATAAAACATGGGACTTGGTGCCTTTGCCTGAAGGACGGAAACTCGTTGGATGAAAATGGGTGTTCAAGAAGAAATTCGGTGTAGATGGCAGTGTTGAAAAGTACAAGCCCAGACTAGTTGCGAAGGGGTAATTAATTATGGTGAAATTTTCTCTCTCGTTGCAAAGCTGACATCTATTCGGTTCCTATTATCTCTTGCAACAACTTATGACTTAGAGGTGGAGCAGATGGATGTGAAGACAACATTCCTTCAAGGTGATTTGGAGGAAGAGATTTACATGTCACAACCAGAGCATTACATAGAGAAAGGTAAAGAAAATTTGGTTTGCAAATTTAAAAAGTCTTTGTATGGTTTGAAGTAGTCTCCTAGGATGTGGTACTTGAAGTTTGATGCCTTTGTGTTGTCGGTTGGATTTCTGAGATCAAAATCAGATCATTGTGTATTATAAATTTGACAATGATCACATTCTCATTATTGCATTGTATGTTGACGATATGTTGTTGATTGGGAATGGTAAGAATATGATTTCTTATTTGAAGTCTCAGTTGTCAGTATAGTTTGAGATGAAAAATCTAGGGGCAGCTAGGTACATTTTGGGAATGGAAATTAGAAGAGACAGAGCTAACAGAAAACTTTGGTTAAGCCAGAGTAAGTATGTGAAGACCATGTTGGATAGGTTCAGTATGGCAGATTGTAGACCATTATGTGTTCCTGTTTCTTTGGGGACAAAGTTGTCTATTAATGATTGTCCAAAATCTCCTAGTGAGGTGGAGGACATGAGCAAAGTACCTTATGCTAGTGTTGTTGGCAATTTGATGTATGCTATGGTTTGCACAAGACCAGACATTGCCCAAGCAGTGGGAGTCCTTAGTCGATTTATGGCTAATCCTGGATAGGTACATTGGGATGCAGTAAAGAGAGTGTTTAGATATTTGAGTAGTACTTCTGAGTATTCCATATGCTATCATGGTAATCCTACAGGACCTTCGCATTCCATTTGTATTCGTAGATTCGTGGATTTTGATTGGGCAGGTGACATTGACAACAGGAGATCCACTAGTGCTTGCGTGTTTACTATGTTCAGTGGTGCAATTAGTTGGATGAGTAAGCAGCAACCTGTGGTCACTTTGTCCATGACAGAAGCTAAGTATATGGCAGCAACTCTGTAATATCCCTTGCCCAAACTGATTACAATTTTCTGATTTTTGGCCTTGAAGACTTTCATCAAACAATTACTCTGCAAAGGGATATTATGCTGATACAAATTTCTGTTTGCTTTTGCTAACACTTAGCTCCAATTGGTAACATTATATATGCCGGTAAATGACTCCTATGATGTCTATATGATGCCTCAAGATGAAATGCAACTATCTTTTGGTGTTTTCAAGTGCGTATTAATGACTACATATGAGAAAAAGACACCTATAGCCAACTGACATAATGACAAACACTTGGCATGCATTCTTATATGAGAAACCAGTGCTCCATTGATATAGGCATTACATCAAACAATTATCATGCAATCTAAATGCTGGAGATAAACAATGAGTCTGCAGCTTATAACTCCATTCATTGAATGTAAAACCAAATACATAACATGCCAAGACTCATGGCTTTCAAATGCCAAAATATGATTACACAGTCATCAACAACAGCAATCCTATATGCTAATAATAGATGCAAATAACAGAGAGAACCTGGTAATAATGATGCCCAAAGTGCTGAGGAAGAATCAAGCAATATCCCAGGAAAGGAGTTCCTTCCAAACCCAAATTGTAACCTCCTCCTAGCTGCCCTGTACTGTAGCATTACTGTTCATGGCACTGTAGCAATCACTGTAGCGTACTGTAGCAAAACACTGTAGCGCGACACTGTAGCGTACTGTAGCAAACACTGTAGCGACACTGTAGCGTTACTGTAGCAAACACTGTAGCGACCACTGTAGCATTACTGTAGCAGCACTATTCACAGCACTGTAGCAGCCAATAGAAAAATGTCTAATATGCAAATTAATACCTCCAAACCCTTAGTTAATATTGCAGATTTAAGCACAAATGAAAGGACTGAAGTATCCCTTCCAATTTGCAACCCTTCGGAGGATATTTCACCACCTCAGTTATGCTAATCTATGGGAGTTTCCGTTCCCAAAGACCAAATATGCAGAAACCCTTGGCTCCACCAAACTCATCAAATGCAAATGTCAATAATCGGATGCCTGGAAGCTTACCTTGCCCCTTCCTTTATACTTTTTTAATCACACTTTCAAGAGGCTTCTAGAAAAATCCTATTATTTTATTTTAGTGACTTTAATGATCTAATGTGTATTTTAAGTCACTATATTAAATTAATTAAATATAAGGTTACCTTTTGATTTCAAATTAAGTAATAACCTTATAAAATAATTAATTTAATAATATCTCCCTTATTTCGTCAATTAGCCTTCGGGAGTTAAAGGCTAAATTACTCGTCATGAAAATCACTTAGGAAGGGGACATTACAAACTCATGCTTGCAAAGAAGCCATTTGGCTTAAGAGATTGTGTTCAGATATTGGTGTTGATGTAGGATAGATTACAATTTGTTGTGACAGTCAGAGTGCGATTAGCCTAGCAAAGAATCCAACTTTCCATGCCAAAACAAAGCATATTGATGTACAATTTCATTTTGTGTGAGACATGGTAGAGGATGGGAAGGTGAATTTGGAGAAGTTAGACACTTTGAAGAATGTTGCGGATGCATTGACGAAACCAGTGGGCACACAGAAGTTCAGATGGTGTTTGGAGACTATGGGCCTCATGACCTATAGCAGTTAATTCCTATTATTTCCATTGGCTCTTACAAGGTTTTTGACAAGTGGGAGAATGTTGGGAATTAAGGTGTCTCAACCTTGGTAATTCCTTGCATTCATTTATTGTAATGTATTTATTTATTGCCTATTGTCTAATTAGGATGCAAATCCTGTTTTGTCATCTTGTGGGAGCTGGCACAATGATGTGTCATCCTACGTGGAAGGTGACCACATGTAATTTTTGTCCTCACATGAGGAGATAGGCATCCCAATTAGTGGTAGAGGTATTTTTCCATGTGTTAGCACTTTGACTAGTGTGTAAGTGAATCTTGACCGAAACGGTTATGACAGATTCCTATGACAGAATCTATGATGCGTAAGAGTCGTAAATGGAATGTTCTATGATAGGTAAAGACATGTGTCATAACGCATCTTGGAAGAAGGCATCTTTGGGTACCCTAAGGAGGGTTATGACATGTTGTAAGAGAATATGCTATTTTTAGTTAGTGTATGATAGATTCTCTTACAACTGTAAGTACTATTAGTATGACGGATTCTATGACGGTTGTAAGATGCGTAAGAGCATCTGTCATTTCCCAACTTGGGAATAGGTGACCATATTGGGATGGGGTGATATGACAAGTGTCATGACCATGCTGTAGTGTTGGACAAGTATCCCTAGGCATGGGTTTTGGGCCATAAGGCTAAGTTGGATGCCCATATCAAGGAAAGTTTGTTTTTGCCTTGTAAACTTCTATTTAAGTAGGTGCTTTGAGAGGAGATGTATTATGTGATTGACATGTACTGTTATGCTACCAGATTGTCTCCAGATATGAGTATCGAAGACTCTTGTAAAGACTTGCATTGCAAGTGTGTTGTAAACCTTGTTGTTTAGATAATACATTGTGCAGGTTTTGGAGTGTGGGGTTTTTCACCTGTAAGGGTTTTCCCCACGTTATATCTTGTCTCTCTCTCTCTCTTCTGTCTTACATTCCTATGTTGTGTATTACTATAATATCTCTATTGTTGGGTTAATAACACTATAATTGTAAAGGTTAAAAATAATTTACACACATCTCGCCTCATTAGATTAGTGTAGGAAGTGATTTCCGCACACCTAGCTTCCTTTCCTTGCTCTAGTGCATCCATCTAGTTTTGCATAGCCTTCAACATCTCATACATCTCCAATTTTTCTGTAACATTGATAATATCTTGCTCTCTCTTTGGCAACATGTTTATAAGAACTAGGTTGGCAATCTATCCATAATTACCACCTATAAACTACCTCACAGTTGACACTCTATCTATAAACCCCATGGAATGCTCTTGTTGAAACTTTAATTAATTCTAGTAAAGTACAAACATCAAATACAACACACCTCAACTACTTACGCCTTCATTTACCTAATATCACCACCATAGTTTAGATTTTAGTCAAACTCATTCTTAAGAAACTGCATCGATTAGGTGCACTCACATCCACACCCACACTCCAATAATCTTCCTCGGATCCAACCTGCTCTAATACTAATTAATGCAATCATGGTAGGAGGGTCCATAGAAGGAATATCTAGCCATGCATCTAGACACAATCAATACCCACAATAACACAAGATATTATAGAAAACATAGTAACACATTATCAATTATATAGTTTGCATAATTAACCATGATTACAACCACATAGTTTTCCACAATGGTCCCTCTTACATGCTAGGCCATGACCATTTGATTAAGCAAGATTACATAAATGGATACTTTCCACTATGGGCCCCTACATGCCCAAACCACTAACTATGGAAACACCACTTCCAGACTTGTTACAATGGCTACATAATGATTTCCAGTACCATATAATTTCATAATTCTATCACTAGACTATTGTAACAACAACCACTACATTCCTACATGTCACATTCAATCTTCTCATATTTTACTCCATATCATGCTCTTTGTTACCTCACTATCTCTCAAACCTCACTCCTTCGTTGTTGCACTTACCTTCTACGCCTCTAGTCCATCCTAGTCTTCTTCCCTTGCTTTCGATTGATGCAAAACCCAATATATATAGCATTCCCAAGCTCCACACATGATCTGTGCTAGCCTCAAAGTGTTGCAAACCCTGAAACCACATGAAACGTGTTATGGACTATAAATAACAAACTTACAAATTTTAGCAATTAAATGGTGGAGAATCATTGTGCAGTACACCACACACCTCCAATAGTTATTACAACCTTCCCAATTATTCACCTTTGGTACAAACCCAAAATAATCCTTCCATAAATGAAACAGTACTGATTAAACACACCATCATCTTGTAAACACTTTATGATCCCAAATTACCAACTTTTCTTATCTAATAAACCTCAAATTTCAACAATAGATAAATAAACCATAAACATAACTACTACCAAAATAGTAGAAGCTAACTCCTCAATACAGTGAAACACACTAACTTCCTTTACCACAAACATGCAGACACACAAACTACCAAACTAAAGCACAAATTCCACTTATATATAATTGATACCACATTTCCACAATACCCAGGTTGTTGGCTGCATGATTTGTCATTGATTTCAACATAGTATACATTATTGTCAACATATTAGATGGAAATGTATAGACAAAACTTGTACAAAGGAGTCAGTATGGTCAAGAAAAACTAGTTAGGGAGAAGAAGAACTAATCTAAGTTTGGATCAGTTTTGGGCTTGAATATGATGTTGAGGTAAACAATCTTATCCTTGCATGATTCCTGCATATATACATACATATCTAATTAGTTGGGAGTACCACACTCAAGGGTAAGAAGCAAAAATGTGTCTAAGGCATTCTCAGTGCAAAACCTAAGGCAAGGTCAACTTGAATTGGTCCACACTTCTCCATAAAAAAAGATCTGGTCATGCAGTTCTTATGATAGTTTCTGACATGTAGTTAAATGGTATATCCAAGGTTTCGGCCTCTCACTTGTTCAAAATGAAGAGTTACAAGGGATAGTTCATCAACCATCACTGAGACATAGCAAAACAATATTGGGGGACAATAGAATGCTCCGCATTCCTCTGAAAGAGATCTATTTGTCATACGGCTCTAAGGAATGACTAAGATCAATATGTTACATGCTTCAATGAAGTCTCAAGTGTTATAGTGGTTCGCAAAGGTAGTACTCAAGTGACAAAGGTATCACATTGTATTCCAGAGCCTAAGTGAACAAGTTAAGTTCTACATAAAGTGAAACATATACAATTCTATCATTAGAGATTATGTGGAGGTATCCCATGGTCCATAATACATTAGGTATGATCTGTATGTAGATATTCTTTATTCAATGGTACCACATCAAGTATTCTTGTCTGCAAGTAGAATTCAAGTATACCTATCCTCTAGAGCTAGAAACACTTAATTTAGTTTTGAATCTCTCTAGAAACTCCTCAAAAGGTTGTGTGGATCTGATGAGTTGGCTAAGTTGATATCTTTGATCATTTCCAAAAGGTTTTAGGCCCTATACTTCACCGCAACCTCATGTTCTGGGCTGGGAAGAATTACATAAGGTCTGGAAGACTCTGTTCTCTATAGAGTAATACATTTCTCATCTTGCGGATGCATAACTTAGCATGATACTTCTCTGGAAAGGTGCATGGATATTTTCAAGCTAGTATATGATTGAATCCTTGGTCCACATTGAGGTTTTGACTTCTCCCTAGTAGTTGAAAAATGAATAGTTGACAGTGTTGAGCAATATGAGCCGACTGGTTAAGTATCTAGTGCATGCGGAGGCCTTTGACTAATTTCTCCAAGTTTGAGAGATGTGGAAAGGTGTGTCCTGATGTTCCTCATAAATCCCTAAGGTCTGCAACAAGTTTTATTGTCAATTTACATGTGCTGTGGCTGACCTGTGACTAGCTACACGTTACATTCAATGTTGTTTTGGATGCCAACCTAATCAAAGTTTCAAGGTGTTGTGGAGGATATATAAAATATATAATTCATTTGAAAGGTAATTAAGGTGGATATGAATATAGTAGAGCAGATATGAAATGCAAAGATTTGGTTTGAAGAAAAATATTGAGCAGAAATAGCAGATTGCACCATCAACATGCAATAAATGTATTCTTCCTAGCAACCCTTGTATTCATACTATCATTGTAATAGAAGTGAGTTGAACTATCAGGGAGTAGTAGCTTCCTTGGGTTATAACCCTAAATCAAAGTTGTAAATCAGGGAGTAGTAGCTTCCTTGGGTTGAATCCCTAAAACAAAGTTGTAATACTTTTGCAGTGAGCATATTATATTGTGAGCTAATCCTCATCATGGTTTTTCCCTGTTTTAGGGTATTCCACATAAAAATATTGGTGTTATGTGTTGACTCTTGATTTGCATGTTTTCTTTCATGTTTTCAAAGTTGTTTAGTTTTATCAGTAAATGTTTGGTTAAAGTTTTTAAGTGTGCTGATTCACCTCCCTCTCAGCACCCCATTGTGTTCAACAATTGGTATTAGAGCCAAGTACCTCTGAGAAGCTTGACCGTTGAGGTAGATCCTCCACTTGAACACATGGAATTTGAAGAGTTGGACAATGAAATATTTGCACCTGAACTTGATCTAAAATAAATGGATCCTGAAGGTTGGGATTTTAAGTCTAATGAATGTGAGATAGATCTTGAAGAACTCAATACAACTCTTAATGATCTTGAGGAAGCAAAAGATCTAAAATTATAATATGAAGACATGCTTAAGAAAGCAAAGGAGACAATTGACAAGTTAAAAACAAAAGCTAAAGAATCAAAAGAAGAAATTGGGAAACTAAAAACTCTGATAGAAGGAGATAAATGAAGTGACAAGCTCAAGGAGGCTGAAGACATGATCTCAAAGTTAAAGGTGATGGTTGAAGAAGAAAAAATGATTGAAGATTTCTTAAATATGAAGCTCAATGAAGAATCAGCGAAATGTTCAAAACTTGAAGAGGAAGTTCTCACTCTAGGGAAAGAACTAGAAAAGGTAAAAGAACATATTGACAAGGGACTAAAACTGAAAGGAGGAACTGCTATTCTTGATGAAATAATAAGCTCTCAAAAGCTAGCTAATGAAAAAATAGGTCTTGTTTATGAAAAGGGAAAAAGTCCTATGATCAAAGCCTCTGCAAACTTACATGATAGCTTTCATCGAGGAGGAAAGTCTGAAATCAAGAAGGAAGAAACATATGCTAAAGATCTCAAAGAAAAAGACCACAGAGTTACAAGAGAAGATGATTTTACACCTGTCTAAAGACAAAGGAGGAATGTGAAGAAGAATTTTAAGTATCCTCAACCTATAAGGCAATCAACTCACATCATGTATTCTCAAAGCTTCAATGGTAATTGTTTTATTTCTAATAGGTTTGATCACAAGGCTATGGATTGTAGAAACAAGATGAATCCAAATATGTTAAGATTAACATTACACTTGCAATAAAGTTAGCCATAAAGCCATTGAATGTAGAAGTAGGATGAACTAGGGCTCTAATAGATGTTATGCATGCAATAAGTTGGGACACAGGGAAAATGAATGTATAAGCAAAATACCAAGGTATAATAGGGATAATGCTCAATCTTTTCATAGATATTGCTATACTTGTAATAAGTTTGGCCACAAAGAAATTAACTGTAGATCAAGGGCGAGAAGGAGTGGAAATGCTCAACAAACTAAATGCACCTATCATGAGTGCAATCAAACAATGAATTATGGAAAGAATGTGAAACCCATTGATATTGCTCAACAAAGAGTGGAAATAAATAAAGTATGGAAGAAGAAGGAAGTTAGTGATATTTATGAACCTTTGCCCAGCGTAGGTGGGTCCTCCAACAATTAAAAGATAAGATATTGGGTCAGGGGGAGTTACAACAGTAAAACTTTCAAATCCCTGAACATGCAAGATGCTGAATTTTCAGCATATGGATCAGTGTCGGCATGAGAATGATTGGGTTAAGGAATTAAAGAAGTTTAGTGAAAATTTAGAGAAAAATCTCTAAATGCAATAGAATGCAGAAGACTTTAGGGTTAACAGTAATAAGGTTTCTAACCAAGAAGGTTCATGGGCTCAGGGGGAGTTATTTCTGAAAAATCAACATCCTCTCTTCATAATGTTGCATGCACTCAACATGTAGATGATTTTAACAAAAAATATGGAACATTTGAACAATCTATGGAGGATTGCTAAAGGTTTACAAGGTTCTACATATGAAAGAGAAGAAGTCAGGTCAAAATAGAAACTATAATTAATACGGAGGTAAATTGTTGGCAGAATGTTTATATAGATGATTCTTGATCATTTTGATCACACTTGAGCAAAGAAAAAAGTTCTAAAGAGCCAAAGGAGATTTGAAAGCACTCAACAAGTGGATCGAAGCAAGATTTGTCACCAATACTAGGTATTTTTCATCTTTTTGATTAAGCCCTAGCTGTGAAGATATTGTATTGGCAACACTAGTGGTAATAGATATAGTTGAAATTCCAAGGCCTAAATTCAAGAAACATCCTTTTAAATCCACCATAACCGATGAAGCTGGGGCATTCTCAAAAGTTCTTGTAAATGTGTTACACATGGAGGACATCCAGATCTATATCCACTCTCAAATTGATGAATTTGATCATCTTAAGCTTGAACAGTTCAAAAATGAGTATCTGTTGGGAGATGATTTCTAGTTAAAACCTGAATTTGCAAATGTTACTGCTAAACATCTGGACATCTAGAAGGGTTTTCCAAACTTTAGGTATGAAGATGCTTGGGTAAGAGTTTCCCTAAGCCAGATTCATGAGGACATATTCTAATTAGACCGGCCTCACATTATCACTATGGATGACATAAAGGTAGTAACAGGTTTATGCTCCTCTAGACCTATGCTTGTACTGAAGGTTGTTAAGAATGAAGAGGTCATGAGGCTCATCGAAGCTAAATTTGACAAAAGAACTTTGACATTAGATGACATTGATGACTTGGGGGCCCGGTATGCAACCATGGGAATTGCATACAATATTTACTTTACAAATAGAGATAACTCTACTTCTGCATCAATAATTCACATAGCCTATTAGATGGTAAAGGAAGGAAAATACTTTGATTTGTGTGAGCTTCTTCATCAACAAATGTTAGACGACCTAAAGAGGACAAAAGAAACCAAATACAAATTTTGGTATGGTTCCCTCATCATATGTCTCATGTTTTATTATTTGAATGAGTTTCCTTCAATGAAGGGAGTAGTATGGAAATTAGAGGAAAAAGGCAAAGGAAAAGCCAAGAAAGATAAGGAATCTAATCATGTTCCTCTATAGTTAGATGCAACCATAAATGCAATGACAGAAGGTGCCTTGAAAGAAGTTGCAAAAATCTATGATGAAAGGCTTGTAGATGACAAATCCACTCTTGAATAAGCAGTGGTCAAATACATGGGAGCACACAACCTGGCTTTGATTGAAATCATAGATCAACTTCCCAGGAGCCTAGCTAACATTCTAACCAAAAGGAGATATGATGTACTAAAGGTAGAAGTTGAGATGAAGAAGAGTACAGTTGAAAAGGCTTGTCTCACAATCTCCAAAGAAGACAGAGTCAGAGTCTCCAAGGTTCTAACAAAAGCATTTAGGACTAAAAAGAGACTAAACATCCTAATGTAAAGAAATGAGGAAGAGATAGAAAGGCTGAAAAAGGAAACACTAAGGAAAACTGTAGAAGTCCTCAAAGAAATGAAGATTGAGACAGGGATTATTGAAGAATTAACTGATCAATCTAAGGAAAGTGAGGAGGATAATGACATGCTTGAAAAGAATAAGGAGATGACCCTACCTGAAGATACTGGTGCTTTAGCTCCTCCAAACACCCCTGCAGAACAAGGTCTCCTTCCTCTAGAAACAGTCAAGGCACAAAATATTGAGAGTCAAGACAAGGATAGTATTGCACCTCCTCCAGAGAACACAGGAAGTTTTGAAACAAGAGAAGAAGCTATCTCTAAGGAGAATCAAGATGAGAAGGAAAATAACAATGAGGAACAAAAGAATGAGGAAGATAAAGAGGGAGAGAGGTTAGAAGAGACTGGTGACCTAGGTCAAAGTACATTTGAGACTGACTTCCTTCAAGATTTATTGAATCTGCAAATACAATTTCAACCAATCATGACCCCTCAACTTCTGCAAGTTCCAACTAGTGAGGGTTAGATAGATTTAGCTGGTATCTCCCCTCTTCATAAACTATAGCTTGGAGACTTATTGCATGCAATAGCTAGAAAAGAGTTTCTAAAAGAAAATTTGAAGAAAAGTAGTGCAGTGGAAGATGTAGTCAAGGTCATATAGGAAGGGTTACCAGAGATAACTATTGACTCCTCTTTGCCTGTTGAGCAAAAGCTTAAACTATTAATAGGCTTCTTCAAGGATCAGTCCTCTCATTTGAAGCAAAAAGTAGAACAAGAGGCGGAAAGAAAAATAATTGGTAAGAAAATGATTGAAATGACTAAAAAATGTGTTAATACACATAATAAGCTTAAGGAAAGATTGAAGAAATTCAAAAATTGCATAGACAAAGCCACTGCCCTATATTTGTTTTGCTTAAAATGGCCTACTTCAACAAACAATATCAAGGCACAAATTGACTCTACTGAGTCACAATTGACTAAGTTAGCAGAAACTTATGACTTGTCAAAAGACAAGGTGGGTGCAACAATGGCACAAGTTGAAAGTCTACATGTACAACTGTCTCAACTGTAGAATCAAAGAGAAAATATAAAGAAACAATTTGGTCAATTAAGAGAGGCAGTGAACTTGAGACTTGCCTCAATGACAGGCTTGTTGGGGGAAGTAGAAAAGACCGACTAAAAGATGAAGAACCCGAGCAATATAGAGGAAGCAGAGGAAATGTGCATACAGTGTGAGTGTCAGACTCAATTTCTTGCCTCAAAATGTGGTATCTGGGCCTCAACTGTTCAACAACTTAGGGTAATCTACAGAGCCCATTCTTCTATCCAGGTAAGTTGCTAGAACAATTTTGATGTATATAGTATTGCGGAAGTATTAATAGAACAGTCGTACCATTTTGGTTTTCAAGGGTACAATTTTGTAACCAAATCATACAGTCAGGGGAGCACTGTCTAGATATATTTTTGTAAGGGGGAGTACATATAGTTTTTAGATTGATACAAAGGTTATCAATCTCTTTGTCCTTGATGTCAAAGGGGGAGAAAGTCAAAGGGGGAGCATATGTTGTCATCAATGACAAAGGGGAAGATCGTTGTCTACATGAGTTATCATTGATGTCAACATAGTATACATTGATGTCAACATATCAGACGTAAATGTATAAACATAACTTGTACAAAGGAGTCAATATGGTCAAGACAAACCAGTTAGGGAGAAGAAGAAATAATCTAAGTATGGATTAGTTTTGGGCTTGAATATGATGCAGAGGTAAACAATCTTATCCTTACATGATTCCTGCATATAAACATACATATCTCATTAGTTGGGAGTACCGCACTCAAGGGTAAGAAGCAAAAATGTGTCTAAGGCATTCTCAGTGCAAAACCTAAGGTAGAGTCAACTTGAATTGGTCCACACTTCTCCACAAAGAAAGATCTGGTCATGTGGTTCTTATGATAGTTTCTGACATGTATTCAAATGGTATATCCAAGATTTTAGCCTTTCACTTGTTCAACATGAAGAGTTACAAGGGATTTTTCATCAGCCATCATTGAGACATAGCAAAATAGTATTGGGGGATGATGGAATGTTCTACATTCCTCCAAAAGAGATCTGTTTGTCATATGCCTCTAAGGAATGACTAAGATTAGTATGTTACATGCTCTAATGAAGTCTCAAGTGTTATAGTGGTCCGCAAAGGTAGTACTCAAGTGACAATTACAAAGGTATCACACTACATTCTGAAGCCTAAGTAAACAAGTTAAGTTCTATATAAAGTGAAACATATACAATTCTATCATCAAAGCTTATACAGAGGTTCCCCATGGTCCATAATACATCAGGTATGATCTGTATGCAGATATTCTTTATTCTCTAGTACCACATCAAGTATTCTTGTCTGCAATTAGAATTCAAGTATAATTGTCCTCCACAGCTGGAAATACTTAAGTTAGTTCTGAATCTCTCTGAAAACTCCTCAAAAGGTTGTGTGGATCCGATGAGTTGCATAAGTTGATATCTTTGATCATTTCCTAAAGCTTTTAGGCCCTATACTTCACCGCAACCTCATGTTCTGGGCTGAGAAAAATTACATAAGGTTCGGAAGACTCTGTTCTCTACAGAGTAATACATTTCTTCTCTTGTGGATGCATAACTTATCATGATACTTCTCTAGAAATGTGCATGGATGTTTTTGAGCTGGTATATGACCGAATCCTTAGTCTGTATTGAGGTTTTGACTTCTCCCTAGTAGTTGAAAGATGAACAATTGACAATGTTGAGTAGTATGAGTCGATTGGTTAAGTATATAGTGCATGCAGAGGCCTTTGACTAATTTCTCCAAGTCTAAGAGATGTGGAAAGGTGTGCCTTGATGTTCCTCATAAATCCTCGAGGTCCGCAACAAGTTTTATTGTCAATTTGCATGTGTTGTGGCCAACTTGTGACTAGCTACATGTTACATTCAATGTTGTTTTGGATGCCGACCTAATCAAAGTTTCAAGGTGTTGCAGAGGATAGATAGAAGATATAATTCATTTGAAAGGTAATTAAGGTGGATGTGAATATAGTAGAGCAGATATGGAATGCAAAGATTTAGTTTGAAGAAAGATATTGAGCAAAAACAATAGACTACACCATCAGCATGCAACAAATGTATTCTTCCTAGCAGTCCTTGTATTCATACTATCATTGTAATAGTAGTGAGATGAACTATCAGGGAGTAGTAGCTTCCTTGGGTTATAACCCTAAATCAAAGTTGTAAATCAGGGAGTTGTACCTTCCTTGGGTTGAAGCCCTAAAACAAAGTTGTAATTTTTTTGTAATGAGCATATTATATTGTGAGCTAACCCTCACCATGGTTTTTCCTTGTTTTAGGGTTTTCCATGTAAAAATACTAGTGTTATGTATTGACTCTTGATTTGCATGTTTTCTTTGATGTTTTCAAAGTTGTTCAATTTTATCAGTAAATGTTTGGTTAAAGTTTTTAAGTGTGCTGATTCACCCCCCCTCTCAGTACCCCATTGTGTTCAACACAAGTATGCACTTGCATTAAATAGGATTTTGTTTGGTTAATTTATAACTTGTTGAATGTGATGAGCAAGTTTGTCATTGATGTCAAAGTGATGAGGAGTTGATCACCTTAGTGTTGGTGTTGATATCTTGTCATGAAGTTTGGTTCAGGAGTTGTGTTGAGTTGTTGACCAAGTTATCATGCCATCAGAAGTTGTGTTGAGTTGTTGACCAAGTCATCATGTCATCAAGAGTTGTTGACATGAGTTGTTTACAAAGGATTCATTTACTTGGTGTTGTTATTCATGGAGTTCACATCATAGAGGTTGGTTACAATTCTAGATAGCAGAAAGTGGTGCAACAGAATGTGGCAGAGATGTTGATACAAAGTTGGTTGATATTATTGAGATCATCTTGACAGGAAGTCAATGTTGTCATGACACTCATTTTGCTCATCTCATAATTTTTTCTTTTATGGTATTGAGTTGCAGCCTTTGCTTGTTGCTAGGAGTTGGAAATTGTTAGGGTTTGCCATGTTTAGAATTTGTCTTCAAAGTGATATCTCCTTACATAAGCTTCAATGCTCAAGAGTTTGTTTGCTTTATGAATGTCTTCTAGGTTTAAAGTTTATTGGTTTATGTATCACCAGTTAACCTTTGGTTTAGTTTGTGGTTTATATTCTTGTTGGATTCTTATCTTGCTTTAAGGGCAAACAAACCTAAAACCTAAAGCTTTGTCTAAACCCTAAGTTCTATTTGTGACCTAAAACCTAAACTTATATCTTTAGTGCCCGTCACAAATTGAGTTTCTTTTTGTTCTATTTGTAAATTGACCGTCTATCAAAGGTTAACTCACTTAACCTTACTAGCTAAAGGGTTGTTCTCACATATTGTTACCGGCCCTATAACCTAGTTCTACCGGAAGGCACGGTGAAGGCTTTGTGTTTAAGTAGAAAAGGAGAATCAATGATTACAGATTAAATCTTGGAGCCCGCAAACCTTCAAATCAAGGGTTATTTGATTTCTTTTAAAACCTAATGGTTAATATCTATGGACGAAATTTGATAGGCAGTTAGGGTAAAAATAGGTTTAAGGAGGTTTTTGTAACTGTTGTTGCTCCTCTTCCGAGTGTGATGAAAAACCTAAATAGATTTGATGCTCGACATGTTTGGGTGTATGTTTGACAATGATTTCATGATGAAAGTATACTGTAATGAAGATGCAGGTTGATATAGAGGGCATAATGAAGGTGATTGAATATGTTTATAGTGCATGTGATATGAATGATATGAGACATATATACAGATTCTTGTAGAGATTACTTGAGGAGAACAAAGACAGAGAAGAGTTCTCTTTGCATGATAAAAGCTGGGGACAAACTATAGGGTAATATAAAGTCTTTATTCAGTAGACCTTATAAAGAAAAAGAAGTGTGGTATGTATTTGAGTTTCAATGTCTTGTTGTTTTACATTCACGCTGTATTTTCATGAGAGTGTAGAGCATAATACACAAAGGAAGAGAATTGAGTATATCTTTAGGTTTATTGAAGTTGCAGTCATAATGTAAGAAATTGAAGTGTTTATGACTTTGCAGTGAATTTTGTATAAAGGTATATGATGTGGGTTTAGAGAGGTTAATGTTGCATTGATTGTATGAGTGAGTAGTCAAGAGCATTTTTTTGTCCATGACAAGATGGATCCTTTGTGAGCATTTTTGTGAGAAGATTCTTGCAGGCAGATAGAAACTTAAAACTAGATCCTAATAAGAACACACCTTTACATAATGATCAACAAGTTTCAAAATGATATGTTCTTTGAAAAGGAGAGTCAGGTTTATGCTGTGTCGCTTTCACTTTTGTAGAGATAAGAGTGGTTTGTGCTCACTAACGTATTAAGATGTTTTGAGTTCATCTTTGTAAGAGGTGTGTCCTTGTTGAAGCAGGTTGATATGTTTATAGTGTGTATATCAAGGTAGATAATGCTGATTGATGAATCACTATGTTTATTATACTACAGAGAACTAATTATGTTGTTGTTATATGGAGCCTAATCAGACTCGGAGGTTAAATTTACCTACTTTTATCAGCGCGGTTTCCCCCCAAATTATTTAATGGTGTCTGACATAAAAAAAATCCTATTTTTGTAACTGACATAAGGCTTGATAAAAGTGGCTAAGTGTTAGGGTTTCCATTGATGTATTGTAGCATTTTGCAGTGGTATTGAGTTGCAAGGATTGCTGTTGTAATTGGTTTGATTTGTTGGATAATAATATTGGACTCTCTGTTGGTGGATGTAGCCCAAGTTTGGGTGAACCACGTTAAAACTTGTCTCTCACTCTTATTATTTTTGTGTATTTTCATTCCTCTATTTAATCTTTATTTGCATTTAATTGATATCTTCTGCATGCAATCCCTAACAAGTGGTATTAGAGTGGGTTGTGTTTGATTATCGTCTACAGGAAGGTCTCATAGTTGAGTAGGAGCAATGGTAGATGAGGGTAAATTGAAGGTAGATAAATTTAATGGGTAGAATTATCAGTTATGGAAGATGCAAATGGAGGATTATCTCTATCAGAAGGATTTATGGAGGCTGTTGGAAGGAATAGCCAAGAAACTAGCAACAATGACCGATGAGGATTGGAATCTTCTAGACAAAAAGGCACTGGGAACCATTTGGTTGTGCCTAGCACCATCGATGGCATTCAATATAATGGAAGCAAAGACAACAGATGGTCTGATGAAAGATTTGGCTAAATTGTATGAAAAACCCTTAGCCTTAAATAAGGTATTTCTCATGAAGCATTTATTTAATCTAAAAATGATTGAAGGTGGATCTATGCCAGATTATTTAAATGAGTTTAATACAATTATCAGTCAGTTAACTTCTGTAAAAGTAAGTTTTGATGAAGAGGTGAGGGCTTTCTTGATATTATGTTCTTTTCAAGAAAGCTGGAATAGCTTGGTAATGGCTATAAGTAACTCTGTCTCTGGCTCAAATACTTTGAAATTTGATGATGTTGTTGGTGTTATCCTTAGCGAGGAAATGTGACAGAAAAGCTCAGGAGGGTCCACATCAGGTAGTGTTTTGAATGCAGAAAGAAGGGGCAGATTAAAGGAGAGAGGAAAAGGTTCTGGAGGTCATGGGAAGTCATGAGGAAAATCAAAGGATAAGAGGTCCCAATCCAGAGGACATAAGGATTGCTGGTACTATGGGAAACTAGGTCATCTAAAGAAAGATTGCTGGTCTCAGAAGAATAAAGGAGATAAACAAGAAGGCAATAAGGAGGCAAATGTGGTAAGTAATAAATCTGAAGATGATGCTTTGATTCTTTCCCTAGATAATGCTGATGATTAATGGGTTTTAGATTCAGGGGCCTCATTTCATGCTACACTCCATAGAAGTTATTTTCTTGATTATGTCCAAGGGGATTTTGGGGTGGTTTATTTGGGAGATAATGAACCCTGTCAGATTGTTGGAAAGGGAAGAATCAAAATTTAGTTGTAGAATGAGAATCATTGGCTACTACAAGAGGTAAGGCACATTCCAAGGCTGAGTAGGAATTTAATTTCAGCAGGGTAGCTAGCTGATGAAGGTTGCATTGTTACATTTATTGCTAAAAAATGGAAGATTTCAAGAGGTGCTTTAATAGTAGAAAAAGGTGTGAAAGTAGGCACCTTATATCTTTGTATAGGTCATACTGATCCTTCTACTTTAGTTGTTGCAGAGAAAAAACAAACAGGTTCAGGAATAGTTGCTGCAGGTTCACAGGAAGAGACTGAAATAGTTGTTGCATGTTCTGAGACAATACTGTGGCATAACAGACTTGGGCATATGAGTGAAAAACATATGAAGGTACTTCATTCTAAGAAAGTTTTACCAGATCTGAAATGTATTAATATAGATTTATGTGAAAGTTGTGTGTATGGCAAACAAAAGAGAGTTAGTTTTCTCAAGGATGGGAAGCAAAATAAAGATCTAAAGTTGGAGCTTGTGCATACATATGTATGAGGACTAGCTCAGGTATCTTCTCTTGGTGGCTCTCGGTATTATGTTACATTCATAGATGATGCAACTAGGAAGGTTTGGATTTATTTCCTTAGGTAGAAATCTGATGTATTTGAAACATTTAAGAAATGGAGAAGCTTGGTTGAAAATGAGACAGGTAAAAGATTAAAATGTCTCAGATCTGATAATGGTGGTGAGTATTGTAGCAAAGAATTTGAGGATTATTGTTCCTTTAATGAAATTCGTAGGCAGAAAATAGTTCTAGGGACTCCACAGGAAAATGGAGTCGCTGAATGCATGAATAGGACAATAATGGATTGTGCAAAGACCATGAGATTGCATGCTGGGCTGCCTTGAAACATGTGGACAAAGGCTATCAATACCAGTATATATTTAATTAATAGAGGTCCTTCAGTTCCTTTGGGTTGTGGTATTCCAGAGGAAGCATGGACAGGTAAGAAGGTGAGTTATTATTTTCTCAAAACCTTTGGATGTGAATCATTTGCACATGTAGATTTTGAAAATAGAACCAAGCTAGATGAAAAATCAAAAAAGTGTACCTTTGTTGGATATGGCATTGATGAATTTGGTTATAGGCTTTGGGATTTTGAAAATCAGAAAATTGTGAGAAGTAGGGATGTTGTATTCAATGAGAAGATGTTGTACAAAGATCAGTTGCAGTAGCATGAGAAGAAAGAAAAGGATTATGTGGTGTTGGATGATACTCCAGATAATGATGTTCTAGTGGTTCCTCATGCTCTGTAACAACAACAAGAAATACCACAAAATCCATTGAATGTTAGATAGTCAACAAGGCTAAGTAGACCTCCTAAAAAGTTTTCTCCCTCTTTGTATTCTATTTTGTTAACAGATGCTGGTGAACCAAAAGGGTATGATGAAGCTATGCAGGTGGATACAAAGGTTTAGTGGGAGCTTGTAATGAAGGAAGAAATGGACTCCTTGCTAAAAAAATAGACTTTGGAATTATGTAAGTTGCTTGCAGGTAAAAAGGCTTTACCAAACCAATGGATTTATAGGCTAAAAGAGGAAGATGGAGGTAAGAAAAGATTTAAAGCCAGGTTAGTTGTAAAAATATTTTCACAGAAAAAAGGTATTGATTTTGATGAGATTTTTTCTCCAGTTGTTAAGATGACTTCTATTCATACTGTTTTAAGTATTGTGGTTGCTAAAGATTTGCATTTGGAACAGCTAGATGTGAAAACTGCCTTTCTCCATGGTGATTTGGAGGAGGAGATATATATGGAACAACCCCAAGGATTTGAGCTCAACAGTAAGGAGAAACTGGTGTGCAAATTGAAGAAGAGTTTGTATGGCTTGAAACAAGCACCTTAACAATGGTATTTGAAATTTGATAGTTTTATGGTTGAGCAAGGCTACAACCAGTGTAATTCTGACCATTGTGTTTATTTTAAGAGGTTGGATAATGACAGCTACATTATTTTACATTTATATGTTGATGACATGCTTGTAGCAGGGTCTAACATGGATCACATAAGAGAGTTAAAACAACAGTTAGCACAATCATTTGCTATGAAGGATTTGGGGGGAGCAAAACAAATCCTTGGTATGAAAATTTACAGAGATAGGAAGAATAGAAAATTGACTCTATCTCAGGCTGATTATATTAAAAAGGTGTTGCAGAGATTCCATATGGAGAATGCAAAAGTTGTCAGCACACCTTTGTCTAGTCATTTGAAATTGACTAAAGAGATGTGTTCAAAGACATAAGAGGAGGAACACAAAATGTCCAAGGTATCATATGCTTTAGCTGTAGGAAGTTTAATGTACGCCATGGCATGCACGAGACTAGATATTACACATGATGTAGGAGTCGTAAGAAGGTATATGAGTCATCCTAGATTGGAGCATTGGAATGCGACAAAATGGATTCTCAGATATTTGAGAGGTACATCCAATAACCACTTATATTTTGGGGGCTTTAATATTGATTTAGCAGGTTATGTAGACTTAGATTTGGCAGGGGATATTGATACCATGCAGAGTACTACATGTTATGTCTTTACTGTAGGTAGGACAATAGTGAGTTGGATCTCACAGTTGCAAAGGTGGTTGCTTTATCCACCATGGAGGTAGAGTATGTAGCTGCAACAGAGGAAAGCAAGGAGATAATATGGCTACAATCTTTCATGGAAGAATAGGGCAAACAACAGGCTAACATTTCTTTGTATACAGACAGTCAAAGTGCCATACATCTTGCAAAGAATTATGCCTTGCATTCAAAGACAAAACACATAAAACTAAGGTATCACTTCATCCGATCAGTGTTGGATGATGGATAGTTAAGGCTGGAAAAGATACATATAGATGAAAATCCAGTGGATATGTTTATGAAGGAAGTGACAAAGGAGAAGCTAAGCTCCTCTTCAGCTTCGGTTGGTCTTCAAGACTGAAAACAAAAAAAATAGAACAACAGAGTCTAGGGTGCTTATTTCTAATGGGAGCTAAAGGGTTAGTGGTGTTATGATTAGTCTCCAAGTGGGAGATGATATGGTGTGGAGTCTGATCAGTTTCCAAGTGGGAGATTGTTGTTATATGGAGCCTAATCAGACTCAAAGGTTAAATTTACCACACTTTTATCGGTGCAGTTTCCCCCAAATTATTTAACGAGGTCAAGAGGCAGCGCCCTTGAAACCTTTGTAATGTCATAAATTGTCCTCCTGTATGGAATGGTACAATTTCTTTCAGTTTAGCTCCCCACTCTTGGTGACCTCTCAACCTTTTCTTTTTTAGCCTTCCTGAAACCCTGATTGACTAAGTTTAGAAGCAGTTTGTTCACTTTCTGAGGTAACTTATTGATAGAACCCGGAAAGGGGATTTGAGATTTGGGTCCCTAGGACCCCCAAAAATGTAGATCTAAGCAGAAACTGGGGGCTTGGACTTGGGCACCCTAGTCCTCCCCTATTTTCTGGGATTTTGAATTTTGGTGGGGTTTCGGCTCCCGCCGAGTGCCTCGGGATTCCATTTTTAAATTCTTGGTTTTCGCACGATATTGAGACGTTATTTCAAAATTTGAATTTCCCTAAAGCTAGATATAAAAAGACATTCAAAAATTATTTTATCACACACAATTCTTATGCAAGCTTGATGCCAAAACTCTGCTACAATTACCATTGAAGATCAATGACTTGTTGAAGCTCTTGAAAGTATTTTGTATTTGCTATCTTGGAGATAATGGATGGAGATTAGGAATCAAGATCTTGAGTCTATCTTGCTCTACCTAGGGTTTGTACAGCCTTTGCATGATCGGGAGAAGGGTTGAAGCCTCCAATAGAAAGCTTGGAGATCTTCCGTGGACATTGCTGATTCATCTTCTTGTTCATGCAAGTCTTCATTTATCTCATCTCCTTGAGGTGAAGTTGTATGTGTTTATTGATGCAAAGCAAGTTGTTGATCTTCCCTTGATTAAGACATCTAGGGTTTGATTTTTATGCATACACACATTGTTAGGTTTGCACACACTTCTGCAAATCTTTATCTCTGGCTATTGTTGAGGTAGAAATACCAAAGACGGGGCTTGACTGAGGCAAGCTCCTATATAGCCACAACATTTTCCTTCTTTTGTAGGTGCAGATCGTGTTTTGTAGGTTTCGGTGGAAAGAAGCTATAAGAAGGAAGATATTGCAGATACAGTCGTGACAGACTTTCAGATTTTTAGATCCCGAGACTTGCAGGACACTGAAGCGGGTGCCCTAGTCCAACCAGGGGTTATTTCTGGGATCTGGAAGCCTTTTAACAGTCTCAAAAAACCTGTGCAGAAGATTTTCTAGTTTAGAAACTTGCGAGACACTGGAGCGGGCGCCCTAGTCCAAGTGGCCCTCAAAATCTGGGTGCACTGTCTTTGAAACCTTCTCTCTGCACTTTTGTGATTAGTTTTGCCAGTTGTTTCATCAGTTTCTGTATATTTCTGATTTAAGGCATAATTAGGGTTTTGCTTGGTTGAAAGGAAAACACTTGATAAAATCTTGATTAGGACCTTAGGTTTCACAACCACGCGAGCGTAAGGGACAAACAAAGTGATTAGAAGCTAGTTCATAAGCTCAGTCCTTGTCCTCCCAATGCTTAGTGGAGAAATGGTAGTACTTAACCTAGTTTAAACAAACTATCAAATTTTCCCACTAAACATTTTGGTGAACCCAAACTTTAAAGAATTTGCATCCTTTTAAACTTCAGATTTGAAATAATTTGTTGTTCTAGAGCATAATTGGATTGAAAAGGCTCTTTAGTGAAATTGCATATGTTAGATTGTGGATTATATTTTTTATCTTTTCACTAAAAGAGTTGGAAATTAGCATTCATTTTTGAAAAATTGTATTTCATTTGCAAAGGCCATCATTGTGCATTTAAATCTTGATTTAAATAGAGCATGTTAAAATGTTAGATTATTTTTTGCAAGATTTTCATGCTTATGATGAGCTGTTTAGTCGTGATGACTTTGATATGTTAGATGAAGCCCTTGAGGACTTTATCTTGATTGAACATTCCACTACAACCTCTAAGTCGTCACTATTTGAAAGATTTGTACATTTAATTTATGTTCCTAAATCTAAAGAAGAGATTGAAAAACCAAAAATTGTGGTCACTCTATGTGTAAATGTGGTTCAACCATCCTCTAAACCTGTGCTTGTGGTTAAAGGTCTTTCATCTCCTTCTCAATCTCCTGATCACATTTATGATTATACAAAACAAAACTCACAATAAACCAATCTTAATGTGGTTGCTCATGCATATAATACTCAGAATAGCAAACAAAGTACACAACAAATGAATGTTCTGATATCTTTACCAGCTTCTCAACCTATGCTTCCTCAAGCACATCGTTTAACATATAAAGGTGGTAAAGACTATGATCTTGTAGAGGAGCTTCACGCTACTCCTGCAAAGATATCTCTTTAGGAACTTACACAAACTTCACCTACTTACCATGGAATGCTACAACAATCTTTACAAAAGGTGATTGTTCCTCCTGTTGTTAAACTAAATGATGTTGTCGCTTTACTAGATTGTATGCATGCAACAAAAATAGATATTCTGTTTCAACAACATGAATTACCATCTATCAAAGTTTAGAATCAGTATGATCCTTTGGTTATCTTTATTACAATCAACAAAACATTGGTTAAGAGAGTTATGATTGATAATGGGTCAGCCCTTAATGTTTGTGGCATTGATTTATTGCATAAGGTTCAAGTTGATGAATCTACCAACAAACTGGAATCATTAATTATTTGTGGATTTGATAATGTTGGACGACAATCCGTGGGCACTATAACTTTACCTATACAAGTTGGACCTGTGATGGTGCCTATCTTGATTCATGTCATGCCTTGTTCTCTATCTTATAACATGATTCTTCGTAGACCTTGGATACATGCATTAGGAGCAGTTCCTTCTACTTTTCACTGTCTGATTGAGTTTATATTTAAAGGTAATCTGCATACTATTGATTCGGATCCTGAACCTGATAATTGTTTGCAAATGGAAGTACATAAGCATGTTATTTGTCCCAAGAGTTTGAACAATTTGAAAACTGATTTATCAGCTCCTCTTGTCTCTAAAAATGTTATGCAAGAGTCCAAGCAATTGAATGCATTTGTTGGTGATGACTGAGGTTCACTAGATTTTGCATCTTCCTCCACAGAAGAATATAAACTTAAAAACCCCGTCCCTGAAACATCAAATATTGCATCGATCACATTGCATGCTTTGAATGATAAACATAAGGCCTCTTTGATGACAAATAAGGATAATACTCTTATTTATACTACTGATTACAAAACTTATGAAGCTCTGCCTTCCTCTAAAGAAATGGTCTCTCTCTATGACAGAGGATTTTGAATCGTTTACAAAAATTGTGACTATGTAGGTAATGGTTGTGGCATAAATCAACAAGGAATCAAAGTCCCTATAGAATCCGCTATATGAAATTGTTCAAATGGCATTGGATATAATCCTTTTAGGGAGTCCAAAGCCCACAAACGCCCTACTCTAAATGTGAATATAATATCAACACTTAATTTGATATTCCCTGAGATGATTGATATCAATTGCCCTCCAGGATCACTTCCATTGGATATGTTTATGGTAGATGAAGCGATAATGGAATTCTTAGGTGCTTATGATGGTATTCCTTGTTATCACCATAAACGTGGCCTACATTATTGTTTAAATAATGATGCATATTTTGGAAAGACTACTAGCACAATAACTACTATAGTAGAGCATAGCGAAGAACTTGAAGAATGATTACAATCCTACAATCCCCCAGACCATAGTACTCTCCTTAATGGAAACTCTATTGATGTCATTATGGATAAGGATAATCCTGAAAAAGTTATCCCTATTGGTGATTGTTTAAAAATAGAGGAAAATGAAGATATGACTAAACTGTTGAATGAGTTCTCAGAATTATTTGTTTGGAATTATTTAGACATGCCTGGTATAGATCCTCAGATTGTAATGCATAATATTGTGTTAAAACTAGATGCTAAGCCTTTCAAACAAAAGATTCGTAAGATGAATCCTAAGATTGCTTAAATTGTGAAAACTTAAATAGAAAAACTCTTACAAGCTGGTTTTATTTGACCTATTGATTACTCTCCATGGATCTCAAATATTGTTGCCATTGCTAAACCCGATGGTTGTATAAGAATGTGCACAGATTTTCGAGACTTAAACTCAGCATCTTTGAAAGATGATTTTCCGCTCCCTAATATCGATATGATTGTTGATTCCATAGCTAGACATGAGTTGCTATCTTTCATGGATGGATTTTTAGGATATAATCAAATCCTTATAAATCCTCTCGATTAATATAAAACAGCCTTTATAACACCTTGGGGTACATTTTGTTGGGTAGTCATGCCGTTTGGACTTAAGAATGCAGGAGCTACTTACCAGCGTGCAATGACTTATATTTCGTGATTAAATGCATAATATTTTAGAGGATTATGTTGACAACATCCTAGCAAAGTCTATCCATCGTAAGGATCATGTTACAAATCTTCGACAAATATTTGAGCGCATACAAAACTATAATATGCAATTGAATCCCCGTAAGTGTGTTTTTGACATGGATAGTGGAAAGTTACTTAGGTTTATTGTTTCAAATAGAGGTATAGAAGTCGATACGAAAAAAGATAGATGCGATTGTTAATATGCCAATACCTAAGAACATATCTCAACTTCGTAGTTTGCAGGGAAATATATAGGCCATCCACCAATTTGTTTCACAACTCGTGGATAGGACTCGCCCCTTTAGGCAATTACTAAGGAAAGACTCTTATTTTCAATGGAATTCTTAATGTCAAAAAGCTTTCAATGACTTAAAGGATTACTTAGCTAATCTGCCCATTTTGCAACCTGCTGTTTTTGATAAACCATTCCTGTTATACATTTTAGCATCTAACAATGCCCTAGCAGCTTTGTTAGCATAGCATAATGCTGAAGGAAAAGAATGTGTTGTCCATTACATCAGTCGTACTTTACTTGATTATGAGGTGCGATACATAGCTATAGAGAAGCATTGTTTAGATTTAGTGTTTGCCACTCAAAAGCTTAGAAATTATCTCTTAAATGCTGAAGTGCATGTAATGGTAAAATTTGACCCTTTGAAACATCTCTTCACAAGAATAGTTTTATTAGGTCATCTTGCTAAATGGGTTATGCTGTTAACAAAATTTGATCTCAAATTTATTTCACAAAAAGCAATTAAAGGACAAGTGATAACTGATCATTTAGCTGAAGCTTCCTTGCCCTTTTCTATACAAAATGTCGATACTTTTCCTAACGAACAGATCTTAACAATCTTTATGGATGAAAAATGGGAATTATAGTTTGACGGATCAAAATGTCAAACTGGCTTCGGGGCTGGTGTTATATTGATACCCCTCGTTGGTAAGCCGATTCCCTTATCTTACCACTTAGATTTCTCATGCACAAACAATATAACTGAATATGAAGCTCTTATCGCATGCCTTCGTGTAGCCCTGATGCTTAATATCAAAAACATTACAATATACAGTGATTCTCAATTAATTGTTGAACAAATAATAGGATCGTATCAAACTAAGCACGATAAGCTATCCCAGTATCGTGAGTTTGCATTATCTCTCTTGAAACAATTTACATCATATTCGATCGATACCATTCCTAGGAAAGATAATCGGCATGCAGATGCAATGGCAAGTGCAGCTTCCCTTATATCCCCTGATGGTTCTCTTGAGGAATTTACCTTTGTTGTTCATAATCTTAAGACACCGATAATTGATGACCCTATAGTCGTGAATTCAGAACTTTGTGGTAATACATACATGAATGAATGGTTCTCCCACATATTTAACTATCTACGTGATGGAACCATTCTTGATTCGACATCTAAGAATGCTTGACTCCATTTACGCAAACTAGCAGCGCGATACAATATATTATCGAATGTCTTGTATCGACGAAGTTATAACGGTGTTTTACTACGATGTTTAAGCAATTCAGATATTTCGATAGCTTTATAAAAAGCTCACGCTGGTGCTTGTGGAGGGCATTTTGGTGGAAAATCATTAGTGCAAAAATTGTTACATAAATGCAAACAACATAAACACTTGATCCATGCCCCTGCTCAAGAGCTTCATGCCCAGGTGTCACCATGGCCATTCTCTATCCGGGGTTTGGATCTAATTGGTAAAATTTCCCCACCCTCCTCCCAAGGACATACTTTTATAATCACTGCTACTGATTACTTTACAAAATGGGTCGAAGCGGTCCCTTTGCGATCCACGACTACCGATGTAATCTATTGATTCATACAAGATAACATAATTTCTTGATTTGGAATATCTTCCTCCCTTGTTTCAGACAATGGTATGCCATTTAAGAATAAGGATGTGAGAAAGTTCCTTGAAAAATACCATATAAAACATCACTTCTCTACGCCTTATTACCCTCAATCAAATGGCCAAGCAGAAGCTTCAAACAAGGTTATTAGACAAATTTTGTGGAAAACTATTAATAAACATCAAAAAGATTGGCATACACAATTATCCTATGCCTTATGGGCTTACAAAACAAGTATTCGAATAGCTACGGGTAACACACCGTATAATCTTGTCTATGGAGCAGACGCGATAATGCCCTTAGAGTTAGAAATTCCTTCTTTGCAAATTTCCCTAAGAGATATCATGGATGATGACATAGAATGAGAGAAAAGATTACAAGAACTTGAGATGTTTGATGAAAGATGTATTAACGCTCTTGAACATCTCAAGGCTTATCACAAAGGAATACAACGAGCTTATAATGCGCAAGTCATACAACGCTCATTTGACGTTGGGGACTTGGTTCTTTATGAAAATCAATGCAACATAAATGCATCGCCTGGTGGAAAAGGTAAGTTCAGCCTTAATTGGCTTGAACCGTATATAATCACTGAAACCTTTAGATCCGGAGCGTATAAATTAGCTGATGAGCAAGGTATGCCATTTAAAAAACCTATTAATGCAACACACCTCAAAAGATTTTATGCTTAAAGATCTAATGTTAAATGTTCCTAAGCTAATTTAACACATAGATTAGCTTTAATTTTGACAAGATATCATTGTTTTGTCTTAATTCATTTGGCATTACATGTCTATTCAGTTGATCATTGTTGTATCATGTTGAAGTAGTAATTGCTTAGATCACTTTTGTATTAACTGAATGTAGCATGGAAATTAAAGTTATGTGTAAAATAATTAATCATTGTGTTTGTTACTACATGTTCTTTTTAGAATTGTTAGTATATCACAATAGCATTAATTATAGCATTTAGACATCATCACTAGTTGCATTTTTACAAAAATCACATGTGATAGATCAAAAGCCATTACACATAGATCAAAAGAAATAATCATATATATATATATCAGTTTCATGTATACATCCGAGTCGACTATCCCTCAAAACAAAATGGGATGTCCTAGTGTCTAAAATCTATATGTTACATAGCTGAGCCTCGATCGCCAATACCCTCAGGCCCTTGTGGTGTGCAAGTGACAGAGGCCTGACCATGTGTGGCTACAGATCGCGAATGACTCCTAGAGATGCTTCACAATTGTAACCCCCTGATCTCGCCTCTCATCTCTATCATCTGCTCATGTGCCTCCTAGTACATCCTTTGGTACCAGTCTCTCTCAGCCTGAACCCTATCTCTGTCAACTCTTTCCTATTGGACCTCCCGCAGTAAGAACTCACTAACAATTGGCTCTCCCTCCGATGTAGGAACCGCTACCGTCTGTTCTCGCTGTGCCTTGAGATCAGCCTCGGTGCACTCAGATCTTTGTCGAAACTCCTCTCTCTCTCATGTAGACTACTCTAGCATGGCCTCTGTAGTAGTCCTATATCTGACAATAGGTATAAACATCTCAGCATGCCGCCCGGCGGATGATCGTGATAAATAACTTTCCCGCACTCGCTACTCTAAGGCATCTATAGGTACTATGTCTGCTATGACGTGACTCACAAAGTCTCACCATGCATCAGTCCCAACTACAAAATAGAGGATGAGATAGATGTTAGACTCCCATATAAATATCACAAACAATAAACTATACAAACCATCAAAATAATAAATCAAACCTAACCTAGATCTCCATCTCGCTAGGATGGATCTCGGATCGCCGATGGTGTGATGAGCTCTGCTATCTAATCTATAGCTAGGGGCATAGACCTACTACTCTCCCCCTACTCTGTCTGACTAGGCCTCGCATTATTTGCAGGTATAGGACCGCGAGCCTTAGACCTTGGTCCCAACTCAGTCTCCTCATCAGTGTCTGCCTGCTGCTGGCTCTGTCGCGATCTCTCTCTAAAGACGTACTATGATGGGACCTCCTCGGACCCATCCTCATCCTCCTCCTCATCCTCCTCAAGATTATAGTATCCCGCAAAATCACTGACATCGTCCTCCACCCCTGTGTCACTCGCGTGATCGGCCCAAGGTCAGGCATCTCCTATAGGATGCCCAAGTGGAAAGATAGGTGCAGGCCGTGCTGTGTGCCACCAGGTTCAATATGCTCAGGTACACCTGACATCATCTACGTCTGATATTGGCTCTACATCCTTAGGACCCTCATCATCACTAAGTGGCACATCTGCTATAGTCAACCATTGGATGGTATTGGCTTTGACTGCACTCCAAGCTACACGTGCATAGCTCAGACAAACTCCAGGAACATCCTGTATCTGTCTAAATTATTGTGCTACCCTGTCAAAGTAGAACCAAGATACAGTATGATCGAGGTGATTGGCCATTAGCCAATCCCTCTGCATCTGAGCTAACTACCTCTGCTCACCATGCCATCTAATGTAGCCATGATATGGTCTCCAGATTATGTCGCCAAGTTGTAATCTATCAAATACTACTCTCCAGTATAGTAGATTGCCGTTCCTCCAACACCTGACCAGTAGATACGCGTAGAAACGTGGATGGGTGAACGCTGCCTCTATAGGAAAACCCATCAGTCGTGTGCACCTGATGTGCTCAAAGGTTCATACCTGTAGTAATGTGCAGACCATCAGACTATGCATCTCATAATGGACATATCGCCCCAAGTCACAATAAAGGTGCGCAAGCATACTGTACCCCCATGCATAGACAGTCTGATGCTCCTCCATCACTCTAATGGTGTGAACGAGACCCTCATGAAGGTGAGTGCCTCGTCCATCTAGCGTGATGGCTAATGTGACTATGACAATCATGATCCTCCGTAGTAAGGGAATGTCTCTGCATCCCTGCTCTAGCAAATAGAGCTGAATATGTCCTCACTCTACCTATGAAATAGTGCGATCCAAGCAGTACAGTTGACTCTCATGAGTATACCCCATTGAGTGATGTCCAACAACCCTCATTGTCTCTCCTCAGATCGGTAGTCAAAGGATCCTAAATACATCCTCCAGTGTGATGGTAATCTTGCCTGTCGATAACTGGAATGTGGATGTATCTGTATAACACAATGGAATCTGATTGTGGGCATCTCAAACACCCACCATAGGTCCACCATCTGTAAATTCTCTCTCTGTGATAGTCAAGGTGCTAGTACGCTCTCGTAGAAGTGCCATCAGATGACCGCCTGTGTGCTCACGCATCTCAGAGACATCTTGCAGATCAGAAAGAAAGCAAGAGTATCATGATCCCCTCTAGAAACCAAAGTAAGCTATCAAGAACTAAACAGAAAGCCTATTCCTAGGGCCTGTGTCCTATGTGGACTAGGGTGCCCTAGGAAGACTAGGGCACCCCAAAGGGACACTGGTGCCCCTGTGGGACTAGGGCACCACAGAGAGACTCTGGTGCCCTAGGTGGACCCAGATGCCTCTGTCTGGGACCCCTGTCCACCTTCCCCTCTTGGCATAGACATTGATAAACGTGAAAACAAAAGTATAATAAAAGATGACAAAAGAGTTGGATTGGGACCCTACCTTATCCTCGAAGCATCTCTCCGCCACTCGAGCTTGGAGCATCTCCAGTCATAGTGGATGATATGGATGTCAGCTCGGCATGGTCGTTCTCCTATTCTCCTTCTCTGTCTCTACGATGACAAGAAACAAGAATGAGTTAGTGATAAGTGACAACTCCCTTTTACATAAAGTGAGTGAGAATTCCTATCCCTAACTAGGTGCAAAAGTGTGCTCTTTCTCTCTTGAGCCCTTTTCTTGAGCTGTCGAACTCTAATTTCTGTGCTATTTGTTGCGTTGGAATCTGGGTTCCACTCTCTTTCTTCCCCAATGTGTTATGTTTGAGCATTGTTTCTTCAAATGACCCTCACAACACATTTCCCTTGAAATTGACATGCGTGGATATCTCCTTGTTTCTCCTCTCGGACTAAGCAAGTAGAAAAAAGGGAGGGCATATATCTCCCTTGATTTCTTCCCTTCCCATCACTCAACCCCCTTAGCATTGTTGTACTGACTTATTGGTGGTGGTTGCAGGTTGATTTGGTTTTGATTTTCTGACAAGTGTTCCTTTGTAGGTTGCGGTTCCTAACTTTGTGGTCTTGCAGGATTACAAATTTGGGGGCTCCTTCCTTCTCGGCGACAACACTTCGGTGTCCTCTATAGTATCCTTTTGGGTATCCTTTTCATGATTGATGCATTTTACTTTCCTTTAGTTGCATATGCACATAGTGTCATATGGCCACTAAAGTGGGGGCTAAATATAACGTCAAAAATTGTCCTCCTGTATGGAATGGTACAATTTCCCTTAGTTTAGCTCCTCACTCTTGGTGACCTCTCAACCTTTTCTTTTTCATCCTTCCCAAAACCCTGATTGACTAAGTTTAGAAGTAGTTTGTTCACTTTTTGAGGTAACTTATTGATAGAACCCAGAAAGGGGATTTGAGATTTGGGTCCCTAGGACCCCCAAAGATGCAGATCTGAGCAGAAACTGGGGGCTTGGACTTGGGTGCTCACACCCTAGTCCTCCCCTGTTTCCCAGGATTTTGAATTTTGGTGGGGTGTTGGCTCCCGCCGAGTGTCTCGGGATTCCGTTTTCAAATTCTCAGTTTTCGCACGATATCGAGACATTATTTCAAAATTTGAATTTCCTTAAAGCTAGATATAAAAAGACATTTGAAAATCATTTTATCACACACAATTCTTATGCAAGCTTGATGCCAAAACTCTGCTACAATTGCCATTGAAGATCAGTGACTTGTTTAAGCTCTTGAAAGTATTTTGTATTTTCTATCTTGGAGACAATGGATGGAGATCAAGAATCAAGATCCTGAGTCCATCTTGCTCTTCCTAGGGTTTGTAGACCCTTTGCATGATCAGGAGAAGGGTTGAAGCCTCCAATAGTAAGCTTGGAGATCCTCTGTGAACATTGTTGATTCACCTTCTTGTTCATGCAAGTCTTCATTTATCCATCTCCTTGAGGTGAAGTTGTATGTGTTTATTGATGCAAAGCAAGTTGTTGATCTTCCCTTGATTGAGACATCTAGGGTTTGATTTTTATGCATACACACATTGTTAGGTTTGCACACACTTCTGCAATTCTTTATCTCTAGCTATTGTTGAGGTAGAAATACCAAAGACGGGGCTTGACTGAGGCAAGCTCCTATATAGCTACAACATTTTCCTTCTTTTGTAGGTGCAGATCGTGTTTTGCAAGTTCTGACATAAAGAAGCTACAAGAAGGAAGATATTGCAGATACAGTCATGACAGATTTTTAGATTTTTGGATCCTGAAACTTGTGGGACACTAGAGTGGGCACCCTAGTCCAACCAGGGGTTATTTCTAGGATCTGGAAGCCTTTTTGTAGTCTCAGACACCCTGTGCAGAAGATTTTCCAGTTTAGAAACTTGTGGGACACTGGAATGGGTGCCCTAGTCTAAGTGGCCCTCAAAATCTAGGTGTAGTGTCTCTGAAACATTCTCTCTGTACTTCTGTGATCAGTTTTGCCAGTTGTTTCATCAGTTTCTATATATTTATGATTTAAGGCATAATTAGGGTTTTGCTTGGTTGAAAGGAAAACACTTGATAAAATCTTGATTAGGGCCTTAGGTTTCACAACCACACGAGTGTAAGGGACAGACAAAGTGATTAGAAGCTAGTTCATAAGCTCAGTCCTTGTCCTCCCAATGCTTAGTGGAGAAATGGTAGTATTTAACCTAGTTTAAACAAACTATCAAATTTTCCCACTAAATATTATTAAGTCGTCTGGAGTTATTTTTCTATTGGCTGACATAAAAAAACCCTATTTTTGTAATTGACATAAGGCTTTATAAAAGTAGCTAAAGGTTAGGGTTTCCGTTGATATATTGTAGCATTTTGCAATGGTATTGAGTTGCAAGGATTACTGTTGTAATCGGTTTGATTTGCTGGATAATAATATTGGACTCTCTATTTGTGGATGTAGCCCGAGTTTGGGCGAACCATGTTAAAACTTGTGTCTCACTGTTATTATTTCTGTGTATTTTCATTCCTCTATTTAATCTTTATTTGTATTTAATTGATATCTTCTGCATGCAATCCCTAACATATGTTGTGTAATGGTGCAATCCAATTAACCTAGAATCACTTCTTGCACATCTATTTTATCTTTTGAGTTGATCAGGTGATTGCAGGTTGGTTCCTCTTGAGTTTGGTGAGATGGAATTGTTCAGGTGTTTGAGGTTGGTATCTCATTGTTGTTAGTGTTTTGAGGTGATATTGTATTGAGCAGGTGTGCATTGTACCTGAGAGATAGAAGAGTTGTAAACAGTGCATGGGTGTGCTTTGTACCTTGTAGCTGGTGCTGCAAAAACAATTGTAATCTTTTCTTTCTTTGGAGGCTAGATTTGGATAGTAGATCTAAGCAGCATTTCTCCCGTGTTTGTTTGCCCTCATAGGGTTTCCATGTAAATCTTGGTGTTATGTGTGGATGCTTTTGTTTGATATGCACTTATATTCCTTCTTGTGATAAGTTTTAAGATTATTGAATAAGTTTTTGTATATCACTGATTCACCCCCCTCCTCTCAATGATAGTGAGTATTCCAACAGAATGCTCCTTATAGGAGGGTAGAGGTTCTATTAGTATGATATTCCTATATATCTTTATGACCATAGATAATCTATGATTTTGGGGAAACCTATATTAACTACTATGGAGGTGTACCAAATATCAATTAAACTAGGACCTTATCAATTTAATTTTAAACTCAAAATGGTTTCCACTTTTTGGTGTAGATGAACACTTTTATTATACCATATTATTTTTTTTCATTCATTTTCTAATTGGTAGTGTAGACACCTAAAATTGTCCCACCACTATTTTGACCTCAATCAAGACATCCGCTGACCACTTCCTCTTTAATTAATTGGATAAATGCATATTTATTCGATTAATTATCCATTTTCATCCCAACATTGACTAAATAATTTATATTATTATTTAATTAATAAAGTTACTATTTACATACCCTCTTGACATTGTTCATCCATAATTAATTGAATAGTCTGGACTATTTATTCAATTAATTAATATTATTCCTATAGTTCAACCTTGTGTAAATAAATAGAAATATTTGTTTACCTAAACCCATCTTGCATCATCAAAAATTAAATAAATTTCTATATTTATTTAATTTGGCATTTTGTGCACTTTTGATTAAGTTGACTAATTCAAATCAATTACCATCATTAATCATTTGCACATACATAACCATGATTAATCAAGGCATCATATGGTTAAGTCCCCATGTAGGTACACTTGTCATTTAACCTATACATGAGGGGTACTTGGAGGCATGAGGAATATTTGCACAACCTTCTAAGAAATCACTTTTTGATCTCCACCATCCAGTCTTTCCAAACCACAATCTTGACCCTTGATTCCCCTTGAGTCAAGGGCAACCCTTTGACCACCTCCCATTGCTTGACACTTGGAATTTTCTCAAGCCTCCAATCCTCTCAAGAAATGAGAGCCCTTGATCGCCCAATTTGATCCTAGCCCTCCATCCATCATTCCAAAAATCTATAAATAGAACCTCTTGGAGGCCATTTAGCTACAACTCTTGAATGAATTGTTACTCTACCAAATTGAGCACTCAACATCCTAAAATCTCCCCAATCCTATCCTTGGACAAATCCACCATTCACTTGGTGCAACAAGGAAGCCTTGGTGAGAACTTTGTGTTTAGTTTTCATTGTGTATGCATGGTTTTTTTACTCCTATCTTGAGGTGATTTATGCTAATGAATTAAGTAGCTTAGTTAGTTTAATTTACTCTTTGCATGGTTCATTTTCATAGGTTCACATTTTGGCACACTCGGTGGGACCCATGTCCCTATATTCTAACATCCTTTTGGTGTTTTAGCTTATTTCAGTGTCCAGGTCACGCTTGAGCACCGATGGTCTATTCAAGTGCCTAAGTTGGGAATGAGCGTGGTTGTTCATACTCAAGAACCTACATTTATGAGGCTTATCTAGCAACTACTAACTTTGTTTTTAACTCATTTTGTGCACATTGAAGGCTAATATTTTAATTTTTTTGCAGGGGTTTAGTACATATTTGAATTATATATGACTCTGACCCCTCTTTTATAGCATTAATAGAGTTTTTTGTAGGTATTTGTCAAAATTTGTTAGCCCTATTTTGGACGAGTGTGCACATAATGAACGAGAAGCTTGGATGGCATGCAGAGGCACGACTGTCACTGATAACCCTAACATGATTTTTGATGATTTTTGGCATTTTGAGTCTCAATTTTTTGTTAGAGATCACATTTACAAACCATCATGCTATCCACATGAACTCATAACCTATTCTTTTGTATCTTTTATCATCTTTTAATGCATATTTTTTTTCATTTTTAATGTTTTTTACATGTTCTAGAGTTTGTATTATACATGAGTGCGGGTGTAGCATACATAGGCATCTCTGTTTCTAAGACTTTTTATCACTTTTTCATAACTTTTTATCATCTTAACTCTCAGTTTTACATTAGAACTTGGTTTTGCAAGGGGATATGTTATGTAACTTGTCATTTGACTTTCATTATCTATGCAAAAACATGTGCTAAACTGACTATCTCACCTAACACAAACGCTTTTCTATGCAAGTTCATACTTAAGCATCTTTGTCTGCAAGCCTACATTCTAGTGCATGTGGGTCTATTTGAGCACCTCTGTTGGTAAGTGAGGTAAGTCATTGCACTTTTTCATACTTAAGCGCCTTTGTAGATATTTAAGCATTTGTATTTATTTTTGAGTGCCTATGTAGAAAAGCATCTTTGTCTATATTTTAGCACATGTAGGTTTGTTTGAGAGTGTGTATCTCTGTTTCAAGGATAGTCACTTTTCTTGCAAATTATGTTGGGCTAATCAAGTGCTAATCATTTCTTAACTATGTTTTTATCATTAACTATCTATTTCATAACTTTTTGCATGTCCAAGATCATCATTTGAGACTACTAACACTTGTTTTGTAGCCCCACTCACCAAAGACATTGTTGTTTTCACTATAGGAACATTTCAATTTTCTAAAGGGAATGAACTTTGTGTGTCATGTTTGGGATTGAATATTGGTGTATGCTTTCTCCTCATACCTTTAGGTGATCTTGGATATCAAAAACCTATATTTAATCCATCTTATTTTATGTTCAAACCCAAGAGATTTAGTGTGTGTATTCTCTCCCTTCACATCACAAGGTGATCTTAGGGATCAAAATCACCTAAATTTCTTTCCCTTTAGGGCCTTACCTAAGGATTTCATCACCTTAGGGATGACCCAAACCATGCATTCCAACGAGGTATACAAAGGGGGGAGAATGAAGTTGTACCCAAATATGATCCATCTCATGTTTGGTTAACCTCAATGCCACTTTTTTTAAGGAGTTGATCTATCATGGGATTGGGTTCACCCATGAATGCATGCTTGTAGATAGGATCCTTGTTCACAGACTCCAGCCCCTTGTACCTTGTGTATATTGGGGAGACCCCTAGAAGCCTTGTTTATCCTAGATAATACTTTTCAACTATATATGCTTGTAATGCAATGGATAGCAGTCAGGTCCAAAACGTTACCACATTCAAGTTCTTATGCTCTATAAATGGATGTGCATGTCATGTATGCTCTCCCCTCACACCTTTGAATAATCTTGGGTGATCAAATGTAGTTAGTTTCCTCATCATGGGACTTGCATGCTACACTTAAACAAAAGTAACAAGGTGGGATTACAAGTATATACAGACCCACTTAAATAGTTATAGGCTTGTGAAAGTGCTTGGCGTGTCTTCTCATTAAAACCAATACTTGTCTTACAACCCAAAAATCTAAAAATCCAAACCCTTTGCAAATGCATGTATGTTGATTGAATGTGTGAACATTAAAAATACTTTTTGCCAAAAGTTGAACTTTTAACCCCAACAAATCCAAAAATCTGTTAAATTCATATCAAAACCAATTATCCATCACTTTAGATCCAAAATCCCAAGTCCTAAACATCTCAAAGTCTCTAAATTTCACTCAAAAATCCCCCAAAAATCATCCCAAGGTCATTCACCCTGTCATTAATCATACACAAGCACCTCCTTATAATCTAGCACCTCTGTAGCACACTCGACCATACTCATCCATAAACCCATGCTTACATTTTAAATGAGCTCGCCTGAATCATAACTTGACCAAAAACGAAAGCTTCACCTTCATTCTACCTAAATACACTTAAATTTGTCATCCCATGTCTGATTTGACTTGATCCTAATCTCACATTATCATTAATCCATCCCAAAATCAAATCCTTTTATTTGACTGTAAAACATTCACCTCACTAATCACCCTATTCATCCTTAATCAAGCTCATCATTAGACAACTCCACTGTACCCCAAATCAACCAATCCATCTTAGGTATAGACTAAAACCAAGACCTTAGATATTATCCATTAATTCACATTTGCTTAGGGGCTTGTCTAGCCTAAGTATATAATCTACTATCCATCACCCATAAATGAAATTAATCCCTACTTAAGTAGGATACATTTGATTTAATCCATTTCAACCCCTCTCTTGAGAACTTCCTTCCACAAACACACAACTTTCCACCTTGTACCAAACCATGGTGCCACCATTTCACTCACAAAAAGGGCACTCCAAACTTCATTTCAAAAATTCAATCCACTCCATCAACACACCACACAACCACCACCCCATGATTCTATTGGTTACATGATTCCAAACCACCTCTTGGCACCTATTCAACCAAGAGTGGCAAGAAATGAAGAATAATCTCAAAAACCTACAAACTAGAACACAAAAGAAATAATATAAATTTGAAGACTTATGTCCCTACCCATTTGATAAAGAATTAATGATGGTTCCCTTCCCTCAACACTTAGAAGTACCCAAATTCGACAAATATAAGGGAAGGAAGACCCCTGTGACCATATTAAAGAGTTTTTCATGGAATGCCAAGATGTATCTTTCAATGACCAATATTTTCTCTGCCTCTTCCCTCATAGCCTAGGGGGACAAGCCCTTGAATGGTTCATACACCTACCCCTTGGCTCCATCTCCACTTTTGCTAACTTGTCCAAGAAAATTTTCACCCATTTCTCCTTCAATGTCAAACATGATCTCACAATGTTAGACCTTTGTAACATGAAATAAAGAAGTGGGGAGATCTTCACTACCTATCTCTAGAGGTGGAGAGGAATTGCAAGTCACTTTCCTTGGCCTATTCTTGAGAAACAACATGCCACTATATTTGTGCAAAATTTGAACCAGGAGATGGATTTTCACGTTTAGGTGTGTTGCATCTCTATTTTTTATGAGATAATTGAAAAGGAGGTCAGTATTGAAAAATCCCTTATTTCCAAAGGTTTAGTCAAGATGTATAACAATGACAATAACGATAAATCATCTAATGACAAGCCTAAATTCTGGGCCAAAAATAAAAACACTGTTAGTGACGAGTTCACAAATGCCAAACATATTCAAACAACAAAACTAACACCAAACAAAAATTAAACTGTTCACAGTGTCTCTCAACCCAATAATGTAACAATTCCAATATGGCAATCTAAACAGTCTACCCAAAACAATCCAAAGCAAAAATATGCTCCCTTGGGGGAACCCCTGGAAGTTATTTTTCCAAAAATTGGTCCAAGATAATATGGTCACATTCCCTATGAACAAAAATTTTGACGAGACACAATCCAAACCCACATGGTACAAGGAAAATAAATACAATGACTACCATCACATTAAGGGGCATTCAACAATTAAGTGCATGAAGCTTAAGAAGTATGCTCAAGATCTCATTGATCATGGCGAAATCCAAGTGGAGGGAGAGCAATCTTCCTCATTAAATAAGCAATTGGGGATGTATAAAAATCCTCTTCCTAATCATGGACAACTATCTACCTCCCAACCATCAACCCCCAACAAGAATCCATCCCAAAACAACCACACCAACATCCATTAGAATAAGACTACTCACAACTATGATTCTATTGTTGGCCATGTCAACTTTGACTCTACACAAATAACCACCATGAAGATTAAAGAAAAAAACATCCAATTGTGCTGGATCACCACTCATCGTGGCTAAGTCACTGTCAAAGGACCTTCCTCATCTTCTTCCTCATCTACTTCCTAATATGACCTCTTAGAGAACCTTTTGAAAAATCCAGACCAAATATCCATCTTGGAACTTTCAAGACATCACTTGTCCATAAAGGCATTCTAGATTGAGCCTTGCAAGAATCCTAGGTCTCCAATGACATTGATCTTAAACAATTCCAATCTCTTGTTGGCCATCTCTCATCCACATACCAACTTACGTTTAGCCAAAAAGACATGCTACCTATTGACCCATCCCATAATAAGGCCTCACACATAGAATTCCCCATCACCAAATACAAGGTCAAATGAGTCCTCCTGGATAATGGGTCTATCTTAAATCTATGCACATTGAGATTCATAAAACAATTAGGATGTTCTACAGATGATTTGGAACCACAAGTTATCACTGTTAAAGAATATGATAATGCCAAGCATGAATTTGAAGGTACTATCTACCTCTTCATTTAGGTGGGCCCAATACTATAGCAAACAACATGTCATGTGGTCAATCTTGACCTCCCCTACAACCTCCTCCTTGGCCGCCCATTGTTTCATGCCATGCAAGCCATTCCTTTCACCTACCATTAGTGCCTAAAATTCCTGCACAATGGCATTGAACTTACTATCCATGCCGATCCACAACCCTTCAAATACTGTAAATCCATGAAGACTTCTTATCATAAATCCCATCATTGCCCAAGTACTAACATCACTTAATGTGAAAAAAAAAGGCCTCCTCATCCTACATTGATCCCAAATCCCTTGCTTCTACTTCATCATTATCCCACAACCCCAACACCTCTAATGTCAAGATCATTAACAAATGTTGTGGTGAATATGAGATGCATATCACCTTCCATTGGACTAGTTGGATCTTTCTCTAAATTCCTACGATCATCCCAAAAGTGATCCTAGATACAAACAACCAAGGTCAAACAATTTGGTCCCATTACCTTCACTTTTGCAAGTATGCTCGAAGAAGAACAAATCAAGGGCTCTCTTGACTCCTAGTTATACAAAGAAGACTCAGAGGATGAAGAATCGATGCTGGACCACCTAAAATAGAATTACCCTATTACACATCATATCTATGCAAATATTAATTATAAGGATAAGGGCCTTGGTATTCATGAACAAGGAATCCGTGAGCCACTCAAGGTCAAGATCTTTGAAGAATCCTATGGGCTAGGGTACATGTCCCTTGGTATAGAAACTAATGAATTGTGTGCCACTTTTGGAATGACAGATGAACCTTCTAGCATTGTTAAAAGCACCACAAGTGGAACCATTCTAGCCTCTTTTGAAGACCTTGACGTATCTTGTCCTTTCCTTGGCAATGCCATCTTCATTATCGACCTACCCCTTATACACCCTGAACTCATTGATTAGGATTAACAAGGCACCCCATCTCTCGATACATTTTAAAATGATGAGGCTCTCACATAATTCCTAGGACTCCATGATGGTATCCTTGCAAGAGACCACAAATCTAGTTTCAACTTTGACTTGCATGTCGTTGCCTACTTTAGGGAGCAGGAGGAGTTCCTTAGTTGAAAAAGTCAAAAATAAAAAAAAATGTCCCCTAGTGAAAACCTCTCTGAGGTGCTATCAGACCTAAAAAAGAAAAATAAAGACGTGTCTTTTGTTGAAAACTTCCCTGAGCTACCATTAGACAAGGAACTCAACTTCCCTCCAATGCTCCCATATTGGCAAGAATGCTCAGTTGTATTGATAGAAGACACACAAGAGATCGATCTGAGTACATAACAAGAGTTCAACATCACATATTTGGCCACTTCTCTTTCATCTATAGAAAAATAAAACACATTTGCTACTCTATAGAAGTCACCTAACATCTTTTTTGGGACCCTATGCTAACATGATATGATTAGATTCATCCCTTGTGGTTCACCACCTCATGGTACATCTCGATGCTAAGCCAATCAAGAAAAAACTCAGGAAAATGCATCCATATGTCACCCTTCTCATCAAAGAAGAAATACAAAACTTTCTTTAAGTGGGTTTCATTCACCCTATAGATTGCCTCAAATGGGTTTCCAACATTGTACATGTTGGCAAGAAACCAGGTGGTATCCAGATCTGCACTGATTTCAAAGATCTCAACAAAGCATGGCTAAAAGATGATTTTCCACTCCCAAACATTGACATTATTGTTGACCTCACAGTATGCCACGAGATGTTATCACTTATGGATAGATTCTCTAGATAAAATCATATTTAGATTACCCCTGAAGATCAACATAAAATAGAATTTAATTCTTGGGGTACCTATTTCTATCAAGTGATGCCTTTTAGGTTGAAAAATGTAGGGACAACTTATCAAAGGGCAATGATTGTCATATTTCATGCCATGTTACATGACATCATGGAAGATTATGTAGATGATTTACTTGTCAAATCAAAAACTAGAGGACACCCATAGGTCCTTGAATGCATCTTCCAATGTCTTAGAAAATATAAGGTGCGTCTCATTCCCAAAATGTGTGTTTTCAGAGTAACATCAGGTAAACTCATTAGTTTCATTGTCTCCCAACAAGGCATTGAAGTAGACCCTGCCAAGGTTGCAACAATTACAAAAATACCTCCACCAAGAAATTTGAAACAATTACGTAGTCTTCAAGGTAAACTCTAGGCTATCAGAAGATTCATTTCCCAACTAGTAAACAAATGCCAACCTTTTTCCTACCTTCTCAGAAAGGGTGTCAGTTTCTAGTGGGATGCATCATGTCAATAGGATTTTGATAAAATAAAGGAATATCTTGCATCTCCACCTATACTTATGACTCCCATTGTTGGCAAGCCTTTGCTTCTCTACATCTCTACTACACCCGTCACACTAGGGGCACTCTTAGTACAACATGATGAAATAGGTCACAAATGGGAAATCTATTACAATAGTCAAATATTGGTCAGCTATGAGCTTAATTACACCCCATGGAAAGAGCATGTTTATCTATTGATTTTAGCTCTCAAAAGCTCTAACACTACATGTTAAGTCATTAGATCAAGCTCATATAAAAAATTGACCCCCTCAAGTACCTTCTCTTTAGGGCTTCCCTCATGGGATTCATGGCTAAGTGGGTAATATTTATTAACAAGTTTGAAAAAGAGTATGTTGATGAAAAGTAATTAAGGGATAGGTTGTCATAGATTAGTTAGCTGAAGCACCATTAACAGATCACCACCCACTAGTTGTGGATTTCCTTGATGAATCCATCTTCACCATAATAGAATAAACAACTTTGGAGCTTTATTTTGATGGATCCTACATAACCCACAGATCAGGTGTTGGTATCTAATTGGTTACTCCACAAGGGGATTTTATACCAAAGGCCTTCAGATTGGGTTTCTCCTACACCAACAATATGGCAAAATATGAAGCTTTAATAACATGGCTCAAAAAAACTATCCAATGGAATATCTATTAGTTGTAGGTATAGGGGGACTCACAACAAGTAATTTAAAGGGTGATAGCACAATAATATGTCCACTTTTTGGCCTAGGTGGGATGCTCAAAATCAACATTTTTCAACATTTTTTAATTTGTGTCAATTATAGGGAACAAATGGTCAAGAATTCAAGGATGATGTAAAATAACGAGTTGTGGAATTTTCTATGTAGATTAAAGCTATAATTTTTTTAAAAAAATTAAAATAATTATTTCTATCATTTTTTATTTTTTATTTTTAATCAATTTTTATTTTTTGTGTTATTTTTTATTGAGTGACATTATTCCATAACACATTACTTTCACTACGAATAATTTTTTTCATGATTTATTGGAATTAGACCATTAACTCCACTATCTAGTGCATGGATATTTTTTGGTAATTTTTTATTAAATATGCCATTTATTATTAATTTTTGAATTAGTACTAACAAAAATTTAAGACTTACATTATCTTGTAATGCATTTCTATTAGCATGTATATCAAAATTTATTTTTTCTTTTTTCATTGAAACAAGGACATCTATGTGAAGTGTAGTGCATTTGCTGAGATTTTTTTAACAATGTGTGTTATTTATCCTTGTGTTGTGAATATAGGTCATTATTTTTCATAACAGACCTACATTCATTATAAAAAAATTTAAAATATAATATTAAATAAAACATACTACATATTAGTCGAGTGGGTGTGGTCTAGTGGTTAAGACCATTTGGTCATTATTGTGGAGACCAAGGTTCAAATTCCCCCAAAGACATCTTGGCTTCTAAATGGTTGTGGCTTTATGTAGGTGACTCTTGGCACTCCATGGTCCTTAAGTGGAATGTGTTCAAATTCTAGTGTACCTTGGTCTCCACAGCTCGACAAGTCGTGGTAGCAGTGGTGTACAGTGATGGATTCACCAATGGCGATTCATGCCACAAGCGGCACGATTACAGTGGTGGTAGACTTAGCAGGTCCGCACCATTGGCGATCCATGCTACGGTGGCGGTGGCAGTTCAATGGGGAGGAGGTCCCCCTTGTGACCTGTTGATCATGAGGTTGATCATATACAAACATATCACCGGCCCTCCTTCTAGCGCCAATTTATGTTGATCATGAGGTTGATCATATACAAACATATCACCGGCCCTCCTTCTAGCGCCAATTTATGTTGATCATGAGGTTGATCATATACAAACATATCACCGGCCCTCCTTCTAGTGCCAATTTATGTTGGTCATGATGTTAGTCATTCACAAACATAGAATAAAAGTTACACAACAACCTTTACTCATCTTGAAAGATACGATGAATTCAGAGAATTCATGATCCCAAGTCTCTGTTGATTAGGTCTTAATCTACTGACGTTACTCAGTGGTTGATGTGTGTTGCTGTTTTCCATTCAGGGGCCTTACGTGTTTCTGCAAAGTTCATCATCATTCCTTCAAATATCCTGCTCTGTATGTCTGCTCTGCATAAATCTCCAACAATTCTACCTCTGCACTGTGAATTCACTCAAATAATGTACCTACAGGCTGATATTTGCATGATTTCTACCATTATTTGCAATTCTTTGCATGATATTTTCAATACTACATGCATTTAACTCAAATATGCTAAGGATTTTCAGTTACCTACGGGATTTTAGCATATTTCTCTGTTTTGCTTATTATTTATCATGACTTGCAGTTATGGTGATGAATTTATGAAATTAAAAAAAGGAAAAGGGTTAAAGAATGAGATTCCCAAAACTACTTGACTTAGATCACTGATCCACATACAAGCTCCCATACATGCAATGAAAAGAAGGAAACTAGAATCATACTTCACCAGGACATTCCACAAATCCGCATGATCTAGTGCAAATCTTCAAAGGAAAAGTTGATAACAACATGTAATGAAATGAAAGCGCTTCCAGTTGAACACAGCATTCACCAGTACATATCCAGAAATCAACAGGAAGATTACGTAAAATTTACAATCAGGATGTAATCTGAAACTTCATATCCATTCAGTATGCTCAAGAACAGGTACATTTACAGTGATCTGAAGAAAGAACCTTGACATTTCAACAATTCTATCCTCATTAGTCTCAGTAATCCAATCTCCTAATTGATTCTACAGTAATCGTCCTTAATGCGCCAGATGCGTCTGTGTATATCCCTCTCTTTTCTATATCTATCTACCTCAGGATCTGGCTCTTATATAGAATAAATGCCAGAAAATAGTTACAATGATCCAAGGATCAGGATCCTCCCAGAACAATCAACGGTCTAGATGAAAAGCACATGCTTCGCCAGTTGGCAAATGTACAGCTGGCACAGAATATTCCAGCATCTTTGATTTGATTCGGTCTCCAGCTGGCAAACAACATATTTGACAATATCCTCCTCACTTCTGGTTCATGTTGCCTCCATGTGCAACTTTGTAATTATCAGCTTCAGCAGCTAACAACATCATGACTTCCTGCAAATAAACAGACAAACATTAAGTTCATCATCATGTGGATAAACAACAGGAATTTAAACGTTTTATTAAACATGCCTCAAAATGTGCAGCTACAGGCAATCGGGCTCCAAATTTATATCGCTCTGTTTTCCCGCCCATTTTCTTGTATATCGGGTTCAAATAATGATCATGTATGTATCGACGTGACTCCACACGGTCGGGATGACAATTTTACATTAGGCCAACGGTAAGACTTAAAACTTTCGTCTGCATGATATCTTGGAAATATGATGCTCCCCCTTCCGAATGTCCAGATGACATCACCGTCATGTTTCGCTTCTGTATATTGGGGAAAAGAATGACATCATCATCATCATCATGTCGAAGGAAAATAGGAGGATATGAAATATGATCCTGCTGCTGAGGAAAGGAATATGACGGTGACGTCATCGTCATATTCGGGCTTCATTAAAATGCAAAAGATGACGTCACCGTCATGTTCAGTTAAGATCAGGGGATAAATGTAATATCGGGTTACCTAAGGAAGATGATCAGGTGGTGAATGTAATATGACCCCTTTGCGGCCAAGGTAACCCTCTCGAAAGATCAGGATGATGATGATCATCAGGATATCCGGGACTTTTGTTAAATTGAGAACATGACGTCATCGTCATATTCGCGAACCGGATCATGTTTTGGAAAATATCCTGCCGAAGGAGAAATGTGATGATGATGTCCTCCTGATATTTGCTTCTTCGTTTATCAGATCAGGATGATGTCATCAGGATATTTGCAAAAGGTCATATTTCTCGGCAGGAGGACATTACGAAATATCGGGTAGACAAACAAGATCATGATGATCTTGACAACATGACAGCATAAAAATATGATGATCCTCCTCATCGAATATCATGATGACGTAATCATCATATTCTGTCTTCGAAGCATGAGGATGAGTTGAGGTCATCATCAGGCTAGCGCTAGGGTGATATTTAAAATATGATCATGCTAAAGAATGGAATATCACCCTCCCTTAAAAGATCAGGATGATCATCAGGATCATGCAAAAGGAGATCAGGAGGATATGATGACGTCATCATCATATTAGCGAATATCAGCACATATGACCCTCTCTTGAAAGATCAGGATGACGACCCTCCGATAGGACTTTGTCATGCGCATGCAAATTATGCAGATAGTGGAGTTTCTAAGCAGGGTGATATTATAAGATATCAGTATGATATTATAATATCAGGTGATGTTAAAATATGATGATGCTCGTTGTTATGAAATATCGGGTTACCCTCAAAACATGATGCTCATGATGCGCCTAAGGTCATTTGACGGGTAAAGGGCACTATCACCTAAGATTGACGTCCGGATATTGGGACTGCATGATTTTTATCGGGTGATAGATCAAGATCAGGATGACCTAGCAACATGACTGAGGATAAAAGTATGATGATCCTCTTGCGAATATCAGGTTTGACCAAAACTTTGACTGTGCATAACTCCCTCATATGGACGAATTTTCAGGTGATGTAAAAGGGAAACCTGCATGGAATTTCAAGCTCTTTCTAAATATGAGGTCATAGAAACAAAATATGAACTTTGACAAACTGACCTCATGATGATGACCAACCTCATCGAATAACATGATGATGATGCACCTGACTCATTTTTACCAAACCGCCAGAAAGCAGACAACACAAGCCAAGCCAAAAAGTTGGGTCCCTGTTTTGCCAAGTTAAAATGGGGCGTGTTGTGTAACCACACAACAACTTGCCACCAAAGAAAACAACAAAATTCAAATAATTCAAAAGGTGAGGATAAATTAAAACATAAATTTCTAACTCCTATTAAGCATGAGCATCATAATCCTTTCTAACTGGTATCATGTTCATCAATGTAACAATGAATTGATAAGGGATCAATTGTGTGCATGTGATTCATATACTCATCTTGAAAGTGAGTTGAATAAGTCAGTGACTGGTGTTAAGCTACGTAGTTTGGTTCATCCCTCATAGCCAACCGGATAGAGCCTTGCTGCCAGCAGGCGTCCATAGCCCCGGCAAGGTTATCATTGCAATTCCCCTAAGTAGAGCCCCACTGCCAGCAAGCGTCTATAGCTCCGGTAGAGTTACTTAGATGACTTAATCTGGATTTCAGAAAATTCATTTTATTATTTTATTTATTTTATATTTTGATTTTAATTCTTAAGATATAACAGTTGTAGCCTCATGATACAAGGAATGGTCACTTGTTGAAATTAAGTTGAGAATTGCAATGGTAGCAAGGGCAACCTTTAGATTTTTCACTTAACCCCTACACTGATATGTTCAATAAACCCAAGGCTGTTAGGTGTGTCATTGTGAGGATCACCTTGACTCAAGAAAAGTAGTACTGATGAATATGATACCACAGACCTGATCAAGAATACCTATACTGATATGAATTACAACCTATGTAAAAACTTATATTCAACTTTTGAATTCTAACAATTTATGCAGTGTTCTTAAGTAACAAGGTGCACCAATTTTGCCCAACCAAAACAAAGACTCAACAACGCAAAGCACAAAGCAACCTGTACAAACAGCTAACCTACAAAAGGAAACAAAAGAAACAGAACAAGAAGGCAAAACAAGCAAACTGTACAAACCACTATCCTACAAAATTATATACAAACTACTACTAGGCAAACAAAAACCAGAAAAAGACCCAAAGACACCTGTATTTGCATACTTCTTTTGACTGTGCAGGAGCATTAGGGTATTAGTTATGGTTCTCAACCTAGCAAATTTATCTTTATATTCTGAAAAATATTCTGATATTCTGAATTCACCGTATTCAACAGAACAACTCTTGATGATCAGCAATTGAGGCAGCTCATCATGTTCATGATTAATCCATATGCATGTCTTATCTCTTGAATTTCCATAATCAAAATAATATTCAACATCATTCACTGTGGAAAGGAGAAATACAACCTGGTGTATTTTTGATTTTGCTGGACATGCTTCTTCATTGGCAGCTGATCTTCCATTTGTCATTATATTTTCACTGCTTGGCTCAGTGTCTGGTCTCGCTTCAAATTGAAGGATGTATGACTCTTGATGTATTAATTCTTCATCTTTATCCAACCTAATCCCTTCATTCTGGATGTTCAGTTTATCCTCCAGTTCAGGAAACTTATCAATATTTTCTTCCATTTCCTGCACATCAGCATCTAAATAAGTATCTTTATTATCATAACCTGATATACAGAAATTTATCATTTCTAAATCATTTGACTGTAAAAGAGAAACAACTTTCACTTGATAAGGACACTCCCCTGTTTCATTCTCAAAATATTTCTGGAGTGACATCTGATTATGCATAACAACTCCAAAGTCTTCTACATCTTCGTCTTTCAGGAATTGTTCATTAAATAATTCACATCTTCTATCTAGTAAAGTGCCTGGTTCCATTAACCTGCAACATTCTTGCATTTGATCATTCAATTCAAAGAAGTCAAGTAATAAATCAGCATTTATTTTATTTTCTATGACTTCCTGAGTTACCACCATAGGAACTTCATCATCAGCAGTGAATTTAAATTGCTCTACTATCTGTTTACACTTCTCTTTACCATAGAATGACTCCAGGAAAGATGTTTCATCTTCTTTATCAAAAGTATTAGGATCAGAATCAAAAATATTATCCTGATGAGTGATTTCTTCTCTAAAATTTTCACAAGATTCATACCTGCATACTGACTGATCCTTACTTGTATTAGGAAGTAGAGAACTCCTATCAATCTCACCATAGAATGAATCAAGGAAAGATGTTTCCTCTTCATTACCTTCTGGAACCGACTCAGCTATTGTATTTTCTAGAATCTTTTTCAACATGATCAGGCAGGCGTAACAATCCCTTTCTGAATGCTCTTCATCATGTAATCTGCACCAGCTTTCAATCAAGACATCATCAGTGGATAAACCTAATATTTGACTACACTGTATATTTCTAGACAAATATAATTCAAAATCTTCAGAGCGATCCATTTCAGTGTCTGGACAATTAATAACTTCTGGTGCTGCATCTGCTTGTTGCTCCAGAATTTCCTCATTTTCCTGGCAAATTTCAGCCCTGAACACATCTGGAAAGAATATTAATCCTTTCAAATATAAATCCAACCTTGTAAGGAAAGTTAAACAATTTATTTCGCTGTGTTCTACAGTCTGGTGTATCCTGCAACAGGTGGATAAACCAAAGTTAGACAAACTGTGAGGGTAAAGCTGCCTACTCAAAGTTTCCTGAAATAAAGGAATGTTAATTTGACAATTGCCTTCATATACATCCATCAAAATGAGACTCTATTTTTCAATTTTTTAGTATTTTGAAATTTTAAGGAGATCCATCATATCTCAAAATAAAACTTGAAAGTTCAGAAAATCAAAACTAATCTTTGATGCTTTGGGCTAGATCTTTGCAAAGGTGCAACCAAAACATCTCAGATAAGAGATATTTGCAGACATTTAACCTCAAATAATGAAATATTTATGTAATATTTGCAGAAATCCAGAAATTCACAGCTCTGGCCCTCCTTCTAGCGCCAATTTATGTTGCGTTAGAAGCGAGGGGCCTGCATAAAATGAATGATGACTAAAGCAATGGCATCTTTTCCAGTTCTGCCCTCCTTCTATTGATGATGCTGAGAAACAGCTCAGCCGCCCTCCTTCTATTGATGATGCTGAGAAACAGCTCAGCTGCCCTCCTTCTATTGATGATGCTGAGAAACAGCTCAGCTGCCCTCCTTCTAGCGCCAATTTATGTTGATCATGAGGTTGATCATATACAAACATATCACCGGCCCTCCTTCTAGCGCCAATTTATGTTGATCATAAGGTTGATCATATACAAACATATCACCGGCCCTCCTTCTAGCGCCAATTTATGTTGATCATGAGGTTGATCATATACAAACATATCACCGGCCCTCCTTCTAGCGCCAATTTATGTTGGTCATGATGTTAGTCATTCACAAACATAGAATAAAAGTTACACAACAACCTTTACTCATCTTGAAAGATATGATGAATTCAGAGAATTCATGATCCCAAGTCTCCGTTGATTAGGTCTTAATCTACTGACGTTACTCAGTGGTTGATGTGTGTTGCTATTTTCCATTCAGGGGCCTTACGTGTTTCTGCAAAGTTCATCATCATTCCTTCAAATATCCTACTCTGTATGTCTGCTCTGCATAAATCTCCAACAATTCTACCTCTGCACTGTGAATTCACTCAAATAATGTGCCTACAGGCTGATATTTGCATGATTTCTACCATTATTTGCAATTCTTTGCATGATATTTTCAATACTACATGCATTTAACTCAAATATGCTAAGGATTTTCAGTTACCTATGGGATTTTAGCATATTTCTCTGTTTTGCTTATTATTTATCATGACTTGCAGTTATGGTGATGAATTTATGAAATTAAAAAAAGGAAAAGGGTTAAAGAATGAGATTCCCAAAACTACTTGACTTAGATCACTGATCCACATACAAGCTCCCATACATGCAATGAAAAGAAGGAAACTAGAATCATACTTCACCAGGACATTCCACAAATCCGCATGATCTAGTGCAAATCTTCAAAGGAAAAGTTGATAACAACATGTAATGAAATGAAAGCGCTTCTAGTTGAACACAGCATTCACCAGTACATATCCAGAAATCAATAGGAAGATTACGTAAAATTTACAATCAGGATGTAATCTGAAACTTCATATCCATTCAGTATGCTCAAGAACAGGTACATTTACAGTGATCTGAAGAAAGAACCTTGACATTTCAACAATTCTATCCTCATTAGTCTCAGTAATCTGATCTCCTAATTGATTCTACAGTAATCGGCCTTAATGCGCCAGATGCATCTGTGTATATCCCTCTCTTTTCTATATCTATCTACCTCAGGATCTGGCTCTTATATAGAACAAATGCCAGAAAACAGTTACAATGATCCAAGGATCAGGATCCTCCCAGAACAATCAACGGTCCAGATGAAAAGCACATGCTTCGCCAGTTGGAAAATGTACAGCTGGCACAGAATATTCCAGCATCTTTGATTTGATTCGGTCTCCAGCTGGCAAACAGCATATTTGACAATATCCTCCTCACTTCTGGTTCATGTTGCCTCCATGTGCAACTTTGTAATTATCAGCTTCAGCAGCTAAGAGCATCATGACTTCCTGCAAATAAACAGACAAACATTAAGTTCATCATCATGTGGATAAACAATAGGAATTTAAACGTTTTATTAAACATGCCTCAAAATGTGCAGCTACAGGCAATCGGGCTCCAAATTTATATCGCTCTGTTTTCCTGCCCATTTTCTTGTATATCGGGTTCAAATAATGATCATGTATGTATCGACGTGACTCCACACGGTCGGGATGACAATTTTACATTAGGCCGACGGTAAGACTTAAAACTTTTGTCTGCATGATATCTTGGAAATATGATGCTCCCCCTTCCGAATGTCCAGATGACATCACCGTCATGTTTCGCTTCTGTATATTGGGGAAAAGAATGACATCATCATCATCATCATGTCGAAGGAAAATAGGAGGATATGAAATATGATCCTGCTGCTGAGGAAAGGAATATGACGGTGACGTCATCATCATATTCGGGCTTCATTAAAATGCAAAAGATGACGTCACCGTCATGTTCAGTTAAGATCAGGGGATAAATGTAATATCGGGTTACCTAAGGAAGATGATCAGGTGGTGAATGTAATATGACCCCTTTGCGGCCAAGGTAACCCTCTCGAAAGATCAGGATGATGATGATCATCAGGATATCCGGGACTTTTGTTAAACTGAGAACATGACGTCATCGTCATATTCGCGAACCGGATCATGTTTTGGAAAATATCCTGCCGAAGGAGAAATGTGATGATGATGTCCTCTTGATATTTGCTTCTTCGTTTATCAGATCAGGATGACGTCATCAGGATATTTGCAAAAGGTCATATTTCTCGGCAGGAGGACATTACGAAATATCGGGTAGACAAACAAGATCATGATGATCTTGACAACATGACAGCATAAAAATATGATGATCCTCCTCATCAAATATCATGATGACGTAATCATCATATTCCGTCTTCGAAGCATGAGGATGAGTTGAGGTCATCATCAGGCTAGCGCTAGGGTGATATTTAAAATATGATCATGCTAAAGAATGGAATATCACCCTCCCTTAAAAGATCAGGATGATCATCAGGATCATGCAAAAGGAGATCAGGAGGATATGATGACGTCATCATCATATTAGCGAATATCAGCACATATGACCCTCTCTTGAAAGATCAGGATGATGACCCTCCGATAGGACTTTGTCATGCGCATGCAAATTATGCAGATAGTGGATTTTCTAAGCAGGGTGATATTATAAGATATCAGCATGATATTATAATATCAGGTGATGTTAAAATATGATGATGCTCATTGTTATGAAATATCAGGTTACCCTCAAAACATGATGCTCACGATGCGCCTAAGGTCATTTGACGGGTAAAGGGCACTATCACCTAAGATTGACGTCCGGATATTGGGACTGCATGATTTTTATCGGGTGATAGATCAAGATCAGGATGACCTAGCAACATGACTGAGGATAAAAGTATGATGATCCTCTTGTGAATATCAGGTTTGACCAAAACTTTGACTGTGCATAACTCCCTCATATGGACAAATTTTCAGGTGATGTAAAAGGGAAACCTGCATGGAATTTCAAGCTCTTTCTAAATATGAGGTCATAGAAACAAAATATGAACTTTGACAAACTGACCTCATGATGATGACCAACCTCATCGAATAACATGATGATGATGCACCTGACTCATTTTTACCAAACCGCCAGAAAGCAGACAACACAAGCCAAGCCAAAAAGTTGGGTCCCTGTTTTGCCAAGTTAAAATGGGGCGTGTTGTGTAACCACACAACATGACCTTCGTTGGAGTGGGCCATCCTAAAAATTTCCACACTTATCGAACAAAAAAACATACTACTTATTATAATTTTTGGAAAGGTAATACTAAGGGCTACATACTTACAAAATGGAATTTCCAAACAACTTCATTTGATCCTCTAGAAGTTGAAGAATTTTTTTTTTGTCAGCATTTTGATAGGTGCAGAGGAGACTCCATCAAGGGTTTGATTTAAACCTAGGGGTTCTATCCAAGGGGATTTGATCTAAGGGGGTAAGATCTAACCCCCTTCAATAAAACCCCCTTATATGGAATTCCTATAGGCTTAAACAATTATTTTTTCTAAAAAATATGTGATTTCAGGAAAAAATTAGGATGTCCCACAAGTGGGACATACTATTGTGGGATCAGCCATAAAATAGGTAAATGATTAACAAAAAAAAGGATAACAAGCCGATCCCTTATAAAAGGATGGTCGATTATTTCAGGCAATATTTCATGCACATATAGTTTGAGCAAGTCCCCCATCTCAACAACAAAGCAACCGATGCAATGGCTACCATTGGGTCGATGTTAGATATGTGACATGATAGTCACCACTGCAAGTTCTTTGTCAAACAACTCTTTATACTTGTAAATGGTGTCCCAAAATCTAATATTATATGTGATATTGTTGGTCCTAAATCCCCTTGGTACCATGATATCTACACCTACCTTCATAATCACACCCTCCCACCTAACCTCTCACACAACCAACACAAATCATTTATCTATTGAACATCCCACTTTACCATCCTTGGTGACACACTTTACCGAAGAAGTTATGATGGTTCCTTAATGCGGTGCCTAAACATGGAAGAATCTAATCTTGCACTTCAAGAAGTACATGCTAGTATCTATGGTGCCCACACCTGCGGCATGATCCTTGCTAAAAAGCTTCTTATAACAAGGTATTATTAGCCTACTATGGAACATTATGCTTTTGAGTATGTCAAGAAGTGCCTACCTCACTAGCAACATGGAGACCTCATTCATGCACCTTCTTAGGCATTGCAACCCATCACAACTCCTTGGCCCTTCTCTTAATGGGACCTCAACCTTGACAACAAGATTCACCCTTCCTCCTCCAATGGTCAATTCATCATCACCACCACTGAGTATTTCACAAAGTGGGTCGAAGCCATCCCCCTCACCTTCACTACTAGCACCCATATATCAAAATTCATCTTATACCATATCATTCGCTACTATGGTATTCCATCCACCATTGTCATAGACAATGGTAAATCCTTTAAAAACTATGAGGTTCACACTCTTTGTGAACACTTCCATATCCAACACCATCGGTCCACTCCCTACTACCCACAAAGTATCAGTAAAGTAGAGGCAACAAATAAAATCCTGCTCAAAATACTAAAGAAAAATGTCAATGATTTTGGTCGTGACAGGAACCTCCACCTAAATCCTGCCCTTTGAGCATATCACACTAGCATTCGCACACCCACCGGTGCCACTCCATATTCACTCATCTTTGGTACCAAATCTATCTTGTCGATAGAGGTTGAACTTCCATCCTTGTGCATCTCATTGTGTAACCTTATTAATGATGAGGAGTACTGGGTTGCACACTTCCATGAACTAGAACTTCTTGATGAGTAGTGTCTCAATGCCTTAAATCATCTATAGGCCTATCATAATTTCCTTCGCAAGAACTACAACAAAAATCTTAGATCCCACGAGTTTGAAATTGGTGATCTAGTTCTCAAATAAAATTAGAGAAATCTTCAAGACTATGAAAAGAAAGGAAAGTTTGAACCTAACTGGCTCGGTCCCTATGTCATTATCACCAAATATGGTTCAGGTACATATCAAATGGCTACACTAGAAGGTCAAGAGCTTGATGAGCCTTTCAATATCACCCACACCAAAAGGTTCCACACCTAACTTGTAGAATATCCCAATCTCAAAAAATAAATAAAAATAAAAATTATCAAAAAATAAAAAAATTAAAAAGAAATAAAACATCCTATGGTGAAAACCACTTCTTGTGGCACCCTAGACAAGTACCATGGTGAAAACTTGCTTGCAGGCACCATGAGTATAAGCTAGAATCTATTATCTTCAATGTCCTCTATCACCTGCATCCTTCCACCTCCCCCAACAAATCCTATACACATGCTTTACCACGTGTCATTCATTACATTCTATATTAGGTCATTCATGAAGCAAATGAAAAATCGTAAGTATCCTTCAATACCCCATCCTTTCATCCCACCTACCCCTACCACTCCCTACCAGCCCCATCCTATAACATGTAGTCTATGGTGTTTTAGTACATTATTGCAAGGGGCAGACTATCAAAAACCACCCCTCACACTATCCTAACCACCCTGCTCCTTTTTCATGTATAATCTTATCAAGCCCACACATTCATACATCTGAGGTTATATTGTAGTTTTAGTCAAATTATGTCACTCTAAACCACCACCCCCACCCCTTGACCCATCTCATGTTTATTATACATGACATGTTTCATCAGACTACCAAGTTTCCCCCCTAACACATCCAAACCCCTATCCAACATGGTATAATTATGTTGACAGTTCACACCTCCACACATACCATCATTGGTCACTTCTCCCACCCCTCAAACTCCCTCATTCATTCCCCATCACCAACATCCTTTCACCACCCACCCTACCATATGTTGGGGGCATCTGATTGTCCTCTAACTAGCACCAGGATCCTAACATTTCCCCCATTGCTCATTCCATAATCTAGAAATGTTCTTATCCCAACCTTGAGCTTCATGCACTTACATGCTCTATGGAATTTACTTGCTAGACCTATTTATCAAACTAGAAACCAAGATTCACTTGCAACCTTGACAACATACACTTGTCCTATCCTACTACCCTTGTAATAAACCCACTTTTCCCCATCCTTTGCCTTCAAGAGATTCATCACTCCACACATCAGGCATCATCAACTCCATTCATCAACACTTTGGCAAAAGGATAAGATAGTTGTATGATAATCAATTATTGCTTTTTGATCTTTATTTATCTTTTATTACATCTCGTATTACTCCCACTCAAGGTTTCCATGATAATTCATATCCTAGTGTGCTTTGAACAGTGTATATCGGGGCATGGTCTTGCATTTTATGTGTGTCTATTTGCTTGGACATCCTAGTGCCACACCCACCAAGGTTGGCTAATGCCTTATGAGGTGCTAGGACATCCTTCTGGTTGTTGGTTGTGTCATCACAATACATCCTTGTGTTGTGTTGGAGCCTCCTCTTATCTATTTTTTGAGAGTCAGTCCTACACAAGAGATACATTGTCACCTTGGTCTTTATACCTTGGTGCATAATATCATGTGCAATATCAAAATGAGTGCTCTTCACATTTCTGTTTAACACCTACATTCAAGAACACACCAACCCATTAGCCCATTCACTATCTTTTATCCATTGTGCAAATCTTATCTATTATTATCTCAATTAATCATAGTTAGGCATATGCAAATGATTAAATAATGGTCATTTTATTATTAGTTCACTTTATCATTATCATTAGTTTACTCATCATCACTTTCCATCTATTTTATTTATTTTTTCAAATACAATTATACCATGAACAAAAAACAATCATGTTAGCATTTAACCCATTTGCATCCATCTATTAAACTATAGCACATCATCCATACATCATATGTCTTCACAACACATAGGAAATTTTTGCAATGAATATTTTCAATTCTAGATACATACCTCATACTTACACACATTGTCATCATACATCATAACATCTGAATAAATAAAAAATGCATAACACATCATCACATGCATCCATGACCATCATATGGAAATAAATTAAACTATCATGTAATACATAATACATCCTTAACTGCATTCATATCATCATATCCAAATTACATCATCTCATGTCATGATCACATGCACATACACATCATGTTATTATTTAGTCATGGGAATCAAAGGAGCATTCTCCCATAATCTAACAAAAGAACTGGTACAAAAATTTCCACATAGCTTGTGCATCATACATCATCACTTGAAAAAAAAAATTAACTATCACACAATACATAATCTCTACCATTACATTATACATAATCAATACAACACTATCATATCCATAAAAACATGTATCCATCTATAGAATATAATACCACAACTATCATATGCATCCATCACATAGGCATCATCAAATCACATCATAAGCATAACAATAACTCACAAATACAACATGGTATAACTATCTCATCATATAACTATCTCATCAAAATTGAGGCATGGTCAATGAAGCTTCACAGAGTATAATAATGTCACTATACATAAAAATATACATCATTCATTTGTACATGATCCAAAAGCAAAAAAGTCTCACATAATCTAGTTAGTCCTAGCTCACATTGTCCCTTTGCAAACCTGATGCTACTTCATAGCTGCCAAGACCCTGTGGAGGTGGTGGTTGTATCCCCACCAACACAAACCTCCTTGATCTCCTAGATGTTGTCACCTTTGGTGAAGGGCACCTAGGAGGTAATGGCAGAGGAAGAAGTGGGGGCAGAGGTCCCAATGTGTTTACTGGAAGGTGTTTCTCTTGCAATTAGATTGGACATCAGTCCTTTAGGTGCCTGGAGAAGATGGGAAACACTGCTGCAAATCAGAAAGAAAGAAGAGTACAACTCCTTCAAGAAGAGGACTGTCAAAGCACCACAAGTTACCAAACAGCCTCTTCCAAGTCTGCAGCACTTGAGAGTGGAGAATGCATCATGTTTAATAGATCCCTCATCATGCTAGCCACCAAGGAGCAGCCCCAAAGGAACAACTTGTTCAGAACCACTTGCAAGGTGAAAGGAAAAGTTTACAAGGTAATAGTAGATTCAGGTTCCTCTGAAAATTTGGCTTCTAATGAAATGGTGACTAAGTTAGGATTGGAAAGAATGCCTCATCCTAACCCCTATAAAGTCTTTTGGCTAACTAAGGAACAACAAATTGTGGTGAAAGAGCAATGTTGGGTTGAATTCAAGATAGGTGAATATCATGATAAGGTTCTTTGTGAGATAGTGGATATGGATGCGTGCCACCTTCTTCTTGGAAGGCCTTGGCAACATGACACAAGTGCCCAACATGATGGTAAGAACAATGTGATTCATTTGTCCAAGAATGGTGAAAAGTTTACAATGACTCCTTTGATTGATGATTGCAAAGAGAAAGTCATTTCTAGTTCAGTTATGTTGGTAGGTGAAAAAGAGTTTTTGGCTAACCTCAAGGAAGAGAAAGTGCCATGTTTTGTAGTAGTCATCAAGCCCAAGGATGTGAATCCCAAGAAGGTCAAAGTGCAGCAACCTCTTAGGAGGATTGGACTAAAGGAAGTGGAAGAACTATTGGAGAGGTTTCAGGATGTGATAGTTGATGAAGGCAAGGATGCCCTTCCACCAAAGCGGGAGATTAGTCATTTTATTGATCTCATCCCTGGATCCACCCTACCAAACCAAGCAGCATACAAGTTGACCCCAGAGCAAAATGCTGAAGTGGCAAGACAAATCCAAGACTTATTGGATAGAGGACTTATCAGGAGGAGTATTAGTCCATGTGCAGTACCTGCAGTACTTGCACCCAAGAAGGAAGGAACATGGAGACTATGCACTAATTCCAGGGCCATCAACAAGATTACTATCAGGTATAGATTTCCAATGCCTAGAATAGAAGATTTAATGGATTGCTTGGGTAGGGCTAAGTATTTTACCAAGATAGATCTAAAAAGTGGTTATCACCAAATCAGGTTAAGGGAGGGGGATGAGTGGAAAACTGCCTTCAAAACCAATGAAGGACTATTTGAATGGGTTGTCATGCCTTTTGGCTTATCAAATGCACCAAGCACCTTCATGAGATTGATGAATGAAGTGCTAAAACCTTTCCTTAACAAGTTTATTGTTGTGTATTTGGATGATATACTGATTTTTAGTGACAGTAAGGAAGATCACATAAGGCATATCGATCAAGTGCTCAGGAGGCTTCAAGAGGAGAAGTTGAGAATCAATCTTGACAAATGTGTCTTCCTACAAGAAGAGTTGGTATTTTTGGGGTTTGTCATCTCCAAGGGTAGCCTAAAAATGGATCCAAGTAAGGTTGCAGCCATTCTTAATTGGTCAACACCTACAATAGCCTCGGAGGTAAGGAGTTTCCATGGTTTATGCAGCTTTTATAGAAAGTTCATTAGAGGGTTTAGTGGCATTTGTGCTCCACTTGTTGACACCATAAAAGGGGGCAAGAAATGTGTGTTTGTATGGACAAATGAGGCCAACCAAGCCTTTGAATTGTTAAAGAAAAAAATATCAGAACAACCGGTCCTTGTTCTTCCTGATTTTGACAAGGTCTTTGTGGTAGAGTGTGATGCAAGTAAGAGGGCTGTTGGAGGAGTCCTAAGTCAAGATGGGAGGCCTATAGCATTCTTTAGTGAGAAGTTAAATGAGGCAAAACAAAACTACTCTACCTATGATCTAGAGTTATATGCCATGGTTCAGTCATTAAGGAAATGGAGACACTACTTATTGCCAAAGGAATTTATAGTTTTTACTGACAACCATGCATTAAGCTTCTTGAACAGGCAGTAAAAGTTGAATCACAGACATGTCAAGTGGATGGAGTACATCCAAGCATACACCTTCTCTATAAAACATAAGAAAGGAGTGGCCAATAAGGTAGCTGATGCCTTAAGTAGGAGAAATCTTGTTGTGCAGACCATACAGTTGGAAAGTACAGGAATTCAAGCCATCAAAGATCAGTATGCAGCAGATGAAGACTTCAAAGAACCATACCTCTCTTGCAAGGCCATGACAGGAAGGTATAATACTGATTTTTTTGATTTTTTGTTGCAAGATGGATATCTTTTCAAGGGTAGCATGTTGTGTATCCCAAGAGGATCTGTTAGAGAGAATATAATCAGGGAAAAGCATTGTGGCAGCATGTCAGGTCACTTTGGTATTGATAAGACCCTAGAATTGGTTAGGAGGTACTATTTTTGGCCAAAATTGCCAACCGATGTAAGGAAGTTTGTTGAAACTTGTCAAATTTGCCAAAGAGCAAAGGGGCATACATCAAATGTAGGTTTATACACTCCTCTACCTATTCCTTCAAAGCCTTGGGATTCCATAAGCATGGACTTTGTACTTGGTTTGCCTAGGACAAAGAATGGGTATGACAACATTTTTGTGGTTGTAGATAGGTTCTCAAAAATGGCTCACTTCATCCCATGTAAAACCACACATGATGCCTCACACATAGCAGGTCTTTTCTTCAAAGAAACAGTCAGGTTACATGGTTTACCTTTGTCCATAATCTCAGATAGAGACCCCAAGTTCATAGCACACTTCTGGAGGACACTGTGGAAGAGACTAGGTACAAACTTGTCATTATCATCTGCCTATCACCCTCAGTCTAATGGACAAACAGAGGTGATTAATAGGTCACTTGGCAACCTCCTAAGATGCCTAACAAAGGAGCAGGGTGCTAGTTGGGATTCAATTTTGGCAGAGTTCTCATACAATGACACTGTCAATAGAAGCACCGGCCTGTCTCCTTTCCAAATTGTTTATGGCACTCACCCAAGGGGTATTTTGGAACTTAGGGAGGTTAAAGGACTGGAAAATAGTAGTGCCTTGGTTGAAGACTTCGTTCAAGTCAGGAAGGATGTCCATGAACAAGTACAATAGAAATTACTGTCCACTTCACAGAAGTACAAATAGTTTGCTGACAGGAAAAGAAGGGATTTGCAGTTCAAGGAAGGTGATTTGGTAATGGTCCATCTGAAGAAGGAGAGGCTCCCTATAGGTAAACATACCAAGCTACTCATGAAGAAGATTGGGCCTTGTGAAGTGCTCAAGAAATGTGGAGAAAATGCATATAAAATCAGACTTCCGGATGGCATTGCTTTGTCTCCAATTTTTAATGTTTTAGACCTTTATCCCTATAAAGGATCTGATCCTCAGACTACTATTGAAGAAGATCAAATTGATCAGACACTCCAGGAACTCATTCCTTCATCTCCAAATCAGATTGAGTGCATTTTAGACAAGAGGATTGCAAAACAAACTAGAAGGCACACCTATCATGACTATTTGGTGAAGTGGCTAAACAAACCTCAGGAGGATGCCACTTGGATGAGCAGGGCAGACATTAAGAAGGTAGGTTTCACATTTGACAACATTCCAACTCAAGAGACTTGAGTTCTCTTTGACAGTGGGTGTATGGTGCAGGGCACCTAGGAGCACCTTGGTTCCTAAAGGCATTTTGATGCATTTTGAGAAGTTATGTTTTTTTGTTCAATGTGTTTTGTAATAAGGCTTTTAGCCATTTTTGTTTGGTCCATTTTGTATGGTCAAGAGGTTTGGGGTGACTATATAAACCTCAAATCCTTCTTAGTCCATTTGGACCCTAGTTATGCCACTTATGCCTAGTAGGTCTAATGTTGGTTTTTTGTTTGTTTTTGAGTCTAATTGGAAATTTTTGTGTTTTGGCATGTTTTAGAGAGAATGGTGGTTGGTTAGGTTCAATTGGACAAGTTGAACCAATCGACCTCTTTGTGTTATTGCAAAATGTCATAGTGACCAATGTTGTCAATGTTGTCAAATGACACATTTGGTCGGTTGCAACCCATTTTTGGAAGTTGAATCAGTTTGGACAGTTGGAAACCAACTTAGGTTGAGTCATATTGCTGTCCTCTCACCCTAGAATGGAGGAGGAGATTTTGTATGCAATTTTGGGCACAAAAATCAAGAATTTGACTATTTTTCTGAAGAAAATGTGTTTCTGTATGGAATGTACCAATTTTTTAGGGGTGCAAATATACTTTTTCTGAAAGTGCTTAGAGTCAGGGTTCCAATGTAACTAGTTTGAGGTCCTGAAGTAGTCGGGATCAAAAGTTATAGATTTTTCTTTCAAAACAGGTCTAGAAACCCTGTTTTATAGGGCAGCCATAGAAATCCGGCCATAGAATGCATTCCCCCCATTGAAAATTTGCAAAAACTGGTGAAATGTAGGCTAGGGGTATGTACTATAAGATTCCAAAATCTTTTTTTTTGAAAATGCATTCTTCTATTTTTAATTTGATGCCCTAGGTCAAGTATTACCATGTATTTGGCCAGTTTTATGCTATTTGCTGTTGTAGGTGACAAAATCCAGACAAGGTGAATGAAAAGATGGTGGTTTTGTGTTGTAGGGACCTGGTAGAGACATTATAAATTCCTACCCCTAACCTATGAACCCAATTTGAACCCTTTGCTTTGTAACCCAGGCCTAAAGTGATCAATTAGGCCTAGAGACCTAGTGGGGGTTTTGAACTGTTGGAGTAGAGTTGGGATTGGAGATTTGGAGGTTTTTTAGGGTCCCCTGAAGGGTGTTCAATTCCATCATTTGTTTGCCTAGTCCTTTGGGATTTTGTCATTTGGTGTGAAGAAAACTAGTAGAAGAGGGCTAGTAGCCTCACTAGGCCTAGTCAAGGTTAGAGGGTTGTGTGAAGTTGGGAACCAAACCAACTGTCAAAAAGGTGTTTGTAGACCTGCCTTGAGGTGTGAAAGAAGCCTTGGAGGTTAGATAATAGCCTAGACCACAAATCCATAATTTGCACTTGGTGAGTGACTTAGCTTGGTTGAAGGCTAGGTGAGTGGGTGAGTGGGTAGTAAACCATTGTGTTGTTGCTTCCCTTGTGCCACCTCTGCATCAACCTTGCTTTGTGTATGCTACATATGAGGGAGCTCTCTAATCTGCTAGTACCACTGACTCATATAGTCCTCAATAGTAGGCAACCTCTCACATAGTTTCTAGAGCCTCTGCCACATATTGCATCATATCAACACACATATGTACTACACCAGTCATTGTCACTGGTATACTAGCCTAGTCTCGCTCCTAATGGAGCCTTTTCATGTTTTCCTATGCACCCTAGAGCTGCACCTACAATCCATCATACGTTGCCTATAAACTAGCGAATCTAGCTTGTAATACATCCCTCTTTATCTACAATGCATCCCTCTCCACCTACATGGCCTCCATCTCTGACTCCCTAGTAGCTAATCATACCTCCAACTCCTCCACCCCCTTCATCTCCATGGGGACCCCCACTGCTGCAATGGGGATTCCTACCCCTATCTTGTCCCACCTCCTCCTAGTGATCCCCATCTTCCATCACCTCCTCCCACCCCATCTACATCCATCCCATCTCTATCATCACCTCCTAGTGACCCCTATGCTAGTACCTATCCCGGTGCTTGTGGTATATGTCCCTATCCTTGTGGTACCTATCCATGTGGCTGTGGTACCTGTACATATCCTTGCACCTATTTCTATCCATGTGGTTTTTGTGGTGGTGCCACTCCCTATCTCTGTCCCTGTTGCACCCTCTTCCCTCTCCTTACTATTGCATGCCACCTCTAAGCTAGCCTGTATGCTCTATGAATGACTCCCTAAGCATGTGCTAGCACTAGTTGTGTCACCCTCACAAGCTATCTCTAGGCACACCATAACCTATAATCTCTTGTCACAGTAGCATCCTCCAAATCCCATCCTAGTGGCACCCATATCTGTGGCTTCACATGATCCCAATCCATTCATGCCTAACATTGATCCACACACTACCCCAACCTAAATAATCCTCTCACATAACCTGCACAAACACATGAGGTCCCTCCATCAGAATCCCCTACCTCAAGAAAAACTATCAATGCACCCTATTAGCTCTGTAGAGTTCAACAATATAAACTATATGCCTAATGATGTAATGCAACATCAACATAAACAAAAGGTTCCTCACATCCTCCGGCCATTGATCAAAATCTTGATAGGCCTCTAGATCATCTGATCTATGTCATCAATAACTCACCATCAATAGTCCACATTCTGCACGTGTGTATTGCTATCACCCCCTCCAGATGAACACATATGACTCCCTCAATAGTCACCAATACCTATCCCTAATCGGCCTGAGAATAACAATGTGCTCCCATGCCTATATCTACAACAGTGTAATGTGAACCAAGCTTTGGTCCTCCCTATATACAATTAGATGTATATCCATGTACAACATTATCAACACATAGGGCCCCCACATGAATAACTCCTCCCCATTAAACATGTCTCCCAACACATGTGCCAACCCAATTAGAAAGAATCTTCTAATCTTGTCGAGAAGTAGTAAGCCCCTGACAATCCCTGCCATCATTAACGGGATATCATCCACCATCCCTATACTCCCATATAGGTCCACCCTCATACCATCTTTGGGTAGGTCTAATCAACCAAACACTCTCTGCAGTGCCCATGTATCATGCCTCTCTGAATAATATACCCTCTAGCCCCAGATGGGTAATTGAAAAATCTACATGTCCTCCAATGTCACTGTCATCTCCCCAGTCAGGAGATGGAACGTGTTAGTCTCAGATTGTCAATACTCCACGAGTATTGTAAGCATGGCCTTGTATGCCCTAATGCATGACATCAATGCTAGATGCTAAATCCCCACCATCTCCATGTATCCTACTCCTCCTCCTATCGGTCCTCCATCAGCTCTAGTATGACCATGAATCTTTTCTCCCGTGTCACAATAAGACCCATCTCTCCTGCATCCACCTAAAAACCATGTCAAAATCAATATTTTACTTCTTTCCTCCATTTTCCCTACACGGGTGCCTATCCCCAAGGCATGTGCTTATGCCTTGTTTTCCTATGTAGGTGCCTCTTTATCATGAAGGTGCGTGTCTATGCCCACACCCCATTTTTGATAGAGGTGCTTATCCCTGACGAGCATGCTTGTTTATGTGTGTGCCATATTTTCCTATGAGTGTGCTTGTCTACAGATGTGCGCACCTATCTATGTAGGCACCCATTCATCCCACGCCTGTGTTCATTCATCCCATCCCTTTGATTGGTTACCCCACACACATGCTCGTTCATGTTTTGGCATGATTTTCCCCATAAAACATGTCACAAATGCATCTAATTAATGACTAGGAGGGTCAACGTTCTACATGTACATGTAAACCCCATGTCATTGGCCACTAGTACTCCCTGACTTGCTCCACTTGGTGGCTATGTATGGGTACACGCTCCACTATGCTCTATGATTCTTCTTTGTTTTGTTCCAATTCTTCGAAGCTTGAGGGTGAAAATGAACTATTCACCCCACCCTACCATCTATTTATAGCCCCCAAACCCTAAATTTCACTCCTAAACCTAATTTTTCACCCCCTTGCACTCATTTCTCCATATTTCATCTATTTTTTTAATCTATTTTTCTCCCTTCCGTTGTTCCTATTTTTTACTCCCATATTGACTTCTTCTATTCATTTCTTTATTCAAAAGCTCACCTGTGCTCTTTTTCTCTAGCCTTACCTGTCGAGGGGCATCATTATGCCATCATAACTATTTATTTTTCTAACCAACTAGGGCACCCTAACACCCCTTCTCCATTAGAAAATTCTATATTTTATTTTTATTTGAAATGATGTTATTTTAATGCTATTTCAAAAAGGGGCAAAATGTAGACACCTAAAATCATCTCACCACTATTCTGACCTTAATTAAGACATCAGTTGATCGCTTCCTCTATAATTAATTATATAAATGCATATTTATCTGATTAATTATCCATTTTCATCTCCGTTACGTTAGAAAATGTCCCCTTGGGGGCTTTTCCCTCTTAAGGTTTAGCTCCCGGGTCCTGTTTATGCATTTAGAGCATTTTTCATGTTAATCTGACTTCCCAATGAGAAAACCCTGAAGTTCCATGGAAATTTGGACTGAGGGGATGCACTTAACAATAATCCTACCTAAAATAGGGGGTGGACTTGGGCGCCCGTGCCCTAGTCCTGTCCTATTTTAGGTCAGTCCTAATTTTGAAGTGACGGTAAGTTTCTATGCCAACACGGTAAGTTTCAATTACGAAATTCTTGGTGGGAATGTTTGTAGTTAAATATATAAGCATGTTTAGGCATTCATTTGTAAACTAGATGGCTAGATGGATATTGCGAACTTGTGGCTTATGTGAAAGTGATTCAAGGCATTCATTGTGTGTTGTAGAGCAGACTTTGTGTTGTTATTGTGTTTGTATTTGTAGATTTGAGCAGCCATCTCCTCATGGCATGAAGAGCTTCTTCCTTCTATGAGATCTTCACTACAAGGTGATATCAATTATGTTTTCAATCATTTATCATTTGGATTTTGCCTCTATTCCACAGGGATATGCACTCTTTATCTGACAACGGTGTTTGGAAATCTTGAATGTCTCTTGGGGGCTTGACTGAGGCAAGCCTCTAAACACCACAACCCCCAACCCACTCCTTGTGATTGTAGGTTACAGGTGTCGCATCTGGAAGAAGTGGAGTTGTAGGGAAGGTTAGCAGGAATCAAGGATTTAGGATCTAGGAAGAAGCATGACTCTAGAGATTTTCCTAGACTCGGGTACTAGTACCTATGTCCTCCGCAGTTGAATTCCTAAAAATGGAAGTTACAGTGCAGATTAGTGTCGGAAGGAGATCAGGATTCTGCAAAGAAACTGGTACCTTCGACTCGGGCACCCACTCATTAGTCCTCGACTATTCCATTTTCTGAACTTCAAAATCTAGTACACATTTGATTATCATTTAGTATCTCTGTGTGCGGGCATTTTTCATGATTTGTCCGTTTGCTTCCGAATTTGCATAATTAGGGTTTTGAGCATAATTGGGCATAATTGAACAACAAATCTACACAATTCCAATTTTCACTACATTCCAAGTGATTGAAGGCCTGATAGTAGATTCCTACTCGACCTAAAGTCCTTAAATGTTTAAGGTGAAAGGAGGATTCACATAAACTATCAAATCAAACCCTCTTACAAATTTCACCTTAAGCATTTTGGTGAACCCATGTTTTATTAAATTTGGCACCTTACCGAGTGTTTTTCTTCATATTTACATTCATTTTATTCATTCATTTCATTGTTCATCTTATTGCATTCGAAAAATTACAAAAAAAATTGAAAATTTTGAAACAATTTAAAAAAATTGCAATCTAGGGTTTGCATTTTCATAAAGTTTTCATCAATTGATTTGAATTTCATTAAAATTCTGATTTTTGCATCAGATATAAGCTAAATTACAGAAAAATACAAAATTACAACCACTTGCATTGCATTTTCATTATAAAATTGCTAGGGTTTTGTTGGAAATTTTTAATTTTTCATATAACCTAGTAAATTCAAAAACTAGGGTTTGTAGGTAAAATCTTGTTTCAGATTTTTATACTGACCTTAGAAACTCATTCAAATTTAAATTTGTCTGTAGTGTTTCATTTTAATGTAAATTTGCATTTAGATTTCAAAAATTTGCATTTTTACATAGAAAATTTTAACAAAAAATTAGCATTTTTCATTGATTTTTCATTAGATTTGCACTTGCATTTTGCATTGTAGGGTTTGAAAATCATTTTCAAATCTGAGTGGAATTAATTTTTTATCATAAATCAGATTAAAAAACATTCATATAACATTTTGCATTCATTTGGACTAAGACCTCATGCCTAGGGTTTGAAAACCTAGATTTTTCACTAGATTTGGCCTTATCAACTTTCTAGATTTACATCATAGGCATGTTGTGAAGAATATTTTTGCACTAATTGGCTGTTATCAAGGTTATTATCTTCTTCCCCTCCTCAAATCCTTTTCAACACCTCTTTATTGGCCTCTTACAGTGAAAATTTGGTGAAAATTTGCATATTTTAGCTATATTTTCCCTAGGGTTTGACCTTGAGTTGCACTATAAGCATGTTGTGACAAACTTTTTGGAATTAGGTGGCTGTTATTACTGTTATAATTTTCTTCCCATCATCATTTTCCTCACAAAACCCTTTGTCACATGCTTTTGCATTGAAATTTGGTAGAAAATTACATATTTTGCCTATATTTGACCTAGGGTTTGACCTAGATTTGCACTCTAAACATGTTGTGAAAGATTTTATGGATTTAGGTGACTGATATTACTTCTATAATCCATTTCACCTCCTAAAACTCTTTACAACACCACTTTTGTTGGGTCTTTACATTGAACAATTGTGAAAAATTGCATATTTTAGTGCATTTTCACTAGGTTTTGACTTGTCAACATTCTAGATTTGCATCAAAAGTGTGTTGTGAAGGATTTATGGCTTTATTGGACTGATATTAGACATATTATTTTCTGCCCCTGATCAATTTCCTTACAACATCTTTTATCCTAGCGAATTGCATTGAAAAAAGTTAAAAAATCAAGCATTTTGGATCTTACACATATCCTGCTCCTAGGGTTTGTTCTATTAGTTTGTGCATTCTGTGTTGCATGCTCTTGCATGATCCTTATGACCCACTGCCCTAATGGAAACATTCCTTTAAGAAGAAGCAGAAGACTCATGGGATCTAGTCCCCTTGAAGAAAACAATATCTAGACCTCTGAAAATCCACTGAATACCTTCTTTACAAAAGGAGAGTTACAAAATTTGTAAGCTATTATACCTCCTCCAACCACTATGGAAGATCAAGTATTTCATGATGTTGACAACACTATTGAGGTGGTCGCACATGTACCCGATGAACAAATAAACAAACTTGACAAAGATTTAGCAGAATTTCAAGCATTCGTGGAAACTGAGAGAATAGTGGAAGAAGTTGTACCTGTGATTCACCATGTAAGATAATTGATAAAAGGAGGACAAGATGGTATTGATGTTATCTGAAGTTTAACACATATTGTGCAAACTAATGTCATGCCGGTGACTGAATGTGCAAAAGTTATTAACAACATGTCGTCACCGTTTCATACACAAGTATCGACATCTATACCGACCACTGGAATATCTACATTCACATCGACAATTTTAACAACCAATGCAAATGCTTGTATTAATGCTACCACTGGTATTGGAGAATCTAATGGAACAAGTTCACAAAATTACAAAGCTGTGGGATTTAATTATTAGAATTTGGTTTCTAAGGGGACCTCTTCTATGAATAATTGTTCTCAACCACGTATTACCTATTCTCAACCACTTCCCACCTATCACTATGTCCAACCACCATTGACCTATTCATAGCCTCCGTTTATCACAACTTAGGCTCAATCACCTCCTCACTTTGGTTCTAATTCCTCACTGCAAAATGTGTCTCCCAATGATGCCATCCTAAACCAACTTCTGCAGGGCATGATTGCTTTACAACAAAAAGTGACAAATTTGACAAATTCTTCACAACCTAATATACCAACTTATCATGCCCGTAATCCCCTATCCTATGCAATTTTGAGAACCCCTATGCCTGAAAGATTTGAGACCCCTCACTTTGAAAAATATGGTGGAAAAGGTGATCCTAATACTCATGTGGCAGCATTCACAGCTATGTGTAGTGATTTCTACTTTGAAGAGGACTTGTTAGCAAAAATTTTCCCACTATCTCTCAAAGATACTGCTTTAGAATGGCTTTTCTCTTTACCTCCAAATTCAATACACTCCTTTTTGTAGTTGGTTGATCAATTTTTACAACATTTTCAAGCAAATATCAGACCTCAACTTTCCTTGATTGATTTAGTTCATTGCAAGCAAGGTTTGAAAGAGAAGCTAACTGAGTTTATTAGTTGGTATCAATCTCTTTATGCACAAATCCAATATTAGATGAAAGATTAGGATGTTCAGAAGGTGTTTATTACAAATCTACAACCTAACATCTGTGATACGATTCTCTTGATGAAGTATAAATCCTTTCAACATTTATGCACTGCCCTTCATGATTATCAACTTTCATCTAGTCAGTATGAAAACCAAAACTCATCAGCTCAAGTTGGTCAATCCATGGGTGGACCGTCACAAAACAACTTCAAGAAGAACAATAACAGGAGTTTCATCAAGATTAATGGACCAAATTCGAATAACTTTCTCAAGTTTCTGCTATCACTGATCCGAAGAAGGCATAGCATCAGCAAAGAAAGTTTACTCCGATATCTGAGTCTTATCATTCTATCATGAATCAAGCTGTGAGTAATAATCTTTTGAAGCTTCCCCTGATTAAGCCTTTGGATCCTAACAAACCTCAAGGACCTTACTTCGATGCTAATGCCTTTTGTCATTTTCATCGGATACAAGGACATGATACTGAACGATGTATGCGTCTTAAACATGAAATACAAGACCTCATCGACTCAAATGTGATACAAGTATCGGGTGTGAATGACAATGGAAATAAGTCGGTTGCTCCGTCAAATCAGAATTTACAAATCTTTACTAATCCTTTCCCTAAGCATACTGATACAAATATGATGGAACAAGGTTTAGTGGAAGTAGACGATGATGATTATTTAGAATATGATAACATCGTAGGCATAATAGAAGTGGATAAGGAAAAGTTGGATAACCCACCTCGACCACGCAGAAAAGGAATTTATGCTAAGGTTTCTCTTCTGTTATCCTTACAAGGATCGAGAGATAACCAAAATGCATCAGAAAAACAAATGCAACAACTGATACACACAACTATAACAAAGCAACAGAGTGAGATAGTACAAGATGATTCTTGTTACTATGATAGACGAAAGCAACAATGAAAACTCACTAAAAATAAAAGAGTCATACGATTATCATTAGTTGGAAATAATAGTGGTTCTCCTCCTCACAAGCAACAAAAGGTCTCACTTACACAAGGATTTGAGAAACAAACATTACATGGATTCTTTGACAATAAGCAAGACTCTCATAAGAACCACTCGACCTTCATGCAAAACTTGATTGAGTATCTCTCCAAGAGGTTCGTAGGCTCTAAAATTTAGTTTGATAGCACTACCAGGTAAGTATCTCTAACCTTTTATCTCTCGTGATGTGTATCCCTTGTGATGTGTTATGTGTTGTTTAGGCCTCGTGGGATGACCCTTGATTCTATTGTAAGGTCCGGGATACCAGGAGACCGCCTCTATTGTGACCTTCTATTTGTATCATCATTCTTCTATATTGCTTCTCATCTATTTTCACTGTTGTGTGTTGTGTCTTACAAAAATAGCATTGTGGTTGGTGACTTGGGGGCACCCTCCTACATGACTATCCCTAAGGCACTTGTTTCTCCTCTCTCGATTTATTGTTTCCCTTCCCCTAGTGTTTCTATCTAGCGGGTAGATGACAAAAAACATATTATACTGATGCGGACCTAGCATCCCTTTAGCGAGAAATAAAAAATTGGACTTAGTTCCTAATATGACAATGGGGTTGATAGATATTATCCGACGCTTGGCTAGTAGAATCACTCCGTGCACTTTGTTGTGTGATCTTGATGATGTCTTATCTCTCTTACAAACCTTAACAATACTGCTGCTCCGTGCACTTTGTTTGTCTTTGAATCTTGCCTTGGTGACACTCAGTTCTGATATTTTTGTGATATAGTCCCACGGTTATCCTCAATCTCTAAATTCGTAGTATAACCTTGGCTCCTTGTGTGATTGATCATATGCATTGATATTGTTGTTTATCATGATTATATGGACACTAACACTTTTCTTGCAGGGATGTGTTTGTGGGAACATTTGGCAATCATAAAGTACATGTCACCTCCAAGGGGCATGGGCTTTGTGAGAGCTCATGTTCCCTTGTGTGTTTTCTTCCTACCTTAATGTGCTTGATATCGATACCTGATATCAACCACCTTAAGGTGGGGGCATATATAAGGTAAGCTGTCTGTCATAGATGTTAGCAATGTGCTTATTCTCAGGTGTAGTCTTAAAGACTGGTGGTGATGAGTCCCTCCTGCACTTTGAGATTTATTTGAAATCTATTACTTAATCCCTCTACAGAGGCAGGGATATCACATCCCTTTTCTATCTTAAGTCCTCATTGCGAGGCGGGGATGGTGTATTTCTCATGGAGAGTGCACATCTTGTCATTTTCAAAAGACCTCATCACGAGCTGGGGAGTGGTTCTGTGACTAACTCTGAAGTAGGAGCATCCCTGGTTCAAGAGCAATTTTGCATCAACCAAAAGTATTTGCATTTTAGTTTGTTTGCAGTTCAGTTTGTTTCTTTTCTAGTTCAGTTCAGGCAGTTCAGTCAGAAGCAATTTTTGTATTTTGGTATACATTTTACTATAGTAGCATTTCAAAACTTACAAAGATGGACTTAGCATCTAGATTCATTCATCTACATCATATCCAGAATTCAGAGATCTGCACATCATTACTGGAAATATATCGCTATCAGAAGATTGACTATTTTCTCAGAATAGTGACAGTCTTTGATAATCAGCTAAAGGAGAAGACTTGCAAAGCATTCCTTGACTTGTGGAACTTAATGACATATCATTCAATGATCCTTGCTTCATGGCTGACCTTCCCCAAGATCTGCACATCATTCCATACATTTGCGGAGGTGTTCTATGCATTTAGGTCCGACCTATCCATGTTCACACGTTACAGCTCTCATTGGAGTTTGTGACCCTTCTTGGTCGATGCGGAGGAATCTATTTTTCTGGAGATGATATATATTGATGTAATAGATCCTTAGGAAAGTAGTTATCAAGTTGTAAGCATACGCATAAGTTCATAGTTCAGATTTTTTGCGAAGCAACTTCAAAGCTTTATCTTGCGCATGTATGTAATCAGGCCTGTGAGCCCTAATTGTAAGCCCACATGTTTCTAGCCAATCTCTATTTGAATTCTATGATATATTGAATGACTAAATCTACATTTGCTTTATTTCTTTGAGTTGTTTCCGTTGTGTTTACTCTTACTGCACAGTCTGGACAGTTCATTCTATGAACCCTCCTACCATGACTGCACCAAGTGGTATCAGAGCGAAAGTTCAAATCTTTGGGAGTGAATTGAACAAAGTTGGCAAGGGAATTTCATAAGATCTTGTTGTGGATAGATCACTGAATTGAGGCAGGTTACTTGTGTCACAACCAATCACCGATTGAGAAGCAGTTGTCACCTTGTAGCCCGATCACTGAACTTGAGGCAGTTTGCACTTGATCCTAGGAAGAATGCCGTTGTGGAGAGTTGCTGTTGTTGGAACAATGGCTGGTAGAATGGATGAGATAATGGAGATGATGAAAACAATGTGAATTCAATTGGATGCTATTGAAGAAGATAGGTGAAGAGGATTGACACCTAGACCTAATGTCAAAAGCGATGATGAAGAAGAATCTCAACCTGTTGAACAAGCTGGCGAAACCCTAGGAGGTGATGAAGAAGAAGAATTAGATCAAGTAAAGATGCTGCGTGCTATTTCAAAGATTGGAAAGAGACCTAGAGTTGATGTGCTGAACTATACTGGTAACTTGAACCTTGAAGAATTGATTGACTGGATAAATGACATGGAAGAATACTTTGAATATGAGGAAATTGAAGATCTGGAGAAGGTGAAATTTGCAAAGACAAAGTTGAAAGGACATGCTTCTATATGGTGGAAAGAAGTTCAGTTGGAAAGAAACAGAAGAGGGAAATAAAAGATTACAAAATAGGATAGGATGGTGACAAAGTTGAAGAATTAGTTTATACCCGCTGACTATGAGTTGGAACTATTGAAAAGATTACAAAACCTAACACAAAAGGAGAAATTTGTGAAGGAGTATACTGAAGAATTTCACAAGATGATCATAAGAATAGGACATAGTGAAGTAAGCAAGGAGAAAGTGGCTAGATACATCAATGGACTAAGATTGAACATTCAAGAGGAACTAAGCCTGGTAAGGATGATATCTTTGGAAGAAGCATATCAGTTTGCCCTGAAAGTTGAAGAGAAGATGAATAAGAGACATGATCAAAGACAAAGAGGTGGAGGTAAATTTCAAAGAGGAAGGACTTATTCTAGAGGAGATAGATCACATCCGGAGTAGAACAAGTTTGATAGCCCATTTAAGAAGGATGACAGAGATACTAATGCATACTGGAGAGATGACATAAATTATTACCGGAGAGGAAACCCTAGTGCATACCGGAATGAAAGATACAGAAGAGAAGGAAGAGGATTGGATAAGAGAACATTCAGAGAAACTTGTTTCAAGTGTGGAGGTGAAGGACATAGAGCATTTGAATGCAATCAAAGTAGCACAAGTAAGAGGACATAAAATAGTGGAAGAGCAGCTTATGTTAAAGAGGAACCTGTTGGATCATCGAGTTATGTTGGTAAACTAGAGAAAGGAGAGTCACTTATGATGAGGAGAGCACTATTTCAAGAAGAATCAAATGAGGAACCACCACAGAGGAAGATTTTGTTCAAGACAAGATGCAAATCTGGAGCTAAGTGTTGTAAAGTTGTGATTGACAGTGTTAGTTTAGATAACCTAGTTTCAGAGGAGATGGTGACTAAGCTGAAGTTGGAAAGATTGAAACACCCTAAGCCCTATCAGATAGCATGGATTCATATGATCATAAAGTACTGGTGAGTGAACAATGTTTGGTGAAATTTCATATTGGATCTTATCATGATGAAGTCTTGTGTGATATTATGCCCATGGATGTTTGTCATATCTTGTTGGGTAGACCTTGGTAGTATGATAGAAAAGCTATACATGATGGGAGAAAGAATACATATACTATAACAACAAATGGAAAGAGAATTACTTTGATTCCTTTGGAGGATGATCCTAAGAGTGAAGTATGTGGAAATGCTAGAATCTGTTTGGTAGATGGAAGAAAATTTATGGATGGTTTGAGACATGAGAATATGTGTTATGCCTTGATTCCTAAGAAGCTCGAAGCATTGAAGAAGGAGGCTAAAGAGACACAACTGGAGGAGATAAGAGAACTGCTGACAAAGTATGAATACATCATATCAGATAATGTACCTGAAGGATTTCCACCTATAAGGAGTATCAGTCATCACATGGATCTTATACCGGGAGCAAGTTTGCCGAACAAAGCAACACATAGAATGACACCGGTAGAGAATGAAGAATTGAATAGATAGATACAAGAGTTGTTGAGGAAAGGTTTGATCAGAGAAAGCTTGAGTCCTTGTACAGTGCCTGCAGTGCTTGTACCTAAGAAAGATGGAGAATGGAGAATGTGTATTAACTCTAGAGAAATAAACAAGATCACAATTAAGTATAGATTTCCTTTACCTAGGATGGATGATATCATGGATTGTTTGAGTGGAGCAAGATATTTTACAAAGATAGATTTGAAGAGTTGATACCATAAGATTAGAATCAGAGAAGGTGATGAATGGAAAACTACTTTTAAGACAAATGAAGGATTGTATGAGTGGTTAGTGATGCCGTTTGGATTGACAAATGCACCTAGTACTTTCATGAGATTGATGAATGAAGTCTTGAAGAAATTATTAGGTAAGTTTTTGATTGTATACTTGGATGATATTCTAATTTTTAGTAAAACAAAAGAGGAACATTTGTGGCATATTAGACAAGTTTTGCAGAGACTGGGAGAAGAGAAATTGATGATAAACATCAAGAAGTGTAGTTTCATGAAAGAAGAGTTGGTATATTTGGGATTTGTGATTTCTACGGAAGGATTGAAGATGGACCTTGAGAAAGTGAAATAAATTATTGAATGACCTACACCAGAGAGCATTGGAGAGGTTAGATCATTTCATGGATTGGCTAGTTTCTACCAGAAGTTCATAAAAAATTTTAGTTCAGTTTGTAACCCTATGACAGAGACAATGAGAGGTGACATAAAGGATTTTAAGTGGACATCAGGAGTAGATAAAAGTTTTGAATTATTGAAGTAGAAGGTGACAGAGCAACCTGTTTTGGCATTACCAGATTTCAATAAGGTATTTCAAGTTGATTGTGATGCAAGTGGAAATGCAATTGGAGCAGTGCTAAGTCAAGAAGGTAGACTAGTAGCATATTTCAGTGAGAAGTTGAATGATGAAAGGAGGAGGTATTTAGTTTATGATCAAGAGTTCTATGCCATAATTCAAGCCTTGAAGAAGTGGAGAAATTATTTGTCGCCTAAGGAGTTTGTGTTGTATACAGATCATAAAGCTTTGCAATATTTGAATAGTCAAGGTAAGTTGAATCAGAGACATATGAGATGGGTAGAGTTCATGCAGAGTTATACATTTGTGTTGAAGCATAGGAGTGGAAAATCAAACAAAGTTGTTGATGCATTGAGTAGAAGAAGAAACTTGTTGACAGAGATGAGAGTTGAAGTGTTGAGTTTTGATGAATTGAAGAACATGTATGAGGGAGACACTGATTTTGTAGAACCTTGGAAAGCATGTAAGGAACCTGTTGTGATAGATAGGAGTAAGTGGTTGTATTATTTCATTCAAGAAGATATGTTGTTCAAAGGAAATCAGTTGTGCATACCTAGAAGTTCAATGAGAGATAATTTGATCAAGGAGAAACATAGTGGTGGATTGGCTGGACATTTTGGCATTGATAAGATAGTGGCTTTGGTGAGTGGAAACTGTTGGCAAGAGACACATTGTAGCTTCATGATTGTTTTCATTGATGGCAACAAAGTTCATCCCAGACATCCGCGGGACATGGTGTGCCTATACCGGAAGTTAGATTGAAGAGTGTTGTGGTCTGGTAAGCAAGAATAGAGCATGTGGCAAGGTCCGACAGTCAGGTCCGGATCTCTCAGAGGAAGTATCTTAGTAAAGTGCAGACTTGGGGAAGTCAAGAGGTGTACCTTGACTGATACATTCCAGAGATTGAGCCTCTGGTGATGAAAGAGGGAAAAGATATGAGCACCTAAGTGTTGGGCTCCTATTTGGCATAGTTGACAGAGAAAGAACTGACCAATAGAGCATCAAACCTTAATCCAGATGAGTTATTGATTATGATCAAGTTTCTTAAGGTATCATTCATGATTGGCTGACATGATTGATGACTTCTATAAGCATCTCTTTGATACGCATCACTTGATAGTCAAGGATTTAGCCGACAGACCAAGAGTTTGGGAAAATAGTAAATATTCTGGATGCCGAGTAGAAAATGGATGAAATCCTTGGTGTGGATATATATACCAGATTGATTTCAGTATGAAAGTGTGTGTGAGTTGTGTAGTGTGAAGAAAAGTAGAGGAGCAGAGTAACAACAGTAATACAGGTTCGGTATGTGACAGGACAACAGCACCAAAGAAGAGGAAGAATGAAGTACAGTAGATCACTATATTGAGCCTAACTAGAACTGAACCTCAGCATGTGTGGATGCTTCTCATCAGTTCAAGTATCTTATTACTTCATACCTTGTAGACAGTGAGTCTCTTGTAGGCAGTGAGCCTCTTGTGAGCAGTGTGCTCGAGCAGTGAGCCCTAATTGGCAAGTGCCATTTTGTATTTCTATTCTTCTAATAGAGAATACATTCTTGGGTTAGTCACCCCATGGTTTTTCCCTTAACAGGGTTTTCCACGTCAAAATCATTGTGTTATGTGTATTGACTTTGTTTCTACTTTCATGATTATGGATGCTTATATATTTTGATGCTGCACTAGTTGTTAAAGAAGAACAAAAAGTTAAATTAATTAAGATAACTAATTCACCCCCCCTCTCAATTATCAACAATTAGTATCAAAGCCAAGTTCCTCCAAACAGAGCCTAACAGCTTGAGGAAGTTTTGGGAATTCAAATGGATGTGTATGGTATGAGAGAACAACTTCAGTCTGCCCTAGATGATCTTGAGCAATCTAACTCTGAAGTCAATGAACTGAAGGAAAGACTCAAACAGGCTGATGATTTAATAAATGAACTAAAAGGGAAACTGAGTATCTCTATGAAAAAGAGAAAGGATCTGCTTCAACAATTGGCAAGTCAAGGTGAAGCCAATGACACAAATGAAGATCTGAAGGAGAAAACCAAGTTATGTGAAAAGTTATCAAAAGAGGTCATTATGGTAAGACATGAAATGGGATCAGGAGTTATGAAATTCACTCAAGAAATTGAAGAGAAAAGAAAAATTGAAGATGATCTAAGACAATTTCTCAAGGAGAAATTAGAAGACTGCCACAAAATGGATAGAATAATCAGGCATCTAGAATCTGATCTTGAAGAAGCTAGAGATAATGAAGAACAACGTGAGAATCAGATTGACACTCTTAAAAGGGAGCTTCAAACAACAAATTAATACAAAGAGAAATTCAAGATAAGCTTTGCTCAACTTGAAGTTCTTCTTCAAAGCTAAAAGACGGTAGATGACAAGCAAGGCTTGGGATATGAAAAAGGTGAAAGCTCTGGATCGGATCAAAAGAACTCCAAATCAGAAAATCCAAGAAATAGGCCTAGAAGACCTCCGGTAAGGCAACCAAATGCTCAAAGATATCCTTCCTTCAATGGATATTGCCACAATTGCAATAACTTTGGTCATAAAGCAAATCAGTGTAGAAGAAGAAAGAATCAAACTAGTTCATCCTTCTTCGGACAGTGTTTCAATTGCAAAAGGTATGGTCACAAAACTCATGAATGCAGAAATATGCAAATGAACAATTCATTCAATGGTAGATGTTTTGCATGCAATAGAATGGGACATATGGCTATTCAATGTAGATCAAGAGGATATCACTCAAATACGCAAAGAAATGTTGTTTGCTACAATTGCAATAGATCCAGTCATATTGCCAAATTTTGCAGAAGTAGGAATCCAGACAAAAGGGGTTTGGTGCATCATAATCAAAACCAAGACAAGGGAAAAGGAAAAGTGAATGCAGATGAAATTCAAAGGGAGATGAACACGATTTGGGTGAAGAGAAGTATAGAAAATGTTGGGGATGGATCCACACCAAAATCTGGTGCTGATATTCCTTCCAGAAACTGAATAGATGAGCTCTGGCTTAGGGGGAGTCACAAAGGAAAACTATTTCCCCTAGCCAGTCAATTGATGCCTGAAATTGGCACATGACAATTGAAAGGCATCTTAGAGAAACATCTAAATAAGTTTTGGTAAAGATATCCACAAGAAGTTTAGAAGAGGCTAATCTTCTAAAGATTGATCCAGTTTTACAGTCATCCTGTAAGAAGCAGGTCTTTGTAGTTAGATCTGGTTTGATTCAAAATTGAGGAATCTTGATCTGCAGATAGATTAATGATTGAGGAAAGAAAGATAGATTGTCAATAATCACCAAGTATAATTTGAAGCATATTTCAGTGATCCGGAAAAAGATCTTTCTCAGAACAAGGAGAACAAGGCAACCAGAATGACTTGAGTTGCGCATTTATTGTAATGTGAAATTAGGGTTTGCTCAGTGATAAAAGGGTTCATTTACTCTTCATTTACACATTTGCATTAGTGAAATAGACAAGAAGAGCTCTGAAAACAAGCTTGCCTCATCTCTCTCAAGGATCAATCGCAGAATTCAAATCAGCTGGTGATCTCTTCGGCTCATTTCGTGAACCCTAAAAGGCGTAAGAGGTATTTTCCATTCTTTCTCTGAATCCTTAAAGATGACTACTCCGAATGTTGTGAAGATTTCTGATAGGCCGCACCCTAAATTTAAGAAACATCCCTACAAATCTCTAGAAGCAGATCCTTTAGGTGCATTTTCCAGCATTCTGCATGGGGTTTTGCATGTTGAAGACGTTAGGGCATACATTCATGTGAACATTGAAGAGTTTGGAGAATCCAAGATGTCAGATATCTATCACAATCAGTTAATAGATGACTCTTTTGATCTCAAACCTCAGTATAAGGCTATCTGAGACAAACATTTTGCACAGTGCATTCATTTCCCCTATTTTCTGGAAGATGAATGGGTCTGGTATGTTCTAAGTAGAATGCATGATAACTTTATATGGTTGATGAGGCCATTCAAAATAAACAAGGATGCCATTAGGGCAGTAACCGGATTACATTCAACCGGTGGGATTCCTACTCTCAAATCTATCAAAAACCAAATTGTAAGTGAGGCTACTAGATCAAAATTTGATAAAAGAGCTATGACAATTGAGGATATCACAGATCCGGCTATCAAGTTTGCATCAATGATAATTGGCTATAAGATATATCACTCCAGCAGGGAGAATTCAGTATCAAGAACTGTTGTATATACTGCCTATGAAATGTTAAGGAAGAATGCTGACTATGATCTCTGTGAGCTCCTTCTGAACCAACTTTTGGAAAATCTACAAAAGATAAAGAAGGACAAGAAGAACTCCTTCAAATACGATGGCTTGATACTCTGTTTGTTCTTCTATTATATGAATGAGCTACCCGGATCTAGTGGCTGGATATGGCAAAATGATAGACCGGTTGCCATACAAATCAGGGATTACTTGCATGGACTTGGTGATGCCAAGGCACAAAACACAACACTCTAGGGCTATTTCAAGAACTTTCAGAACATGATGCAAGCCAGAGAAAGATTTCCTCAATCGCTAGTTGAAAAGTATAAGGATACAATATGCTTTATGGTAGAAACTGATCAATGCCTAATGGAGGCAGTGGAACCAAGAACAGTGTGGATCATGCCAATGGGGTATGAAGTGGATGAGAAAATTGTAGAGCTGCATGTTTAGCACATGCTAAGTTAGCCCAAGGATCCCAAGGCAGAAAGGTTTGGAACCTTTGAAGAATTGAGTGTAAAGATTCATGTGGAGCTCAGACAACCGGCGATGAAGAGAAAAGTAAGAAAAGAAGTAGAGAATGTTGCCAAAAGGTATGGCATCTCAAAAGAGGCACTTGATGCATATAGAGAGAAGATAGAAAGGGTAGAGAAAGAAAAAGAAAAAGTAGAGAAAGAAGGTGCTCCAGTGGAAGTCCCCTCCCTGACCAGATCCTCTAAGACCTCTGCACCTACCACTGCTAAGAGCTCAAAGGCATCAAAACCGGAAGCAAAATCATCCGATAAAGGAGAGAAGAGAACTAAGACAAAGGCCACAAGATCTTATGCCAGTCAAAAGGATGATGAAGAGACTGAATCTGATGAAGAGGTCAAGAAAATGAAGAAGAAGAAGAAAACATCCAGTGAACCCTCTACCGGTCAAGACAAGGAAGAAAAGGCAGAGGAATTTATTGAAATGCCCACTCTTCACATTAATGATATCATCAAATCAGTTACTATGGATGGGAATCTAAAACTAATGATTGAGTTCTATGATGAGTACAATGAAGCTGACTAGAAGATCCTGCAAGAAGCTACAGTCAGGTATCTGAATATCTACAATAAGGCTTTTATTGAAATCATATCTCTCATTCCCAAAAGCCTAGAGAAGGAATTAGAAATAAGGAAGAATAATGCTAAGGCAAAGGATCTTGAGATCCGAGAATAGATAGCTATTCAGCTATATCCTTCAATCACTTCGAAGCAAATGAATATGATCTTCAAATATTGCAAGGATGAGTTCCGGAGCAAAGCTAGAATGAATCAGCTTATGCTCGGAGAAACTGACAAAGTAGCTAAAGAGACAAAAGAGATCCTTTGGAATGCATACAAAAGATTCAACATTCCCATTATAGAGGATGTAAGTGATGAACCTTCTAATGTTGAAAGGCAAAGTGCATTAAAGAAAGATCCTACTGAAAAGATTACAGAAGAAACAAATGAGATAGGTGAGGAGAAGTCCAAGGACCATGATTCCTCTATTTGGAAGAAGAAGTCCAAGAAGAAGAAAATATCTCTCATCTGGATTGCCCAGCAGTCTCTGGATCTAAAGGAGAAGAAAGATTAGAGGAAAAAAAAGAAGTGAAAGAAAGAGTAGAAGAGAAGTTCAATCAAGAAGCAGAGGAGAAAGAAAAATAAGATGATAGTAGTAAGGTTGCAGAAGAAGAGAAAACTCCAACAGAGAAGGCCACAGATGATAGTAGTAAGGCTGTAGAAGGGGAGAAAATTCTGTCTCCGGCAAGAGACACAACAGAAGCAGTAAAAGATTTCTTAACCAAAGAAATGATGGAATTTGATGAACCAGAACTTCTTCAAGGACCGTTCAATTTTGACTCCCTCTCCCTTGTTCAAACCATGAAGCTAGCATCCTTTACTTCAGCAAAGGCAAAAGAAAAACTTTTGAAATCTCACATCGAAGATTGTGAGCTAATTGAGATTGCATCTGGTGCATTAGAGAAAATCATGCCATCCTTTCAAAATGATTCTTCAACCTCCACATCCGGTAACTTAAAATCTCTTGTCAATTCAATTAGCACACATTTTGATTCTTTGGAGAAGTTAGCTAAAGAAAAGGTCCGGTCCGGAAGGAGTTTTTGAGAAAAAGATTCTCCGAAGTGCAGGGTCTAATAAAACATGATAGGAGAGTTATGGATATTGGAATAAAGAGCTTAGAAAATGCTCTCAAAGATGGCAAAGATATTTATAAATTTTGTTTATCCTGGCCTAAAGTGACCAAGGATATTGAGAAGAAAGTAAAAGAGCGAGAGGATAAACTGCTAAGTTTGTCTCAAAGTTTTGATCCTCTCTCATCTTCCATAGTAAATCAAGAGTGTCAGACTATTGCAGTCACAAATGCAATAAAGAAACTTGAGAAGGAAAGGAAGAACATAATAAGATGGATGGGTGACCTTAGAGGGATCATTATCCCTAAGTTAGATGCTATGCATGAAGCTTTAACTAATGCTCAAACCACAGCCCGGACCAATGATCCGACAGATCTCAAGAAGGCAGAAGCTTTTGCATTCTTGTTGAGTGGTCACATCTCAATTTTGGACAAGATGAAGCAGAGTTGGGTGTTAGAAGTTGTACAGTTGAAAAATATTTTTGTAGACATACTTAAGTATATGTAAGTACTACTTGTATATATATATATATATTTATGCAATATGAATAGACTATTTTTGGAAATTTTGGTGTGCGGACCCTACCCTTTGCCATTGATGTTAAAGGGGGAGTGAGGAGCAGTGAAAAATGTGGAATCCAGCCAAGGGGGAGCTCCGGTAAAGTGTACATTAGAACAGAGCAGCAACTAAGGGGGAGTGTAGTGTGACACTTAGTCATTTTTCAATAAGTGTTGCCATCAATGCCAAAGGGGGAGATTGTTGGCAAGAGACACATTGTAGCTTCATGATTGTTGTCATTAATGGCAACAAAGTTCATCCCACACATCCGCAGGACATGGTGTGCCTATATCGGAAGTTAGATTAAAGAGTGTTGTGGTCCGGTAAGCAAGAATAGAGCATGTGGCAAGGCCCGACAGTTAGGTCCGGATCTCTCAGAGGAAGTATCTTAGTAAAGTGTGAACTTGGGGAAGTCAAGAGGTGTACCTTGACTGATACATTCCAGAGATTGAGCCTCTGGTGATGAAAGAGTGAAAAGATATGAGCACCTAAGTGTTGGGCTCCTATTTGGCAGAGTTGACAAAGAAAGAACTGACTGACAGAGCATCAGACCTTAATCCGGATGAGTTATTGATTGTGATCAAGTTTCTTAAGGTATCATTCATGATTGGTTGACATGATTGATGACTTATATAAGCGTCTCTTTGATACACATCACTTGATAAGCAAGGATTGAGCCTACAGACCAAGAGTTTAAGAAAATAGTAAAAATTCTGGATGTCGACTAAAAAACAGATGAAATCCTTGGTGCAGATATATATACCAGATTGATTTCGGTATGAAGGTGTGTGTGAGTTGTGTAGTGTGAAGAAAAGAAGAGGAGCAGAGTAACAATAGTAATACAGGTCCTGTATGTGACAGGACAACAACACCAAAGAAGAGGAAGAATGAAGTGCAGTAGATCAGTGTATTGAGCCTAACCAGAACTGAACCTCAGCATGTGTCGATGCTTCTCATCAGTTCAAGTATCTTATTACTTCATACCTTGTAGCTAGTGAGTCTCTTGTAGGTAGTGAGCCTCTTGTGAGCAGTGTGCTTGGGCAATGAGCCCTAATTGGCAAGTGCCATTTTATATTTCTATTCTTCTAACAGAGAATACATTCTTAGGTTAGTCACCCCGTGGTTTTTCCCTTAACAGGGTTTTCCACATCAAAATCATTGTGTTATGTGTATTGACTTTGTTTCTGCTTTCATGATTATGGATTCTTATTTATTTTGATGCTGCACTAGTTGTTAAAGAAGAACAAAAAGTTAAATTAATTAAGATAACTGATTCACCCCCCCTCTCAGTTATCAACAAAAACTACTTTTGGCCTCAGATACATAAGGATGTTCAAAGATTTGTATAGAGTTGTAGAGTAAGTCGAGTTGTAAAAGGGAGTAGTCAGAATACTGGATTGTATAAACCTTTGACAGTACCAGAGAGACCTTGGAAAGATAGAAGTATGGATTTTGTGATGGGATTGCCTAAGACATAGAGAGGACATGATTCAATATTTGTAGTGGTTGACAGATTTTCAAAGATGGATCATTTGATACCTTGTAAGAAGACAACTGACGCAGTGCATGTAGCTGACCTATTTTTCAAGGAGATTGTGAGATTGTATGGATTAGCTAAGAGTATAGTTTCATTCAGAGATACAAAGTTTGTTGGATACTTTTGGAAGACACTTTGGAAGAAGATGAAGATAGATTTGAAGTTTAGTTCAACTTTTTATCCATAGACTGATGGATAGACAGAGGTAATGAATAGGAGTTTGGGAAACTTGTTGAGATGTTTGGTTAGAGAGAAAGCTAGAAGTTGGGACTTGATTCTTTCACAACCAGAGTTTGCATACAATAATTCAGTAAATAGGAGTACCAGAAGAACACCTTTTGAGATTGTTATCGAAGTAAACCCTAAAGGAGTTACAGAATTGAGAGATGTTAGTATGGAAGAAAAAAGAAGTGCAGAAGCAGAAGAATTTGTAGATCATATGAAGACAGTGCATAATCAGTTGAAGAAGCATTTGGAGGACATGAACAATAAGTATAAGGAAAAGGAAGATGATAAGAGAAGACATAAGGAATTTGAAGTTGGAAATGAAGTGATGGTATATCTGAGAAAAGAAAGATTTCCAGTTGGGACATATAACAAGTTGAAGATGAAGAAGTTTGGACCGTGTAAGATACTCAGAAAATTTGATTCAAGAAATGCATATGAAGTGGAGTTACCAGAGTCATTGGGTATATCACCTATTTTCACCATTGCATACCTTTATCCGTATCATGAAGCAGAGTTCAGTGACATCATGGAAGAAGACTTGAAGAAGTAGTTACCACAACTAGCACTAGAGCAGATTGAAGACATCTTGGATAGTAGAGTTGGACGCAACACTAAAGGAAGACAATACAAAGAATATCTTGTGAAGTGGAAAGACAGACCGGAAGAAGATTCATTATGGATTTCTCAGGATGAGGTGGACCATCTTGGTTCTCCCCTAGCCCCAACAAAGTGAGGGACTCACTTTTTCAATAACCATAGATGTCTGATGCAGGAGCATCCCTAGTTCAAGAGCAATCTTTCATCAACCAAAAACATTTGCGTTTCAGTTTGTTTGCAGTTCAGTTTGTTTCTTTTCTAGTTCAATTCAGGTAGTTTAGTCAGAAGCAGTTTTTGTATTTTGGTTCGCATTTTACCATAGTAGCATTTCAAACCTTACAAAGTTGGACTTAGCATCTAGATTCATTCATCTACATCATATCTAGAATTCAGAGAACCACACATCATTACTTAAAAGATATCATTATCAGAAGATCGTCTGTTTTCTCAGAACAGAGCATCCTGACAGTCTTTGATAATCAGCTAAAGGAGAAGACTTGCGGAGCATTCCTTGACTTGTGGAGCTTAATGACACATCATTCAATGATCCTTGGTTCATGGCCGACCTTCCCCGAGATCCGCACATCATTCCATACATTTACGGAGGTGTTCTATGCATTTAGGTCTGTCCTATCTGTGTTCATACATTACAGCTCTCATTGGAGTTTGTGACCCTTCTTGGCCGACGTGGAGGAATCTATTATTTTGGAGATGATATATATTAATGTAATAGATCCTTAGGAAAGTAGTTATCAACATTGTAAGCATACACATAAGTTCATAGTTCAGATTTTGTGCAAAGGAGCTTTAAAGCTTTATCTTGTGCATGTATGTAATCAGGCTTGTGAGCCCTAATTGTAAGCCCGTATGTTGCTAGCTGATCTCTATTTGAATTCTATGATATATTGAATGACTGAATCTGCATTACTTTATTTCTTTGAGTTGTTTCTGTTGTGTTTACTCTTGCTGTACGGTCCATACAGTTCATTCTGTGAACCCTCCTACCGTGACTGCACCAAACTCAACCCTTAGGCGTGTCTTCGGCGATTGTTGTGGCAAAGCCCAATCGTCAGTATGTGCCTATAATGTGCCTGAGATGGTGTTGAACCTAGAAATAGGAACACTCCATTGCTTGTCTGACGTGTTTTCTCCATGTCTTCCAAGTGTGTGTGTATTGTGTGTTTGTTCCCTAGCATAGTTTAAAGACCAGTGGTGATGAGTCCCTCCTATGCTTTGGGATTTGTATGTCGTGTTTGATTTGTTTGGCATGTATTGCATGTGTGTTGCCCCTTATGCAGTTTAAAGACCGGTGGCGATGAGTCCCTCCTGCATTATGGATGGTGTGTTTACTTTCCTGTACTTGTATCTACATTTCATATATATAATGAAAATAAAAAGAAAAGAAAATCATCTTTGTATTCTCTATATTCACTATATTCACTGTGCTTTGCATGTCTTCAATATTGTATTCTCCATGTTTTCCGTGACTGTAACTATCTTCTTTGTGTTTTGCGTGACTGTTACTATCTTCTCTATGATTGGCATGTCTTCTCCATGCTTGGCGTGTTTGTTGACCGTACTTTAATGCATGTATTGGCCTTGCATTTATTACATACATTAAAGTGGGGGCTAAATGTTACGTCATAAAATGTCCCCTTGGGGGCTTTCCCCTCTTAAGGTTTAGCTCCCGGGTCTTGTTTATGCATTTAGAGCATTTTTCATGTTAATCTGACTTCCTGATGAGAAAACCCTAAAGTTCCGTGGCAATTTGGACTTTGGGGATGCACTTAACAATAATCCTACCTGAAATAGGGGGGTGGACTTGGGTGCCCGTGCCCTAGTCCTACCTTATTTTAGGTCAAGCCCAATTTTTAAGTGTTAGTTTGTGATTGTTATTTAGGTCCTATGTCGACACGTAAGTTTCAATTATGAAATTCTTGGCAGGAATGTTTGTAGTTGCATATATAAGCATGTTTAGGCATTCATTTGTAAACTAGATGGCTAGATGGATATTGTGAACTTGTGGCTTATGTGAAAGTGATTCAAGGCATTCATTGTGTGTTGTAGAGCAGACTTTGTGTTGTTATTGTGTTTGTATTTGTAGATTTGAGTAGCCATCTCCTCATGGCATGAAGAGCTTCTTCCTTCCATGAGATCTTCACTATAGGGTGATATCAATTGTGTTTTCAATCATTTATCATTTGGATTTTGCCTCTATCCCATAGGGATATGCACTCTTTATCTGACAACAGTGTTCGGAAGACTTGAATGTCTCTCCGGGGCTTGACTGAGGCAAGCCTCTAAACACCACAACCCCCAACCCACTCCTTGTGATTGCAGGTTACAGGTGTTGCATCTGGAAGAAGTGGAGTTGCAGGGAAGGTCAGCAGGCATCAAGGATTCAGGATCAGGAAAGAAGCAGGACTTTGGATCTTTTCCTGGACTCGGGCACTAGTCCCTGTGTCCTCTGCAGTTGAATTCCTAAAAACAAAAGTTACAGTGCGGATCAATGTCGGAAGGAGATCAGGATTCCACAAAGAAATTGATACCTTCAACTCGGGTTCCCGCTCATTAGTCCTCGATTGTTCCATTTTCTGAACTTTAAAATCTGGTACACATTTGATATCATTTAGTATCTCTATGTGCACGAGCATTTTCCGTGATTTGTCCGTTTGCTTCCGAATTTGCATAATTAGGGTTTTGAGCATAATTGGGCATAATTAAACAACAAATCTACATAATTCTAATTTTCCCTACATTCCAAGTGACTGAAGTCTTGACAGTAGATTCCTACTCAACCTAAAGTCCTTGAATGTTTAAGGTGAAAGGAGGATTCACATAAACTATCAAATCAAACCGTCTTACAAATTTTACCTTAAACAATCTCAACATTAATAAATATTTTTTATTATTATTTAATTAATTAAGTCACTATTCTCATATCCTCTTGACATTGTTCATCCATAATTAATTGAATAGTTTGGCCTATTTATTCAAATAATTAATGTTCTTCCTATAGTTCAACCTTACGTAAATAAATATTTCTATTTATTTACCTAGGCCCATCTCACATCATAAAAAATAAAATAAATTTCTATATTTATTTAATTTGGCATTTTGTGCACTTTTGATTAAGTTGACTAAATCAAATCAATTACCATCATTAATCATTTGTACATGCATAACCATGATGAATCAAAGCATTATATGCTCAAGTCTGCATGTAGATACACTTGTCATTCAACATGTACATGAGGGGTACTTGGAGGCATAGGGAAGATTTACACAACCTTTCAAGTATCACTTTTTAATCTCCACCATCTAATCTTTCCAAAGCACAATATTGACCCTTGATTCCCCTTTAATCAAGGGCACCCCTTGACCACCTGTCATTGCTTGACACTTGGAGTCTTCTCATGCCTCCAATCCTCTCAAGCAATGAGATCCCTTGATCTCCCAATTTGATCCTAGCCCTCCATTCATCATTCCAAAAATCTATAAATAGGACCTCTTGGAGGCCATTTAGACACAACTCTTGAATGCATTGTTACTTTGCCAAATTGAGCACTCAACATCCCTTAATCTCCCCAATCCTATTCTTGGACAAATCCACCATTCACTTGGTGCAACAAGGAAGCCTTGGTGAGAACTTTATGTTTAATTTTCATTGTGTATGCATGGTTTCTTTAGTCCTATCTTGAGGTGGTTTATGCTAATGAATTTAGTAGGTTAGTAAGTTTAATTTACTCTTTGCATGGTTCATTTTCATAGGTTCACAGGTAGATCCATGAAGGTCAAAATTTGACTTGAAGAATTACATAAATTGGAGCATCTTGTCATGCTTAACCTTTCTGATCCATCTAGATTTTGATATATAAGTTTGAATATTCATAAGTAAAACTACTTTTGAGGTGGAATATATAAATTTGAAGAATTCACAAGTTTTAAATGCATTTAAATTGCATTTATCAATAGGAGAGTTCAAGAGCATTGGCCAAATTTAGATCTATAAAAATGATTGAAAAATGTAGGTTCTTTAACTCTTCATTATTGAGTCAGAGTATATTTCATTCAACCTTGTTATACTTCAACTCTTCACCATTTTACTAGTCAATCTTTCTCAAAGTATATGGGTTGTGTTGGTTAGTTATGAAGTAACCAGATTCATCTTAGATGCCATGACTAAGGGGTAGCTCTTCTATCAAGTTCATTTAGGACTAGCACCCGACTTCTTCTATCTAGGTGTGTAAAGTTGAATGATATTTTTTCCAATTTCAACACTTTAACATATATGTACTAAAGATTTGAACCAAGTCTCTACAATTGAAACTCCAATGGTTCACCACTTATACGAGCATCCCATAAGACAAGTAGCATTATTTGATATTCCATCTTACTTTACATCAATTCTTGGTACACTTACTATTTTTTGCCCCACCTTGTTCTAGACAAGAATTTGGTACATTTATCATTCAAGAATTTTTAGGCCATGTGGTTAATGAAATTTTGAATTAGGGGTCTTGTTAGTTTATAATATCCATTATGTAGATCTAGTTTAACATCTTTGATTGGTTGGTCTAATGCAATTTTCAGTTGATCAAATTAAAGGCAAGTAAATAAATACATTGATGATACTATATATTCTAGAGAGAATATGATAATTCCTTGAATGGGTTTTGTGAGTTCAAATAATATGAAGTCTTGTACTACATATTTTTATTGAACATGTGTGTTGTATGTACAATAAATCTCTTTCCTAGTCTCCTTTGGATATAAAATTATGTGGTTTGAATTTTGAAAGGGAATAAACTATTCGGTAGTGAGTTGCTCACACAAAGTGTAATGAAACATGTGATAAACTAGGTAGAAATCTAGTTCTTGTATTGCTTAGGTTGTTGTGTCAAGCTGCCATTTAGGAGGTTTAGATCTCATGCCCTATAGGTATCTGATTTATGTATCTTGAATATTTGTTAATGGATACAAATTCAATGTTTCTTAGGTCATCTATCTTTTTGAGAATCAAGCTTCCTCATAAATGGTATCAATGTCTTTAATATTGCAATGCTATACAACATCATAGATAACCTTGCATTTGAAATGAACAATCATTTTGAGTAAATACTAAAAATGGTTATTACAAATGTCACTTGGTGTCAATAAACAAAAGATTGATTATTCTTTTCATGTATTTGGTGTGTCTGCAATATATCACTATACAATTTAGTTTGCAAATCAAATACATATCCTTCATAGTGATTTTACTTTTTAGCTTGATAAATTGATCTCATATTCAAATTAAACATATATTTCTCCTATTAATTTTACTTCTTAATTCAATTAATTAATCTCAAATCAAATTCATTTACATTGTCAATCTAACCATATAAGGACTACAACTGCATTACAATACTTGATATACTTAATTTTTAAGTTGGCCACACTTTTAAATGAAATGCTTGCCACACGCAAAGTGGAGACTACGACACTTTTATATTTAATATGGGGTGAAAGTGTGGGAAGCATGGCCTAAATTTGATGGCCAAATAGCCATATTTAAACATTTTTCCATAAAATACAACTAAATTTTTATGAGACTATATCACATAAAAGAAGAAATCAGACCATCAAAATTTATATAAGATTATTCATAGAGAGAGGGGACAATTTTTTTTTATGAATAGGTTGACCGTTTAGTCCCCAATGAGAAGTTGTTCCATAACTAAACTTCCATTTAATTGAATAAAATTAAATTTGAATTGACAAATCAAAGTTCCGATGCCATTCTTGTTGAGATTGTATGGATTTGGAGCTCTTTTATAAAGTATAGTGCCGGGTTAGGTATACTTAACACGCCTCTTTCATAAAATATAAAGGAATTTTGTACCAAACTCCCAACTTACTCTATTGTGCACGAGAATCTTACGGCGTCAAATGTCTCCTCTCTTGCTTTTCTTTTTAATATCAAGAATTGACTCCCTCCCATTCATGTACCTTGTTTTGTTCCGACTAATCAAAAGGATATATGCAATGTATATCTAACCACATCTCGTGGATATGATAGTGAGAAAAGGGACTTCTCTCTTTTCTAAAGTAAGATCAGGGTTGAATTTGTCATCCCACTTGCAATGGAAAATGACTAAAAAATTAAATGAAATTAAAACGAGTCTCAATAAAATATAAAATAATGTAAATTAGATACAAATAATGTTTAGGTAGGAATGTCTTTTTGTATAGATTGAAGTTGGGGAGATTATAATTGGGGGACTTCATCTCTTAGGTGTTTGAACTATGTCATTTTGTCATTATACCATATTTGTGTTGGGTAGAAATATTTAACGTTAATTATAATTGTGAATTAAGATAGCTTTATAAGTGAAATGGTGAAATTTGTATATCCATGCCATTTCCCTTTTCAATCTGTACCGACCTTGGTGGAATGTTTTAAATGCAATTATATATCAACAAGTTTAGTCTCATTTACACTTACTTCCACACATTTGTCATTCACCCCTCATTTAGTAGATCCCATTCACACTAACCTCAATGCATTCGCTCCTTACCTCAAGTTTATCACTTTCTTGTCTAGGTTCATTTCTGTGACATTAGCAATCAATCCCACAATGCACAAGAATGAACCTAAAATTCAAATATTTAAATTCAAGTTCCAACTTTCCCACCCCTTTTCACTAGTCATTATGACCCGACTTCAACACGTTTGTAAGACATATTACTATGTCTTAATATTTAAAGAAATTCAATGTGCTATTGATACACATCGAAGAATATCTAGGAACATCTAGACAAAAGAGGACTAAAAAGAATATCTAGAGTGTTGAGAACATGATAAACATATACAATAAAAGTATAAATAGAAAGTGTAAAAATCTAATTAATTGATTAGATTAACATGTGATTAATCATCAAATCTAAAATATAGTATGGAGAAACACATGTAGCAGCAAATTAAAATCAGTAATAACACATAACACCAAATGTGTGTGGAGAAACTCTTTTGGGAAAAAACTCCACCACCAAAAAGACACTAAGCTTGTATTAATCTGAAAGAATCTTCTTAACTCTTCAATCTAACAACATTCTAACAACATAATAGTTCTTCACCTGCATAACACTATATAAATTCTATCTCATGCCTCCAATTTATAGAGCAAGGGGAAATAAGAAACCACAAGTAGTTTCAAAAACTAGTGGCCACCAAAACCATGGTCCATGAGCAAAAACCTATGCCTCATTATGCAATTACTCAATCACTCAAGATAGACATCAATTAATACTACATCTTTGACCCCATAACTCTAAGTATGCACACATTCCTAAGTCCAATGCTCCATTATGAAGATGATAACTAATGTGGACCCCACCATTATGACAAGATGCTTCATTGTTACAAAAGTAACTCCCAAGCACTCCATGAGGGGCATGCTCAATTACTCTTATGACAATGATGACTGTAACTCCCATTATTGACCTTTTTGTGTAGCCTCCCTTATTCAATTCCATTACAACAATATCCCAAGTATCTTGAAGAACAATAATTAAATAATAATGGCCCTCAACATCTCATGGGCATCGAAGTACCGCATTCCAATAATGTTGGAGACATGATCCACAAATATAATAATGGCAATAAGATAATGTAGAAGATAGATCTTATACAACACAAGAGATGTTTGTGGGCCAATATGCCCTAATATCCAATATATGCAAAAATAGAATAAACCCTTGAGGTAGGGTAACACCGTACAATACTCCTTAAGGAAGAATCCACACCATGTTGTATCTCCAAGAGATCCCAAGCACAATATCATACTCAACACATCTCCTTACAATCATATTGACCTCCTTTATATAGACCTCCTCCTAATAACACAATGGAGGTGTAATCCTAATTTATATAGACCTCCTCCTAATAACATAATGGAGGGGTAATCCCAAGTTATATAGACCTCCTCCTAATAACATAATGGAGGGGTAATCCTAATGAAGGCCTGCTCATCACCTAATATAATTAATTACACAAGTTGTCCACATGGCCCAATATAACTAACTTAAGGGATGTGTGTCACATGTCAACATCTCCATCCACCTAAATACATTTTAATATCATCTCTTGGTACATAACATGTCATCCCTCCTTGACATGTTTCGTTCCCGAAACATGAGAAGAAGCCAAATAATATGATTGTTACAAGTCATTACAAATATCATGCCACGAGCAATCATCCAACCATCCACAATTGATCTTCGCAAAGGTTTTAGCTTGACAGTACCTAGATCCCATCTTTGATCCATATTTTGATACACCCATTTGATTCTAATCCTTATCATAGCAAGTCCTCCTTTGCTGCCATGCATAGCCATTACTACTATGATACCACTGGTTGTTGTAGTTGTTCCTTTGATTCCATGTAGGTCCATAGTGATTGGATTGTTGTTTCCATCTAGTATCATACCTCCATGAAGGTTTCCTCCATGATTCTTATCTCTCACAATGATGTGGATGCCTATATATTGCACCCTTTGCTATCTCTAGAACCTTCTCTGATTCTTCACCATTTTTGCCACTAGTTTTGTTGGCTCATGAAGATAATTACTTGTCTCTTTTTTCTCTACATCTTGATCCTCTTGTTTGTCTTCTAATTCATTGGTGCAATCTTATGTAGATTCTTGAACTTTCTCGTCCTTCACTTTCCTTTAGACTTTATTATGTGTAATATCCTGTAATGTAACTTTTTTTCCTATACCAAAGCTTCATGAACTTCTTTTGCACATTAATGTTTACTGTTCCCAAAGATTCTAAACAAGGATAACCCAGAAAAATATCCAACCCATCCATATTCAAAGCATAAAAGTTTGAATTCAAAACACATTTATTCATAGAGAGCTTCAAATATTCAAATATTTGAATGTCCTTGCCTGCTATTTGACTATCCTTGATGTGATTTTCTTATACCTGTAGTTTCTTGGCTAATTCCATGTTGATGAAGTTATACTTGTAGGTAGGGTTTATAAAAATAGTAACATTTTCCTTTTGAATGCATCCATGAAATTGATGGATTGAATCTTCCTTCTTTGGAGCTAAAGTGAATGTACTTGTATCCTTCATCTTCTCTTCATCATCCTCTTCTCTTTCTTCTTCTTCCTCCTCCTCATACTCCTCCTCTTCTTCTCTTTCTTTTTTTTGGGAGTCCATCTATCTAAGAAAGCTTGTTCAAATTTATCTAAAGAAGAGAAGCCATTTCACAATGATGCATACCAATTCCTATCTTTACCTGCTAAGCATAAAGTGTAAAGCCTCACAAGTCATGTAAAAGCATTTAAACCAACTCAAAATTACATGAAGTAAATAATCCACTTAAATACAACATTGCAATAACCAAAATAAAAAGATGTAAATAATCCACTTAGACACAACTTTCAAAGATAAAAGATGTAATTAATCCACTTAATCACAATATCTCAAGTAAAAGATAATCCAATAAATATGAATCTCAATGTCATTAAATCTTACATGATCGTGTGCTTAATCTAGGTAACAAGCATGATAAAATAATATACATAAATCCATTGGCAAGCATGCCATAATACATCTAATATAGGGTACAATAAACATCTACAACAATAATAAATAAATCAATACACTCTCCAACTACACGAACCGAGTGGTCCACCACCTGCAAGCCGAGAGATGGGAACATGGCCTAGGTGCTTTTCCACCCAACCATGAAGTATTTACACTTCCCCGCATCCCTTCATGAAATGAAGGAAACTCGACCCTGCATGAAATGTCTAGCTACTTGGTAACAACTTGCAGGGAATACCTGATGCAACCCTGATGTCTAAATGTGCAATTCTAATAATGAAAAGCAAATTATCTCACAACAGGATGTGGCAGAGATATCAATAAATAAGTTTGCTAGACAATAAACATCCATTTCAATGTCATTCCGATTAGATCTAATCATTTATAAGTAACCTGGTTCAATTCCTGAAAAGAGGAAAAGCCATCTCTGAATATCCACATTCGACATCCTAGTCCCAAAAGTAACCCAATAACATTTCCTAGATGAAAAATCTAATTCCTTCCCCAAGAAGCAATAAATAATAAAATAAAAGTCAAATTCACCAATAAATCGTTGAAATTCCCTTTTCCCAAACAACATTCAAGGAATTACACTTTTCCAATCAAATCATTCATCTTTGCTTACACAATTGCACTCATAAGTACATCAAATAGGTATATTTTATCTAATCCAGAGTTTGATCACAATCTTCATACAAAAGTCATTAGATAAGTTATAATTTCAGCTTGTTGTCATAACAGTGACAGGAAGTCTCAAACAATAAATATAGTCTATAGGTTTGTCAAATTTGCATAAATCTCAAGTCCATATTACAATCATATTTCCTAATAAATATTCATTCCAAATTGCTTTCAGCAATCAGTGACAGGAACTATTTCAATCCAATTATCTAACCAAAAAGTTCACGAATCAATCAAAAATAACTTACTGTCAAAACTGCGACATGAAGTCCAAAAACAGCCAAACAATCTTCCTGTCGCAACTGCGATAGGAACTGTTGCAGAAAATAAAATTATACAGAGGACAGCAAATTTAATCTAGTTTTTAGTCAAAATGTAAATATAAAAGGTTTTCAACATTCATAGGAAAATAAAACAGTAGTCTATTGTCTCTGATTTTTGTAGTTACATAATGTTTTAACAAGTCTTTAACAACGCTACATGAACTTATAAGTTTCAATTGTCATAAAAGATAGCTACAACACTAGTTCCTCGGTATTCATAGATAAAAATGGATTTGCTACAGGAACATATAATTTTGTCTAAATTCAGAGGTTGATGTTTAACATAAGGAGGTCAATTTTCTAAGTTAAAACTATTTTCAACCAAGGTAAGAAATACAGTCATAAAAATATTTGCCAAAGGAAACCTAACAACGATTTGGAGATTTATAATGAAAGTTTTCAATTGGTTTAAAATAAAGAATAGATCTAAGCATACACGAGGTTCCAGTCTAACAAGGTAGATGAAAATCATGTCTTAACAAAGAACGATGACAGACAAGCCAGGAATTTGGCGATAGCAGAACTATGGGGATTGACCCAGTCAGTCATCATAGATTGCCCCATACACAAACCAAAACAACCATATAATGATACGGCGGCTAGCTAGAGGAGACAATGACCATCATAATATGGATCACAGCATAAGAAAGGCGGCCAAGACTAAGGACGACGGCCTGGATAAAAGGGATCCGCAGGTTTAGAAGAGAAACGCAGATTGGTCTCCAATCATAGTAAGGAAAATTACAGTCAAACAAGGTAATATATATAACAGTGACCATAAAGAAGGATGGCTCAGAAGAACAGAGGTTTGCATACCAAACAAACGCCCACATTAGCTAAACTTATCATTATTGTAGTCAAAAACATGATTTCATTGAAAGCAAATGTGAATAAAAACCTGGTAAAGAAGTCGATCCAAGATGAGATGGAAGCTGCTAATGATGCCTTGTTCCTGTTGACTCTGCCAGAAACTCCTTTCCTACTCTAAAACCAATTCTTCTCTGTTGTGAATCAAAAGTGGTAACCTTTCTTTCTTTATTCCAAATTCCCTCTCTTATTTTTGGCAATCAAGAATTAGGTTTAGAGCTCAAGATCAATTTCAATTTGCATGAATAATTTGACCAATAAAATTAGAGAATAGAAATGCTATTTAAAACAATCAATAATATCTTTTGAGCAGTTTACTGTCGCATGAATGACAAGAAATATTTAATTCTTTTATTCTTTTTTTAAATATAATAATTCTATTTTAATATAATTTAACTATTGTCTTATAAAAACAAATCAAATTAAATAATCAAGAAGAGAAATGCAATACAATATTCCATATTTATATATATAATTTAATATATTTATTTATTTTTAAGGAAGATATTATCTTCCAAACATCTATAAATAGTATTTATTATTTATTTAAATAACATACAATACATCATTTGAATATGTTTCGAAAAGACATTAATTTAAATAATCACATCATGCATTCAAAAATGATTAATAAGCACACATTATTGCAATAAAAGCCATTCGATAATGCATATGCAACTACATGATGTGTGTGATTGCATCAGGGTAATCCATCCATCAATTCTTGCCAAGTGGCTAGAACACCTCTACCTCAACCATGCTCTCGTCTTCGACGAGTACCTACATTCATTCGCATTCAACTCGATGTCAATAGGTTAGTGTCTCAAAAACATAGCTGAAGCAAATCATTGTAATCATATCTACAATATCCAATATTGAAAACAATTTCCAATTTTCATCAATATAACTCATAATAATTACCTTCACATATGCCAAATTACTTAAGGTAAAGTCAATCACAATAATTGTTCACTAGTCTAGAATGATCATATTGTTTATAAAAATGAGACGTGACATAAAGGAAGATATTATTTCCAATCTTTATTTCTACCATAAATATTTTATATTGATGCCACCAATATAATGCATCTCCACTTCCCCAGAAATAGGACACCCCATTGAAACTAGGGTTTCTAAATTTTTATCACATACCCAACTTTGATTGCCTCATTTCATAATTTTTTGGTCTAAAAAATAAAAATACAAATAAAAGACCCTTGATTAATTTTGGCAAGCTTTCCAAAAATATAAAAATATCAGAAAAATTTGTTGATTTGGGCCCAGAAAGTAAATTTATGAAAAATCATACAATTGCAATAAATCACTCAATATTGATTCTAGAAACTTGAATTTTGGATTGTAGCTTCCTTATATGATCCTCCAACTTCAATAAAAAATACAAAAAAAATTGTAGTTGTTTGGAAGATATAGGCGAATCTTCAAAAATTAGGGTTTTGTCCTCACCTTCACCCAAATTGTAGCTCCAATACCACTTGATATGATCCATACATGTAATAATAGAAATAAGACAATGTAGAAGATAGATCTCACACAACACAAGAGATGTTTGTGTGCCAATATGCCCTAATATCCAATATATGCAGAAATAGAATAAACCCTTGAGGTAGGGTAACACCCATACAATACTTGTTAAGGAAGAAGTAACTCCATGCTATATCTCCAATAGATCCTAAACACAATATCACACTCAACACATCCCCTTACAATGATATTTGGCTCCTTTATATAGACCTCCTATTAACATAATGGAGGGGTAATCTCAATGAAGGCCTACTCATCGCCTAATATAATTAATTACACAAGTGGTCCACATGACCCAATATAACTAACTTAAGGGATGTGTGCCACATGCCGACATCTCCATCCACCTAAGTACATTATAATACCATATCCCTAGGTACATAACAACACACACATTATACATAGGATTACAAGTGTGTAGGCTATTAAATCCTAACATTTCCCCACTTGGTATTTATATTGCAATGACATAATGGGAAAATTATAAAATGGACTAATTGTGGGAAAAGGCAAGGCCCATAGCCTCTTTACACCAATAGAACTTATCTACTCTCACTAGTTTCATAAAAAAATTTGAAACATTATCAAAAGTGTCCACCTTTTGAATCATGACCTTACCATCCTCAACCATCTCACAAACAAAGTGATACTGAACATCTATATGCTTAGTACAAGCATGGTACATGGGATTCTTCATCAAACATGTATAACTCTAATTATCACATCCAATCCTTACCTTTCTACAACCAAAACCAATATGTGAACACAATATTTATAGTCAAACCACCTCCTTACAAACATGTTTAGTAGCCATATACTCTATGTTTATAGTAGACAACACAACTATGGGTTCCCTCTTACTCATCCAACTGATAGCTCCTCCAAATAGAGTGAACACATAACTACTCATGGACCTCTTGTTATCTAAATCATTAGCCCAATCTAAATCAACAAAGCTCTATATGTCCAACATCATTCCCATGAAAATATAGACAAGAATTAGAATTTCTTCAGAAATATCTAAACACTCTCTTAACATAATTCTAATATTCTCTACTAGGGTTAGACATAAACCTGCTAAGAACTCCCACTACTCAAGGGGCAATATTCAGCCTAGTACATACCATTGTATACATTAGACCACCTACAACACTAGCATAAGGAACATTATACATATCCTCAAAATCATCATTTGACTTAGGACATTGATCCAAAGATAACTTAGTACTAACAAGTAAAGGAATAGTCAATGGCTTACATTTCTCCAAAGAAAACCATTGCAAAATAATCTCCACATACTCTTATTGAGCCAAAGCTTTTTGTGAACTTGATCTCTAATAATTTCCATCCTTAAGATATATTTGGTAGCCCCTAAATCATTCATATATGTGATAGGGAAAAAGTGTTCTACTTAATTCCTATTCAATGCTTAATAAAGATGATTTGTAGCTAGATTGTTTAGTTCTCTAAAATTAATCTAAGTTTTGTAAATAAGAGGTTGATATGACTAAATTTTTAGATTTTTGAGAAATAATGCCACTGAATCATAGAAATAAAGTTTGAACATAAAATAAAACTAAAAGTAGACCATGATACTGAAAGAGGGGAGTCTCGGCCTCAAACACAAGCATACTGCGTGGATGTCTATACTTTGCACTATTGTCTGTACAAAGTTGTACAACATTCGACTAAAGTCTGTCACATTCTGCTTCTCTTCAATAGATTTTATGTCTAAATTGTATGTTTTCTAGAGAATCTTGCATAGCCTAAACAAAGAAAACAATAAACATAATATCCCCAAATAATCTATAAGTTTTAATAAGCTATGCAAATAGTAAAAGTAACTAAAAAGATACATGCAAACCTCTTTGTGATTGATATATCTTCGGGCGACCTGTTGCTGAGATAATGGAAGAGAATATTGGGGCTTTTAAGGAGTTTTCCAATAATAGTCAAACCCTTGGTTTGGTCTTTGAACCTCCATGAATAGATAGAAGATAAAACATAATATAGTGCTTCTATTCTATGTCTGTCGAAGAAGTAGAAACAATGATTAAATGACAAACTAGAATTATCTCCCTTGTCTATGACAAATAATACTAGTCCTAGGGTAAGAAATGGAAAATATAGAAAATGGTGCAAGGTGCAGGACTTCGTAAAAAAATAGAGACTACAAGGGTAACAAATTCAAGGGAATGCTTAGTGAATAAGTAGAACTTCACTAAGAATCCACTTCTAGTGCTTGTAGAGAATATATTTGTGAAATACACAACCTTTAGGGAGATCGATTCATAGGAAAATTTATAAAGAAATTTCAGAGAATAAATATGGATGCTACTTACTGAAATATTTGATGCAAGTGGATTTTGGAGAGTGGTATGAGAAGCTTAGAGGAATCCTTGGAGAAGCTCCAACCTTTAAGCCTCTTTCACAAGCTATTCCTTCTATGAATGATATCTACAAAAGGATGCCAATGGATGCACACAGTGAGAAGTATTGGAGGAAGAATTATGGATTTACCTCAAAGCCAACTTGCAATATGCAAAGCTCAAGGTGTTGTAGCGAAGGAGAATACTCATAAATTTCTTACATTGTTTTGTGTGTGTGTGGAGGATTTTTTATTCATAATTCTTTCCTTTTTTCATTTCTTCTAGTAACTAATGCAATTTACTATTTTTTTGGATTCCTATGGATTTGGTTTAATAAAGCATGCCAAGAATAGTTGCGGATGTCTGTGGGGATGCTACAACTACCAAAAGTCATTATGAGGTCATCACATGCAAGTGTAACATTCATTTTGAGGAGCTGTACAGATCAGGATGCCAACATGTCCTGCAAATGTCTATGCGTTGCATTGTCATCCTAGCAAGATGGACTCAAACTTGGCATAGGTGTTTAGAAAGATGGTGAGGTTAATTCTCTAGTACAAATTTTGGGAAAAAAATGATTCAAGAGAGATAAAATTAGGTTGATTCACATGAAGGGACACTAAGGTGGGTGCAAGAAACAATGTGGAATTTCATGGTATGCAATTTTTGACATTACAATATCAAATGCACTAGAAAGATAAGTTTTGAGCTCCCTAATCATCCCCTTATTATTTTTAAACATGTCATCAACATACAAGATAATGATTAACATCTAATCATCAATTAATTTTAAATAAACACAATGATTGGCCTCACTCCTTACAAACACAAGATACAATGTGAAATCATCAAAATTATGATATCATGTCTAAGACGACTCATTCAAACTATACAAAGATCACTTCAATATGTAAACTAGATTTTCTTTTCTTTTCACCAAAAAATATTAGTTTATTTCATATAAATCTCATCTTTAAGATATCCATGAAAAAAAGTAGTTTTAACATCCATTTGCTATACTTATAAATCATAAGCAACAACAACAAAACATAAGAATCTAATAGAAGTAAGTTTTTCTACAAGAGAAAAAAAACCACCAAAATCAACTCCCTCTCTCTGGGAGTACCCTTTTTCCATGAGTCTCTCCTTGTGACATTCCAACTTACCATCTTTGAACTTTTTATTGAACACCCACTTGCATCCAATGGGATTCCTTCCCTTGGATGGACTCACTAGGTCCCAAGTGTCACATTTTTTAATGTAATCATCCCCTCCTACATGGACTCTACCCAAGACTCATACACATCCAAATTTTGGGCTTTCTTTCATAAATTTAGGTTCATAATTAGTCTAAGATAAAACAAATACACAACCAAAATTTTGTGGGTTATACATATCAAATAGAATCTATTACTTTATGGATCTCCTTAAGGGCGGAGTAAGATATTCTCCTAGTCTTCAACATGCTCTACCTGCTCAAAAATTTCACCTAAATCTTTATCTACTACTCCATTCTTAGACCCATCTTGTTGTTATTCCACATGTGCATCTTCTTACTTTCAAACTTACTTTCAAAATGCATTGTTTTCTTTTATTTTTCCTTTGGCTATTCAAGATAAAAAATAACTCAAAATTTCTTAACAATCACATTTTTAGAGTAAAACATTTTAAAGGCTAAATGATTCCAAAAGTTTATAACCCTTTACATTCTCACCATATTTAACAAAAATACATCTCTATTCTTTGAAATCTAATTTAGATCATTTTTCCTTAGGCACATGAACATAGGCCTCACATCCAAAAAATCTTAGATGTGAATAGAGGGTTTCTTACCTATCAACACCTCATATGGTGTCTTATCAACTGGAACTAAAAAAGGACATCTATTTACCAAGTAATAGGAAGTACTCACATCCTTAGCCTAGAAACATAATTCAACTATGCACCATTCAACATGCTCCTAGTTCTATCCATTAATGTCCAGCTCATTTATTTTACAACCCCATTTTGTTGTGGCACGTATGAGGTAATTTTCTACTGCACAATACCTGTATGTCTACAGAAGGGGTGGAGCAATATTCCAAATTGCTAAGAGGAAAGCAATATTATTCGGTTGGAAAATATGGGAGGTGTTTAGCTTATATAGGAAAGAGCAAGGATTGGGTTGATGGGTCAATTGGTAAGTGAGGAGAATATATGAAGATGATAAAAAATTATAGTAGAAAGTTCTAGTTGAGTAAGGTGGCCAACACAATAGGGAACAATGTTGAGGTTAGTAGAAATATAGAAGAAGTGAAGTTGATTGAGTTTATAGAGGGAGATCGATCTACATCTAGACCATGAGTGGAATGACTACTTTTCTTTACATGGATGGGGTCAAAAATGCCAAGCATATTATAGTTTAGGATCCATGAATAAAATTCAAATCGAGGCAATTTAGTGAGGTTTTAAAACAATTGTACTCTAAATGATGTTCCACCATGTTGAAGTCACCCTTGACCACCCAATATTTTGTGGGGAGATTAACACACATCCATTCCTACACAAGTTTTTCTCACAAGACTCATTAGGAGTATAGATAGAGAAGAACACAATAAAGCATACATGGATTAGAAGTAATACCCACACATAGTAGTCTGAAAATTCATATCTATTGGCACAATGAATTTAGAAAGCCAAGGAGTCAATTCCAAAATTACGTGTGAGGTGGAGGTCCCATGGATCTTTGAATATTAGAATTCCTTTTTTTGAAAAGAGTTTTTCCCATAACACTTTTTGGTGAGGGCTAGTGGTTGATTCTCCACTTGGATAAGCCTACTCCAATAGAAGGAGGAGGTGGGCAAAATTAACCCATTATTAAGCATTTGATCATGTCATTTGAGAATGAAGAAAACTAATTTCCAAGAGCCCCAAAGGTTATTAAAATAGGTTGATGAATGAGGCTTAAAGTAAGAAATTTGAAGTACTTTATATTTCATCCAACCATATACCAAGAACTCTTAGAAACATGGTTGTTTTAATATGGTATATGATCAAAATATTCTAGTGGGTGGAACTATTGAGATATCTAATGATCCATTTGGCAATGAGGCATGTTCCTTGAATATATGGGTGAATAAGACCTAATCCATTCTAATTCTTAGGTTCAATACATTGGGACCAAGAGGAGACATGTATCCCCTTCTTTTTGCTTAATTTAGACCATAGGAAATTTTGAATGAGGTAGGTGAGTTGTTTATAGAAAGATTTAGAGGGTGGCTAATAGGATGAGATATAAACGTGGCAAGATAGGAGAATTTTTTGTGCACCACTTAAATGTGTCCAACCATGGAGAGGAATATATGGGTCTAAGCAAGCAATTTGGTCTTTAATTTGTTAATGTACCACTTTCACATGTTAGTGAGGGAAACTCCCATACAAAAAGGGATACCAAGGTGTCTAAAATTTCATTGTACTTTAAAAGATGACATGTATTTAGTATCCAAGGTGGAGGAGAGATAAGAGTAGTCATGAAGTACTTTATTTTGTACATGGATAGTTGAGTCAAAAGTAACATAGAAAATGTCTAGAATGTCCAAGGTGTTGGAAACTAGTTACATTCTGGATAAATAGTATGTTGTCATAAACAAAGTGAGATTTTAGGACAAATGAGTCATTGGGGAGAGAGATAACATGGATAAGATGTTAGGATAACATGTGCCTTCCTATGAATAAGATGAACAAATCCAAAGAAGATTCCCATGGTCAGGAACATAGGACAAACAAAGGATGTCACTAATGGCTTGGGATAACGTGTACCTTCCTAGAAGAGATGGAGGCTTGGGAATACTTAAAATTAGAGACATGAACAAAGATCTTGTAGCTAAAATTGGATGGAAACTCATGACTTTAGAAATTGAATGGAACAGAATAATGAAAGCTAAATATATGGGTAATCAAGGACTGTCTCTCCTCACCCTCCCTCATCTCTCAATTGGATCAGTTACATGGAACAATATTACTAAATCCAAGTAACTATTAAGAAAAGGAATAAAATGGAAGGTGGGAATTGGGGATAAAATCATATTCTCAGAGGATTTGTGTGAAAAAGTTGGTAGGAGAATTAAGGACTATTGCAAGTAGGAAAGGTAGGGGACCTCATGGAAGATCTTCCAAAATATGCCAGGTGTTAGAGATTTTGTTACTCTTAATGATTTAATCTCCAAAATCATCCCTCATAGATTTAACCTCTTTATAAGATAAGATGAAATGGTTTGGATTGCTAACTCCATGGGCAACTACATTGTCAAATTAGGCTTCAATTTGTTGAGAGATGCCCAGATGACTGATTTTAACTGGAGTGAGATATGGAACCACAACCTTATCCCTAAGGTCAACTTCTTCTAGTGGGTTTCTTGTCATGGAAAAATACTAATAGTTGACAATCTAAAAAATAGATAGAGGATGCCACATGGAAAATAGATGTGTGTTATGAAAACAAGCAAAAAAAACTACAAACCATTTGTTGATAGAATGCGCCTACACCTAGAAAATTAGACAAGAAGTGCTAGAAGAATTTAATACCCTTTAGGTCTGGCCTAATGAGGTTATATATATGGCTACTAGCTAAGTCTCCCTATTCAATCACCCCACAATCAATGAGATCTAGTCTCAAACTCTCCCTCATATCGATTAGAGCATATGGAAGGAAAGGAACAACATGATCTTTCAAAACATTAGCAGACCTTGGAACATTTTACTTATAGACATGATATTTCCACAGTCCATGGTATAGGAATGAGAAGCTTCTGGAAGAGACTGTGTTTTGATTTTTTGGATTGACGTTTCGGATCACACTTTGTGATCCATCATCAGGATGAAAAGAAGAGAATTAGTGAGTTGTGATTGCAGAGATAGTTCTATAAAAAGAGAGAGAGGGAGGAGAGGGCACATAGTTTAACCTAAGTAGAGGAAACCAAGAAAGGGATAAGAAAAAGAATAAATAAATCAACAGAGATAAAAAGACATCCTAAAAAAAGCAACATAAAAATAAATATGCAACATCTAGCTATATTTATTAGTATATATATATCAATGTAATATGAAAGAGACATAAAGAAGAAAAAAAAACACTCAAACACATGTAAGTATAAATATGTATTTCTTTATTTATACTTACATGTGTTTGAGTGTTTATTTTTTTCTTCTTTATGTCTCTTTCATATTACATTGATATATATACTAATAAATATAGTTAGATATTGCATATTTATTTTTATGTTCCCTTTTTTAGGATGTCTTTTTATCTCTGTTGATTTATTTTTTCTTTTTCTTATCCCTCTCTTAGTTTCCTCTCCTTAGGTTAAAATCCGTGCCCACTCCTCCCTCTCTCTCTCTCTTTATAGAACTATCTCTGCAATCACAACTCACTAATTCTCTTCTTTTCATCCTGATGATGGATCACGGAGTGTGATCCGAAACATCAATCCAAAAGAGCAAAACATAGTCTCTTCCAGAAGCTCTTCATTCCAACATTTTACTTGTTAAGATCAACTAGAATATCTAATAAAATGTCTAAGTAGCACATATTAAAAGGCCAAAAAAAATCCCCACATCTATGGAGAAGGAAATATCTGAAAAATGGAACATACTCTCCAATTTAGAAAATGTATACTTTGAAAAAATTAAAAAAAAAGAAGAAATATTAAATGGGCCTCCCCTAACCATGGTTGGGATAAATTAAACTTTGATGGTTCCTCTAAAGGTAACCTAGGTCATGTAGGCAGGGGTGGAGTAATAAGGAATAACAAAGGGCAACTTATTGTTGCTTTTTCCAAGAATTTGGGGTTTCAGACAAACAATTATGTAGAAGCTATTGTTCCTTTACAAGGCTAGTAATGGCCAAAGACTATGGTATCACCAATTTAATGGAAAAGGGGAAATCCAAAAATATCATAGACATTCTTAATTCAAAGGTTGTCCCCCACTGGTCCTATAGGACCATCATTGAAGAGGCTAAGGAAATATTAAAGTCCTTCAAAAATTCAAACATTGTGCATATCTATAAAAAGGGAAATATATTTGTTGATCTTCTAGCCAACCTAGGTGTCAACATAAAGGGGTATATTCAATAAGAGTTGGAAGGGTCCTTACCCCAAATCACAAAACAAAGCATATGTAATAAAGCAAGGTAAAATTACTAATACCCTAATGCCATTCCCTAAGTTGGGGAAGATTGACACATGAATGATTAATGGGAAGTAAAGTAGGAATTATGACAAAGCACCTTACCAAGAGGGATGGCCGAAGGGTAATCATGACAAGAACAAACCTTTTTGGCATCAAACAACTATGCATTAGTTTAATGAGAAGACTCTAGACAATTGCGCAAAGTCAAACTTAGAGCTAACTTGTTGGTCTAAGAATAGAGGTAGAACAATGGGGGTGAAATACTAATAATTGAGTCATCTTCTTATGAAAGGGTTTGCAACAATATTATTGTCTGGAACATCTTGAGGAGAGGTGGCCTTACTCCCTTCCTTGAATCCATAAATGAGTACAATCTTGTGTTGTCTCGTGAGTGTTGGAGCAACCAAGATTATAATGCAAAATCCAAGATAAACTTCCACAACTGAATGATAAAGCAAAAAAGCATGTCTATCATAAAAATGAGAGTGTTTATATATACAATGACAGCCCTTGCATATAAAGGCAAGGATGAGGAGGTAGGAAGGTAGGACTAAATGTCTAACTACACCTCCAAATGTGCAACACATGTTATCTCACATGAGACAAGTGTGAGTGCATGTGTCAACTCCACATGAGGTGAGACAAAAGGGAATCTTATCCTCTACGTAAAATTAAGCTAAGTTTGAATGGGTCAACCTAGAAAGGGTGATTATCTAACTAGATACATAATGACCCTATATACACTAACACCCCCCTTAAGTGCATCTTAAGGAGTAGTGATACAATGATGATGATGATGGGTCCCGGCTACTAGGCCATGTTAGGTACCCATGTACAAACAAGTTTCTCATAAATGGAGTAAAGGAGAAAATTCAATGGGAAATAAAACTCCTCTCCAAAAGAGAAATGATACATGAAAAATGTATAAGTGAAGAAGATAGGACTTAACATGACCCTACAAGGACTACTTTCATCATGAATGTAAAATATATGTTTCCCACATAGGAGAGGAAAAGAGAGAATGTCTATGAGACCTCCCACCCCCAAAAAAAAGTGAGAAGGAAAGAACTCCATGTGAGGAAATGCTCCCTCCCAAAACTAATATGAGAAAAGAAACCATGCAATTTCCCCTCAAAATGCCTCATGTAGTGCTAGTGGATGCTTGACACTAGATGCTGAAGATGGTCTAGATCATTGAAAAACATTTCTCCCCTTGGGAAGAAATAGAACCACATAGATGTGCAAGATATCTTCCCATTCCAGAAAGGAATATGTAGGAAGAAGGATGAATGTCTTTGAATTATGCACATGATTCAAAGCTATAGATGATGCCCATGATGATGTCTTCAAATGCTACTCAATAATGTCCAAGACAACGTTAAACTATGAAAAATGTTGATATAATGAATTAGGTAGGTACACCAAAGATTTAGGTATAGTAACCATGGATGTATGATGCTCACCATAGGCAAGGTATGGTGCTCACCATAGGCAAGACAACTAGACCAATGAGAAGCTGGTACTTCTATAGAGGATGTCAAAATGGATGATGACTGAGTTGAATATGTGGACTCATGAATATATGTAGAATCTTTCACTATAGAAGCTGATGTAGGCAAAGAAATAACAATCATATCTGAAGATGTATATGTGGGGATAATAGTGTTGATGTGGCTATCATCGAAGAGAAGATGAATGTCCTCAATTGTGCCTTCCAAATCTACAATGTAGGACTCTACAAACAAGGATGATATGTTTGGTAGAAATACATCCGAATGTGGTGAATTTGGAAAACTAAAATAAATGTCTCGGTGCATAGAATCTTTGAAATCCATGGATGATTCAACACTAGATTTGGATGTAGCATCAAGTGATGGAGGAGATGAGATCTCAATGTAAGTCATTTGACTACATTGTTCATCCCCAAATGATGTTGTCTCACAAGATGTCTAAGTGAGACCAGATGATGGTTTTGCAGGTGTTGGATTATAACGATCAGGTAAAGTAATACCATGATCTATGAGAAGTTGTTTCATTTCATCAATTTGACAATGAATACAATCTTCTTTTGTATACTTATTCTTCCCACAATATCCACACTTAATTTTCCATTTATTAGGAGGATTATGATTAATACTCAAATGGAAGAGATTCAATGTGAGAGACCTTATCACATTAGCAGTAATATCCAAAGAAAAAATGCAAAATTACCCCCCACTAAATGATTAATGCAATTGGGTCGCTGTGGCTAGTGGACAAGGCAAGCAGGGTGGACACTAATTCCTCCTGGCGAACAGGGCGGTCGAGTGTGTGAATTGGTCGCAGGGGAACGTTGAATGAAACAGAATGGATCAGGACTATCAATGAGTTTGTCTATAGAAGAAAAGAGGTCAACTAGACTCGGTGAAAGGGCCATGAATCAAGGTGGACACTAAGTAATGAAGATGAGCAATGAGGTCAAAGGAACCAAGGCTTGAAAGTGGGCCGAGTGCTCGAAAAGAGGCCCGAAATTGAGGCCTTGTGAACTAAGTCGAACAAGGCTCGAAGTCGTTGAAGAAGTCGACCAAACAATCCAAGACAAGTTGGGTCAACTGGTTGATATGGACTAGGGGATCGAGCTTGAGTACAGCCTGTAGTCGGAGCTGAATGTGATCGAGGTCAACTACAAAAAGGGCCCAAAATGGGTCATTGAGTCCAAGGAGGGGCTTGCAAGTCCTGTGAATTAGTCTAAAAATGGTTTGAACAGTCTAAAAAATAAAAGACATAAGTCAAGATGGGTTGAATGGATCTAGGAACAAGGTTGATCAGGCTTATGAAGAGGGATGAACAAGGGTTGAACAGGCTTGGGAAAAGCCAACCCAAAAAAACTAGTCCTCAAATAAACCAATAACCTACAATAAACCTATTAGTAAACCAAAAAATGGACTACAAACTTTACAAAGGGTGGCAGAGTCAAGGCCCCCTCTACAAAAAAAATGTAATTTAAAAAAAAATCCATACAAGTAGAGTTGTATGGTCATACGATACAAAGGATAGAAGGTAAAAAAATTGCAAAAATTGAAAGGTATCAAATTTCATGAAATGAAAGGCTTTCATTCCTTGGGCCTTTCAAACTTAATGGCGATGTTTGTTTGGCTCCATGATGCTATGATGATAGGGTAGAGTGTTGGAGTCACCTAGATTTGAGAAGGTACATGCAGTTCACTGCTTTGATACCATGTTGGAGTAGCTAAGATCAAAATGCAACATCCAAGATAAACTTCTACAAGTGAATGATAAAGCACAAAAGCATGTCTATCATTAAAATGAGAGTGTCCAAATGTACAATGAGAGCCCTTTCATATAAAGGAAAGGATGAAGAGGTAGGAATGTAAGTTAAACGTTTGACTACCCCTCCAAATGTGTAACACATGTTATCTCACATGAGACAAGTGTGAGTGCATGTGTCCAGTCCACATGAAATGAGATAAAAGAGAATCTTATCCTCTAAGTAAACTTAAGCAAAGTGTAAATGGGTCAACCTAGAAAGGGTGATTAGCTAACTAGATACATAATGACCCTATTTACACTAATAGTGAGTTTTCCACTTCATGGAAGAGAAATATTGTATATGTGAGGGGAATTTCATTTAGGGTTTCTAAAGATCTCATAGCCATGGCTACTGGTCTCAACATGGAGGGCATGAAATTTCAACAAACAATCAAGAGTCGAGACCATCAGTTTATAGACACATTTCTCAAAAGGGGTGAGCATGTGTCAAGATTTTAGAATGAGTTCAAGTGTGAGGATATGCCAGGGAATTGGAAAGAAATGGAAAAGGTTCTTATGAGGTATTTTACCTTGAAAGTTCTAAGGTATAAGAGAATTTATTCATATAATTTCTTGATGCTTAACCACCTTTGGCACAACATTAAGATGAGCTTTCCATTTTTCTTATTCAATTCTTTAGAAAGTTCTGTGTTGAATGCACTTCTAGGGAAGGTAAATTACCTCTCCATCAGGGTCTCATTTATTGTACTTATTTCACTAAAAAAACTAAAACCCCAAACCCCTTGTTCCTGGCCAGAGTCTACAACCCCTCCTATGTCCCTCCCAAGGTTTCCAAGGACACACCCTATATGTAGGGAAACTACCTTGTTTCTAAGGAAAGACCCCAAGATAATCAACCAGCCCCACACCCCATTGTAATTATGTTGGAAAATCCTACCCACAACCCAGTTGTGAAAATAATGGTGCCTCCCAATCTCTAGATGACATCCAGCCTGGTGTCTACTCACATAGTCCACATTGCTAGTACTATAGCTACAAAAGGTAAGGCCATTTGGGAGGAGGGTGCTTTTTTCTACTCCCTCACTCGGCCCCAAACCCCCTAGTAAGATCCTTGAATCCAAACAACCCAAGTACAAATCAACAAAGGACTGACAAACTCCCAAGCTCTCTCCCAAAGAGGACATTCTATCTGAGGTTCCCAAGTCCCTACCCAACCCTCCAATTGAAATGCAGGTGGAGTGTCATAATTGCAATAGTTTGAGGGATAGAGTGGAAAATATCTAGGAAAGTCTCAAGCTCCATAATAATGTTATGAAATGGTTCCTCTCCCAACACCATGCCACTAGACAAAGGATGTAGGAAATAGAAATGATGTTGTTCAACCAAACCAAATATTGACAAGGTTCCTAGGTAGACAATGAGATTTGGATGGAGGTTGATAAGTTTGCAACCACCTTCAAAAAATGGGAGGGCCTTGAGAAGAACATCACTGTTATGCAAAAAAGCCAATAAGAGTTGAAAGAGAAATTAACTTAGGTGATCTCTTTTAGCAAAGAAGCCATAAAAAATTCTGCCACAAGCCTTTTATGTGCTACAATTTGAACTTAAAAAATGACAGATAGAAAAATAAGAAGGCTTGGCTAGGAAGACCAGTGAGAAAAATGGAGCAAAAAGGAGAGGCCAAATCCAAAGATTAGGACCTGGTGGAGGTCACCTTCATTGATCAAGTTAACTTTCTCACCAAGGAATGGCAGGTAGCCAGTGAGCTCCAAAAGTTGAAGGTCAACAATTAGGCCTCGTGTGTTCTTTTACTGTGCTATTGTTGTATCTTTGTTTGTCCTTTTTTGTTGTCTCTACTATTTAGTTGCTTTTGTTAGTCCCATACCTCATGGGACTCTTCTCATCTTTCTGTTGGCTACTATTTTGTAAAAGGATTTGGGCCCTTCCAAATCCTATTTTTATCAATATCAAAAACATGGATAAGATGTTGGGAGTGAGTGTGCTACAGGAGATAGCCAAGGGCATCAACTAATGCCTAACATGAAGGGATATTTTTAAACAACCTTGGAAAATATATCTTTGAAGGGAGAAGGACAAGGAGAGTGAACTATTAATCACAACATGAGCATTAGCATCTATAAACAAAAGTTTATTGTGTGAGAAAGTTAACTTAACATTTTACAAATAAAATGTCATTTAATACTATTATAACCTTTGTCAAAACTTGGCTTGGTGGGAAGAACATCTTGTGGATTTTTTGGTGCCCATTCAGTAGTTCCACACATAAGAACAAGATTATCAGTTATGAATTAGCTACCTAGAAATCCTATTTATTCAGGCCTAACAATATCTTGGGTAACAAGTTTACTTTAGATGACAATAGATTTAGTCAAGATTTTGTACGAAATATTCAGCAAAGTTATATGCCACTACCTTGCCACTATATTTTGATGCTTGCCTCTAGGGAGGAGATTGATTAGGCCTTGGTTGATGGAGCCAAAGAACCTTATCAAAGGCCTCAATGTAGACTACATAGTAACTATATTTGATATGTGGCTACATGATTTTGAATAATTCAATCGGTAGAACATCCATACCAAGGCTTTTCTCATTAGCCTTGGCATCAAGAGCCACATCAAACTTTTCCAAAATGAAGACTCTATCCATGTGTCATTGTTAATCTTTGTTATTTTGTGGGATCCTACTCCCAATTACAACTTCTATTTCTTCTTGGTTAGGGTCAAACCCAAGAAGATTTGAGAAAAGTTGGTAAAATGCTAAAGGAAGATGTTCTTATTGTCTTCATTGTCAATATTGTGTCGGTTCTTGTTGCTAAGGAGTGCGAACATCTTTTCTTATTTGTATTTGTGATGAAGGAAATGTAAGAAAAATTTAGTTCCCTTATCACCAATCCTTGTCTATTTTAAATTATCCCTAATTTGAGCTCCCTTGCCTTTGTAGACTTCAAGTTGTCTAATTTTGTGTTCAGTCAAAGCTACAACTTATTGAAGAGTGGTATTTGTAGGTGACAGTGCAAGTGAGGATATTCCTTTCTCTAATTGTCCTTGAAAAGTGTGTGACATTCTCTTTATTTTCTAGGCCATCTTACAATCATAACACCTAAAAAAGGTAATGGACCTAGTGATAGCATGTTCCCACTATTGGATGCAACTTTAATCAATTGTAGGTCTAGGAGCAACATTCCAAATGGCTAAGAGGGAAGCAACATAATTAGATTGGAAAAGGTGGGAAGTATTTAGCTTATATGAGAAATAGCAAGAAGGGGTAGGTTGATGTGTTAATTTGAAAGCAAGGAGAGTGGGGAGATGGATAAGAAGGGTAGTAGAAAGGTCCAAGTGGATAAGGTGATCGATAGGGTAGGGAACAATGTTGAGATTAGTGGAAATGTAGAAGCAATCAAGGTGACTTAGTTTACAGAGGGAACTTGATCTACATATAGATCATGAGGGGAATGACTATTTTTCTTTCCATGAATGGGGAAAAAAATGCCACGTATTATGGTTTAGGATCCAAATTCAAACTGGGGGATTTTAGTGGGGTTAATCTAATTTCAATCTAAATGATGTTCCACCATGTTGAACTCACCCTCAATCACCCAATATTTTGTGGGGATATTAGCACATTCACACACAAGGGTTCACTCACAAGAGTCATTAAGAGCATAGATAGAGAATAACCCAACATAACAACCATGGATGAGAGGTAGTACCCACACATAATAGTTTGAGGGGTCATATCTAGAGGTGCAATGAATTTGGAAAGCCAAGGATCTAATGCTAAAATTGTGCCACCACTCCTACCAAGGTGACTATAGTGGACGAATAAAGCTTCCTTCTAAATTGTTTGAAGCACAAACTCAAGGCGAAGTCTTCTTACTTTGACTTTTTCTAGAAACTAAACATCCAAAAGAAGATTGGACACTACATTTTTTACTTGCTATTTCCTTGAAGGGATTAACATACCCCTCACATTCTATGAGAGTACTTTGTAACTCATTGGGAGTTAGGGATGATATCATAATTATATAGAAGTAAGGCCTAATATTGGTTATCTAATACCACAAGTTGAGAATTCAAAGGGATCACTACAAGGGAGAGCTTGCCAAGAGGGGACCTAGAATACAATATTGAAGGATGTACAAAGGAGAAACATTTGAGGCAGGAGGCAAATGGAGTCTTCACCAATAGGTGGATGCTCCAATATGATGACTTGTCAACTCTTTGTGCCTCTTAATCATCCTCCATCTATTATCTAGGATAACATCCTTGTGAGTCTAGAGCTTGAGGAAAGAGGAAACTGTTGGGACCAAGGTGAGGGAACTAGTAGGAGAGAAGGGATCATGGGAAGAGATGGGGTAGTGTAGGGGGATTGGTTTGAGGGGTAGGATTGAGTTGAGGGCATAGGGTGGGGAGAGATGAAGTAGAAGGTGGGGATGAGGGCATTAACTAAGGTGGTTTTGGATTAGTGGGGAGGGAACAACAATAATAGGATAGGGTTGAATTAGAGGTGAGGGAGAAGTGTTGGAATCAAAAGCTGGTGGGGGTAGGATTTAGAGATAGGGTTAAGGGGTTTTTTGTTTTGCAGTTTGGGCATTCATAAATGAGATGCCCATCTCTTATATGGTAAAAAATTCCATTCTATTTATTTAGATAATAAATGGGCTGGTCAATTTCAAAGCCTAGGCCAAATAGTTTAATTCAATCAACAAGGGCCTAGTAAAGGTTTAGTTCCACACAAACGTGTGGTTAAATCCTTAGCCTAACAAATTTATTTACATATTTCTTACACCAGATGACTCGACCAAGTTAAAAAGCAATTTCTTTGAGGAAAGAATGAAAGGCCAGGTTAAGGTATGTAAAGTCAACCTGTATAAAATACTTAGATTTTGATGTACTTCTACGATAGAAATCAAAATCCTGAACTTGATGATAATTAATATACATACATATAACCTAAAAACCAAGAATAACTTAAACATGCTTAACCAAACTAGATGTGAAAGAAATATATTCCATCTCAAGACCCTAATTACTTCTATAGCCCAACCCTTGTTCTCCAAATTTAGCCCATTTGTAAAAAAATTGTTCCCTAAACAAACCTCCAAGAAGGCACAAACTAAAAGGGTTGCTTACATTCACAAATAACCTCTAAAATATCACCCAGTAGATGACACTACACACTTGAAGGTCGCTTCCCGATTAGGTTGTCTTCACATATTCCTCATACCTTGGAATTCATAGCAAGCACATTTTTTAGCGAATAAACTAATACCGATGTATTATTGTAAGACGAAGAGCATTAGGAACTTCAATATTTTGGATAGTCAACTTTCTTTATAGAATCTTCCAACTCATCACATTCAACATTCGTTACATTAAAGCCAAGATACTTGGTTTATGTTGGAACGCCATTATTTTGTCAAACTGCTCTACATACATTCTACTTACCTTTTCATAAATCTTATACGCAAATGGGTGATGTTTAATATTTGGCTTTTATGTTGGAGGGAAGAGTTTTTTTACTTTAGTACTAAATTCTTATTCTATTCTAAAGTTTATCTTTGTGATTTTTTGGAATATATTTGTGTTTCATTTTAAAGCTTATTTTTTGATTTTTAATGTATTGGGTATTCTATTCTAAAGTTTGTTTTATATTTGTATTCCATTCTAAAGTTTACCTTTGTGATTTTTTTAGTAATATATTCTTATTCTATTCTAAAGTTTGCCTTTGTAATTTTTTTAGTAATATATTTGTAAAGTTTACCTTTGCGAGTTTTTTAATAATATATTTGTATTCCATTCTAAAGTTTGCCTTTGTGATTTTTTGTTTTTAGTAATATATTCTTATTCCATTCTAAAATTTGCCTTTGGGATTTTTTATTATTATGGCTAGATTTAAAGTCAATTTGAATTGAGCTTATAATACAACATTATTCCTTTTTGTAATTTCAATAAATCTTTCAATCCATTTAAATTAATAAAGTTAAAGTCAAAATTTTAAAAGTCTTGAATTTTAGAAGTAATACAATGAATGTGTTATTAGGTATACCTACAATTACTATGGCCCTCTTTTGTTTGACTTTGAATTCATTTTCATGTTGCCTACTATTCATGTGTTATGGTGACTTGTGAAATATTTAATAATTACATTGTTATTATAAAAATTGTTGTTTTGTAAGTATTGAAGCTTCTCAACCAATTGCATCAAGCTCAATGGGTCAACTTTCATCTTTAATTAATAACGATTGAGTAAAAGTTTTGTTTAGAAAAAGAGCACACTATTAATTAAAGATTTATGAATTAAGTTTGACATAATCTTGTTATATATGAAAAGTGGGAATGATGGTGTTGAGATAGTGTTTTAGATAGATTTAATCCAACCCTCCTTTCACATATAATCATTCAAGGACATAAACCGAGTTCAGTCACTTCTCTTGCAAGAGGACTTAGCTACAGGTTTGGTGTCACTTTGAGATGATAAGGAAAGTTGGAATATGTTGATAAATTTGTTAAACCCTAATCCGGTTAAGCCTTAAACCCTAATTATGTGATTCCAGATACAGACGAATGAAATACGACAAATGATTGCACAGGAAGACACTAAATGCAGATTAGAAACATACCAGGATTTGGATTCTGGAAAGCAAAAACTTCGGGGACATTGGGGCGGGCACCCTAGTCCAACAGACCACTTTTTCCGCAGATCTAGAACTGTAAGATGATGAAGACTGTAATCTGCTTCAAAGTTTCTTACAACGACAATTTGGAGGACACAGGGGCGAGTGCCTTTGTCCAGGAGGGAATATTATCTGTTGTTTTCTTCATATCACAAATCTTTATCCTTTGCTCTGATCTCCTGCTACTCCTCTCCGCAAGATCTTGCACCTGTAACCTGTAATCACAAGAGAGGGGTTAGGGGTTGTGGTGTTTAGGAGCTTGCCTCGGTCAAGCCCTAGAATGAAATTCAAGTCTTCCAACACCATTGTTAGATAGAGTGTGTGTCCTTGGTGGACAGAGGCAAAATCAAATGATAAGATAGATTGATTGAAACATAAAGTAGATATCACCTTGGAGGTGAAAACCCTCATGGAGATGAAGTGTCTTCAAATCATGAGGAAATGAGTTGATGGAGCCAAATTTGCAACAAACACATACAACCACAACACAATTCTACTCTGTAACACAATGAATGCCTTGAATGTTCTTTGCTTGATAATCATAAGTTCGCATTAATCAACTAGGAGTAAAATGAAGTCCTAAACATGTTTATATATGCATTTCCACTAACATTCGTAATTCAAAATGAAAAGGATGACAAAGGAAAACCTTTTAACAGTCATAAACTGACACTTTAAAATTTGGGTCCTAGCAAAATAGGTTTGGATTAAGCATTGAGATAGGCCCCTAAGTCCCATTTGTCATGGGTTTTAGGGGATTTTGTTCCGAGACAAGTTTTACACATGCATGATTAAACTACGGGGACCTAGGAGCTAAACTTAGGAGGTAAAAGTCCTAGGGAGACATTTTACGACATAACAAATCTAACATTTAATATTTGTTGTTTTTAATATTAAACAGTGTTGAAATTACAATATATAAGCAGCCACGTGGTTGTAAGAAATGCGAACACACTTTAAAAAAATTAACAAAGAAGTCCAAACTATATTGAAGCAGATGTTAAGCAAAATAGCCAAAAATCATAATCAAGAGCAATAAATAACAAGGCTATTCTTCAATAATGGGAGTTGGACACTCCAGTCTAAGTTTCACAACCATATGCTTCATAGTCATGTGCATGGCCTTGATATAAGAGTATCTTTGCATGTTTTGTCTTTCTCATAAAGTGAAGAACCAATGTCTTGCATTGAATCCATGCCTTTGGTCGATCTATAAACTAGAGAGTATCCCTCACACATTGTTTGTCAACTACAAATTTATTGTCAACTCACCAACACTCCACCAAACACATTGTAATCTATCTCTAATGGATGCTTATTAGAGTTAGCATAGTAAAAGTTCATAATATAGAGGAAACATGTAATAAGTCACACATAACTGCAACAAAAGGATTACTCTGGAGAAACCCTTTAATGGGTGAAAACTCTAGTAGAACCATGTATAAGAGGTGTTACAATGTGTCCAAGGTGTTTACAAAACTATATGGTGATGATACACTAGCGCTTAACACTTTACGACCTTCTTTGCACCTTCAAAACATTGTATCACCACTTTCTTTCACCAAGATCCACGTGAACATGAAAGTTTTCACAAGAATTAACACCTAAAATCTTGTCCTTTGACTTCACTTGCCTTTCATATAACTCTCCAACCTTGACAATGGAAGACTAAATGCCTAGAAAAATAAGATCAGTCAACAAAACCCTTCACATTCCACATTTTGTCAACACTATAACATTTTTGCCTCTTCTAGAAAACCAACATTTCTATATTCACTGCACGGGTTTAGATGCATTTTATGTGGTCACTAACAAATTTTCTATGATCATGGCATTTCTATTGCAGTACCAACAAGGTCATTGTATGTGGAAAGCATGAATTCACTATAGATTTTCTGGGTCATTCTAAGGTTTGCAACTTGTTTCTAAAGACTCTCTAAGATGTACCATACCACCTTAGACACTCTCTTAACTCATTTATAGTCATTCATTCTACACAATAGCCTACATCATGATGAATTTGAGTTCATAAGGCACTTTATAGTTCTCCTTCACTGAGTGAAACCATATCAACCCCATTGGTGCAACTTTTATGATCTATTTTAGGATCATCGGATGATGGCCTCCACCCTCTTGTTTACATTGCCCTAATTAACCTCAAGTTCATTGATGCAGTTTAATTTTCTCTAGGTGCTTGGTAAGTTCTTTGTTTGCCTTTAATGTTTCATGTATTTAAGAAGACAATAATGTGATTTGGAAATATATATTAAAGTACTAAGATTGTAATTTCTAGATCAATATAAGGGTTAGAATTGTAAAACATCATATTCTCCATTAATGCACAAGAATAATATGTCTAACTAAATCAACTACTAAGTTATCTTTTAGACCCACTCCAAGTAAAGCTTTTTTTAACACGAACAATGACTGAAAATACTAAGAAATTTTCTAAAACTAATTATTCTTATAACTTTTGAAAAATATTGGCAATGATATACTAGCTACAACATCATCCATTTCCCAATGGGGGTTGTGTACATGAGGTAACTTCATTTGATATAAATAACAGATTAAATTCTAAATGGAGATAGTACTTCTCTACCACCAAATGGTGTAATCTTAGCAATTCTCTTTGGAAAACACCTTGACCTCCTTGATCAGTTTGAGCACCGATTCAGTTGAGCCCACCCCTATCCCCTCCTTTTATAGTGGGATAGGTGGAGAGGGCAGATTTTATGATATTTGGTCAAATCCATGTTATGTATGTAATAGACTCATTCAACCAACCACTTGATAAACCAATTGAGAATTCTAAGAATTCACCCAATCGACCAACCATTGCATGCGGTTGAAAATCAATAGAATGTGTGTGGTCACAAACAACACTCCAATGATTGATCAACCATAATAGAAAATGGTAGGTGCTTAATCGAGCATTTGATATCTGCTAGTACAAATATTTCCTAGGAAATTGATTGATGAAATCATGGGCCTACTTACCATGACCCCCCATTATAATATATGGTAGGTCTTCTTTCTGGTTACCATAGCTACTCCATCATGCTTTTGACCACAAATGCTCCATCAACTACTATAGTTCCTGTTACTAGAAATATTGTCAAAGTTATCAAACTCAATCAATAAACTAATAATCTCAATAGAAATTACAAATAACAAAGAATAAACCGTGCAAACCTTACTACTTTGTTGCTTCCATTGTTCGCCTAGTCTCAATCGATCTTTGTATAAATATTGAAGCCCTCAGAAGCGTACTTCCTTGCTTTATTTTTCAAGATGATGATGGAGAGATGACTGTGTTACTTTTTGTAATGAAGATGAGCTTCAATACAAGAAAAGGCTGATCGCAAGCAATGAATGGATTTGGGTGCCAAAAGCACGCTGTTAATTCTGCAGAGTAATGATACTAAAAGCTTGGATGAATGGAATGGATGAATAGGGTTGTACTTATAGACTTGAGAGAGAGAAGATCAACGGTATAGAGAGAATGAGAAGATCAACGGTATAGAACGGTTGAGAGATGTGCACGAATAAGAAGAAGACATGTGTCTTGCTATATTTTGCATGAGAGGAATTAATAAAATAGTAGAATGAGTTAACTAAAGAGATTAAATCAATTAAAAGAATAGACTAATCAGTTAAGAGAATAGAACTAGAGAATGGGAATTGCATGAGGATGAGAAGATATTTTAACTCAATTAAATATTTAGAATATTCAATTGCATGTGCACAAGGATTGAATTATATTTAGAGATAATTCAATTTAGAAGAAATGGACAACTTAAATAAATATTTGATTTATTTAAATTTAGAGAAGATATTATTGGAAGAAACAATTAAATAATTGGTATTATTTAATTTAGAACGAATTTGGGAGAACTAATTAAATAATTGATATTATTTAATTTGTTGGAGGAATTAGAAGAATTTTAATTAAATAAATTGATTTTATTTAATTGTTGGGAGAATATGAATCAAATAAATAAATTGGTTTATTTATTTATTGATAGAGGAATTTGAATTAAATAAAACATTTAGAATATTTATTTGGGCAGAGTCATGTCATTTTTTGGCATATACATTTTGCCCCTCTTTGATGTAATGCAGTTTACGACGTTGCTTCAAAGAATAGAATTTTTGATAATGATACATGCCCCAGTTTGCCCCTGGTACAGGTTATGACGGTAGGATGCCCTCTTGGGAGATTGGACAGGAAGAAGGCAGAAGGCGTGAGATGGACAATCTCACAATGAAGAAGGTGAAAACTAGGTTAGGATTGAAGAAAAAAATTGAATGTGTTTTGGAGAAACAGGAAGAAACGGGCACGGGAAGTAGTCATAGTCATCACATAGCCAGTTAGGGTTTGCCTGTTATATATAGGAGCTGGGTCCACAAAAAAAGTCATTTGCACACTTGGCTTTTGCTGATTTGTCCTTGAGAGCTTAGGAGAGCATAGGAGCATAGAACAGTCAGCATTGAGATGGATATTCCGCATGAGGAGCACCGCTTTGAGCGAGTTCTTCAGTTCGATCGGCACACTGAGGCAGGACCACCGGTATGTATCTCAAAAAAAGTCACCTAGGGTCATTTATGAGCATAATAAATGCTAGGAAAAAATAGGTAAAGTAAATGCGCAGGAAGGTAGTTCGGCGCATATGCCATGTGGGACTGCGCATTTGATTTCCTGCGGCACATTTAAGCTATGAAACTGTGCATGCATATTATAAGTTGGCGCATGCATGAAGAGCTTGCGCATGCATGACGTCTTCCGGCGCATGTGAATAGGCTACACATATACAAGGTATAGTTACACTTTTGATATGGATGCGCATTTAAGAAATGTCGTGGCGCATCTGTCAAAAGTGGTGCATTTGCTGAGAAATTGCGCATTTACCTTCTGATTCAGCGCATATGCATAGGATAGTCAGTTTATTTAACAAAATTGACTCGATTGGCATCTTTCTTGATGCGTCAATTGATAAGCCATCTCCAAGGTTGCATGAATCTAGTCAAGAGATGTTGTATGCTGTTTTGATCAATTTGATATGCTTAGTTAGTTGATATGATTCTTTAGATATGTTAAGCAGGTTTTTGGCAGCTTTAGGTTGACACATTGCCTTGTGTGTTTGCAAGAGGACATTTGAGACATACTTATGTCGAGGGAGCAGTTTCCTTTACTGATGTTGCAGCGCTATATGCTTACGGAGATAGATTGAGAGGCTCTTAGCGCTATGGGCATTGATTACGTTTGCTTCATGCCTGAGGTTCGTACGAACCTTGGTTTATTGACTGCAGCAGTGGAGAGATTCCATAGCGAGGATGGGACTTTTCACTTTTTGACTAGCGAGATGGCGGTTACTCTTGAGGATGTCTACAAGATTTTGCACTTGCCGATACAAGGTGAGCTTGTAGAGTACGATCCTCAGCAGGATGTAGGACTCACAGAGTGTAGACAGGTGTTTGATGACCCTGAGCTAGATTGTTAGGTTATCTCTTGGTAGGATATACATGATTATTATGACTACTTCCCTAGTATAGTGGCAGGATTGATCGGAGGTGATGTATGCCCTGATAGGAGATCGCATGGGTTCTTGGTTGGATGGGGACGGATTATGGAGAGGATGGTCACAGAGGGCACCCGCTATGCATGGGGTGTCTGTGTATTGGCACACCTATACCACGATATGCATCAGGTGGTATACCATAGGGGGGCCAGTCTATCAGCAAGCATTTCACTGTTGTAGTTTTGGCTATGGGAGCATATTGCTATCACGCGACTGATATGCATCTTTTCTAGACAGAGAGGTGAGCTGTACAGTTATGGGTATGCAGGTGTGAATTCCCAGCACAAGATGGGGAAGCTAGAGTACTGGAGGCATGCGCTGGATAACGTGGATAGAGTTATCTAGTGCCCCTACCTGGAGTGTGAGCACTGGGATGATGAGGACGATGAGCTGCCCTACTACTTTCAGATGCGGTGGCTTATTGGCAGGACTTAGTTTATACTAGAGAGATAGATTGTCAGCAGAGTGCGGAGGCAGTTTGGGAGGAGATAGGGCATGCAACAGGGGCAGGCCCAGTTTGCATGGACACACGGAGAGGTTCAGGTGGGGCCCAGTGGCATCATACGAGGAGGCATTGGCAGAGTTTCGGAAGACTCCTTATGTTGCTTTCCCTATGAAGAGAGAGGTGGTAGAAGTAGGGATGACTCCAGATTACGAGGAGTGGCTCATAGTGCACCCTTTCCTGAGGTACTCAGGGCCTGGAGAGTTGGTTCCTCGCATAGACGAGGAGGATTCAGATGACGAGGATGGGGCCGGCGGGAGGAGGAGGAGACGGAGGAGGGGTAGAGGTGGATGGGGAGACGGAGGTGATGGAGGGGATGGGGGAGATGGGGGAGGTGGCGGAGGAGGTAGATAGAGGTAGAGTAGGAGAGCTGGGGAGGGACCCTCCCAGCAGTAGTAGGTAGTGCAGCCACAGGTTGCACAGCAGGCTCAGATGCTGCCACCACAGTAGGTGCCCTAGTAGCAGGTGCAGGGACAGGGGTAGGTTCCTTAGGGTCTGGTCCAGCCAAATGCTCAGGAGTAGGCTATCGCCATGTTGAGGGGATAGATTAGACAGCTGAGGGCACAACTCAGGATGGCTTAGGTTCAGAGAGAGATAGATGTAGGACGTGTATCAGAGATCTCTAGAGAGTGAGACTTAGCCTTGGCAAGGGTGAGGGCCATCAGAGTAGAGAGAGATGTAGCAGTGGCAGCCCTAGGTACAGATGGTACTAGTAGCTTTTTAGTTGGATAGGTGTAGTAGGCATAGGCACAACTTGCACAGGTACAGGCACAACTGGTACAGGTACAGGCACAATTGGCATAGGTACAGGGTGAGCTTGCCAGAGCGCAGGCTCAGACGCAGTACTACTAGGGGCTATATCATGGTGCCATACGAGCAGAGTAGAGGGCACCTAGCTACAAGATCCAGTCTGTGGCAGGCACACCATAGAGAGCAGAGGGGTCATGGTCAGGAGCCTCTGTGATGGGCCCACAACAGTCTGGGGCCAGCAGAGGAGGGGACGGAGAGGGCAATGCTGGGAGCAGTGGCCCACGGCAGCAGGGATAGCCTATAGTTGCATTTGTACTAGACTTTGACTTTATGTATACACATTTTGATGGCTCAAACAGCCTGATATGTATATACCTGAGACATGTATCATTATTTTTGAGACGTATACACCTTATGACTTTGACTCAGAGATGGACCGTGATATTGTACATTTGGACATGTTTTATGTTATATTGATATGATGATGTAACTTATGTGTTCTATATGCAGTTGTTTTTATGCTATATTTTATGGATGCATTCTATTTTACAATGACACATATGTGATGCAGACTATGATTATGTCTATGTGATGTTTATCTAATGCAGACTTAGATGATTTATATGATGCTATGCAATGTTATCTAATGCAGACTTTGGATGTTATATGATGCTATGTGATGTTATCTAATGCAGAATTAGATGTTTATATGATGCTATGTGATGCAAAATGTGTTATGCGATCTATATGATGATGCAATTTATACGATGCTCTACATGTCTTTACCTATGTTTTTGATTTTTGCTGTGGGTATTATGCTATGTATGATGCAAATGGATATGGATGATCTAATGCATTTATTATGTATGTGAATGATTTAATCATGTTAATGACTATCTCATGTGATATTATATGCAAACTATGCTATGTTTTTGTTATGTCCAAATGTACTCAATCGACACAGAGATGACACAATGATAGACAAAAGACTGATTTGGTAGAAAGACTCACAAGCTTTCATTTGTATTGATACTCTACATTTTTGGATCTTTATTGTATGGGATATGGATGCTTTTATGGATGTAAAATGGATGCAAATGGTGTTTGCTTTTGACATCTTGACGGTGCAAGTATTTTGAAGTGCTTATTTCATCATTGGGCAATTTTTTTGGTACTTTTTCAAAAATGTTGTAAGTTAATACAAGCATCTAGGTATAATTGAACTGAGATGACCTGAGTATTGCTTACTAGGATTTTGATTTAGCAAGTTAATACACGCATCTAGGTATAATTGAACCGAGATGACCTGAGTATTTCTTGCGTGTCAACAGACAAGGATTGCCCCCTTTCGTGTTAGACCTTTGATGTCCTCGATGATCTTTTGCTGATCATGTTGTGAGACAAGGCTTCACACTACTAAAGATTAATCCACAAACAACAGACAAAGAAAATGATTATGCCCCCATCATAGCATCTCTATTTTTTTTTTTGACATCCTTGAGTAGCATAGGAAGACATAATAACAAAAATGAAGACCCTATAAGTTAACCTAATCAACACAAAACATTCTTGCATTTAGATGTGTTTTTCTTGCCATAAGTTAGATAGAATCAGTTTGAGTGCGTTATGCTCATGTTTGCTTTACTTCGGATAGGTTGATGCTTCATGTCAAAATTTGCTTGCGCTTGCATGTATGCCTAGTAAAATGGACCCTAAGGGACTAACCTAGTGCCTCGGGGGCGCATTGAAAATGGCCTTGCCTATGTGACAACGCAGAGGCAACGTAGTTCAGGGTTGACCCTATGATACTGACAACAGACGCCATGCTAGATTGACACTGTGGATGGGATACTGGATAAGACATTAGTTGATAAGGCGACAAAAGAGATAGAGTATCAAGCCATGATAGGTTATCGTTAGGTTGCACAAGGGTGCTTTATTATGGAACAGATATGGATCGGATGAGAAATGATGGTAGGAAGAATGGGCACAAAGTGATTGGTTTCCCAAAGATGGAGAAGGCAGTTTATCACAAGTAGCGCCTGTTTACCAAGATTTCACCACTTGCTTTTATTTGCACAAAAGCCAGAAGTACACATGATGCCTGTTTTCCAGGTTTTTATCATGGTACCTATCCAAGGTGCATGTTTGCTAGGTTTTCACCAAAGAATGATTTTTTTGTTGTTTTTTTCCACTTTTTTGATTTTTTTTGCTTTTTTCTAATTTTTTGATTTATTTGTATTTTATGCCCCCCTTACATTGGGATTCTCTTAGGTATAGAACCGACAAAGATGCATACTATTGATTGGGTCATCAAACAACTCACCCTCTGATGTTGCCAACTGATATGCCCCTAATCCATAGGCAACAATGATCACATAAGGTCCAAGCCAGTTGGGTTCAAACTTGCCTTTCTTTTCCCAATCCTATTGATTGCGGGGATTTTCTTTAAGTACTAGATCTCCAACCTTAAAGACTCTTGGATGGACTCTATGGTTGTAGCTTCATGACATCATTTGCTGGTATGCCTTGAGATGGTTGAAGGCCTCCTGTCTCTTTTCCTCTAGCAACTCTAGCTCTTGCAATCTGGAAACTCTATACTCTTCATTAGTTATGAGACCTTTTAACGACACCCTTAGAGATGGTAACTCGACCTCCATGGACAAAATGGCTTTTGACCCATAGACAAGGGCATAAGGGATAGCACCTGTGGGAGTACGTATACTGGTTCAATAGGCCCACAGAGCGAGATTGAGTTAGATGTGCCAATCACGGCTAGCATCTTTGACTGTCTTCTTGAGGAGTTTCAAGATTGTTTTTTTGGATACTTCTGCTTGGCCATTGCCTTGGGCGTAATATGGTGTGGAGAAATGGTGTTGGATTTTGAATCTGTCACAAAGCTCTTGTACATCATGGTTCTTGAAAGGTCTTCCATTATCTGTGATGATGGTGAGGGAATTTTGTATCTACAGATGAGGTAATTGAGGATGAATGAGGAAATCTGTTTACCTGTGATAGTGGTGAGTGGAACGGCTTCAATCCACTTGGTAAAGTATTCAGTGGCAGTTATTATGAACTTGTGGCCGTTGGATGAGGGCGGGTGGATTTTTCCCACAAGGTCGAGTCCCCATTGACAAAAGGGCCAAGGTGTCGTTAAAGGTCTCAGCTCTTGAGCTGGTGCATGTATCAAGTTTCCGTGTATCTGGCACTGCTTGCACTTCTTCACAAACTGATATGAATCTATTTCCATGTTTGGCCAATAGTATCCCAAACACATGAGTTTCTTAGCTAAGGAAGGACCGTTAGAGTGTGTTTCGTAAATCCATTCGTGCACATCTCGTAAGGCAATTTGAGATTCTTCTCGTTCTAAACAAAGGAGTAAAGTACCATCCAGACCACGTCGATATAGGGTGTCAGCAATAATGGTATAACGAGAGGTTTGGCGGATGAAGGTTCGATGTTGGTTTGAAGATAAGTCAGGTGGGAGGGTGTTGTCCTTAAGGTAAGTATAAATCTTACCGTACCAAGGTGAATCAGATCTGACTAATAGGCATATGGAGTGTGTTTCAAGATGATCATAAGTTGGTTGCCGAATTGACTCCACCAAGAACTCATACCGTGACTCATTCTCTGGGATCTCAAGGAGCAAGGTAATGGTTGCCATGGCATCTGCTGCTTTGTTTTCAATGCGAGGTATCTGCTCAAAGGAGATGATCACAAAGTACTCCTTAAAGTCATTGACCATGCGCTTGTATGGGATAAGCTTCTCATCTTTGGTTTGGTAGTCGTCATTGACTTAGTTGATCACCAGTTGAGAGTCACCATAGACATGTAGCTCTTTGATTTTCCATTCTATTGCCATTTTGAGACCAATGACCAAGGCCTCATACTCTGCTATATTGTTTGTGCATGGGAATAACAGACGATAATACTTAGGTATGGTGTCGCCATGAGGAGTGACCAACAAGATTCCTGCCCCCGATCCATGGTTTGTATAGGAGCCATCAAAGTAGAGTTTCCATGAGTGTGTTGTAATATTAAATAAGGATTCATTTGGAAACTCAAATGTCATTGGTGTGGTATCCTGTAATGGTGCTTCTGCTAACTGATCAACAATGATTTGTCCCTTGATTGCCTTTCTGTCTACATACTCAATGTCATATTCACTTAGGAGCATTACCCACTTGGCTAGGCGACCTGTTAGAGCTCCTTTGCTTAATAGGTATTTTAGTGGATCTATCTTTGCAATAAGCTTTACTAGATGTGCTAGCATGTAATTTCATAGTTTTTGGGAAGCAAAAACTACAGCAAGACACAATCTTTCTATTTGAGAGTATTACAGTTCATAACCCACCAATGTATGACTGATGTAGTAGACAACTCTTTCTTTACCTTCGTAATCTTGTTGTGCTAGAAGGGCCCCAAGAGCTATTGGCGTAGTAGATATGTAAAGTAACAATGGTTTTCCTTGGATAGGAGGCATTAAGATAGGTGGGTTCATAAGATATTCCTTCAGTTTGCCAAATGCCTCTTTGCATTTCTCGTCCCACCTAAATGGAATGTTCTTATGTAGGAGATGACTAAAAGGTTGACACTTGTCTGCCAGTTTTGATATGAACCAACGGATTGCTTGCAACTTGCCCTGTAGAGACCGCAGTTGAGTGATATTCTTTGGTGGTGGCATTTCCATGATGGCTTTGACTTTGGCAGGATCCACTTCGATCCCATTTGCTGATACAATGAAGCCTAAGAGTTTGCCCGAGGTGACTCCAAACACACATTTCTTTGGGTTCAACCTGACTTTGAATTGTTCTAGTCTCTGAAAGACCTTCTCTAGCACATCTAGGTGTGATTCTCTTGTGAGTGACTTTGCAAGGATATCATCTACATAGTCCTCCATTGTGACGTGCATCATATCATGGAAGATAGTGGTCATAGCATGTTGATATGTGGCTCTTGCGTTCTTTAGCCTAAATGGCATGACATTCTAGCAGAAAGTGCCCCATGGACAAGTGAAAGTTGTCTTATGTTGGTCTTCTGGTACTATCCTAATTTGTTTATATCCAGAGAAGCCATCCATGAGAGATAACATGGTATGCCCAGCTATTAAGTCGACTATGATATCTATGTTTGGCAACGGAAAGCCATCCTTGCGGCAAGCTTTGTTTAGATCTCATAAATCATTGCATAATCTAACTCAGCCATCAGGTTTGGATACTGACACTATGTTAGAGATCCACTCTGGATAGTCTATTGCTCTGATGAATCCTACATCCAATAGTTTCTTGAGTTCTTCCTTCACTAGTAGTGCAATGTTGGGATGCATCTTTCTAAGTTTCTGTTTGACTGGTTTCACTCCTGGATCTAGTGGAAGATGATGTAGAATCAAATCTAGATCCAATCCTGGCATATCTACATATGACCAAGCAAAGTTGACTTGCTTTTTCTTGAAGAATGGTACAAACTTAGTCTTTTCTGGTGGGGTTAGGGACTTAGCAAAGTGAATGATCTTAGGCTGTTCCTCTGTTCCAATGTTAATAGGTTCTATAGGTTCCACAACAATCTGAGACTTCTCCTGGTGCATGTCGTCGAGGAGAGTGTCAAGCCTTTCATCGTCAGGTGCCACAATTGGGTTTTCACCATCAGATGCATCCTTTCTTTTTACTATTTTGGGATCTAATACTGTCGTAGAACGGTTTTCACCATTAGATTCAGTTTTTATTTTGATATTTTTGCAACTGGAAGGCTTGGCACCCTCTCCAAAATAAGCCACGGTATTGAGCTAAATGTTAAAGCCAGGTTTATGATCTCCTATAGGTAGGTGGTCCCTAAGTTCCATGTAGTCAATGTAGGCATCATCATTTTGGAACATGTCTAGTTGCGAGGTTCCTTGTAGATCCCAGTCGATAAGTTCAGGATGCACAAGGGGGAGGGAGTCAGAGGATAGATCTGATTCCTTGATAGTTTGAATGGATATATGAGGGGTATTTGTAGGGGTAGGGTTCGCGGTGGTACTTTCCTCCAAATTGTTTATTGCGATAGAACTTAGACCTTCCCCGAAAGTCATATTCTCAGGAATTGGTGAATCACACTCTAATGGTCTATGCGTTAGCATTTGTCCCTCACGGTAGGGGCTATAAGTTTGAATGGTGTCAACTTCCTTGTCATCATAGGAGTGCTCTGTCAGCTCATCCCACTCATATTCATTAGAATTTGTGTCACTGTCCTCTTGAAGGTTATGGACCATTTCCACAAGACAAGCATTTGCTTTTGCTTTGTCCTTGTCCCTGTATCCTAGACCTTTTGTATTTCTTGCCAATGAGGATGAAGAAGGTTGAATGGGTTCTATTATTCCTTCTTTCTTAGGCCAATGGGACCTTGTCCTTCATAACCCATTATGTGTAAGATAGACTCGCCTCACCCATAGATTTCCATTGGGAGCTTAGGTGGTTCTTGTTGTGTGTTCTCTTCTTCTTCTATGTAGAGCCACTGTAAGATATCTCTTTCCTTTGTTTCATCTAATAGGGTCCCCCATTTTACAAAGGGATCTGTAGGAGGTGCAGGAGGAGTAGATGGCTTTGGAAAATATTTGGGTCACCCAAAGGATCTAGGAGATAGAGGCATTTTGGCTAAGTTGAGGCTATGCTTGATGGAGTATTCCCCTCCTCCTGTTTCTTTGATGGTAATTTTCTGCTCTTTGGGCTTGGATGAGGAAGCTTCAAAGGTAGAATCATGCTGTGTGGTAGGGGGCGTAGATGCTCTATTGTTGGATATGATGTAATCAGGATTTGAGCCGATAGAGTTGCAATGCTGAAAGGGGTCGGGATTACCTTGGATGGTGATTTGTTTGCCGTTATGAGGGAATTTTATGCATTGGTAGTAGGTAGAAGACACAACTTTCATGGCATGAATCCATGGTCTACCTAGGAGAATGTTATAGGCTAGCTCCCTAGCTAGGACTTGGCAAACAACGTCCTTTATCACCGGTCCCACTTGTATTGGTAATACCATTGTTCCTTTAGTAGTTCTTTCCTCTTCATCATAGGATTTAATAGTAATCTTTTTCCTTGGATCTACCACATTTTCAGAGAACCCCAATGTAAGGACTAGCTTGAGCATACAAATATTTAAACCGCCCCCCATTAATGAGGACTCTTTTGATGCGGTGCTTATGGATGAAAACGACGATATGCAAGGGTGTGTTATGAGGCTGAGACATTGAGAGGTCATCCTGTTCGGTGAACGATATGGTACTAGAGGAGGTTAGATTTCCTACCATGGCTTGAAACTTCTCTTGGGCCAAGTTCGTGGGCACAGTCGTTTCTACTAGGGCTTTGTCAAGAATCTCTTTGTGGGAAGGAGACAAATGCAACAATTCTAAGATAGATATGTGGGAAAGAGTTTTTTAAATTTGGTCTATGACACTATACTGATGGGAGTTGGACTGAGAGGGTGACGACCTTGGAAGGAAGGTGTTCAACATGACCTTACCACTGCGGGTGATGATGCTGCAATCAGTTTTGTTGGCGTGACCACATTGATTTGTGGGATGTGCTCTAATATGCAGTTGATGGTATAATCAAATGACACACTCGCATAGTTAGCATTATTATTCCTGTTATTCTAATTTTGCCTATTGCAATTGTTATTGTTGTTGCCATTGTTGTTGTTGTTGTTGTTCACCCTGTCATGGTTGAGAAGCGGATCCTTGTATGCCACATGCGTCTAGTTAGAGGTATGTTGTTGAGCACCTACTTGATTTTGGTCAAGTATGTCTTGAATGATATGTTTGAGATGGATACAATTGTTGGTCGTATGGCCTCTTCCGCTCTGATACTCATAGAAATCAGTGTCTTTCCAATAGTGAGGTTTTATTTGCAGTTCATAGTCGCTAATTGGTGGAAGAGTGATCTCATTGTTGGCCAATAGATTTCTTAATGCAAACTCTTTGGACTCTCCCAGTAGTGTGAACTTTTTCCTAGGGTTGGAGTTGAACCATGTATTTGACTCCCGAGAGAATGTTTTGTTGGGCGTAGCATTGCTTGCCTCTCCTTTGAGAGTGAAGATCAGTTACTATTTGGGAGCTACCACTTTGGCATCCACCACTCCATCATTGACGACATTTTTATTCTTTGTCCAAAATTTCAACTTGTCCGTAGTGTAGCTAGAGTTAGGGGTGTCCTTGTACAACTTTATTTGCCCCTTGGCAATCATAGCTTTCTCGATAAATAATCCCATCTCGATGACCTTTGAAAATGAGGTAGGGCATTGAATTTGGATTTGGTAGCTTAGATCAAAGTTAAGGTTGTGGACAAACAACTCTATCAATTGCTTCTCAAGTACGTCATATGAGCATTTGCTCGCGAGTTGTCTCCACATTTGTAAGGAGGCGAATGATTTTCCACTCTTTTGCTTTGTATTGCATAGGTCAAGCATGGAGACTTCGTGTTCAATGTTATACGAGAAGTGCGTGATGAACTTGTTTACTAACTCATCAAAGGTTTTGATACCTGATGGAAGTCGTGAGAACCACTCCATGGCTTGACTACCTAGAGATCTAGGGAATAGTCTCATTAAGAAAGTTTCATTGTGAGCTACTTCCAAGAACGCGGTGGTAAATTCCCTAATGTGATCTCTTGGGTCTCCTTTCCCTTTGTATTTGTCAAACTTAGGAACTTCGAACCGAAAGGGGAAGGGCACCATGTTCAAACTTTTGTCAAAGGGGTATGGTGCGATGTCTTCCAAGGAGTAAGTTTTAGTGTTCGTTCCTATTTTGAGATCTGTCATTTGTTGCATTAAGCCCTTGATTTGTTTCCTCATTTCTTCCATAGGTATGTTCGGGTCATGACTTTCTTTCCTTTACCCTCCCCAGTGGGGTCTTCATGAGTTTCCTCTATGATCTCTTTCAATTTGTTGAGATTGAAGTTAGTGGGAGTTTAAGTCCTAGTTTTGCGAGATGAACAAAGTACTTGTGAGGGTCCTCGTGGAGTACTTTTTCTAGTAAGCATTGAAATTTCTAATCTTGGAGGGTTCCTTGGTACTCTTCATGAGAGATTTCCTCATCACTATCGTGAGGGGTGATAATGCGGTTGGACGATCCAACCATTTCAAGTTGTTTTTTGTATTGAGATCTAGTTAAAACCATGCAAGGCGACGTGTGAAGCGGTGGGATGAAACTAGAGACTTTGGTAAGGTGTTGGCGGAGATTGTTGAGAAGAGGATACTTGTGACGAGATTTGAATAAGGGACTCTTTTGATCAATGATTCCAAGTAAGACGGCCGACACAAGATGATAGCCACAAGTAAGGGTACTCGATACCTATTTACTGTGTAGAGAATAGTCATGCACCAAGACCACTAGCAAAGTTCTAAGACCTACTAGGGTTACTTGAATCTAAAATGATCTGAAAAGTTCTTGCACTAATCTGATATAGAATACTTTGACTTTGCTTTAGGGAGACCTGGTAGAAGGTGGATGAGATGACCGATGAAAGAGAGGGTTTGATGCAAAATGAATGGGAAAGTGATTGCAAGGTAAAATCTGATTTTAGAATTTGGAATTAGGCTGAAATGGGTATCCAGAAAGGTGAACAAATTTTTCTCCAAGTGTGTGGAAATACTCACTATCACAGATGCATAGAAACAGATGTGTAATAATAGAGGATATAAGCATAGAAAGTCGACACAAATGCGTAGTACTGGTAAAAAGCAGATGCGCAGTAACAGGTGATAAAAGTATAGGAAGTCGACACAGAAGCGCAGTAGGTCGGTTCAAATGTGCAGCTTTGCAGGACAGATGCGTAACTCTATTTTTTCTGATCATTTTTGTAATTTTTGGCAAGTTCTTCGATGTTTTTTGGTTTCTTGGTTGCAAGATGGTCTTTTTGATCTGATTTTCCTTTAATTATGGCAAGAAGACACAGCAAACACAAAGAATGTTTTCATGATTTTTTAATTTTTTTTGTAATTTTTTGGACTCTTTTTGACAAGAAAAGCAAGTACAAATCCTAGGCTGGTTGTGACAATATAAACTGAATTCTCACTATTTCTAGTGAAGCATCTTTAGGAGGTGATAATCGCCCTTCCTTGCATCGGCTTATAGGGGTTTTTGGCTACTAAAACAAAGGATGATTAATAAGTGCAACCATTTGAGTGGTTATACATGCGACATCACTACTCTCCATTATGGAGTCTCCCAGCCTACAAGGGTTGCGCCTTGGAGGGTTTTGGGGGAGGTTGGTTGTTGGTATAACACAACTTCACTCGTTGTTTGAAGATTTCACTCCAAACACAATTTATTTATAGTGGCTTGGCAGAGCTTGGCTTTAGCTTGTTACCACTTAAGGTTGTTCCCCAAGAATGAATAGATATCCAAGGGCAGGCCTCTCTAAAGGTTAAACACATGCGAAAATGATATGTCTGGCATTTTGGTCACCCACGATAGGGGAGAGCATAGGCCTAGTATCATTCCCAAAAACATGAAAGACAGTGGTTCTTTTCCCCCTAATTAAAATAAAAAAATTAAATGAGCTATCTACTTGGGCACGCACAAAAATTTGTTAACTTTAAAGTGATAACAAGATAACAATGGTTTAATTTTACCAAGATAACAATGTGTCTAACTTTGAAAGATAGAAATATAGCAATGATTCAATGATATGCAAGATAGTAATGATTTAGTTACCACCCTCCTAGTTAAGACTACGTGAGATTTGCATGAACATCCATTTACTTGTCTTTAGAAATCAAAATATGAGTTAACAAATGCAGCTATATGACTAAACCAGTGCCTAGCTTGCAAATAGATTCAAGAGTATTCTTGCGAAAAAGTGTTAGTGTTAGCAAAAACCACAAGAAAAACCCTAAAAATCACTGCTTAGATCAGATGCACGGCTTCAGAGCTTGAATGCACAGAAACAGAGCTCAGAAGTGCAGAAGTACATATGCACTAGGACAGAGGTCAAAAGTGTAGGAATACAGAGTATATGAGAAGAGTTAGCAGATGCGCTATATCAGAGGTTATATGCACCGAAACAGAGCCTGCATGCGCTGAAAGATTGGATGTGTCAGAACAGATAGTAGATGTGTGTTAGGATGGGTCAAATGCACAGATTCCTCTTGTGTACAGCTTCCTAACGCACAAAAAATTAGTTTTTGGGTTAAATTGGGGCTAGGCCCCACGGTGGGCGCCAAAAATATTACCAGAAATATTGTCAAAGTTATCAAACTCAATCAATAAACTAATTATCTCAATAGAAATTGCAAATAATAAAGATTCAACTGTGCAAACCTTGCTACTTTGCTGCTTCCATTGTTCGCCTAGTCTCAATTGATCTTTGAATGAATATTGAAGCCCTCAGAAGCATACTTCCTTGCTTTGTTTTTCAAGATGACGATGGAGAGATGGCTGTGATACTTTTTGTAATGAAGATGAGCTTCAATGCAAGAAAAGGGTGATCGCAAGCAATGAATGGATTTGGGTGCCAAAGGCGCGCTATTAATTCTACAGAGTAATGATACTAAAAGCTTGGATGAATGGAATGGAAGAATAGGGTTGTACTTATAGACTTGAGAGAGAGAAGATCAACGGTATAGAGAGAATGAGAAGATCAATGGTATAGAACGGTTGAGAGATGTGCATGAATAAGAAGAAGACATGTGTCTTTCTATATTTTGCATGAGAGGAATTAATAAAATAGAAGAATGAGTTAACTGAAGAGATTAAATCAATTAAAAGAATAGACTAATCAGTTAAGAGAATAGAACTAGAGAATGGAAATTGCATGAGGATGAGAAGATATTTTAACTCAATTAAATATTTAGAATATTCAATTTCATGTGCACAAGGATTGAATTATATTTAGAGATAACTCAATTTAGAAGAAATGGACAACTTAAATAAATATTTGATTTATTTAAATTTAGAGAAGATATTATTGGAAGAAACAATTAAATAATTGGTATTATTTAATTTAGAACGAATTTGGGAGAACTCATTAAATAAATTGATATTATTTAATTTGTTGGAGGAATTAGAAGAATTTTAAGAATTTTAATTAAATAAATTGATTTTATTTAATTATTGGGAGAATATGAATCAAATAAATAAATTGGTTTATTTATTTATTGATAGAGGAATTTGACTTGAATAAAACATTTAGAATATTTATTTGGGTAGAGTTGTGTCATTTTTAGGCGTATACATTTCCAAACTTCCTACATCCATCAAAGAGATAATGATGATTAGAGGAGACATTCTTGAGACTCTGTGGTACTAAAGGTCATAAAATGGATTAACAAGCCCTCTATCTATTACACAAGAACAATTTCTATCCTAGAATCTTCTCCATTAATGGCTTCCTATAATTGATCACCTTCACTTCCTTTGACGGGTCCCCTTATTTTATTCATTCTGCAAAAAAGAAATTACCAAATATTTATCCTGGTTTTGTACTCATTCCCAATCTTGGTGACAATCTATCCTCCTCTCTCTAATAGTCACCTTCCTTATGAAACTTACCTAAATATCTACATTATATAGGATCTATTATACTTCTTTCCATATAATATCTGAATCATTTCATCAAACGATCCTTTTTCCATCTAGAAATTATAGTTAATTCTTCATAGATAGGCAACATAATCCTTCTTCCTTTGTTTGATCATGTTTATCATGGCTCACATCTCTAGAAAATTAATTTCCCCCTCAAATATTTTTTTGTAATGTATAGAGATGGCATACGTAATTCTTAAGTCTTGACAAGTACACATTGTCAGATGGTACCATGTTGGATCTAATCCAACAATGCATGAGGTTTCTCAATGTAATACATCAAACTTTTGATGTCAACTCCCACCATTGCTCCATGCCACCTTGCAAGCCCATTCCTATTGGTTCTATGAAGATCAAAAGTATCAAAGGTGAGGCCCACATAAAGCTTAACTTTTATTTAGGCCACAATGTTTTCAATTAAATGCCATGTGGTGAGCTCCCAAGAGTTTTCAAGAAAAAGAAGAGTAATCTCTCCTTAGTATAGCATGAGTGTCCAATCTACCATGATGGGCTTCATTTGATGGCCTCATTTTAATGTATATAGTTCCTCCACAATATATTTAGGTAGTTCCAATGCATAGAGTGATTTGGGTAGTGTGTTATAACTCATATGATCTAAAATTCTCCCAAGTACTTCTAGCATTTAATTCCATCAAACCTCATCCTCTACAACAACCAAGATAAGAAATTCACCTACACAAGGATAACTAATGCACTATGTAGTGGCGGAGTTGATTGATCTAGGTACCTCCTCCTCTCATAAAGTATCTCAACCACTAGCAAGAGCATGAAGGCACCGAATTTATAGAGCAAGTGTTCTTCCCCTACAACTCTCAAGTCTAAAATTCAATTGTTTTAGGGGAGGGGAATCTTAATTGTGGGCTAGGTAATTTTATTATAAATATGGGCCTATATGCCTCTTTATAGTTTAGGCTCTTTTTAATATAGTTGAGCTATTAAGACTAATGTATGAACTTTGTCTCACCCTTTTTGTAATTACATAACATGAACCTTTATGTGGGTGTCCAAATTAGTGATATAACATTATATGTAACTATTCATTATTCTTAGAGGCATTAATATAAGAAGTTACTCTAGAAGTTTTGATTCTTGTTAATGTGTATGGGTTGACTATTGTATTTGTGTTGTATTTTTTATTTTCTCTGTTGACTATCATATTGTGTGTTGTAAAACTCTATTGTGATTACAAGAAAGTATCTACTCGACACAAGCCTTTCTCTTGTGCTATTTTATTTCTACATCTCTTTCCCTTTTCACCCCCCAAAAATAGGATTAGATAGAATAGATAAGGAGTTGACCTTAAAATCCCAAAGACTAACTCGCATATTTGTCCCACATCTATGAGGCTTTCCATTTTGTTGGTCCTAAATGGTGCATTTGTCATGATTAAGACATATAGACCAATCAATAGTTTTTGGCATGTCTAATGGGACATTAATCCACCATTGACCAAGTCTAAGTGAGTTCTTAGTCTTTATTTTCCTAAATCTATCCATTATCACATGATAACTCTATCCAAGGTAACCTATATGCCTATAACCCCTAGAACTTCTACAGTATCTACAACAAAAGATAACCTACATATCCTAGTGTAGACCCTTCTCTTTGTCCCAAGAAGGAAATCACAAATAGTGCCACATCCACATTGACAAGCCCCTCAAGTAAATCCTCACATGGATGAACAAGAACCACCAAGGTTCTTTCCTACATGGAATACCAAAGGTCCACTTATACCACCTATTCCACTTGCCATAAGGGGAACCATTCCAAATTCTATCTTTTTCTCCCTCCCACACTTCATCAGTGATGATCTGATTACTATCACTAAGCATTTGCATGAAGTAGTGAATCATAGTATATAATACTGTTAAGGTAAGCATTGCACTAAGATTGCTAGTCACTTCATTTAAAGACAAGTCTCTTGAATAGTACTGATCCTTGGCTCCCCTGTCAATCAATGGATAGAACTAGGTAGACCAGGCTCTAATCAACAAATTTAAGGAGAAAGGAGATGTGACATCACTACTAGAGTAGCTCACAACCATAAAGAGAGTCCTTATGGAAATGTTGGATGACTTCAACAAAATATTCTAGAAGACATGGAAAATAATTCTTATAGGGATTTTCTCCCATTAGGTATGGTATATATTTACTATCTAAAAGCAATAGACTCTAAGATTTCCATGATGATCAAGTCAAAGGGAGGAAACACTCTCCCAAATACCCATGATGTTATTTCTACTATAAATGACATGATCCAAATAGGAAGGTTTGTTCCTCATCCCTATATGTCATTATTTCTTAATATATAGCCTCCATATCAACCTACTCCTATAGTGTAATCCACAAATTATGAACCAACTATGAATCACATCCAAACATCAGCAAAACCATTACCAAAATATCATTTTGTTAAACCCTCAACCCTAATAAATTTGATGAGATGTAGAACCTACTAAGGAATATGTTTAATGAGGTTATTTCCCTCAAAATACAATATAATATACAAAGGCTTGCATATTCTAATATTCAACACCCTTAGATGCAACAATATAAGTATCAAGATAATCAATGTTATAATTTACCTTTTTAAAGTAGTCAATGCACCATCCAAGGATTACTTTTCAAGAAAATAGAGTACCTATCCAAGCTCAGAACAAATTGGTACCTATAGAGCAACCTCTACAACAAACTCCCTACAATCCTGATAGATAACTAACTGCTATGTATAAAAATTACATTGATGAACTTACCTTGTGTGAAAGGAAGTAGACATGCAAAATACACTTCCTATACTAATCTATGAAAGGATGTATGTACAAAACTTAAATTGATCATACAATTACAAGGAAATAAACATAAAAGCAATATATCATAACACATTTACATGGCGAAAACCCTTTTGAGTTAAAAACTAAACACTCCAAAGCAACTCAATGTACTATTCAATAATCAACAATTACAATACACTTGTAGAGTCTAATCCTTTATATGAGTATCACCAACAAGAGACCTACAGTTCTAGATACATAATGATACCTATAAAACTCACTATGAAACCTCCATCTCAAGTACCCATTAAATAAGAGAATACATATATGAAACCATCAAATGGTAATTAGGAAAACATGAGTTAAAACCACTCAAAATGTGGCACCTAAATCCCCAGTCAAAACCCAATGTCCAAATCCCATCATGAGTCTATAGGATACAATAGAATATTGCTTACACATGTCATAAGTTCACCATCGAAGCTACCATCAATTTTAGAAATGGAAAGCTTCATTTCAAGTTGGAAGCCAGATGTTTGAGTGGCATGCATGTTGGATAGAGGATACTGGATTGCCATTTGAAAATTTGTAACCACATCTCGCATGGCACAGTTTTGGCTCTCTATTTGATTTTAAAAAATTGCCAAAGAGTGCTCATGTCTATTGGATCTTCAAAAGTCTCTTCTCACTAGGTATCTCACTTAGAAGCCATTACAAGATGGTGAGTAGAAAGAAAAAAGTTATCAAGGGTTTTTTAATAGAGTACCTTCAGGAGGGCGTAATTTTTGATCCATAGCTCTAATTTTGATGATTTTTAAAAATCAAAGATCTCAATGAGTTGGATGCTTTAAATCAATGAAATATGGGTTTGGCGATTGTTAAAATCCTCAAAACCCACTTAGAAGGCCTCAAAAATTAGTTACAAAGTTTTGCAGTGTGATACCTGAGAAAAAGATAATATAGATCTAATAAGGGTTAAAGCCAAAAACCATCAAGGAGATTATACCTTGGGCTATAATTGAAGATCTATAAGGGACACCAAATGAAACCCTCAAAGATTCTAGATCAATGGCAACCAAAAAGGGAGGGAGTTGGTAAAGGTTAATCCCATTCACACTAACCTTAGTACATTCACTCCCTACCTCAAAATTATCACTTTCTTATCTAAATTTATTTCCATGCCACTTGGGATCAATCCCACAATGCATAAGAATGAACTTAAAATTTAAATATTTAAATTCAAGTTCCAATTTTCCCACCCCTTTTCACTAGTAATTATGAGCCAACTTAACACATGTTTGTGTGACATATTGCCATGTCTTAGTATTTAAAGACATTTAATGTGCTATTGATACACATCGAGGAATATCTAGGAACATCTAGACACAAGAGGACTAAAAAGAATATCTAGAGTAATGAGAGCATGGTAAACATATATAGTGAAATTATAAAAATAAAGTGTAAAAATCTAATTAACTGATTAGATTAACATGTGATTAATTATAAAATCTAAAGTAGAAGTAGAGAAACACATATAGTAGAAAATTAAAATCAGCAATAACACATAACACAAAATGTACATGGAGAAACCCTTTTGGGGGAAAACTCCACCACCAAAGAGACATTGAGCTTGTATTAATATGAAAGAATCTTTTTAACTCTAACTCTTCAGTCTAACAACATTCTAATAGCATAACAATACTTCACCTGCATAGTGCTATATAACCTCTATCTCATGCCTCCAATCTATATAACAAACAGAAAAAGGAAACCACAAGTAGTTTTAGAAACTGGTGGCTACCAAAACCATGGGCCACAAGAAAAAACCTATGCCTCATTATGTAATTACTCAAGCACTAAAGAAAGACACCAATTAATACTAAATACTTGACCCATAACTCCTAGTAGGAACACATTCATAAGTCTAGCACTCCATAATGAAGATGATAACTTATTTGGACCCCACCATTATGACAAGATTCCCAGTAGATTCGCAACAAGCCCAACAAATTTGAAACCAACTCTGATACCACTTGATGCAGTCAAGGTAGGATGGTCCGGTGAGGGACTATCCAACCTTGCAGCCTAATCAAGTAACACCATGATCATAGAAGTAACTCCCAAGCACTCAATGAGGGACATGCTCAACTACTCTTATGAAAATGATGACTATAACTCCCACTATTAACCTTTTTGCATAACCTCCCTTATTCAAGTCCATTACAACAATATCCCAAGTATCCTAAAGAACAATAATAAAATAATAATTTCCTTCAACATCTCATGAGCATCCATGTACCCCATTCCAAGAATGTTGGAGACACATACATTATACATAGGATTACAAGTGTGTAGGATATTAAATCCTAACATTTCCCTACTTGATATTTACATTGTAATGACATAATAGGAAAATTATAAAATGAACTAATTGTGGGAAAAGGTAAGGCCCATAGCCTCTTTGCACCAACAAAACTTATCTATACTCGCTAGTTTCATAAGAGAATTTGAAACATTGTCAAAAGTGTCTACCTTTTGAATCATGACCTTACCATCCTCGACCATCTCACAAACAAAGTGATATTGAACATATATATGCTTTGTACAAGCATGGTAAATGGGATTATTCATCAAACATGTAGAATTCTAATTGTCACATATAATCCTCACCTTCTTGCAACCAAAATCAATATGTGAACAAAATATTTGTAACCAAATCACCTCCTTACAAGCATGTGTAGTATCCATATACTCTAATTTTGTAGTGGTGGGTTGTCTCTTACTCATACAACTGACAACTCCTCCAAACAGAGTGAACACATAACTGCTCATGGACCTCTTGCTATCTAAATCATCAAGATAATATAAATCAATAAATCCATGTATACATCCAACATCCTTCCCATGAAAAAATAGACAATAATTAGAAGTTTTTCACAATTATCTAAACACCCTCTTAACATAATTATAATACTCTCTACCAGGGTTAGACATGAACCTATTAAGAACTTCCACTACCTAGGCAATATTTGGCCTAGAACATAACATTGTGAACATTAGGTGACCTGCAACACTAGCATAAGGAACATTATACATATCCTCAAAATCATCATTTGACTTAGGACACTCATCCAAAGATAATTTAGTACCAACAAGTAAAGGAATGGTTAGTGGCTCACATTTCTCCATAGAAAACCATTACAAAATAGTCTCCACATACTCTCATTGAGCCAAATCTTTTTGTGAACTTGATCTCTAGTAATTTCCATCCTTAAGATATATTTGGCAGTTCCTAAATACTTCATATAAAATGCACTAGAAATCTAATTTTTAAGCTGCCTAATCATCCCCTTATTGTTTCTAAAAACCATGTCATCAACAAACAAGACAATGATTAACATCTGGTCATCAATTAATTTTAAGTAAACATAGTGATTTCCTTTGAACACCTTACAAACACAAGTTACAATGTGAAAGCATCAAACTTCTGATACCACATCTGAGATGACTGCTTCAAACTATACAAAGATCACTTCAATATGCAAACTATATTTTCTTTTCCTTTCACCAAAAAACTATTAGTTTGTTTCATATTGTAAGATTTGGATATAGAGATAGCCACCCAAGATCTAGAGGCCTAATGGAAAGCACAAAGAACTTAGAAGATCGATATGACAAGAATAAATTATATTCCCATCAAAGAATGCAAATAGATTGTGTTGATACAATAAGAAACCTTTGGTTATATAGGCCAAGGTGAAACATTGGACAACATAAGATTACAAAAAGTGTCTTAATCATATGAATTGAGACAAAAAGTGAAAATGCCCTAATAAATCCCTAAGTCAACTTAAGTGACTAGGTGTGAAAAGGACTCAAGAGTGAAACTAGTTAGGGAAATAACCCTATTCACACCAACACCCCCCTTAAGTGCAACCTGAGGATAATATGCAAACATGCAAATATTGGTCCCGATTACAAGGACATGTTAGGTACCCATGCATAAATGAATCTCTGACAAATGGAGAAAAGGAGAAAAACCCATGGGAAAAAACCTCTCTCCAAAAGAGAGAAAACACAAGATGCTCTCCAAAGTATGAGAAGGCAAAAAACCCATGTGAGGAAAAAGTCCCCCCATAAGAGAGAAGAGAGAACATGTATTCCCTCTCAATATAGAATCTCTTGCATTGATGGTAGATTCTCACCAATGAATGTTGAAAATGATCCAAAATTGCTGAACAACATTCCTCCCCTTAGGAAGAAACAAAACCAAAGATGAATGTAGGATATCTTTCCCATTCATAAAAGGAATTTGAAGGAAGAAAACGTAAGATATATGATGTCTCTAAAATTTACTCAAGTGTCTCCATGTTGATGCTAAAAGATGCCACAATCAAATTAGAAGTCCCAGGCCTAATTGAAGAAAGTGATAATCTAGATCCTAGGGGAAACAGATGTAGAACAAGATCCAAAGATTAAGATGACCCCTCTGAATGTTGTTCCAAGCTAATGCCAAACTGTGACAAAGTTTGATAAGATGAATCAAGTACCATGCAAGATTCTAGTGCAATAACCATGAATGTATGGTGCTCACCATGGGGAAGACAACTAGATCGATGAGAATCTGGTACTACTATAGAAGGTGTCAACATGAATGATGACAAAGTTGAAATTGTCAACTCATGAGTATTTGCAGTATCTATCATTGTGGAATCATGTGTAGGTGAAGAAAGAATAGGAGGGTCTGAGTGTACCCTCATATCATAAAAAGAAGAAGAATCAACTCCATATAAGTTATCATTAAAGAGAAGAAATATGTCATCAATGTTTTCATCACGATCATGTATGTGGGATTTGACAAACAAATAATGTATGTCCTATAAGTAGTCAACAAGAAGATATAAAGAATCCCATGATGTGGTGTCCACACAAGAATCCTAAGCATGAACAATTATAGAATTTACAAGTGCTAGAAGTGAAGAGTTCTCAACATTTGTATCTTGACTCAAAGATGTAGGAGGAGAAGCGGGCTCTATATTTGAAATAGGAGTTAGAAGATAAATAATCAATTGAAGTCTCTGGAGGAGGAGAAGGAGTAGGAGAAGTCTCAATGGCCCTTTGATGCTCAAGACCTTCCGACTAGTCTAGCACTACTACTATATCATCATCGTAAGGAACATTATCACAATCATCTAGGGAAACAAGAAAATCCAAGGCAAGATAATCTAGGAATGGAGGTTTAGCTAGATCTCCATACATTTCCCAATTTTTGGTCCAAAAAGCATGAGAGGTCTCATTGCCTAATAGGGTAAATAGTGTGTTTATGTCAAATGACAATTCTTAAGTCTAACAACATGACAAGTCTTGAGGTTCCACACTTGTATGTGCCAATCTAATGGTGGTTAAGGAACGAGTTCATAAAGATAGGGCAAGAGGTTAAGCCATCTAAAATGCCTTATTATACTATCTTGCCAATTCTTATAGTTCCCTCCTTTCAAATCAATAACTAAAGGATGATTTGATATACCCATGAAGATTATCCTCAAAATATACTGATCCAAAAAAGGAAGATGCAAAACAACATGAACACCCCCAAATTCACTCAATCAAATAACCCCCCAATAAAATATGATTTGGCATCTTATAATTAGTGCGATTATAATTGCCACTTGCTAAAAATGCAAAGTGGTATTTAATTTCAATGCTTTACAATTGCCAAAATAAGGCTATTATGTTGAAAGTGCATTTTTTTATCAAAATGAGTACAAATCAATAGCACCACTATGAATTACACAAAAAATTATGCACTTTAAAAAAATTGCACTTGAAAAGGAGCATGTATGCACCTAAATAGAGCCTCGAATGTTCCCAAAATGAGAACTATACAACACCTGTGAAAATTTGTAAATTCTAGAAAATATGTGCATCAAAATTAGAAACTGTGTGCACCACCACAAAGAGCATATAAAAATAGCACAAATAAAAAAATCTCAAAACAAGGAGGTCGTTAGCCCAAGATATCAACCTCTAAAGTTGAACTGCAAATTCAAAAATTGTAATGGTGAAGGGGCAAAATATTTCAAATCTCCATGCTAACATCAACATGATGTCACCATTGAAATTGGTAGAACTATTGCCAAAAATAGAGATCTACCAAGTATAATTATCTCCAAATAAATGTAGAACTCCACCAGATGTGGAGTACAACTAGATAAATTTGGAGCTCTGCTAAATATATGTCTTCTTAAACTAGTGGAATCACCAAATTTATACTAAAATTAGAGTATATGGCTCTATGAAGATCCATGCAGGCCAAACAAGGTACATAGTCTGTAGAGAGAATGACCATGTGAACCAATGAAAGAGGGTCCTGTAGAGGGTAAACTCTTCCATGCAGGGGTCACCCTCCCAACAAGGGGTCTATAGTTAATGTGGCCACAACCCTCCAATAAAGGTTTGTGAAACTTGTGGAGGGGCCCATGCACAATGGTGCCCCCACCACTATGGTACAGTGCCCGATAGGCCTGCACAGGCAATACCCTATCGTGTACGCTCAGTAAATGTTTTTTTAATTTTTGAAAAATATTTTTATTTTAATTCTAAAAAAATCATATAAAAAATAGAATATAAATTTTTAATACCTATACAAGAAATATGTAGTAAAGACACTAGAGAATCTCTAGATGCTACAAAATATTCTTTCCGATGATACGATCCATAAGACTAGTAGGGGCAAAAAAATTTAGATGGCTAGGGCAAAGTGATCCAAAATTGATGATTTAGCAATTGATTTGTAGGTTTTTGGGGCTTCTGAATGTGATGGAAATGTCAGATTTGACCCAAAATACTTTAGAAATATGGCTACCATCTAGATCTGGCAACCACTTCCCAACTAGGACACAACAAAAGGAAAATTTGACTTTCTTGGACACTCTAGATGCAATGGTGAGCTTAGATTTTCTCCACCAATATCCCAAATGTACCTACAATACAAAGCCACAATAGAAACCCCATCATAATATGGTATTTCTATCACACCTTTTTGATTCCCCATATCATCCAAGGATGCAAGAGAGGAGCATACTCAATTCTTTAAGAAAATGCAAGATTTGCCCTCCTGGATCTCCCAAGAGACTAACCAAAGACACTCAACTTGCTCTGATACCATGTAAGATTTGGTTATGGAGATAGCCACCCAAAATCTAGAGGCCTAATTGAAAGCACAAAGAACATAGAAGATCAATATGCCAAGAATAAATTGTATTCCTATCAAAGAATGTAAATAGAATATGTTGATACAATGAGAAACCCTTGGTTATATAGGCCAAGGTGAAACATTGGACAACATAAGATTATGAAAAGTGTCTTAATATTATGAATTGAGATTAAAACTGAAAGTTCCCTAATAAATCCCTAAGTAAACTTAAGTGAATAGGTGTGAAAAGGACCCAAGAGTGAAACTAGTTAGGGAAATAACCCTGTTCACACCAACACATATAATTCTCATGTTTAAGATCTCCATGCAAAAAAGCAATTTTAACACCCATTTTATCTACTTCTAAATCATAAGAAACAACAAAAGAATGTAGGAATATAATAGAAGTAAGTTTTTCTACAAGAGAAAAATTTCACCAAAATCAACTCCCTCTCTCTCGGAGTACCCTTTTTCCACAAGTCTCTCCTTGTACCATTCCAACTTACCATCTACTTTGAAATTTTTATTGAACAACCACTTGCATCCAAGAGGATTCCTTCCCTTGGATAGATTCACCAGGTCCCAAGTGTTACATTTTCAATGTAATCATCTTCTCCTACATGGCCTCTAACCAAGACTCATACTCCTTCAAAGATTAGGCTTCCTTCTTAGATTTAGGTTTGTCATTAGTATATGATCAAACAAATACACAAAAAAAATTTGGTGGGTTATATATATCAATTGGAATCTATTACTTTATTGATCTCCTTAAGGGTGGAGTAAGAGATTCTTCTATTCTTCAACATGCTCTACTTGCTCAAAAGTTTCACCTAAATCTTCATCTATTGCTCCATCCTTAGACCCTTCTTGTTGTTCTTCCAAATGTGCATTTTCCTATTTCTCGACCTTAGTTTCAAAATGCATTGTTTTCTTTTCTTTTCCCTTTGGCTATTCAAGATAAAAAATAATGCTAAATTTCTTGAAAATCACATCTTTAGAGTAAATCATTTTTAAGGTTAAAGGATTCCAAAAGTTTATAACCCTTTACATTTTCACCATGTTAACAAAAATACATTTCTATTCTTTGAAATCCAATTTAGATCATTTTTCCTTAGGCACATGAACAAAGGCCTCACATCCAAGAACTCTTATATGTGAAACAAAGGGTTTATTACCTATCAACACCTCATATGGTGTCTTATCAATGGGAGCTAAACAAGGAGATCAATTTACCAAGTAACACACACTACTCATAGCCTTAGCCTAGAAACATAATCCAAATGTGCACCACTCAACATGCTCCTAGTTCTATTTATTAATTTCTAGATCATTCATTTTGCAACCCCATTTTGTTCATGTATGAGGTAGTTTCTACTACACAATACTTGTATGTCAATAAAAGGGGTGGAGAAATATTACAAATGGCTCAAAGGGAAGCAATATTATTGGGTTGGAAAATATAGGAGGTATTTATCTTATATAGGAAAGAGCAAGAAAGGGTGGGTTGATGGGTCAATTGGTAAGTGAGGAGAATAGGAAAGTGATATAAAAGTGTAGTAGAAAGGTCTAGTTATACAAGGTGACCAACATAGTAGGGAACAATGACAAGGTTAGTGGAAATATAGAAGTAGTAAAGGTGAGTAAGTTTACAAAGGGAGCTTGATCTACATCTAGACCATGAGAGAAATGACTAATTTTCTTTCCATGGATGGGGTCAAAAATTCTAAGTGTATTATGGTTTCTAATACATGAATAAAATTCAAACTGAGGCAATTTAGTGGGGTTAATCCAATTGTGATCTAAATGATGTTCCACCATGTTGAAGTCACCCTCAACCACCCAGTATTTTGTGGGGACATTAACACACATCCATAGTGATTGATTGTCCACTTGGATAAGCCCACTCCAATAGGAGGAGGTGGGGAAACTTAATCAATTATTAAAAATTTGATCATGTCATTTTACACTACGAAAAACTAATTTCCAAGAGCTCCAAATGTTGTTAAACTAGGTTGATGCATAAGGCTTAAAATAAGAAATTTAAAGTACTTTATATGTCATTCAACCATAGACCGAGAACTCTTAGCAACATGGTTGTTTCAATATGGTATCTAATCAAAATATTCTATTGGGTGGAACCATTGAGATATCTAATGATCCATTTGGCAATGAGGCATGCTCCTTGAATATATGGGTGAATAAGACCTAATCCATTCTTATGCTTAGGTTGAATACATTGGGCCCAACATGAGGCATGCATCCCCTTATTATTTCTCAAATTAGACCATAGGAAAGTTTGAAGGATCTAGGTGAGCTGATTATAGAAATATTTAGAGGGTGGCTAACAGGATGAGATATAAACATGTCAAGCAAGGAGGTTTTTTTGTTCCAATTAAATGTGTCTAGCCATGGAGAGGAATATATGGATCTAAGCAAGCAATTTGGTCTTTAATTTGTTAATGTAACACTTCCACATGTCGGTGAAGGAAACTCCCATACAAAAAGGGATACCAAGGTATATAAAATTTCATTGTGCTATACAAGATGCCATTGATTTAGTATCCAAGGTGGAGGAGGGACAAGAGCAGTTATGAAGTACTTTATTTTGTACATGGATAGTTGAGAGTTATAAACAACACAGAAAATGTCAAGAATGTCCAAGGTGTTGGAAACTTAGTTACATTTTGGATAAACAATATGTTTTCATAAACAAAGTGAGAATTTAGGATAAATGGTTCTTTAGGGAGATAAATAACATGGATAAGATGTTGGGATTGGGTGTGTATTAGCTAACACCTAACATGAAGGTATATTTTTATATGACAACCTTGCTGAATATATCTTTGAAGAGAGAAGAATGAGGAGAGTGAAATATTAATCACAATGTGACCATTAGAATCTATATTTACAAAAGTTTAATGTGTGAGATAAGTTTGGGATCAAGTCCAAGCCAACTAAACATTTTACAAATAAAATATCATTTAATGCTATCATAACCTTTTTTCAAAATCCTGCTTGGTGGGAAGAACATCTTGTCAAGGTTTTTGTGCCCATTTAGTAGTTTCGCACATAAGAACAAGATTATCAATTATGAATTAGCCACCCAAAAATCTTATCTATTTAGCCCTAACAATAAGTTTGGTAATGAGTTTAATTCAAATGGAAATAGGTTTAGTCAAGATTTTATACAAAGTATTCAACAAAGTTATATGTCACCACCTAACCACTATATTTCCATGCTTGCCTTTGGGGAGGAGTTTGATTAGGCCTTGGTTAATGAAGCCAAATAACCCTTATCAAAGGCCTCAATTTATACTACGTAGTAATTTTCTTTGACATGCGGCTACATGATTCTGAATATTTCAGTAGGTAAACCATCTATACCAAGGATTTTTTATTAGTTATGGAATCAAGAGCCACATCATTGTTTTCTAAAGTGAAGACTCTGTCCATGTGTCATTGATAATATTTGTTATTTTGGGGGATTCTACTCCCAACTACAACTTCTATTTCTTCTTGGTTAGGGTCAAACCAAAGTGGATTTGAGAAAAGTTATCGGTAGTGCTAAAGGAAGATGTTCTTATTGTCTTCATTTTTTATATTGAGTTGGTTCTTGTTGCCAAGCAGTGAGGACATCTTTTCTTATTTGTATTTATGATAAAGGAATTGGAAGGAAAATTTAGTTCCCTTGTCACCATTCCTTATCCATTTTAAATTGTCTCTAATTTGATCTCCCTTGTGTTTGTAGAATTCAAGTTGTCTAATTTTGTTTCACCCTTAATCACCCAATTTATTTTGGGGATATTAGCACACATCCATTCCCCCACAAGGGTTCACTCACAAGAGTCATTAAGAGCATAGATAGAGAACCCAAAATAGTAGCCATGGAGGAGAGATAATACTTACACATAATAGTTTGAGGGGTTATATCTAGAGGTGAAATTGATTTAGAATGCCAAGGAGATAACACTAAAACTATGCCACCACTCCTATCAAGGTGATTGTCATTGACAAATAGAGCTTCCTTCTAAATTGTTTGAAGGGTAAACTCAAGGTGAAGTTTGCTTAAACTTTGACTTTTTGTAGAAACTAAACACCCAAAAGAAGATTGCCCACTACATTTTTACTTGATATTTCCTTGAAGGGATTGACATACCCCTCACATTATAGGAGAGAACTTTGTAATTTATTGGGAGTTAGGGATGATATAATAATTATAGAGAATTAAGGGCTAATATTGGTTATCTAATACCGTGGCTTGAGAATTCATAGGGATCACTACAAGGGAGAGCTTGCTAGGAGTGGACCTAGAATGTAATCTTGAAGGTTTTACCAAGGAGAAACATTTGAGAGAGGAGGCAAATGGAGTCTTCACAAATAGGTGGATGCTCCAATATGATGACTTGTCAACTCTTTGTGCCTCTTAATCATCCTCCATCTATTAGCTAGGATAACATCCCTATAGCTATAGAGCTTGAGGATAAAGGAAATTGTTGGGACCAAGGTGAGTAAACTAGTTGGAGAGGAGGGATCATGGGAAGAGATGGGGTAGTATAGGGGCATGGGTTGAGGGGTGGGATCGAGTTGAGGGCTCAAAGTGGGGAGAGATGAAGTGGAAGGTGGGGACAAGGGGGTCAACTAAGATGGTTTTGGATTAGTGGAGAGGGAATAATAGTAATAGGATAGGGTTTAATTAGAGGTTAGGGAGAAGTTTTGGAATTGAAAGTTGGTTGGGTGGAATTTAGAGATAGGGTTAAGGGGGTTTCTGGGTTTGCAATCTGGGCATTCAAAAATGAGATGCCCATCTCTTATATGGTGAAAATTTGCATTCTATTTATTTCGATAATAAATGGGTTCATCAATTTCAAAGCCTAGGCCAAATAGTTTAATTAAATTAGGAAGGGGCTAGTAAAGGTTTAGTTCAATGCACACATGTGGTTGAATACTTAGCCTAGCAAATTAATTTACATTTTTATTACACCATATGACTTGACCAAGTTAAAAACAATTTCTTTGAGGAAAGAATGAAAGGCTAGGTTAAGGTATGTGAATTCAACCCACATAAGATATTTTGATTTTGATGTACTTGTATGTTGGAAATCAAAATCATAAGCTTGGAGATAATTAATCTACTTACATATAATCCAAAAACCATACTAGATAATAACTTAAACATGTTTAACCAAACAAAATATAAAGGAAATATAATCCGTCTCAAGACCCTAATTACTTCTATAGCCTAACCCTTGCTTTCCCAATTCAATTTAGCCCATTTGTAAATATCTTATTCCCTAAAAACACCTCCAAGAAGGCACAAAATAAGAGGGTTGCTTACAGTTGCTTACATTCACAAATGACCTCTAAAATATCATCTAGTGGATGGCATTAGAACACTTATATGAAAATGGGTGATGTTTAATATTTGGGTTTTATGTTGGAGGGGAAAAGTTTATTTACTTTAGTAATATATTCTTATTTTATTCTAAAGTTTATCTTTTTTATTTACTTTAGTAATATATTCTTATTTTATTCTAAAGTTTATCTTTTTTATTTTTTAGTAATATATTTGTGTTTTATTTTAAAGTTTATCTTTTGATTTTTTGTAATATATTCATATTCTATTCTAAAGTTTGTCTTTGTAATTTTTTCATAATATATTCGTCTTCTATTCTAAAGTTTACCTTTGTGATTTTTTTAGCAATATATTTTTATTCCATTCTAAAGTTTGCCTTTGTGATTTTTTTAATAATATATTTGTATTACATTCTAAAGTTTACCTTTGTGATTTTTTGTTTTTAGTAATATATTATTATTCCATTCTAAAATTTACCTTTGGGATTTATTGTTATTATGGATAGATTTAAAGTCAATTCGAATTGAGCTTATATTACAACATTATTACTTTTTGCCATTTCAATAAATCTTTCAGTCCATTTAGATTAATAAAGTTAAAGTCAACTTTTAAAAAGTCTTAAATTTTAAAAGTAATACAATGAATGTGTTATTAGGTATACCTACAATTACTATGGTCCTCTTTTGTTTGACTTTGAATTTATTTTCATGTTGACTACTATTCATGTGTTATGGTGACTTGTGAAATATTTAATAATTATGAAGTTATTACAAAAGTTGTTTTGTAAGTATTGAAGATTCTCTACTAATTGTATCAAGCTCAGTGGGTCAACTTTCATCTACAATTGATAACGATTGAATAAAAGTTTCGTTTAGAAAAAGAGCATACTAAAAATTAGATCTTTATGAATTAAATTTGACATAATATAACATTTAATATTTGTTCTTTTTAATATTAAACAATGTTGAAACTATAATATATAAGTAGCCACAAGATCATAAGAAATGTGAATGCACTTAAAAACAAAATTAACAAAGAAGTCCAAATGATATTGAAACAAATGTTAAGAAAAATAACCAAAAATCATAATCAAGAGCAATGTAAACAAGGCTATTCTTCAATAATGGGAGTTGGAAACTCCACTCTAAGTTTCACAACCATATGCTACATAGTCATGTGCATGGCCTTGATATAAGAGTATCTTTGCATATTTTGTCTTTCTCATAAAGTGATGAACCAATGTCTTGCATCGAATTCATGCCCTTGGTCGATCCATAAACAAAGAGAGTATCCCTCACACGTTGTTCATCAACTACAAATTTATTGTCAACTCACCAACACTCTACCAAACACATTGTAATCTATCTCTAATGGATTCTTATCAAAGTTATCATGAAAAAAGTTTGTAATATAAAGGAAACATGTAATACATCACACATAACAAGATTACAACAAAATGATTATTGTGTAGAAACCATTAATGGGTGAAAACTCTAGTAGAACCATGTATAAGAGGTGTTACGATGCCTCCAAGGTGTTTACAAAACTATATGGTGATGATACACTAGCTCTTAACACTTAAAAACCTTCTTTGAACATTTAAAACCTTGTAGTGCCACTCCCTTTCACCAAGATCCACATGAACATGGAAGTTTTCATAAGAATTAACACCTAAAATCTTATTCTTTGACTTCACTTGCCTTCCATATAACCTCTCTAAGCTCAATAATGGAAGACAAAACATCTAAAAAGAAAGAACAATCAACAAAACCCTTCACATTCCATATTTTGTCTACGCTAGAACATTTTTGTGTCTTCTAGCAAACCAAAATTTCTACATTCACTATGGTTTAAATGCATTTTATGTGTTCAGTAATAAATTTACTTCTATTGTGGTAGTGACAAGTTCGTTGCGTGTGGAAAGCATGAATTCACTATAGATTTTCTAGGTCATTCTGAGGTTTGCAACTTGTTTCTAAAGACTCTCTAAGATGTCCCACACCACCTTAGATATTCTCTTGACTTCTTTATAGTCCCTCATGCTACACAATACCCTACATCATGATGACTTTAAGTTCATAAGTCACTTTATAGTTCTCCTTCACTAAGTGAAAACCATGTTGACCCCATTGGTGTAACTTTTATGATCTATTTTAGGATCATTGGTGATGACCTTCACCCTCTTATTTACATCGCCCTAATTAACCTCAAGTTGGTTGATGCAATTTAATATTCTCCAAGTGCTTAGTAATTTTTTGTTTTCCTTTAATGTTTCATGTATTTAAGAAGACAATAATGTTATTTGGAAATATATATTAAAATACTAAAATTTAACTTTCAAATCAGTATAAGAGTTAGAATTGCAAAACATCTTATTCTCCATTAATATACAAGAAATATATGTTTAACTAAATCAACTACTAAGTTATCTTTTAGACCTACTCCAAGTAAAGATTTTTTTTAACATGAGCAATGACTAAAAATACCAAGAAAATTTCTAAAACCAATTATTCTTAGAACTTTTTAAAAAGATTGGAAATGACCTACTAGCTACAACATCATCCATTTCTGAGGAATTGATTTCTCATGTCATGGATTTATCCATGGAAGGTGTTAAGGTGTTTAAAGATAGAAGGGTTGGGGAGGAAGCCTTGGACACGTTCCTTAAACATGGTGAGAGAGAGAGAAATTAGTTAAACTGCACTCTGGGTATATGCAAAACTCTCTTAAGCCACTATGGGGTGATGTGGTGCACTGCATTATGAGGCATGTCTTTCTTGAAGGAATATTTAAATCCATGTATGTTTATTATTTTGTTCTATTAAATCACTTTAGGCATAAAATGAGGGTATCCTTCCCTATTTATCTTCTATCTTCCCTAGAGATTTCTATGAAAAATTGTAAAAATGCCCTGGGAATGACCCCCCTCACCAGGGGTAGATTTTCCTCATTATTAATTATATGAAAGTTGAGAAGCAAAACCTTAGAAGCCCTATCATGAGTTTCAATTTGAGGGAGGAGAATATGTTCAAAGTTGTATATTATTATGATACTTCCTCTAACAACTGTGTGTATTCTTTAAGGAAATCCCACAAGGATGATGAAAAGAGGGTTATGTTTGATTCTAGTTCTAAGGATTCTACCCCTAAGGAGAGTAGTCAAGAGTTTCTAAGGGATTGGGAGTGCCAAGAATCAAAGGAGTATGAGATCCCTAGAGAGAGAAAGAGAAAGAGAGTGATGGAGAAATCTAAGACTAAGCCCCATTCTATGAGGAATATAAACAAGAAAGGTAAGAAAGTGGTCACTAGAGACACTATGGATGTTGAAGAGTCAAATGAGAAGGATGATAATGATACTAGTAGAATTTGCAAATAAATGACTACGTGACTAAAACTTTTAGTCACAACAACTAAAAATGACTAAATTCTAATATTTTTTTGCAACTCAGCTATAAATGAGTAAATAAATGACTAACTTGGTCGTCAACTAAAAATTATTTAGTTATACAAATAAAAATGACTAAATAGTTAGTCACACAAATAAAAGTGGGTAATTAAAAAAAATATTTTGAATTGAAAAATTATTGGTGGGATGCTAATCATTTCCTCTCCATTGCTACAATTGAGAAATTATTGGCGGGATGCAAATATTTCCTCCATTGCCCTTTCGTTAGTTTGAGAGCCAAGAGCCTCACAAAGGAATGTAAGCTCAAATTAATATCTTTAGTACAAAAAATCCTTCATCTTGTTCTTGCTAGATGCTCATTAATGAATGAGTTTGCCATGTATGAAGAGGATTAGGGCTTGAAACTCGAGCCTTTTTGCAGACATTTGATGGAGAATAGAGGACTTCTTCAGCAAGTATAACTTTAGGACACAAGGATATCGGTAATGTAGTATGACTCAGTGCAGACTTCTTGTATTTTGGTGTTTTTTGAGCTTATATTGAGAAGCCATATAAAGCTTCCAAATGTAAGGGTTTTTGTTTAAAATGTCATGTTTTTTGTTTAATGCAGTACATATGATGTTCTTCTTCACAAATAAACAACTTCTCCTCACTCCTCATCCATACTCCAAGAGATTGAAATAGATGCTCATTGCTAACCTCCTCTCTAATTTTTGGTAGTTGTGATAAAAGCTCCCAATAAAAGTTAATTGCACTCCCACAAGATTGCCACACCAGGCCCTTCGATCTAAGCTTACTTTCTCTAGGCATTATCAAATTTTATTTGTGTCATTTAGTGATAATGATGATGTTAATTCTTCAATGCCTACACTTTGATATGGACTTAGGGCCTACTTCTACCTCCAACCATGGTTTCCATCAGTTTTATCTTCCTTCAAGATGAGTCTTCCTCTCACATGGTCATTTTCAATGTTGGTGATATAAATTGGGTCTTGTTTGACATATTTATGGTTTTATGATTTGAGGATCACCAGACTAAGTTAGAATCTTTTGGTGTGCTTATTGGTCAACTATAATTCATAGTGAATTCATGAAAGAAAAATTGTTGCACTACTTGTTAATTAAAAGTTTAATTTTTATATAGCTATAAAAGAGCATTTTATTGTTCATATATATTAATATAGCTATTCCTTGTGCAAAACTTGTCAATCATCACTTTGTTTTGAATTTCCCTTTTTTTCATCCTCTTGGCCCAATCACATACTCCCCATTCCCATGGTAATTTCCTATTCAAATTATATTCCTTGCATTTTAGGGGAGCTTCCAGGCATTCACTTTTCAGATTTCCACATACTCCCTGTCCCCTGCATCCCCAAGAAATAGAATTGGAGGGCTCAATGAAACATTGAACCATAGAGAGATGCATAAACGTGTCTGAATGTGTAGCTACTTCCCAAGTGAATGTATTGGTACTTAAAAATATAAAGAGAAAATAATGCAAAATGTCTCTTCAATGGCTGTAAATTGTTCATATCTAGGTTTGCTTAGTATTTTTTGCTTTGCTTTATGTTTAGGAAAAATTATATTTTAAATGTCCCTAAATTTGGGGAGCATGCTTTGTAATCAAGGCATGTCCCAACCCTGCACCAGCAACATATGGGGTACATACAAGTGTTGGAGTACAATACCACTGAGAGGGGGGGTGAATCAGTGGTATACTAATTTTAACAAGACCTTGAGACCTTGAAATAATCTTTCAGAACTTTGAAACAAAGGCAATTTCTATTGAATGGAGATGAGGCATCATATTAACTATGAACATCATGACAACTTTGGTTAAGTTAAGATAGGTATCATGACAACTAAAATTGACAGATCAATGTCAAGAATGCATCAGCACAATATTATGAAACAATCTATGATACACATTGACTCATGAACATTAGACTTAAGAGTAAGGGAGTTTACATTTTAGACACAAACATATAGAGATTAACTTGTAAAGTTTGATTGACCATAATGAGGATGAGCAGAGAACATCATTTCATACAATGATATATGTGTTAAAAACTGAATGACACATGATAAGAAAATGAACATGAGGATCAAACACATCAGTGATAATAACAACCCATAACACAAATATTGTCCTGAGTGGAAAACCCACACGAGGAATAAAAACCACTTGAAATGCCTCACTAGATTATTCAAAAAATCTTGCCTCACTGGCTACAGTAAAGTGTTTCACTGACTTGCATCAATGCCTCACTGGCTTATACATTTCACTGCCTCACTGTCTGTTTGTGCCTCACTGGCTATTTGTGCCTCACTAGAATATTTCAATCAATATAATGAATAATATGAAACAATACAGAGGGTTACTCCATTTCACTAAAATCCAGATCTTGAATATCTCATTATTTGAGATTCAAGAAACAAGACAACACTCTAACATAACTTCAATGATGGTGCAATAAACACATATCATCAACCTCATCTCAGGTGTTCACAAAATGTCATTTTATACAATACAAAATCTTTCTTTCTTTCATGAAATAGTTTAAACAAGTAATTGTAGTAATGCAACTGTCGAAGATAGTTTCCAACTGTCAAGCAAACTGTCATGGCTGAAGTCGAACCTTCAATAAAACCTCTATTCACAGTAAATGAACCATGTAATGTTTTGTATAACAAGGTTATACAATCAAACTATTTATGCAAACCATAGTTTTCAAAACTAAATCACAAACTATAACTACAGTTCAACAAACTATTCAAGTAACCACATAACTGTAATAAGAAATATGTCTTTCATAGTCTAAATCCCAGTCAAGTAAACTTGCCATCATAGAGTAAGCATAACTGAAACAATAGTTAAGTTCTTCGAACTATCTCAAACCCCAGAAAAGGGTGAAAGTAACCTTAGAAACAATGTAACCACATTTTAACCACTTGACTTTCAAATTGTTTACTGAGATAAAGAATGCTTTGACAAACTAGATGCCATAAATAGAACATCATAAAATTTGTCTCAATAGTCATGCAAAAGACTCTAGGGTAGAGTCAATCTGCCAAACCCTAATGGGTAAACCAAAGATTTGCAAAGACCCTAACTGTTCTCATGAAAGAAGGAATAAACCCTCAAAAATCAATCTAACTGCTTTAGTTTAGTTAACACAACCGACCCAATCTGCACTTTATTTCACTTTATGCAACTAAAAACCTTGAGAAAGAATGAAAGACAAAGAATAATATCACCTGAAACAACAGTCAACAAAGTTACTTGCACATGAATCTTAACTTCCAAACCTCCTCAAGCTCCAACTTTGTCAAATCACTATGATTCTCCTTCAAGTCCACGAGGATTCCATAGATTTTCTATATCTTCCATGATTTTTCATGATAACCATTGAAATGTCAAACCCTAGTTCAGAGAGAGCTCATAGCCTATGTTTCACTTTGCAAAATGATTCATTCTCTAAGATTTTTGTCCGATGATAACATGGCAACTTGTGATCTTGGTGTGCCCTAAGTGGCCCAGTGAAAGATAATAAAACTTAAACTCTTTTTACCTGCTGTATATGTCGAGACCTGCCCAGCAGGTTAATAACCTTAAGTGGCTCGAATATAACATTCTATAATAAAGTTTATGAATTTAAAATGATATGCCATAAAACATTTTAAATGACCATGGTGTGTCTTGAGTGACCTTTAGTCACCTTAAACCAATACATCAAATGAATAACCTTTTGAAATAAACAAATGACATTATGAAGCCCTTATGACCCTTTATACATGTAATATCACTTAGCCACTTAGGCTTAGCATCAAATTTCACTGTCCAACATTATCACAATAGCCTTGATGTATCAAACTACTCATGCCAATTGTGCCAAGGATCATTAGCATAAAAAGTATAGTATGGAAATGTGACATGACATAATACAACTAAAGAGCAAGTGCAAACCATACCAACTTTCTTGTCATCATACCAACTGTCCTGTATATCATCATGAGATCATGAACATATCAACTGTTATAGAGCATGTATCAACATCAACTGACATAGAGAACATATCAATTGTCATAGAGCATTTAGAAGATCATGATAACATCATGAGAACATGAGAGCATATCATCAAATATGAACTGGTAGATCATCAAATATGAACTGATAGATGTCATTACAACTGTATAGAGCATTAAGAGATGAACCCATGTAACAACTATGTCAAGAACTCATGTGACAACATGTGTCAACTGATAGAAACCATGAGAGAACCATGAGAGTATCATCATGAGAGCATATGCCAAATGTTCATAACATCAGAGCATGTGCCAACTGTATGTGTCAAATGTTCATAACAACAGAGCATGTGCCAACTTCATAATATCATCATGAGAGTATCCAACATCAAGAGATCAGGATAGCCAATTGTTATATACCAAGAACCCATCAAGAGATCATGAGAGCCAATTAGTCATATTGAGAATATGATAGCATGTGTCAACTAGAATAATATCATCATGAGAGTATGGTATGAACCATGTGCCAACTATTATAATGTCATCCAAGAGAGTATTAATTTTACCAATACAACTCAGTCTATAGGAAGATAGAATAGGATCTCAAAAATCAACTCTGCCATGCAAAGAATGACAACCATAATGGAAACCATAATGACAAGTCTAAGTTCAGTTTGACCAAGATGGCAACCAAATGTCCAAGCTCATTATCACATAATCCAAATATAACTATCATGATGCAACATCAAACCAATGTAACTATCAATTTACCACAAACCTAAGAGTTTGTGTATTTGACATCAAGGACAACAACTGAGAGGGCAAGAAACTCCCCCTTTGTCCTTGATGAAAAAACACAACTCTCTCTCCCCTTTTTTGCATCAAAGACAAAAGGAGGAAGAAAGTGTGCCAATGCCTCAATGAGATAACATGAACTAGAAGCCAATATGCTACAGAAATGATGAGCAAAAACAGAAAATGTAAAGCATAGCATGACTGTCCCATGGAACATAAACATCCAGAATAGCCTGAAATACAACTGCACTATTAGTACTATAAATGAGCATATAAAGGACAATAACTAAATATTCCAAACATGAGAGATATGAGGACTGTCAACTGAATAGAGTAGAACACCACTGGCACAACATATATCAATGATCAAATATCATGAAATGAAAGCTTGTATCAGTAGCATCAAAGAAGCAAGTAAACCTCTAAACATATCACCGTACCAAAGAATCAAATACCAATTGCTAGCCATGAATCAAGGTAAAGTACTTGTCACTATCAGATGTAGCCATAAATACTGATGATGAACAGTGAATGTGTTTCTTCATATTGCAACCGTAATCACCAAGACATCTATATAGATGAAAAACACTGCAAACTTGTACTCACTGTCATGAAGGCATTGTGTTATTGACTGTAGCCATAAAACAAACCATCTACAACTCCTCATGATGAAACAAACCATCAACCTAAAGTAATCAATCAAGAACCTGCAAGCATTGCTTTGTCAAACTGTGATCTCTTCATTCTCTTTGACTGAAGCAACTTAACTTCAGAGACATCAACTTGATAAATCCTCATAAGTTGTCCATTGAAAAGTTATCACTTGTCATAACAATAATTTCTTACTGTCTTCAATATTGCACTTCAAACTGCCTTGTTCCCTTCATCTTACCACTGTCAAATATAACTCAAGATCATAAGATTACTATCCTTGTCCTCTTTCTTTTATACTTTCATGGAAGCCATACCATGTTCCACAACTCTCACAGATGAAGGAATATTGACAAAGCCTACAGAGACTGATCTTACACTTACCAACTAAGAGTTGTTATCCTCAAACTGACATGTAAGAGCATGAAGATCACTTATAACTTTAGCATGAAAGTGGAAATAGTTAAACAGAATGAAGGTTGATCACATCAATGGCTGAATGAAAGTTCATGTGAAACTATGAGTACATCATTTTATAATTGACCTTCTCTTGCTTTGTTCAAAGCAATCAGAATTTATACCTTCAAACTTTTCACAAACATAAAAGCCTTCTTTAGCTATTCATTTACATCATTGGAAGAAAACAATAAGATGTAAATGCCACTGTGACATTGAATAACTTCCCTTTGACATATATCTATGATGCCCAATCATGCACTATTTAGGGACTACATACAATACTGAAGGCAACATTGTCCTAACAAATATAGCACTGAGACAAGAACACAGGTAAGGACACATATGATACTACCATACTAATCACTAAGAGATTACTCCCGTTCATATCAGATATGCATGTCTAATTAAATTTACACTCACCACTTCTCAAGTGCTACATAAGGGGCTGAAAGATAACATATTAATTAACTATCCCTCAACTACATGCTTCTCTTTATGCATTTATGGATGGAACTTGTGCAGCATGCCCAAGTTTAGATTCTTTCTTTTCCTTTTCTTGTTTCTTTCTCCAAACGACATCCTTGTTTTCTTATTTAAGGTATCCTCTTGGTTTTGCTTGAACATGTAGCCACCAGTTGATTTTATCCTTCCTCTACACCACTGTGCTTTGTTCCCAAACATATTACATCTATAACACAAAATATTGTAGTCTAGACCAAAAGAAGAATTGTTTCTTCTAAACATTCTGTGAGAACTTTTATTGACATTCTTTACATGATCATGCATTTCATAGAACCAACAATTACTTGCTACATGACCAGCTTTGTGATAGTTATGACATATAATGCCAATGTTTTGATTTGACCGCTTATAAGCACGTTTATCCTTATTCCATCCAAAAACATTTCTTTTACAATCTCTGGCCCTATGACCATAAACATGACAGGCATAACAATAATCGTGGAATTGTGAATAATTATACCTGATAGATGGAGGTCTTAAAGACTCATTAGCAACATTAACTTTTGTTTTCTTCTTAGCTTCAACTTCAGGTGTAGTAGAATGAAATGTCAGGTCTATCTTCTTCCTAGGAGCATTTCTTGTCTTTGAACATTCTCCTTTCTCATAACCTAAGCCAGTAGTATCCCTGTAATACCTTTGCTTACTCAACATGTCATTTAGGCAGTCAATACTCTTTTCAAATTGAATATTCTTTTGCAAATTTGAAGATGCTTCTTCTAAATCCTTTCTCAAAGAGACTATTCTTTCTCTAACTTTAAACATTAAGGTCAACTATTCTTTTAACTTCTTCAAATTCTATTTTTAGATTAATGACAAATTTGTTTGTCTCTTCAATTTGTACCTTTGCCTCTTTAAGTTCTAAAGAAACTTTAGCAAAATTAGAGAGTTCCTTAATCTTGGAATCCTTCTCTTGTTGAAGTTGAACCTTTAATCCCTGGTTCTCTTTTTCAAGATACTTATTCATTTCTAGAGCACATAACAGTTCTCCTTCAACATCAACTTCACAGTCATTTTCATCAAATTCCTATCCATCTTCATCTACAAAGAAATCTCCTTCTACATCATCAATCTCAACAACAAAGTCATTGTCTTCATCACACTTTGTGTCAACTTTCAAAGGTGACTTAGGAAACAATTCATCACTGGGCTTATCAAGAGTTTGTTGTACAACCTTTTGTTGTCCTCTTTCTTTTCTCTATTTCTTCTACCCTTTCCCATGGTACTCCACTAACAGGACCTACCCAAGCCAATTAGACTTTAATAGGGAACCTATGCTCTGATACCACTTGTTTGAGTACAATACCATTGAGAGGGGGGGTGAATAAGTGGTATACTAATTTTAACAAGACCTTGAGACCTTGAAATAATCTTTCAGAACTTTGAAACAAAGGAAATTTCTATTGAATCGAGATGAGGCATCATATTAACTATGAACATCATGATAGCTTTGGTTAAGTTAAGATAGGTACCATGACAACTAAAATTGACAAATCAATGTCAAGAATGCATCAGCACAATATTATAAAACAATCTATGATACACATTGACTCATGAACATTAGAATTAACAGTAAGGGAGTTCACATTTTAGACACACAAACATATAGAGATTAACTTGTAAAGTTTGATTGACCATAATGAGGATGAACAGAGAACATCATTTCAGACAATGATATGTGTGTTAAAAATAGAATGACACATGATAAGCAAATGAAAATGAGGATCAAACACATTAGTGATAATAACAACCCATAACACAAATATTGTCCTGAGTGGAAAACCCTCACAGGGAATAAAAACCACTCGAAATGCCTCACTGGCTTATTAAAAAAATCTTGCCTCATTGGCTACAGTAAAGTGTCTCACTGACTTGCATCAATGCCTCACTGGCTTATACATTTGACTGCCTCACTGGTTGTTTGTGCCTCACTGGTTGTTTGTGCCTCACTGGCTATTTGTGCCTCACTGGCATATTTCAATCAATACACTGAATAATATGAAACAATACATATGGTTACTCTGTTTCACTAAAATCTAGATCTTGAATATCTCATTATTTGAGATTCAAGAAACAATACAACACTCTAACATAACTTCAATGATGGTGCAATAAACACATATCATCAACCTCATCTGAGGTGTTCACAAAATGTATTTTATACAATACAAAATCTTTCTTTCTTTCATCAAATAGTTTGAACAAGTAATCGTAATTATGTAACTATCTAAGACAGTTTCCAACTGTCAAGAAAACTGTCATGGCTGAAGTTGAACCTTCAATAAAAACTCTATTCACATTAAATGAACCATGTAATGTTTTGTATAACCAAGGTTATGCAATCAAACTATTTATACAAACCACTGTTTTCAAAACTGAATCACAAAGTATAACTATAGTTCAACAAACTGTTCAAGTAACCACATAACTGTAATAAGAAATATGTCTTTCATAGTCTAAATCCTAGTCAAGTAAACTTGCCATCATAGAGTAAGCATAACTGAAACAATAGTTAAGTTCTTCGAACTGTCTCAAACCCCTGACAAGGGTGAAATTAACCTTAGCAACAATGTAACCACAGTTCAACCACTTGACTTTCAAACTATTTACTGAGATAAAGAATGCTTTGACAAACTATATGCCATAAACAAAAAATCATAAAATTTGTCTCAATAGTCATGCAAGAGACTCTAGGGTAGAGTCAATCTGCCAAACCCTAATGGGTAAACCAAAGATTTGCAAAGACCCTAACTGTTCTCATCAAAGAAGGAATAATCTCTTGAAAATCAATCTAACTACTTTAGTTTAGTTAACACAACCAACCCAATCTGTACTTTATTTCACTTTATGCAACTAAAAACCTTGAGAAAGAATGAAAGACAAAGAATAATATCACCTGAAACAACAGTCAACAAAGTTACTTGCACACAAATCTTAACTTCCAAACCTCCTCAAGCTCTAGCTTTGTCAAATCACTATGATTCTCCTTCAAGTCCACGAGGATTCCATAGATTTTCTATATCTTCCATGATTTTTTATGATAACCATTGAAATGTCAAACCCTATCTTGGAGAGAGCTCATAGATTAAGTTTCACTTTGCAAAATGATTCATTCTCCAAGCTTTTTGGTCGATGATAACATGGCAACTTTTGATCCCGGTGTGCCCTAAGTGGCCCGGTGAAGGATAATAAAACTTAAACTCTTTTTACCTGATGTATATGTCGAGACCTGCCCAGCAGGTTAATAACCTTAAGTGGCTCGAATATAACATTCTATTATAAAGTTTATGACTTTAAAATGATATGCCACAAAATATTTTAAATGACCATGGTGTGTCTTGAGTGACCTTTAGTCACCTTAAACCAATACATCAAATGAATAACCTTTTGAAATAAACAAATGACATTATGAAGCCCTTATGACCCTTTATACATGTAATATCACTTAGTCACATAGGCTTAGCATCAAATTTCACTATCCAGCATTATCACAATAGCCTTGATGTATCAAACTGCTCATGCCAACTGTGTCAAGGATCATTAGCATACAAAGTATAGTATGGAAATGTGACATGATATAATACAACTGAGGAGCAAGCGCAAACCATATCAATTGTCCTCTCATCATACCGACTATCCTATATATCATCATGAGATCATGAACATATCAACTGTTATATAGCATGTATCAACATCAACTGTCATAGAGAACATATCAACTGTCATAGAGCATTTAGAAGATCATGAGAACATCATGAGAACATGATATCATATCACCAAATGTGAACTGGCAGATCATCAAATATGAACTGACAGATGTCATAACAACTGTATAGAGCATTAAGAGATGAACCCATGTAACAACTATGTCAAGAACTCATGTGACAACATGTGTCAACTAATAGAGACCATGAGAGAACCATGATAGTATCATCATGAGAGCATGTGCCAACTGTATGTGCTACATGTTCATAACATTAGAGCATGTGCCAACTTCATAACATCATCTTGAGAGTATCCAACATCAAGAGATCAAGAAAGCGAATTGTTATCTACCAAGAACCCATCAAGAGATCATGAGAGCTAATCAGTCATATTGAGATTATGATAGCATGTGTCAAATAGCATAATATCATCATGAGAGTATGGTATGAACCATGTGCCAACTATTATTGTTATTAGAAAATGTGAACAATAGCATAAACAACTAATTATCTGATAATCTCAATGAAATTGAAACAAATAAAATCAAACACAAAGAACACAATACCTTGCAAACCTTTATATTCCATGACTTCCATTGGTCGCCTATCTCGAATTAATCTCGTGTATGAATGGAGCCCTCAAAAGGTGCACTTCCTTGCTTTTTTGCAAGATGACAATGGAGAATGGTTGTTGATAGGTTTTGCAATGAAGAGGATCTTCACAATACAATGATAATGGTGATAATGGTGTGACAATTGATCTCAAGATATGGAGTGATTTGTGCCAAAGGTGCACTGTGATTCTAGCAAAGTAAGTTTATAAAAAGCTTGGATGAATCAAATGGAGGAATAAGGGTTGTATTTATAGATCTATGAGAAAGAAGATCAACGGTATAGAATGAATAAGAATATCAATGGTAGAGGAAATTTGAGAGGATGTGTGCGAATAGGGAGAGGACAAGTGTCCTGCTATATTTTGAGATATGGGAGTTAACATAATAGATTGAGGAGTTAACTGAGATGACTAATTAGTTTACATAATTGATTGGAGAGATAAGTGGGCTGATTGGGGAGTTGACTGAGATGATTGAATAGTGAACTTAGATGACCAATTAGTTAACATATTTGATTGATGAGTTAACTAGTTTGACTAGAGCATAAATAGGACATGTGGGTGAGGGAATATTAGCTAATTAAATATTAAAATATTTAATTACATGTGCACATGGATTAATTGAATTATTTTTGGTATTAATTCAATTTTGCAGGAAATAGACAATTTAAATAAATATTTGGATTTATTTAAATATAGAGAATGATTTGATATTTATGGATTTGAAGACTTTAGAATTTAGAAGAATTAATTAAATAATTTGGTATTATTTAATTTAGAATGATTTTAGAAGAATTTGGATGATTTAATTAAATAAATGATTTTTTTTGGAGAAATATGAATCAAATAAATAAATTGATTTGTTTATTTAATTGATAGAGGAATTTAAAATGAAATAAATATTTAAAATATTTATTTAGCTAGAGTCATGTCATTTTTAGGTTTATACATTTTGCCCCTCTTTGATGCAATGTGTTTTATCACATTGTTTCAAAGAATATTTTTTTTTTGATTTGATAGATGCCCCAGTTTGCCCCTGGTATAGGTTATGATGACAGGATACCCCTCGGGAGATTAGACCAGAAGAAACTGACAGGATGACAGACAATCTCACAATGAGATAGGTTGACGAATGTGTGAAATGGTGGAGAAAACAAGTTACGGCTCGTGAAAATGGAGGAGAAAGGGCATGGAGAACAGGCAAGGTCACCACATAGCTAGTTAGGGTTGCATGTCTATATGTAGAAGCTTGGTCCACAATCCTAGTCATTTGCACACTTGTCATTTCATGAGAGCTATTAGGAGCTTTGCAGAGTGCTGGAGCCAGAGCAGTCAGCGGAGAGATGGATATTCTAGTTGAGGAGCATCGTTTCGAGTGGGTTCGGTAATTTGGGTAGGCAGTGGAGGCAGGACCCCCACTACGTATGTCAAAAATTTTAGACTAGGTGCATTTATTAGGGCCATAAATGTGTTACAAAGATACTGGAGTATATGCACAGCTTTGAGTTTCGGTGCATCTATGCCCCGAAACTGCACTTTTGTTCTGTTACAACACATTTAGGATTTTTTGTGGTGCATTTGCAATATCTGCACATTTGCTATAGGTTAATGTGCATATGTTTCTTTTTGCTGCGCATTTGTACTGGTTGGTGCATTTACATTAGGTTGTTGCGCATGTGTTTAGATACTATGCATGTGTTTAGATACTGCACATATACTCCTTTGTGTGGTGCATGCATTGCGAAGCTGCGCTTTTGCTTTGATACTACGCAAATGCTACCTAGAACAACGCATTTGCTCAGGATAATTAATTAGTGAAATTGACTCAATTGGCATATTGATTGATGTGACAATTGATAAGCGATCTCTGAGATTAATAGAATCTAGACAAGAGATGATATGCTTGGTTTGATCAATTTGATATGATAAGTAAGTGATTTAGATAGGTTTGATGGTTGAGCAAGTTTGCATTGATATGGTTATGGTTGACGCATTGCTTTGTTGATGGCAGGAGGATATTTCTAATTGTATCATGTCTCAGGAGCAGTTCCTAGTTACTATGTGGTGACGACACATGCTCATAGAGGCAAATCGTTTAGTTCTTGGATCGATTGGTTTGTACTATGTTTGCTTCATGCTTGAGGTTTGTGCAAACCTCAGTCTACTGACTGCTTTGATAGAGTGCTTTCACAGCAAGGATGGGACATTCCACCTCCCCACCAACGAGATCATTGTGACTTTGGAGGATGTTTACAAGATCCTGAGACTTCCTATAGTAGGGGAGCAAGTAGAGTTTGACTCTCAACGTGATGCTGGGCTAGCTGAGTGCAGGAGGATTTTTGATGATCCTAACATAGAGGGATTAATGATTAGCTAGAAGGATATGTATGACTACTACGATTACTTCCCAGGGATTGTAGTTGGCTTGATCGGAGGTGTTGTATGCCCCAATTAGAGATCACATGGATTTACAGTTGGCTGGGGTTAGAACCTAGAGAGTATACTGAATGAGGGCACTCATTTTGCTTGGGGTGTCTGTGTACTAGCCCACCTCTACCATGATATGCATCAGGTTGTGTATCATGGAGCGTCGAGTCTTTCTACAGATGTTTCTTTGTTACAGTTCTGGGCTTGGGAGTACATTGCAGTTACACGACCCATTTACACATTTTACCAATAGCCAGATGAGCCATACTCATATGGATACGCTGATGTACTTACTCAACATAGGCTGGGTAACTTGGAGTACTGGCACCATTAGTTGGATAATGTGGATGTAGTTGTGTGGCGACCATGCCTGGAGTGCAAGGTATGGGATAATGAGGCTGATGAGCTGCCGTATGTGTTTCAGATGCGGTGGTTGATTGGCCAAACCCATCATATACTAGAGAGGTAGATAGTTAGCCGTGTCTTTCGGTAGTTTGGGTGGATACAAGGTATGCCACAAGGGTAGGCACTGTTTGCGAGGACATGGGCAAAGTGGCGGCAATGGGGTCATGTGGCTTCTTATGAGGAGACCTAGGCAAATTTCCTATAGATACCTTATCAGGCGTGGCCGATGAGGCGGGAGGTGGTGGATGCAGGGATGATGTAGGATTTTGAGGAGTGGTTTGTAGCACACCCGTTCCCTAGGTACTCGGGTCTGGGAGAGTTAGCTCCTCTCCTAGAGGAGGTGGAGTCAGAGGAGGAGGATGATGATGGAGGTGACAGAGGAGGAGGAGATAGAGGTGGTGATGCCAGTCGAGACAGCGGCAGAGAGTGGGGCAGGCCCCACCCCAATAGATGGCACAGTAGGCAGTACCAGTAGTTGTTCCGTAGGTACCGCAGGCACTTGATTAGCCTGATCCACAGCAATAGGTGCAGGGGAATGCAGTAGCCTTGTTTTGAGGCCAGTTGAGACAATTGAGAGCACAGCTGAGAGCCACAGAGCCTCAAATAGAGGGAGACACGAAGATCATTGCTGACATCACTATAGAGTGGGATGCCACACTGGCCAGGGTACAAGCACTGAGAGGGGAGAGGGATGCGGCCATAGCCACCCTGGACACTGATGTGGCTACAATATTGCTTGTGACAGAGTTGACATAGGCCCAGGCCTAGGTGACACAAGTGTTGGGAGAGTTGTCTTTAGCTTGAGCATAGACATAGTACTATAGAGGGTTATATCATGGGGTGGTGCCAGTGGATCAGAGGGCGCTGAGCTACAGGAGCTAGTTAGCAGCTGTGTCCTTGCGGACGACAGGTGGTTCATAGGCGACGGCCTCAAGCATGGGCCCATAGCAGTCTAGGATAGGCTGAGGTGGAGGGGGAGAGGATAGTGCTAGGAGCAGCATCCCGCGGCAGCAGGGTTAGACTTGACTTTGTATAGATTTTTGTTTTGTACACACATTGTTTTGATGGCTCATGGGTAGCCAGATTATGTATATACCACTCTTATGTTGTACAACTACTGAGACATGTATCATTATTATTTTGATGTATGTATACACCTTTGTGATTCGACTCATGGATGATGGACTGATATTGTACACATGGACATTTTTATGTTTTATGATTATATATGATGATGCAGTTATGATGGCCTACATGCATGTTTTTATGTGATGATCATGGATGCACTCTATTTTTTTATGTTTGTACGTTATGTAAATGTTTATGATATCTAATATGCAACACCTGTTATGCAAATAAAATGGTATGAGATGATTATTGATAGCTATGCTTTTGATGGTTTTCTGATGAGACACTATGTTATGCTGATACAAATGTATATAGATGATTGAATGCACCTATATGTATGTAAATGATTTAATCAATTTAATGACTCTCTCACCTAATATGAAATGCAAAATGATAATATGTTTTTGTTACATCTATATGTATGTGAATGATTTAATACATTTAATGACTATCTCACCTAATATGAAATGCAAAATGATAATATGTTTTTGTTACACCTATGTGTATGCGAATGATTTAATGAATTTAATGACTATCTCACCTAATATGAAATGCAAAATGATACTATGTTTTTTCTATGTCCAAGTGTACTCAATCAATGTAGAAGAGACTTGATGAAAGATATAATGATAGATAGAAATGTGATTGGTAGAAGAAATGCGAATGAAGGAATGACAAGCTTTTATTTGTAAACATTGGAACTTTGAAAAGAATCATTATTTTATGGATGGTATATGGAATATAATTGGATGCATATGGATGCAGATATTTGTCACCTTGATATTGCAAGTATTTTGAAGAGCTTGATTCATCATTGGATGATTTGTTTTGTTATTTTTGTGTTTTTAACATGTAAGAAAGTACAAGCATCTAGGTATAATTAAACCAAGATAAATGGAGTATTGCTTACATGGATTTTGATTTAGCAAGTTAATACAAGAATCTAAGTATAATTGAACCAAGATGACCTGAGTATTTCTTGCATATCAACAAATAAGGATTACACCTGTTTCATGTTTAGACCTCGGATGTCCTCGATGATCATTATGTTGATCATGTCTTTAGACAAGGCTTCACATTACTAAGGATAAACCCACAAGCAACAAACAAATAAAATAATCATGCCCCCATCATAGCATCTCTAGTTTTTAGGCATCCTTGAGTAGCGTAGGAAACATGATAACAAAAGTTAAAATTTTAGGCGTAACCAATCAAAACAAAACTTTCTTGCATTAGGTGTGTTTTCTTGCCATAATTTAGATGAAATCATTTGGAGTGTTTAGGTCCTTGTTTGTTTTGCTTTGTATAGGTTGATGCCCTATGTCAAAATTTCTGTTTGGAAGCGTGCGTTGTTGCTCGTGTGTATCTAATGAAAGGTATCACAATCCTTATTGGTGCCCTCTTAGAACATGTAGCATTGCAGAATCTAACTCCGTAACCAGGTCGAGGACATGCCCCTAGTCAGGTAAAGGATTGATTTATTATTGAAGAATGGACAATAGACACGAAGAAACATGCCCTAAGGGACTGACCTAGCGTCTCAAGGGCTCATTGATAAATGGCCTTGCCTACGTGATGATGCAAAGACAACGTAGTTCGGGGCGTGGACCATGCGGGCCTAAGATCTAGGCAATGGGAAATGGTGCAGATGCGGATGGGTGATAAGGTATGGAATAGATGGGTAGCCTCAGGGGCCCATCAATGACGGTCTTGCCTACATGACAACATAGAGGCAACATAGTTCAGGATGACAAGATACTGACGACGGACCCTATGACAGACTGACACTATGGATAGGGTATGGGATAAACCTTAGGTAGTAAGGCGACAATGGTGATAGAGTATCAAGCCATGATAGGTTATCGTTAGGTGGTTTTGCGAAACAGATACGATTGGATGAGGGATGATGGTAGGAAGAATGGACGCAAGGCAATGGTTTCCCAAAGATGGAGGAAGCGGTTTGAATCACAAAGAGCACCTGTTTTCCAGGTTTTGACTACTTTGCCTTTATTTGCATGAAAGCTAAAATACACATGATACCTGTTTGCCAAGTTTTCACCATGGTATCTATCCAAGGCATCTGTTTGCCAGGTTTTCATAAAGAGGACAATTTTTTTGTTGTTTTTCCATTTTTTTGATTTTTTTGCTATTCTTGTTCATTTTTTTTATTTTTTTGCTTTTTTTTTTCATTTTTTTATTTTTTTTCTATTTTTGATTTTTTGCCCCCCTTACATTGGGGTTCTCTAGGTATAGAACCGATGAAGATGCATACTGTTGATTGGGTCATCGAACAACTCACCTTTTGATGTAGCTAACTGGTACGCTCTAGATCCATAGGCAACAATGATTACATAAGGACCAAGCCAGTTGGGTTTAAACTTTCCTTTCTTCTCCCGATCTTGCTGATTGCACTAGATCACCAACATTAAAGACCCTTGGATGGACTATGTGATTATAGATTCTTTCCATTCTTTGTTGGTAGGCTTTGAGATGGTTGAAAGCATTCTGTCATTTCTCCTCCAACAGTTTTGTAGAGCCAAACTCTACATTTTATTTTTGCTTAGTTGTGGCTCAGTTTTCTATAGTTTCTATTGCTATATGTTTCCTATGTGTAGAACGTACCATGTGTCGATATGAAGGCTAGGAAAATGCTAAATGTTCCAAAGGCTGCCACATGTGTAAGATCCAGTGCTGAGCCGATAATGCCACATGTTTCTTTTATACTTCTTAATTCTCGTGTGTAGAATGTGCCACGTATCCTTGGCTGTGTATCTTTTTATGGAGTTTCTTCCTAAGCGTGGAGTGCACCATGTGTCGCTATCGCAGGCCTTGGTGAAAGTTTCTTTTGATACAACTTACACACGGAAGTTGCCAAGTGTCTTTTGTTGCAGTAGCTGATGCTGCCACGTGTCACTCCTTTTTGTTTAGCTTTTGAGGCACCGAGATACATATGGTGGGCCCAAGATGTTACGACATAGTTTTTGAAGTCAGCGAGGGGTGCCATGTGTTGCACACGGGAGATGTTATAAAAGAAACCATTGATGTTCTGGAGGTCGCCATGTATAAGTCTCTTATATGTTTTAGTTTTACGCAGAGTGTGACAAGTGTAATCTCCGTGGGGCTTTCAAAACCTTTTTATGAAGCTTTGAAGTGTGGCGGATGACACCATGTTCCCTTTTGTTGCTTTATGCAGGCAATGCTGCGTGTCCCTATTTTAAGAGATACCGATATATGCGATGGGTCCAACAAGATAAATGCTACAGTTTCTAAGTAATGCAGAGAGTGACAGGTGTTATTACCACATATGTTTAAGGCATAAAGTAAAGAGGCTTTTCAGATGAACGAAAGCTGCCAAGTGTCCCAATTTTGTTTCTCGAGTGCTTCCATGTATCAAGAGTTAAGTGTGGTGGATGGCGACAGGTGGTAGTTTTCTGAGTGTCCCTTTTTGAATAGAAGGAAACCATACAACAATTAGAAAGTGTCGCATAGTAGTTTTTGAAGCTCATTGGGAACTCTCAAGCAATGCCACGTGTTGCAACAAAACTATGAGTTATAGTGCCACATTTCTATTGCTCCACCAATGAGTGCACGGGGAAGACATAGTTGCAGATTCGAGGAGATTTTTCAGTGTCAGTTCAGTCCTAGTAGTGTTCCAATTCTTTTCAGGCCATTGAGATCCTAACAGTTAGAGGCGATCTTGAGTCAAACTTCATGGTTATAAATACAGGAAGATTTTGTAATAGAGATAAACATTATTGATTAAGAATTCATAGATTTTGTAGTGATCAGATTATATAATTTTGCCTTAGTTTAGCTATTTCTAAGAAGGAAGCTGATATATCTATGCATGTTTCTATGCCTTTTGTATTTGCCGAATTGCTAATGAAAGAAACTCTATTATGTGCCATTGGTGATATTTCCTGTGTCTTTGCATAAATCTTTGAGGTTGGCCTTTGATTTCAAATTCATTTACAATCTGTCTATGTTAACCATGCAACATTTGCTCTTTGATATAGTTGAATCTTGAGCATTTGATCACTGTGCCAAGTTACTGAAATAAATTTAAATCAGGCGCATCGCCATAGAGTTAGAACTTTTGCTTATTGTATCTATAATCTTGTTTCTTCTTCCCTTTACCCAAAACCCCATTAAAATAGGAAGAGCCAACTTCTATAAAATCTAGAGGTTGTTTCAAGTGTCAAGTCTCACATTCTTGAAACTTCCCATGTTGGTGTTGGAACCCACACAATTTTATACATCAACAATTTTTAGCACACCCGGTGGGACATTTCTTGAATTTTGAATCAAGATCATATGAACCAGAGAGGATCAAGGAGTCAGAGTTGTGGACCAACAACAAGAGCTCAATCAACCATTAATCCGGGGATTTTATTGCCACCATTAGTTACCACTCCAAGAAGAAGAGTAAATCGAGTTGCAATAGCATCAGGAGAAAACATGGGAGCACCTGTACCTCTAAAAAAGTATGCAAATTGGAACAATAGCAGTCCTCTCATTCTTTTGACACCACCAGATACTTGGGATCCTATTCCAACTAATGCTTTAAAGGCTTTACCCAAATTTAGTGGAGAAGATTCCAAGACACCAGGAGAACATCTCCAAGATGTATCAGATGTGTGCGCAGTACATATTATTACTGTACAAAATGTTGCTATCAGGTTGTTGGTAGCTTGTTTCAAAGGGAAGGCTCTAGATTGGTATAGATCTTTGACCCCAAATTCAATTTCCACTTGGGACCAGTTGGGGGATGCCTTCTTTGCAAGATTCAGTGAAAAGGGTGATAAACCATCCTTGCTACAACAATTGATCACTATAAAGAGGGCACCGCAAGAAGCTATAATAGACTTTAACACTAGGTTTCAAAAGACATGGGACAGAATCCCTGCTACAACTAGGCCACATAAGGTATGGCTATTGTATTCTACCTCAAAGATTTCAATTCTAATATATCTGTAATGATTCAGTCCCTAGGTGGACAGACCCTACCCGAAGCATATGAGTTGGCTGTAAGGGCTGAGAACAACTTGATAGATGCTGGAAAATTGCCTGAAAGGCCTCCTATGCCTATGTTCCTAGAAATTTCTATCCCCTTGCCTCAAGAAGTCCCTAATTCACCATCTGTACCTGTATCCATGTACACCTTCCCAACATCTCAACAACCCATTGTGTCAACACCCTCTGTCCCTCCATCTAAAATGGATGATGTCAAGAACATCCTTAGGACCTTTTCAAATGAGATTATTAATCTCAAGAGGCAACAAACTTCTTACCCAAAGCCTCCTTACCAGGGATTCCAAGGAAATAGACCCCCATATCAACCAAACCAGTACCAAGGTGCTCAAAGACCAAATAATCCTCAACCTTCAAATCAGTTGGTCACTGTTCCCACACTTTTGCAATTTGTCCCTCCTAACCCAAGCAGAGAAATGGTTCCTGGACAAAATAATCTAGTAGAAGATACCAATGCTTGGTGTTTTCCTTGCAATAATGCCCATATGCCCAAAGATTACCCTAGAGGCAATTTATAGCAAAAGATAGTAGAAGAGAGAAGGATGGAAAGTCAATCTATGGTGTCTAATGTTCCCCCATATCAGTCACCTGGTGTTCAGAATATAGTAATGGTGGCTCAAATGCAAGGAATGTCTATTCAGCAATAAGAAGAAATTGCCCCAGAGCATGCTTTGTTCTCATGGATTGAGGATGAAGAGTCAGTCTTTCTAAATGAAGCATCCACTTCCAAGAAGCCTTTGGTACAGTTTGATTACTACACTAGATCAAAGAGAAGGATGATGGAACAACCTGAAGCTACCAACAACAAAGCCGCTGGGGATCCTCCTTTCCAGACTCACTATAATCTAGCTTCAAGGCAAGAAGTACCTTAGCCAGTCCAAAATCAAGTAGTCTCTAACCAAATGCTGGAAAGAGAAAAATATCCTTACTACCCAAAGACACAGGCATTAGGACCGATGAATGTGGTGGAACATCTAAAAAAGACCCCTGCACATGTGTTGATATGGGATATGTTGGCGATTCCTGAGCAAAAGATATTATTACAAGAGGCATTGCAGAATCAGGTGGATCCTAAAGCTACCAGTACAAAAGGAGTTTCTAATAAAGGGAAGATTCAAAGAAAGGACACTCCACCTCGAGAAACAGCTGCTTTGCTAAATGCTACACTAGAAGTAAGTAAATCTAGGCCTAAGCCATTTTATCTAACTTTAATAGTGGGTAAGAAACTGCTACACAATTCAATGATAGATTCGGGGGCTAGTACTACAGTCATGCCAAAACAGATAGTAGATGCTTTAAAGATAAAATATGAGCCACTAGCTAAAGGAGTCATGCAAGTAGATGGGAAGTCTATCCAAACCATAGGAAGAATCAGACAATTCCCGCTATAGCTGTACACTTGCCCAAACATAACCGTCTTGCAAGATATAGTGGTTATTGATATTCCCCCTGTCTTTGGTCTATAGAGATTTCACAGCTAAAATAGGAGGATACATGTCACTTGACTGGTCTCATCTGATTTTGAGGACCAAGTGTGGGACAAAAATGAAGGTGTTGTCTGAGCCCTATCTAAAGATCATATCACTGAGGAACCAGCTCCAAGAATCGAAGCATCCCATGCTATGATGAATAGGGAGGAGAGAGTCTTTGTTGAGGAAATGGGAGACTAGACTGAACACGATCAACAAGAAGAGGAAAATAGTTAGTTGATGACCATGATGTAGAGTGACCCTTATGGGAATTATGACTCTACTGGTTTGGGCACTTATGTTATTTTTGAGGAAGGGCAAGAAATACCAAATGTGATGAGACTGGAGATGCCTGAGGAAAATGATACAAACAAAGAGTCTGAGATTTGGACCTTAAACTTTGATGGGGCTAGAAGTAAGAATGGTGCTAGAGCAGGTATCTGTATTTCCTCTCCAAGTGGTAAAAAAAATCTTAGAACCATACTTTTTCAATTTGCTTGTACAAAAAATGATGCTGAGTATGAGTCTTTGGTTCATGGTCTTATGCTGGCCAAGAAGAAAGGGATAAAGAATCTAGTGGTCAAAGGAGATTCAGAATTGGTTGTAAAACAAATCAGAGAGAAGGCTGTGGAAAAAAATGTAAGGATGAGATCTTATCGCCACAGGATCTGGGATCTAACTAAGGGCTTTGATGCTTTCAATATAGAAGTTGTCCCTAGAACTCAAAATATTGAAGCAGACATAATGGTATAGGTTGGTTCCCAATTTGACCATGCAAGTTATTTGCTCATTAATAGTGATTCAGTAAAGGTTATAGTCAGGCCAGCAATCCTAGATAACATCCAAAACTGGTAGGTTTTTGATAATGACCTCCAGGCACTTTTGTTTCTACAACAGTCAGGGGAATTTGCTGATCAATTACAACCCAAGATTGAAGAAGCATATGGTGACCAAATTATCCAATTGAAGTCTAATAAACTCCCAAAGGGGTTGATCATGTTGGAGAACTTGTTTGACCCAGATGATGTGAGTTTGGATCAGAGGAAGTTTAAAGCAAGCAAGGATGATTATTCAGAGATTCAAGTCAGTGAAGGGAGAAAGTTGAAGGTAGGCAATACTACTACTCAAGAAGAAAGAGATAAACTAATTTCTCTATGTAACAAGTATGATAGAGTAATTTCATGGACCTATTATGACCTTCATGGTTATAATAGAGATGTCATTCAACATACCATAGAACTAGCTAAAGGGTCAAAACCAGTCCATCAGAAACGAAGACCAGTGAATCCTAGGATTGAGCCCCTAATGGTAGATGAATTGCAAAAGCTTATAGAGTCCAAAATTATATTTCCAATTAAACATTCAACTTGGGTCTCTAACCTGGTGCCAGTGAGAAAAAAGAATGGAGACATAAGGCTTTGTTTAGATTTCAGAGACTTGAATAAGGCATCATTGAAGGATCATTACCCCCTCCCTTCCATGGAGCAGATTTTGCAGACAGTAGCTGGTTCAGAAAGATTCTCCTTACTTGATGGTTTCTCAGGGTACAATCTGATCTGGTTGGCTGATGAGGACCAACATAAGACAACATTCACTACAAAGTGGGGAACCTTCACATATGCCAAAATGCCATTTGGTCTTTCAAATCCTGGAGCTACTTTTCAACGTGCCATGGATATAGCATTTGGAGACCTTATAAATAAGATCATTTTGATCTATTTCAATGACCTTACCATATTTACCAAAGATGCCAAAGATCACTTTGAGCATTTGGAAGCTGTTTTTCAGAAGTGTCAAGAATTTGGGATTTCCCTAAACTCTAAGAAGTGTGTTTTTGTTGTACCCCAAGGGAAGCTTCTAGGACACATTGTTTCAAAAGATGGAATATCCATTGATCTAGAGCGAGTCACAGCTATACCGAATCTATCCTTTCCAGTCAAGAAAAAAGTAGTTCAGTCCTTTTTGGGTAAGATCAATTTTGTTAGTCACTTTATATCTAATTTTGGAGGGCTAGTTAGGCCCATTACTCTGCTGTTGAAGAAGGATTTAGCTTTCAAATGGACTACTGAAGGGAGACAAGCTTTTGAAGAAGTCAAGAAAGCCATTTCCACTACCCCAGTACTGAGAAACCTAAATTTCTCTAAGCCCTTCATAATGTATGTATATGGAGGAGAACACAACATTGCAACTGTTCTGACCCAAAAAGATGACAAGGAAGAAGGAGAACACTCAAGGAGTATGAATCCAGGTATAATTTCATTGAAAAGCAAGCTTATGCTATGGTAAAATCTCTTAAAAAATTTAGGTATTTAGTGATAGGGAACAAGATTCTAATATTAGTAGCTCACCCTAGTGTAAGGGAGTATATCATGGAAGGTGATATTACTAAAAAAAGAGCCAACTAGATAACTAAAATCTTAGAATATGATGTAGAGGTAAGGCCTACCAAATTGGTCAGAGGCAAGGGACTCTGCCAATATATTACTCAAGACATAGAGGAATCAATGCCTGAAGAGGCAGAAGTTGAAATAGTATTGAAGCTTCAAGATATTGATCAAGATTCCTGGATAAGTGACAGAATACAGTTCATGAGAACTGGTATTTTCCCTAATGAACTCTCCCCTGATAAGAGAAGATACTATAGACAACAGGGAGTCTACTTTGTATTGATTGATCATGTTTTGTTTAGAAAGAATACTAATGGAATACTATTAAGATGTGTAGAGAAAGATGAAGCCCAAAGGATACTTCATGAGTTTCATCATGGAGCCTCAGGGGGGCATTTTTCAGCAAGAACTACTGCAATTAAAGTTACACAAGCTGGCTACTTCTGGCCTACACTATTTGTGGATTTCTATTAGATGGTCAAAGAATGTCAAGCTTGCCAGTTTTACATTGGAAAGAGAAGAAATGCAGCATTGCCTCTAAGTCCCATAATAGTGGAAGAACCCTTGCTCAGTGGGGTTTAGACTTTATTGGGATGATTAACCCAGTATCAAATATGGGACACAAGTGGATCCTAATTGCAACTGATTACTTTACAAGGTGGAGTGAAGCAGTGCCACTCAAGGAAGCTACTGAAAAGGTAATCTTAGAGTTTCTTGAGGGGATAGCTACTCGTTTTGGCCCTCTGTGCACCATCATATCAGATAATGCCAAAGCATTTTTGGGAACCAGACTATCAGAGTTTGCATTAAATAATGGAATATATTTGAAAACTTCATCTAATTACTATCCACAAGGCAATGGCTTGGTAGAGTCTACAAATAAAAACATGATTAGACTCATAAAGAGAATGGGGGCTGATCATCAGTGAGACTGGCATAAATCCCTTAACTTAGCACTATGGGTGGATAGAATCACACCAAAGCAAGTGACTAAGATGTCTCCATATGAGTTAGTCTATGGAAAGCATACAGTAATGCCACTAAACATAGAAATTACTACATTATAGTTGTTGAAATAGTTGGAGATAGAAGAAAGTGGCTCGATGCAGGTGAGACTTGCCGAGTTACTAGAAGTTCAAGAGAAGAGAGAAAGGGCACATGAGTCATTGATGAAGCGTCAATGGATTATAAAGAATTGGTTTGACAGAAAGACCTCTAGTCCAAAATTTGAAGTTGGCTCTTTGGTGCTGAAGTGGGATGAAAGAGCTGCTAAACCAGGCTGACACAGGTAATTTGATTCATTATGGGCAGGTCCTTTCAAGGTCCGTGCTTGTAAGCAACAAAATGCATTTGAACTAAAGACTATGGAAGGAGAGACCGAAGAGATTCCCATGAATGGTATCTTCTTGAAACATTTTACATAGCCTCGAGACCCACCCTATATCATAGTTAGTTCGGTGTCTTTTAATTCCTTTCCCACATTTCTTGTTTTCCCGCTTTTTCCCTTTTAAATAAGTGTTCGAAGAACACGTGTCTGCAACACAGTGGCCCCTTTAGAAATTGCATTTACTAAGGCTATTTGGTGGTTCCTTAAACATTAAAAGAATGTACCAAATCATATGATCACCGCTTTTAATACTGATCTGACACACCATCCCATACGAATTTTCAAAGATACACTAATCATTTTTTTGGCATTAACGCCATTAATAAGACGTGATGGGTCATTAATGCTTGCTTACGCCTTGTCAAGTGAAGTATTAAGCCTCTTTGATTATTGCATTTGCTATTTCCTTATTCTGCATTCTCTGAGTTTCTATCTACGTCGAAAGTTACGTTCCTCGCCTGTAATTCTAGTTAAGTTCGGGTTCATTTATAGTTTCTTGTCTGCTTTCTTCTTCAAGAGATTCCAAGGCTGCTAAAAGAGATACAAGGATGTCAGAGCCATAGTTGCTATAGGAAGGGCTAGGGCTTTTCAAGCAACCTGATAAATTGAAGGCAGCAAATCATATGCGTCTGCACTAGCGCAACTAAAAGTGAGTTATCCAAGGATAAGGGTCCCAGATACGGGGGTAAGTGCAGACTCTACACAGGTAATAGACTATGCAGATAGCATTTTTGATACACGCATGCAGAAAAACCTAAAAAATCTTCAGGAGGGAGCTCATCAGAGGTGCCTCATACGAGCTGCAAAAGGGTAGTCAAAAACTTTTGGAATGAGGGTTTGGACATCTCAATTGGCACAGTTTGTGGTTCCTACTATTCACCCTTATCTGGAATTGATCAACATATGTGCAGAGTTGTTTCATCCTCCATCTGCCTCTATTCAAAGTGGCCCCTTCATGGTCCAGATAACTCCTAAAGTAATTCAGGATATGCTGGGTTTGCAACATGATAGGACAGCTACATTTCCTACGATTCCCAAGTTGTAGGCTACACGAGGAAATCTCTACAGTAGGGTAAAGTTTCTAAACATGGAAATGTATTTAGGTGATGAAAATACCCAGTTGCCTCCGCTGCCCACAGGTCGAGCTCAATTTAATCCTGACGTTCAAGATGCTCTTGCCATGCTGGCTTTTATCTTTGGCCAATATGATGATTCAACAGTATATGATTGGTAGCTCACAGTGATTTTCAGACTTAAGACTATAGACAAGTCTTAGGAATATCGTCTTGACTTTTCAGAGCAAATCGCTCAGGCTATGGTGGACCAGCTCACAAATTTCTCTTAGGATCATGTTTTAAGGTATTCAACTTACCTGTTTCATTTAAGGCTATATCAAAATCATGGTCTCTTTCAATAATATATGCCTTTAAGTATGTATGACCCTGAGTCAAGTAGTAATAGAACAATCCCAGTGTCTACATGGACCCATGTTCTGTTAGACACCTCAGACCCCTATGAGTTTGCAAAGTGTTTTGTTGCACCTATTTTTGGGCAGATAGCGTCTGAGCCTGTAGAAAATAGAATGACAGAGAGCCTCAGGGTTTTCTTATTGAATTTGAAAGTTCATTGTGATTACTTCTTTGGAGCCCATACAACTATTATTAGACTTCATGGCTTTGCCGGAGAGCCCTTCCTCCTCCCAAAGGTTTTGACTCATAGGGTTACATTTTTAGAGGTGGCTCGGCAAATATCTATCATTGATAACAATTTTGGTCATAATAAGAGGAAGAAGAAAATATATGATGTTCCTTGGACCAGAGAGAAAATAACAATTGAGAGGAGGGAAACTGAAAACCTTTTATTGAGGAAATTAGCAGCTTACGGTTTCTTGATAATTGAAGATGAATGGAAGTACGATCCAGATAGTTTCCTAGCTTCTTGGATTATCAATAATAGAGTTTTTGCAAAATTCATTCATGAGAAACACCCTTTTTGGGAGAAGAGAAGATCACTAAAGCAGGATGATCTTGTAGTTTATGTTGAATTGACAGACCTGCCAGCTGAAGGTCCCAGGCCATGGGAGACCTTTTATAGGAAAATACAGGAGTTTGATCCTAAGAAGTCGATGACTATAGGCCTCAGTGCTACCTTAAAGAAGAAAGATTGGAATGCAGAAAAAATTGTTGCTTACTAGAAATATAGACAGGAGATATCTGAACTTACCCATATGTTTGAAGATGTTGAGACCGATGAAGAATGGGAAACGGTTTGGGATGAGTTTCATATGTCTCCAGTGTCTAGTCCTGACACAAGTAACATTCCTATAAGTTCAAGACAAGAAGAGGAAGGAGTATTAGAGGAAGCTCAAGAGCTTGAAGAAACAGAGCATGCAGCATTAGAAGTTCCTCAAATAGCTTCAGCATTGGGGAGTCTCAAAGCGACACTTTTTCATCAAATAGTAATTGATTCAAAAGAAGAAGATCCTCATGACATAGGGGAAAGGCTTTTGAAAAGAAAACATAAATTGGTTTTAGAAGAGGAGGAAGAAGATGTATTAGCGCCCTAGCAACAACAAGTTTCCATGAATTCATCGATGACCCAGGTTAGTGTTTCTTCTCTCTTTTCCTCTTCTTCAATTTCTTCTCATATAGAGGTGGTTACCCAAGTAACCCATTCTTCCATGCCTCCTGCCACTTATGCTGCACCACTTTAGTCTTTTGCCCCAATTGCCAGTTCACCAGCCATGTCATCATAGGCCATATCCTTACCCCTGTTTTCTCCATCAATGCCCAAGCGGGCTTTTCCTCAGTTTGACCCAAGCCAAAAAATAACTACCATTCCTTATGGCCTGCCCCAAGGTTATCCATTTGCTGGTGGACACATTGCCTCACCTCCTACATTTCAAGCACAAGCTGACACAAAAAAGAAAGCAAAAGAGGCTCGAATGGAAAAGAAGAGAAAGGAAGAAAATAAGAGCCCTGTTGTTTCTCACATGAAATCCTTGTTTGATCCTATTCAACAGTCCTTGAATGTTACACATTTAGCCCCAAATGTGATCAAGCCAGTGGAGCAAATGCAGCCACAAGATTATACGATGAATACAGTGGCCATGGATCTGACTCATTTTAGGCCATAGGATAGAGTAGAGTTGATGAATGAAACTGCTTCAGCAGTTACTACTAATTATTTGAAAATGTCAAAAAGGTTGCAGAGAGTTGAAGCTGACTTAGCACAAGAAAAGGCTAATAATAGTAGCTTGATGTCAGAGATACAAGCTAAGGTTAAATAAATTGACACTTTAAATAAAGATTTGCAGTCTACTGTATCATTATAGATACATCAAGCAGCACAAGCTCAAGTCACATCTTTGAAAGTTGAGTTAGCATAGGAGAAAGCTGATGTTGCTATATTGAGACAAGAGAAAGCCACTGTGGAGAAGAAGTATCAGGATAAAATGTAAGAGGTGTCACAATTGCAGCAGACCCTTTAAAAAGAGTAAAATCTAAGTAGTACAACTCAGGCCCAATTAATGGCTGAACAACAAAAGACAAAACAACTAACTATTGAGTTGGCACAGAGGCCACAAAATGTAGGGGTCTTGAATATGGTAAAGGAGCTTTATGCATCTGTAGGGAAGAGATTGTTCAGCTCAAGCCTTCCCTCACTTTCCTGTTAAATGCCCAACAATTGTGTGAAAAAGTAGAGTCTTCTGTTGAGGCAACTTTATCTATTGTTTCTTTGAGGGTTTCAGATTCACAACTTTTATTACAAAAACTGTATGACACAACTGATGAAACTTTGTTAGCTACTGGTGTGAGTGATAGGATGATTGCTGCAAAGAAAGTGAATGAAGTTTTGAGTTGTAATTCGGCTGCCATGAGTTGCAAGGCACTGCTTGATATAGTGAAAGAGGGTGTTAAGAATATGAAGAAGCATATTGAGGAATTGGTACAGTTAGGCTTGCCTTCTCCTTTTCCTGATGACAGTACGATTGTAATGACTTATGCCATAAAGGCTTTGTTGCTAACCAAACAAAATGATCAAACCATTTTCCAAGTTCTGAGTGATTCTTCTAGTGTGGAAGAAGTGGAAGTAGTCGTGGTTCCAATAGCTTAGCTCGAATTTCAATTACATGCTGTGGTACAAATTTTGCAATCTTTTTCTCATAAGGACATCATTAATTTAGATTTTACTTTCCAAGATTTAAAAAGTAGATAGGGATTGTCAGATTCAGAGTGGTCTATATATCAGGCCACGTTACAAAAATTATAATTGAGATTCATTGACAGTAGCAGTACATTTTTATTTTTTGGAGTTTTTATGTTGATTCTGGAGTTCTCTCTGGGCAGGCCTCGAGGTCCATATGGTCACCATGAACTGTAGAGCCAAACTCTACATTTTGTTTTTACTTAGTTGCAGCTCAGTTTTCTATAGTTTCTGTTGATATTCCTGTTGCTATATATTTCCTATGCACGAAACGTGCCATGTGTCGATATGAAGGACCTCTTAGGAAAATGCTAAATGTTCTGGAGGCTGCCATGTGTAAGATCCAGTGCTGAGTGGATAATGCCATGTGTTTCTTTTATGCTTCTTAATTCCCGTGTGCGGAATGTACCATGTATCCTTGGCCGTGTATCTTTTTATGGAGTTTCTTCCTGAGCGTAGAGTGCACCACGTGTCGCTATCGCAGGCCTTGGTGAAAGTTTCTTTTGATACAACTTATGCATGGAAGTTACCAAATGTCTTTTGTTGCAGTAGAAGACGCTGCCACATGTCACTCCTTTTTGTTTAGATTTTGAGGCACCTAGATACATATGGTGGGCCCAGGATGTTATGACATAGTTTTTGAAGTAAGGGAGGGGTGCCACGTGCTGCGCATGGGAGATGTTATAAAAGAAGCCATTAATGTTCTGGAGGTCGCCACGTATAAGTCTCTTATATGTTTTAGTTTTATGCGGAGTGTGACAAGTGTCATCTCCGTGGGGCTTTTAGAAACTTTTTATGAAGCTTTGAAGTGTGGCAGATGGTGCCACATTCCCTTTTGTTGCTTTATGTAGGTGATTCCACGTGTCCTTGTTTTAAGAGATACTGATATATGCGATGGGTCCCGCAAGATAAATGCTATAGTTTCTAAGTAATGTGAAGAGTGACAAGTGTCATTACCGCAGATGTTTAAGGCATAAAGTAAAGAGGCTTTCTAGATGAATGGAAGCTGCCAAGTGTCCCAATTTTATTTCTCAAGTGCTGCCATGTAGCAAGTGTTAAGTGTGGAAGATGGCGATAGTTGGTAGTTTTCTGAGTGTCCCTTTTTTAAGAGGACACTATATAGCAATTGGAAAGTACCGCGTAGCAGTTTTTGAAGCTCATTGGGAACTCTCAAGCGATGCCACGTGTTGCAAAAGAATTATGAGTTATAGTGCCACATTTCTATCACTCCACCAATGAGCGCGCGGGGAAGACACAGTTGCAGATTCAAGGAGATTTTTCAGTGTCAGTTCAGTCCTAGTAGTGTTCCAGTTTTGTTCAGGCCGTTGAGATCCTAACGGTTAGAGGTGATCTTGAGTCAAATTTCATGGTTATAAATACAGGAAGATTTTGTAATAGAGATAGACATTATTGATTAAGAATTTAGAGATTTTGTAGTGATCAGATTATATCATTTTGCCTTAGTATAGCTATTTCTAAGAAGGAAGCTGATATATCTATGCATGTTTCTGTGCCTTTTGTATTTGCTAAATTGTTAATGAAAGAAGCTCTGTTATGTGGCATTGGTGATATTTCCTGTGTCTTTGCATAAATCTTTTGAGGTTGGCCTTTGATTTCAAATTCATTTACAATTTGTCTATGTTAACCATGCAACATTTTCTCTTTGATATAGTTGAATCTTGAGAATTTGATCACTGTGCCAAGTTACTGAAATAAATTTAAATCAGGAGCATCGCCATAGAGTCTAGAAGTTTTGCTTATTGTATCTGTAATCTTGTTTCTTCTTCCCTTTACCCAAAACCCCATTGAAATAGGAAGAGCCAGCTTCTATAAAATCTGGAGGTTGTTTCAAGTGTCAAGTCTCACATTCTTGAAACTTCCCATGTCGGTGCTAGAACCCGTGCAATTTCATACATCAACAAGTTCTAACTCTTGTAGTCTAGAAACTCTACAGTCCTTATCAGTTATAAGACCTTTTAATGACACCCTCAAAGATGGTAACTCGACCTCAATGGACAAAATGGCTTCAGAACCATAGACAAGGGCATATGGTGTGGCACCTGTGGGAGTGCGTATGCTGGTTCGATAGGCCCCCAGAGCAGGATTTAGTTGCATGTGCCAATCATGGACGGCATCGTTGACAGTTTTCTTGAGGATTTTCAAGATGGTTTTGTTGGATGCCTCTGCTTGACCGTTGCCTTGTGGGTAGTATGGGGTGGAGAAGTGGTGTTGGATTTGGAATTTGTCATAAAACTCTTGGACATCCTATTTTTGAAGGGTCTTCCATTATCCGTGACTATGGATGAGGGAATTCCATATTGACAAATGAGGCAATTAAGGATGAAGGAGGCAGTTTGTTTTCTTGTGACATTAGTGAGTGGGATAGCTTCAATCCACTTGGTAAAATACTCAGTGGAGGTGATAATGAACTTTTGGCCATTGGATGATGGAGGGTGGATTTTTCCCACAAGGTTGAGTCCCCACTGACAAAAGGGCCAAGGTGTCGTTAAAGGTCATAGTTCCTGAGCTGGTGCATGGATGAGGTTACCATGAATATGACACTGCTTGCATTTCTTAACAAAATGATATGAGTCTGTCTCCATGTTTAGCCAATAGTATCCCAAATGCATGAGTTTCTTAGTAAGGTAGGACCACTAGAGTGTGTTCCATAGATTCCTTCATGTACTTCTCGTAAGGCAGTTTGAGATTCGTCATGTTCAAGACATCTAAGTAGAGTACCTTCCAAACCTCGGTGGTAGAGGGTGTTGTCAATAATGGTATAACAGGATGTTTGGTGGATAAAGGTTCAACGTTGGTTGTTGGATAAGTCCGCTGGTAAGGTGTTATCCTTTAGGTAAGTGTAAATTTTACCATACAAGGGTGAATCAGATCCTACTAGGAGGAAAATGGATTGTGTTTCGGGGATATCATAAGCTAGTTGTACGACTGACTCCACCAAGAACTCAAAACGTGACTCATTCTCTGGTATATCAAGAAGTGAGGTGATGGTTGCCATGGCATATGTTGCTTTGTTATCTATGCGAGGAATCTACTCAAAGGAGATTATCACAAAGTATCCTTTAAATTCATCTACCGTACGCTTGTATGGTATTAGCTCATCATATTTCATCTGATAGTCATCATTTACTTGATTGATGACGAGTTGTGAATCTCCATTGACATGTAGCTCTTTCACTTTCCACTATGCCACCATCTTAAGACCAATGACTAAGGCCTCATACTCTGCTATGTTGTTTGTGCAAGGAAAAAGTAGACAATAGGACTTAGGTATTGTATCACCTTGAGGAGTGACTAATAAGATTCCTTCCCTCGATCCATGGTTTGTATAAGACCCATCAAAATAGAGCTTCCATGAATGTGTTGTGATACTGAAAATTGATTCATTAGGAAACTCAAATGTCATTGGAGTAGTATCTTGCAATGGTGCCACCGCCAATTGATCTATGATGATCTAACCCTTGATAGATTTCCTTTCCACATATTCTATGTCATACTCACTTAGTAGCATTACCCATTTAGCTAGGTGGCCTGTTAGAGCTGCTTTGCTTAACAAGTATTTTAGTGGATCAATCTTTGCAATTAGCTTGATGGAATGTGCAAGCATGTAATGGCGTAGTTTTTGGAAAGAAAAAACCACAGCAAGACAAGATCTTTCAATTTGAGAATATTGCAATTCATACCCCACCAATGTGCGACTGATGTAGTAGATTGCCCATTCTTTGCCTTCATAGTCTTGTTGTGCTAAAAGGGCTCCAAGGGCTATTGGTGTAGCAGATATGTAAAGATATAGTGGCTTGCCTTGGATAGGTGGATTCATGAGATACTCCTTTAATTTGCAAAATCTATCTTCACACTTCACATCCCATCTAAGTGGGATGTTCTTATGCAAGATATGAGTGAAAGGTTGACATTTGTCTGCCAGTTGTGAGATAAACCGATGGATTGCTTGTAATTTTCCTTGTAAAGACCATAGTTAGGTGATGTTCCTTGGTGGTGACATCTCCATGATAGCTTTTACCTTCGCAGGATCTACCTCAATCCCATTGGCTGATACTATGAAACCCAAAAGTTTGTCAGAGGTGACTCCAAATGCACATTTTTTTGGATTCAATCAGATCTTGAAGTGTTCTAGCCGCCGAAACATTTTCTCTAGGACATCTAAGTGAGATTCCCTTGTAAGTGACTTGGCGAGGATGTCATCCACATAGTCTTCCATGGTGATGTGCATCATGTTGTGGAAGATAGTAGTCATTGCCCATTGGTATCTTGCTCCTGCGTTCTTCAACCCAAATGGTATGACATTCCAACAAAAGGTACCCCATGGACATGTAAATGTCATCTTATGCTAATCCTCTTGTGCTATTTTGATTTGGTTGTATCTAGAGAAACCATCCATAAGAGAGAGCATAGTGTGTCCAGCTGTCAAGTCTACGATGATGTCAATGTTGGGCAATGGAAAATCATCTTTGCGACATGCCTTGTTGAGATCTCTGAAGTCATTACACAATCTAACTCTTCCATCAAGTTTTGATACTGGTACAATGTTTGATACCCACTCCAGATAATCGATCGCTCTGATGAACCCTGAATCCAGTACCTTATTTAGTTCCTCTTTGACTAGCAATGCGATATGTGGATACATTTTCCTAAGTTTTTGTTTAACAGGTTTAACTCTAGGATCTAGTGGTAGATGATGCAAGATCAAGTCTGGATCCAACCTGGGCATATCTGCATAGGACCAAGAAAAGTTAACTTGTTTCTTTTTGAAGAAGGGCATAAATTTCATCTTTTCTACCGGAGATAGAGACTTGGCAAAGTGTATGATCTTTGGGTTACCTTCTGTGCCAATGTCAATAGGTTCTGTAGGTTCTACCACAATTTGTGAATTATCTTGATACATGTTGTTGGGGAGAGTGTCAAGCCTTCCATCGTATGGCGCCTCAAAGAGGTTTTCACCATCAGACGCGTCCTTTATTTTTACTTTTTTGGGATCTGACATTGCCACAGAGCAGTTTTCACCATCAGATCCATGTTTGATTTTTATATTTTTGTGACTGGAAGGATTGGCACCCTCTCCAAAATAAGCTACGGTATTGAGTTCTATGGCAAAGCCAACTTTATGATCTCCCACAGGTAGGTGCTCTCTTAGTTCCATGTAATCAATGTAGGCATCGTCATTCTGGAACATGTCTATTTGGGGGGTTCCTTGTAGATCCCAATTGATAAGCTTGAGATGTATCAAGGGGAGGGGATTGATAGGTTGATCTGATTATGTGGGTGTGATGGTAAGGATGGATATATAGTCAGGATTGGGAGTGATAGGAATAAGATCTGTGATGGTACTTTCCCCAAGATTATCTATCTCATGAGAAGTTTGACCTTCCTTGTAAGTTGTTCTCTTGGGAATGGGTGAATCACACTCTATTGGTCTAGGCCTTAGAGTTTGTCCCTCACGGTAGGGGCTATAGGTGCGAACGATATTGATTCCTTTGTCCTCATAGAAATTTTCTGAAAGGTCATCCCATTCATACTCATTAGAATCTATATCACTATCCTCTTGGAGCTTAAGGATCTGTTCCAAAAAACAAGTAGCAGCCTTAGCTTTTCCTTTTTCGTTGTCTTTTTATCCTAGCCCTCTTGTGTCTCGAGTCGATGAGGATGAAGAGGGTTGAATGGGTTCAGTTATTCCTTCTTTTCTCAGGCTGATGGGACCTTGTCCTTCGTAACCCATTCTGTGTAAGATAGATTGACCACGCCCATATATTTCTTTCAGGAGCTTTGGTTGTTTGTCTTGTGGTGTGTCATCTTCATCTATGTAGAGCCATTACAGAATGTCTCTTTCCTCAACCTCATCTGATAGGGTGCCCCATTTGACAAAGAGAACTTTGGGAGGTGCAGGAGGAGCATATGGTTTTAGGAAGGGTGTAGGTCACCCAAAGGTCTTCGAAGATAAAGGAATTTTGGCTAAACAAAAGGAATGTTCGATGGAGTACTCTCCTACTCCTATTTCTTTAATCTTGACTTTCTTCTCTTTGGTCTTTGATGTGGAAACTTGGGAGCCAGGATCCTGCTGGGAGGTGGAAGCTCTATTATTAGGGATGATGAAATCTGGATTTGATTGGATAGTGTTACAGTGTTGAAAAGGATCAAGGTCACCTTGGATGGTGATCTCTCAGCCGTTGTGAGGGAACTTGATACATTGATGATGTGTGAAAGGTACAACTTTCATGGCATGTATCCAAGGTCTACCTAGGAGAATGTTATAGGTGAGCTCCCTGTCAAAGACTTGGAAAATAACTTCTTTCTCCATTGGTCCAATTCTTAACGGTAACACCACAGTTCCTTTGGTTGTCTCTTCTTCATCATAGTCTTTTATTGTGATGTTCTTTCTTGGATCTACTGTAGTTTCTGAGAACCCTAATGTAAGGACTAATTTTAGCGTACAAATGTTCAAACCTGCTCCTCCATCAATGAGAACCCTTTTGATGTGATGTTTATTAATGAAGGCCTCAATATGTAATGATGCATTATGGGGTTGAGATACGGATAGATCATCCTATTCAGTGAATGATAGGATGTTAGGTGAGGTAAGATGACCTACCATGGCTTGAAATTTCTCTTGGGCCAAGTTGGTGGGCACAGTGGTTTCCACTAGGGCTTTATCAAGAATCTCTTTGTGGGATGGCAATAGATGCAACAACTCTAATATGGATATATGGGCCAGAGTCTTTCGTAGTTGGTTAATGACATTGTACTTATGGTGGGTAGATGGTGAGGATGGTGACCTTGGAGGGAGTGTGTGGTGGTGACATTGCAATCAGATTTGGTGTTGGAATCTGATTGTTTGTTAAACATGAGCACATTGATTTGCGAGATATGCTATGCTATGTAATTAATGGTGTAATCGAATGACACGTTTGTGTAGTTAGCATCATTGTTCCAGTTATTGTGATTTTGCCAGTTGTTATTGTTGTTGTTATGAGTGTTCTTCCTATCATGGTTAAGGAGCAGATCCTTGAATGCCACATGTGATTCGTTAGAGGGATGAGCTTTTGTACCCACATGATTTTGATCTAGTAAGTCTTGTATGATGTTTTTCATGTGGATACAGTGACCAGTTTTATGGCCTTTGCATCTATGGTACTCACATAAATCAGTATCCTTCCACCAAGAAGGTTTGACTTGAGGTTCATAGTCTCTTGCGGTGGGAAGGGTGATCTCATTATTTGCCACTAATTTTCTCAAAGAAGACTCATATGGCTCCCCTAGTGGTGTAAATTTTCATCTAGGAGGAAAGTTGTATGGTTGCCTTGGTTCATTTGATGAAGGTTTGCTCAGTGTTGCATTGTTTGATGCTCCTTTGAAATTTAAAATTGGTTTCTTAGGAGCCGCTACTTTGGCATCAACCACTCCATCATTGACGATGTTCTTGTTTTTGGTCCAGAATTTTGATTTATCTGTGGTATAGTTTGAATTAGGAGTGTCTTTGAATAATTTTATTTTTCCTTTCGTGATCATAGCTTTTTCGATGAATAACCCCATCTCAATGACTTTTGTGAATGAGCTAGGGCATTGGATTTGAATTTGATAGCTTAGATCAGGATTGAGATTATGGACAGACATTTCTATCATCTGTTTCTCAGGGGCATGATATGAGCACTTGCTCACAAGTTGCCTTCACCTTTGTAAGAAAGCAGCGAAGGATTCACCACTCTTTTGTTTTGTGTTGCAAAGGTCAAGCACGGATACCTCATGTTCGATATTATATGAGAAATGCGTGACAAATTTGTTCACTAACTCATCAAAGGTATGGATACTCGGGGGGAGTCGAGAGAACCACTACATGGTTTGCCCTCCTAGAGATCTAGGGAAGAGTCTCATGAGAAAAGTTTCATTGTGAGCAACCTCTAGACATGTGCTGAATTCTCTAATATGGTCTCTAGGGTCACCCTTTCCTCTATACTTGTCAAATTTCAGAACTTCAAATCTAAGGGGAAAGGGGATCATGTTCAATCTCTTATCGAAGAGATACGACGATACATCTTCCAACAAATAGTGTTTAGTTGATGTCCCTGTTTGGAGGTCCACTAATTGTTGTTGTAGGGTTTGAACTTGTTTTGTCAACATGTCTAAAGGTGTGGTTGAGTTTATGGTTTTCTTGCCTTTGTCTATGCCAAGGGTTCTTTCCTCACGTGTGCTGTCTTCATGAGTTCTTTCCTCTTCGGTTTCTTTCAACGTTGTGATGTTAAAGTCAAAGGGGAGCTTAAATCCTTGGGTTGCTAGGTGGAGAAAGAACTATGTAGGGTCCTGGTGTAGTACTTTGTCCATCATTCGTTAAAATTTTCTATCTTGGAGAGCTTCTTGTAAGTCCTCGTGAGATATCTCCTCATCACTGTCATGAGGAGAGGGGACAATTTTGTCGAATGTTTCAGCCATTTCAATTTGTTTTTGTTTCTGTGATCTAGTTAGTACCATGCAATGTGATTTGGGATGGAGTTGGGTGAAATTGGATGCTTTGGTAAGATGTGTTTGGAGGTTGCATTGAAGGGGATACCGATGATGACAAGATTTGAACAAGGGTTTTCTTAGATGAATGGTGTCAAACGAGTTAGTCGATATAAAAACGATAGTCAAAAGTAAGGATGATTGAAATTTGATTAGTTGGTAGAGACTAGTTTTGCACCAAAACAAACTAGTGAAGTTCTGAGATAGAAGGATGATAGATCCTGATAGTGGATACTTACTAGTGATGTTTGAGTCTGATATGATCCAAAAATTGCCTTGTAGTAACCTGATTTTGATAGTTTGATTTGTTCTTGGGAAGTTTTTGTAAACTTTTGACGAGGTGAATGATGGAAAAGAGGGTATGCTGTGGAAATGAATGGGAGAAGTGACTATATGTTTAATTTGACCTCAGAAACTGATACAAGATTGAAATGGGAGCTCAAAAAAGTAGGTGTTTTTCTGACAAATTGTACGAAAGTACTCACTATGACAGATGCGTAGGAATAGAGCATATATGTGCAGCAATAGGAAACAAAAGCGTAGATCTGGTGGAAAAGTGGATGCGCCAGAATAGAGAATGAATGCACAGCTTTAGGAAGTAAAAGTGCAAATTTGGTGAAAGAGCATATGCACAACAGAATTGTGTAAAAGCACGGCATAAAATAGATGTGCAACAGGGTGAAACAAATGCATAGCAGGATGAAGTATATGTGCAGATCTGTGTTGTTTTATTTGATTTTGACTATTTTGACTTGGTAAAAGCACATTTTTTGATGTTTTTGGGTTCTTTGTTTGAATGTTGCTCTTTCTTTTGGATTTGTTTCTTCGATTATGACAAGAAAGACACACCACACACAAAGAATATTTTCATGATTGTTTGATTTTTTTTTTTCTTATTACAATGCAAGCACAATCCTAAGGTTGGCAAGGACAGTATTCGATGAGTTCCAACTTGGTTTTTACACCAGCCACTTGCATAAAGGCAGAAAACTAATAACTTGGTAGCATTGGCTCCCCTCCATGGCACTCACTTCTCACGCATACCAAGTTATAGTTCCTTCGAAGAGTTGGACTTTTCTATCTCTAAACTAAATGAGTGTATGACATTGGATGGCTCTGGAGAATGTTTTCCTTCTGTGTCACCAAATAGGGGATTTTGGCTTACTATAACAATAGGATTTTAGTCAAGGCATCCATTCAGGTGATTACACGTGCGGCCATTCGCTTCGATAAGAAGGCTTCCCAGCCTACCAAGGTTACGTTCCACATGGTTTTGGGGGAAACTTTGGTCGGTGTAATACAACAACACTCATTGCTTGCAACTTTTGTCACAAATGCAATTTATTTATAGTGACTTGGAGGTACTTGGCATTAACCACTATCACATAAGGTCGTCCCACTTGGAAGGAAGAAATTCCAAGGGCAGGCCTCTCTAAAGGTAACACATGTGAAATGATGATTCTGGCATTTTGGTCACCCAGTTAAGGGGAGAGCATAGTCCTATCATCATTCCAAAATCATAGAAAACACTGGTTCTTTCCTCCTAGTTAAAAAGAGAAAAACTAAATGAGTTACTCTATCAGGCACACAAGATTTGTTAACTTTGAAAAAAGATTTTGAAATCAATTGTTCAATTTTAATCCTCCTAGTTGGGACTATATTCAAGTTGTGATGCAACAAGTACAAATTACTTCCCTTCTATTTAGATCTAAGTGAAATTTGCATGAACAAGCTCAATTACCTCTTTTTCTATTTAGATCTAGATGAGAGTTAACCATGCAACTATATGCCTGACCAGCTCCTGACCTGCAAGGTGGATCTAAGAATATTCTTGCAAATGATGTTAGCATTAGAAATTTCCTGAGAAATAGCACAAAAACTCTAGTAGAATAAATGCGCAAATACAGTGAATGAATGTGCACAAATAGATGCGCAGTAACAGAGAATGTATGCGCCGTAATAAAGAATAGATGCATAGATATAGTGAATGAATGCGTAGAAACAAATGTGCAATAACAGAGAATGTATGCATCGTATTAGTGAGTGGATGCGTAGATTTGACAGATGCGCATCAACAGAGAGTAGATGTGTCATAATAGTGAGTGGATGCACAAATTTGTCAAATGCACAGCAACAGAGAGTAGATGCACAGCAAAATATGACGGATGCACAGAAACATCCTGTGTATGGATTCTAACACAAAAACTCAATTTTGAAGTTAAATTGGGGCAAGGACCCCACGGTGAGCACCATAAATGTTATCAAAAAATGTGAACAATAGCATAAATAACTAATTATCCAATAATCTCAATGAAATTGAAACAAATAAGATCAAACACAAAGAGCACAATACCTTGCTAACCTTTTCTATTCCATGACTTCCATTGGTCGCCTATCTCAAATTGATCTCGTGTATGAATGGAGCCCTCAGAAGGTGCACTTCCTTTCTTTTTTCTAAGATGACAATGGAGAATGGCTGTTGATAGGTTTTGCAATGAAGATGATCTTCACAATACAATGATAATGGTGATAATGGTGTGACAATTGATCTCAAGCTATGGAGTGATTTGTGCCAAAGGCACACTGTGATTCCTACAGAGTAAGTTTATAAAAAGCTTGGATGAATCAAATGGAGGAATAGGGGTTGTATTTATAGATCTGTGAGAAAGAAGATCAACGGTATAAAATGAATAAGAAGATCAATGGTAGAGGAAATTTGAGAGGATGTGCACGAATAGGGAGAAGACAAGTGTCATGCTCTATTTTGAGATATGGGAGTTAATAGAATAGATTGAGGAGTTAACTGAGATGACTAATCAGTTAACAGAATTGATTGGAGAGATAAATGGGCCGATTGGGGAGTTGACTGAGATGATTAAACAGTGAACTCAGATGACTAATTAGTTAACAGATTTGATTGATGAGTTAACTAATTTGACTGGAGGATAAATAGGACATGTGGGTGAGGGAATATTAGCTAATTAAATATTAAAATATTTAATTACATGTGCACATGGATTAATTGAATTATTTTTGGTATTAATTCAATTTTGGAGGAAATAGACAATTTAAATAAATATTTGGATTTATTTAAATATAGAGAATGATTTGATATTTATGGATTTGAATGCTTTAGAATTTAGAAGAATTAATTAAATAATTGGGTATTATTTAATTTAGAATGATTTTAGAAGAATTTGGATGATTTAATTAAATAAATGATTTTATTTAATTTTTTGGAGAAATATGATTCAAATAAATAAATTGATTTGTTTATTTAATTGATAGAGGAATTTAAAATGAAATAAATATTTCAAATATTTATTTATCTAGAGTCGTGTCATTTTTAGGTGTATACAGTTATAATGTCATCAAAGAGAGTATCAATTTTACCAATACAACTCAGTCTATAGGAAGATAGAATAGGATCTCAAAAATCAACTCTGCCATGCAAAGAATGACAACCATAATGGCAACCATAATGACAAGTCTAAGTTTAGTATGACCAAGATGGCAACCAAATGTCCAAGCTCATTATCACATAAACCAAATATAACTATCATGATGCAACATCAAACCAATGCAACTGTCAATGTACCACAAACCTAAGAGTTTGTGTATTTGACATCAAGGACAACAACTGAGAGGGCAACAACAAGTAAATATCTAATTCAACAATTTTTGACCTAATGCAAATACCCATATAATGGTGATTGAGAGAGATCTGCATATATAATTTACTCTATACATATATACATACATTTGTATATCTATTTTTATGTGTATACACATATACATGTACTTGTGTGTTTGTATGTATATACATATAGACACATATATGCATGTAAAAATGTGTAGATTTCTATATATAAAGAGATGAGTGTAACAATGATAGCTCATTGAAAGAATCAATTGAGTATTAAATATTCCAAGTGGTTAATCCTAAAAGAAAAGATATATAATAGAGTGTATATATGCATGTACATAAGTGGATATGAATATGCATGAAAATGTCTATAACAAATACATATTGAAACATATCAGCTATCAATATGTAGAGTCTATCTCTACCACATAAGACATCCTTTATATAATGGTGTGTATATCCCTAAACAATCAATATGCTAGGTGACCAAGCAACCAACTCAATAACATTGCAAAAAAATTCCTTGCTTAGATTATCAGGGATTTAGGAGTTTATATTGCCTCCAATATACATATTCTATTTACAGATATACATAAAATTCTAGACATTTTTCTTTTCATGCTCCCGTATTTCCGCATCCTCCAATACATTCAAATATAAACTGATTGGGTCTAAAACAACCTTTATCTGTTTCTAATTTTATTTAGCTAGCACAATTAAAATTTACCCTTGATTAGTTTTTCTTGGTGCTCTGTATTTGATCTACTGAATATATTAGATAAGATTTGTGTTTTTGTCATTTAAATGAAGAAATGTACCTATTTTCCATGTAATTTTAGAACATGATTGTAGGGATTGAAGGATAAGTTTGTAATTTTGAGGTTGCTACTGTTTAATCTACCCCTTAAGGACTGTCAGGTTTTGCCTCTTGACGAAGCAACTCCAAGTGCTATCCCGCTGTCCTTTGACAAAAACTGCTCACTGCCTTCCTTAACACAGGCTTGTACCTATTAAAGATAACACTATGACTGTGTTTTTCTATTTACTATCTCTTCTTGAATTTAATATTTGCATAAGCTTCCTAATGTAGGGATTCTAGATGCAAATGTTAAAAAGCTATGCACTAGGAACACCCAATTAAAATTGACATTTGAATATTAATTTCTCAAATGAATATGTGAAAAACACAAATTACTACTTATGAAATATGAGTTATTTTCCATTGTTTTCCATGCTAGATTTTGTCTCTATGAATATTAAAAGCTATGAATAGTGATAAGATCTTAGGTCTGTTAAACCCTAGCACTTTCATCAAAATCTATGGAGGTTTTCCATGTTAAACCTTGTTAGACAAGGTAAAAAAGAAGTCATTGTTATCAAGTCAAAATACAATAACTCAAGTAAATGGTTTGTGAAGATAATATGAATGAGTTTCATGACAGTCACAAGGGCAGTCATAGGTATGTTATGTTTCATTAAGGACTCACAAAATATTTCTCTCATGAAAAATAATGAATGGAGAATATGAAGGTAGTGTATAATGACATGTCAAACCAAATGACAGAGAGCAGGATGACAAGCCTTCATGGAAATGTTATTTAAAGAGTGGTGTCTCTAAGAGATTTAATGAGATTTTTGTAAATATAAGTGAATCCTAATATTATCATGAACAAGAACATATTCTTTGGCATAGGAGTATGTAAGTGATTTCTATCTCCACATTGTGAGTGTGAGTAGAAGGTAGTATATAAGGATTTTTATGAGACACTGTCTTGAATTAGGCCTTAAAGTTTTATGTCATGGAAATGTTGTAGATGATAGTTATAATTTAGGGACTGTATGACAAGTGTGTATGAAGGATAGATGACAAATAATCCATAGGTCACATGTGCAGGTCACAAGATAGCCTACACAATCACACCTACAATCATGATAGAAGTGTTAAGCATCTTGTTTTAAAATTTCAAGATGCTAATGGATCAGTTATAACCTATGGAAAATATAAAAGAGGATAGTAAACAAACTTCCAAAAGTAGTCTACAAGTATATGGTTGGCAATAAAGGACAATGTAAGAGACTGTTAGAGCATGGCAGGTTAGAGGAGAGTATTAAGGCAATCCAATGGTCTTAGGTTATTTCCTAGAGTTTGTGAGACCATAAGAATACACATGATCTAATAATATAGTCAAATGCCCTGACACAAACACAGTGATAGTCTACATTATCATGCAACGATTAGTCATCATAGTGAAGAAGCATATCACAGCCATATGACTATTGAAAAAGGGAATAGATCAATAATGAGGTGTGACAGAGATATTAGTTTCAAATGATAGTATTCTCTTATTGCAAACATAGGAACAACAACGTTACATTCTAGACTTGACTCCCTCGACTCAAAACCTATGAGTGAAAGTGTGAAAAGAGTAAGGTTTGAATTTGAGAGAAGACCAATGACAGTGGTATCAAATAGTCATATGATAGTGGCATCAAAGGAGATATCATAGTGTTGTATGAAGAGCTATAAATCAATAGAGCACAAATAGTTTCTTGAAGGCAATATAAAAGTCATAATTGAACAATGTTTTCAAGGAATTCATGACAATGGTGTAAAGGATGATAGGGTTTCACCATGGACTGTGTGAACATGTGCCAATCTAGAGAATGGTCTTCTATACAACACCATTCTACTAGCTTTGATAATTTTTTTTGTTCTAATGACATAAATTGGTTTAGTTTTATTCTCTGTGAAATGTATTTCCAAGTAGGAGGCCTTCATTGATCCTAGTGTGAATGGGAGTCTTAATGTCCTCAAGTCTTGTTCAAGATAACCCTCTGTAAAGAGAGTCATGCTTATAACATCCTCCTGCTCAACTATCAGATATAACTACAATACTCAAGAGCTTTCTCTTTTAGATGAGTCCCATTGGAGCAATCCAGAATACTGCAAACAGTATAATGTAAGTATAAATGCCCTCCTTTGAATATTATATTTCACCATTTAAAAGCATTGAATTGCCTGTATAAGAGTAATTAATAGGCACAGCTTGCTGAGAGTATAAGAGTAAACTCAAGATCATCTTGGTATAAATAGCAAAAAGCCCCAAAATGTCTCCATAAGCTTATCCATGAAAGATTTTACTTCTTAGGTTCAATTCACATATTTATAATTCTAAATTTAGGGTATGTTTTGCCTGCAACTTTGGTATGCATATGCAAAAACTCTTGTTGAGAAAGAGGCCTGGAAGTATGCAGAGGGGCAGGGCCTCGATCTGGTTGTGGTAAACCCATCATTTTTTGTTGGGCCACTTCTTGCACCTGAACCTACTAGCACTCTTGCCTCAGTCCTGAACATAATTAAAGGTTTGGGCTGGGGTTAAAAACTTTGAGAGTTGTGAGTATTTAAATGATTATTAAGTCATAGATTTTTTAAAAATGCACATTTTAGAAAAGGGTTGTAGGCTATCTCATGAGCATGTTCATAATGGAACCTAATTATCTTCTTGATTCAAAGGTTTTGTTGCAAACATGTTTCAAACCCTATAAGTGGATCATAGTTGATTTGAAGCTATCACTGTTATAACTTATAAGCCATAAATGTCAATGAATTGCTAATGGTGCAGTGGTTCACTAGTGAATTGCCAACAAATGATGAAAATGAATGCAGTGTAACCTAGATGAATAAAATGTATCATGCATTTGTATGGAACTTGAATTGACCATTTTCAAAATGAAAAATTGTAAATATATTGTGCAATATATGTTTGTGAAGGTAGAATTAGAAATGATTTTGGAAGCAGTTGGCTTCTAAATAGAAACTGCAAGCATGAATTTCATTTAGTCTTATTGCTTTTTTTGTATGCAGGATGCTACATTGTTGTATGTGGGTAGATTATTAACAGGCTTTGGTGTGGGAGTGATATCATTCACAATAAGGTTATCAACTTTTTTGCATGCCTATACTTTTATGAAAGGTTTGACAAGGTGGGTAATTTATTTATGTTTTCATGCTGATTCTCTCCATATGCTATGGTAAATTCAGATACTTGGATTATTTCTCAGCTCAATTTGTATCTACTAGTTTTGTTTTATTAACACAAAGATAGTTCATGATATCTCATATATTACAAACTTGTAATTCATAGGTTGTGTTTTGGAAGTGGATCACACCAAAGATGTTGGAACATGTTACACAAAGTTCAGTGTATCATTGGTCATTGGAAGGTAATGAAAAGCTCTGGAAAATTCAAAACAACTTCTGCTTTTTATGTGCTCTTTATGTTATAATATTCCTAAAGCAAAGCAAGGTGCAATATTGAATTTGACTGAAATTCTATTTTTGTGCACTCATGCAAAGCTCGTTTTATGTTCTTGATGTGCTTTCTTCTATTTTTTCTTTTTTTTTACCATGTTAAATTATTGGAGCATACAGGGTATTATGAACCTGTTTGAATGTTTGAGCAAACGGCCAATTTAACAGGCAACCAAATAATAAATTATCGATGTGGTCCTACTAAAAAGTGACTTGTTTTGATTGGAATTGCTCTAGGAGCACCTGAGGTGTGTACTATCTAATGGTTGTGATATTATTATATTCCTTAATTGATGGGGTTTATGATTGTTATTGACAGTAACAAAATTCTATGGACAGAGGCCACAACTTGTCAAGGGGAACATGCAATTGTTTTATGTAGAGAAGCAACGAAATCAAGCTCTAGAAGCCCATGTAGCTACATTTGCATCATTTAAGGTAAAACTCTCTTCCACTCTTTGAGATTATTTTCTCTACCATATCAGATGCTTCTTTCTTGTTGTGCTTCCATTTTCATCTTGTCTCTAAAATTTGTGGAGTGTTTCCTAATGTTGACTTTATTTTTTTGTAGATTACAGGCAATGAAAATTCTTCCATCCTTATTTCCTTTGCTTCAAAAACAATCACTAGAGGGAAGCTCACTTCAAAGTTACATGTCATTGAGTTGGGTACATAGCCAGGTATGGTATTCTGTTGCTTCTTGATTTGCAATTTGAACTCTGAGTGATTGGTGATTGTTTTTCTCTCTAAGTGATTGGTGATTGCCACCTTTTAAACTCTTTACACCATTATTTACTATGACAATCAACATTTGTAACAATCACATACAATCCTCAATCTGATAGCTTAAAAGAGCATATACATGTCTCATTGACTTGATTCTTTATTGTAAACAAAAGGGGAAATGTTGGTTTACTTTTACCCATATTGCATTATGATCTTTTTGACTAACCATGGCAATATTTTCTCCTTAACCTGAGATCTCACTGCCTTAACGCAAGGCTTCATTACAAAGTCAAAACCCTCCTCAATGTTGTCTCAAGCTTGCTATCCTTCAACCTTACTATCACTACTTCATAGTCTACATGGTATTATTCACTATCACTTATGAAGCTCAAAGACCTTATTGCATTGGGGTTTAATGATCAACATTCACATATTTGCCTTCTATCAAAAATCAACTCCGTATGACTGTCCCTCTACTACCTATTTGACTTGCATTTCGAGCTTGTTGCCCTCCATTGTAGTGACCATATTGAAGTGTAGTCCTCAACAATTTTCTCATTTATGATAGACCTACCTCCATAATATAGTGAAAACAATGTAATGACTACCATTAATCATACACTATCACCTTTATCAATGATATCCTAATGACATGGTTATTAAGTCCAAAACATGAGCTTGTTGCTCCTACATTTACACCCTACACAGTCACTGCTTTGCAACCATCCTATCATTGCTTCTATCAGTGACAGTCCTTAGACTATTTCCTCCAATGTCAAAACTCTAATGGATGATAAAGCCACTATATATCTTTGAAAACTACATTAAATATCATAAGAACCTCTGACTATACAATGACAATGAATATGCCAAGGGATTTACTATAATCTATCACATAATTTTGAATTATGACTTGGATTTTATACTTGTCCTCACAACATTGCTTAGTTTGAAAAGGTTGTTAATGGGATGGCTACACGAGGTAAATATTGTAATTAGGGTGCTTGTCATTCTCTAATAGACGTAAGGCTTGTTTGTTCTCTTGTAAGTTTGAATGTCAATTCCATTCTATGACTGCATTTGTGTAATCATTGAAGGAAGTTCTCTAATGCATAATTGCCAAGAATGTGAGGGTCTCCATGAATGTAGGTATGCTTTTGTAAACAACTAGTTATACCTCTAATCATATTTGCTAATTTGAGTGTTGTGGTTGATAATGTAAAATCCTTGTAAAGCCTTTTGCAAGGTATCTTTTCAAGGCTTCTATTCTATAACCTAAATGTTGCACCAACTAAAATGTATGAATGTTTAGGCTTGACCTATTATCTATGAGTGAACACTTTATTTGATATTTGGAAATGATAACTATTCATATTTAGTTCACCTTGATTTATAGTTTCTTAGGAAGGATTAAAATGATTTATGATCACCATCTTATATAGGTGTTATAAAGTTTTAATTCAAAATAAATGAGTCTTGGGAATCATAAAACAAAAGGAAAAATGTTAAATGTTATTTTTATTATATTTTATTTTCACCAAAAGATAAAAAGGGGAAAAGTATAAAATTGTTGCCTTTTGAAAATGTCAAACTCCACCCACGTAGCATTTAGAGGTTAGGGTTTTGGTGCTCATGTTTGTTAAGGCATTGAAAGATATCTCATAATTACATTGAAGGAATTCAAGAAAACATGAATACATGAGACATATGTAAGGGCACATTGCAAGTCAAGAAAGAAGCATGGAGATGGAGAGTTTCAAGGGGCCTGGTAGTTTTACCATGTAGTAGAGACCAACTAAAAGATATGTCATGTTTCAAGGAGAATGGAGAGGTTCCAGGAGTTGATTAAGTCTCACCCACATTACATCCACGTGTGGTTTCATTTTCAGTACTAGGTATTCTCTTCTAGCTTAATATAAGGTTTGTTTAGAGGGTTTCATGTATTACATGCCTACAGAATACTTCTATTGAATAAGAGTCTCCCTTTTTCACATGACCTTTTACCATTTTATATTTGAGTTGGATATATATGTCAAAGGAGATTTCCCAAATACCATTAAACCTTCAATATTCCTTATTTCCTTGTTAAAATATTAGGGTCTGCTAAGTATTGTCTTTCTCATGACGTATATAAATAATTCTTTGACCCCTAGTTAATGTCATAACCCTAGGTACTCAGACTAATGGATGCTACAATTACTATGCCAGTACTTGAAGGGCTAGGTAGAGGGCAGTCTATAGGGGCTAATTGAATGTGAATACAATGAAAAAGAACTTCATGATAATTGATAAGAAGAAGAAGTCCTCAAGATAGCACATGTGACAGTCAATAAGGGTCATGTATGACAATGATAATAAAATTATTGATAAGTGATACCACAATCAACATTAGTCACAGGTATATATTCAAGGAAAAATGAAGACAACTATTGAATGGTGGTGTTAAGGTATTGTTTGAATATTCATAAACTAGCAAAAGATGACAGTCTAAAGATAAGGATAGTTATGATCTAGAGCATAAATAATGAAGTCTTAATGACATGGTTACATCAAATTTATCATCCTCAAGGAAGCATAAAATATGATAGTGCATATGTCTCTTCAAAAGGTTTAATGATAGTCTGCAATGATCAAAATATGGTGAACACTTCAAAGTTCTCAATGCTCGAATGACAAACATGATTGTTATAGTTCACATACCATAAGAGGCAACCTATAGATGAAGAGATCTCCTTCAAGAAAACTATTGAAAGGGTAGTTCAAGTGACAGTGAATAAAATTTTTGAAGTGACAATCACAAGGATACAAATGGTAAGACCAAAGGAAGAGCAAAATATGATAACCTAATGAAGATCAAGACCTACACACCAAGCACAATGACATTCCACATTGCATTTCAAAGAATGACAATGGGAAACATGCACATCCTAGTGATTATATGAAAGGGATAGTCATTCCAAAACATAAGGCTTTAGTAAGGAAGTAATAACTAGACATGGAGGGAAACTAAGGAGTAGTGCTAGGTAAGAAGAATGGTCAAGATTATAAAGTAGTAAGTCAGCATATGTATTTATATGATAGTCAACAGGCAACCCCATGAAGACAGTGTCCAAGGGAATCATGACAAGTCTAAACATCAAAATTAAAATAGTGTAGACAACCAATGATATACTTCAAGGAAAGTGACAAAACAAATTGAAAAAGGAGTAGATAGTGTGATCTTAATGAATGATAGTCAAATGAAGAGGGAGACAATGTTTCAGTGACATTATTCTTGAAAGATTCAAAAGTCACCAAGGTGACTATCAAGATTAAGGTGTGGTGATATGATGATATGACCAAAATGGAGAATTAAAATGTGGTAAATGTCAAGAATAAAGTATAGTGAATGAACATTTTGAAGTGACAGTCGCATTCATGAAAAGATGATGAAAGATCATGACAGTGAGCACATGTGAAGTGAGTATGATGCTTGAATAGGTATTATGAGTTATAACCATAAATACAGTGAAAGCAAACTCCATCAAATCAAGAGAGACACCCAGGGTTTTAAATTTGTGTTGAACAATCATACCAATTGATGCGACAAGAATCATTGTCTAAACACTCCGCTTATGCCAACAATAGAGAACTAGTTAAATAAACAACAGAGCTTGAAAACCAAATCAAATGCTCAAACTAGATAGCAAATCTTCTAGATGCAAGACTTAATTTAGGATGGCACGTGATGAGCACACCAGTGTTTTGAGGTTGTGTATAGATTCTCCTTGAAGAACTCAGGCTTTCCTTTCCTTGCTTAAAGAAAAAACATGAAACATCCTTCAAACATTGAAACTCACATGGATTCTTCCTTTCCTGCATCACCGTGGACATCACTTGAAGAGTCTATGGTATAGCAGGTGACTCAACGTGCCTTTCCCACATCACCGTACTTTACTTGCTTGGTCTCTGCGGGAGTGTGGGGAATGTCACCGCGATACCACATGATCTTTAGGATTTCTCTATGAGGATGCGGGAGTCACTCGCCTTCCTATACACTTCTTAGGGTATGCCTGCGGTAAAGTGGCGAACACTGCATCCTGTTGTCTTGAACTCTGTCCATTGTAAGTCTCTATTGAATTCCACTCAAGCAATCATGCCTTACCCTATTCCCATTTGAACTTTCCACCAGTCGGATCAATATCTTTCAATGTTCTCCTATCACTTTGACACAGTCATTTCATTATTGAATCTAGGTAAATAAATGCTATTGCTTCATCGAAGGGACCAATGTCTATGTCCCATCGATACATGTCTTTCTTGTTGATAAACTTTGCCATTTTCGTTATATTAAAGGGACTCATAAATTACAGGTCAATACATACAACAAGAATGCACTTCATATAAAGGTAGTGATGGTACAAGAATAAGACCATTCATGAGCTATACTTGTATATAGATAATGATTGCACACCTCTATATAGGTATGGTCTGCCACCAAGAAGACAAGGATTTAGTAGATTTCAATTGAATCTTGTTGGTTAACAAATTTGTCACTTCAACTTTATGCTCTCTTGCCCACATCAAATGACAACCTGACCAATAGTTGAGTCACTTGTAATGGTAGTTGTAAGTGCTCTCTACTTGTTTTACAAGGTGCAACTACCTTCAAATGATTTGCAATGAATGAAACATAGGGTATGATTTTCACCAGAAAGAAGAAAAGGAGATACTAACACCTATCGATAACCATGGAAATAGATGCGATTAATTAATTCAAAAAGAAGTGGATGCAAATAAATGATGCAAAGTCCATTTACCCAACACCCATGAATAAGAAACAAGAAAAGAATGGACATCAAATTATCCTCAATAGATGAGTTATTCTGAATTCAAAGCCTCATAAACAACCACATACACAGTCTGATACAACATATAGAACATCAGAGAGTGATTACAAAGACACAAAGGACATATACAATCAAAAGAGAACATTAATAAGTACACAGACTCAGAAATACTTTCTTTATTTCTCCAATGTAGACATGAGTTCAAAGCCTCAATTGCTATACAATAAAATTGTGTTGAAAATAAAGTTGCTCCCCTGCTTCCCCTATTCCCAAAACAATAGAAAAGATAAAAAGATCCCTAGCTTTGGAAGATTTTTACAATAAATAAGCCTCCACTAATGAGACATTTTAGTTTTCCATAACTACCTCCTCACTGATATTTCAAATTCCAAATCATTATCTCCTTATTCCACATAACCATCTCTTGAAAGAAAGTCACAATAAAACCTTTATTTCTTTCCCATAACTAATTATTAGGAAGGCTTTTGATTTTCCTTCTTCATGATCATAAGAAGAGAAAGATATTTCTTAAAACTCACCTTGACCTTTCGATAAGTCATTTTAATTTGTTTTCTTCTTAATAGTTTTATTTCTCTTCAAGAGGCAAAGTATGTGACTTGTCGTAATTTGGACCTCTACTTATCCCATGCATCCTAGGATTTTGTAAACTGGAAAATGTGAAATGTGACAAATTATTTAAGTGAGTTTGTATATAGAAATGTCCTCCAAATAATTAGAGACTGGACCAAAAAGCTAGGCTGAAATTTGATGTAGGTATTCTTTAGATAGTGCAATTGTTTTCACTATATCATTCTTGAATTATTCATCATGGGTACCCGTGCTTCATAGTGGAATTAATTTTTGTATTCCTTGATTTCTTTTATCACGTCCTCAGTCAAAGCATCAACATCATAATTTTTACCAAAGAATCTCACAAATTCCATATATGAATCTATTAAATACAGGTAGTATATCTGCTTCCTTTTTCTTTACCATGTCAATTTCTGTGACCATTTTCTAAAACTCATCTAGGTAGATATCAGGGAGGTGAGTAAAGCCAAAATAGATCAACATCCAGTTTCCTTGTTGGAATGAATAGGAAACTCGCCAGGAGTATCATTTTATACCTTCTCCTTCATTATAAACCATATCAGAATCAAACATATTTGCCTTTGGATCTAGATTCTTTTTAGAATTACTGATTTCACTCATTTGCTTCTGATATACTGTATGTTCACACTGACTTAGAAAACCCTCTTTTGTCTCAGAGTGCTTTCTCATTTCACTTTAGTGTTCAGATTCTGGCACACCAAGACCTAATGAAGCATATATAATTGTTTCATCACATTCTGCAAAGTACTGATGAAGAAACTTAATAATCACAATCTTTTCTATTTATTTGATAAAACAAATGCCATGTTAGAAGGGAAACAATACTGTAAATATAAAATCTACACTAGCACATGTAAAAGAGCTTCGATGGAAACTCTGGATGCAAGCTTCTTTTATAAGAAAGGGATTGAAATCAATCTCCATTCCAAAGCATTCTAGAAATGATATGGCTACTATAGCACTACAATTCACTCAAACATTCTGTTGGCTAATAGATTTGTCCTTATTCTGAAAATGTTTTATTCTGACTCTATACCCTTCTTTGAAGAACAAATGAGTTAAGCAACAAATGGGTGAAGTTTTTAAATTAGTTCCCCTCTGAATTTAGGTACAGCTCCCTTTAAGATTTCCAATGAATTTAATATATTCAACTATCCAAATGCACTTTTAACCAGAAAATGCCTAAGGCAAACTAACATTCATACATAACTATGTTATGAATGCGGTAAATTTATGTAGTAACAGTGAGTAATAGAATGCACAGATTCTATTTTTGATACATTGAAATACATGAACGCATACATACGAATTTGCTGAACCAATAAATAATAGAACACATATGACGAGTTGTCCAATAAAAGAGCAATTACCAGATGAAAGGAGATTTCACACAGAAAATCCAATTTCAAACACTCAGATGCATAGATATAAGTAAGCAGTAATTGTTTCTTCTTCTCATTCACAGATGAAAAATTTCTCAGACAATCATCATATACTGTAAAACCATAAAATAGTTTAGCTAAAAATTCCCTTCTTTTTCTTTTCCTATCTTTATATCTCCTTGAAAAGATTCAAAAACCTATATATATGAATGTCCTAATCATGTCATCAAATAAACCAAACCTAGAGTTAAAGTAACTCTGACCCATACGGGATTTAGTTTATAACAAACTAATTTAAAGATCAAGATTACGGAAATAACATAACAGAGGAACTGAATAAAAGAAAGTGAACCAATAAGATCATGGTTGGGACAATGGATTTGCATCTCCAGATTTGCCATTAGCGATTGGGGAAGCACATTGAGTCTTCCACTCCTGAAAAGCTGCAACAAACTCCTAAATTCTTGGGAAGTTGGGGATGCCTATGTGTTTAACTCTCGATTTCGAAACTTCTTTATCCCTTCGCATTTTCCTAATTTTTTCTTTATGTTCTGGAAGTGCGTCAATACAGAGGTAAAGTAGTGACTCCACCTTAGAGATTTGGGAGAAATCTTCAATTAAGACATTGTCATTTTCTTTGACAAAGCTTATTTTATCTTTAAAGGATTGAACCACTGTGTCGACATCCTCTTCTGGTTTCCCATCATCTTTTATGTATTTAACATCAATGCATTGCAAGTCATGTTGTAGCGATTGAGTGAACTCAGTTATTTCTTTGATCAACTTTGTAAGTTCAAAGCGTCCCTACCGTGATATGGAATTCCTCCATTCAATATTTTTCTTATTCACATATAATAGATCTTCATCCAAACCAGTCAGGCTCTTTTCTGTTAGAAACTTTGCTACTCCATATTTCTAAACTTCATCGATTTGATTTATCACATTTACCCATTTACCTTCATCTTTCACCCAAGCAATAATTTGTGCCTTAAGGTCCTCAATGGTGGCAGCAGTCAGATCGTATATATTCTTGAGTTCACAAATGTATTCAGTTCCCTTCTGTATAATGCGGTCCAACCAACCGTCAAATGTCTTTGCCACCATCTTGTTTCTGTGAACTTGATCCAACATCTTTTGGTTAACTGGTGATTTAGGATCGAAAGACAGGGAGAGCTGTGAAACTGGCTGCAGGTTAGGGTTATGGATAGCATCAATGTACTCTGCCATTGAACGCAGAGTCTGCTTCAATTCCCTTTTGTCCTTTTTGTCCTTCCAACTTCGACTAACTATCCTCTTGGTGGATGCTTCAAGATGATGAACATCTGCAGCTCTTGAAGTAGTACCGAGATCCACTCTCTCAACAATGAAATCCTGCACAGTTGGATCTTGTACTTCTTCCTCAATCACTGGTTTGGCTATCTCAGAACTCCAGTTCCCAGTATTTGGATCAATGTTTACTCTGGATGTCATCTTTAGCTTCTTAGACTTGGGTGTTTTCCCTAAACATTTGCTCACCATGTCTTTTAAGGGGACAACAAAAGGAATTATTTTTCTCTTGTCAGAGATAGAACTCTCCAGCCACTTGGGTACAGGGGCTAAGGTTTCCTTTTCAGGGTTCAATCCATTAGAGGATACATTTGAAATTGTTAATATCTCAGAGGTCTCTAGAATGACCTCTAATTGTGGCCTAGTATCAACTTCCTCTGTTATGTGTGGACTTGATTCCTAATCACCCATAGGTTCCCCTGAATCCTCCTCTGAATTCAGATCCACAACTATTGTTTCAGGAACTTGTTCTTTTCTTTTACTTTTGGTCCTTAACTTGGTAGCACGAGGGGGTAGAATAGTAGTGAGGGCTCTTCTGGATTTCTTAGTAGCAGGGCTCCTTCCAGTTGATGACTTGGAAGCACCTGCACCACAGATAGCAATAGGTCGGTTAGAAGAGCTTATAGGGAGTGACGATTCAATCATTGAGGTGAATTGTTGGGCATTTTTACTCTGGATCCCTTCCTGTCTCTTTTCCCTTAACCATTTCTCGGTTCTCATTATCACTGGAAGAGTTTTAACTTCAATCCTATCTTCCTCCTTTTTGCTCCAGTCAACTTCTGGAATAGGTAATTGCTCTACTCATTCAAACTGCGGATCAATCACCTGTCCCCATCATCAGTAACTCCAGAAATATCCATATTTAAATTGAGAGTAATTATCTGCCCTAAAGAGAACCTACACCACAGTCTTCTCTTGACCTCAAACTCATCTGAACAGTCTTCCTAGTAATCCTCTAGCTTAGGAATGTGTGAAAGCCCTATTCCAGGATCTAGGTTATCCCTGACAAATCCTTTGCTGTCAAATTGAGACCTGGCAGAGAAGAACTAAAAATTGAACTTTTTAAGGTTCACCTCCAAATTCAAAGCATCAGATTTTGACTGGCATGAGTAATGCCCAAGTTCTATGGGAAAAGAGATACCAAAACCCTTCTTAGTCGAGAACTTCTTATCTACATGTGCTAGCTGTCTGCATACCTCTATTAGCATGAAACGATTAAACACATATCTAGGTAACTTAACAGGTTCACCGTCAAATCCTCCAACTTTGATGTAAGTGAACTCAGAAAATTGAATAAAGAAGCTACCATAAATGCTAACCAGCTGCATTGCTTCACTGGACATCCTTTTACCCAGATTACCTGCCAGTTCATAAGTCATTCTTCCAGTGAAAACATCATTACCCCTTTTATAATTTTCATAACAATTCTGTTTCTACAACTGTGAATAATATTCATAAATCCTACTATCCTCAGCCAAGGGTGCATGAGGTAGATAAACCATTCTCTTGGAGATGCCAGGCAATAAAATAAGTACGAAGACATATAAAAATCTCTGTTACCCAAACAATTACTCAAACCCTGATGCAAACAATCGGCCATAATTTCTGCCCAATCTAAATATTGCTCTCCTTGGAGGATAACTTGTATGAAAAAGTACATCCAATCTTCCCAATAATACGCATGTTGGCTGCCCTTCAGTCTGTGTAATAATACCACAATATCCCTCACTTCTTTAATCAGATGATCCCTAGTAAGTGGTCTGGGCAACCTTGAACCACCCTTCTGAAATTTCAGCAGCCAGTTCCTTGCTATCACACTTTTATAAGTCAATTTCTTCTCTGAGAAATGCCCATAGGAAGAGGTAATATCAAGGATGGAATACGCCTCTTTAGGTGGTATCTTCATTACGGACATGAGGGTTTGTCTGTTGACATAAAACAATACATCACCGTTTGCATTTCTGATGCATCTGTTTTGGGGTTCATACCTATTTATACATTCCTGAACCAGTTCTGGGCAGTGCATAGCCTTGGGAAAAGCCGCAGCTTCAACTAAACCACTGTCTACTATTTTCTTCATCATAGGGGTTTGCACAGGGTTTCTAGACCTTTCTCTAAATTCTTCTAAATCATATTGTATCAGTGCAGTATCCCCAAATTCAGAGTGAGAATAGGTAAGACTAGGACCATGTTCATTCCCCAAACATGTAGCTTTCAAAGCCATACTTGGAGGATTACAATGAAACACACTTCAAATTTTGAAAATAATGACAGAAACTTAAGAGATTCTTCTTTCTGGCTAAGAAAAAGGAATAGCACATAGGAAGAACAAAACTCACCTTCAAGATATCTGAATTCACTGCGAAATTTGAGTAACAAGAACCTTACACTTCCTGCGCTATTCTCCTCCGTGTTGCACAGTATGTTCACTTGCTAAATTTGGCTTGTTCTTAATTAATAATGGCACTAACCAGATTGAATAATTATCATTCAGAACAATACGTGCCAAAATATTTGAAAAGACGTGAATCCTGACCTCTTCATTAATAGCAAGTATTGTTCATGCGCCATCATGATGTATAATAATTATCCATAACCTCTGCCAAATTAGAACTCTCAGTTTCATAATGAGTCTCTGACATATTTTCCTCCAACTTTCCCGCTAAATTTTGACTTAGAAAGCCTCGGGAATAAATGAGACCAAAATCACCAAATCTTTGAATTATTGAACCATCGAACCTTTAGGGTGTGGTTCAATGCAGTGGTTCGACCATACCAATTGAATCACATAAATGGGCAAAGGATTCACTTACGGGAATATTGAACTTAAGCTCATGAACCATTGAACTTATTAGGATATAGTTCAATATGAAGGTTCAACGACGCAAGGGTTACATAGACCAACGGACAGTCACGTGACTTTTGTAAAAGGCTTCCAACCAGGAGACAGTGAACCATTGAACCTTGAACCATGCTATAGAGTACGAGCAGAGGGTTCAACAATACATTAATTACACAAGATAACTGCATGACACGACTTATTAGAAGGCAATGAGCATTGAACCTTGGACCGTAGAACCATTGAACTATTGACAAAAATGGTTCAAGTTCAACCCAAAAACTTGAAGACGTTTAAAATACACAGAACAATAGCTTGCTGTTTGAGACACTTTAGACATATCGAACCATTGAACTTTGAACTTTGAGAATGGTTCAGGTTCAAAGGTTCAAACCTTAAGTAACCTCACCCACAAAGACGATAAACAGGTAAAATTTGAAGGATTAAGAGTCGATTTAAGAAACAAAGATATGACCAAAAACATAACACATCAAACCGGCTCTTATTCAGGAAATATTACCAATAAATAAATAAGGGCGACTCAAAAGGTAACACATTCCAACCATAATATCTGATGATAACTCCCATTGGGTAGGGCTTGAAGTAGCTTCATTGTCAGGCGGTTAGAGGTTTTAATAACTTTAGAACCTTGGAGTCGGGAGTTCTAAAAACTCCCGACTCCCCAACTTAATAACTTGAACCTTTAAACTTGAAAGTAGAGTCGGGCCTTTTTAGGGTTAGGAAACTAAATGAATTCCCGACAACTCATAGGAATATAAAACTTGACTTTAATAAATCATTTACTTTTTAAGCTTTAGAACTTTATAAATTCCCTCTGAGGTAAGTAAATAAAGTTTCCTCTATAATCATGCTTTAACTCACTTTTCTTGACTTTGGAGAAATATATAATGCTTTGTGATGTCAAGGTAGAATTTTACTCCATGGATGACTCATAAGCTTTTTGGAAACTTACTTCACGCTGAAGAGGAAAAACCTTGTATCTTTCACAAAATAACTCCATTTTGCATGAAATTTAGATAGTAAGGTGAATACAGCCTCCTGAGCAAAACCCATAAAATATTTTTGCTCCAGCAACCAGAATCTCAGATTTTGACCTTATTTGCAAATTGTAGATGAGAAAAAGTGAAGCTAAAAATCTTGCACATGGTAAAGCATTTTGGCATGAAAACTGGCTAGATTGGGTATGCTATAGTTATAATCAAGCTCATAAAAGGATTCTATACCAGCTCTTACGGATTTTCAAATTTAATTGTTTTCACGTTTCGGCAGGCTTAAGGACATATACAAGAATGTATTGAAAGTTTGAAATTTTTCAAGTTTAAATTTTTGGGCAACAACAAGCTTTGATTGGGGACAAGGACTGCAAAGGATGAAGCAAGGAATCCAAAATCTCAATGCATGGACCAATGCTTATTCATTGGGCAATAGAGTCAGAGAACACAGGGGAAAAAGAGGAACCAGAGTAAACCAAAAACATGACAAAACAGGAAAGGAAACTAACTACCAGCACAACAAAAACTCCTAATATGTACATGACATGAAAATCCTACCTCTAGTGACTCCAGGATGGTCATGCAAATCCATTAACTGACTGGGAGAAATAAATGCCCAAGTGGAAAAGAGAGATGTACCCGTGAAGTGCCTGCAAACTCAGAAGCCATCCCCTGATCTGAGACAAAAATTTAAAATTTATTAACCAAGAAGGCTCCTTGAATGATGTGTCAAAACTAAACAACCACTTTGCATCATAGACCTCTGTAATCTCCTCAATAGGCTCCTACATATAATCATTTCTACCTGCAGCATCCAAATTGATATCCCATTCCTTAAAAAACTAGTTGAATCACTAGAAGACCAATTATCAACTATAAGTGTCTCATGCAAAAATGGAAGTTTATCAAGCCAAAAATCTGCATTACAAACAGTATGTTTAGGTGACTAAAAATCATCCCCAACTGGAACAATCTCATCTTTCTCTGTAAGATTTGGCTCAAGAATGTCATGACACAATTCATCTTCTTTGTCTATAGCCTACGGATCAGAAATGACAACCTCTTCTCTAGACAGAAATTCATCTTCATAGGCATTAAGGCACTAGTTCGGAATGTAAACAGTATGAGGTTCATCACATTTGTTTACTTGATCACTTTCAGCAAAGCTATTATGGCTATTTTTAACATCATCTTCCAGATTTTGTTTAAAATTTTTGGTATCCAGATTTTCAAAATGAAAAGATTCAAAGGTGAAATCATTTCTGATCTCTTCTTGCAGCCATACCTCCATATGATTGGTGTCTTCGATAGATGAGCATCTCAGAACGTATTTCTAAGAATAGTGGTGTCTTCGATAGATTAAAATTTCATTAGATTGCCTCAAAAAACACACACAACTATGCCACAAAGCGGAATCAGACATAGTTCATTTCCAACATTAACCCTTCGAGGAAAGTACAAGCAACATTAACCAGTTTCAATAGCAAAATTATTAAACATGAAAGACAGAACAAAACACAGATTTATGTGGGGAAAACCCTTACGGGTAAAAAACCCCACACTCCAAAAGCCCAGATCGCCATTGTATTATTCAGCAACAAAAAATATAGTTACAATACAATTCAAGCACTAAGCCTTTCATGGAGATTAACATCCTGTTCCATCTAGAGATAATTCGACAGTCTCTCCTCTCCTTTGTCTATCTTTCCCAGTTCCAGGTATCACACTCATCCAGTATTCAGAACTACATGTCCATGCATGAGTGTCAAGACTACTCTTCTTCATCTCTCATAACCAACCGAATAGAATAGCCTGTATCTCTCTCTCTCTCTTTGTCTCCCTCTCTTCCTTGCACACTTTCCCTCTATTACAATGCATTTAACATATCACATTACAGAATTGAACATTCGGTTCAACTACCATAATGGACCAGACAGTTACAAGAGGCAACCGTTCAATTGACAATATTAGTGATATGCATTGCCAATACAACATTGGCTATTCTGTCCTTCCGCCATGTCAAGGAGCCATGTCACCACTGTCAAACGAATTCCTAGCATCCCAGCTCATAACCATTTCCACGACTATTCATATTCGTGAGATCTAATTATCCCACATTCATCAGCCAGTGATCCTTTGATCGCTTTATATACAAGACCACTCAGTAAGACTATCGTCGGCAATTTTATTGCCGACGATGCCAGTCTAAACCTCATCGAAATAGCCCAAGCCATCAGAGACCACTCCACCATCCACATCGATGGTTCCTTGTCCCACTGATACCCAAGCCTTCATCAGCAACACACATAACAGTTAGAGTGACATCTTAGAGCTTAGCTGATAGTTCAAGCTAGGCCGAACACCTTTCCATCGGAGAGACACCAACTATTGTAGAGACTACACAAACCTTTGCCAATAGTTACAGTTACACCAATCGGTGTAGCACAAGCGATCAGAGAGAGAACTTAAGACAAGGACAACAATAATAGTCAAGCCGATGGACATAATACCATCAGTGAAACATACTCCATCGCTAGAACACAAACAAGTTATGCCGAAGACCCCCGTTTTGCCAATAGCACATTGCAGGAACACCACCATCGGGAAGACACAAACGGTCATAGTAACAAACAGATCGCTGAGACAAAGAAAAGCACAAGCCGATGCTTGTAATCTAAGTCACAAGTACTCAACATTCTCCCACTTGATGAAGGAATTACAGGAAACCATCAATGCTTGAAGTCACTATATCAGCTTAGACACTTGAAGGTATTCATATCATTAGACTCATGCCACCTACATATACACCCATCAACTGCAAATACAAGCTCCATGTGTCAACTAGTTGAAGAAGACCAAATACATCCAAGAACTCCCACTGCATGGGTAATGAAAATCTAAAAAAAATAGATCATGGCATACAAAGTCCACCAATAGCATCACATAGAAAGTGTAAACATCATGTAGTATCAAGGAAACATCCACAATGATACACAACACCTATAATCAAATAACCTGCAAGAACAACTCCTCACCACTAGTCCAGAACTCTCCCAAGTTCTCCACACCCAACAAAGGAAAGAGATAATAGAACTTCCATGTCATCACCCAAGAACATAAGTGAAAACACATGACCACAAACTAGTGGTCACCTCAGCTACAATCAAACCTCAAACCAATGTAGTGTGAAACAAACCATCCGGGAAGATAACTAGGACCATAGAGAGTAACTCTACACATCATATACCTATAGACAATCCTTCTACATACACCTCTAAGTGCCAACTGTGTCAAGTATGATCTCCTTTTCAAAACCCCAAAGAGAATAGCATAACAACACCCAAACAAACATTCAATCTTAAGAGATCAAATTCAACATATGTAATCATGCAACTAACATGGATGTAAGCCTCTCAAACCAAAGAAGATCAAACTAATCCATTTATTGTTTCAGGAAATCAGCCCATAAAGCCATCTCCTAATAGTCCTCATTAATGAACGATATCTTAAATTCAAATGCATAAGGAGATAATCATGCTATCCATCTCTCACAATGAATCCTCCAGAACCATCTATGAGCAGTTCAAGATCCATGTCTATGAAAGGAAGCATAAAACACCTAAGATAAACAATGGGCAATACCTCTCAAGTAATAAACTGCTGAGTAGACCATGAGCGGGGATAAGAATGCTCCTCCAAGAGAAATCTCCTCATAGGTCTCTATTGAACTCACATCCAACTAAGGTGTAGGCTTCTCAGACTTTCTACTAAAATCTTCATTAAGAGTAACCATCAACAACACTTCTCTCATCTCAAGAGAATTATAGCCTCACCTTATTCTCCATGTACCCATGAGCATCTACAAATAATCATTCCATACTAAACTCCAAATGCATCTCTGCACCAACATGAAGTAATCAAGCAAAAGATCAACACACCCAATACACAGAGAATCACTAGACCATTGTCAAAGCTCCAATCATCTGAATCAGGAACTTATCATGACATCATGATCTAACCATCTCCCTTAGGAGATTCCATGCTCTAGGTGAACATAACCATGGTCTCAAGAGCAATGTATCATGCCAAAAATCAAATGCATAAATCAAGAAAATACCATTACATGAAACAAACAAAACTCTAAACCAACATCACTTGTCAAGCACCACCAACATCTCAGCCAAGGATTTCATGAATCCTCCATGGCTCCAAGATGTTACACATCCTCAAATAGTGTCCTTGCAAATGCGAAAGAACCCTTCTATAGCAACATGATCTAAGATCTCCTCCTAGTAACATCTGCAACACTAAAAAAGATCATTCACTACTAAATGATGAACACAAAGTCAATGCTAAAACTCCCACTGAATTGTAACAACTGAGCTTCCAAGCATCATGACCAAACATCTCCTAATCTGAAAATCCTCTAGGTCCACACTTTAACATGTCCATGTGACAAAAAAAAAACAAGTGGCACCAAGATCTCCAAACCAAGGAAATACACTATCACTGTCAGTAGCTTACACAAACCTGTGTATCCAAGCTATTCATGACATCATGATACACATGCTACAAGTCTCCTTAACCGACTATTCATGTACTTTATAACATCCATCCTCTCATCCTGAAGTAGTCATACCAATGCACAAGTGACCACAGACAAGGCCAGCTAACTAATCTGCATAAACACTAAAATAATCTTGTGGATAAAGATAGTCCACATCTGAGTAATCTCACTGTAGCTTAATAGGTGATCAACCCACAAAACTACATAACTTGTAGATTCAACCAATGTACCATGCCAACTCACTATTACATTGGAAACTGCAAAACTGAAATCTCAAAGAATAGATAACAATGTAGATAACATGACTCACGCACCAGATTACTTACAAATCTAATTTGTCAAACATGTCCACAACTTGAGCACCATAGTCTAGAAAACCAAAAGCATTACCATAGAGATGCTGAGTGACATATCACATACTAGCACTCCCACGCAGAGAAAGCATTTCACCTCCTCACACCGTGCATAGAGTATGCATGCAAAACTACAACTATATCATCTAGCAACACCCCAAAAGCCAGGGTCTAGAAATAACTTAACTGCAGCTTCACAAAACCACAAGTTTTTCTCTTGACCATGTAAAACCTGCAAAACCACTGTGTTTAAAAAACACCCATGCACATCCATACCCACTTCACATCTGGAAGACCAAGAATATGAATCAAGAAACACCATAACGGTTAAACTAGAAAAATGGATCATCATGAATATGCATAACCATAGATTTTAGGAAAAACTATGAAACCCCTCAAAACCAAGGAACATGATTCTAAGACATGCAAGTACAGAGCATCCATTAAAGGAAACAACAGTTCAGGAACTTCAGGCCCACTTGTAGACCAACTCCATAACCACCAACATGCACATGCATCTGAGGGAGACAGGCTATCGCAAAAGCTCCTAGATCTTCCAATGATCAACTCCATAGCCTTTATGCAATTGGGGCAATAGAAACAATGCTTTCCAATACTAGGAACAAATATCCAGCATATACACACTTCTCCATGGTTAAGCAGCAACACAAACTTCTTCATATCACAAGGAAGCCTCTCACACAGACACCCAATATGAAAGTTATTACAGAGACAACCACAAAGCATAATCCACCCCATGCAATAGGATTATACATTGTCAACTAAGAGCCTCAGGCCACATCATTTCAATATGACCAGCTGCAGTTTCTCCATCTTCACCATCCTTCAAGCACCTACTGTAACATGAAGACAAGATCAACTACCAGACTTCACTCAAAACAAGGATCAAACATCAGACGATTCCTTCAGATTTCCTCAAGCCTGTCTCACTAAGAAATCATCACAGAAGGAATACCCAGACCTTATACACCAAGAACTCTTACATGTAAACACATGCAACACACAAACGTACATATGTGAGGAACAAAGCAGATCTTAGAAGAAGGCTTTGATACCACTTGTAAGGAAATGAGAGCATCTCAGAACGTATTTCTAAGAATAGTGGTGTCTTCGACAGATTAAAATTTCATTAGATTGCCTCAAAAAACACGCACAACAATGCCACAAAGCAGAATCATACATAGTTCATTTCCAACATTAACCCTTAGAGGAAAGTACAAGAAACATTAACTAGTTTCAACAACAAAATTATTAAACATGAAAGACAGAACAAAACACAGATTTACGTGGGGAAAACCCTTACGGGTAAAAAACCCCACACTCCAAAAGCCCAGATCGCCATTGTATTATTCAACAATAGAAAATATAGTTACAATACACTTCAGGCACTAAGCCTTTCATGGAGATTAACATCCTATTCCACCTAGAGACAATTCGACAGTGTTTCCTCTCCTTTGTCTGTCTTGCCTAGTTCCAAGTATCACACTCATCCAGCATTCAGAACTACATGTCCATGTATGAGTGTCGAGACTACTCTTCTTCGTCTCTCATAACCAACTGAACAGAATAGCCTCTATCTCTCTGTATCTCCCTCTCTTCCTCGCACACTTTCCCTCTTTTAAAATGCATTTAACATATCACATTACAGAAGAGAACATTCGGTTTGACTACCATAATGGACTAGACAGTTACAAGAGGCAACCATTCAATTAACAATATTAGTGATATGCATTGCCAATACAACATTGGCTATTCTGTCCTTCTGCCATGTCAAGGAGCCATGTCACCACTGTCAAATGAATTCCTAGCATCCCAGCTCATAACCATTTCCATGACTGTTCATATTCGTGAGATCTAATTATCCCACATTCATCAGCCAATGATCCTTTGATTGCTTTATATACAAGACCACTCAGTAAGACTATTGTCGGCAATTTTGTTGCCGACGATGCCAGGCTAAACCTCATCGGAATAGCCCAAGCCATCAGAGACCACTCCACCATCCACACCGATGGTTCCTTGTCCCACCGATACCCAAGCCTTCATCGGTAACACACATAACAGTCGGAGTGACATCTTAGAGCTTAACCGATAGTTCAAGCTAGGCTGAACACCTTTCCATCAGAGAGACACCAACTATCACAGAGACTACACAAACCTTCGCCGATAGTTACAGTTACACTGATCGGTGTAGCATAGGCAATCATAGAGAGAACTTAAGATAAGGCTGACAGCAATAGTCAAGCCGATGGATAGAATACCATCGGTGAAACATACTCCATCGCTGGAACACAAACAAGTTACACTGAAGGACCCCATTTCACCGATAGCACATCGTAGGAACACCACCATCGGGAAGACACAAACGGTTGGAGTAACAAACAGATCGCTAAGACAAAGAACAACACTAGCCGATGCCTGTAATCTGAGTCACAAGTACTCAACATTTACAACCTGATTTGCTTTCCAAAGGCCACTTAAAATCAAGTCATCCTTAATCTTCATAGCATCTTGTTGAGCAATTTTAATATCATTTACTTTACTCCATCTCAAATCAAATTGAACATCTAGATGCAATGCAGAAATAAAAGTATAGAGCAAGAGTTTCCTACTTGGTTGAATAGAGGTTGGACTCTTTTTGAGCAGCTAGTTGAAGCTATCCACAAAATCTCTGATTGGCTCGCTCTCTTGCTTATGAATATTGAAAATTTGACATAGTAGAGAAGCTTCATCAACAGGGCCTTTATACCTTCCCAAGAACTTATTCTTCAATGAATCCCAATCAGTAATACACTTATCTTCCAAATAATAAAACCAATCTGCTACATGCCCAAAAAGAGATTTAATAAACAAATGAACAAAAACATTTTCCTCACTTACCCCCAACACTCCACATGCAACGGTGAATGTCAAAATGTGATCTTCAGCATCTTGATGGTTCTCTCCACTGAACTTCAGAAAGTGCTTTCTTGATCCTTCAGGTAATGATGAATATTGTGGCACAGAAAGAGGTCCAAAATGAATTCCCCATGGCTAGGAAGAAATCAATACCATATTGTAATTCTAAAAAATAAATCAGTAGAGGTCTTCACCAAAATAGAATGTTTCTAGATATGTTCCACGTCATAGAGCCGCCAACCTTCGTCCTTGAGGAGGCACCTTTAAATTTATGGGGAAAATAAAAACACCGTTCTTCAATTTTGAATCCCTAGTAGAGTCGCCAAAAATCTATTAGTTAACAAATTTGTCACTTCAACTTTATACTCTCTTGCCCACATCAAATGACAACCTGACCAACAGTTGAGTCACTTGCAATGGTAGTTGCAAGTGCTCTCTGCTTGTTTTACAAGGCGCAGCTACCTTCGAATGATTTGTAATGAATGGAACACAGGGTATGCTTTTCACCAGAAAGAAGAAAAGGAGATACTAACACCTACCCATAACCATGGAAATAGATGCAATTAATTAATTTTAAAAGAAGTGGATGCAAATAAATGATGCAAAGTCCATTTACCCAACACCCATGAATGAGAAACAAGAAAAGAATAGACAACAAATTCTCCTCAATAGATGAGTTATTCTGAATTCAAAGCCTCATAAACAATCACATACATAGTCTGATACAACATATAGAACATCAGAGAGTGATTACAAAGACACAAAGGACATATGCAATCAAAAGAGAACATTAATAAGTACACAGACTCAGAAATACTTTCTTTATTTCTCCAATGTAGATATGAGTTCAAAGCCTCAATTGCTATACAATAAAACGATGTTGAAAAGAAAGCTACTCCCCTACTTCCCCTGTTCCCAGAACAATAGAAAAGATAAAAATATCCCCAACTTTGGAAGATTTTTACAATAAATAAGCCTCCACTAACAAGACTTTTTAGTTTTCTGTAACTGCCTCCTCACTGATATTTCAAATTCCAAATCTTTATCTCCTTATTCTACATAACCGTCTCTTGAAAGAAAGTCACAATAAAACCTTTATTTCTTTCTCGTAACTAATTATTAGGAAGGATTTTGATTTTCCTTCTTCGCGATCATAAGAAGAGAAAGATATTTCTTAAAACCCACCTTGACCTTTCGATAAGTCATTTTAATTTGTTTTCTTCTTAATAGTTTTATTTCTCTTCAAGAGGCAAAGTATGTGACCTGTCGTAATTTGGACCTCTACTTATCCCATGCATCCTAAGATTTTGTAAACTGGAAAATGTGAAATGTGACAAATTATTTAAGTGAGTTTGTATATAGAAATGTCCTCCAAATAATTAGAGAGTCGACCAAAACACTGGGCTGAAATTTGATGTAGGTATTCTTCAAATAGTGCAGTTGTTTTCACTATATCATTCCTAAATTATTCATCATGGGTACCCGTGCTTCATAGTGGAATTAATTTTTGTATTCCTTGCTTTCTTTTATCATGTCCTCAGTCAAAGCATTAACATCATAATTTTTACAAAAGAATCTCACAAATTCCATATCTGAATCTATTAAATACAAGTAGAACTTCTATATCTGCTTCCTTTTTCTTTACCATGTCAATTTCTGTGACCATTTTCTGAAACTCATCTGGGTAGATATTAGGGAGGTGAGTAAAGCCAAAATAGGTCAACTACTAGTTTCCTTGTTGGAATGAATAGGAGACTCACCAGGAGTATCATGTTATACCTTCTCCTTCATTATAAACCATACCAGAATCAGACAGATTTGCCTTTGGATCTAGATTCTTTTTAGAATTACTAATTTCACCCATTTGCTTCTGATGTATTGTATGCTCACACTGACTTAGAAAACCCTCTTTTGTCTCAGAGCACTTTCTCATTTCACTTTGGTGTCCAGATTCTGGTATACCAAGACCTAATGAAGCATATATTATAGTTTCATCACATTCTGTAAAGTACTGACGAAGAAACTTAACAATCACAATCTTTTATGTTTATCTGATAAAAAAAATGCCACGTTAGAAGGGCAGCAATACTATAAATATAAAATCCACACTGGCACATGTAAAAGAGCTTCGATGGAAAATTCAGATGCAAGCTTCTTTTAAGAGCAAGGGATCAAAATCAATCTCCATTCCAAAGCATTTTAGAAATGATATGGCTGCTTTAACACTGCAATTCACTTGAACACTCCAGCCATAATATCTGACGATAACTCCCATTGGGTACGACTCGAAGTAGCTTCATTGTCAGGCAGTCGGAGGTTTTAATAACTTTAGAACCTTGGAGTTGGGAGTTCTAAAACTCCTGACTCCCCAACTTAATAACTTGAACCTTTAAACTTGCAAGTAGAGTCGGGCCTTTTTAGGGTTAGGAAACTAAATGAATTCCCGACAACTCATAGGAATATAAAACTTGACTTTAATAAATCATTTACTTTTTAAGTTGTAGAACTTTATAACTTCCCACTGAGGTAGGTAAATAAAGTTTCCTCTCTAATCATGCTTTAACTCACTTTTCTTGAATTTGGAGAAATATATAATTCTTTGTGATGTCAGGTTAGAATTTTACTCCGTGGATAACTCAGAAGCTTTTTGAAAACTTACTTCACGCTGAAGAGGAAAAACCTTGTATCTTTCACAAAATAACTCTGTTTTGTATGAAATTTGGATAGTATGGTGAATGCACCCTCCCAAGAAAAACCCAGAAAATGTTTTTGCTCCAGCAACTAGAATCTCAGATTTTGACCTTATTTGTAAATTGCAGATGGGAAAAAGTGAAGCTACAAATATTCCACATGGTAAAGCATTTTGGCATGAAAAATGGTCAGATTGGGTATGTTGCGGTTATAATCAAGTCCATAAAAGGATTCTGTACCAGCTCTTACAGATTTTCAAATTTAATTGTTTTTGCATTTTGGCAGGCTCAAGGACATATACAAGAATGCACTGAAAGTTTGAAATTTTTCAAGTTCAAATTTTCAGGCAAAAAATCTGAATGCTTCAATCAAAACTTCAATTCATAGAATTTAAATTGAAGTTCATTGAATTCTCTAGGTAGTCATATTTATTTTCATGGCTTCATCTTTTGTTTCATTGCATTGATACTTACATGACAGAAGCAGTATACATAAATTAATTTTATCTTCAAAGCATAGGCATTATGATCTACTTTTACCATTCCATATATAAGGTTTTCTCTCCTTTTGTAGTTGCTCTTCTTGGCATAGATTGTTGTTAAATCGTGCCCTCTAATGCTTTCTAATTTGCAATTGTGTAGTGCTTCTCTAGTTCTGGCTCGTTCAAGGAGACATCGAGATTGAAGTCATCATTCCAGATTGGTATTATCATTTCAGAGACATGATTGATACATGTCATACTCATTGATGGTATACACGTTGTAGTGATATACATTGATTTATCATTGGCATACACATTGATATACGTTGGTCATATACACGTTGACAAACTTTTCTTAGTGGATAAGACATAAGATACATATTGACCATGGCATATTCATGGACATGTATACAGGTTGTTGTTACTTACTTCAGTAGACATGTATATATTATGGTTTGTCATATTTCACTTGTCATATGGTTGCATGCATGCTTGATATATTGTATATAATTGATCGTCATTCATAAGGTATTGACACCTTATACATCCTTGCCACTAATAAAGAATTGATATCTTATAAATATTTCATTTATAAACTATCAATGGCTTATTTACGCAAGGTTGATAAGTTATTAATAACTTGTGTTACACAAGGATGGTTATTTGATCAAGACCTAATTGCAAAAGAATTGGCATAAGACTATGTGAGCTTGGCAAAAGACACGGTATTTTTTCTGGCATAATATGTGAAAACAATTTGGGTATATACTTGGAATATTTTTTGTGACCATGGTATACACAAGTGACATTATGGCATGAGAAGGTAATAATATTGTCTATTTTATTTTTGAACAAAACATCATAACACCCAAAGGAGTTTCAAAAAAAAAAGAAAGGGGGAATTCAGAGAGTTTTTGGGGAGGAGACTATTGTGTTGGAGGCAGCTCAAACCCTAGTGGGGAGATACTAGGGCACTGGGGTGCTTCTCGGGCAGGGGAGTTTTGGAGCATTTCATTTGTTTTGGGCTGAGAGGGTTGCATGGCCTTGGGGGTAGACATCAACAAGGTGCGGTGTTTGTGGTGGTTAAAATTTTCCAGGTGACCCTGATCCATTTATGTTATTATTGCAGCATGGGAAATAATACATTTATATTTAGCATAAACTTGATACATTTTTTTTGTGAAAGCACTTCACAGTGTTGCATATGTTCCCGCATGCATAGATGAGCTCTGGAATCTCAGATGAAATGGGATATTCCAGAAATGCTATCTACTGGAGCAGGGGATATACTCTATAATTTTTTTTGAAACTGTGATATTGTTGATTTCCAGTGAGGCACTTTCATTGCTAGTAAGGCACATAGGTGAGGCTTTGTAAGCAGGGAATGATTTGATCAAGCCAGTGAGGCATTTACCGAGTGGTTTTTTAGCCCTATGAGGGTTTTCCACTCTTAAGAAAAAAAAAACCACTGTGTTGTGATTTCTTGGTGGGCTTTGTGAGTTTCATGTTGTTATACTTTTTCATTTATCTTGCTCGATAATATTTGTTGATAAAATATTGTTTTACCTTTTCGTTCTGATCCTACATTCTTTTCATTCCATAAGAGGGCATCGTTTTGAGGGCTCTAGTTTAGATACTTACCTATTTGAGAGCTTCCATTCTGGTGCAGGCAGGAAGGATGTTGTCAGGGTCATGGGTTTGGCCTTATAACTACCAATTGCATTAGCTTGGTAGTTTTTTTTTAAGTTTTTTTTTTAACAAATCTATTATGTGCATAGCTTGTAATGTGGCATGTCATGAGACCACATTTATTTAGGCCTTTTGCAGATTAGTTCGTGTGCCTCTTTGTGCTTTGTTTGGCACAGGCAGTGAGGACGTGGCATGGGATGTGGAGTCTGGTTTTAGAGTCAGCAATTGCATTTGCTTAATAGTACTAGGTCCTTTTCAACCGCTTCCTTTTAATAATAAAATTTGGAGAACCTCCTAGTGTGAATGGCTAACTTATGACTGATCCTATTTTAGGTTTTCTAGTGTTTTTTATTTCAAACCTTTTGTATCAGGCTGCATACCAAATTATTTTTATTTGATAGAGAAGCGGAGCTGCTGCTATTAGTAAGTGGTCCCAGATCGAGAGGCTTCCAACTACTTTAAAATGGTAAGCTTTCTATCTGCAATAAAATCATGTTTAACTCTCTCTTCTCTTTAGGAACAATCTATTTTTAATCAAAGATACTCCTCTCATATCTTTTGAAGAGAAATTGACATTATTGTGCACTAAAATGAAAGTATGGATGAAGAGGGTTTTGATTCTACAGGAAGTCATATTTTAATTTTTGATCCTTTGTGGATTTCAGGGTATTTGCATTGTTGGTTGTAGATTTTATTGTATTACAGGTAGTTTAGTTCAATGGTTTGATTATATTCAGTACTAGTGTATTATGGCTTGCGTTATGTCTCCAAGTCACTGCATTAGGGATTAGTTCGCCAGGTTCTTGTATCCATACCCATACATTGTAAATTCTCCCAAAATACCATTGACTCATCTTAACATCAAGATGATTGTTCCACATGCAGAAATATTGCTCTTATCTTGAAACTTGGACAATGCCATTTGTCATCTCAACGAGTACTTTTCAAGTGGTAGACTGATGAGTTTCTCCTTTTCTTTGCTAATGATTAATCAACTAAACAAGATCAACTTGCTAATAGGTGAAAATCGATAGTTTGACAAGCCAAGTTCTAGATGGTGAGACACTTTACTTAATGTTTGAACTCTATTTTTCTGTGAGTTAAACATTGGGTATTTAACCAGTACTGCAACAGTTACTTAATGAAATTGTATGCGAGCATAGTCAAATTTCTTTATTTCTATTTTCAGAACCTCTATATGCAAGCCTAATTACATATTCCCTACAGAAGATAACGTAAGGATGGACTTGGAAATCTAATGCAGAGGTAGGAGGACCAAAACTATCCTCAATAACATTAAAAAATAAAAGAACTAATCCAATTGCTTTGGTCAGGTTTAAGAGAACATTAATACATATTTTTCCTCTAATTTTCATGAAGATCCAATGGTAGGAGAGAAAGTTATGACTCTTTTCCCAAAACTACAAACCTTAGGCAGCGTTCAGACCTGCCCTCACCAAAATTGCAATATCTCTCACAAAACTTAATGAAATTATACCAAACCAAAATAATTGTAAACTATAAACACATATCTTTCCATCCATATATTATATGCATCAATATGAGGCTGTACCAAGTCGTACCATACATATTTTCAGACTGTATTTTTAGAAAATTAAACTCTGCAGACCTACCCTCAATAAAAATGCCATAACTTATTAATGAAATTTGATGCAACAAAAATAAATAGAAAGTATACTCAATACTCTTTCCAACCATATATGGCTTGCTCCTATATATGTCCTTACAAAACCGTACCAAATGCTGCAACAGGACTGTTGCAGGGAAAATCAGAAAATTACAATCCATAAAACACTCATATCTTTCACAAAAATAAATAAAAATGCATGGGACAAGAAGCAAATGGAAGGTGGTTGAAGGATCTAACATTTTCAATCCATTAGGCATCCATTCAATTCCATATAGGGCCATACAATAGCAAAAGACAACAAATTTCTGAAGGAAAATATAGGAAAACATTGTTTTTTCTCATTCCATACTCAAATCTTCAACCACCCACGAATTCTTCATGGTTACAAGGCCTTTTAAAGGCATTAAAACATGTCTCTTCAATTCATAACTGATTTGGAGCAAACTAAGAGCCAAATGATTCTTCACCTTCCAACTTTGCATCTTTTTTCCAATTTTACATTGACAACCTTTACATGGTTTGCAATATTTTGCATTTTTGAAACTCCTAATGACCTAAACACATAAAAATGACTTGATAAACCTCATTACAATGTGGAAGCATACAAATTTAATCAAACTCAAAGATTTGTCTAGGGCAATATTAATTTGCCAAGGTGCTCCTGCACCATACAACCAACCAACAAAATTTCCAAGTCCCTTGGAAATGTATCTGTAACAAAAGTCTCTTTCCTTTGTCTTTATCTTCAATCTTCTCAGCTTCAATCTTCAAATCTTCATACCAATAGAAAGGTGACCAACCAACCAACAGAACAAACTACCATCTTCACAGAGCATCCTCAGGCTCCTTCTACTCCCATCAGTGGAGTATTCTTCAGACTGCAACATCAAGTGCTTCTTCAGGTATCCATCTCTCTCACTGCTTCACAACAAACCAACTCACCAAACCATCCATCTCACCTAACAACAGATCTTGGTGATGCACCTACCACTCTCTCCTCAGTGGTTTCTCTATGCATCCTTCTCCAGCCAAATCTCTATTGGAGAATGGTCATGATAGACCTCATCTTGTCTGCCCACACACAACCTTAGAAAACATCTTTCTGTAGCTAGATGGATAAGCACCTGCAACCAAAAAACTGAGCAACACAAAATCCAAAAGGTGTAGATTGCCTCCCTCGGTGATCTATCTACACAATCAAGATCTTCTCGCTCTTCACCTGCCTTCTCAGTGACAGGAAAAAAAAATACACACCACCCAAATCTTTCGCCAGCTCTGCTACCAATTTGATGCAGAGGGAGGAGGACCAAAACTATCCTCAATAACATTAAAAAATAAAAGAACTAATCCAATTGCTTTGGTCAGGTTTAAGAGAACATTAATACGTATTTTTCCTCTAATTTTCATAAAGATCCAATGGTAGGAGAGAAAGTTATGACTCTTTTCCCAAAACTACAAACCCTAGGCAGCGTTCAGACCTGCCCTCACCAAAATTGCAATATCTCTCACAAAACTTAATGAAATTATATCAAACCAAAATAATTGTAAACTAGAAACACATATCTTTCCATCCATTTATTATATGCATCAATATGAGGCCATACCAAGTCCTACCATGCGTATTTTTAGACTGTATTTTTAGAAAATTAAACTCTGCAGACCTACCCTCAATAAAAATGCCATAACTTATTCAAATCTTAATGAAATTTGATGAAAAAAAAAGAAATGAAAAGTAGACTCAATACTCTTTCCAACAATATATGGATTTCTCCTTTATATGTCCTTACAAAACCGTACCAAACGCTGCAACAGAACTGTTGCAGGGAAAATTAGAAAATTACAATCCATAAAACACTCATATCTTTCACAAAAATAAATAAAAAATGCATGGGACAAGAAGAAAATGGAAGGTGGTTGAAGGATCTAACATTTTAAATCCATTAGGCATCCATTCAATTCCATATAGGGCCGTACAATAGCAAAAGACAACAAATTTCTGAAGGAAAATACAGGAAAACATTGTTTTTTCTCATTCCATGCTCAAATCTTCAACCACCCACGAATTCTTCATGGTTACAAGGCATTTTAAAGGCATTAAAACATGTCTCTTCAGTTCATAACTGATTTGGAGCAAACCAAGAGCCAAATGACTCTTCACCTTCCAACTTTGCATCTTTTTTCCAATTTTACATTGACAACCTTTACATGGTTTGCAATATTTTTTTGAAACTCCTAATGACCTAAACACATAGAAATGACTTGATAAACCTCATTACAATGTGGAAGCATACAAATTTAATCAAACTCAAAGATTTGTCCAGGGCAATATTAATTTGCCAAGGTGCTCCGGAACCAAAATCAAATTATGATTTCTTTTCACCAAGAAAATATCTATTATATATGTATATACTTTAGTAAGATCTCATTACTATGCACAAAACTGGGATTTATTATAATTATTATTCGCTGTATAACTCCTTGTTTTGTTTTAAACTACATTTTTTTTAGAGAAAAAGAAAAAACAAAAAAAAATCTTCCTTTGATTATGTTAGCATTAGGCACTTGAAATATAATGATCTTTCTGCAATAAAAAGGCGTTGGGCATTCATATGTCTTCGTGTTATGCCATGGAAGTATTACTAATCTACTTCCTTAGATCTATCACCAAATCATCTTACGATTCTCTTTGGTTTAAAATCAATCTTACTTCATTTTATAAATCTAAATGGGTTCTTATATAACCGATATCTTATGATTCCCTTAGTTTATATTTTTAAAACTTTTAGTAAAAGATCTTCATTTGAATGAATCTTCTTGTAGTAAATTCTTTAATCTTATCTTTATTTAGATAAGTCTATTTTCTATCTCTACATTTAAGGAAAAGACTACCTTTTTGTAATTTAATGATAATTTTAATTTATTTTCTTGATCTATGTTTGACCTCCTTTATAGTTAACAGTTCTATGTAAATTTATTAATCTTGGCTTGTTATGATAACTAATTTGATAATTTTTTTTCTTTTATTCATTTTTTTTTATTTGTTTAGAATCTTGTTTTTATTTCTTTTAGAAACTAAATCATTTTTCTTTTAGAATTGTATCCTCTTCCACAAATAACCTTGCCATTTAAAGGAAGATGCGAATTGTTTTTAAATATAGGAAGAAAATCATCCTTGTATGCATAGGATGATATAGAAGGAATATTCATTTATGAATATGAATTTACCTTGTTTATATTAACTATGAATTTTATTTTATTTTATTTTTATAAAAGAAAAATATAGAAACATAACCTCGAAGGATCATATTACATTTAAGATTGTTAGTTTTATTAAATGTTTAAGGAATGGAACATATTTTTACTATATATTGAATAGAGATGTATTAATGGTACATTTAACTTAGTTAGCATAAAGGAATGAAATCTAACTTTGGACCATAACTTATAAATCAGTATAGGGAAAGTAACATATGTTTGGAAATAATGTAGTTAACATTTGTATAAGCTACTATATCAACGTAAGATTTTGATCGTAGATATGAAACGATAGCTAATTGTGTAAAAGAAAATTTGCTGATGGTATTACATCTTCCATCGAAGGTGATAGTCAAGAAGTGTTTATTATAGAATTAAGCTTAAAATGACAATTAAAAAGCATAATTTTCTCTTCTTACAACCCTGGATGTTTTGTGAATATTGTTCATATAAAACCATTTGCATGGGTATGTTATCAACTACTTGTAACTATTATCGCGTCAATTATAGGATTGTTTCCTTAAGAAGAAGTAAGATGCATTAGTTACTTTACCTTACTGATATTATGATTGAATTTTCTTTCTTCACATTGTGAATGGTGATGAGAATTAGAGCAAGGGCGGGTGTTATGTAAGGAACAACTTGGAGGAGTAGTTAACTAACTTATCTTGAGATGGTGAATAAGTTTTAATAAGTATATATATATAGGGTAATTTGAATTCTATTAGTTATCTATTCCTTATAAATTGAGTGTAATTGTGAAACTCTATTTAGAATGTATCAATTTGTATATCATCACTATGTATATAGTTAATGAAGATAGATAGCTAACATATTGATCATTAAGACTTGTATCCCGAGTTAAAGTACTTTTTGTTAAGGCCTGTATTAATGATATAACGTATAATTTGTTATATTGGTATGTCTTGGTTTTGGGAACGTATCATTGGATGTTGTTTATGTAGTATTCCTCATAAGTCCTCGAGATTGTAAAGTTCCTTTTCAAGATGAAACCATCTTGAGGTTGAGAGTGCGAGTGTCAAACTACAAAGCCTCTGTGCAATCCGTAGGCAAGACCATCTTGGGTGAGTCCTGAGGCCTAGGTCAGGCCCTTAGGACCCATGTCTTCACTCTTACTTTTAACCATGTTACTTTTGTGAGCTATGCCCTGGATTGGGAAAACAACTTGTATATGCATGGTGAGCAGTTGGGGTCGTTGTCTTCCACACCATGTTTGTCTTCCCCATCTTTGTGTGACAGGGTTTTAGGGATAGATGAGAAAGTTTTTGGTTGTTCATGTCATGACCACATGGCAAATGTGGACATGACATGTTTTTTTTGTGTCATGGCCACACGGCAAAAGTGGGCATGACAAATTGCCCTAGATGATCATTATATTGAAATTAAATAATATCTATGCTTACATTATCTTGTAGTATGGCCTTTAGCTACTATTGGCATTGAACCAAAATTTCATATTCCTAAATCTGCCAAACTGGATGAAGTTATGATTGCAAATGGATTCATTAGTGTTATCAGAAAATGTGAACAATAGCAATAAACAACTAATTATCCAATAATCTCAATGAAATTGAAACAAATAAGATCAAACACAAAGAGCACAATACCTTGCAAAACTTTCTATTATGTGACTTCCATTGGTCGCTTATCTTGAATTGATCTTGTGTATGAATAGAGCCCTTAGAAGGTGTACTTCCTTGCTTTTTTCCAAGATGACAATGGAGAATAGCTATTGATAGGTTTTGTAATGAAGAGGATCTTCACAATACAATGATAATGGTGATAATGGTGTGACAATTGATCTCAAGCTATGGAGTGATTTGTGCCAAAGGCGCGCTATGATTCCTACACAGTAAGTTTATAAAATTCTTGGATGATTCAAATGGAGGAATAGGGATTGTATTTATAGATTTGTGAGAAAGAAGATTAATGGTGTAGAATAAATAGGAAGATCAATATTTGAGGAAATTTGAGAGGATGTGCACGAATAAGGAGAGGACATGTGTCCTACTCTTTCATGCATCAGGGGAATTAACAGAATAGATTGAAGAGTTAACTAAGATGACTGACTAGTTAACATAAATGATTGGAGAGATAACAAAATAGATTGGGGAGTTGATTGAGATGATTGAACAGTGAACTCGATTGACTAATTAGTTAACAAATTTGATTGATGAGTTAACTAATCTGACTGGAGGAGAAATAGGACATGTGAGTGAGGGAATATTAGCTAATTAAATATTAAAATATTTAATTATATGTGCACGTGGATTAATTGAATTATTTCTAGTATTAATTCAATTTTGGAGGAAATAGACAATTTAAATAAATATTTGGATTTATTTAAATATAGGGAATGAGAAGAATTAATTAAATAATTTGGTATTATTTAATTTAGAATGATTTTAGAAGAATTTGGATGATTTAATTAAATAAATAATTTTATTTAATTTTTTGGAGAAATATGAATCAAATAAATAAATTGATTTATTTATTTATTGATAGAGGAATATAAAATGAAATAAATATTTAAAATATTTATTTAGCTAGAGTCATGTCACTTTTAGGTGTATACATTTTGACCCTCTTTGATGCAATGTGTTTTATCACGTTGTTTCAAAGAATAATTTTTTTTGCGATTTGATACATGCCCCAGTTTGCCCTTGGTATAGGTTTTAATGACGGTAGGATGCCCCCTTGGGATATTGGACGGGAAGAATGATTTTAAGGGCATGAGATGGACAATCTCACGATGAGATAGGTTGATAGGAGAAGAAATGGTTGGATGCATGATAAGGGATGGAATTAAAGAGTTGAATGACATGCTTTGCAAGATAAAATGATAACACACACAAGCAAGAAAGCAAGTATGAACAAATGATACAAGAACAAACAAGGTATTGCCCCTGTCTAGCTGCAAACCAATGATTAATCGATAACGATCAACGACAGTGTTTTTCATTGCGGGGAATGATATATCCCTAGATCAACACAAAGATGCGGGAAAGATATATCCCACTGATAATTACGATTTGATTGAGTTGGTTCACAACTAGATTAGGATCAAGAGCATTGATTGAGATTGGATAATTTGACAAGATTGACATTACTCGATTGGTATGGATTAAGGATGGACTTGCATTTGGATCATTTCTTGGATTGATCGGATAAGGATGAATGAATCACATGGATAACTCAAAGATACAATTGGATAAACTGTCAGAAAGGACTTGGATCTTTTGACACTTGGAAAAGGTTTATTATGGAACGAAATGCAATTTGATATGTATGGATGTGGATTTTGTCATCTTGATATTACAAGTATTTTGAAGTGCCTGATTCATCATTGGGTAATTTTTTTTGTTATTTTTGTGTTTTTAACATGTTGTAAGAAAATACAAGCATCTAGGTATAATTAAACCAAGATGACCTGAGTATTGCTTACATGAATTTTGATTTAGCAAGTTAATACAAGCATCTAAGTATAATTGAACCAAGATGACCTGAGTATTTCTTGCATATCAACAGACAAGGATTACACATGTTTCATGTTTACACCTCTGATGTCCTCGATGATCATTATGTTGATCATGTCTTTAGACAAGTCTTCACATTACTAAAGATAAACCCACAAGCTGCAAACAAATAAAATAATCATGCCCCCATCATAGCTCCTCTAGTTTTTGACATCCTTGAGTAGCATAAAAGGACATAATAACAAGAATCAAGATAATGAGACTTAAAATAACCATTAAACCTTCTTGCCATAGATATATGTTTTCTTGCAATAACTTGATAGAGTCATGTTTGATGTTTTAGGTAGGTTGGGATTTGTCTGGTGCAATTTAAATGTCTTCTTGCCAAGATGATGTTTAAAAGATTGCTTTATAGCACTGCTTGTTGTCTGGTGACAGTATTGCGATCCTTATTGCTATCCTCTAAGTTGTAGCATTCAAAAATCTAATTCTCCAACTAGGTTAAGGATTTGCCCCCAGTCAAGTAAAGGATTGATTTATTGCGAATGAACTGACCATAGACACGAAGAAATGAGCCGTAAGGGACTGACCTAGTGCCTCGGGGGCCCATTGATAAATGGCCTTGCCTATGTGACGATGCAGAGGCAACGTAGTTCGAGGTGTGGACTTTGTGGACCTAGGATCTAGGCGATGGGGAAAAGTAGGATTAGAAGGACAAAAGGATGGATGACATTTGATGGAATGGATGCTAAAGGGGCCTCAGGGGCACATCGATAATAGCCTTGCCTACGTGATAGCTCAGAGGTGACATAGTTTGACAAATGGTACCAATGATGGGGTTGTAGATGACTTGATGTTTTTGGGATTTTCTAGATTTTGCTAATATTTTGATGTTTTTTTGGGATTGTTGGATGGCAATTTGGATAGCCTAAATGCTGGATACTGATGACAAGGGAACACCATGGATAGGTAAATGGATGGGTGATAATGGATAATGGATGGGTAGGTAGAAGGAAACAAGGATGTGATCTCCAAGGACTATGTCACATAGGAATAACTCAGGATTAGACATGACAAAGCTTATGACGAAGGAGGATGAGAGGATTGGATTGTTTTGAAAAAGACAAGGTATATCAAGAGTTTTTCCAAAGCATGTTTTGACATTTTGCCCCCATATCTCTATCAATATCAAAAGAGGAATGGAGGGTGAACGGACTCAATATGATAGGTATATGTATGATAAGGATGATAGGAGGGTACGGTAAGATAGGATGAAAAATGTCAGGGTCAATGACACAATGCGCTCCCAAGGGTAAATAACATGGAAGATCAACCTATACATGATATTTTTTTGCCAAGTTTTCATCATGGTACTTATCCAAGGCGCCTGTTTACCAGGTTTTCACCATTGGACGAAAGGATTTTTCTTTACTTTTTTTATTTTTATTTTTCTCTTTATTTTTCTCTTTTTTTTTTCTCATTTTTTTTGAAACATTTGGATGGGAGAAGGTGGATATGGATAGGAGAGACTCAAATGTCTAGTTCCATGAAAGGTGATAGTCCCGCTAGATGGATGTTGTCGCATGGACTATGTCAAGTGTTCTCATAGATGTTGGTAGGGGATTGCATTAAAGTGAGATGGAGAAGGTAGATAGTGGATTATGGAAGGTGTGATAGTGGATTATGATGCAGATTATGTAAGACTTATGCAAGGATGGAGGGAAGGCTTATGCAAAAGCATGGACCATAGGAATAGGATGGGGAAGATATGTAGGATAATAGTGGAAGGAAGGGGAGATGGAGTTATATGGAAGTGTCACGGGATGGAGGGGAACCATGACCAACGGTTGCACATATCGTTATAAACATTGAAGCTTATGATGGGAAGGTGGTGTAGGAGGCAATGGAGATTTTTTCTTGGTGGATGGGTGATTTAGGCATTTAGGGACCCACATAGACTTAGTATTTTTCTGATTTTTGCTTGTCATGTGGGATTGAAGGATTTGAGACTTTTAGATGGTATGGGATTTTTGGATGGAAGAGGAGAAAGTGGATGGTTGGGATTCGTGAGAGGTGGATGCCTCTTTTAACTTGATGGATTTTTGCTTAGGTACCCAAACCATTTTGCTTTTAGACTTTACTTGTGAAGGTATGGGCTTGGGTATATGTAGCTTTTGTGTAGTTTCTGAGGTAATTACTTGTTGCTTGGGGACCCACAACTTTTTCAATTTTGCTTTGAGGTGTGTGGGTGTATGCAGCTTTTGAGACGGGTTTTTATTTGATTCTTTGGATTGATTTCCTAAGGTATTAGGACCCTTAGGATTTTTGGTTTTATGAAAGGATGCATCCCAATGTTTGTTTTTGAATCCCATAGGTTTGGTGGAATGAGTGGAAGCTTCATGTTTAGACAATATGTGCATTTGTCGATCATGATTCGAAATGTGAGGGAATGTGTAGATGGAGGAATTTGGCATTGGGAGAAGTGGAAGCAAATTGGATGGAGGGATAATAGGAGTTGGAAGGAGTGGAGGTAAAGTGGATGGTGGAAGGTGTATGGTCACATGCTTTTGACATTTGTAGGATGATGGAGGTGGAATGATGACATATGTTTTGGGAATATGATAGGGCTTGCGATGGGAAGTGGTGGATTTAGAAGGCATGGAGGAAGTACCAACATCATGAGATTGCTTTTCTTGGAGAGCATAACCAAGTCCATAAGAGGGTGGAGGGACTTCGACATGGATAGGCCCCAAAATACCTTATTCATGAAGGCCTAAGCCTTTACCTTGATAGTTCATATTTTGGAGTATGCAGTAGACAATGGGATTATGGGTGATTTGGACACTAGATGTGATCTCAATATTTGAGGGGGGAGGTGAAGTGGTAGATAATGGGTGTTTCTCTCCTAACGAAGAACATTCATGGATGAAGGTAGTGAGACCAAGGGGATAGGATAATGGATTTGCAACATGGTCGATAATGGATGGTGGAGGATCATTAGGATCTTGATTATCGTTATGCTCACTAAGATCCAAGTTATTGGTTTGATCATCTATGTGCACTCGGGAGGCAAGTGTCTCATCAAGAAAAGTGTGTGTTGTTGGATCATGGATAGGACTAGGTAGAGGTTGGATATAAGTAATGGAGGTTTCTTTCTCATGGATGGGTATGGGGTTATGGATAGATGGGGCGATAAGCTTGTGACTATAGAATGCATAAAGTTGGCTAAGAGGATCATCATGGTTCGCTTGATCATAGATAGGATCTTGATCATAGATAGGATTAAGTGTGATATGGATGGGATCAAGTTGCTATGTATAGGTTCTTCATCAAAGAAAATATCTTGATCATAGAAAAGATATAGGTTATGGATGGCTTGGATGGAGATGTTTTGATCTTGATTTGGATAAAGGGGTGATGTTTCTACATGCTCTAGATTATACTCTTGACATAGAGCTTGATTTTCTTGAATCGAAGTGGAAGTGTGAGACTCTTGGATAAGCTCGTTAGGTTCTAAATGGTTAACAGCATGAGGGTAGAATGGATCTTGACTTGGACTCATGGTAGAAGACTCTTCAATAGGCTTGATTGGTTGCGGATTACATGATGGGGTTGAAGCAATGGATAGGTTTGAAGGCTCTTTGATAGGCTCTTGGATAGGTGTTTTATGACATGGACATGGTTGATTCCTTGCTAATAGCCATTGGATCACATCCTTCATGAGTGTATCGATAGATGGACAATAGAATGGATGGAGAATAATGGTAGATGGATTAGGCCTATGGTGAGGATTGCTTGTGCTAGATGGGGATGAAATTGGATGAGCGGATTTGGATTTCTCCATAGCTTTTCTTTTGCTTTTAGATTTTGCAAAGAGTCTTTCAAGAAAATCATTTAAGGACTCTTTGGTTGACAGATTGGAGCTTGGGGAACTTGATGGCAATGTTGGTGTAGAACTAGTATGCTTTGGGATATGTATTCTAGGGGATGGTGAAGGAGGATTAGTAGATGTATTGGTGCATGATTTCCAATTTGAGGTGGGATTTCCCTTGTCTAGAGTATCATTAGGATGACCTAGGGATTCTACAAAGTTCTCATCATCATTAGGACCAAACTTTAGGCCACCTAGGAGTATCTATGTGTTGTGCCTTGCACACACCCCCCATTTTGCCAAATGGAGACCCCCTCTTTTGCTTTAGCTTGGAGTCTTAGTCTTTCTTTCTTTTGAGAATGAGAAGGTGAATTTGTTCTTAGAATGCAGGATTTGTTGCAAGTATGGGCCTAACCAGTGTTGTCATTGATGTCAACATAATCCTATTGCATTAATGTCAAGGATTGGATGAGTTGTGTGCTGAGGATATTGAGAAAATTAGTCCTATCAGAAACACAGAAGAATAGTGAAGACAGTGAAGGTCTATGAAGTGAAGATCCTAGCTAAGATGAAGATCAGAGGATGCAAATCAAAGGGTTTGTAGATATGTGTCTACAGGTGATCCAGTAAAGATTCAAGAGGTCCACATGAAGATTTGAAGAAGTTATGGCCATATTAGTAAAACTAGTTCTGGCAAATGTTTAGAAGTGACAGAGCGACACAAATAGGTCCGGTGAGATCCAGAAATGCAATATCTTGTTCTCTATATTTGGTGGAGTGTTTAGGAAGTCAATTTGAGTTGACAACTCAATTGGTTCATGGTCTGGAGGTCTGTAAGAATCTATTCCAATATGACAGTGATGACAGACTGTGTTCTTGAGGTTCTGGATGGAGGAGAGAATGATTTCAGTAAGCAGAAGTAATGTGGATGTTCTCGGTGATTCAGGCAAGCTTGTGGAGGTCTTTGGATTGTGTACAGTTTGTGTTGGTGGTCCAAATTGAAGATTGAGCTCATAATTGAAGAATTACTTCTAGATGATGTTCTTCCTAAGTTTGGTCGACTGGATGATTTACACATCTTGCAGATGATCTTGAAGATGTTATGATAAGGATGACGTGTTCCCCAAAGGAGATTTGGGTCCCAGATATATGTGGCTGACAGTGTGGTGATTCGCATGAAGTCTTTTGTAATAAATTAAGTTGTATTTGTGTATGTGCTCTGTAAAGTTTGTTGACTTTGATGATTATCCCAAAGTCGATGTCTTGTATAAATAAGAGTTGTGAAGTTATTTCAAAAGTATCTTGGTTGAGATGAGAGTGTGGTAGAGAGGAGACATGCGAAAGGTAGAGCAGAAGTATTGGTCTTAAATGGAACTGACTCAAGCATGGTGAAGATGCTATTCTTTAGTGTAAGTATGTAATATTTATTATTCTATAGATAGTGTGTCTCCTGTAGGCAGTGGGCCTCTTATGAGCAGTGAGCCCTAATTGGCATGTACTGTTTGTTCTTCTTATTCTTTTAACAGAGAACACAATCTTGGGTTAGTCACCCCATGGTTTTTTCCCTTAACTGGGTTTTCCACGTTAAAATCTTGGTGTCATATGTGTTAATGTGTTTCTGCTCTTGAATTATTGCATTGTGTTTTCATGGTTGATTTAATATCATGCTGCTGAATTACAAGAAGGATTTGGGTGGTTAATAAAAGAAATTTTTTTGACACAACTGATTCACCCCCCCTCTCAGTTGTGTATCCTAAAATTAACAATTGGTATCAGAGCTAAGTTCCTCTAAAAAAGCTTAACTGCTTGAGGAGATCTAGGATGTCTTCCTACAAGAAGGGTAGTTTGAGGTTTGATGGAACCAATTACACTCTGTGGAAAAGCCGTATGGAATGTCACTTGCAATGTATGGGAATGCAATATTGGATCATGGCTTCAAAGAAGTATGTTCCTCCTCAGAATGGTCCAAGAATCGTAGATGAAATCGGAGATGCTGAAAACAATCTTCGGGCCAAAGAAGCTCTACTATGTGCCTTATCTGATTCAAAGCTAACAAATGTTATTGATCTAAAAACTGTATATGAGATTTGGGAAAAATTGGAACTTCTGCATGAAGGAGACAAGTATGTTAAATGTGCGAAGCTATAAAGTCTGAAAGGAAAATTTGAAAACCTGAAGATGAGTGAAGATGAGAATATCACTTCTCACATGACAAAAGTAAATGAGCTTGTTTGTGGCATCAGATGTGCTGGTGGAGTTCTGGATGAAAATGAAATTGTTGCTAAGATTCTTAGATCCTTACCTCCTAGTTATAAACACAAAGTTATTGCTATTCAGGAAATCAAATCCTTAACAACTATCACAAGGGATCAATTGGTTGGTAAGATATCTACATTCGAGTTAGCTAAGTTTGGTGATGCACTTCCCAAGATTGAATCTGCATTCAAAGCTAGTGCCTCTACAAAAGGAAAACAAATATATGATCCAGGAGAAAGTTCCTCAAGAAAATCTTCTTGGTATGCAAAAAGACTGCCAAGAGGATCCGGTAAGTATGAAGGAAAACTGTCCTTCAAATGTTTTAACTGCAATAAGATTGGTCATTTTGCCTTAAGGTGTCAGGAAACATTTTCTAGGCCAAACCCTAATAGGTCAAGATTTCAAAAGAAGTGTTACTATGTTCATGAAAATGATGATGATGAAGGAGTAACAAATGATGAATCAGAGACATGAAACAAATCCAGAAGTGACTGGGTGTTTATTGCCATCAAGGAAGAAGATCCAATGTCCTCTAAATTTGCAAATTACAAAAAGATATAAAAAGCCCTGGCTGCCCAAGTTGAAGAAAATGATGATTGGGTCATTGATAGTGGATGCTTACACCATATGACAGGTGACAAAAACAAGTTTATAGATTTGGAAAGATATGAAGGAGGAGTTGTAAAATTTGGTGATAATTCCGCTGGCAGAATTAGAGGTAGAGGAACTATTTCTTTTGATGGAAAGAACAAAACCAGTGATGTACTGTATGTTGAAGGTCTAAAACATAATCTTCTCAGTGTTGGACAGTTAGTGGACAAAGGCTATGATCTCTGATTCAAAAATGGAAAATATAAGATCTTTGAAAGTTCTGGTACAGAGATTGCATCCAGTACACAAACAAAAGGTAACATCTTCTACTTGGTTGGCACTGACAAAAGTTGTTTATTTGTTCAAATTGATTAGAGTTGGTTATGGCATAGGAGAGTATGTCAGGTGAATTTTGATAATATCATCAAGATAAGCAACACTTAGGCTATAAGAGATCTTCTAAGACTAGTGAAACCCACTAATAGTTTGTGCAAAGAAAGTCAATTAGGTAAGCAGAGTAGAGTCACATTCAAAAGTAAGGAACAATCTTCTACCGGATTATTGGACTTAGTACATACTGATCTATGTGGACCGGCAAGAATCAAGAGTTTGCAAGGTGATAGATACTTCATGTTATTAATTGATGACCACTCCCGGATGATGTGGGTGACTTTTCTAAAAGAAAAATCTGAGGCCCTTGAGAAATTCAAGATATTCAAAGCTATGGTAGAGAATAAAACCAAATTAAACATAAAATGTCTTAGGTCTGATAGAGGTGGAGAATTCACATCCAAAGAGTTCATATAATTATGTGAGAAACATGGGATAAAAAGATAGTTGTCTACTCCAAGGACTCCACAGTAGAATGGAGTAGTAGAGAGAAAGAATCAGACCATCTAGGAAGCATCTAGAACCATGATGATGGAGGCAAATGTTCCTCAGATCTACTGGAGAGAAATTGTAAGCACGACTATCTATACTCTTAATCAAGTTAAAATTAGAAACAATAGTGGTAAGACCCCTTATGAACTCTGGTTTGGCATCACTCCCACTGTGAAGTATTTCAGAGTCTGGTAGCAAATGTTACATTAAAAGAGATGAAGACCTTAGAAAATTTGATGCTAGAAGTGATGAAGGAATATTCCTGGGTTATTCTACTCAAAGCAAAGCATACCAGTGTTATAACAAGAGATTGAGAAAGATTATAGAAAGCACAAATGTGAAGGTTGATGAAGGTGTTGAAAAACCCTCAAGGTTTTATGAATATGATGAAGATGATCAGAATGATGTTTTGATCCAAGCCCCTTCTGAAATTTAGATCTAGACTAATCTGGAGAATTAGGAAGAAGAAATAAGTTTGAATGAACCTGTTCAAGAAATGGAAGTGCAAGAAACTCCCAAAATTCCCAGGTATGTAAGACTGAATCACTCTGAAGATTAGATCATAGGTGATAAAAGCAAAGGTGTTCAAACAAGAAGAAAGATTGCCCAAGACTCAGAAAAGTATTGTTTGATTTCAAAGATTGAACCAAAGATAGTGAATTAAGCATGCAATGATGAAAGATGGACTAAAGCAATGAAGAAAGCGCTGATGCAAATTAAGAAAAATCACACTTAGGATCTTGTTCCTAGACCTAGAAACAAAAATGTGATTGGAACCAAATGGGTCTTCCGAAATAAACTGAATGAAGATGGTGAAGTAGTCAGAAACAAAGCCAGATTGGTTTATAAGGGTTATTCCCAAGTAGGAGTTGATTTTGAAGAAACTTTTGCTCCGGTGGTAAGAATTGAAGTAGTCAGATTATTTCTTGCCTTTGCTGCCTTCAAGGATTTCAAAGTATATCAAATGGATGTCAAGTCAGCCTTCTTGAATGGTGACTTGGAAGAAGAAGTATACATTGAGCAACCAGATGGATTTCAATTGTTTGATCATGGTGATATGGTCTGCAAGTTGAAGAAAGCTCTGTATGGACTCAAACAAGCCCCAAGAGCCTGGTATGAAAGACTAGATAAGCATCTCTTGAAGATTGGTTTCAACAAAGGTACTGCTAACAGTAACTTATACTTCAAGATTGAACATGAAAATATCTTGATTGTTGAAGTATTTGTTGATGATATTATTTTTGGAGGAAGAGCTAGTATGCGCAAGACTTTTGCAAATTAAATGAAAAGTGAATTTGAGATGTCTATGTTTGGGGAAATGAATTTCTTCTTGGGTATGCAAATCACTCAAACAAAGAAAGGAATCTTCATATCTTAGACCAAATATGTGAAAGAATTGTTAAAGAAATTTGGAATGGAAGATTCAAAACCAATGAATACTCCCATGGCAACCAGATGTAAACTGAACAAAGATGATGACTCTCCTAAGGCTGATCAGAAAAATTACAGGTCAATGATTGGAGGACTATTGTATCTTACTCAAACTAGACTTGACATTATGAATGTTGTTGGTCTTGTTGCAAGATTCCAAGCTGATCCTAGAGAATCTCATGTCATGGCAATCAAGAGGATTCTCAGATATCTAAAAGGAACAGTTGAGTATGGTCTATGGTATCCTAGAGATCATGATTTCTCTCTTCATGCATATACAGATGTGGATTGGGCAGGAGATGTGGATGACTGGAAGAGTACCAGTGGTGGAGCATTCTTTTTGGGGAAAAGATTGGTTTCTTGGTTGAGTAAGAAACAAGAGGCAATATCTTTATCCATTGTAGAAGCAGAATATATTGTAGTAGCAGGTAGTTGCACTCAAGTATTGTGGATGAAGTAAATGCTAAAAGACATCAGAGTGGAGTATGAGGAACCTATCACAATCTTCTGTGACAACTCAAGTGCAATAAACATTTCAAAGAATCTGATGTTACATTCAAAGACAAAACATATATCCATCAAGTTTATTTTTTGAGAGAGCAGGTGAACAAGAATGAAGTCAGATTGGAGTTTGTGCCCTCCAAGGATCAGATTGCAGACATTCTTACTAAACCTCTACCTAAGGACGCTTTTGAGTATCTCAGGGAGAAGTTAGGGGTTATTACCCCTCCAGTTCTAAATTAAGGTGCACTGATGTGCATCAGTTTAGTAGATCTCACAGTCATATCTTGTGGTCCGGATTGATGACAGGAAGCTGCTACTCAGGGGGAGCAGTCTGTATGATTCTAAGTGATGCAAGTATGTGCCCTTTGCCATTGATGTCAAAGGAGGAGAGAAGACATGTGAAAAACAAAAATGGTTTTTGATCAAAGGGGGAGGAGTAAAGGAAGAGAAGACTTGTGAATGGTTGTTGTTGATAGAGGGAGTTATGTCAGTCAGTAAGGAGAAGTTCTTATCTTGATGGTTAAAACAAATTTTCACATCATATGTTGCCATCAATGACAAAGGGGGAGATTGTTGCAAGTATGGGCCTAACTGGTGTTGTCATTGATGTCAACATACTCCTATTGCATTAATTTCAAGGATTGGATGAGTTGTGTGCTGAGGATATTGATAAAATTAGTCCTATCAGAAATAGAGAAGAACAGTGAAGACAGTGAAGGTCTATGAAGTAAAGATCCTAGCTAAGATGAAGATCAGAGGATACGAATCAAAGGGTTTGTAGATATGTGTCTATAGGTGATCCAGTAAACATTTGAGAGGTTCGCATGAAGATTTGAAGAAGTTATGGCCATATTAGTAAAATCAGTTCTGGCAAATGTTCAGAAGTGATAGAGCGACACAAATAGGACCGGCGAGATCTGGAAATGCAATATCTTGTTCTACGGATTTGGTGGAGTGTTTAGGAAGTCAATTTGAATTGACAACTCAATTGGTTCGTGGTCTGGAGGTCCGCAAGCATCTATTCCAATATGACAGTGATGAGAGACTGTGTTCTTGAGGTTCTGGATGGAGGAGAGAATGATTTCAGTAAGCAGAAGTAGTGTGGATGTTCTCGGTGATTCAGGCAAGCTTGTGGAGGTCTTTGGATTGTGTCTAGTTTGTGTTGGTGGTCTGCATTGAAGATTAAGCTCGTAATTGAAGAATTACTTTCGGATGATGATGTTCTTCCTAAGTTTGGCCGACCGGATGATTTACACATCTTGCAGATGATCTTGAAGATGTTATGAGAAGGACGGCATGTTCCCCAAAGGAGATTTGGGTCCCAGATATATGTGGTTGACAGTGTGGTGATTTGCATGAAGTCTTTTGTAATAAATTAAGTTGTATTTGTGTATGTGCTCTGTAAAGTTTGCTGACTTTGATGATTATCCCAAAGTTGATGTCTTGTAAAAATAAGAGTTGTGAAGTCATTTCAAAAGTATCTTGGTGGAGATGAGAGTGTGGTAGAGAGGAGAAGTGCGAAAGGCAGAGCAAAAGTATTGGGCTTAAATGGAACTGACTCAAGCATGGTGAAGATGCTATTCTTCAGTTCAAGTATGTAATATTTATTATTCTGTAAACAGTGTGTCTCTTGTAGGCAGTGGGCCTCTTGTGAGCAGTGTGCTCGGGCAGTGAGCCCTAATTGGCATGTGCCATTTGTTCTTCTTATTCTTTTAATAGAGAATACAATCTTGGGTTAGTCACCCCGTGGTTTTCTCCCTTTACCAGGTTTTCCATGTTAAAATCTTGGTGTCATATGTGTTAATGTGTTTCTGCTCTTGAATTATTGCATTGTGTTTTCATTGTTGATTTAATATTATGCTGCTGAATTACAAGAAGGATTTGAGTGATTAATAAAAGAAAAGTTTTTGACACAACTGATTCGCCCCCCTCTTAGTTGTGTATCCTGAAACTAATAGGGTTTACTTCAAATTTGAGTATTTTGCATGTTTGGAGTCATTTGATGTCTTTCATGATTGATTTGGAAGTGTCTTGAGTGGTCTTGTGCTAAAAATAATAGCCATCTGTTGCTTTCTGCATTGAAATTAGGTGTTATTGCATTTTTCTCTAAAATCCTATGTCATTGGATATTGCCCTTGAGATTGCTTTTGTAGGATGTGTCATGTTGAAATTCTTAGTTTCTAGATCTTACAGTTGTAAAATCGTGTCAAATTCCATTAGATTTCACTAAGGTGTCCATAATATTTCACCTTGATACATGGCCCTAAAGCCCTGATTTGTCTAAGTCTGAAACCCTAAAAATCCTGAAAAATGGCTAAGTCTAAAATCTGCATATGAAATTCTATGGATCTGGAACCCATCTCAAACATCCTAAAAGTATGTTTAAAAATATTTAAAGTATAAGAAATTCAATATCTAAACTTATACTTTTAAATATACTTTCATCCTGGACCTTTCCAAATCTTGCGCTAAAAATGACCCGAACCGACCTTTGCACTAAAAATGACCCCAACCGACCTTTGCGCTAAAAATTACCCCAACCGACCTTTGCGCTAAAAATGACCCCAACTGACCTTTGCACTAAAATTGCCTTCTACTGACTTAAGTCACGCAGGTCAGTCAGTCCTAAAACTCATGCAAGTCCGTCACTTTAAAAAACCCTACCAACAAACATTGCGCTAAAAACAGACCCAACGGACCTGCGCTAAAAATGGAACCGACTGACCTCATGAAGCATCATTTTAGTCGATCAGACCAAAAATCCACGCTAAGGTCGGATGAAGCTAAAATTTGTGCTAAGGTCAGATGAAGCTAAAATCTGTGCTAAGGTTAGATGAACTCAAAATCCTCGCTAGGTCAGTTGGAAGCAAAATCAGCGCTAAGTCAGTGACTCCCAAAATCAACGCTTTTTGGTATCTTGGCCTGAAAATTGAGTTTTTCATGGAGCAAATTGGATTTTCTTGATGGATTTGAATTGCATATCTATTTTTTACATCATGATGAACATTTTACCAAGTTTGTGTGGATTTTTACATGTTTTACGACAATAAATGCCATTGCACATAAAGGGTCAGTGACCCCCCAAAATCCTACTTTTTGCAGAAAAGCCTAGAAAAACGTGAAATTAAAGTCTGCAAATTGATCCTAATGACTGCAAAAACTTCCTAGATCAATATATTGGCCAAATGGGTACTTGAAAATGGTAAAAAATGTAGAAAATCATGTGAAAATCACTAGATTCAAGAGGTTGTTTATAAGAATGTGGCATTGACAATGAGTTGTTTTTGATTGATCCATTACTACAAATGGACATGTTTTGATCTAAATTGGTGAAAAATGACTTGTTAAGATGAAATTGATGCTGTGCATTGTGAATTGTAGGTCTAAGAGCACAAAGGAGCTTGTTGGAGCTAATTGGAGCCGTCTTGGAAGGATGAACACACAGAGGTACCTTGTTGACCTAGAAATGCATAATTGACATTCTATCAACCAAATTGCTACTGCACCTATTAGAGAAGATTAGTATAATGTCCAAGATGATAAAGATGAGTCTTAAGAGCTAGAAGACATTGAAGATCATGCTTCTTTCATGGTAGTTCCTACAGATCCAGTCCAATGTCCAAGACATACATATAGTTGTTCCAATAGTCCAGTCATCAAGAATCAATCCAACAAGCATTTAGTTGGATATATCTTCACTAATAAAGTGCCACATACTCCTCTTGGTCCATTCAACACTTGGAATCCTATGAATCCACATCAGCTCAAGTTTTCAAGTGTCACGTGACTCTATTTTGGCTTTATTAGGCCTTGAAATTTGACTTTTCATCATATAAAATCAAATGGGTATCCATTTTGTCCAGATTCAATGTATTTGCAAGCTGCTTTTTGTCCTTTTCCTAGAAGACAAATGTAAATCTAAAAATTTAACAAACTACTGTACTTCATTAAATGCCATGTAATCTAGACCATTGGTGTTAAGTTAATCTCCACCGTCCATTGAAAACTCGGTATGGTGCCTTGTCTATAAAAGGGCCATCATTCTCTCATTGTAACAAGATTAGATACTGAATTGCTAAGACTCTGCCAAATTGTGATCAATACAAAGCAAGTTTTGCAGGTTGCTGGGAATTTGTGTTCTTGTGTTATCCTCTTTGGTTTTCATGGTTCATATCAATCTGAATTTAATTAGTTGTTCTTTTGCAATGATGGGTAAATGGTAAGATATCTAATGAATGCTTTGGTCCATACTATTAGTGCCTGCTGATGGTAAGTTGCTGTGTATAGTTAGCCTGGGCCCTGTCATTGAATATAGTTCGGTTGCACTCCACTAGTTAAGCTGCGCCATTGCCCGGGTGTTTAATGAGTGAATGCAATTTAAAAATCATAAGGATCCTTTGAAGATTGTATCATTTCTTGCAACATTGTGGGTTTCCTATCCTGGTGAAATAGGGAATGATTTATTGAAAGTATTTGTCTATCTGCAGCATTTTACCCCATTGTGACTATCACTTAGTATCTTTTATCCCTTTTCTCTCCTCTTCCTTTGCATTTCATTTATATCAAGTTTGTTAGGCTAGGTTATAAGCAGCATTTCATTGCCCATCTGCTAGAAAATTTCAGACTTTACAGTCTGAACCACTAGGGTTTCTGCATATACATTGCTGCCATCTTCCATAAACCTTGCATTTCATGTAAGAATCCTTGTTGGCATAGCTAGACATTCCACTGGAGTTATTCCAAGCAAGCTAAGACCTAATTGTATTATCCTTGGGGCAGTCCTATCTTGGATAGGATACCTTATTCAAGAGCGGTGTGAAACCAACAATCACACCTGTGTTGTTGCATGTTAAAACCACCATCAATAGTATGGTTCTGGATTTGGTCGAGATTTGTTGATGATTATAACCATTTTTACGAATGAAGACTGGACTGGGTTCAAATGGGTGTCTAACAGTGACCATTTTTTCTCCCAAAATGTACGGAAGTACTCATTGTGACAGATGCGCAGGAATAGAGTGTATATGTGCAGCAACAAGAAATAAAAGTGCAGATCTGGTGGAAAAGTGGATGCGCTAGAATAGAGTACAAATGCGCAGCTTTAGGAAGTGTATGTGCAGGTATGGCAAAAAAGCAAATGCATAGTAGAACTATGTAAAAGTGCAGTAGAAAATAGATGCACAATAGGGTGAAGCAAATCCGTAGCAAGATGAAGTAGATGCGTAGACTTGTGCTATTTTGTTTGATTTTGACTTGGTAAAGACACATTTTTCAATGTTTTTGGGTTCTTTGTTTGAATGTTGCTCTTTTTTGATTTGTTTCTTCGATTATGGCAAGAAAGACACATCACACACAAAGAATATTTTCATGATTGTTTGATTTTTTTTATTTTTGACAACAATGCAAGCACAATCCTAAGGTTGGTAAGGACAGTATTCAATGAGTTCCAACTTAGTTTTTACACTAGACACTTGTATAAAGGTGGACATCTAATAACTTGGTAGCACTAGCTCCCCTCCACAGCACTCATTTCTCACGCATACCAAGTTATAGTTCCTTTGAAGAGTTAAACTTTTCTGTCTCTACACTAATTAAGTGTATGATGTTAGACGGATTTGGAGAATGTTTTCCTCTTGTGTCACCGAATAGGGGATTTTGGCTTCTATGACAAAAGGATTTTAGTCAAGGCATCTGTTCGGGTGATTACACGTGTAGCCATTCACTTCGATAAGAAGACTTCCCAGCCTGCAGAGGTTACGCTCCATAGGGTTTTGGGGGAAACATTGGTCGGTGTAATACAATAGCACCCATTGCTCACAACTTTCTTCACAAACGCAATTTATTTATAGTGACTTGGAGGTACTTGGCTTTAGCCATTATCGCTTAAGGTCATCTCACTTGGAAGGAAGGAATTCCAAGGGCAGGCCTCTCTAAAGGTAGCATATGCAAAATGATGATTCTGGCATTTTGGTCACCCAGTTAAGGGGAGAGCATAGTCCTATCATCATTCCAAAATTACGGAAAAGACTGGTTCTTTCCTCCTAGTTAAAGAGAGAAAAACTAAATGAGTTACTCTATCTGGCACACAAGATTTGTTAACTTTGAAAAAGCTTTTGAAAGCAATTATTCAATTTTAATCTTCCTAGTTGGGACTATGTTCAAGTTGTGATGCAACAAGTACAAATTACTTCCCTCCTATTTAGATCTAAGTGAAAGTTGCATGAATAGGCTCAATTACTTCCTTTGCTAATTAGATCTAGATGAGAGTTAACTATGCAACTATATGCCTAACCAGCTCTTAACCTACAAGGTGGATCTGAGAATATTCCTACAAATGATGTTAGCATTACAGATTTCCTGAGAAATACCTCAAAAACCCTAGTAGAATAAATGCGAAGATACAGTGAATGAATGCGCAGAAACAAAGAATAAATGTGTAGACATGACAGATGCACCGTAACAGAGGATAAATGCGCCGGAACAGCGAATAAATGTGTAGATCTTACAGATGCGTTGTAAAAGAGAATAAATGTGCTGTAACAATGAGTGGATGTGCAGGTCTGACAGATGTGCAGTATCAGTGAGTAGATGCGTTGTAACAGGGAGTGGATGTGTAGAAATGTCCCATGTACGGATTCTAACACAAAAACTCAATTTTGAAGTTAAATTGGGGCAAGGGCTCCATGGTGAGTGCCATAAATGTTATCAGAAAATGTGAACAATAGCAATAAACAACTAATTATCTGATAATCTTAATGAAATTGAAACAAATAAGATCAAACACAAAGAGCACAATACCTTACAAACCTTTCTATTCCATGACTTCCATTGGTCACCTATCTCAAATTGATCTCGTGCATGAATAGAGCCCTCAGAAGGTGTACTTCCTTGCTTTTTTCCAAGATGACAATGGAGAATGGTTGTTGATAGGTTTTGTAATGAAGAGGATTTTCACAATACAATGATAATGGTGATAATGGTGTGACAATTGATCTCAAGCTATGGAGTGGTTTGTGCCAAAGGCATGCTATGATTCCTGCAGACTAAGTTTATAAAAAGCTTGGATGATTCAAATGGAGGAATAGGGGTTGTATTTATAGATTTGTGAGAAAGAAGATCAATGGTGTAGAATGAATAGGAAGATCAACGGTTGAGGAAATTTGAGAGGATGTGCATGAATAGGGAGAGGACAAGTGTCCTTCTCTTTCATGCATTAGGGGAGTTAACATAATAGACTAAAGAGTTAACTAAGATGACTGACCAATTAATAGAAATGATTGGAGAGATAACAAAATAAATTGGGGAGTTAACTGAGATGATTGAACAGTGAACTCAATTGACTAATTAGTTAATAGATTTGATTGATGAGTTAACTAATCTGACTGGAGGAGCAATAGGACATGTGGGTGAGGGAATATTAGCTAATTAAATATTAAAATATTTAATTATATGTGCACGTGGATTAATTGAATTATTTTTGGTATTAATTCAATTTTGGAGGAAATAGATAATTTAAATAAATATTTGGATTTATTTAAATATAGGGAATGAGAAGAATTAATTAAATAATTTGGTATTATTTAATTTAGAATGATTTTAGAAGAATTTGGATTATTCAATTAAATAAATGATTTTATTTAATTCTTTGGAGAAATATGAATCAAATAAATAAATTGATTTATTTATTTATTTATAGAGGAATTTAAAATGAAATAAATATTTAAAATATTTATTTAGCTAGAGTCGCGTCACTTTTAGGTGTATACAATTGGAAGTGTCCTATCCGATTACTTTTGGTATGCAACTTATAAAGTAATGCGTATTTGGATACATTAAGTTTGGCCTTTGATTCTAGAACTAAGTTTGAATCATATTTTCACTAATAATTGTAGGGCACTATCTATGGTATGGACAACACCTCTTATTGCAACTCTTGGCATGTCCCTCAACATTCTTCTTACAATGATAGTTGATATGGTGATTCATAGGTGCCACTATTCGGCAATCTATATGCTTGGTTCAACTCAGGTATATCACCATATCATTTTTTCTTAATGGCTCTTGTGAGTATACACTTTGTGCTTGAACATGTATTTACCTGATAAGTTCTAATCTTGTTTGAAATTTTCTTAGCATCATTTACAAGTATCTATAGGATTTGTGATTGCAAATCTTTCAGATAAATGTTCATGGAAAATGGGTATGTTATATTATAATGCATTGAGGATTATTTGTATTCTTATTCAAGAAATAAAATATTCTTTTTGTCCTATATCAAAATTTGTAAAATATCAAATTGGACAAATTGCAACTGAGACAACACATGAACCAGGGTTGACATTTTTGTTGTCTAAGTCTAATGACATTCTTGGGCTTGGTTTCTAGGAAATTTCTATTGATAATGTTGTTCCAGTCTGGTTAGTGTTGATAACCTTCATTCTATAATGTCAACTTCATACTATAATCTGAGTGTATCACCTTTCTTAAACTTTGAACAAGGTTCTAAAATCAAGGGTTCAATATGCATATTTTAGGCCTATGTTGAACACTCTATTTAAGGCATTTATTGACAAGGCTACAATTTTTTAATTGATTTATCTTTTTGTTGTGTTTGGACTTACTTTTGTAAACTTGCAATATACAATGCACTTTTATTCTTTCTGAATTGAGACTAATAGTAATTTTGTTGGTTGTATTGAGGCACAACTTCATTCATGGTGGAAAAGATAGCACCCTGTTGCTCATATCAGATGGCACGTTACATATAAAGGAGGAAAGATTCTAGGGTTATTGTTGACTACATTGAAGGAGAGAGCTTCATATATGGGATATGATCAACACTCTCCTTGGATTCTACACGTTACAGCTTGCTCCAGGAAGATTGCCCATGTTGTAGAAGTTTTAAGAGATGAAAGGGGCATGTGCTTGCATTGAATGGCTCCAAGCATGTGTTTCCATCATTGCAGAAGTTTTTTGGAGAAGTTTCTTTCTTGTCATTTCTGTGCATTGTAACGCAGATTTTCAGTCTTGTGACTAAAAATAAAAATTGTAATACTCTATTTCTAAGCATTTTTCAAGAAAGATATTTCAGACTTGTGCAAGCTATAAGAACACCTTTCTTTTAATAAATTTCAGTGATTTTTCCTTCTCAATGGTTGTCTTATTGTGTGCAATTGATGATTGATGTGTATTTCTTTGTTTAATGTTTAAATCCTCAAATATCAGTCAATTAAAATGACTAAATATACTACTAATTGACGTCAATTAATAATTAAATTGACTAAATATACTACCAATTGATAGAATTCAGTGAATAGTGAATAAATATAAATAAATATATGACCAGTGAAATCAATGAATAAAAATGACTAAATATACTACCAAATTGATCAAAATGATGATTAAAATTAATGACTAAATACACTACCAATGGACAGAAATCAGTGAATAAAAATGACTAAATAAGTGACCAGTTAACAACAATCAATAACTAAATTAATGACTAAATATATCAGTGAATAAAAAATGACTAAATAAGTGACCAAATCACAACAATCAATGACTAAATATACTACCAAATCGATCAATCAAAACAACCAATAAATTAATAAAAATGGTTTAGTCATCAATTTGGTCACGTTATAAATGACTGGAAATAAACTACTAATGGTCACGTGATCATGTTTGGTCATTTATATGCAGTTTTTAGTAGTTTTTTTAATCATATATTATTGTTTATGTACTAGTGTGAGGCCTATTAGGAGAATGTTTAGGTGGAGGAGCAAAGGGAAAATAAGAAAGGGAAATCAATTCTCCTTGAACCTTTGGTGGGGATCCCCTTTCCAGGGATCTTGGACCCCTCTCCAAACATTCCCAAAAACTTCTCAATTCTGGTGGTGAATTCCTCTTCAAGGCAGGAGTTATCTGATATACTAGGAATGGTCTAAGAAGTTGTGGATACACAACACTCACTGACGAAGTGGTTCTTCAATGAAATTAATTAACTGAATTTAAAAATGGCCATCATTAAGAAAAGGATGGGAGGATAGTTTTAGGTACATAGGGAGGATGACAGTAAAATTTTTTAGGGATGGGATGTTGTGCCCAAGGTTAATAAATTGGAACAAGAGTTATTGGATATTAAAGAAAGAAGTGTTGCCATGTTAGTAGACCTAAAAAATTGAAGGATGATCACAACAAAATATTGGTAACCCTTAAAAAGAGCTAACAAGCATAAAGGTAGTATCAACATGGTTATTCAAGTAAGCAAATGTACTATCTAGAATAGTGCCACAAGTATAAAAATCTTAACTAAAAAAATTAAGGCGTTAGATAAAGGTCCCAAGGTACAATGTGTGGAAGACAAGAATATCAATATTGACAAGAATGTTAAGGTTGTCCCTAGTGCAAGGACCAAGAATAACAAAAAGAAAAAAAATAAAGAGGAAAAGAAGGAGCTCGAAGACTTAGTTAAGCTCCATGAGAGCTTCTACCAGTAGGAGTTGGAGGCAACTCAAATCCTTAAACAAATGTATTTAGGGTTATCTATGTTGTTTTATCTTTTGTTATTGTGTGGTATAGTGTTATGTTCTCTTTTGTTGTTGGTTTTGGGGTTCACATTCTGTGAATGTTTTATTTTTGGTTTGTTGTAGCTATGCTAATATTATGTTGTTTCTAAAGGGTTTTGAGGCCCCTTCAAAACCCATTTTACCTAATTAATCAAAAACAGCATCCATTTCCCAATGAGGACTATGTACATGAGGTTACTTTCTTCATTTGATAGAGATGAGAGATTAAATTCTAAATGGAGATAATCCTTCTCTACCACCAAATGGTGTAAGCTTATCAATTCTCTTTGGAAAACACCTTGACCTCCCTGATCAAGTCAAGCATTGATTCAGTTAATCCCACCCACCTTCCCCCTCCTTTTATAGTGGGATAGGTGGAGAGAGAAGATTTTATGTTATTTGGTCAAATCCATGTTAGCATGCAATAGACTCACTCACCAACAACTTGTCCAACCACTCATGAATTCTATATATTAACCCAATAAATCAACCATTGCATGTGGTTTAAAATCAATCAAACATGTGTGCAGTCATGAGTGACACTCTAATGATTGATCAACCATAATATAAAATGGAAGGTACTTGACTGAGCATTTGGTATCTACTAGTATGAACATTTTGTATGCACTTAAGTGATGAAATCGTGGGCCTATTTACCATAGACCCCATTATAGTATGTGGTAGATCTTCTTTGTTACCATAGCTACTCCATCACGTTCTTAACCATAAAAACTCCATCGACTACTATAGTTCTAGAATTCCTGCATCCATCAATAAGATACTAATGATTGGAGGAGACTTTTATGGGATCCTAGGGTGCTAAAGGTCATAAAATAAATCATCACCCCCTCTATTTGTTACACAAGCATAATTTTTATCCTAGAAACTTATCCATTAATGGTTGCCTATGTAAGTGATCACATGGTAGGTTCTTGGCTAAGCATTTGGTATCTACTAGTATGAACATCCATAGGCACTTGAGTGATGAAATCATGGGCTTGTTTACGACAACCCACCATTATAGTCTGTGGTACAGGTCTTCTTCCTAGTTACCATAGCTACTCCATCATGCTCTTGACCACTACTCCATCGACTACTATAGTTCCAAAATTCATGCATCCATCAATAAGATACCTATGATTGGAGGAGACTTTTATGAGATCCTAGGATGCTAAAGGTCATAAAATGGATCATCACCCCCTCTAGTTATTACACAAGCATAATTTTTATCCTAGAAACTTCTCCATTAATGGTTTCCTATGAGTGATCACATGGTAGGTGCTTTACCGAGCATTTGGTATCTACTAGTATGAACATTTTGTAGGCACTCAAGTGATGAAATCATGGGCCTATTTACCACAACCCCCCATTATAGTCTATGGTAGGTCTTCTTCCTAGTTATCATAGCTACTCCATCATGTTCTTGACCATAATTACTCCATTGACTAATGTAGTTCCAGAAGTCCCGCATCCATCAATAAGATACTGATGATTGGAGGAGACTTTTCTGAGATCGTGGGGTGCTAAAGGTCATAAAATGGATTATCACCCCCTCTAGTTGTTACACAAGTATATTTTTTATCCTAGAAACTTCTCCATTAATGGTTTCCTACAAGTGATCACATGGTAGGTGCTTGACTGAGCATTTGGTATCTACTAGTATGAACATTTCATAGGCAATCAAGTGATGAAATGGTAGGCCTATTTACCACAACCCCCCATTATATTATATGGTAGGTCTTCTTCCTAGTTACCATAGCTACTCTATCATGTTCTTGACCATAACTATTCCATCAACTACTATACTTCTAGAATTCTTGCATCCATCAATAAGATACTAATGATTGGAAGAGACTTTTATGAGATCCTAGGGTGTTGAAGGTCATAAAATTGATCATCACCCCCTCTATTTGTTACACAAGCATAATTTTTATCTGCTAAATTTATCTATTAATGGTTACCTATGTAAGTGATCACATGGTAGGTTCTTGACTGAGCATTTGGTATCTACTAGTATGAACATTCGTAGGCACTTGAGTAATGAAATCATGGGCCTATTTACCACAACCCACCATTATAGTTTGTGGTAGGTCTTCTTCCTGGTTACCATAACTACTCCATCATGCTCTTGACCACAACTACTCCATCGACTACTATAGTTCCAAAATTCATGCATACATCAATAAGATACCTATGATTGGAGGAAACTTTTATGGGATCCTGAGGTGATAAAGGTCATAAAATGGGTCATCGCCCCCTCTAGCTATTACACAAGAATAATGTTTATCCTAGAAACTTCTCCATTAATGGTTTCTTATGAGTGATCACATGGTAGGTGCTTTACCAAGCATTTGGTATCTACTAGTATAAACATTTTGTAGGCACTCGAGTGATGAAATCATGGGCCTATATACCACAACCCCCCATTATAGTCTATGGTAGGTCTTCTTCCTAGTTATCATAGCTACTCCATCATGTTCTTGACCACAACTACTCCATTGACTACTATAGTTCCAAAATTCCTGCATCCATCAATAAGATACTGATGATTGGAGGAGACTTTTCTGAGATCCTGGGGTTCTAAAGGTTATAGCTATTACACAAGCATAATTTTTATCCTAGAAACTTCTCCATTAATGGTTTCCTACAAGTGATCACATGGTAGGTGCTTGAATGGGCATTTGGTATCTACTAGTATGAACATTTCATAGGCACTCGAGTGATGAAATCATGGACCTATGTACCACAACCCCTCAATTATAGTTTGTGGTAGTTCTTCTTCCTAGTTACCATAGCTACCCCATCATGTTCTTGACCACAACTACTCCATTGACTACTTTATTTCTAGAATTCTCACATCCATCAATAAGATAATGATGATTGGAGGAGACATTTCTAAGATCCAAGGGTGCTATAGGTCATAAAATGGATCATCACCCCCTCTAGCTATTACACAAGCATAATTTTTATCCTAGAAACTTCTCCATTAATGGGCGCCTTCAAGTGATCACATGGTAGGTTCTGGACTGAGCATTTGGTATCTACTAGTATGAACATTTAGTAGGCATTCGAGTGATGAAATTGTGGGACTATTTACCACAACCCCCCATTATAGTCTATGTTAGGTCTTCTTCCTAGTTACCATAGCTACTCCATCATGTTCTTGACAACAACTACTCCATCAACTACTATTGTTCTAGAATTCTGGCATCCATCAATAAGGTATTGATGACAGGAGGAGGATTGTCTAAGATCCTAAGTTGCAAATGGTCCTAAAATGGATCATTAGCCCCTCTAGTTGTTACACAAGAATTATGTTTATCCTATAAACTTCTTCATTAATGTTTGCCTACAAGTGATCGCATGGTAGGTGCTTGACTAAGCAATTGGTATCTAATAGCATGAACATGTTGTAGGCATTCGAGTGATGAAATTATGGGCCTATTTACTATAAACCCCCATTATAGTTTTTGGTAGGTCTTCTTTTTGGTTACCATAGATACTCCATCATATCCTTGACCACAACTACTCCATCGACTACTATAGTTCTAGAATTCCTACATCCATCAATAAGATATTGATGATTGGAGGAGACTTTTCTAAGATCTTGGGGTGCTAAAGGTCATAAAATGGATTGTCACCCCGTATATCTATTACACAAGCATAATTTTTATCCTACAAACTTCTCCATTAATGGTTGCATATAAGTGATCACATGGTAGGTTCTTGACTGAGCATTTGGTATTTACTAGTATGAAAATTTTGCAGGCAATCAAGTGATGAAATTGTGGGACTCTTTACCACAGCCCCCTATTATAGTTTTTGGTAGGTCTTCTTCCTAGTTACTATAGCTACTCCATCATGTTCTTGACCACAACTACTCCATTGACTACTATAGTTCTAGAATTCCTGCATCCATGAATAAGATACTGATGATTGGGGGAGACTTTTCTGAGATCCTGGGGTGTTAAAGTTCATAAAATGGATCATCAACCCCTCTAGCTATTACATAGGAATATTTTTTATCCTAGAAACTTCTCCATTAACGGTTTCCTATAAGTGATCACATGATAGGTGCTTGACTGAGCATTTGGTATCTACTAGTATGAGCATTTCGTAGGTACTCGAGTGATGAAATCATGGACCTATGTATCACAACACCCCATTGTAGTCTATGGTAGGTCTTCTTCGTGGTTACCATAGCTACTCCATCATGTTCTTGACAACAACTACTCCATCGACTACTATGTTCCAGAATCCCTGCATCCATCAATAAGATACTGATTATTGGAGGAGACTTTTATGATATCTTGGGGTGCTAAAGGTCATAAAATGGATCATCTCCCCCTATAGCTATTACACAAGTATAATTTTTATTCTAGAAACTTCTCCATTAATTATTGCCTACAAGTGATCACCTTCAGTTCCTTTGACTGGTCTACTTGTTTTGTTTGTTCTACAAAAAAATAAATTACCAAATGTTTGATCAAGTTTTGTACTCATTCCCAGTCCCTATGGAAATCTATCCTACTTTCTTTAACATTCACCTTCCCTATGAAATTTACCTAAATATCTACATTATATGGGATCAATACTTCTTGTCATGTAATTTTTGAATCATTTTGTTAGATGATCCTTTTCCATCTAGAAATTATAGTTAATTCTTCACTATTGATGATTGAATCCTTCTACCTTTGTTTGATCATATTCATCATGGCTCACATCTCTATAAAATTAGGTTCCTCTTCAAATATTTGTAATTTTTTCAATATACAGAGTAGGCATACAGAATTATGAAGCCTGGATAAGCACATGTTATCAGATAGTACCATGTTGGATCTAATCCAAAGGTGCATGAGGTTTCTCAATGCAATAGATCAATCTTTTAATGTCAACTCCCACTATTGGTCTATGCAACTAGCAAGTCCAATCCTATTGTTTCTATGAAGATCAAAAGTATTAGGTGTGAGGCCCACATAATGCTTAACTTTTGTTTAGGCCACAATGTTCTTAATTAAATTCAATGTGGTGAGCTCCCAAGTGTTTTCAAGAAAAAGAAAACTAATCTCTCCTCAGGATAGCATGAGCATCCAATCTACCATGATGGGCTTCATTTGATGGCCTATGGGATGTGTGACCATTATTCAGTGTTCCTCTACTATGGTTTCTCCTAATGGCCTAATTTTAATGTATGCAATTCCTCCATAATATCTTCAGGCAATTCCAATGCATAGAGTGATTTGAGTAGGGTGCTATAACTCATATGATCCAAAATTCTCTGAAGTACTTTCTAGCATTTAATTCCAATGGTTCTAGTCCTCTAACTAGCCAAGACAAGAAATTCACCTACCCAAAGTTAACCAATGCACTATGTAGTGGTGGAATGTATTGATCCAAGTACCTCCTCCCCTCATAAAGTATCTCAACCACTAGCAGGAGCATGAAGGTGCTAAATTTATAGAGCAAGTGTTCTTCCCCTATAGCTCTTAAATCTAAAATTCAAATGTTTTAGGGGAGGGAAATCTCAATTGCGGGTTGGATAATTTTATTATAAATATGGACCTATGTGCCTCTTTATAGTTTAGACTCTTTAATATAGCTAATCTATTGAGCCTAATGTATGAACTATGTCTTCCCCCTTTTGTAATTACATAAGGTGAACCCCTGTGTGTATGTCCAAATTAGTGATATAACATTATATGTAACTATTCATTATTCTTAGAGGCAGTAATATAGTAAGTTACTCTACAAGTTTTGATTCTTGTTAATGTGTACGGATTGATTGTTGCATTTGTGTTGTATTTCTAATTTCTCTATTGACTATCATATCATGTGATGCAAAGCTCTATTGTGATTGCAAGATAGTATCTACTGGACATGAGACTTTCTCTTATGCTATTTTCTTTCTACATCTCTTTCTTTTTTCACCCCTACAAATTAGGCTTAGGTAGAATAGATAAGGATTTGACCTTAATATCTGAGACTAACTCACATATTTTCCCCACATCTATGAGGCTTTCCATTCTGTTGGTCCTACATAGCACATTTGTCTCAAATAAGACATTTAGACCAATCAATAGTTTTTGGCACACCCGATGGAACAAAAATCCATCATTGACCAAGTCTGTGTGAGTTATTTGTCTTTAGTTTCCTAAATCTATCCATTATCACTTGATGACTTTATTTGAAATGACCTGGATGCTTATAACCCCTAAAACTTCTAGAAGATCTGCAACAAAATCTAACTTGCATATCCTAGTGTAGACCCTTATCTTTGTCCCAAGAAGGAAATCACAAACAATGTCACATCCACATTCACAAGCCCCTTAGTAAATCCCCACATGATTGAACAAGAACCACCAAGGTTATTTCCTATATGGAATACCAAAAGTCCACTTATATTGTAGACACCTAAAACTGACTTACGCATTTTCTTGTCATCACGCTTCATCCACATCATTTTCCTAATCCATTTCTATTTCTTCTATTCATATTAATTAAATATTTTTTAATTTTTTAATTAATTAAACTAATATTTCCTCCATGTATTAATTAAATAAATTTATACAATTTATTTAATTAATCAAACTAGTCTCCATCTTTCTCACCACAAATAAATAAAATTGATATTTTATTTATTTCCCATATTATCCATTATCTTATGAATTAAATAAATTCATTTATTTAATTCCCCATAATTTCCTCCACTAATCACTCAAAATAACTATTCAATCAAAATCAATCAAAATAGTTAACTATTCAATCAATTTCAATCAAATTTGGTTAACTATTCAATCAAAATGACTAACTCATCAATCAAGTCGGTTAACTCCCTCATCAAATCATCTTAATCAATTCCAACCATTGATATTTCATGTCATTCTGCACCGTTGATCATCATTTTTGAAAATCTACATATTGATCTTCATTCAAGCTATTATGGATTGACATTGGTTGCAAACTTATGTTGTTAATTTCTGTCCATAATATCCATTATCATATCAAGGTTATGATAAATTGTTGAGCAATCCACATACAATATTTACTATAATTTCATCTGAGAGCATAGCTATTCGAATTTGGGTGCCTTCCATTCCACTCTATCAAGGAGAAGATATTGATGGAGGTGAAGGTAATGAGTTTTCTTGATTTATCTTTATGTTTTTGTCCTCTTTTGATTTTCCTATTCCTAATTTTGGCACACTTGGTGGGACCCACGTCACTGAATCTAACAAATTTTTTGTTGAAGTTTTTTGTTTTTTGAAGACAGGTTATATAGAGTGATGCATTTGACTGACTCAGGATGCCTTTGATTGAATTGGGGCACTTTTGACTGCATCAAGGTGCTTCTACCCAAAACGAGTCACTTTTAATTGAATTGTGATGTGTTTGATTATCTTGAGACGCTTTTGTTTATTTTGTGCCACTTTTTATTAGCATTAGTTTTCCATTTTTTTAAGTTCATCATACTTTTCTGGTTATCCAACATTTTATTTTGAAAAAATAATCTATCTAAAAAGAACAAAAAATAATAAAATAACAAAAAATAAAATTAAAAAATCACAAAACAAACAAAAAATACAATTCTATCTTTTACAATATGTCATGTCACTTTAGTTTTAAATTGAGACACATTTGTTATATCGGGATGCATTTTCTTTATTCTATGACACTTTTTCAATATCTAATCACTTTTGACTGATTGTGTCACTTTTGTTTTGAACATTGCAAAATCTTATATTATGGGTTTTATAACTAACGTTTGTCTGATTTCTAGACTAATCAAGTGGTGTACCCTGTTATTTGCCAATTAAAGAAAAAAATATGAAACTACTAACATATTGGCCTATAGATTCATTTGTCCAAGGGTTCCTTTTTCCACTAATCTAGGCACATTAAGTTAACTTAGAGGGTTAATGAACATTGTATGTTGTGTCTATGGAAGTGTGTAGACGTATGCTCTCTCCATACACCTCATGTGATCTTGGAGATGAAAAGTCTTGCATTTCCTTTATGTTCTAGATTAAATACTGAGGTTGAATTAGTGTGTGTATGCTCTCCCCTTGTGCCTTGTGCGAGCCTAGGGATCAAAAACACATAATATCAATCTTTCCCTTTAGGAGGCTTGCTCAGGGATTTAACATGCCCCAAGGGACGATCTCAACCATGTGTTCTGACATGGTCAATCAAAGGGGGGAGAAAAATTTGTACTCCAATCTAGTTGCAACATCATTGGCACATCCTTGGGGGCCCTGGTGAATAAGGACACAAGGTGAAGGGATCATTCAAGCATTTTCTCCGGTATCATTCCTTTGACGGACTAGTGTTCATAGACTTGAGCCCCCCCATACCTTGTGTATATTGGGGACACCCTTAGAGAGCTTGTGTAAACCTAGCTAAGACCTCTTGCTAATCTTTTAGTGTGGTGCAAGGGTCAGTAACAACCTTGAAGTTACTCACCCATATGCCCTTGAGTTGATATAGAGGCTCCTTGCAGAAGGCATCAAGGCCTCCAAGGAAAGGAATCTCATGCAACACAACACTCCTAGGTATTCGCTCCTAGGAATGGTATTTGGTGGGCCCACATTAGAATTCAAACCCACCTGAATAATTTTAGGGATGTGCTCAAGTGATTGGCATGTCTTTTATGTGTGAAACCAGTAAATGCCATTTAGCCTTATCACCCTGAAATTCAAGTCAACCATTATGTCTTTGTATTTGTTTATCTCTTGCCAAAAATCATCCAAAACTATCAAATCTATAGAACACTACATTTGACTACCTCTTGATGTATTTTCCTAAAAATAAATTGCATTCACCTGAATCAAATCTCATTTGCTCAAAATGTGACACCTTTGATTGTAATAAATCACTTTTGCCTAAAATGAATCACCATTTCCTGAAATGAATCACCTTCATCTGAAATGAAGTGCATTTGCCTGTAACAAGTCACATTGGTCTGTAACTCAACCAACAGCCTACCAAATCCAGAATTAGACTTGTCAGATTAAAATACTTTGATTAGGTGGACATTAGAAAGACCTGGTATCTTCCATTGCACTATATCATACTCATCTTTGCCAAAATCTTGTGTTATCTTTAGCTTAATCACCCTCTCTTTTCCTTCATCATACCATAGCCAACCTTCATCCATGTATTGTTAGAAATTGCATACCTCTTACAATTTCTCACTAGGTTTAGCACCCGTTGTGGCTCATATGTTCATCTATGTTTACACTATGCAATTTCCAATACTTTTGTGATAAAATAGACATAATCCTCTATCACCTGGCATTTGGATAGACTAAATTACCAGGACTAGGGCACTCAGGTGCTAGAGTCCTAGCAATTTGGCCCTGACAACTCATATCTTAATATCAGCCTCAACTTAATTGGGCCCTCATAAAGTAATTAGAGTGCATATATAAACATTTCTCTCTCACCCATTTACTCCTAATGATCTAATGACATTCTAGCTAATGACTCTCCTTATGATGATTCTCTCTAACAAGCTCTTATCTACAAGATCTCTATTTTTGTAGGTTATTTTTGTATACTGACCCTTGTTGCAGATCTTCAAGGAAGCTCCTTCCTCCTTCATTCTCTCCCTATGGTGATTTGATAGTTACATCATCCCATCAAGGGTTTTATGTTCATGGTAACATCTTTCCTTCATGTTTATTTACATTTATCTTTGATTATTCAGATCTGCCTCTGCCTACCTAGGGCACGTACTCTTGATCTAATCCTTGTTGTTGTGGAAGTGGGAACACTTACACAAAGGTTTTATTGAGGCAAGCCTCTATACAACACCACAAATTTCCCTCTTTTATGTGTGCAGGTTGGAGATGGAAGATCTAACAAAAACAGGTGCAGAAAGATGAAGATACAAGTGTCAGAAGTACCCCAAACTTCAGACAGCCCCAAACCCTAGGACACTAGCACTTGGGTTCCCTAGTCCTCCAGATCTGGGCCATATTTCTAGTAGTGGCCCTCGACAGTCTTGCTTTTCTCAGTTCAGGTCTCAATTTCTGGGTTTTTAGTCTCGATTGGTTAGTGAGTTTTGTTTTATCATATTTCATTCATAGAAACCCTAGATCTAGCCTGATTAATTCAATCTCATCTATTACAACAAAAAAGAACCAAGCCCCAGACCAGTTGTCTCTCCTTTGAGGACTGTAGCCAAGTACACAAGCCTTGGTTGGCTTGTGTTCTAATGTTGTATAGGAAAGATTGATCTAGTTAGTGTATAGTTCATTAGGCTCTCTTTTGCTATGTAAGATTTTGGTGAACCTGACGTATCCTACACTTGCACTTACTGATCTCATTTCTTAGATCTGTAGATGTGTTTAATTAGTTGATAAATATTATTACACATTTAGGTTTCATATCCTCTTTTGTCTCATATTTTAATGTAGAAAACAACACACTTGTAGATCTTTATTGTTGTGGTCACTAAAATCCTACATTTTGGTGACTCCAACGCATCTTACATCTACAATTTTCTGCTTTTTTGTATTATATCCGATTATTATTGAAGTGATTAAACATTTCCTATTGGCACATCTTGTATTTGTATTTCTTCATTTTTGTGGTTACCAAAAACCTCACCTCTTTGGTAAACCCCGTTAGTCTTGCGCTTAATGACCATGATTGCAATCTTATTTCAAATCTTTTCTATGTCAATTAGTTGCTAAATCTGATTTCAAATTGTTGTAGAATACCATACTTGTCACATATGTTTAATTTAGAAAGAAAGAACATTCATACATCTATCTTTCTTTAAGATTTGAAAGAAAAAACATAAACAAAACTCTCTAAATGCAAACATGTCCTCTTCTATTCTTTCATCACTATCCACTTTGCTTCAAAGAGTTGTTCCATCCACATTTACCTATACATCTACCACATCTTCCATAGTCCATCATAATCCCATAACTCATCCTATTGGTCTTCATCCCTTTGCCACATATTCAAGCCTCTTGGATATCACTAAGGATGTGAATAACTCCTTTCTTCCTCCCTTAGTTGCATGTCCAAAACCCTTGTATATGAAGACCTCTTCTCTTCCTCCTTTGGTTTCATTTTCAAGTACCTTGGATATCACAAACGATGTGAAGACCTCTTATTTTCCTCCCTTGGTTGCATCTTCAAGTCCCTTGGATATCACGAAGAATATGAAGACCTCTTATTTTCCTCCTTTGGTTGCATGTTCAAGTCCCTTGGATATCACAAAGGATGTAAAGACCTCTTATTTTCCTCATTTGGTTGCATGTTCAAGACAATTGGATATCACTCACGATACAATCATAGATACTTTTCTCAACATCACTTTACCTACTCTTTATTCCAATATTCTCCATGGTAGAAATGAAGCTTTCACAAAGGAAGACTCAAAGCTCACATCGAACTCCACATGAATACATGATTACAACAACCAAATCAATACAATTTATGTTTCCAGTTCCCAAAAAGAGCCTGCAAAACCTAAGATTGTTGTGCATCTTCGTCCAAACAACCAACTTGTTCAAAATGTGTTGTAGCAACCTAGTTATTGTTGCACATATGTTACCTAAGGTTGTTACTGTTGTGGTTGTCATTGATGTCAACATCAGTTTGGGTTGTTTGATGTCAACACTTAGTTTGGATTGTCATTGATACTTATGTTGATGATGTGCTAACAATGATATTGGTGATGTTCATGGTTGGATGTCATGCATTGTTAAGTTGTATTGAGTATGTTTGTTGTTAGCAGAGATGATATCATGATGATAGATTAAGATGGGAATTAGAAGCATTAATATGAATGATGATATATTAAGATGGGAATTAGAAGCAATGCTGATGTTCAGAAGATGTTGTTGATGACCTGTAGCATGTTGTATTCTCTTTCTTGATGATCCTAAGGAAGTATGTGTCGCTATAAGAAGGTTCTGGTCTCTGGATGTTGGTGAAGGTTGTTGTTGTAAGAAGCTACCTAGGAGACTTCTTAGTAAAATGCTCTGCATTCCTCCACATTTGAAGATATGGTCATGTGGTTCATAAGTTAAGTTCAGTATGCTATAAAGGTGCTAAATCCAAATTTTCATATCATTTTCTCCTCCATAGTGAAAGTTATAAGTGACAGAGTTCTGGTCTGTGGTCTAGCAGAATAAAGTGATGATGAAGGTTGTTTGGAATGCTCTGCATTCCTCTAGAAGTGAAGATTTGTCCATGTGGTTTTGTAGACATGTTTAGGGATGTTCAATGCATACTACTATGCACTATCAAGTGATTTGGTGGCCCGCAAGTTTAGTTTTCAAATGATAGTGTGCTATAGATAGTTCTGGATGCCCAACTGTTCTACAAAACATATGTTTGAGTACTTGTACCAGTTGGAGAATGTATAAATTAGTTATATGAGTTTATGTGGACATTATACATGTCTCTATGTTTCTCAAGTTTGATGCACATGCATATCTTTTGTGTTTCCAGTACCGCACAATGTTTTCAAGTCAGCTTGTGAAGAGTTATTGTTGTTGAGGCCAACTTGGGAATGTTGGTGATGTGCGCCACAAAGTTCTTGTTGTGCAGAGTTCAAGAAGTGTTTGGAGATGTTGTATGGGTCATGCTGACTCATCTGGGAGAAGTGCAAGAAATGTTGTATCTACCATGAGTACTGGCAAGTTGTAATGATCGATGTGTTAGACTTAGGGCATACAACTGAGAGGGAGGGTGAATCAGTTGTGCGAAACTTTCCCTTTTTAAACACTTGAAACTTCTTTAGTGATTAGTATAATATTAATCATGAACCATAATGCATTTAAATCAGAAGCAGAAACATATCAACACATATGACACCAAGATTTTGATGTGGAAAACCTAGTTAAGGGAAAAACCACGGGGTGATTAACCCAAGAAAGTTTCTCTGTTAGAAGAATAGAAAGAACAAAATGGCACATGCCAATTAGGGCTCACTGCCCAAGCACACTGCTCACAAGAGGCTCACTACCTACAAGAGACACACTGTCTACAAAGGAATAAATATCACCTTTATGAACTAGAGAATAGCATCTTCAGCATGCTTGAATCAATTCCATTTAAGCCGAATACTTCTACTCTGCCTTTCGCACTTCTCTTCGCTACCACACACTCATCACCGCAAGACACACTTCAAAATGAATTCACAATCCCTTATTTATACAAGGCATCAACTTAGGAACAATCATCTAAGTCGGCAAACACCTACAAGATCATCCGCAAGATGTGTAAAACATCCGGTCGGCCAGTCTCAAGAAGAACACCAATATCCATGGTTATTCTTCAAATGCAAACTCTAACTTCAATGCGAACCACCAACATTAACTGGACATGATCCAACGATCATCATAACCTTCCCTAAATCACCAAAAACATCCGCACTTCATCATCCTACTGGAATTCTTCTTTCCTTCATCCAGAGCTGCAAGAACACAGTTTGTCATCACTGTCACAAATGAATAAGCACTTCTGAACCTTCAACCCATGAACTAATCTAGTTGATACTTCACAGGGACGTCCTCAACACTCCATCAGATCTGCAGAATGGGATAATGAAATACCGGATCTCACCGGACCTATCTGTGGCCCTCTGTCACCTTTGAATACCTGCCGAAACCAGTTCTACTTGAGCGACCATAACTTCTTCAGATCTTCATGCGGACCTCTAAAATCTTGATTGGAGCATCTCAAGACTTATATCTACAAACCCTTTAAACTGTATCCTCTGATCCTCAACCTATTGAGGACTTTTACCTTCTTGTCATCATTGTTCTTCATTATTCCTGATTGAGACTTATTTTCTCAATATCCTCTCAATATCCTCAGCACACAGCTCATCTAATCCTTCTCATTAATGCAACATGAGTATGTTGACATTAATGACAACACCAGTTAGGCCCATACTTGCAACAATCTCCCCCTTTGTCATTGATGGAAACATATGATGTGAAAAACCATCAAGACAAGAACTTCTCCTTGCTGTTACAACTCCCCCTAACAGCAACAACTATTCACATGTCTTCTCTCCCTTTGTTTCTCCCCCTTTGATCAACAACCACTTGTTTTTCACATGTCTTCTCTCCCCCTTTGACATCAATGGCAAAGGGCTCATACTTGGAACTTCACTACTTCATAACATACCAGCTGCTCCCCCTGGGTAGCAGCTCCCTTATCATCAATCCGGATCACAAGATATGACTGTGATATCCACCAGATTGATGCACATCGGTGCATCCTAGTTCATCACCAAAGGGGCAATAACTCCTAACTTCTCCCTAAGATACTCAAAAGAGTCCTTGGGAAGAGGTTTAGTAAAAATATCTACAAGCTGATCCTTGGAGGGCACATACTCCAATTTGACTTCACCCTTGTTCACTTGCTCTCTCAGAAAGTGAAAATTGATAGATATATGCTTAGTCTTAGAATGCAACACCAGATTCTTAGAAATATTTATTGCACTTGACTTATCACAGAAAATTGTGATAGGCTCCTCAAATTCTACTTGAAAATCTCTTAGCATCTGCTTCATCCACAAAACTTGAGTGTAACTTCCTGCTACTTCAATGTATTCTGCTTCAGTTGTAGACAGGGATATTGCCTCTTATTTCTTGCTTAGCCAAGAAACCAACCTTTTTCCCAAAAAGAATGCTCCTCCACTTGTACTCTTCCTATCATCTACATCTCCTACCCAATCTGCATCTGTATATGTATGAAGAGAAAAATTATGATCTCTAGGATACCATAGACCATACTCAACTGTTCCTTTTAAGTACCTAAAAATTCTTTTGATTTCCATGACATGAGATTCTCTAGGATCAGGCTGGAATCTTGCCACAAGACCAACAGCCTGCATTATATCTGGTCTAGTTTGAGTGAGATACAATAATCCTCCAATCATTGATCTGTACTTTGTCTGATCTGTCCTAGGAGAGTCATCATCTTTGCTCAACTTATATCCGGTTGCCATGGGAGTGTTCATTGGCTTTGAATCTTCCATTCCAAATTTCCTCAATAATTCTTTCACATATTTGGTCTGAGAGATAAAGATTCCTTTCTTTGTCTGAGTAATTTGTAGACTGAAGAAGAAATTCATTTCACTGAGCATTGACATTTCAAACTCACTTTTCATTTGATTTGCAAAGGTTTTACACATACTGTCTCTTCCTCCAAAGATGATATCATCAACAAATACTTCAACAATCAAGATGTTTTCATGATCAATTTTGAAATATAGGTTACTATTAGTAGTACCTTTGTTGAAACCAATCTTCAAAAGATGTTTGTCCAGCCTTTCATACCATGCTCTTGGGGCTTGCTTTAGACCATACAGTGCCTTCTTTAATTTGCAGACCATATCACCATGCTCAGATAACTAAAATCCATCCGGTTGTTCAATGTACACTTCTTCTTCTAAGTAACCATTCAGGAAAGTAGATTTGACATCCATCTGATACACTTTGAATCTTTGAAGGCAGCAAATGCAAGAAATAGTCTGACTACTTCAATTCTTGCCACCAGAGCAAAGGTTTCCTCAAAATCAATCCCTTCTATTTGAGAGTAGCCTTTGCAGACTAATCTGGCTTTATTTCTGATTACTTCACCAACTTCATTTAGTTTGTTCTGGAAGACCCATTTGGTTCCAATCACATTCTTGTTTCTAAGTCTAGAAACAAAATCCCAAGTGTGATTTTTCTCAATTTGCATCAACTCTTCCTCCGTTGCTTTGGTCCAATTTTCATCATTGCAGGCTTCATTTATTGTCTTAGGTTCAATCTTTGAAATCAGACAACATTCATCTGAATTTTGAGCAATTTTCATTCTAGTTTGCACACCTTTGCTTTTGTCACCTATGATCTGATCTTCAGAGTGGTTCAGTCTTACATACCTTGGAACTTTGGGAGTTTCTTGCACTTCTACTTCTTGATCAGGCTCATTCAGACGTATCTCTTCTTCTTGATTTACTGGGTCAGTCTGAATCTGACTTTCACGAGAGGATTGAGCTCCTTGAACCAAAACACCATTCTGATCATCTTCATCACACTCATAAAGCCTTGAGGGTTTCTCTATTCCCTCATCAACCTTCACATTTGTACTTTCTATCATCTTTCTTAGTCTCTTGTTATAACACTGGTATGCTTTGCTTTGAGTAGAGTAACCCAAGAATATTCCTTCATCACTTCTAGCATCAAACTTACCTAAATCTTCATCTCTTTTGATGTAACACTTGCTACCAAAGACTCTAAAATATCTTACAGTGGGAGTAATGCCAAACCAGAGTTCATAAGGGGTCTTACCGGTATTGCTTCTGATTTGAACTCGATTAAGAGTATAGACTGCAGTGCTGACAACTTCTCTCCAATAAATCTGAGGAACATTAGCTTCCATCATCATAGTCCTAGATGCTTCTTGGATGGTCTGGTTCTTTCTCTCCACTACTTCATTCTACTGTGGAGTCCTTGGAGCAGACAACTGTCTCTTAATTCCATGTTTCTCACAGAATTCTATGAACTCACCGGATGTGAATTCTCCACCTCTATCAGACCTCAGACATTTCAACTTTATTCCTGTTTCATTCTCTACCATAGCCTTGAATATTTTGAATTTCTCAAGAGCTTCTGATTTCTCCTTTAGAAAGGTTACCCACATCATCCGAGAATAGTCATCTATTAGCAGCATGAAGTATCTATCACCTTGAATACTTCTGGTTCTTGTCGGACCACAAAGATCAGTGTGAACTAAGTCCAATAGTTCGGTAGAGGACAGTTCCTTGCTTTTGAATGTGACTCTGCTCATCTTACCCAACTGACATTCCTTGCATAAGCTATTAGTAGGTTTCATCACTTTTGGAAGATCTCTTATAGCCTGAGTATTGCTTATCTTGATGATATTATCAAAATTCACATGACACATCCTTCTATGCCATAACCAACTCTGATCAACTTGAACAAATAAGCAACTTTTACCAGTACCAACCAAGTGGAAGATATTACCTTTAGTTTGAGTACCGGATGCAATCTCTATTCTGGATCTTTCAAAGATTTTGCATTTTCTATCTTTGAATCGGAGATCATAGCCTTTGTCCACCAATTGTCCAACACTGAGAAGATTGTGCTTCAAACCTTCAACATATAGTACATTACCAATTTTGTTTCTTCCATTAAAAGAAATAGTTCCTCTTCCTCTGATTCTACCAGCAGAATTATCACCAAACTTCACCACTCCTCCTTCATACCTTTCCAAATCTATGAACTTATTCTTGTCACCTATCATGTGGTGAGAGCAACCACTATCAATGACCTAATCATTCTTTTCTTCAACTTGGGCAGCTAGAGCTCTTTCTACAACTTTATGATTGATAGATACAGAGGATATTGGTTCTTCTTCCATGATGGTAATAAACACCCATTCACTTTCGGATTTGTTTCCTGTCTCTGATTCATCATCTATTACTCCTTCATTATCATCTTCTTCATGAACATAGTAACAATTCTTTTGGAACCTTGATCTATTAGGATTTGGCTTTGAAAATCTTTCCAGACATTTTGAGGCAAAATGACCAATCTTATTGCAGTTAAAACACTTAAAAGGCAAATTTCCTTCATACTTACCAGATCCTCTTGGCAATATCTTTGCAATGAGAGCTTCAAGTTGAGCAGTTTCTACTACTTCTTCTTCCAGGTCTTTTCTTGCTTTTCCATACCATGACAAATTCCTTGATGAGTTCTCTCCCGGATCAAATCCTTGTTTACCTTTCACAGAGGCACTGGCTTTGAATGCAGATTCAGTTTTGGGGGGATCATCTCCAAATTTGGTCATTTCAAAAGCAGCCAGTTTGCCAGCCAATTGGTCTCTTGTGACAGTTGTATGGGCTCTAAATTCATCAATGGTAGCAACCTTAATTTTGTAAGAAGCAGGAAGGGATCTGAGAATCTTACCAACAATCTCATTTTCATCCAAGACTCCACCAGAATTTCTAATTCCACAAACCAGCTCATTCACTCTTGGCATAAAAGTGGTAATATTTTCATCATCTCTCATCTTCAATTTTTCAAATTTCCCTTTTAGACTCTGTAACCTTGCACATTTAACATACCGATCTCCTTCATGCAGAAGTTCCAGTTTAATCTAGATCTCATAGGCAGTTGGTAGGTCAATAACATTTGAGAGCTCTGAGTTAGTTAATGCGCTTAGAAGAGCCTCTTTGGTCCGCAGATTGTTTTCAACATCTGTGATTTCATTTAGGGTTGTCGGACCACCCTGTGGAGGTGCATATGCTTTTGTGACCATGGACCAGTACGCCTTTCCCATACACTACAAGTGACATTTCATGCAACCTTTCCAAAGAGAGAAGTTGGTTCCATCAAACTTTGGACTATCCTTCTTGTATGACGACATTCTGGATCTCCTCAAGCAGTTAAGCTCCTTTTAGAGGAACTTAGCTCTGATACCAATTGTTAGATTTAGGGCATACAACTGAGAGGGGGGGTGAATCAGTTGTGCGAAACTTTCCCTTTTTAAACACTTGAAACTTCTTTAGTGATTAGTATAATATTAATCATGAACCATAATGCATTTATTTAGAAGCAGGAACATATCAACACATATGACACCAAGATTTTGACGTGGAAGACCCGGTTAAGGGAAAAACCATGGGGTGATTAACCCAAGAAAGTATTCTCTATTAGAAGAATAGAAAAAACAAAATGGCACATGCCAATTAGGGCTCACTACTCGAGCACACTGCTCACAAGAGGCTCACTGCCTACAAGAGACACACTGTCTACAAAGGAATAAATATCACCTTTATGAACTGGAGAATAGCATCTTTAGCATGCTTGAATCAGTTTCATTTAAGCCCAATACTTATGCTCTGCCTTTCACACTTCTCTTCGCTACCACACACTCATCACTGCAAGACACACTTCAAAATGAATTCACAATCCCTTATTTATACAAGGCATCGACTTAGGAACAATCATCTAAGTTGGCAAACACCTACAAGATCATCTGCAAGACATGTAATACATCCAGTCGACCAGTCTCAAGAAGAACACCAATATCCGTGGTTATTCTTCAAATGCAAACTCCAACTTTAATGTGGACCACCAACATTAACTGGACATGATCCAACGATCATCATAACCTTCCCTAAATCACCAAAAACATCCGCACTTCATCATCCTACTGGAATTCTTCTTTCCTTCATCCAGAGCTACAAGAACATAGTCTGTCATCACTGTCACAAATGAATAGGCACTTTCGAACCTTCAACCCACGAACTAATCTAGTTGATACTTCATAGGGACGTCCTCAACACCCCCTTAGATCCACAGAACGGGATAATGAAATACCGGATCTCACCGGACCTATCTGTGGCCCTCTGTCACCTCTGAACACCTGCCGAAACCAGTTCTACTTGAGCAACCATAACTTCTTCAGATCTTCATGCGGACCTCTGAAATCTTGACTGGAGCATATCAAGACTTATATCTACAAACCCTTTAAACCGCATCCTCTGATCCTCAACCTATTGAGGACTTTTACCTTCTTGTCATCACTGTTCTTCACTGTTCCTGATTGAGACTTATTTTCTCAATATCCTCAGCACACAGCTCATCTAGTCCTTCTCATTAATACAACATGAGTATGTTGACATCAATGACAACATCGGTTAGGCCCATACTTGCAACACGATGTGCTACAAGCTTCATGTTTTCTTGCTTAAGGGCGACCTAATTCAAATGTGTGAAATGCATAGATGTTATTCTTTGAAGGATGATGTTGTGAAGGATGTTTAGGACTAGGTTAAGCATGTGTTGGGATTCGCAAGGCATGTTCCTCTTCCTATTGTTGTGTGTATTTCATGATAGGGCTTGCCCTCTACAAGTTTCATGTTGTTTGATCTTTTGCTGACTTGTAATTGTAATATTATTGTTGTCTCTAGCTAACTTGTAATGTAATCAATGTAATATCATGTATATATTGTAAAGCTAGTTGATCTAGGTGAAGTATGATTGTGAATGAAAATGTAAGGAGCGAAGTGTGGATGTGTAATGCATTATGATGTGCGACTGAAGGAGAAAGAGAAGAAGTGATAGATCTTATCCAAATCCATCTTGAAGATATTTTTGTGATATAAGGGAAGTGAAGAGTGTGCCTAACTAATTCAATCATCAAGAGAAGTGAAAAAGTAGAAGTGCAATCATCAAAAGGAGTGAGCTTCATTGTAAATTTTTAGACAGTAGAAGGATTTTCATGTTGTAATCTTTTATGAGTTTGTTCTCAGTTCAGGGAGTAGTTGCTTCCTTGGGTTGTAGCCCTAAAACAAAGTCTATAGGGAGTCGTATCTTCCTTGGGAGTGACCCTAAAACCTTTCTTCAAAGAGTAGTATCTTCCTTGGGTTGAAGCCCTAAAACAAAGTCAGCAGGGAGTAGAATCTTCCTTGGGTTGTAGCCCTAAAACAAAGTTGTAATCTTTTATTGTAGTGAGCTTCATATATTGTGAGTTAATCATCACCATAGTTTTTCCCCTTTTGGGGTTTTCCAAGTATATCTGGTGTTATGTGGTGTTATGCATTGTGTTGATCTTTTATGTTTCTGTTAATGCTGTAAAGTTGACTTTTTAATCTACTCCAGAGAATTTGAGATTTGTTTGGATATTAATTCACCCCCCCCCCTCTCAGTATCCAGGTGTGTTCAACAGTTGGTATTAGAGCCAAGTTACTCAGAAGAATCTTAACCACTTGAGGAAGGTCTGGGATGGCTCATAATGGATCTCACAAGGCACCTATGTTTGATGGAACAAATTACTCTTTTTGGAAGCTAAGGATGGAAAACTATCTATCTTCTCTAGGGTTTGATGTTTGGTAATCTGTCAAGGATAGTTACTGTTACCAAATTTCACTTACAGCTCAATTTGGTAGAGTTGAAACAATTGATTCCATCAAAAAGTGAAAGGTATTCCAACAAATTTCTACTAAGGATTAACCATTGCATATGAATGCTTTCAAATGGATTTCAGTTTTTATTATACAATATTTTACAACAGAAGAAAATTACATAAATTGCATGATATTGTTGTCATTCATTCATTCTATAATGAAAATGTATACAAGATTGCATAAATGTTGTTGTTTTATACATTGAGAGGAAAAGAATGCTTAAATGTCCCACACAAGCCGTGGGAGTAGCTGAACTAATGCAACATAAAAATAGACTATACAATTGAAGGTAAAAGTAGAAAAACACGAGGAGAAAGTATATCCATCATTGCTTGTGGCACAGTCTTGTGTTGATCTTCCTTGTTCCTAGCTCCTCCTTGTTGTTGATCTTCAGATGTACCTACATGATGATGAAAGGATTGGGTTAGAGCTCCAGATATAAATCTCATCATAGGCCCTATCAACAGAGATATAGCCTATAGCTATGATGCATTTGATTAGTTGAGCAATTATCAAAAGTATGTAGGAAAGCAAAAATCAAATCATCAAATGAAGGTCAAATCATTAGGAAGAGCACTGAGCTTCACTATTTTATCTAACTTGTTTGTTCACTATGTAGGTACATGTTCATTTATGATTCATCTCCTTTGACATTTCAGCATGTGGTGAAAATTGGGCTCCCACAAGGGTTGAGCCCAATATGCTATCCCTAAGTCTTGAGAGGGGTATGAGATAAGCAAGAGACTTTCATCTTTTCAAATAAAAACATATTTTGTTTGAAGATCAAATTATAAGGTAACTGAGCACATTGTCCATTCATGATAGTCAAGTCAAAGGTGCAATGAGGTTGCCCTCTTTCACTTTGAAATGGGAATCACAAGTGAGCAATGAGCTCATTTAAACTGCTTAAATAATGTGCAAAACTGAGTAAAAATTAATCATTTGCACCATGGTTTTACTTCATCTATTGGTTGTCTCATCATTATTTCTTTGTGTTTATACCATATAAATACATGCATTTGAAGCACTATCTATCCAAAAATGCCTAGGGCAGTATATCTTTCCTGATCACTGAGTGGTGGAGGTAGCAATATATGTAGGGGGCAATGGAACAACATTCATGTGAACAAGGGTTAGTAATGTATGAAGGAGCAATTGCAATTATAAGTAACAATAGAATATGTTGAACAAGAATGATGAAGTTCACTCTTCAAGATCCCTATAGGTCAGCATGTATGATTTTTAGAATGTTTGTCATCTGTCTTGGGAGTATCAACACAGTCCTAGTGGGAAGTTGAGTAAGGCTATTCAAAAATGACAAAGAAGATAATGCTTGAAATGTAAGCCCATATCAATATACTATCTAAGGCCTAAAAATGAGGTAAAGAAGATATAGTACAAGAGAGCTTGCAATTTGTAAGAGAGCAAAGGTTCTTTCTTACAAGGTTTGAGAAGCATTGCTAGATGATAATGCTTTACCAAGTATCATAAAAGGAAGCCTTAATCAGTTATGAAATATGATAAACCACATTCATCTTTCAAAAAATAGACAACAAACACAAGATGAAGAGGGGCAATCACTTTAAGTAGAAAAAGAGATTAACTCTTTGAAGGATTGCAAAGATTTCATGAAGACAAGATCATGTCTCTAATAGCATAAGCCTGAGATAATCTTGACAAGAAGATAGTGATATATGCATTAGAGAGGTGTGGACGGAGTTTGTAGGTGAAGAGACATCAACAGTTATAAAAGATGGAGAGCAATCATAGCATAGGGGACAATCTTTCCAAGTAAAAGAGCAGTGATAAACTTTATAAAGGCATTCCTAATGAAGACAGTCACAAGGTAAACAAGGAAGAGTTGAAGACAATGAAATGACTGATAGTCCTCAAGAAAAGTAGAAGGTACCAGTCATCAAGGTCAGGCATATAACAGTGTGAGCTATAGGTCTGCCAGTGTGTGAGATGTGTCTAGAGCATTATAAGCCTTGTCACCATAATAAGTCCTTATCAAAACACTCCATAGTCCTTGTTGCAAGATGTGAAAGGTTCAAATAAAGTAGTTTAAGGTGATCAACTATCAAAATGGACATTGGCATTGTGGAGACTTAGAAGCCTTAGGAACAGTCAAATGCATACTGATACAACTGAACAAGTCAAAAGATGCTATTAAAGGAACAATAGACTATTAGAGCTAGGTGTAGTAGTCCACAAGTCTGTTTAAGGCTTGCAAAAATCTATGCCTATGGGACAGTCACAGGCCTGTGTATGAAGGGCAAAAAGTTCAAGAGGCATATCCAAAGAGATAGTTGATGTAACTTTGTCAAGTGTCATGAGGTATATATGACTATGAATTCAAGAGCATTTGAAGAATATTAGTAGGTATGAGACAATGATCATTCCCAAAAGAACACACACACACCTTGAACCTATATGCCTATCACATTACTAGGTAAAGACCAAAAGAGGAGCCAGGTTTATCATGACACCACAGAGGTTGTGACATAATGATAAAAGGAACAACAACATCAGTCAAAGAGGAATATCAGAACAACAATAAGCAATGGCAACAATCATCATGGAAACCACATTAAGAGCAGTCATAATCTCAGTTATATCCAACAACGATTATCACAAGAGACCATGAAATGGAGATACAAACCAAGAATGAGGATACTATCACATGGAGTTATGTATAGTGGTGGCAGTCATATGGTAGTTAGGGTTCCTCAAACCATCACAAATATCACTGTCTTTCTTTTGTTCACATCATGTTCTAAGATAGTAAGAAGAAGAAAATATATGTAGATGACTGAGAAACAAAGAAATGCAAGCATAGACAAATGCACAGAAAATAGATATATTCATCATTTTTGCATATTGAGCTCTAGGAAAGCACCTTCATTTTCAACACAGGAGAGCTCGAAATGGGCATTCTACTAACAGAAAATGAAAAGAGAAGTAGATATTGCAATGATAGAGAGCTTACCCAAGCTCATCCTATTGATTTTCTCATAAAAAATGTAGATTTCACCATCAAAGCCTTCAGTTGAAACCTCTAGAAGCTCGAGCAAACCCTAGCAATGGCAGCGCCCAAACTGGAAGAGCCAAAAGTATTAAATGCAAATGAAGAATGGAATACAAAAGGTAGTGGCTTTTTGTTATTAGGGTTTCTTTTACCCTAATGTGGCTGACTTCATTTAGGAGGCATTTTTGCCTTTAATTTAAACCATTTTATGCCAAATTAATACACTGGTTTATGTTTAGTTGCCCATTGCTATGTATTAGGTGTTTTGTATACCTTTCAATATATTTTTAAAATTTTCCAAGTTGAAAATCAAACTTAAGCCAAGGTTGACCCCCTCTTTCAATTCTGCACAACTGAAACTGAAGCAAGATGTAAGGCATTATTAAAGTAATAATCTATAAATTATTTTAATAAGTGTCATGTAAATGCAGAGAAAAGGGCAAGTACAAAACATTCATTAAGGCAATTTCATTTTACTTTCCTTTTTTCCTTGAGTCACCATTATGCAAAATGAAATATGGAGTCAACTGAGGTTTCTATTTTGTTTTTCTAGTCAGATCTGAGTGATCTTGGTGTCCATTCAGGTAGTTCCACTTGGGAGGGAAAGTTTCCACCTATTCTCACTCATTTTGGGTTAGTTTTAGGCCCTCTTTTTGTGGCTTTTTCCCTTTGCTCATGAGGGAGACTTTGGTTTCTTTTTTGGGTGGACAGTTAACTGAGCTTCTTTCCCCTTCACTTTTAGAGAGTAATTTTGGAGGTATATGGTAAAAAAACTTAGTTTTTTTTCTCTCTCAGAAACTTATTCCTCTCTTGAGTATGGCAGAGAGTTTGTAAGTTTTGTAACCCAGTTTTCATAATATGATATAGCAACTCCTTTCAGATCAAAAAAAGCAATAGTGCATTCCTTTTTCATGGTTTTGTCTCTTTTTGCAGTGGGTGATTTGATGTTTGATTGTGATTCTAAGTGTTGAATCCTTTTTCATGTCTCATTATTACAAATATGTGTGCAAAAATTTCATGTAATGTAGGTTGTATGTTGTGTTTAATTTCAAACCTTCATACAAATCACTTTTGTATTGCATGTTTCACATGAAATTGTGAGAGTAAATGTTTTGAGAGCTAATTGTGAGTTGGATTAGTGAGTAAGTTTAAAATTTTCTGGTGCATCACTCTTTAAGTTTTAAGATTTCCATTTCATTTAGCCTTCTATCCCTTTTCTCAAAAAAAATTAGTAGTTTTAGGTGATCTACCAGGGGAACCAGCCCTCTCTAGAAATTGATTCTCATTATAAGCCACACACATCTTGAGAATGTTTCCATTTTACATAGGATAGTTGAGTCTAACTCAAATAGGGTGCAATCCTCATTGATAACAGTTACACTGATTCTTCTATTGATCCTACAGATCTAGGTGAGGTTAAGTTGTATGATAACCAAGCCAAGGCAAATAATTCTATCATGAGTGGGTTAGTTGATTCAAAACTTCTGAAGGTAATGAGTTACAGTTCTGCTAAGGATGTTTGGGTAAAACTTAGGAGCATTTGTGGAGATAGTAAAGTGAAGCAAGCCAAGATGCAAAACTTCAAGAGCAAATTTGAGACCTTGAGGATGATAGAAGATGAAGACATTTCTAGATCTATGCTCCAAGTGGATGAAATAGTTAATGACATTAGAGGTCTTGGTGGAATAGTGAAAGAAGATGATATTATGAAGAAGGTTCTGAGATCTCTTCCTAAATCTTATGATCATAAGGTGTCTGCTATTGAGGAGACTCAGAATTTGGATCAATATACAGTAGATCAATTGTTTGGTTCTCTCATGACCTTTGAAATGAGAGAATTTGACAAAGGGGCTCCAAAGAAGGAAGTTGCATTCAAAGTCAATAAGAAGGCAGAAGATGGAACAATTGATCAAGATGATGACCTTGATGAGGTAGAGGAAAACTTTGTGAGAAGATTGAAGCAGGGCACCGGAAAGTACAAAGGTAAGTTACCTTTCAAATGCTTCAGTTGTGGGAAGGTTGGTCATTTTTCTTCTAAATGTCCTTTTAAAGAATCAAGGGGTAGTAACAAGAGAGAGAAGTTCAAAAAGGGTCTTTATTCCATAGAGAACAGTTTCTCTTTAGAAGATGAGGATCATGATGATTCAAATGATGAAACACTTTTCATGGCCTTGAATGTTGGTGACAAAAGAGGTGATATTGGGAATTGTAAAAATTCTGATACCTTGCAGGCTGACCAAGATAATGAAAAATCAATGGTTGTGTGGATTGCCTTTCATGCAAGAGAAGAAGCCAATGCTTAGGTAATTGACAGTGGTTTCTCTAACAACATGACTGGTGACAGAGAGAAGTTTATCAACCTTAAGAAGTGGAATGGTGGAGATTTTAAGTTTGGTGGTGATGAGTCATCCCAAATTTATGGGAAAGGAGCTATAACTATTGATGGAAAGAACAATATTGAGGATGTCCTCTATGTCAAAGGGTTGAAGCACAATCTCCTCAGTGTTATTAAGATGTGTAGTAAAGGATACAATCTTACATTTCATGTCAATGAGTGTGAGATCAGGAAGGTAGGGTTTGGAAGACTAGTTGCAGAAGGTATTAAGACATATGTAGATATCTATCATCTAAAGGAGGTAAATGGAAGAACCTTTTTATTGGCTCAATCCAGTGAGTTTTGGATATGGCACAAGTAGATGGGACACATCAACTTTGATAATATGGTAAAGATTATCTCTATTAATGCGGTGAGAGATATGCCTAAGATAACCAAGCATACAAACACATGATGCAAGGAATGTCAAATGGGAAAGCAGACAAAGACAAGTTTCAAGAGCAAGGTTTATTCTTCTACAATGCGACTGGAGCTGATTCACACTGACATATGTGGTCCAACAAGAACAAAGAGTCAACAAGGTGAAAGGTATTTCATGTTTCTTATTGATGATTACTCTAGAATGACTTGGGTTACTTTTTTAAGAGAAAAATTAGAAGCCTTTGATAAGTTTAAAATTTTCAAAGCAATAGTTGAGAATGAAATGGATGCTAAGATCAAATGCTTAAGATCTGATAGAGGAGGTGAGTTCACTTCAAATGAATTTGAAAAGTTTTGTGAAGATCATGGTATTAGGAGACATTTGTCTACTCCTAAGACCCCTCAGTAGAATGGGGTAGTGGAAAGGAAAAATAGGACTGTGCAAGAGATGGCTAGAGCAATGTTGAAAGATGTAGATCTACCTATTATGTTTTGGAAGGAAGCAGTTCACACTACTGTCTACCTTCTTAATAGAGTACAATTGAGGGTCAATAGCACTAAGACCCCTTATGAGCTATGGTATGGAAGACCTCCCACTATTAGATACTTCAGGATCTTTGGCAGAAAATGTTACATCAGGAGAGATGAAGAAGACCTTGGTAAGTTTGATTCTAGGTGTGATGAAGGGATCTTTCTTGGTTACACAACTAGAAGCAAGGCCTATAGATGCTACAACAAGAGATTGGGAAAGATTATTGAAAGCACAAATGTTAAGGTAGATGAAGATTTGTATCAGATCTCACAAGAATCAGAGGAGTACGGATCTAATATACCCCCTGCATTGAAGATGAAGAAGAAGAGGAGAACTAAGAGAAGGAACAAGAATCAGAGAAGATCCCTAAGACTCCAACAAAGTATGTTCAGAGGAATCATTTAGTAGATCAGATCATTGGTGATAAGAATGAAGGAGTGTAGACCAAGAGAAGGCTTGCAAAAGAAAGTGAGAAAGTGAATTTATGTTTATTGTCAAAGGTAGAGCCCAAAACTTTTTCTAATGCTAGCAAAGATGATGGATGGTTGAAGGCAATTGAAGAAGAATTGAATCAGATAGGGAGAAATCAAACATGGGAACTGGTTCCCAGACTAGCTGATAAGAATATTATAGGAACGAAGTGGGTGTTCTGGAAAAAACTGAATGAAGATGGTGAAGTTGTGAGGAACAAAGCTAGATTGGTGTGTAAGGGTTATTCACAAGTTGAAGGAATTGATTTTGAGGAGACTTTTGCTCCAGTAGCCAAGATGGAGGCAATCAGGATGTTTCTTGCCTTTGCTACTCACAAGAACTTCAAGGTTTATCAGATGGATGTCAACTCAGTGTTCTTGAATGGTTATTTAGAGGAAGAGGTCTACATTGAGAAATTGAATGGTTTCCAACTATCAGAAGATCTGGATATGGTGTGCAGACTCAAGAAAGCTTTGTATGGACTCAAGCAAGCTCCTAGAGCTTGGTATGATAGGTTCGATAAGTACTTACTTCAAAAAGGCTTCAAGAAAGGTACCACAGATAGTAATCTTTACATTAAGGAAGAGGGAGACAAGATTTTGATAGTTGCAGTATATGTTGATGACATTATATTTGGTGGAGATGATGATTTGTGTAAGAGGTTTGCATAAGAGATGCAAAAAGAGTTTGAGATGACTATGATTGGTGAGATGTCCTTCTTCCTTGGGCTTCAAATTGTTCACCTAGATGATGGTATCATTGTTTCTCAAGCTAAGTATGTTTGAGAGATGTTGAAAAAGTTTAGTATGGAGGATTCCAAACCAGTAAGTACTCCTATGGTTATTGGTTGTCATTTGAGCAAGATTGATGAGTCACCGAAGGTTGAACAGACTCTTTATAGATCCATGATTGGAGGATTATTGTACTTAATTGCTTCTAGACCTGATTGTTACTAATTTTTTGTTCACACTAAAATTAGTTAGACTTAAGTGCAGTTGTTCAAAAGGAATAAAAGAAATCTTTGAAGTCATGCATTTAATGAACAGTTGATGTCATGACAAAGCAAAAAGAGAGATGGAAACCAGTTGATAGGATAATCCATCAATCCAATCAGGACTGATGAATCATCATGACAAGAGAATCAGGTTGTCAAGGTATCAATCATTCAAGAAACACAGTGGAGCTTGTTGGGACTGAAATTCCCAAGATACTTTTTGGCAAATATTAAGTTTTAATCATCCAAAGATTTCAGTATAAGAGCATATATAGAAAGATCCACAATTGTTTTCAAGCAGAAATTAACAATTGAGCTAATAGAAATATTTGGATTTGATCTATCTTGATTCCCAAAGACTTAGTATAACATGGTTGAAGTGCTCATTAAAAATAAACTGTAAACAAGGAAGTGAAAAGTTACAAACCATGTTGAAAGTAAAGGAGAAATAGCATTAAGTACCAAAACTGAATACAGGTGAATTCCTTGTCAAAAATGAATAAGGGTTGCTTTTTGAACCATCTTCAAATTCCTGTATTTTGCAAGTTATGTATGTTTTTGATAAAATACATTGTGGTATAGGTTTGTATGTTTGTATATACAAAGTCATTTGTATATACAAAGTCTCCCATATACAAAGTGGTTTGTATGTTCTATCATTGTATGATACATGTGCCAAGTCCCTCGTATATCGGATCACGGTATGGTCGCATAAAGGAGTCATCGGGTTGATGCCGATTAATTATATATGTCTGGCTAAACGTTTTATTACTACATACAAAGTGGACCTGACAAGGTTAAAAGTTAAAATATATATTCTGTCGGATCCATTGTTTGTATGTTATGTCTGTATGTTAGGCAGAGCAGAACATACAATGTGATACATACAACTCAATATACATAGCATGGAACTGAAATATTATCAAATGTGGTGAAACTATTGTATGTGTCACGTATTGTATGTTTCAGGTTAATATACATATCGTGGATTTGAAAAGGTATGAAATAAAGTTAACTTGTTGTATGTATCATGCCTTGTATGTGTATGCTTTCGGAGACATACATTTAAATATACATACATTACCGAGATACAATGCCCACATACAAGCCGGAACCAAAATAATTATGAAATAATGATAAGTCTTTGTATATTTCGCATTTGTATGTATCGGTACATACATTGTGGGACATACAACACAGATTTTGGCAAACATTAAAAAATGATATAAACCATGCATCACTACTCTTTGTATATTGGAATATACATGGCACTTTATGCAAGGCACGGAACTGAAATGTTTATAAAATAAAGAATAATTGTTGTATGTATTACGCCTTGTATGTATGTTTCGGGTTATACATCGCGGCACACATGCAAGGCAGAACTCGAGAGAGAATTAAAATCTGATATATAGGATGCATCCTGACTCATTGTATATCGGAATATATGTTGCATAGTGTGGAATTGAAAGATTATGAAAAGTGGTAAAATCGTTGTATATTTCGCATATTATATGTTTCAGGTTATACAAGGTGATATGCATAGCCGGAACTCAGGAGAAATTAAAATCTGATATATAGGATGCATCCTGACTCATTGTATATTGGAATATATGTTGCATAGCGCAGAATTGAAAGATTATGAAAAGTGGTGAAATTGTTGTATGTGTTGCGTCTTGTATGTCTCGGGTCATACAAAGCTAATATACATACTATGGATTCGAAAAAGTATAAAATAAAGTTAAGTTGTTGTATGTATCACACTTCGCATATGTATGCTTTTGGAGATATATATTTTAGTATACATACATTGCGATGTGCATTGCACTTATGCAAGTGATGGAACTGAAAGTGATATTAAAACTGGTTTTATCCTTGTATGTTTCGGGGTTTGTATGTATGTTTCGGATTCATACATTGCAGTACATACAAGCCAGAACTCAAAAGAAATTAAAAAATGATATAAACAATGCATCACTACTCAATGTATATCGGAAATATACATTGCATTTTATGCAAACCGGATTTAAACTGTTTATGAAATACGGTAAAACCATTGTATGTTTTTGGCTTGTATGTATCTAACATACATTGCTCGATACATACAAGTGCCGGAATTCAAATAAGATCAAATTTTGGTTAATGCAATGTATCTTTACCTAATGTATATCCGATATACATTACGGAATCAAAAGAGAGTAAGCTACGGTTTATGAAACGGTTGGAGTCCAAAGGGGATATACAAGGGACTTTGTATGCATCTTTGCGAGAGATACAAGCTGACATACAAGCGATACATACTGGTGATAGATATAAAAGGTGATATGCATAAAGCGGACCCCAAAAGTTTATTAAAAATGAAACATCTGTTGTATGTTTGTGATTTGTACCTATCCAACATACATTGCCGATATACAATGTATAACATACAAATGGCGAAACTGAAAGGGTTATTCAAAAGAGTTGAGCACTTGTATATTCAATGCTTTGTATGTAGCAAGCATACGTTCTTCAGGATACAAGCTATAGATACAAAAGAATGTACAAGAACCAAATGTGAAGGAAAAGTTAAATGTTAAAACTCTTTGTATGTTCTAGAGATTGTATGTTACAATGAACATATCAAATATACAAAGAAACAGAAAGCGAAAAGGCGGGAAGTTTTTTCAACCCGACTGCGAGGTCACACCGACAAAGGAAACCCTAAAAAACAACACTAAAATCTGAAATATCAAGATATTTTTTCTAACAAATAAAATATTTATTTTTTGCAGGATTTACATAGCAGCAAATAAGTTGTATAAGCATCCACGCAAGGATCTTAAGCAACTGATAAACTGTCGATCAGGGGAGTAATTATCTAAGTAAATATATATTTAAATAAATTTTTTTTAATCAATTGATCTGAGACTAATGGATTTTTTATTTGGTTTTTTTAGGAATAATAAAGAAACCCTCAAAGGATATTGGGCAGAACTGTAGTTAAAAACTTTTCGACCCTAAAATGGTTATCCATTTGATGATTAGTGGCTAGTATTAAATTTCATAAATCTATTTTATTAGAACTAATATTGTTGTTCGGTTATCAACCATCACATCCATTGTAACTAGTCTGAAGCTTGTATGCCTCTCTTTATAAGAGATGACCAAGACTAGAGAAAAAAGGGGGGATCATAGGGAGAGACTACAGAGTAGAAGGGGAGATACTATAGATTAGATTTGAACAGCAATGCTAGTTCATTTTTAATATTTTTTATTTCTGGTAGATCATGTGCAAGCATTCTTTGATAAAGTCAAGTCTATAAGCATGAAGCAGTGACTACAAAATCTCAGTGTCAATTATCTGTTAAATTTATTCAATTATATGGTTGTCTCCTTTCAAAGTTTTCTCTGTTATTCAATTTGAGTTATCAAGTATATCTTCAAATTGTCTATGCACATTTGTTGTCATAGTGTGATAAGATTAATTGGTTTTTGCTTTCAGAATTAAATCCTTTAAATTTATCACAGTAACTCAGAAGACCTTGTCATGGATCTATAAGAAGAGTCATATAGTTAGGGTTTGTATTCTATCTCTAGTGTTTTGATAAATCTGTTACAGTTGCAGTATCATTCTGATAGGTTCCTTCAAGAAAGGATTAAATCCTTTTAGATAAATGCAGGTAATATTTTGTCAATTGGATATATGTAAGTATGGAATACTAACTATTTCCTTGTAGGGTTGTACAAGGTACATACCTATTCTTTCATGCCAGATAATTCAAGTTTTTACCAAACAAACAGTCATTTATTTCATAACCATACTGACTCTATATTAAATAAGGCACTGGTCTAGTATTTTCATTATCACTTATTCAACTTCATTTTAGATTTACTTAGTTAGATTGCATTATTGTTTTAGCATTACAATTTAGATTATTTTTTGAATTAATTTGCTGTCTTTTTATCTATTTTATAATTTGTGCCATTATCAATAGTTAGATTAATTTTGATTAAAGTAGTGATCATCTTTTTATCTGCTTTATTAATTAGAGGTTTACCCGCCTAGGTCCAGCAGAGCTTGAAGTGAAGGGGGTTTAGCCATATCTACCCCGTGTCAATTAGCCAAAAATGTCAAGAGAGCCTGGCACCCTCTTAGGGTTAACGACCTGCATTTTTGAGACCTAATAGAGCTAACATAGTGTTATCTTTTAGGAGTTATAAGTCAGATTGATTATTTGGTTAATTAGATTTGAAAGAAAGAAGGAAAAATATTTATTTGAACTGTTATTTTATGTCATGTTTTGAACATACATTCAATATCTGTTACTTTATTCTATGCATTGACTGAAAAAGAAATACACATACATCAAGTGCATAAGATAGAGTAATTGATTATGTTTAAAAGAAGTGTTCAAATGTGTCCCACACAAGCCGTCGGAGTAACTAGATTGAGCAATTGCAAACATGCAAGATATACATCTAAATGATAAAATAAATAATATGAACACATGATAAAAGTAAACATCCATCATTGCTTGAGCAAGAAGGTTGTTTTGTTGATGTTGGTCTTCAGTCTTCATCTTCAGCTCCTATCATCAGTTGAACCTACAAAAAATTGAGGAAAGTCCTGTTAGAGCTCTGGATGTTTAAAGTTATCATATGCTTTTATCAAGTAGATACATCAACTTGTCACATCATGCAATTCATATGAAGGATCAAATCAGACATGTTCCATAAATCAAAATATCATGAAGAGAATCAATCAATACCATCAGGTATATTTTTCATGCTAACTTGTTTGTTCATTGTGCAGGTATATGAAAAGTAATGTTGCTGATTTGAAGACAAATAAACATGTAGAGAAAATGTGGCTCCCACAAGGGTTGAGCTCAACATGTTTCATTTTTACTCATTCGAAAAGGAATATCAGAAAAAGATAGGATGCATCATTCAAAGTACACCATGCATCATTAATCAACTTACAGAGAAGGTATGTCATCATGACATTTATTATAGTTGATTGAAGCAAATCAGATAAGTATGTAATGCATGAGTCAGGTTGACAAAATGTAGAAGTTAGAATTGCAGTCATGAAAGAATAATGCTTACAGGAGACATATTTGTGCACGAGTTACAGGATACAAACATCAAAGGTATTATCTGATTATAATCAAAGGATAGCGAGCAAAATGTCATGTTGCAGGTGTTCATAATGATCAAGTATAGCCAAAGCAAGTGATACAGTTATGCCTCTGAAAATACTTTCTGACATGTATAGGTATATGCCATAAAGAAGGACAACCTAAACTTAAGAGTGACAGTCATAGCATACAGATACAAATAATAAAGCACAATGAGCAGTCATGTCTGAAGCAATTCATGATCAAACAACCAAGATACAGGTTCATCATGAGAAGCAATTATCAGTGAGAAATGAAGAGGATACATCGAGAGAAGATCAAATGAATGATTCAACTTAAGAGAAATATCAAATACAGACATCATTATCTCTGACAGAATAATAGATGCATCTACAGGAAGTGAAACAATAGAAGACTCATGATAAAGATTGTTGAAGGAGATGCAAGTTATCATCATTTTTGATAGATATAATTATGACAAACATTTCCCAGGTTGAAGGACAAAAAGAGGACAGAAATGAAGAAAGTATGCTACAGAAAATGCAAAAAGAATGTCAAAGTAAATTACAGAGAGCAGCGTGATGTTGAACATCTTTTTGATTACCAGCTAACGCAAAATGGATGCCAAGATAAAACCTTATACTCAGAAAATGTATTCATGAAGACTTTTACAATTTCTTTTGCAAGAAAATGATGCATACTGCTGCTCAGAGTGGAGAATGATATTTATTATCACTAGGAGGTATTCAGATACAAGAGAGTAAGCTACAAAGTTATAGAGATCAAATCTCAAAGATGGAAGTATTGAAGACCTAATGCCATTTTTCTGCACAAAGTCTTGTTTTTATGTATAGAAATGAAAAGATTCATGCTTAGAAAGAAAGGAAAATGCCATAGTGTTACAATGAAATTCATACAGAATGAAACTGTTGAAGAGTGTTTGAAACCCTAAGAACTTTTCTTGTATACAGTCAAAGGAATCAATATAGTGAATGTTTCTGCCATAGCCGTGACTTGAAGGAAGGGTTTTATGCTAAAAGAAGATACCCTCATGTAAAATTAAAAACCCTCATTTTCCACAAAACCCTAAATCTTCATTTTGTGCACACAGTAAAGGAGAATGATAGAGATATATTTTTATAACCTGTCCGTAATAGAAAAAGTGGTTTTCATTGATACCCATATGGATTTTCATAAAACCCTAATATATTTTTTGCCATTTCAAAAGGAAAATGGGGTTATAGTATATCTTTTATCATGGTTGTGCCAGAAGAAGATAGATATCATCATCACAGTGAAAAACCATGTTCGAGACTCTTTTCTCATTTTTGCAAAGAACAATCAAAAAGCTTAGAATATGTATTTTCTAGTATGGTCGAAAGCATGAGATGCATTTGTATGCATTTTTTGAAGAAATCCTCATGAAAAAATCTTTAGACTTCGAGTTTCATGATAGGAAAACCATTAAATATGCTATAGAAAATGATAATGGCCATGACCATACAGAAAGAGAGAAGTATTAGCAATGCCCAGATGACAAAAATTGAAACCCTTGTTCGTTTGCATATTCAAAGACAGGTTAAAGTATCTATAGCTTGAAGAACAAAAGCTTACCTTCAAAATTTTAGAGAGGAAGAATACCACAGTCGTGACCTCATGGAGAGGTTTCTCCCAATTTTTATCATAGTTGCATAAAGAAAACATAGAGAGCAAAAGAACATTGTCAAAGAGATGTTACAGAAGGAGAAAGAAAAGCAGAGATGGCCACGACCATTAATATGGAAGAAACCTCAGAAAATGATGAAGGAAATGCTAGTCAAAGACATGATACAACACTCACATTTATCTATCATTCTTTTTATTCTAGAAAATGCAAGAAAATTGCAGAGTTTCGACCTCAAAGAAGGGAAGAAGATGCTAGAGAACCAGATCAAACCCTAGATATCAAAGAGGTTGTAGAGCATAGCGGCGGCCAATGAGGAGAACAAAATGAAAAATGACAAGTGATTAGGGTTTGGTCACTCTTTTGTTTGAAACTATCTTTTTCATCTTTGATTTTTTGACTTCACCAAATGAAAATTATTGCTATATCCAAATGTCGAACGGGGTCAACAACACTCATAATGTTTTCCTAGCAATCATCATAAGGAGTGGCCAACAGAAGGGGTATACCCTACATGTTATGTGGTGGGCCGATCACTTCAAAGGTAAGTGTGATACTTTGCAAGAATTAAACAATGATTATTACCTTGTGGTCGACTATTTCATAGTTGAATGATACCAATATCACATGGTTGATGGATAATAATTGTGCCTTATATCTTTTTTGAAAAGATGGGTATTCCTTATGTCTTATAAAGTCAAAGTCAAGAGTCATCAAATGAAGACAAAGGTGGCAGACAAGAAGTTGATAAGGTGGCAGAGATAATATTTTTTGCATGAAGGAGGTATGGAGAGAATAAGGTCTATTTGGCATAATAATACATATGGCAAGGTGATATGAAGACTTAGGTTTTGTTTTTTCATGGTAAGTGTATGTGGCAGAGAGGCTATTTTGGCATGTGTATTTGGAGTGATAAGGGTATATTTTTCCCTTAAAGGCATATTGGCATGCAATTTGATATTTTTTTTCACAAGGAGCTATAAGGAGAATTGTATTTTTCTCTAAGTCCTATTTTTGCTCAAATCATACAAATTAGGCATATGTAAAATTGGAGAGATAAGGAGATCTCTTTTCTTTTCATTCATGATTTTACAAATCAAATCAAATGTAAATAAATAATAAAGTAATATTCTTCAAATTAATTTATTATTTTGCACAAATTGTAAAATCAAATAAGTACAAGTTGTAACCAATAATAGAGTAATTATTTTAATTACTTTATTATTTACTCACAATCAATTTTGCAAAAGCAAAATCATTCAAATTGATAGGTTGAGTTAACTAGGCCATCTAGGGGTTTCTTCCATGATTTCAGGAGTATTTTTAGGGTTCTTGGTCAACTTTTTTTGTCAAGCATATGGAGAGATCCAAATTGGAGCTATTTTTGCTCGATTTGTGGCAGTTTGAGCCCTTATTTTTGGGGATTTTTGAGTTTGCTCGTGGATCACTTTGGACGACTTATTTTTAGAGGCAGCTAGTTGTAGTTCATTTTTGCATGCCTCTTAGTGAGAGCAAAGATATATATTGTAAAGAAAAACTTGTTTTTCCTAGTTCTTGCCTTTTTGCTCTTATACACTTTGAAAGAGAAGAAAGTTTTGTAGCTCATTTTGATAGTTTTTTATAGAGATTAGCAAGTTACAGGTTCCATTTTTGTCTCTCTTGCAATTTGATATTTTTTCTCACAAGGATCTATAAGGAGAATTGTATTTTTCTCTAAGTCCTATTTTTGCTCAAATCATGCAAATTAGGCATATGTAAAATTGGAGAGATAAGGAGATCTTTTTTCTTTTCATGCATGATTTTACAAATCAAATCAAATGTAAATAAATAATAAAGTAATATTCTTCAAATTGCTTTATTATTTTTCACAAATTGTAAAATCAAATAAGTACAAGTTGTAACCAATAATAGAGTAATTATTTTAATTACTTTATTATTTACTCACAATCAATTTTGCAAAAGCAAAATCATGCAAATTGATAGGTTGAGTTAACTAGGCCATCTAGGGGTTTTTTGCATGATTTGAGGAGTATTTTTAGGGTTCTTGGTCAACTTTTCTAGTCAAGCATATGGAGAGGTCCAAATTGGAGCTATTTTTGCTCGATTTGTGGTAGTTTGAGCCCTTATTTTGGGGATTTTTTAGTTTGCTCGTGGATCACTTTGGAGGACTTATTTTTAGAGGCAGCTAGCTGTAGTTCATTTTTGCATGCCTCTTAGTGAGAGAAAAGCTATATATTATAAAGCAAAACTTGTTTTTGCTAGTTCTTGCCTTTTTTCTCTTATACACTTTGAACGAGAAGAAGGTTTTTAGCTCATTTTGACAGTTTTTTATAGAGATCAGCAGGTTACAGGTTCCATTTTTGTCTCTCTTGCAATTTTCTCTTTGTTCTTTGAAATCAAGTAGTTGCCTTTCCATTTAATGCAAATTGTATGAAGTGATTTAATGAAGTTTTACTATGTTTAATCATTAAAACCTTTAAAATTATTGTCTCACTATTACTTGAAGCATTAAGCATAGTGTTATTACAGGTCTTAGGTTGTGTTAATGAAAATAATCCTTTTGTGTTGTGAGAAATCCTTATCCTTCATAAAAGCCTATTTTCAAGCCTTCCTTAGAAATAATTTTGTGATATTTGTGCCAAGATTGGATTGTGTGAGTCAGATTTCTGAGTTATATTGTAAACCAGATTGCATGTTTTCTATCCATATTAGGTGCATCACCAAATTTTATAGTTTCATTTCCTTATAGTTTCCTTCTTACCCTTTTCCAAAACAGAAAAATCATACATTCCAATAGAATATTTTAAGGGAACCAGCCCACAATCTGGAGGTTCAAACTCATTATAGGTCACCCACAGCCTGAGTTTGTCCCGATGTTTCGAAGGATTGTAGAGTGTCACAACTTTGCATAAGGGTGCAATCCTCATCGACAACAGTTTTTGGCACACCTGGTGGGACATTTGAACTGATTCTCAGTTCAATAGAACTTACTTTTTCTGTTGTTTTGGTATGAACAGTAGTATTTTCAACCTTTTAGAGGTTCATTTTCAAATACCTGGCGACTCTAATACTTTAGTTTTATAGATCAGATCTTGCAGCTTATGAAAAAATATCAAACAAGGTCAAATAGAGATTCTAAGAAGAAGCACATCCAATTATCCCCAACAAAGAGGAGAATAAAAGTAGATAAAGTAATCAAATTAGTAGATTCAATAGTTGTTTCAGATCTGCCAAGTACACATCTAGAGTTTGCTTCTCACCAGAATCCAGTATTTGCAAGTTCATCATCAGAATTTCATAGTTCTCCACTAGCAAGCCCAAGAGAGCAGATTCCTATTTTCCAAGAGGAACTTCTTCTTTTAGAGCTTCTAGAGGAAGAACCTGTGTTACAAGAAATACCTCAAGTATTTTCAGTCCAAGTACCAGCTCAAATACCATCTACTCATATGTCTCTAATTGTAGGAGGAGGAGGTGGAGGGCCTATTCCACCAGGTGGAGGTGGCGTAGGAGGAGTTGTTCTGATGTTCACAACATGCCCCATTTTACCTCTTAGCAAAATGAGGACCCCTGTTGTGGTTGTTGCTTGTGGTTGGTGTGTGGTCATGCTTGGTGGTAAAGGGAAAAAGAGGTAAGTATTACAAACCATTTTGAAAATATCTAGCATTAGGTACAAGGCACAAGTAATGGTGAATTCTTTGTGAAAAATGAGTAAGGATTATTTTCTAAACCAGCAAGAAATTCCCAGTATTCTATGAGATATGTGTTTTTTTCGTAAAATGCATCATTCTGAAGGTTTGTATGTCATATGCAAAGTCATTTGTATGTGAGGTTTTTGTATAAGTTGTGTTGGGTACAATTGGGTTTTGTATCTTGGTGGTTTGCATGCATGTGTTCAAGGTTTGGACCCTTTGTATACTAATCAGACCCAATAGGGGTTAAAAAGTTGAATGGATAAAATTGCCAGATCCACGTTGTATGTCAGTTTGTATGTATGTTCAATGTAAGTGCAATCTATATACATAGGGTTGATATACATGCACGGACCTGAAGGAAGTATACAATGTAGTTTATTAAGGTGAAAAGGGTACTTTACGCGGTATTGTATTTTGTATGTCTTAGCTTTGCATCTTTAAAATACATGCAATTACGGATTCCAAGGGTTGGTAAAATCTGATATAAAGATACATTGTTTCTTAACACATTCTGGAAAAGTATACATTTGTTTGATATACATGCACTAAGCTGAAAAGATTATGTAATGCAGTTAATAAAAGTCAAAAGTAAAATATGATTGTACCAACGTTGGCATGTATGAGTGATTGTATCTAAGTGCAAATACAATTATTGTTTCTTTGAAAAGATAAAAGCGGGTAAGTAAAGTGGGGCCCATGTTGGTATCTCGTCACTGTATGTTGCATATACAAAGAGATATACAAAGGGAGATACAAGGGAGAGATATAAAAGATGAAAAGGTAAAACTTGATGCGGATTTTAAAAGGAGATGAAATAAGATTAATACTCTTGTATGTATTAAAGATTGTATACATACAATCCCAATATACAAAAAGGTAAAAGTACATTTGTCAGGAAATAAAGGGAAAGTAAAGTGAAACTAAGGTATCAATTGCATTTGTATAATGGTTTGTATCTATTTTATATGCATTGCGATATACAAATGGAAGATACAAAGCTGAACATGAAGTAAAGAGAAACATTGTTGTATAACCCATTGCATGTCTTAAACGATATACAAAGTGACATACAAAAAATGATATACAAAATCCAAATGCAAAGGGCAGATTAGTAACGGATACAATGTTCAAAATATAAAGTTTGAATGGAGACCCGAGTCCGTATGTTGCATTGAATGCATCATTTAATGCAGAACTAACAGTGAAACGATGAATTAAAACATGTTAAGGTTAAGTAAAGATTGTTTTTCTTTCATAATTGCATTGTGAAAGCTAAAATTACAGAGAAAGGAAATTATTGTACAAATTAAACAGACAGGCCATAGATGAACAGAATTTCAGAGCAGGAACGGCTTGGTAAAAATGGTAAACTGGGTCAATCCTCATAGAGTTAAGTTGTCACTAAAACATGCATGTTTCTTAAAATCCGTTACAATACAGTTAATTAAAAAATGCAAATTATGGCAAGTTACTATATCGGATTAGGGAAATTAACAGATTGTGTTAAGTAGCATGAAATCTAAAATGAGAAAAGACAAAAAGGGTTAGGATAAATGTAAAACGTAAGAAAATCATGGTAAAACCCTAGGTAAATGAATTAAAGCCGGAAGTCAAATATGTGATTTTTCACAGGATGGCTCTGAAACAAAAGAGAACAGATCCAATGGGCAAAGAAAAGGTGAAGAAAGAAAGAAATCCGCAGAAGGAAACAAAAAAAGGGGAATTGCCGGTGCATAGAGGGTATCCATCCTTGATTAGCATGACTGGGGTCAGAACCGATACAAGTGTAGGATCTTATGATGCAGAGGATGTTCTGCAAAAGATTACAGCATTAGATGCTACTCCTGATATGAAGTGCATTTGGGATAGATGATTATACAAAGCTACAGGATTCCCCTTAGCCATGGAGGCTAAGGATCTAGTTTTGGAGTGTATAAATAGATATGATGCAAATACCAGAAGAGTAATACATGAAGACCGAGTTATTGTAGATTTGTCCACAGAGGGGATAGTAAGGACGTTTGGTCTAGAGATTCAAGAGGAAATGGTGGATATAGACATAGACCAATATACAGAAGATTTTAACAACAATAAGAGAGATTGCAAGAGTAGAATCTTCTACAGCTAGTACAATGCAGAAAACAAACCCAAGGCTGTAGAAAGGGTACCAAAGAACCTTCACAAGATAGATTTTAAAGAGGAAATACATCTAATGATCACAATGCTAAGTAGATTAGTGGGGTTGAGAGATGCAAACAAATGTGAACCAGGGATATTCAGTATTATTCAATTTATGAGGGAAGCAAAAAAGGAGGATGGAAAAATTCACTGGGCTAAGGCTATCAATACAACCATATGGAAACAAGCTATGTTAAGAAAATAGAAAATGATGCCTTTTTATTTGTCATCGTATGTGTTATATTCCTGTGCATCTATGATCCAACCCTACATAATTGGGATTGATAGAATTGGGACCATGGGGAATGACCCAGATTAGAAATTAGTTTATGATCATTATCTAGATTTGTAAGATGATAATGCATTGAGGAAGAATGTCTTGGTTAATGATGTATTTTATACTTACATGGTAAGGATTTTAACTAGAGAAAAGGACAAAAGGCTATCTGAAGAAGTAGAGAACACTATTGGACTGCATAGCTCATGGTATATACAATTCCAAAATTTTACATATATCAGAACTGAAGGTTTTGAGGGGAAGCCATCCATGTTGCCTAGGTATCCATCTAATAAATTGATTGTATTGGAATTCTCTAGACAAAACTTGAATGCATTTAGGATGTATAAAAGGAAGTGAGGTAGAGGAAATATCAAACTCCCCTAGGCTATTGGTAGATATTCTTGCTATAGTGAAGAAGTGGTTGGTTATTCAGAAAAGGAATTGAGATACTACGGTTTTGAAGAATTTGAGTTAGCAAGATGCTTTGATCCTTTCCATAGGATCCAGAGAACTATTGATTCTAAATATAAACATCAAGTACATATTGAAGACTACTGGCCAGATTGTAAAAATGACAAAGAAGTGAGGAAAAGAGCTCATCAAAGGTTAACTGTAGAACAGATGAGGACTATGGGAGAAATTAATGTGCCCCCACAAATTAAAGATTATAATAAATTGTTACACCATAGCTATCAAAGCGCAAGGCTTGCTCCTATTGGTGATCCTGACTGGACACAACCATGGGGAACATCTTTGGATGCATTATCCAAACCAGTTATTTTATTTTCTAAGACATGGTCAAAGGATCAAATAGAAGAACTTAGAGCTAAAGGGATTTAGGTTACACTGCAGAAAAAAGGTAAGAAGAGGGTAAGAGATAATCAGGATGAGCTACAATGCTTCTATGAAAGGAAAAGAAGAATTGTAGAAACCAAGATCAGTGAAAAAGATAAGAATGCAACCTTAATGGATCCCTATGCCTTGGGTGTTACTGTAGCAGTATCTTTAGGGACATTCATGGAGGCATAATCATCAGGACATAATATTAGTGCAGAGCAGACTCAAATTGCTAAGAGGCCAACAGGACAAAGAATTATGAAGGCCATAGCAATTGAAATCTCAAAAGGACAAGAATCAGAACAAGTTGAGGTTATAGGTGCTCAACAAGTAGGTACTAAACTGAGTGGCATACATAGTGAGTCCACAGTAGAAGAGAAAAGGCAAAAATATGCAAAGGTTAAGAAAGAATTGACTAAAGAGAAGCTACAAGAGTCAAAACTTTATGAAGTCAAAAAAGTAAGTGAGATGGTCAATGTGGAAGATGATAGTAGTGACAGTGAAGTTAGGGAAGTAAATCCTAATGCAAAAAGGGAAATTGGAAAAGATGAAGAAGAAGTAAGTCAGTATTCTGATACAGGAGAAGAACAAGATACTCAAGTATGTATGGAAACATCACAAAGCCCAAAATTAGAAGAAGAAAATATACAAGGCAAGTTAAATACAGTTGATCCTTGTGGTACACTAGGGCCACCTGAGATTATTAAGGAAGTGCAGGATGTAGCACAACAAATAGAAGAATCTGAGAAAGAAGAAACACCAGAAAAGGTTGTAAAAGAAACACCAGTCCAAACTAAGGAGGAGACAAAGATGAATGTTTCTGGTACTGATGTCTTATATATTTTGAATATATGCAATGAACAAAGTGAACAAGAAGAAAATATAGGAGAAGGAAAGAACACAAAAAGCAAACCTGAGAAAGAAAAAGATGAAGAGGAACCTGATAAAGTTACAGGTTCATCCTCACAGATAGAGCAAACAAATATGCCTGAAAAAACACAAGAACAAGTTAAAACAACAAGAGAATCGATGGGAATAACAGGTAATCTTGAAGAAGGCTCGGGTAATACAGAAAATGTTTCTAAGGATGATACTGAGCATAAGGAACAAAAAGAGAGTATGGATATAGAAAATGTGGAACAAAATAATAAAGACGAAGAAGAAAAAAAGGAATCTTTAGAAAAACATAATCCAGAAAATGAAGAGGGAGGAGACACTGAAATAGAAGAGGATAATAATGAAGGAGAATCACAACTGCATGGTGATCCACTTGTTCTAAAACAATGTCCTCAACCTCAATCATCTTAGCAACAACAAGAACAACACACAGAGCAGGTAGAAATGGAGAAACCTCTGGAAGAGGTGATAAATGAAGAAAAAACAATAGAATTTACCAAGGAGGCTCCAGCCTGGTTAGGCTCTAAGGCCAAAAGAGAGAAGGTAGAGGTGCAATTAGTACCCATTGATATCAAGAGTTTACTAGGTGGTTCTACACCACAGAAGGAGAAAAGAAAAGCTAGAACTATGTCAGGCATTAAAAGAGGTCCTTCTGGATCTAGAATTTTGGATCTAGCTATACTACAAAAGGATAAATCAAAAGGAGAAATGATTGTGGATGATTATAAAATACTTAATCTAGATTTAGGCCACATGACCAGGGAACAACATATAAATGAATGGGAAGATATGCACCAGGCCACTGCTGAAATATTGAAGAAGGATAAGGATAAACATGATTATTTGAAGGGACATATTGTCCAACTACAACAATTCATTAGGGGGATGTTTGATCCCAATGCCACTGTACCAAAGTTACCTACTGAAATGCAGTATTATCAAAAGATGAGGTAAAAGAGATGGAAAATAAAAAGATTGAAGCTAATATTTTTAAGAAATGGTTCAAGGAATTTATACAAAAAGGAGAGGAGGTAACAAAGCAAGCAGTAACAAGTTGGGATATGGCTTTGATAGAGAAGAACAAATGTAATTTTATATTACACAGTTGTCAATTTAGAAAGGAGGAATGCAGATCAGAATTGAAACAGCTTGGAGAAATGGAGGAGAGAGTAGAAGAATTGATAAATGAAGGAGTCATTACTCCTCGAATGGCTAACCAATTGCCACAAGCAAAGTTTGAATTAAAATTTGAAGAAGACATTCTTAAAAGTTGTATCATAAGCACTAGAGACCTAGAAAAGGTCGCTGACAATATGATAAGGGTACATATGAAAATCATAGAGAAACTCATTGGGCATGAATGCCTAGAGGTACCAGCATATGGATTAGAAAAGGCATTGAAGGAATTTAAGGCTATATTTTCACCATGTTTGGAGAACCCTGCAACACATCTTAGTACAGAGATGATTGCTTCAATAATGGAAATTGTAGACACCCAAATTTGTCCCAACTTTGTTCATGTCTTGCAACACCTTGATAAAAACATCACTTAAACATCATGTAGCATTTTGTCCTAAATCCCACTCTTAATCCCATTTATCCATTAGCTAATTAATTAAATAAATTTTATTTATTTAATTAATTTCCCAATCATATCCCAACTAATTCAAATATTTTATTTGAATTAAGTTCCCCACTATCCAATTAATTAAATAAATTTTATTTATTTAATTAATATCCAACTCATATCCCAACTAATTCAAATATTTTATTTGAATTAAGTTCTCATTATAAGCCGACTTTCCAATTAATTAAATAAATCTTATTTATTTAATTAATTTATCTTATCATTTAGCCGACATGTGTGCCTCTTTCATTTAAAAAAGATAAGTGGTACTACAGCCTTTTATTTAATATCTTTTATATGTAGTACTTTTTATGTACACAAGCACACATGAGCCCTATTCTCCTTGACACTTGTCAAATGACTACAACTCCCTTGAAGAGTGGGATAACCGAATCAATCCTAGCCGTCCACATCAATCAATTAGCTTTTTAATCTCAGCCATCCATTGGAACCAATCCTTTTCTATAAATCAAACCCCTCACAAGCCATTAGCATGCATTGAGCCTCAAGTACCCTTATTCTACCAAATTTTCTAAAATGCATTGAGCTTCAAGTACCATTATTCTGCCAAATTATCATTAGCATGCATGGAGCTTAAAGTAACATTATTCTGTCAAAATATCATTAGAGCCTTTGCATCCTTCATTCTATCATCCTCATGTCATCTTCATCTTAATGTTATGCTGCAGAAATGAGCACCCAACATTCTTCCAACAATAATCCTTCAAAATCTTGCATGCTCATGCGAGGTGGAGAAGAGCAATGGAGATAAATCAAGCATAGCGTGGAGATCGGTTTGCATTTGCATTTCTTATTTTGATTTTCATGTTGTCTTGTGCTTCATTGTGCATTGCTAGGGTTTTATCATTGCTGATTATTCATTTGCCCTGATTTGCAATTTTACCCTAACATACATTTGGCACGCCCGGTGGGACTCACTTCGTTTGATCTTTTTTGCAGGTTTTTGTAGTAAAAATTTGCATTCATATAACCCCCATTGTTGAGTTTTGCAGGTTTAATTAACTTTTTGTTGCAGATCTGCTACTTTTTGGATAAAACCCTAGGTTTTAAAGATTTCATCATATCTTCCAAACGGCTATGAATTTTTCTACAAGATTTTAGCTGAAGTTTGTCCATGATATAAGGAAGCTACAGTAGAAAAATTTCGGGTTTATCGCGATTTTTGCGGGATTTATCACGTTTTTATGTTTTTTCATAAAATCGCAATTCTGGGCGCAAATCAGCGAATTTTTCAGAAATTTTTACATTTCTGGAAAGCTCTTGAAATTCTAATGGGGGTCTCTATTTTGCAGATTTAATTTAGAGGTCGTTTATATTGCGAAAACATCAGATCTTTGCCGACTGTACCGTTTTCATAAATCCGCATTTCTGGGCGCAAATTAGGGAATTTTTCTGATTTCTTTACATTTTCGGAAAGCTCTTTAAAAATTAATGGGGGTCTCTTCTTTGATTTTTTAATTTTCGAACCAAAAATCTATCGAATAATCAAATCTAATTCGGCTATGGATCTAAAATTACAATTTTCCTTGCCTGATGAGCCTATTTTTTTTATGCCTGCATTATAATATCATTTTTTTTTATGTTGTAGGTGATCATAAGGAGCTAGAGCAACATTGACATCAACATCTAAAGCAATTTGGAAAGCAAAAATAATCAGGTGCACTCATTCTAATCTCTCATCTTCTAATCATTGTTTGCAAACACATTTGGATTTTGGGCATAAAATGAACAATTGTTTGCAAATTCACATCAAGAAATTGGGCTTAAAATAAACCATTGTCTTTCATCACATTTGGCTTTGGATCTAAAACAAACAAGTGCTTGAACTGTTTGATCACACATTGAATTTCTAAGGTTAATGAACCCCATGCGAGTGTGACCAAGTAAATGTGTATGCTCTCTCCTCGCGTCCCAACACGAACTTGGAGATCAAAAACATTTACTTGTGTTGCTTTTGTTTAGCCTTAGAGAGGCCTACCTTGGTATCCACCCCAAGGGGACGACCTCAAGCGGTACTTTCATCCGGTCCGCTATAAAAATCAGAGGATAAGGCGAAAGCCAAGTCTAACCGGTATTAGCGCTCACCATACAGTGCTAACTCGAAAGGAGGTGTACCTTTGTGTATATTAAAACTCCTAGTAGGGTTAGTTAAAGTCTTAAGTGGCTTGCTGGATGCTCGTGGGGTGCCGGTCCCCCGGATTTTCACTAGAACCTCATTGTGATAGTGGCCTTGCCTTAACTAGGACTTGTTGAATTGTCTTCACATGCTTGCTTAACCATCATCACATTCTTCCAAACTAAAACTTGCTTATGTGTCTTGTGTGAGTGATTCATGTGTGTATATGCATAATCATTTGTTTGAATATTGCCACATCAAGCTCTAAACACCCAAACACATAAAGACATGTCGTCCTACACATTCTTCGAATAACATTCAAACCCAATCACTTTCATCCCAAACATAGCCAAGTCATCCAAACAAGCCACATCATCATCCAAATCCCTAAACAAGCACTTGCTAAAAGGACTTAAGATAAACACTTGGTCACAACATGTCTACACTAGAGGACCCAACAATCAAATTCCAAAGATTCCTCCAAAATCTTTATCAAGGATCACAACCCCTAAACCAAGACGCCATTGAAATATTACACTTCTTCATCCAAAAAGCTCAACCCCACGTAAGCCAATCACCTCAACTACAACACTTCATAGCCCAAGTCCAACACCTTTTAGCCACTAGTCAAGCTCGACAAGTACATCAATCCTTAGCCACTCCATACCAACCTAATCCACCTTATAGCCACATGTCATATCCATCCACTTCCTATCAACCTAATCCACCTATCCACCAAGTCAATGCCACATCAACCTATCAACATCCACCTCAAGTTTATCCAATCCCTCATACCACCATTCCAATGCACTACCAAGCCCATCTACAAGGCAATCAAGTGATATCACATCAACAACATGCAAGTCCCAATGGCTCTTTGTACATAAATCAAGCAGATCCAAGTACACCTTTTCAACAAGACCATCAAGCACCATTGATAGACCTAAGTCCACCTTTGCAACAAGAATCATATCCAAATCCAAGTGGCCCCTTGTACATAAATCAAATGAGTCCAAGTTATCCTATGCAAGATCTAATAACCTTTGACAAGGGAGATACCACTCTAGAGTGGCCACCACCATCCAATCCCATGCCAACACATGAGCCAACTAGTCCTATCCCAACACCATCGTGTGATCCCACTCCTAGTCCATTGATCCCTCCATCTTCCAAACCACCAAGCCCTTCATTACCTTCATCACCATGTCATTCTAATCCTTCACCAAAGGATATGGCTGAGAGAGTTTTACAAAGGATGCTTGAAGCAAAACTCATTGAACTTCCTAAAGTCAAACCATGTGAAGAAAGTCCATATGATGAACATGATTATTGTGCATACCATAGGACCAAAGGCCATAATACAAATCAATGCCCAATATTTGTTCCAATTGTTTACAAGGTGTACCTACCTATAATGGGAAAACATGCCACATCATCCCAATCCTATGTATCACCCCCCTTTTATCCTAATCCACCCAATCCAATTAGCCCTCAGCCTAATCCTAGTCCTAAGCCTGCAACATCATCCGCTATTATTACTCATCCATTATATTTCCCATCCACTCATACCCTTGCGAAGGATGTGATCCATTGGCTACTAGCTAGGAATAAACTATCTCCATGTCAAACACCCATTCATGAGCCTACTAAAGATCTTCCAAAGGTCATGTCCAATCCTATAATCCCATCATGTGGTCCACCTATCCTTGATCCTATCCATGAGCTTTCCATTAACCCTTCAAGCCCATCATGTGACCTACAAGACATCAATCCTATTCAAGAGTCTCTTATTATGAATCCAAGTCAAGAGTCATCATGTTCTCATGTTGTTGACCAAGAGCCTATCCAAGGGTCATCCAATTCCATTCAAGCAACTCAAGAGGTATGTCAAAGGTTTAATCCTAAGCATGTGGAAACATTAAGCCCTAATCCAACTCAAGATAAAAACACTTTCATGCAACCCATCCATAACATTTACCTTCTTTATGATCAAGATGATACCTATGAAGAAGCTATCCATGAGCACCTTGATCCTATCCATAATCCTATATCTATCCATGAGCAAGATATCCAAATTGCTCCTAGTCATCTACCATCTAGCCCTATTCATAATGAGCAAACATCCACTTGTCATAATGAGACATGTGCCTCTCAAGAACACATAAGCATAGAAGATCAAACAACTAGCTTGGATCTTAGCGAACATAATCAAGATCCTAATGATCATCCTTCCACATCCACCATCGATTCCACTTCAAATCCACCATCATGTCCACTTGGTCTTACCAGCTTCCTCCATGAATGTTCTTCCTTAGGACAACAAAGACCTTTATCTACTTCATCTTCTCCATCCAATAAAGAGTTCAAGTATAGTGTTCAAACCACACCTAGTCCCATAGTCAATTGCATCCTCCAAAACATGAACTACCAAGGTAAAGGCCTAGGCCTTCATAAACAAGGTATTTTGGAGCCAAACCATGTCAAAGTTTTTTTCATGCTCATATGGCCTTGGATACACACCCCAAGCTAAACAAGCTAAAGATGTTGGTAATCCTTTCATGCATCCTAAACCTACCACTTTCCATCGCAAACCTTATCATATACCCAAGACATATGTAGCCATTCCATCTCCATCATCCTATAAATGTCAAAAGCATGTGACCATACACCTTCCACCATCCACTTTGCCTCCACTTTTACCAACTCCAAATATCCCTCCATCCACCTTGCCACCGCTGCTGCCAACACCTAGTATACATATCACTCATAAGTATCCTTGCATCCCTAATCATGGCCAACAAAAGCACACATCGTTTAAGAATAAAGCTTCCAATCATTCCATCCACTCCATCCATCCCATGGGATTCCAAAATAAACATTTGGATGCCTTTATCTATAAAGCCAAAAATCCAACTAAAACTCCTAAGGACCCTCATGCCTTAGGGAATCAATGTGAAAAGCCTCTAAATCATCCATATTCTAAGCAAAGTACATTCACAAAGCTATCCAAGCCCATACATCCAAAAGCAAAGCCTAAAAGCAAAATGGTTTGGGTTCCTAAACAAATAGCTAGAAAGTCAAATGAGGCATCCTCATCCACATCTCAAGAATCCCAACCACCTATCTCCATCCAAGAGCCTATTTCCATCCAAAACTTCCATTCCCTTCAAAAATCTCACAAGCAAAACAAAAGCACTAAACATACTAAATCTATGTGGGTTCCTAGATCACTTCATCAACCATTTCCTAAGAAAGCATCTCCATTGCTTCCTACACCACCATCTCATCAAAGGCTTCAATGTTTATCATGGTGTGTGCAGCCGTTGGTCATGATTCCCTTCCATTCTAAAACATTCCCACATGCCTCCATTTCCCCATCCTTCATCCATTATCCTACAAATCTCCCCCATCACCTTCCTATGGTCCATGCTTTTGCATAAGCCTTTTATCCATCCATCCTTGCATGAACCTTCCATAATCCATATCATAATCTAATATCCACCTAATCCATCTCCCATCCATGCAATCCCTTATCAACATCTATGAGCAAACTTGACATGGTCCATGCAAAGATATCATCCATCTGTAAAGGGACTACCAACATCCATTGAACTAGCCACTTGAGTCCCTCCTATCCATTACCATGGTGAAAACTTGGCAAACAAACACCATGTGTAATTGTCAACCCATCTAAAAGCAAAAAGAAAGAAAAAAAGCAAAAAATTAAAAAAGAAAAAAAAAATCAAAATAGTAAAGAGAAATCCCTTCATCCAATGGTGAAAACCTGGTAAACAGGCGCCTTGGATAAGTACCATGATGAAAACCTGGCAAACAGGCGTCATGTGTAGGTTGATCTTCTATGTCACTTACACTTGGGGGCACATTGTCTCATCCAACCTATCCATTTCCAACCTATCATATACCATCCTACCATCCTTAGCCATTACATAAACATGCCTATCCTACTGAACCCATTTACCCATCCTTACACCTTTTGATCTTGATGAAGACATAGGGGCAAAATGTTGAAACATGTTTGGATATTTCTTGACATACCCCCTTTTCAAACCAAGTCCTATCCATTGCCAATTTATCCATCTTATCCAAACCAATCTAATCATGTCATCCCTTGGTCATGAACTTTTTCATGTAAAAATCCTAAGCATTACCACCTAGAATGGGGCAAGTTCTTCCGATGCAACATAGCCTTTGGAGATCACATCCTAGCTCCCTTTTGATCCATACACTATGGTGTTCCCCATCACGAACTTTCCATCTTAAAGCTTATCTCCATCTATTTATCACCAAGCTTTCCACTATAGCCTACCTATCCATTTATCATGAGGCAAGCATCCATACCTTATACGGCCTATCCTCTTATGTATCCATCTATCATGAGCCTTTCCATCCCATTTACTATGAGCCCATCCTTTTATCCATCCAATCCCATTCATCCATCTTTACACCTAGACTTGGTTTTCTCCCTTGTCATTGGTATCAAGCACAAAGGCTACCTAAATTGTAAATCCATTGACATCCCAAAACATTTCAAAAAATAAAAAAATAACATATTGTCAAAAAATCCAAAAAATTAACTATCCAACGAAAACTCCAAGCAATGAAACCAATCACATCATCCAAAACAATCCACTCTAGCATCCAATCAAAATCAAATCCTTATCATCATCAATTCCTCCTATCAATAACATTCATTCATCCATTTCAATCAATCACCTCTTCCAATCATATCAATCAAATCAATCTAAGCAATCATCTTAAATCCACGTCACATTAATCCATATCAAGCAAGCCAATCAATCAAGGAACATTATCCAATCAAATCAACAGGTTTTGATCCGAATCATGTCATGAGCCAAATCAATCATCATCAATCATCATCAATGGGATATAGCGTTCCCACATCCTTGTGTTGATCTAGGGATATAGCTTTCCCCGCAATGACAACACTATCATCATCCAACAAACAATCAATTATTGGTTTATGACTTGACAAGGGCAATACCTTGTTTATTTTACATCCTTTGAGCATACTGAGAACACTTGCTTATGCTTAGATTGAATCGACACTCTAATCATCACACCATCACTATCATCATTCAACACAATCCAACCATCAAAACAAATCCTATCAATCGTCAGCATCAACACCAAAGCAAATCAACTCAACTACATCAACTCCAATCAACATAAATCCAATCACTCCAACAAATCAAAAGTAGCTCAATCCACCACATATCATCACATCATCAATATTTCATCAATCTCAATCCATTTTTATCATCTCATCAATAAAACACAACATCAGAACTACATCTCATTTCCATCGTTAAGTGCCTTGATCCCGTGGATATAGGGTATGTAGGCAGTCTGGAGTACGAAGGAAGTGCCCAGATTCAGGCACAAGCGATTTTCCTCTTTCTTCTCTCATCATTTCTTCTATCATCTCTCTTATACATCATCAATAAACAACTTCTTCCAATCAATCTATCATAGCACATCAATCCAATCATCACTTCATCTAATCATCCTTCAATCATCCTCAAAATCATTCCACACAATGATCCAAATGCAAGTCAATTCTTTAATCCATACCAATCAAGTTAATCAATCAAGCCAAGTTATCCAAGCTCAATCAATGGTCTTGATCCTAGCCTTGTTGTAAGCCAAATCAATCAATCAACCAACTAGCCAACCAACTCAGCAAACAACCTTGTGTTGATCTAGGGATATAGCTTTCCCCGCCATGACAACACTCTCAACTATCAATCAAAACAATCAATCATTGGTTTACAGCTTGACAGGGGCAATACCTTGTTTGTTTTTGAATCATTTGTGCATGCTTGCTTTCTTGCTTGTGTGTGTTATCATTTTATCTTGCATTTGTTTCACATCAATATCAATCCAGCTAATATTCATATCTTGTATCCAGACAAGGTTGTATTACGCTGGGGCACAAGACACATCGTCACCTTGGTCCTTATACCTTGGTGCATAACGTCTAGTGCTATATCAAACATCATGATTGCTCACTTTCCATTGCAGCATAACACATCATCATTTCTTCTATCTATCCCCTTATCTTTCATAGTCTAAGCTATTTCTTTTCGAGAGCCTACCCGTCTTTGTCCAACCCGCATATCCTCTCGAGGGGGCATCATCATCCTATCTTTCCATCATCATCATCATATCTTTTCATCATCACTATCATTTTCCTCTATCCATACTTTAACTTCTTTGAAATGATGTTACTCGACATAAAGCTCATCATCTCAAACATCATCTCAAAGAGGGGCAAAATGTAGACACCCAAATTTGTCCCAACTTTGTTCATGTCTTGCAACACCTTGATAAAAACATCACTTAAACATCATGTAGCATTTTGTCCTAAATCCCACTCTTAATCCCATTTATCCATTAGCTAATTAATTAAATAAATTTTATTTATTTAATTAATTTCCCAATCATATCCCAACTAATTCAAATATTTTATTTGAATTAAGTTCCCCACTATCCAATTAATTAAATAAATTTTATTTATTTAATTAATATCCAACTCATATCCCAACTAATTCAAATATTTTATTTGAATTAAGTTCTCATTATAAGCCGACTTTCCAATTAATTAAATAAATCTTATTTATTTAATTAATTTATCTTATCATTTAGCCGACATGTGTGCCTCTTTCATTTAAAAAAGATAAGTGGTACTACAGCCTTTTATTTAATATCTTTTATATGTAGTACTTTTTATGTACACAAGCACACATGAGCCCTATTCTCCTTGACACTTGTCAAATGACTACAACTCCCTTGAAGAGTGGGATAACCGAATCAATCCTAGCCGTCCACATCAATCAATTAGCTTTTTAATCTCAGCCATCCATTGGAACCAATCCTTTTCTATAAATCAAACCCCTCACAAGCCATTAGCATGCATTGAGCCTCAAGTACCCTTATTCTACCAAATTTTCTAAAATGCATTGAGCTTCAAGTACCATTATTCTGCCAAATTATCATTAGCATGCATGGAGCTTAAAGTAACATTATTCTGTCAAAATATCATTAGAGCCTTTGCATCCTTCATTCTATCATCCTCATGTCATCTTCATCTTAATGTTATGCTGCAGAAATGAGCACCCAACATTCTTCCAACAATAATCCTTCAAAATCTTGCATGCTCATGCGAGGTGGAGAAGAGCAATGGAGATAAATCAAGCATAGCGTGGAGATCGGTTTGCATTTGCATTTCTTATTTTGATTTTCATGTTGTCTTGTGCTTCATTGTGCATTGCTAGGGTTTTATCATTGCTGATTATTCATTTGCCCTGATTTGCAATTTTACCCTAACTACAGAAATAAATGCTAAGATCAAGCAGTATCATAAAAAGGTTAAAGATTTGGCAACAAAAGAGAAGAAGTTGAAAGGAGTTAAAGCACAGGAATATACATGGGCAAAAAGTCAAGAGGGTGATTGTACTTTCATCAAGGGAGTGATAGGTAATTTTGTAGAGTACCTGAAGGAGTAGAAAGATATCAAAAAAGAAGATATGTTAAGCAAGAATGAGCTTGTAGAGTATCATCAGCCAAAAGTCAACAAAAAGGAAAGGGTCAGTGTGTATCTTTTATTTTGAAAAGATTCTAAAGGCATCCTTTGAGCCGAGTAAAGATACCATTGAGATATTTTGGGAACGGTTAGGAAATGATTCCTACCATTGATCTAGAAGATTTGAATGCTGACCATTGATTTGATTTTGTAACCGTAGCAGGAAGAAGCTTCAAAGTCTATATAATAAGCTCTGCTACTTGTATCATATTACACAGGGATTTTGAACTTTTAGTTTGAAGTTGTAATTGGCAAATTTTATAGAGAAGGCAGTTCTTTTACTTTTAGAGAGGAGGTCGCCTGTGTCTGCATTAAGGAGTGAGTGGAATGTCTAGTCTCCTTAGTGTATCTGTCAAAACATTTGTAAGTTTTTTGGTGATTTGATCAATGAAACAGAAGTCATTATTACCTTGTAAATTTTGTATGACTTTGTACTTTAAATAAAAGTAAACTCAGAATTCTGCATCTATTACAAAGTGTTTTCTGATTCAGACTTTTATTTGAAGTATTATTCTTTGAAAGCTTGCAATCTCTTATGTATGTTCATGAAAATGCTCAGGGTTTTACATTTGTAGATTTGATTATGTTGAATTGTTTAGATTACAGTATTCTTTAAAATGTGAATAGCAGAACATTTAGATCCTATATGGAATGGTATTTTAATTAAGTTTTTCTAACTTTTCGCCAACAATTGATAAATAATTAGCTTAAACACAGAAATCTTAAGGAAATTGTCATACATTCAAATAAAGAATGAGGAATTGCAGTGATCTTTGACAATTTTCATATAAATTTGAAAGGCAAAATTTGCTTTACTGAAATTCATGCAAAGCTTTGTGATATAATAGTGAATTTATGCAAAAGAATGAATACGTTGTTGATATTTGTAACAATTTGCATAATTTGAAGTCTAGTGAGTCATTGATTACTTTAGTTTGCATAAGGCCCCTTGAACATTACAGCTTCACATCAACCTGTTGAATTACCCACAAGGTCAAGAACTAAGCATACAGAAACTTGAGATTAAGAATTCTTAATCGATTCTTCATATCTTTCAAGATAGCTAAGGTTCCTTTGTGAATTTTAACTTTTGTTATGAATGTGTAAAAACACTCATCAACAGTTTTTGGCACTAGAAGGAGGGCCTGATTGGAATTAAGGTAGGATTTGTACAAAGATGGCTCATAATAGTGGTGAAGTGACCAGGTCTAGGTCCAATTCAGATGATATTTTCATACAATTGTCTGACAGAAGACAAAGTAAAAGTCCTTTGATCTGGAATCCTAGAATATTACATGTAAGAGGTTCATCAGGAACTCCTCTTGGATCACCTTTTAACATACCTAATATAGTGAGTCCTGACAGTTCTTCATTTAGATCCTTAAATCTTGGTTCAGGTCCTCCTAGAGGTCCAAGTCCTCCTAGAGGTCCTAGTCCTCCTTTAAATCCAGGTACTCCCAGAGGTCCTAGCCCACCCCGTGGTCCTACAATGGCATATTTTGATGTCAATTCTCCTATATCATTTGCAGATTATCATGAAATGCTAAAGAATCCTGAGAAGATCTGTCCTAAATATCAATTGCATCAAGATCCAGAAGATCATATTAGGTTATTTAAGGAAGCATGCTTTAGGTCTAGATTAGAACATGAAGATGTGGTGTGTAGGTTGTTCCCTTATACCTTCAATGAGCAGGCTTCTAATTGGTATGTCAACTTGCCAAATAGTTATGTCTCTTCTTAGGAACTCATGGAAGAAGCATTCTTGTCTAGGTTTAGAGGACAAGTAGATCCTTCTACCTTATATCATAAATTGGTAGCAATTAAAAGAGGTGAGGGAGAACTTATAGATTATTTCAATGATAGGTTCCAGAAATCTTTCTCTAGGTTAGTCGCTCCTTATACTGTAACTGCTAAGGCCTTATTAGCAATGTATTATGTCACCCTGGATCCATTGACTGCCATGTTTGGTAGGAGAAAGGTTGATATAGATACTATATCCAAAGCTTATAAAGAAGCAGCTATTGTAAACTAGGAGATGAGACAAACATCATATAATCCTTTTCTAAATGGAGGAAACCCTGGGATGCAAAATCAAGCACACCCGTGGAATGGAGTTCCAATGCATCATACTCCATTATTAAATCCAATTCCTACATATACACCAATGTATAATCCTTCCCCCATCCAGGCTATAGTTCCTTATACTGGTAATAATACCAATAACAATCAGACTAATGGTCAGTCTTTCTTTCAACCTCCTCAAGATACATTTGTGGCAAAGGCATAAGAGGATAGAGAGGAAATAAAGGAAATTACTCCACACTTAAGAAGATTAACCACTGAGATGACACAATTGAGAAATTAATTTTTCTATGGTAGAAATACTTAGGGATATAGTCAGAACCAGAACCAGAATTATAGTCAAGGTCAAAATTCAAATCAAAATTAGAACTATAACCAAGGACAAAATCATAATCAGGAACAAGGGATGCAAAACATGGGACATATTGGAGATAACAAAGCTTAGGGTAATAACAACAGAAATCAGAATCAACCTAAGTCATAGAGGACATGGAACACGGGACCAAATAATAGTACTCTGGCATCTCCATTTGAGAGTCCAAATAACTAGGAAATGAAACAACTAGTTAGAATTTAGATGGCTAATGTAGCATTAAAAAATTGGTGCAGGATTCACAATATGAATGCACATGCTGAGCTTGATTGTCCTCAATTTCATCTTGCTGCTAGCATTTTCAATGTTGAAGTACAAGCTCCTACATCTAAATTTTTCATTCCCAAAGGGAATGAAATTGTACCTTCTAGATTTGAGTTTGCTTTGGTCTTAGAAAGTTTCACCTTTACAACTAGGGAAGAAGAGAATCAAATAATAGAAGATGAACCTTATTTTTGTGAGAGTTTGTATCCTGAGTCAGCCCTAGTGTTGGATGCTTTTCAGTTTCCCTTTGAAACTAAAAATGAAGTATTATGTGAACTAGAGGAGGTGCAGGCTTTTCAACAGTCTAACAAGAATCACACTTATAATTTGAGAAGCAACATTAATCCTGGAGGTCCTTTTACTACCTCCACTGCTCCTAACAATTTCAATACTCCTCCAGATCAACATGCTAGTAATAACCCTGCAATATTAAAAGCTAATCATCATGGGACTGGTGGGACAATAGCACAAAAGGTTCAAATAGGGAAAACAGAGTCTATGGAAACAGCAAAATTAATGAACTATTTGTCTGAAGAAATAAGAAAAATCAAGGTTAGTGTACCTCTATATGAGTTATTGAGAAGTCCAGGGGTATGGACTACCTTCATAAAATCTTTAGATACATCAGTGGCAAAGGAAACTTCTGTTGAAAATGATATTCCTAGTAGAGATGCATAGTCCAAGGATAAAGGTAAGAAAACTGAACAACCTTCCAACACTAATGTTGTCATGTATGCAGATAAGAAGGAAGCTCCTCCTTTTTTTTTAACCATTAGAATGTTAAGAAAGAATATACACAATTGTATGGTGGATTCAGGAGCCTTAGCTAACGTAATGCCTTTAGCAATATGTAAAACTTTAGGGCTAACTCCCAGCAAATCTGCCAAGGTTGTTACTCAATTGGACAAAACTAAAGTTAATGTGATAGGTGAATTAATGCACATTCAGATGCAGTTAACCTCAGATCCTAGAGTAAGTCAATTTATTGATATCCAGGTAGTAGATATACCAATCAATTATGGCATGTTACTAAGTAGGGACTGGTCCAAAACATTGAATGGATATATGGCCACTAGTTTTTCACACATGTGATTACCTTGGAGAGGTGTCCAGAATAAGATTAGAATAGAAGTTAAGCCTAGGATGAAACACATGATTACTGAGTATAACAGAACAAATGAGATATTGTATGCCTTTGTTAAACTAGGTGTTTACAGAGTGACTAACAGAGGAGTGCAAATTGAGGAAATCTTGATGTTAGATTTTAAGGTAAAGCCTGTTAGTAAGGAAACAATGATATTCATTGAATTTGATTGTAATTCTTCTAATGAAGAGAACAATGTTGTAAATAGCTTTGGCCAAATCATAAGACAGGAGATAGAAAACTGCATAAAACAAAAGTCTCCAGTTCAGTGTAAGTTGTACAAAACTTTGTGTAGAGTTCATAATAAGCCTCATCCTGAAGAAAATTGTGGAATATGTAGAGATATCATAGAATATCAATATGGAAAATGCATAAAGAGGATGTAATTGCAAGAGGGAAAAGTTAATCCAGATAAACCTAAGTTGTATTTTCATGATGACATAAATGAACCAATCCAAGTTTTGAAAGGAGAAACAAGAGTGAAAAGTGTCAATTATTCTAGTTTACAAATTGAAAGTGCCAATGTACAGGTAATGCAGAATGAAGCACCCGGAGATAAATATGATGTTACAACATAGGTAACAAATAAAGTAGGGTGTGCTAAAGTGAAAGGTCAAAAGAATAAAAGTGGTATTTGGACACTAAAATGTGATGGATCTAAGTCTAAGCAAGGAGTAGGAGCCGGGGTTGAACTTATTGATCCAAATGGTAAATCATTTTTAGCAACATATAGGCTACAATTTCCTTGCACTAATAATGTAGCAAAATATGAAGCGCTGATTTATGGACTTGTTATGGCTATTAAGAAGAAGGTAAGAATGATCAGAGTTTTTTCTGACTCTTAGTTAGTGGTTAGATAGGTTAGAAAATTGTATGCATGTAATTACAAGAAAATGGTGTGTTATAGGCATAGGGTATGGGATTTGATTGAATCATTTGATGCCTTTAACATTGAACATATCCCTAGAGAACTAAATCAAAGACCAGATGCATTAGCAGTTGCTGCTAGTACTTTAGAGCCTTTAACATTGTCAGGTTTAAATCGATTTGCTGTTGAATTAGTAAATGTCCCAAGTATACCTGATAATGTTACTCATTTTCAAGTATTCGAAGGAGATCAACAAATTGTAGACTTTCTCACTTGTAATGAAATATTTGAGGCTCAAATCATTGATGAGAAGGAAAGACCTGAAATATCTTGGGATGAAGAAGACATAGTAAACCTGAAGAGAAATTTCTTACCCAAGGGGGTAATAGAGTTGGAGAAGATTTTTGACTTTGATGGAGTAGTCAGATAGAAAGATTTGCCCAAAACTGAAGGGGGTAAATGTGATCCTTTTAACCTAAGAATAGAGCAAAGTCCACATAATGTGTTGATTGGAAAGGTTTGCTCTAAAGAATTAAGAAAAGAAATTATGGAATTTTTAAAAGAGTATAAGAATGTAATAGCATGGACATATGAAGATTTAAAGACTTATGATACGTCCATCATAACCCATGTGATACCTTTGAGACCAGGAGTAAAACCATTTAGGCAAAAACAGAGGCCTGTAAGTGCTATTTTGGAGCCTCTAATCTTTGAAGAAGTCAAAAAATTGTTGTCTGCCAGAATAATTTTCCTAGTGAGACATTCAACCTGGGTAGCAAACTTAGTACCCGTAAGAAAGAAAAATGGAGACATTAGATTATGTGTGGACTTTAGAAACCTAAACAAAGCATCTGAAAAGGATAATTATCCATTACCAACAATAGATGAAGTACTGCAAGCAGTAAACGGAGCCAGGATGATGTCTTTTTTAGATGGATTTTCAGCGTATAATCAGGTTTTAGTCGACAAAGAGGGTAGGTTGAAAATTACGTTTACTTGCAAGTGGGGCAACTATGCATACAGAAGAATGCCTTTTGGTTTAATCAATACAAGTGCCACTTTTCAACGATCCATGGACATTGCATTTTGCGGATTGTCATGTAAGTGTATTGTCATTTATATGGATGATTTAACTATGTATTCTAAAGATGTGTCCACTCATGCAGAAGATTTGAGGAGAGTGCTCAAAAGGTGTGAAAGGTATGGAATTTCTCTCAATCCAAAGAAGTGTTCATTTGGCATAACAGAGGGAAAATTGTTAGGGCATATCATTTCTAAAAATGGGATATCCATTGATCCAGACAGAGTAGAAGGAATTAAAAATTTGCAATTTCCTAACAGGAAGAAAGAGTTAAAGTCTTTCTTTGGTAAAATTAACTTTGTCAGGAAGTTTATTACAGGATTTGTAGAGATTGTGCAGCCATTAAATGCAATGCTAAAGAAGGATGCAAAAATAGAATGGACACTAGTAGCTAAGGCTGCATTTGAAGATATTAAGGAGGCCATTTCTAATGCTCCAATGTTAGCAAGTCCAGATTATACCAAGCCATTCTATATTTACTCTTTTGCATCTACCCATTCAGTTGCAGCTGCTTTGACACAAAAGGGAGAAGAAAATGAAGAAAAACCCATAGCTTTCATGAGTGCCCCTTTGAAGGATGCACAATTGAAATATTTAGACACAGAAAGGTAGGTGTTTGCATTGGTAAGGGTAGTAAAAAAGTTCAGGCATTACATCCTGCGAAGCCAAGTTAAGGCCATAGTACTAGATGCAACAGTGAAAACGTTGCTTATGCAAAATGAGCATGGAGAAAAAAGAGCCAAATGGATTACAGTATTGCAAGAATTTGATATGGAGATCATTCTAATGAAGTTAGTTCGAGGTCAAGAATTAGTACAAACAATAGCCAACACAGATCCAAATTTGGTGAAACATTAGTATGTACTAAATTCTAATGATGCACCAAGTTGGTATGATGATTTAAACATATTTTTGATATCAGGAAAATATCCAAATAAGATGAAGTCCTCCCAGAGGAGAGCTTTGAAGATAAAAGCACAAAGATATATGGCACAAGGAGGTCTTTTGTTCAAAAAGAATCATGAAGGTATATATTTGAGATGTTTAAACAGAGTAGAAGCAGACAAGGTGTTGTCAGAACTGCATGATAAATATGGAACAACGCATGGTTCTCATCTGGCTACTACTCATAAGATTTTGAGGGCTAGATATTATTGGGGCCAACAATGTTTAAAGATACAAAAAATCATATTCGAAGTTGTCACACTTGTCAAACTACAGCAGACAAAGGAAGGAATCAGGCTAATCCATTACATAATATAATAGTAGAGCTTTTGGTTCCATTGTGTGTTGCTTTATTTTGCATCAACCTTTTTACCTTTTTACATTTTTTACTTTGTCTTACTCAATTGTTTCCCTAACTTCCTTTTTAGTATTTTACTTCAATTTATTTGAATTCTTCTTTTTTGCTTTTCCATGTCTTCTCTGGTATTTTCATACCCTAATATTTCTACTATGTTACTACTTTTTATTCTTGATTACTTATCATTTACTATTTTATGGTATTTTACTTTAATTTGTTTAATTTTCTCTCTATTTTATTATTTCTTTCCTTTTAATATCATCTTCCTTTTTTCATTTTTTACTTTGTCTTACTCTATCTTTCCTATCTTTCTTTAATTTATTATTTTTTTCTCTCTTTTTTCTTTGTCTCTTTATTCTCTTTCTCTATAATTCTCTAATCCTAACTTTTTATTTATATTTTCACTTGTTATTATATTTTCTCCTTTTATTTTTTAGCCCCTATTTTTATTCATTTATTCTTCTTTTATCTATTAACTCATCTCTTATTTTTAACTAGTTATTATTTTATTTTTATTTTTTGTCACATTGACTCTGGTTAAAGAGAGGCCTTACCCACCCATCTCTCTCTTTTTATTAAACCACTTCTACAGTTTATTTCACATTCTCTTCTTCTCATCCTAATGATGGATCACGTAGTGTGATCCAAAATGTTGTTGTGATGCAAAATAAAGAAACACACAGTGGAACCAGAAGCTCTACTATTATATCATTGACTGTGGAAATATCATGTCTACAATAATCCATTACAACTAGTTATTGAGTCTAGGCTGTTTGCACAGTGGGGCTTGGATTTCACTGGATTCATCAATCCTCCATCATCTGTTGGGCACAAGTTTATACTAACAGTGACAAACTATTGTACAAGGTGGACAGAGGCTACATGCTGTAAGTTTTCTACTACTGAGGTGGTCATCAAATTTCTTGAAGAGAATATCATTACAAGGTTTGGAGCTCCATATTCTCTGGTATGTGATAATGGCCCAACATTTTCTTCTCTAAAATTTTCCAAATGGGCATTTGAATATGGAATAGTTTTAAAGTTTTCTTCAAATTATTATCCTCAGGGCAATGGTTTAGCTGAGTCTACTAACAAAATCTTGTTGGATATCATTAAGAAATTAATTGTAAAAAATCCAAAAGAATGGAATACATCGCTGAAGTATGCATTGTGGGTAGATAGGATGGAGGTTAAGACAACCTTAGGTAATGCACCTTATCACTTAGTTTATGGGACTGATCCCATACTTCCAGTGAACTTAAGAATACCTACCTGGAAATTTTCTAATGAGTATTTAGGCTTTGATGATCATAGAGAGGCTAGGTTAGTCCAAATGTTACAATTGGATGAGAAGAGAGATCAAGCCATAGATAAATTTGTTAAACATCAAGAGGTAGTTAAAAGGTGGTTTGATAAAAGAGCAAAGGTCAAAACATTCAAAATATCAAATCTGGTGTTGTGTTGGGATAAAGCACATGAAAAGAAAGGGAATCATAGAAAATTTGACAAATTGTGGTTAGGTCCACTACAGGTTGCAGAAATAATAGGAGATAATACTTTTAGGCTCAAGACTTTAACTGGAGAAGATGTACCATTACCTGTTAGTGGTCAACACTTGAAACATTACTTTCAAGCTTGAGAAGACAAGGTCTATCCTATTGTGTATCATCTTGTAAAAAGTGTATAAGGTGTTGTGTGTTGTGTTTTGTTTTGGTTGTGGGTTTGTTGTTTGGTTGGTTTGTTTGTTGTGTTTCATTGGCAGGGATGTTTATTTTGATTTGAGGTATGCAGGAGTAGATTAACAACCACTGAAAACAATAGAAAATTTAAAACATTCAAGTTAATCATTTGAAACTTATGCATAACTTGTTGTGACTTTCATGAATGTAGATAATTGTTTGGCTTGTGAAATTTTTTATTCAATAACTGTGAATTGAATATTCAAGGGAAGTTTCTCACAATGACACACCTAAAATCCTTGGGTTTGTTGAATATACCAGTGTAGGTGTTAAGTGAAAAATTAGAGGTCACCCTTTTTACCATTGCAATTCTCAGCTTAATTTTAGCAAGTGATCATACCTTGCATCATGAATTTACAATGATAATATCTTATAAATTTATATGTTACACAAAGTTATATATATATAAAAGGGGGATTAGAATGAAAATCCAAATTAAGCCATCAAAGTAACTCTACTGGGGCTATAGACACTTGCTGGCAGTAGAGCTCTACTTAGGAGAATTCTAACGATAACCTTGTTGGGGCTATGAATGCTTGCTAGCAGCAAGGCTCTATTCAGTTGGCTATGAGGGAATGACATCAACTATGTAGTTTAACACCAGTCACTAGTGTTTTCAACTCATTTTCAAGATAAGGATTATTAATCACATGCACACACTTAAACTCTATTGGAAGATTCATACACCTTACTGAATACATTGAGTCCCAAATTAAATAATGGTTTGCGTATAAGGAAGTTAGAAATTACGAGTTTATGTCACCTAGTTTTCTTTAATGATTTAAATTTAGTTGTTTTATTTGGTTGCTAGTTGTTGTGATGTTCACAACATGCCCCATTTTACCTCTTAGCAAAATGAGGACCCCTGTTGTGGCTGTTGCTTGTGGTTGGTGTGTGGTCGTGCTTGGTGGTAAAGGGAAAAAGAAGTAAGTATTACAAACCATGTTGAAAATTGAAAATATATAGCATTAGGTACAAGGCACAAGTAATGGTGAATTCTTTGTGAAAAATGAGTAAGGGTTGTTTTTTAAACTAGCAAGAAATTCCCAATATTCTATGAGATATGTGTTTTTTTCGTAAAATGCATCATTATGAAGGTTTGTATGTGAGGTTTTTGTATAAGTCATGTTGGGTACAATATGGTTTTGTATCTTGGTGGTTTGCATGCATGTGTTCAAGGTTTGGACCCTTTGTATACTAATTGGACCCGATAGGGGTTAAAAAGTTGAATGGATAAAATTATCAGATCCGTGTTGTATGTGGGTTTGTACGTATGTTCAATGTAAGTGCAATCTATATACATAGGGTTGATATACATGCACGGACCCGAAGGAAGTATACAATGTAGTTTATTAAGGTGAAAAGGGTACTTTACACATTATTGTATTTTGTGTCTCAGCTTTGCATCTTTAAGATACATGTAATTACGGATTCCAAGGGTTGGTTAAATCTAATATAAAGATACATTGTTTCTTAACGCATTCTGGAAAAGTATGCACTTGCTTGATATACATGCACCAACCTGAAAAGATTATGCAATGCAGTTAATAAAAGTCAAAAGTCAAATATGATTGTACCAACGTTGGCATGTATGGGTGATTGTGTCTAAGTGCAAATACAATTATTGTTTCTTTGAAAAGATAAAAGCAGGTAAGTAAAGTGGGACCCATGTTGGTATCTCATCATTGTATGTTGCATATACAAAGAGATATACAAAGGGAGATACAAGGGAGAGATACAAAAGATGAAAGGGTAAAACTCAATGTAGATTTTAAAAGGAGATAAAATAAGATTAATACTCTTGTATGTATGAAAGATTGTATACATACAATCCCAATATACAAAAAGGTAAAGGTGCATTTGTTAGGAAATAAAGGGAAAGTAAAGTGAAACTAAGGTATCAATTGCATTTGTATAATGGTTTGTATCTATTTTATATACATTGTGATATACAAATGGAAGATACAAAGCCGAACGTGAAGTAAAGAGTAATATTGTTATATAACCCATTGCATGTCTTGTTTTGTATATTAAATGATATACAAAGCGATATATATAAAATGATATACAAAATACAAATGCAAAGGACAGATTAGTAACAGATACAATGTTCAAAATATAAAGTTAAAATGGAGAACCGAGTCCGTATGTTGCATTAAATGTAATATTTAATGTAGAACTAATAGTGAAACGATGAATTCAAACATGTTAAGGTTAAGTAAAGATTATTTTTCTTTCATAATTGCATCGTGAAAGATAAAATAGCAAAGAAAGGAAATTATTGCACAAATTGAACATACAGTCCATAGTTGAATGAAATTTTAGAGCGGGAATGGCTTGGTAAAAGCGATAAAGTGGGTCAACGCTCATAGAGTTAAGCTGTCACTAAAACAGGTATGTTTCTTAAACACCGTTACAATATAGTTAATTAAAAAATGCAAATTGGTTATGAGTAATTTCATTAAAAAATGCAAATTATGGCAAGTTACTGTATTAGATTAGGGAAATTAACAGATTGTGTTAAGTAGCATGAAATCTAAAATGAGAAAAGACAAAAAGGGTCAGGGTAAATGTAAAATGTAAGAAAATCATGGTAAAACCCAAGGTAAATGAAGTAAAGCAGGAAGTCAAATATGCGATATTTCATAGGATGGCTCTGAAAACAAAAGAGAACAGATCCAGTGGGCGAAGAAAAGGTGAAGAAAGAAAGAAAGCCACCGAAGGAAACAAAAAAGGAGGAATTATCGGTGCACAGAGGGTATCCATCCTGGATTAGCACGAGTGGGGTCAGAACCGATACAAGCATAGGATCTTATGATGCAGAGGATGTTCTTCAAAAGATTACAACATTAGATGCTACTCCTGATATGAAGTACATTTGGGATAGAGAATTATACAAAGCTCCAGGATTCCCCTTAGCCATGGAGGCTAAGGATCTAGTTTTGGAGTGTATAAACAGATATGATGCAAATACCAGAAGAGTAATACATGAAGACCAGGTTATTGCAGATTTTTCCACATAGGGGATAGCAAGGACGTTTGGTCTAGAGATTCAAGAGGAAATGGTGGATATAGACATAGACCAATATAAAGAAGATTTTAATAGCAACGAGAGAGATTGCAAGAGAAGAATCTTCTATAGCTGGTGCAATGCAGAAAACAAACCCAAGGTTGTAGCAAGGGTACCAAAGAACCTTCACATGATAGATTTTAAAGAGGAAATACATCTAATGATCACAATGCTGAGTAGATTAGAGGGGTTGAGAGATGCAACCAAATGTGAACTAGGGATGTTCACTACTATTCAATTTATGAGGGAAGAAAAAAAGGAGGATGGACAAATTCACTGGGCTAAGGCTATCAGTATAGCCATATGGAAACAAGCTATGTTAAGAAAATAGAAAATGATGTCTTTTTATTTGTCATCGTATGTGTTATATTCCTGTGCATCTATGATCCAACCCTACATAATTGGGATTGATAGAATTGGGACCATGGGGAATGGCCCCGATCAGAAATTAGTTTATGATCATTATCTAGATTTGCAAGAGGATAATGCATTGAGGAAGTATGCCTTGGTTAATGATGTATTTTATACTTACATGGTAAGGATTTTAACTGGAGAAAGGATAAAAGGCTATCTGAAGAAGTAGAGAACACTATTGGACTGCATAGCTCATGGTATATACAATTCCAAAATTTTACATATACCAGAACTAAAGGTTTTGAGGGGAATCCATTCATGTTGCCTAGGTATCCATCTAATAAATTGATTGTATTGGAATTCTCTAGACAAAACCTAAATGCATTCATGATGTATAAAAGGAAGTGGGGTAGAGGAAATATCAAACTCCCTTGGGCTATTGGCAGATATTCTTGCTATAGTGAAGAAGTGGCTGGTTATTCAGAAAAGGAATTGAGATACTACAGTTTTGAAGAATTTGAGTTAGCAAGACGCTTTGATCCTTTCCATAGGATCCAAAGAACTATTGATTCTAAATATAAACATCAAGTGCATATTGAAGACTATTGGTCAGATTGTAAAAATGATAAAGAAGTGAGGAAAATAGCGCATCAAAGGTTAACTGTAGAACAAATGAGGACTATGGGAGAAATTAATGTGCCCCCACAAATTAAAGATGATAACAAATTGTTACACCATAGATATGAGAATGCAAGGCTTGCTCCTATTGGTGAGCCTGACTGGACACAGCCATGGGGAACATATTTGGATGCATTATCCAAACCAGTTATTTTATTTTCTAAGACATGGTTAAAGGATCAAATAGAAGAACTCAGAGCTAAAGGGATTGAGGTTACACTACAGAAAAAAGGTAAGAAGAGGGTAAGAGAGAACCAGGATAAGCTACAATGCTTTTATGAAAGGAAAAGAAGAATTGTCAAAACCAAAATTAGTGAAAAAGATAAGAATGTAACCTTCATGGATCCCTATGCCTTGGGTGTTACTGTAGCAGTATCTTTAGGGACATCCATGGAGGTAGAATCATCAGGACATAATATTAGTGCAGAGCAGACTCAAACTACTAAGAGGCCAACAAGACAAAGACTTATGAGGGCCATAGAAATTGAAACCTCAAAAGGACAAGCATCAGAACAAGGTGAGGTTATAGGTGCTCAACAAGTAGGTACTAAACTGAGTGGCATACATAGCGAGTCCAAATCATAAGAGAAAAGGCAAAAATATGCAAAGGTTAAGAAAGAATTGACTGAAGAGAAGCTGCAAAAGTCAAAACTTCATGAAGTCAAAAAAGAAAGTGAGATGGTCAATGTGGAAGATGATAGTAGTGACAATGAAGTTAGGGAAGTAAATCCTAGTGCAAAAAGGGAAATTGGAAAAGATGAAGAAGAAGTAAGTGGGTATTCTAATATAGGAGAAGAACAAGATACTTAGGTATGTATGGAAATAGCACAAAGCCCATAATCAGAACAAGCAAATATACAAGACAGGTCAGATATAGTTGATCCTTTTGGTACACTGGTGCCACCTAAGACTATTAAGGAAGTGCATGATGTAGCACAACAAATAGAAGAATCTAAGAAAGAAGAAACACCAGAAAAGGTTGTAAAAGAAACACCAGTCCAAACTGAGGAGGAGACAGAGATGAATGTTTCTGGTACTGATGTCTTAGATATTCTAAATATATACAATGAACAAAGTGAACAAGAAGCAAATAGAGAAGAAGGAAAGAACACAAAAAGTAAACATGAGAAAGAAAAAGATGCAGAGGAACCTGATAAAGTTACAGGTTCATCCTCACAGATGTAGAAAACAAATATGCCTAAAAAAACACAAGAACAAGTTGAAACAGCAAGAGAATCGGTGGGAATAACAGGTAATCTTGAAGAAGGCTCTTGTAATATAGAAAATGTTTCTAAGGATGATACTGAGCATAAGGAACAAAAAGAGAGTATGGATATAGAATATGTGGAACAAAATAATAAAGAAGAAGAAGAACAAAAGGAATCTTTAGAAAAAGAGAATCCAAAAGATGAAGATTGAGGAGACACTGAAATAGAAGAGGATAATAATGAAGGAGAATCACAACTACATGATGATCCACTTGTTCCAGAACGTGGTCCTCAACCTCAATCACCTCAGCAACAACAAGAACAACACACAGAGCATGTAGAAATGGAGAAACCTCAGGAAGAGGTGCTAAATGAAGAAAAAATAACAGAAGTTACCAAGGAGGATCCATGATCGTTAGGCTCTAAGGTCAGAGAGAAGGTAGAGGTGCAATTAGTACCCATTGATATCAAGAGTTTACTGGGTGGTTCTACACCATAGAAGGAGAAAAGAAAAGCTAGAACTATGTCAGGCATTAAAAGAGGTCCTTCTGGATCTAGAATTTTGGATCTAGCTATACTACAAAAGGATAAATCAAAAGGAGAAATGACTGTGGATGATTATAAAATAATTAATCTAGATTTAGGCCACATGACCGGGGAACAACATATAAATGAATGGGAAGATATGCACCAGGCCACTGCTGAAATATTGAAGAAGGATAAGGATAATCATGATTATTTGAAGGGACATATTGTCCAACTACAACAATTCATTAGGGGGATGTTTGATCCCAATGTCACCGTACCAGAGTTACCTACTAAAATGGCAGTATTATCAAAAGATGAGGTAAAAGAGATGGAAAATAAAAAGATTGAATCTAATATTTTTGAGAAATGGTTCAAGGAATTTATACAGAAAGGAGAGGAGCTAACAAAGCAAGCAGTAACAGGTTGGGATATGGCTTTGACAGAGAAGAACAAATGTACTATTATATTACACAGTTATCAATTTAGAAAGGAGGAATGCAGATCAAAATTCAAACATCTTGAAGAAATGGAGGAGAGAGTAGAAGAATTGATAAATGAAGGAGTCATTACTCCTCGAATGGCTAACCAATTTCCACAAGCAAAGTTTGAATTAAAATTTGAAGAAGACATTCTTAAAAGCTATATCATAAACACTAGACCTAGAAGAGGTTGTTGACAATATGATAAGGGTACATATGAAAATCATAGAAAAACTCATTGGGCATGAATGCCTAGAGGTACCAGCATATGGATTAGAAAAGGCATTGAAGGAATTTAAGGCTATATTTTCACCATGTTTGGAGAACCCTACAACACATCTTAGTATAGAGATGATTGATTCAATAATGGAAATAAATGCTAAGATCAAGAAGTATCATAAAAAGGTTAAAGATTTGGCAATAGAAGAGAAGAAGTTGAAAGGAGTTAAAGCACAAGAATATACATGGGCAAAAAGTCAAGAGGGTGATCGTGCTTTCATCAAGGGAGTGACAGGTAATTTTGTAGAGTACCTGAAGGAGTAGAAAGATATCAAAAAAGAAGATATGTTAAGCAAGAATGAGCTTAGAGAGTATCATCGGCCAAAATTCAACAAAAAGGAAACGGTCAGTGGGTATCTTTTATTTTGAAAATATTCTAAAGGCATCCTTTGAGCTGAGTAAAGATACCATTGAGATATTTGGGAACAGTTAGGAAATGATTCCTACCATTGATCTAGAAGATTTGAATGTTGACCGTTGATTTGATTTTGTAACCGTAGCAGGAAGAAGCTTCAAAGTCTATATAATAAGCTCTACTACTTGTATCATATTACACAAGGATTTTGAACTTTTAGTTTGAAGTTGTAATTGGCAAATTTTATAGAGAAGGTAGTTCTTTTAGTTTTAGAGAGGAGGTCGCATGTATCTGCATTAAGGAGTGCGTGGAATGTCTAATCTCCTTAGTGTATCTGTCAAAATGTTTGTAAGTTTTTTGGTGCTTTGATCAATGAAACAAAAGTCATTATTACATTTTAAATTTTGTATGACTTTGTACTTTAAATAAAAGTAAACTTAGAATTCTGCTTTTATTACAGAGTGTTTTCTAATTCAGAATTTTATTTGAAGTATTATTCTTTGAAAGCTTGCAATCTCTTATGTATGTTCATGAAAATGCTCAGGACTTTACATTTGTAGATTTGATTGTGTTGAATTGTTCAAATTACTGTATTCTTTAAAACATGAATAGCAGAACATTTAGATCCTATATGGAATGGTATTTTAATTTGAGTTTCTCTAACTTTTCTCCAACAATTGATAAATAATTAGCTTAAGTGCAGAAATCTTAAGGAAATTGTCATACATTCGAATAAAGAATGAGGAATTATAGTGATCTTTGACAATTTTCATATAAATTTGAAAGGCAAAGTTTGCTTTACTGAAATTCATGCAAAACTTTGTGATATAATAAGGAATTTATGCAAAAGAATGAATACTTTGTTCATATTTGTAACAATTTGCATAATTTGAAGTTTAGTGAGTCATTGATTACTTTAATTTGTGTAAGGCCCCTTGAACATTACAGCTTCACATCAGCCTACTGAATTACCCACAAGGTTAAGAACTGAGCATACAGAAACTTGAGATTAAGAATTCTTAGTCGATTCTTCATATATTTCAAGACAACTAAGGTTCCTTTATGAATTTTAACTTCTGTTATGAATGTGTAAAAACACTCATCAACAGGAGTACCACCTCCCAGTGGTGGTGGAGGTGGAAAAAATCCACCACCACCTCAAAATGAACCTTTTGTTACATTTAATGGAGACATCCCTTTGAATCTAAATCAGCATGATGACATACCGATGGTTGCATTAAAGAGTTTACCAAGTTTCATAGGAGAAGATGGGACTACACCTATTGAGCATATCAGAGATGTGGTTTCTTTGTGTTCTATTCATCACATTACGGAGGAGAATATAGCAATCAAGTTGTTGGCAGCATCACTAAAAGGTAAAGCTCTTCAATGGTTTAGAGGCTTAAGAGTTAATTCAATTAGATCTTGGGATGATTTAGGTTCTGCTTTGAATAGACAATTTCAAGATAAATCTATTCATTTATCATTAGTTGAACAAATGACTACTATTAAGAGAGCTCCACAAGAGCAAATGTCAGATTTTAATTTCAGATTTCAGAAAACATGGAATAGAATTCCTGAAATAGTGAAACCCTCACTAGAACATGCTTTTTTATATTATTTGAGGGCATTAAATTTTAATATTGCTATTATGGTACAATCTATGGGTGGGGTAACTTTACTAGCTGCTTTTGATATTGCAATAAGAGCATAAAACAGTTTAATACAGGCTGGTAAAATAGCACCTAGGCCACCAATGCCAATGTTTCCAAATATACAGCCTTTAATTCAAATTTTAGCCCCACATATATCACCAATACCATCTTTTGGCTATCAAACAAATGCAAAAAATAGTGTAGATCCCATTCATTTTGAGTTTGAGGAGTTGAAAGAAAAAAAACAAAATATAGAAAAAATATTGCAGACTGTAAGCAATGATTTAGTAAGTCTAAAAATTCAAGCCAACCAGAATAGTAGGCCTTACCAAGAAGCCCCATACCAAGCAAATAGACCTGGTTATCAAGCAGATTATTAGGGTCAAAGAATAAATTACAACAATAGGCCAAATCAGCAATATAATCCAAATGTTGTTAGTACATCAAAAGAAATAGTGCCTATACAAAATAACATGGTTCAAGATTATGCATGGTGTTACCCATGTAATCAGCCTCATAACCAGGCCACTTGCCTGAATGGGATAGTAAGTCAAGCTTTAATGGTATAGAATAACTATGCTACTGCTAAAATCTTAGCAGGTGATGTGAATAACCAACTGGATACTTAGACTTAGTATATTAATCCTGATGTAGCTTTGATGAATTCGCAGGCTAATGAATTTTGTGGTGTAAATCAGTTACTAGGTCAAAAGCAGTCTTTTACTAATATTGCAGCAAACACAAGATAAAAAAAGAGAGTTGTTGACTTGCAACAACAAGCTGGAATTGCAAATCAGCAAGCTGATATTGGAGAACAACAAGCTGGAAACGTACAACAGCAAGCTGATAAAGGTAAAAGTACAGTTTCTATAAGTTAGCAAGGACAGAATCAAGCTTCTACATCAAATGATCTGCATATTTTGTCAAGAGGATAGCCAACAATTAAAAAATACAGCCAAAGGCAAATCAACAGCCAGCTAGAGACCAACTAGAGGTGGCTGTCCCAAAAGTACAACAAAAGGTTAGTGGTCCTATTTTCAATATTTTGGATCATATGAAAAAGGCAACAGTAAGTATGTCTATTTTAGATGCTTTACATATTCTAGGACAAAAGGATTTTTTACAAGATGCATTATCTCAATTGTCTTTGTCAAATGAAGTACAAAAATCACATCAACCTCAAGTTATGTTTACAAATGAGGCAGAAAAAAAGAGTAGAATAGCCTAAACCAGTAAGCAATCCTCCACCATTCTATGTCACTCTAATTGTAGGTGACTATTTAGTACATAATTGCATGATAGACTCAAGAGCCAACAACTCAGTTATGCCAAAACAGCTAGCTGATAAGTGAGGCCTGAAATATGAACCTATTGTTAGGGGTGTTGTACAAATGGATGGAATTGAGGTTAATATAGTTGGAATGTTCAAAAATTTAGGCCTTAGTTTGTATGCCTGTCTAAAATTTGTTATATATCAGGATATTTATGTCATTGATCTACCACCTACCTTTGATATTTGCTTATCCAGAGATTTTATAGTAAGGTTAGGAGGTTATTTGTCTTCTGATTGGATGCATTTGGTCTTCAAAACTAGATACGGAACCAAGTTTACAATCAAATCTGAGCCATTAGTGAAAGATCACCTTGAACTTATACACCCAGTTCAATAAATGCCAACCTTTCCATTTTTTATCAAGAAGATCCAATTCCTGTGCAAGACCCAAATACACCTTTAGAGGGAATTCCTAATCTAGTTTTAGACTAGTGGGCAGCAAAGAATCATGAAACAAATCCATTTGAGCAGATGGATGAGATAGGCCTTAGTGTGTATATGATTCAGGAGAAAAATACAGTCATTCCAAATCTGATTAAAGGAGAAAAATAACAAGCTATTGAAGCTAAAAATGATGTTTGGGAACTTTATTTTGATGGTTCTAGAAGCAAGATTGGTGCCAGAGGAGGGGTTGTTTTAGTTTCTCCCACAGGTGAGAAATACTATTCATCTTTCAGATTTTCTTTTTAGCTGTTGTAATAACACAACTAAGTACAAAGCTTTAGTTCATGGACTAGAATGGGTGAGAAAAAGAAAAATCAAATGTTTAAGGGTTTTTGGAGACAGTGAATTAGTTGTTAAACAAGTCAGAAACCTTGCTGCTACAAATAATGACTTGCTGAAATTATATAAGCATAGAGTCTGGGACATGATAGAAGAATTTGATGCATTTAATCTAATTTCTGTACCTAGAACTAATAATAAGCAAGCTGACAAGCTAGCTGCCATATGAGCTGAATATGATATTCCTACAGAAATGAAGAATATTCATTCTCCTTTGTATGTCAAGGTTGTTGTAAGACCATCAGTCCCAGATAATAATATCAGTTGGCAAGTGTTTGACAGTGATGAACAGATTGTGAATTTCTTAATGGAAGAGGCTAAATTTTCTATAGGTAATCAACAGAAATTTATGCAACAATATGAAGATCAAATACTTTAGTTAATATCAAACAAGCTACCTAAGGGCTTAGTGACCTTAGAATCAATCTTTAATACTGATGATCAAGTAAGAAAGGATAAGGCTAGCTTGTTAGTGAAACAGGAGCACTATGAGCCTATTGAGATCTTTAAAGGGAAGTTACTTAAGCTTGGAAGGATATGTTCAAAAGAAGAACAACAAGCATTCATCCAACTTTGTCAGGAGTTTAGTGACATATTTGCATGGGAATATGGAGATCTGAAAGATTTGAATCCAGAGTTGGCTCAACATACAATAGAGCTTGAACCTAAGGCAAAACTTGTCAAACAGAAGTAAAGGCCACTAAATCCTAAGCTGGAAGTGCTTATGAAGACTGAACTCAATAAACTCATTGAAGGTAATATCATTTTTCCTATCAAACATACTTCATGGGTTTCTAACTTGGTTCCTATCAGAAAAAAGAATGGATAAATCAGATTATGTGTTGATTTCTGTGATTTAAACAGAGCATCTTTAAAGGATCATTATCCTTTACCATCTATGGAACAGATATTGCAAGTGGTTTTTGGATCAGAAAGATTCTCTTTGTTAGATGGTTATTTAGGTTATAACCAAATTCTTGTAAAGGAGGAAGATCAATACAAGACAACTTTTACCAAAAAATGGGGTACACTAGCATACAGAAAGATGCCATTTGGCTTATCAAATGTAGGAGCAACATTCCAGAGAGCAATGGACATGGCCTTTCAAGGTCTGATTAATAAGTTTGTACTGGTATACTTGGATGATGTAACTATTTTTTCTAAAAAAGCTGAAGATCATTTTCATCATTTAAGACTGATTTTTGAAAAATGTAGAGAATTTGGGGTGTCACTTAACCCAAAGAAGAGTATCTTTTCTATTCATGAAGGTAAACTATTAGGACACATAGTGTCTAAAGATGGAATATCAATTGATCCTAAAAGGAACACTGCAATATTGGCATTACCTCTTCCTGCACACAAGAAAGGCTTGCAGAGCTTTCTAAGAAGAATTAACTTTGTAAGAAGGTTTATTCCTAACATAGCAGCACTTTTACAGCCTCTCACAGCAATGCTGAAGAAGAATATTCCTTTCAGTTGGACCAAAGAAGGAAAGCAGAGCTTTGAAGAGATAAAGGAGGCACTTGTTGTTGCTCCAACTTTGATAAATCCAAATTTTGATAAAGACTTCATTTTATATGCATTTGGCAGTGTGGATACCATATCAACTATGCTTTGTCAGTAGAATGATGAAGGAATGGAATAGCCTGTGGCATTTTTTAGCCAAGTTCTACATGACTATGAGGTAAGATATTCTTTTGTTGAAAAGCATGTATTGGCTATTATTAGGAGCCTCAAGAAGTTTAAACATATGCTTTCAAATAATAGAATTCAGTTAATGGTTGCCCATCCTACAGTGAAAGAATTCTTGCTTACTAAAGATTTAAGTGATAATAGAGTAGGGTGGATAACAAAAGTTATGGAGTATGACATCCAAATTAAAGTCACCAAGCTGGTCCGTTCCAAAGGACTGTGTGAACAGCTTGCAGAAAATGAAAAATATAGCAAGGAACTTGAAGGAGAAGCTGAGACAAAATGATGAAATAGCTGCTATCCTAGATCCTCCTACAAGTTGAGTGCTTGATATGATTCATTATCTACACACTGGTGATTGTCCTCAAGGCCTAGATAGATCTAAAAGAATATATTACAGATTGCAAGCAATTTCCTATCCTGTAATTGATGGGATTCTGTATAAAAGAGACTTTAATAATGTTTTGTTGAGGTGTGTATAGCCAGATCAGACTTAAAATATTCTAGAAGAATTTCATGATGCACCTTCTGGAGGTCATTTTGCAGCTAGAACAACATCTCTAAAAATTATGAGAGTTGGTTACTATTGGCCTGACATGTTCAAGGATGTTCATGAATGAGTAAAGAAATGTTTAAAGTGTTCAATTTTTGCAGGCAAACAGAGACTTGCAGCCATGCCCTTACATCCAATTCAAGTGGAGCAACCATTTGGCAAATGGGGATTGGACTTCATTGGTCCTATTAACCCACCTTCAAGCCAAGGACACAAGTGGATTTTGACTGCTACTGACTATTTCACTAAATGGACTGAAGCAGTTTCTTTGAAGGATGCTAATGAAACATCAGTCCTGAATTTTTATCAAGATCTAGTGTCCAGGTTTTGACTCTATTATTTTAGATAATGATCTACCATTTATTGGATTAAGAGTATTTGATTGGTCTATCAAAAATAACATAATTCTGAATACTTCATCAAAGTATTACCCTCAAGGTAATGGATAGGCTGAATCAACTAACAAAAATCTGATTAAAATCATAAATAAAATAGTTGATGAAAATCAAAGGTCTTGGCATGATAAGTTGAAGTTAGCTTTATGGCCTGATAGGATTACACCTAAAAGATCAACAGGTAATTCACCCTATGTGCTTAAATATGGAAAAGAAGCCAAGTTACCAATAACAATGGAGTTGCCAACTCTTAGTTACATAAAAGAACTAGAGTTACTTGAAGAATAGCCAATGGAAATTAAGCTTGCACAGCTGATTGAACTTGAAGAAATCATAAAAGAAGCCTTGAAAACATTGGAAATACACCAGGCCCAAATGAAGAGAACATTTGATAAAAGGGCACTCCCAAGAATTTATAAAGAGGGAGATCTAGTTTTCAAGTGGAATGAGTTGAAGAGCAGACCAGATCAGCATACAAAGTTTGATGCAATGTGGGATGTACCATACATAATAATAGGATGCAAGAAACACAATGCATTCTAGCTTGCTAAGTTAGATGGTGAGGTGTTGCCAATCCCAGTTAATGGGATTCATCTCAAGTTATGCTATTAGAGATGCAACCTTATGCTGCAAATAAGTGCTTTTGCACATTTAGTTCAGTTATTATTTTTGTTTTCCAAGAAGTGTTTTTGCAAATGTCACTGGATTTGTTTTAAACAAGTCAGTTTAGTTTCAGTTTTTAGTTTTCTTGTTGCTACTCTTGTATTTCAGTTAGTTTTGAGTTGCAGAATTTTTCAAAGGTTCAGGGCGGAAAGGACTCTATACCCAATGGAGTTTCAAAGGCTATTGGTTCTAAGTTGTTTAGTAGGAAAACACCCTTGAGAGGTCACCAGAAATGTTACTAATTTTTTGTTCACACTAAAATTAGTTAGACCTAAGTGTAGTTGTTTAAAAGGAATTAAAAAAAGCTTTGAAGTTATGCATTTAATAAATAGTTGATGTCTTAACAAAGCAGAAAGAGAGATGGAATCCAGTTGAGAGGATAATCCATCAGTCCAATCAAGACTGATGAATCATCATGACAAGAGAATTAGGTTGTCAAGGTATCAATCATTCAAGAAACACAGTGGAGCTAAGATAGTGTTATCTTTCAGGAGTTATAAGTCAGATTGATTATTTAGTTAATTAGATTTGAAAGAAAGAAGGAAAAATATTTATTTGAACTGTTATTTCATGTCATGTTTTGAACATACATTCAATATCTGTTACTTTATTCTATGCATTGACTAAAAAAGAAATACACATACATCAAGTGTATAAGATAGAGTAACTGATTATGTTTAAATGAAGTGTTCAAATGTGTCTCACACAAGCCGTGGGAGTAACTAGACTGAGCAATTGCAGACATGCAAGCTATACATCTAAATGATAAAATAAATAATATGAACACATGATAAAAGTAAACATTCATCATTGTCTGAGCAAGAAGGTTGTTTTGTTGATGTTGGTGTTCAGTCTTCATCTTCAGCTCCTATCATCAGTTGAACCTGCAAAAAATTGAGGAAAGTCCCGTTAGAGCTCCAGATGTTTAAAGTTATCATATGCTTTTATCAAATAGATACATCAACTTGTCACATCATGCAATTCATATGAAGGATCAAATCAGACATGTTCCATAAATCAGAATATCATGAAGAGAATCAATCAATACCATCAGGTATATTTTTCATGCTAACTTGTTTGTTCACTGTGCAGGTATAGGAAAAGTAATGTTGCTGATTTGAAGACAAATAAACATGTGGAGAAAATGTGGCTCCCACAAGGGTTGAGCTCAAGATATTTCCTTTTTACTCATTTGAAAAGGAATATTAGAAAAAGATAGGATGCATCATTCAAAGTATATCATGCATCATTAATCAACTTACAGAGAAGGTATGTCATCATGACATTTATTACAGTTGATTAAAGCAAATCAGATAAGTATGTAATGCCTGAGTCAGGTTGACAAAATGCAGAAGTCAGAATTGCGGTCATGAAAGAATAATGCTTACAAGAGACATATTTGTGCACAAGTTATAGGATACAAACATAAAAGGTATTATCTAATTATAATCAAAGGACAGTGAGCAAAATGTCATGTTGCAGGTGTTCATAATGCTCAAGTACAGCCAAAGCAAGTGATACAGTTATGCCTCTGAAAGGACAAGATCATACAGGTTCACCACTAATAGCATCTGACAAACATAATTGACAAAGGCAATAAGATCAAGTGAATTCTAGTTTCTGACATGTACAGGTCTATGCCATAAAGAAAGACAGCCTAAACTTAAGAGTGACAATCATAGCATACAGATACAAATAATAAAACACAAGGAGCAATCATTTCTGAAGTAGTTCATGATCAAACAGCCAAGATACAGGTTCATCATGAGAAGCAATTATCATTGAGAAATGAAGATGATGCATCAAGAGAAGATCAAATGAATGAGTCAACTTAAGAGAAATATCAAATATAGACATCATTATCTCTGACAGAATAATAGATGCATCTAAAGGAAGTGAAACAATAGAAGACTCATGATAAAGATTGCTGAAGGAGATGCAAGTTATCATCATTTCTGATTGATATAATTATGACAAACATTTGCCAGGTTGAAGGACAAAAAGATGATAGAAATGAAGAAAGTATGCTACAGAAAATGCAAAAAGAATGTCAAAGTAAATTACAGAGAGCAGCATGATGTTGAACATTTTTTTATTACCAGCTAATGCAAAATGGATGCCAAGATAAAACCTTATACTCAGAAAATGTATTCATCAAGACTTTTATAATTTCTTTTGCAAGAAAATGATGCATACTGCTGCTCAAAGTGGAGAATGATATTTATTATCACTAGGAGGTATTCAGATGAGTAAGCTATAGAGTTATAGAAATCAAATCTCAAAGATGGAAGTATTGAAGCCCTAATGCCATTTTTCTTGACAGAGTCTTGTTTTTATGTACAGAAATGAAAAGATTCATGCTTAGAAAGAAAGGAAAATACCATAGTGTTACAATGAAATTCATACAGAATGAAACTATTGAAGAGTGTTTGAAACCCTAACAAATTTTCTCGTATACAGTCAAAGGAATCAATACAGTGAATGTTTTTGCCATAGCCATGACCTGAAGGAAGGGTTTTATGCTGAAAAAAGATACCCTCATGTAAAATTAAAAACCCTCATTTTCCACAAAACCCTAAGTCTTCATTTTATGCACACAGTAAAGGAGAATGATAGAGATATATTTTTATAACCTAGTCGTAACATAAAAAGTGGTTTTCATTGATACCCATATGGATTTTCATAAAACCCTAATATCTTTTTTGTCATTTCAGAAGGAAAATGGGGTTACATTATATCTTTTATCATGGTCGTGCCTGAAGAAGACAGATATCATCATCACAGTGAAAAACCATAGTTGCAGGTTCAAGACTCTTTTCTCATTTTTTGCAAAGAACAGTCAAAAAGCTCAGAATATGTATTTTCTGGTATGGCCGTAAGCATGAAATGCATTTGTATGCATTTTTTGAAGAAACCCTCACGACAAAATCTGAAGACTTCAAGTTTGATGACAGGAAAACCATTAAATATGCTATAGAAAATGATAATGGCCACGACCATACAGAAAGAGAGAAGTATTAGCAATGCCCAGATGATAGAAATTGAAACCCTTGTTCTTTGGCATAATCAAAGATAGGTTAAAGTATCTATATCTTGAAGAGAAAAAGCTTACCTTCAAAATTTCAGAGAGGAAGAATACCACAGTCGTGACCTCATGGAGAGGTTTCTCCCATTTTTTATCATAGTTGCATAAAGAAAACATAGAAAGCAAAAGAACATTGTCAAAGAGATGTTACAGAAGGAGCAAGAAAAGCAGAGATGGCCACGGCCATTAATATGGAAGAAACCTTAGAAAATGATGAAGGAAATGCCAGTCAAAGACATGATACAACACTCACCTTTATCTGTCATTCTTTTTATTCCAGAAAATGCAAGAAAATTGTAGAGTTTTGACCTCAAAGAACTAAAGAAGAAGCCAGAGACCCAGATCAAACCCTAGATATCAAAAAAGTTGCAGAGCAGAGTGGCAGCCAGCGAGGAGAACAAAATGAAAAATGACAAGTGATTAGGGTTTGGTCACTCTTTTGTTTGAAACTATCTTTTTCATCTTTCATTTTTTGACTTCACCAAATGCAAATTATTGCTATATCCAAATGTCAACTGGGGTCAACAACACTCATAATGTTTTCCTAGCAATCATCATAAGGAGTGGCCGAAAGAAGGGGTATACCCTGCATGTTATGTGGTGGGCCAATCACTTCAAAGGTAAGTGTGATATGTTGCAAGAATTAAATAATGATTATTACCTTGTGGTCAACTATTTCATAGTCGAATGATACCAATATCACATGGTCGATGGATAATAATTGTGCCTTATATCTTTTTTGAAAAGATGGGTATTGCTTGTCTTACAAAGTCAAAGTCAAGAGTCATCAAATGAAGACAAAGGTGGCAGACAAGGAGTTGACAAGGTGGCAGAGAAAATATTTTTTGCATGAAGGAGCTATGGAGAGAATAAGGTCTATTTGGCATAATAATACATATGGCAAGGTGATATGAAGACTTAGGTTTTGGTTTTGCATGGTAAGTGTATGTGGCAGAGAGGCTATTTTGGCATGTGTATTTGGAGTGATAAGGGTATATTTTTCCCTTAAAGGCATATTGGCATGCAATTTGATATTTTTTCTCACAAGGATCTATAAGGAGAATTGTATTTTTCTCTAAGTCCTATTTTTGCTCAAATCATGCAAATTAGGCATATGTAAAATTGGAGAGATAAGGAGATCTTTTTTCTTTTCATGCATGATTTTACAAATCAAATCAAATGTAAATAAATAATAAAGTAATATTCTTCAAATTGCTTTATTATTTTTCACAAATTGTAAAATCAAATAAGTACAAGTTGTAACCAATAATAGAGTAATTATTTTAATTACTTTATTATTTACTCACAATCAATTTTGTAAAAGCAAAATCATGCAAATTGATAGGTTGAGTTAACTAGGCCCTCTAGGGGTTTTTTGCATGATTTGAGGAGTATTTTTAGGGTTCTTGGTCAATTTTTCTGGTCAAGCATATGGAGAGGTCCAAATTGGAGCTATTTTTGCTTGATTTGTGGTAGTTGGAGCCCTTATTTTGGGGATTTTTTAGTTTGCTCGTGGATCACTTTGGAGGACTTATTTTTAGAGGCAGCTAGCTGTAGTTCATTTTTGCATGCCTCTTAGTGAGAGAAAAGCTATATATTATAAAGCAAAACTTGTTTTTGCTAGTTCTTGCCTTTTTTCTCTTATACACTTTGAACGAGAAGAAGGTTTTGTAGCTCATTTTGACAGTTTTTTATAGAGATCAGCAGGTTACAGGTTCCATTTTTGTCTCTCTTGCAATTTTCTCTTTGTTCTTTGAAATCAAGTAGTTGCCTTTCCATTTAATGCAAATTGTATGAAGTGATTTAATAAATTTTTACTATGTTTAATCATTAAAACCTTTAAAATTATTGTCTCACTATTACTTGAAGCATTAAACATAGTGTTATTACAGGTCTTAGGTTGTGTTAATGAAAATAATCCTTTTGTGTTGTGAGAAATCCTTATCCTTCATAAAAGCCTATTTTCAAGCCTTCATTAGAAATACTTTTGTGATATTTGTGCCAAGATTGGATTGTGTGAGTCAGATTTCTGAGTTATATTGTGAACCAGATTGCATGTTTTCTATCCATATTAGGTGCATCACCAAATTGTACAATTTCATTTCCTTATAGTTTCCTTCTTACCCTTTTCCAAAATAGGAAAATCATACATTCCAATAGAATATTTTAAGGGAACCAACCCACAATCTGGAGGTTCAAACTCATTATAGGTCACCCACAACCTGAGTTTGTCCCTATGTTTCGAAGGATTGCAGAGTGTCACAGCTTTACATAAGGGTACAATCCTCATCAACAACAGTGATATTATGCATGTAGTATGTGTGGTTGTCAGATATCAAGCTAATCCTAAGCAGATTCATGAGAAGGCAATAAAAAGAATATTAAAATATTTAAAGGGAACTCTAGATTATGGCTTATGGTATCCAAGAGGTAATGACTTGATCAGAATGCTTACACTGATGCTGATTGGGCTGGTTGTGTTGATGATAGAAGAAGTACAAGTGGTGGTGCTTTCTTTTTAGGAAGTGGATTGGTTTCATGGTAGAGTAAGAAACAAGATTCAGTATCTTTATCAACTGCAAAGGCAGAGTATATTGCAGCAACATCCTGTTACACACAAGTGTTATGGATGAAGCAAACATTGAAGGATATCAAGATACACTATGATGAGCATATTCCTATTTTGTGTAACAATACAAGTGCTATCAATATTTCTAAGAATCTAGTGATGTATTCTAGAACCAAGCATATATCAATCGGGTATCACTTTTTCAGAGAGAAGGTTGCAAAGAAAGAAGTGAACTTGGAATATGTTCCAACAAAGGATCAGATTGCAGATATTTTCACAAAGGCTCTTGCAAAGGACACTTTTGAGTATCTCTAGCAGAAGTCAGGGGTAATTACCCCTCCTTATTCTTTCTAGATGCATAGTTGGTGCATCTGTCCAAGGGGAGTAATTCATGCTATATCATTTTTCCTAGACTGATGATGGCTACCTCTGAGGGGGAGTAGGTAGTGGTTGTTGTTGACAGGGAGAGAAGGCTGAAAATGAGAGTCTGTGCACTAAGGGGGAGAAGTAGTTGCCCTTTTTCTTTGATGTCAAAGGGGGAGAATGAGCATGTGTGTGTTGCCATCAATACCAAAGGGGGAGATTGTTGCACATATGTTATATAAGGTTGTTACTGTTGTGGTTGTCATTGATGGCAACACTTAGTTTGGGTTGTTTGATGTCACCACTTAGTTTGGACTGTCATTGATGCTTATGTTGATGATGTGCTAACAGTGATGTTTTTGATGTTCATGGTTGGATGTCATGCATTGTTAAGTTGTATTGAGTATGTTTGTTGTCAACAGAGATGATATCATGATGATAGATTAAGATGGGAATTATAAGCAATGCTGATGACCTGAAGCATGTTGTATGCTCTTTCTTGATGATCCTAAGGAAGTATGTATTGCTATAAGAAGGTTCTGGTCTCGGGATGTTGGTGAAGGTTGTTGTTGCAGGAAGCTACTTAGAAGACTACTTAGTAAAATGCTCTACATTCCTCTGCATTTGAAGATATGGTCATGCGGTTCAAAATTTAAGTTCAGTATGTTGTAAAGGTACTAAATCAAAAGTTTCATATCATTTGCTCCTCCACAATGAAAGTTATAAGTGACAGAGTTATGGTCTGTGCTCTAGTAGAATAAAGTGGTGATGAAGATTGTTTGGAATGCTTCGCATTCCTCTAGAAGTGAAGATTTGTCCGAGTGGTTTCGTGGACATGTTTAGGGATGTTCAATGCATACTACTATGTAGTATCAAGTGATTTGGTGGTCTGTAAGTTCAATTTTCAAATGACAGTGTGCTATAGATAGTTTTAGATGCCCAACTATTCTACATAATGTATGTTTGAGTACTTGTACCAATTGGAGAATGTATAGATCAATTATATGAGTTTATGTGGACATTCTACATGTCTCTATGTTTCTCAGGTTTGATGCACATGTAGATGCTTCATGTTTCCAGTACCGCACAAAGTTTTAAAGTTAGTTTGTGAAGAGGTATTGTTATTGAGGCCAACTTGAGAATGTTGGTGATGTGTGCCACAAAGTTCTTGTTGTGTGGAATTCAAGAAATGTTTGGAGATGTTGTAGGGTCATGATGACTCATCTGGGATAAGTGCAAGCAATGTTTAATCTACCATGATTACCACCAAGTTATAATGATCGATGTGCTACAAGATTCATGTTTTCTTTCTTAAGGGCAACCTAATTCAAATGTACGAAACATGCGGATGTTATTTGTTAGGGTAAAATGTGGATTAATCAATAATAATACTAAACCCAAACATCAATCGAATAATGAAACTAAGAAAGATTGAATGAAATGAAGCAATGAATAATACAATGCAAACCTTCCTTAAATCAAAGCTTCTATTGTTTGCCTATTAAAACCGTCCTTGTTGTAATGAAGTTGGGCCCTTAGTGAGTGCACTCATTTTGCTGTGTTGTAGGATGTCAGTAGTAAATGGCTATATTGGTAAATAATATTGTGAAGTAGAGATTCAAAGCAAATGGTGATCTCAAGTAGATTGTATTGGGGGGTGCCAAAGGCACACTGGTGAATTTTTGCAGAGTAACAATACAAATAACCTGGATGATTAGAATGGGAGGATGAGGTTTCTTTTATAGACTCAGAAGAATGAGAATCAACGGTTGAGAAGAGGTATGATGATCAATGGTTGAGAATGGTTGAGGAATGTTCAACCAGTAGAAATTTGACAAGTGTCTCACCTCCATCATGAAAGAGGGGATTTGACAACATTGATTGGAGAGTTAACTCCTTTAACTAATCAGTTAACAAACTTGATTAGTCAATTGGAAGAATAGATTATGGAATTGACTGAATTGATTGAGGGATTAACTCAATTGACTAGTTAGTTAACATTTTTGATTGATTAGTTAACTAACTTTGATTAGAGAAGAAATAGGACATGTGGGTGAGGAAAAATTAGATAATTAAATATTTAATATATTTAATTACATGTGCAACAGGGTGAGGTGGACAAGGTGAGGTGGAAAAGTGAGGTGTACGGGTGAGGTGGATTTTTGAAATTAGAACTTAGGATAGGGGGATTTAGAATTAATTAAATAATGTAGGATTATTTAATTTATGTGAGACATTAGAAGAATTTAGGGAATTTAATTAAATAAATTGATTTTATTTAATTAGGGAATAGTGAACCGATTAAATAAATTTAGAATATTTATTTAATTGATAGAAGAATGGAATAAATATTTAGAATATTTATTTAGAATGAATTGTGTCATTTTTAGGCGTATACATTTTGCCCCTCTTTGATGCAATGTAGTTTACAGTGTTGCTTCAAAGATTAAATAGTCTGATAGTGATACATGCCCTAGTTTGCCCCTGGTACAAGTTTAATGACGATAGGATGCCCCTCGGGAGATTAGACGGGAAACGGGAAGGAAGCATGAGACGGACAATCTTACGAAGATGAAGGGGTACAGGTGAGGTTTGAAGAAAAGGGACGTATTTCAGAGAAACGAGAAGAAAATTGGAAGAAAAACGGGCCCGGGAAGTAGTCACAGTCATCACCTAGCCAGATTTAGGGTTTGCAAGCTATAAATAGAAACTGGGTCCACAAGATAATTTATTTGTACACTTGGTTGATCTGGATTTGAGTTGGAGAGCTTAGAGCAGACTTGGAGCAGCATGGCAGCGAGAGCAGCAGACATTCCATGCGAGGAGCACCGATTCGAGTGAGTCCGTCGATTCGGGCATCCAGTAGAGGCAGGACCCCCGGTATGTGCTTCAAAAATTTTTCCCTAGGGTCAAATTAGGGTGTCATAAATGCTAGCGAAAAATAGGGTAAACAAATGCACCAAACTATAGAACGGCACATATGCAGCGCGAAATAGCGCATTTGTCATTCTGTGGCGCATATGCTGAAGCTGCGCATGCGTGGATTTTGGCGGCGCTTCCATGGTTTGGCGGCGCATATGTTGAATGTTGCAGCGCACGCACTGAAGCTGCGCATATGTGAATGGTAATGGCACATCTGTGATTTGGTGGTGCATATGCTGATTGTAGCGGTGCATATACCAGAAGCGGCGCATCTGTCAAGAAATGGCACTTTTACCACCTATAGTGGTGCATTTGCTTTAGATAGCAAATTACTGAGCAAAATTGATTCGATTAGCATCCTGTTTGATGTAGAAATTGATGAGCTATCTCCAAGATTGTAGGAATCTAGTCAAGAGATGTAGTGTGCTATTTGGATCAATTTGAAATGCCAAGTTTAGTTGATATAGTTCAATAGATATATTGAGTATGGTATTTGCAGCTTTAGATTGACGCCTTGTTTTGCGTTCTTGTACGAGGAGATACGAGACACACTGCAATCTAGGGAGATGTTCCCCATGCCTCTATTGCAGAGATACATGCTGATAGAGATTGATAGAGAGGCACTTGGTGCCATGGGTTTGGACTATGTATGCTTCATGCCCGAGGTACGGGCGAACTGCGGACTGTTGACTACTGCGGTGGAGAGATTCCATAGTGAGGATGGGACCTTCCACTTTCCCATAGGAGAGATGACTGCGACCTTAGAGGACGTATACAGGATACTGTACTTGCCTATTCAAGGTGAGTTGGTGGAGTATGATGCGCAGTGAGATGCGGGACTCGCCAAGTGTAGGCGAGTATTTGATGACCTTGAGCTAGTTGGACAAGTCATCCCCTGGCATGAGATTTACGACTGTTATGACTACTTCCCTGGGATTGTGGCAAGATTGATTGGAGGCGTTGTATGCCCCGACAGGAGATCGCATGGGTTCCCCATTGGATGGGGCAAGATCATGGAGTAGATGGTGACAGAGGGCACCTGATATGTATGGGGTGTTTGTGTATTGGCTCAGCTGTACCATGACATGCATTAGGTAGTGTACCATCGCAGCACGAGTCTATCGGCTGGGCTACTACTGTTACAGTTTTGGCTGTGGGAGCACATAGTGGTGACTAGGCCGATATGTGTGTTTGTGAGACAGTGAGGGGAGCCATACAGTTATGGCTATGCAGGGGTGATTTCCCAGCATAGGTTGGGGAAGTTGGAGTACTGGAGGCATACTTTGGATGGTGTAGATGTGGTCATCTGGCGACCATAACTGGATTGTGAGCCCTGGGACGATGAGGGAGAGGAGCTGCCCTACTGCTTTTAGATGAGGTAGCTGATAGGGCGAACACGACACATACTGGAGAGGCAGATGGTAGGCCAGGTATTGAGGTAGTTTAGCAGGAGGCAGGGCATGCCACAGGGGCAGGCACTATTTGCACGGACACATGTAGAATGGGTTAGATGGGGGCCGATGGCTTCATACGAGGAGGCCATAGCAGAGTTCTGACATTTTTAGGCGTATACATTTTTCTTTGAAGGATGATGCTATGAAGGATGTTTAGGACCAGGTTAAGCATGTGTTGGGATCTGCAAGGTGTGTTCCTCTTCCTGGTGTTGCATGTAGTTCGTGATAGGGCTTGCCCTCTACAAGTTTCATGTTGTTTGATCTTTGACCGACTTGTAATTGTAATATTCTTGTTGTCTCTGGCTGACTTGTAATGTAATCAATGTAATATCATGTATATATTGTAAACCTAGTTGATTTAGGTGAAGTATGATTGCGAATGAAAATGTAAGAAGCAAAGTGTGGATGTATAATGCATTGTGATGTGCAACTGAAGGAGAAAGAGTAGAAGTGATAGATCTTGTCTGGATTCATCTTGAAGATATTTTTGTGACAGAAGGGAAGTGAAGAGTGTGTCTAACTGATTCAATCATCAAGAGAAGTGAAAAAGTAGAAGTGCAATCATCAAAAGGAGTGAGCTTCATTGTCAGTTTTCAGACAGGAGAACGACTGTCATGTTGTAATCATTTCTAAGTTTGTTCTTAGTTCAGGGAGTAGTTGCTTCCTTGGATTGTAGCCCTAAAACAAAGTTTGTAGGGAGTTGTAGCTTCCTTGGGAGTGACCCTAAAACCTTTCTTTAGGGAGTAGTAACTTTCTTGGGTTGAAGCCCTAAAACAAAGTCAAGGAGTAGAAGCTTCCTTGGGTTGTAGACCTAAAACAAACTTGTAATCTTTTATTGCAGTGAGCTTCATATATTGCGAGTTAATCCTCACTGTGGTTTTTCCCCATTTGGGGTTTTGCACGTATATCTGGTGTTATGTGGTGTTATGCATTGTGTTGATCTTTTATGTTTCTATTAATGTTGTAAAGTTTAATTTTTGATCTACTCCAGAGAATTTGAGATTTGTTTGGATACTGATTCACGCCCCCTCATAATATCCAGGTGTGTTCAATAGTTACCATGTGATTGCTCACACATACAATACTTGCAACAACAAACAAAATAAACAAGCACCGATTGTTCCTACTTCTCTTCCATCTTCTCAACCTTTTCTTCCTCTAGCACCTCATCTTTCTCAACACACTAAAACAAAATTGTTGTCACAAAGAATTGCGCCTTGAATGCTAAGCCTTGAAGCTTGGCAATATTGTGAAATATGGGAACATTCTCAAACTGTGGGTTGTCTAATGTGAGAATGAACCTCTGGAAGAGTCAGCTCCCTTTAAATGCCCCTTGGATCTAATGTACTTTTGTCAGAAAAGAGATAGAAGGATGATTAAATAAATTGAAACTTATCCTAAGGGGGTGATGCACCAATAATTATGTTCTACCTTGCAACTGATTCACAACTAATCTTCAACAAATCTGCTCTTACAACTCAAACTGAACAATCTTATCACAAAAATGTTTCACAGAAAGGCATAAAAACCATCCACTTTTGCTGAAGGAAAACTAGAGTTTTTCACAACTTTAAAAGTAAAGAATCACCTGCACAATCTGTAACCTATAGTAAAATTGCACTTTGTGTACTTGCATTCAAGGAAATGAGACAGAAAACTTAAAGGTTTTTGATATAAAAACATGAGAAATCTTTATCAAATCATTCAATAGAGACAAGACACCTGAATTTGAATAGAAGAACACCTAATTTTATTGATAAATAGAAGGAAAACTCTGCAATAACTATGAAACTGCTGAAAATAAACTACTGCTACTGTATAAACCTGTAAAAAGTTGAGTTACAATACTCATTATCTCTCTCTGCAATGTGTTGTTTGTTTAGCTTTTCCATCTTCATGATTAGATGTTGTGTAAGATAGCAAGTACATTTTGGTATTATTGCTTATAGAAGTGAAAAGGTAACCTGAGCTCTGACATGTCTTTCTCTCTCTCTTGCAGGTGACCTCCTAGAGATATCAACGGGGCAAACTGAAGATGATGTTGCCATTGGGATTTGTCATTCAGGCAATGACGGGTCCCTTTTCTCTTTTATATGTTTCTTTCTACTTCAGATGTACTTGTTATCGTTCATTGCATCATATATAGTTAATCCCATGGCTTGTGTGGGAGCATATAAACACTTTTCTCTTTATGAATATGAACAGTTATTTCATGCAATGACTTGTGTATCATCTCCTCTTTTCGTAAATCAATTGTATAAAGATAAACTAAAAATTATTGCATGGCATAGATGTTTATAATCATGAGTAGACTTAGCAAGATTTTATGTACCTTTTTGATCATTTGATAATGTATGAACTATAATGAATGAACAATGACCACAACTGCAACATAATCTGCAATACATAGATTAGCCTTCATTTCTCCTACCAGTCCTAGGATATCTCCTACTATGTTGGAGTATCCTTCCATCTTATCTGGCTCATGTAGCATCTCTCACTGAACTGCTACATGATCTTGGTAATATGATCACTAGAATGGCCCTCCACTAGGATAGTAGGCCTTCTAGGGCTGACTAAGAATCTTGAACCTTCTTCTCTTTTCCCCTTGAACCTATCTACTTCTTCAAAGTAGCAAATGTAAATGTTGTTACAACCTAACCTAATTAGGCTGGAAGGCACAATTGGGTAACAAGAATATGATCTTGTCAAGCTTCTTTGTGTTACTCCGACTAAGATCTCACTTTGGGAATTAATACAAACCTCGCATGCATGCCACCAAATGCTCCAAGAGGCTCTACAAAAGGTGATTGTTCCACCTCATGATAGAATGAATGATGTAGCAACTCTATTTGATTGTATGCATGTGACGATTTTGGATATCATCTTTCATCAACATGATTTACCTCCTATTGAAGTTCAAAATCAATATGATGCACTCATGAGTTTCGTCATCATTAATAAAAATGGAATAAAGCATACTCTAATCAATAATGAATCAAGTCTTAACATTTGTAGCATAGACCTTTTGCAAAAAATTAGTGTAGATACATCTCTCATCAATCCTAATACTCTTTCTATTCATGGCTTCGATAATGTTAGTAGATGGTCACTAGGGACAATCACAATACCAGTTGAGGTTGGAACTGTGACCATGCCTAGTCTTACCCATGTCACGCCTTATTCTCTTTCATATAATCTTCTTCTCGGTAGACCATGGATAAATGCCATTGGGGAAGTCCCATCTACTCTTCATCGTAAATTGAAGTTCATATATAATAACAAACTCTATATAGTTGAGGGTGATCCAAATCTAGAAAGTTGCTTGCAATTCAAAGCCTCGTATCAAGATCCTATCTCAAAATCTCTCAATTCTTTGATTCCTTCTTCAACAAAATCTAACCCACTATTCTCTGTTGCTAACAACAGTGATGATCAGAATAGTGCTTGGCTTTCGAGTGCATTTTTCAGTGATGATTGGAGTTCACTAGATTTTACACCCTCCTTCATTGGAGAGTACAAAATCTCAGAATCTAAACCCAAGATCCCGAAGGTGGCTTCAGTTTACTCTACACATTTTATTCCTTCTTCTAAACCCACCACTCAAACGTCTTCTACTTCAACAAATTCTCAACATTCTATTCATGATGATATACCTTCTTCTAATGCATGTCTTGGTGATGATTGGGGCTCTTTGGATTTTGACCCACATGGGCCTGTTAAATCTAAGATTGACCCTATTCACCCTGACATCTCAACACTCAATAAGGTTCTACATCCTTGCAAAAGGATCGATCCCTCTCCTCATATCAATTCTTCTACTACTTCTTCAAGATGCAATTATGCTTATCATTTCAACAAAACTCATAATGTTGCCTCTCCTCCTCTACCTGATTTGGAGACACATTAGGGACTGGATTCAAAATTCTTTCTAAAAATGGATACAAATGGAAATGGTTTAGGGTGCTCGGAACAAGTAGTTGAGGGTCCAGTGAAACCTGCACCGTGCTTTTCTAAAGTAGGTTTAGGTATCTAGCCTTATCCTATTTATACATCCCCTCCACCATTGTCTAATGTCTCTATGACTCCTATTTAGAAATCAAACTCCTCTCCATAAGAGAAAGTGTTGCTTCCTACTCCACCTGCTTCTTCTCATCTATCTCAACAAGAGTGTATTTTCTCAAGTCTACTCAAAGACCGCTTGATCACTCTTCCTTGTCCAACACGCAAAACATTTCCACAAAATAATCAATCAACTCTTCCCTTCTGTGTATATCATCGAGTTCTTGGCCATTCCACTAGTGAATGTTGAGACTTGTATGACAAAATTCAACACCTCCATAACTAATGTGCTTGCACCTCCCTTTCCATGGTGGCACCTCTTCTTTCTTCAAATAACATTCTTCTTTCTACATCATCATGATTGAGTCTCCTTTGTTATGATATTGTGCACCTCTATCATCACATTGTGACAGACTCTGTCATCACTCAATAGCAACATGATTCTCTTTGTCATGGTTATTCAAGTCACCTCAATTGTGATGCTACACTTCTCCCTTTTCGGTGATAAGAAGTTGTTTTTGTCCATTGATGGTGTCCCTACTATAAATTTTATTCTCACGCATGCTTCACACTCTACCCTTAGAGATCTCTCTTCTTCTCCTTGTGATGTAGACCTCATTAATCACTTCACCATTGACATGGCAATTGTATCTTTTTCTTACTAGCTCATTGCTATGCATGGTGATGCAGCCTTATTTCTTTCTTTCTAGAAACATAATTATCTCTTTCATGGTCATTCTCACATGTACTCTAGGGGGTAGAAAGCCAACATGTTAAAGGGGTAGGCATTCTTTTTAAGGATCTCCCCTCTTCTCATGCTTTCCCCTTTTCTTTACCTTAAAACATTTGCATATTATACATGCAAACATTTTAAGGGGGGCATATGTATGCCCTATTCACTTGTGCATCCACACATGCACCCTTGTTCATTCATTCCTCTTGAGTTTTAGCTTATTAATGTTCCCCTTGTGGTGGTGTTTTCACAGCACCCCCTAAGGCATGGTTATCAATACGCTCCCTAAGGCATTGTTTATTTCATGCTCCCTAAGGCGTTGTACTCCCTGAGGCATTGTTTATTATGATGCTCCCTAAGGCATTGATAATATATGGTCACCTAGCATAACGCAACTTGCTAGTCGATGATCTATATAGTCTATGGGCCACCTAGCATAATGCAACTTGCTAGCCTGCATGATTCATACAACCTAAACTCGTGGTCACATAGCATAATACACCTTGCTAGCCCATGATCCATGAGGATATATTGATTTACATGACCCCTGGTGAAAAAGAAAGCTAGTGCCAGAGTCATGTACTCCTCTTCATTTGATCACTCCCTGTCTATTTGTTTGTCTTCTCTCTTTAGTGCAATCGATCAAATCATTATATTCTTCTATCTCCTTTTTAGAGTTCCTCTATTTTTGGTTTTCTTTTGTGGATGATACAAAGTATTGAGACATCTTTTCAACCAAGGTCTCTTTAATTTGATTGACTCAAAGTTTTTCTTCTTCATTTGCTTATGTGCTTGCTCACATGCCCCCATTTTTCATGTATACTCTATGCTCTATGTTCTATGTATGCCTCTTATTTTCAATGTGCACTTTGTATTCTTTATGTCTTCCATGTATGTGCTATGTCTTTGATGCAGAGCTAACAACACAAGACCACAAAGGGGTCACAATCAAACTTTATAGGAGGAAGAGGATATAGGGGATGGTAGGGAAAACAACTCCTTTTAGATCATAGGGGACCAAGCTGCAACATTTGACTCTAAACAGGACATAACTGTCCACTCATTCTCCATGGTTTCACAACTACACAATAACCCCATTTTTAGGTTCATATACATGGGAACTTTTCCAAACTTTAGAGGGACCCTAGACCTTCTAGGTTTGATTGTCCCAAGCTCACAAAACCATCAAAATGCACAAGGGGTACATCCTTGTACCACTTCCTTCACAATTGTCCTAACTTCCTTATAGCCCTTAGAAAAGGAATGCCATGCAATAACTTTAGATGTAGACCTCCTAACCAGACTATCATAGGATTTTTAGATACCCATTATCTTGTTCTTTAACATACTTAACATGCATTATAGGTTGTTCTAGAACACAACACTCTAAACTTGACTGTATCAATTTCAAAAGAGGCCTAATTAGGTCAGTTTTGCAAAGGGAGTACACACAAACACAAGACTAAAATTCTCACTCCTATTCTAGAGGATTCATTATGATTAAAATGGACTGATTTCAAAGATTTTATGGGTCTATGGCCTTTTAACTTCATTCAATGACCAAATCTTCACTCCAACTAGGCTAGTTTGTCAAATTCATGTCACAAAGAGGCGCAATAGCTCAAATCTTCACCTTAAATTTGTCCTCTACTCCTGTACACAAAACCCATTTGAAAACTCACCATTCCACACTCATTCCACCCATTTTGGGGTTCTAACACAGCAATTTTAGTTGGGAAAACCAAAAACCTCTCTAAAACTCTCAAAACAAGGGTTTGAGAGCAACTTCACAAAAACAACCACAAGATGACTAAAAATCACTGATATTCCCTCCAACTTGGCTCAAATGAAAGGTAATAACCTTCCCCCCACCATCTTGGTCAATTATGCCCTTCCCTGAACTGTATGAGCAAGTACAGGATAGAAGAACAACAGTAAAATAGTAAAAAGACAGGAAAATAGGGCAGTTTTAAAGAAAATGTTTGGAACATGCTTCAATCTCCATCAAATCTCCTCCAACCTGATCTGAAACAAAGGTAAGACCACCAATTTCATCATTTTATGCATGAGAATACATGATAGTACTGTACGGCCTCGGGAAAAATGAAAGAAACAACAAAAATACATAAAGCAGTGATATGGGACATCAACCTATAATCTTTCTTCATTCTCTTCTCCAAAACTTCATCAAATCACAATACCTTATCATGAGAGAGGTCTCCCTCTTATATTTACCATGAATTTGATTTATTACATCCTTCCCAATCATGGGAAAAGGCTAAAAATAGCCTAAACTGACTGATTTTTTCATAAAAAAATTATTTACTAATATTAGACTGTCCTAGTTTAGATGACTGCAGACTCCACTAAGGAAAACTAACTATTCTCAACCTCCACTACATGTTTATGCCTCAAATGGATTTATTACATTTATCTAAGACTTTATTTAGTCTCTAACAACTAGAATTTTTAAATAAATGACATAAAAATGTCCTAGGTGCACTACACCATACACCCTAACTTGTGACTTTTCCAAGTCCCTTGGAAAGAATCTTGCAAATTGTCCTCCATTGCTTGTCTCTGACCTTCTTGGTTGTCTTTATTAGGTTCTTTTTTCTTTAATCCTTCACTATCCTTGACATGTTTGTTCTTGTCCTTTCTTGTAGTTTGTTTCACTCTATCATGGAGTGCTCTGTCAACTTCACTCTCCTTTACCTCTGTCAACACTTTCTTCTCAGCTCCTTTCTCACACCACTGTCTCATGCTTGTCTTTCCACTGTCCACTGTCACCTTACCTTTTGTAACCTCTGTCAAGCCTTTACCCAACTTGTTTACTGTCCTATCAACCTTGCAAACTGCTGCACCAGCTTCACTTGGTTGTCTCTTATCTCTAGTCATCACTATAGGGCACATGACTGTCCCTACTAAGATCCCTTCACTCACTTCTTACCTTTCCACAGGCTCTTCACTCTTACACTCTACATTTTCACTCACTTCCTTCTTCCACATGAAGACATTCCTCTTCACAACTGGCTGCAACTCAGCTTCACATTTGTCATCTCAATAGTTTTATGCTTTGAAAACGCTGCACATTCCTTGTTTTCACTCTCCTCAAACATCACTGGCTCCTTCTTGCCAAACATAATCATCTTTGTTGTCCTTGACTACTCCTCTAATGGTAGTAGTACAAAAGTCTTCTCATTCTTTTTAATAGTGAAGGTATTGGCTCTTCCATCATAAACTGCAAACCTATCAAATTACCAGGGTCTTCCAAGTATCACATGACAACAATCCATAGGTAGGATGTCACAAAGTACCCTATCCTCATATGCTCCAATCTTAAACTCAACTAATGCTTGCTCAGTCACTGAAATGGACTAATGATCACTTACCCAAGAAATTTTGTAGGGTATTTCCCTAGGAACTCTCTTCAATTTCAGTTTCTCTACCATCTCACTTGACACCATATTATTAGTACAACCAGAATCCACTATTACTTTACATACCTTGTCCTTGCTTTTGCAAGTTCTCTTAAATAATGCTCTCCTCTGAATCAGCTCCTTCTCCCTGGAGGTCTTCAGTAGTTCTCTTTCTCTCAGCATCAATATTTCTCCTATCTCAGCATCACACTTTGTGGAACTAGAACCACATTCTTCTTCTTGGACTAATTGAGTCCTTCTCTCACTCTTCCTTTCACCATCACTTGAAAAATTTTGCTTCTCAAGACATTTATATGTTGGGTGCCCAAACTCTTGACAATTGTAACACTTACCCATAAAAGTGTTTACACTCCTTCCACCACCAAATCTATAGAACCTCTGCCTCTAAAATCTGCACCTTGCCCTTGTGCCTTGTTCATCTCTTCTTGACTCTCATTGAATTGTTTTGTGTTTTGAAAGGATCCTCTGCCTCTAGAGGTGCTGCCTCTACCTCCAGTTGTCTTATCTTGTCTTCTTTTCAGCTTCTCTTCCACTCTTACTTCCATCTAATAACAGTCTTCAACACTCCTTGGATTTGCCAACACTAGTTCATCCTGCATGTTGAACCTCAAACCACCAATATACCTAGCAAATTTTTACACTTCACTTTCATTTTGACCAAACCTTATACTTAGCTTATAAAACTCTTCAGTGTATGACTTAACATCCATTTCCTTTTGCCTTAAACCTTGAAGCTTGTTAAGCATTTGAACTTCATAATCTTTAGGCAAGAACTTACCTCTGATTTTTGCTACCATCTTGTCCCATGAAACAATCTTTGTCTTTCCTTTCTTTCTCCTCTCTGTTTTCTGATAATCCCACCATAACTAAGCATGACCTGTCACTTGGTCTTTACAATCTTCACTTTCTAATCCTCGGGAACTTCTTCACACTCAAAGTGGTTGTCCAATGCTGCAATCCAATCTAGCAACTCTTCATCATTCAGGATTCCTCCAAACTTTGGCACATCTATCTTTATCTTGTGCTTGTCTTCTTTTACTTCCCTCAACAACTTTACCATCCTCTGATCCTTAGGGTCTAACTCTTCTTCCACATCTTCATAATCAGCTTCCCCTTCTTCCTCAGACTCATTATCATCACCTAGAGCCACTCTTCTCTGATTTTTTTCTAGGGTACCCATTCTTTCCTTTAGCTCCCTTAAATCTCTGGCATGCTTCTCCTTCAGCTCATTCATCTCTTGAGCCATGTTTCTCACTCTTGGAGGCATCTTGTCAAACTGCCTCTTAACACTTCTCAATCACAACCAATCTACTAACTGCACTCTGATACCAATTTGATGCAGAGGCAACAACACAAACACCACTGAGGATCACAATCAAACCATAGGAGGTAGTGGATATAGGGGATGGCAAGGAAAACAACTCCTTTTAGGTCCTAGGGGACCAACCTACAACACTTGACTCTAAATAGGACATGACTGTCCACTCATTCTCCATGGTTTCACAACTACACAATAACCCTATTTTTAGGTTCATATACATGGGAACTTTTCCAAACTTTCTAGGGACCCTAGACCTTCTAGGTTTGACTGTCCTAAGCTCACAAAACCATCAAAATACACAAGGGGTGCCTCTTTGTACCACTTCCTTCACAACTATCCTAACTTCCTTGTAGCCCTTAGAAAAGGACTATCATGCAATAACTTTAGATGTAGACCTCCTAACTGTTGTGATGCTCACAACACGCCCCATTTTACTCAGCAAAATGAGGACCCCTATTGTGGCTTTGATTTAGCTTTTGTGTGTGGGTCTGTTTGGTGGTAAAAGGGAAAAGAAAGTGAAAGTTACAAGCCTTGTTGAAAATAGAGAAAAAATAACATTAAGTACCAGAGCAGAATATGGGTGAATTTCTTGTCAAAAATGAGTGAGGGTTGCTTTTTGAACCATTTTAAAATTCCAAGTATTTTGCAAGATATATGTGTTTTTGGTAAAATGCACTATAAGAGGGTTTGTATGTTGCATATACATGGTCATTTGTATGTCGGGTCTTTGTATGTTGCATACAAAGTCATTTGTATATCGGGTTGCATATACAAAGTTGTTTGCATATGCAAAGTTGCTCATATACAAAGTTGTTTGTTTATCAGGTTGCATATACAAAGTTGTTTGCATATGCAAAGTCGCTCGTATACAAAGTTGTTTGTATATTGGGTTGCATATACAAAGTTGTTTGCATATGCAAAGTCGCTCGTATACAAAGTTGTTTGTATATCGGGTTGCATATATAAAGCTGTTTGCATATGCAAAGTCGCTCGTATACAAAGTTGTTTGTATATCGGGTCGTTGTACAAGTTGCATGTGGAAGTCATCAGGTTTTGGTATACTTTTATACTTGTATGCTTTTCGTAACACTTTATTCTTACATACAAGTCAAGCCCGAAATAGTTCAAAGTTTAAATGCATAATCGGCTGAGTCCGTCGGATGTATGTTTTGTTTGTATGTTTTAAATTACAAAGAGGATATACAAAGCTACATACATGCCGTGGAAGCGAAATGATTATGAAATAGGGTTAAGCTATTGTATGTTTCGTGCTTTGTATGTATGTTTTAGGAACATACAAAAAGATATACAATGATATATGCATGCCACGGACCTGACAGAGTTCAAGTTTTAAATGAATAAACAGTTAAGTCTGCCGTTTACATATCATGGTTTGTATGTTTGGCGAAACCAAAACATACAACGAGATATACAATAGGAATATACATAGCACGGAACTGAGAAGATTATGGAATGAAATGTAATTGTTGTATATTTCGTGCTTTGTATTTATGTTTTGGGATTATACATTTTAGTATACATGCAAGGTAGAACTGAAGAAAGTTTAAAATTTGGTTAAGGTGATGTATTCTAACTTAATGTATATTAAAAGATGCATTGCACTTTATGCAGGTTGCGGAACCGAAAGTGAGTGAGATGTGTTTTATAAGAGTTGAAGTCTGAAAGGTGATACATGCAAATATTTGTATGTATCTTGGGCTTTGTATCTAAAGGTTTGATACAAGTGTTGAATTGCATCGGACAGATATGTATCATCGGCGGAAGAGTTTTAGATCATACCGACCATATGGGTTATGCCGATGGTGAAGGAAATGCAAACCAGTATAGTTACATCACCTGGATATGTGCGATCGGAATGAAATTTGTGGATCGCCCCAATGAAGAAGGTTACACTGATAAAGATTACATCGGCCGGATATATGCGATCGGCGGGAGTTTTTTGGATCACCCCGATTAAATAAGATACGTCGATGACAAAGGAAATACAAGCCAATAAGGAGTTATGTCAGCCAGATATGTGCAATCAGAGTGAAATCATTGGATCAACCCGACTGAAGAGAGTTACGCCGATAGTGAGACATACAGAACGCGATACAAAGCAGAAAAAATACAAACAAAACATACCAAAAGGTGTATGTAGAATTAAACTAGTGATAAAAAGGGAAGTTTAAAAGTGCCAACACTGCAACTGAAGACCGAACTTGTGGCACATTAATTACTGTAGTTAGTGCCGATCTAACATTCTGATAAGGTATAAATTGGCAAAAGCAACGCGAATATTTTTTAATCCATTTTTGTGTCTATTGGTAGGTTTGCAGATATATGGAAGGTGGAGCTTTAATGGCGATGACATCACAAAGGGTAGATCGAATCACAGAGGAAGTGAAAGGAATAAAGGATTTCAATGAGAAGATATTTTGAAGTGGTTATGATTTCGAAGGGGCAAAACAACAGAAGATATTTTGAGGTGTTAGGGTTTCCAAAGGGCATCTTTATGCTTAGTATGGAGTATGCTTCTTAGAGATGTTTTGGTGGGATTTGTTTTCCACCATTATTGCTACACTTGGGATATAGACCATTGATTGACTAGGGTTTTGGAACCGTATTGGGGATAATTAGAGCTATATATTGAGCCCCTTTACTCTGTAATGAGTTACACAGGGATTTCACATAGGGATTTCACATAGGGATTTTTAGAACAAAGCTAAAAGTTGTAATTAGTCTTAGCATTTTGAGTAGAAGAACATTCTAGTTTAGAATAGAAGGAGGTCACCTGTGTCTGTAATAAGGAATGTGTGGAACATATAGCTTCCTTACTGTATTTGTAAAGCGTTGTAAGTTTTCTGTAAGTTGATTAATGAAGCTAAGAGTCATTCATACATTGTAAATCATAAATGACTGTGTGTTTTGAATACAAATGAATCTGGAATTCTGTGTCTATATTCAGAGTGTCTTCTAGCTCTTCTTTGCATTTGAAATAATATCTCTTAAAGCTTGCAATCTTGAATGGGTGTTCGTGAAAATACTCAGGGCATTCACATTCAAAGGTTTAGTCTATGGATTTAATCAAACTTGTTGTACTGCTTACAATGTGCATAACAGAACATTTAGATCATGTAGTAGAATGAAGTTTAATTTAGATTTCTCTAACTTTTCCCAAACCATTTGAAATACTTAGCTTAAACGCAGAAATTTAAAGGAGATTGTCTGATATTTGAAGGAAACATGAATAATTGAGTTGATATTTGACAGTTTTCATAATATTTGAAAGGAAAGCTTGTGTTAATATAAATCATATAAAGCTTTGTGATACAGTAACAAATTTATGCAAAGGAATGAAGAAAATGTTGATATTTGTGATAGTTTACATAATTAGAGTCCAGTGAGTCATAAAACACCTTAAATCAAGTAAGGCCCCTTGCATATTATAGCTGCACATTAACTTACTAAATTATCCACAAGGTCAAGACCTAACCATACAGAAACTTGGGATTAAGTAATCTTAATTGATTTCTTCATATCTTTCAAGACAGTTAGGTTCATTTTGTGAATTTTAACTTTTGTTATGAATGTGTAAAAACAATCATCAACACTAACCAGACTATAATAGGCTTTTTGGATACCCATTATGTTGTTCTTTAACATACTCAACATGAATTATAGGTTGTTTTGGAACACAACACTCTAAACTTGATTATACCGATTTCAAAAGAGGCCTAATTAGGTCAGTTTTGCGAAGGGAGTACACACAAACACAAGACTAAACTTCTCACTCCTATTCTAGAGGATCCATTATGATTAAAATGGACTAATTTCAAAGTTTTTATGGGTCTATGGCCTTTTAACTTCATTCAATGACCAAATCTTCACTCCAACTAGGCTAGTTTGTCAAATTCATGTCACAAAGAGGCTCAATAGCTCAAATCTTCACCTTAAACTTGTCCTCTGCTCCTGCACACAAAACCCATTTGAAAACTCACCATTCTATACTCATTCCACCCATTTTGGGGTTCTAACACAGCAATTTGAGTTGGGAAAACCAAAAACCTCTTTAAAACCCTTAAAACAAGGGTTTGAGAGCAACTTCACAAAACAACTACAAGATGACTAAAACTCACTGATATTCCCTCCAACTTGGCTCAAATGAAAGGTAATAACCTTCCCCCACCATCTTGGTCAATTATACCCTTGACTGAACTGTACGGGCAAGTACAGGATAGAAGAACAACAGCAAAATAGTAAAAGACGGGAAAACATGGCAGTTTTAAAGAAAACGTTTGGAACATGCTTCAATCTCCATCAAATCTCCTCCAACCTAATCTAAAACAAAGGTAAGACCACCTATTTCGACATTATATGCATGAGAATACATGACAGTACTGTACAGCCTCAAGAAAAATGAAAGAAACAACAAAAATACAGAAAACAGTGATATGGGACAACAACCTATAATCTTTCTTCATTCTCTTCTAAAAAAATTCATCAAATCACAATACCTTATCATGAGAGAGGTCTCCCTCTTATCTTTACCATGAATTTCCTTTATTACATCCTTCCCAATCATGGGAAAAGGCTAAAAATAGCCTAAACTGACTGATTTTTTCATAAAAAACTGATTTACTAATATTAGACTATCCTAGTTTAGATGACTGCAGACTCCACTAAGGAAAACTGACTATTCTCAACCTCCACTACGTTTTTATGCCTCAAATGGCTTTATTACATTTATCTAAGACTTTATTTAGTCTCTAACAACTAGAATTTTCAAATAAATGATATAAAAATGTCCTAGGTGCATTGCACCAGTCTTCCATGTCTAATTTGTATTTTCTATGTGTTTGCTTCATGTATTCCATGTCTACTTCGTGTATTCCATGATGACTTTGTGCATTCCATGTATGTCTTGTGTTCTCCATGAATGCTTTTTGTATGCTCCATGTGTATTTTCTATGTGTTTTGAATATGATCTATGATGTGTACTCTATGTACATATAACCTCTTTATCTAGATATTGTAGACTTGTAGGATCCTAAGGTAAGGGGCTAGCGCAACTCTCAACTTAGTAATATTCTATGGCTTCAACATCTTCGTAAAGAGATATTTGTCTTCTCCATAATTTAGAGAGAGTGTGAGCGTAAGGTCATACCCTCCTAAAGTGGGAGCTAAATGTATTGTCAAAAATTGTATACCTCTTACAATTTCATACTAGGTTTAGCACCTGTTGTGGCTCATATGTTCATCTTTGTTTACACTATGAAGTTTCCAGTACTTCTATGATAAGCAATCCATAATCCTCTATCACCTAGCATTTGGATAGCCCAAATTACCAAGACTAGGGCACCCAGGCACTAGAGTCTTGGCAATTTGAACCGACAACTCATATCTTAATATCAGCCTTATGACTTAAGTGATCCACCTTGTCGGCCTCAACTCAATTGGGCCCTCAGAAAGTAATTAGAATGCATATGTAAACATATTTCTCTCACTCATTTACTCCTAATGATCTAATGACATTATAGCTAATGACTCTCCTTATGATGATTCTCTCTAACAAGCTCTTATCTACAAGATCTCTATCAGGTTATTGATGTATACTAACCCCTATTGCAGATCTTCAAGGAAGATCCTTCCTACTTCATGGTCTCCTTGTGGTGATTTGATAGTAACATCATCCCATCAAGGGTTTTATGTTCATGTTAACATATTTCCTTCATGTTTGTTTACATTTATCTTTGATTATTCAGATTTACCTCTGCCTACCTAGGGCACGCACTCTTGATCTAATCCTTGCTATTGTGGAAGTGGGAACACTTACACAGAGGTTTGACTACGGCAAGCCTCTATATAGCACCACCATTTTCCCTCTTTTATGTGTGTAGGTTGAAGATTGAAGATCTGATGGAAACAGGTGACAAAAAGACAAAGATAGAAGTTTTAGAAGTGCCCTAGACTTCAGATAGCCACAAACCCTAGGGCACTAGTGCCTGGGTGCCCTAACCCTCTAGATCTAGGCCATATTTCTGGTAGTGGCCCCTAAGAGTCTTTCTCTGCTCAATTTAGGTCTCAGTTTCTAGGTTTTCAGTCCCAGGTAGTCAGTAAGTTTTGTTTTATCATATTTCATCATAGAAACCCTAGATCTAGCCTCATTAATTCAATCTCATCTATTACAACAGAAAAGAACCAAGCCCTAGACCATTTGGCTCTCCTTTGAGGATTGTAGCCAAGTGTACAAGTCTTAGTCAACTTGTGTTCTAATGTTGTATAGGAAAGGTTGTGTTATGTCAAAAAATGTCCCCTTGGGGCTTTTCCCTCTTAAGGTTTAGCTCTTGGGTCCTTAGATTGCATTTAGAGTATCTTGCATGTTAATTTTGATTCCCGATGAGAAAACCCTAAAGTTTTATGGCAAATAAGACCTAGGGGCACCACTTTGATGATCCTCAAACAAAAATGGGAGGGTGGACTTGGGTGCTAGCACCCTAGTCCAGCCCTATTTTGGGTCTACACTAAATTCAAATGTCAGTTTTATGACCGTTATTTAGGTCCTATGCCGACATCTAAAGTTTCAATTACAAAATTCTTAGCAAGAATCTTTGTAGTTGCATATATAAGCATGATTAGTGTTTCATTTGTAAACTAGAGATGGACATTATGAACTTGTGACTTTATGTGAAAGTGATTCAAGGCATTCATTGTGTTACAGAGCAGTATCTTTTTGTTATTGTGTTTGTATTTGCAGATTTGACGCCATCTCCTCATGGCATGAAAGAGCCTCTTCCTTCCATGAGATCTACACTTCAAGGTGATATCTATTGTGTTTTTTTATCTTTTATCATTTATCATTTGTATTTTGCATCTATCCCCTAGGGATACACACTCTTATCTAACAATGGTGTTTGGAAGACTTGAATGTCTCTCTGGGGCTTGACTGAGGCAAGCCTCTAAACACCACAACCCCCTCCCACACTCCTTTGTGATTGTAGGATACAGGTACCGAGTTTTGCGGAGTGGAGTTGCAGAAAGGAGGTTATAGATGACAAGGATTTGGGATTTGAAAGAAAGAAGACAAAGTTCAACATTTCGGGACAAGGGCACTAGTCCCTGTGTCCTCCACTTTTTCTAGGACTGAAATGGAAGATACAGTGTAGATTAGTGTCAGAAGGAGATTCAGATTCCATGATGAAAATTGTATCTTGGAATAGGGTGCTAGTCCTAGTGTCCCCAACTATTCTGCATTCTAAACTTCAAAAAATAGTGAATTAACAATCTTTTTCATTCTTAGTCTGAAAGGATTTGTCGTAATTCATTAATTTGTTTATTGTTTTACATATTTAGGTTTTTAAGAGTAATTAAGAATTAAATTGAGATATTGTTTGATACATCTGAGCTTCTGCATCATTCCAAGAGGCAGCCTAACCTAATAGGTGAATGCTCTTACTTAGTGGAGATTCAACTCGGTTGATATGCCCTTGAATGTTTGATGAGAAGGGAGGATTTGCCTTTGAAACCTAAATCAACCACACATTTCAACATCCCCCTTTTCATATAAAACATCTTGGTGAACCTGTGTTTTTGAATTTTTGCACCTTGTTGAGTGTTGTGTGATAGATTTACATTCATTCCTTTTATTACATTTGAAAAATTATAAAAATATTGAAATTTTTGAAATTTAAAAAAAATTGGCATCTTAGGCTTGCATTTTGGCATAATTTGAATTAATTGGCATTTAGTTTCATTAAATTTCTGATATTTTCATCAGATCTTATTTAAATTATAGAAATTCATCATTTAGTATTCATTGGCATTGATTTTCCATGCTTAAATTTTCAAAAATTGCTTAAAATTGAGCATTTTTCATAAAAACCTAGTTTTGCATTAGCTAGGGTTTGTAGTTAAAATCTTGTTTTAGATTTTACTACCCTTTTAAAACACTCATTAGGACTTATTTCTAATTGTAGTGTTGCATCATAGTGGCTTTCTTGCAAAATTCCATATCTAGGGTTTGAAAACCTTGCATTTTCACTAGATTTGGCCTTATCGTCTTCCTAGATTTGCATTACAAGCAAGTTGTGAGGGATTTTGATGCACTATTTGACTTATATTAGGGTTATTATCTATTTCTCCTCCTCAAATTCCCTACAACACCTTTTCTATTAGGCATTTACATTGAAAATTGATGAAAAATTGAATATTTTAGGTGTATTTTCACTAGGTTTTGACTTGTCATCACTCTAGATTTGCATCAAAGGCATGTTGTGAAAGATTTTATTGCATCATTGGACTATTATTAGGCATATTAATTTATGTCCCTCTTGAAATTATTCACAACACCTTTTCTTACACTCATTTGAATTGAAAAAAGTTGAAAAATCAAACATTTTAGGTCATATTCATACACACTTCTGCATTTGTTTCTTGCATAAGTGTTGAAAATCATTTAAAATCTGATCTTGCATTCATACATACATTTACCCTTTAAAAATTTCACAATATTATGCACTTTTGTTTATAAACTTGCATATTTTACACAAAAACATGAACATGGAGGCATCTCGTTATTCATCTTTGGAAGCTTTGTTTACATACATCATAGATGTTGATAACTTTTACAAATTCATTGATAAATATCCCCAAGTCCTACAACAAATTACACACATCTATGATATTGATCTCCCCATGAGTTCTACATATGAAATTCTATGTTACATATCTAATTTTAAAAGTTCTACCACTCTCATGGGTACCTATCCTTCGATCTTGGAAAACCTCACTAAATTCATCTCTACAAAAGACAATGAAGAAGGAAATGATCAAGACATCCCTCCTTCTCTCCCTACATTTCATGACGACATAATGGACATACTTTATGAGACCGATATAGCCCTAGGTGATTCATCTAATAAAGAGACTTGTCCCAACATAACCCCACTAGGTGAGGAAATTTTGGCACAAGAAGTGTAGACACCCTAAAATAACCATGTCACCGCACGACTTGCATTTCGTCATTTCTTCCTAATCACCTGCATTTCAACATTAATTAAATAATCTAATTATTTAATTGATTTCATCTAATTCTTCTAAATCACATACTTTCGACATTAATTGAATAAATTCCCTTTATTTAATTAATTAAATCAAATTCCTCTATTATTCTTCCACAATTAAATAATTTTAATTATTTAATTAGATAATTATCTTCTTTCCAAATCTCAAGTCTCCATTAATTAAATTAATCTCATTATTTAATTAATTCATCACAAATTCCCTCTTTTCCAAACAATTAAATAATTTCCAATTATTTAATTAAATCAAATTCATTCTTCCAAATTTGAATAAATCAAAACAAATTTATTTAAATTCTCTCAATCTCTAAAAATAAAATACAATCAAATATTTTATTTATTCTTCCAAATCATGCACAACAATTAAATAAATTTATTTATTTAATTTGCTTTCTTATCTACATTTATCTTTCAAATCTTCTAAAAATAAGTATTCTTCTCCATGCACGCAAAATTAAATAATTTATTATTTAATTTCTCTCAAATCATGCAAAAGCAAATCTTAAGTTGAGTCATCTATTCACTCAACCTTGTTTTTATCAATTTCTCTTAAATTAGAAAAAAACTTTCTAATTTATGAAAAGCATGTCTTATCTTTAGAAAAGAAAGTGATTAACTCAAATAAAACAGCTTTTGTGTGACACTTGTCTTCTTCCTATTCGTTGCATGTTCCTCAACTGTTCTCCTCTATTGATTCTTCTGAATTATCTGGACCATTGATCGATCTTTGTTGAAACCTATATAAACCCCCCTCATCACCTTCACAAAGCTCTCTTCGATCACTTATTCTCAGGCATACTTAATAGCGCTTTGAGCATACATTGCATCGATTGAGCACCTTCACGATCTTTTGACATTGATCTTTGAGCACACTACTTACTTGTTGCAACCATGGTTTTGCAATACTATTAAGCAATCCACATCCATTCAAAGGGAACAATACAAATCTCGGTAAAATCTTTCATATTTCATGGATTATTATTAATGGCTTTTATTTAGATCAGTTCTCTTTATGTTATTGGGTTTTTTATTTGTTTAGTTTAATTTAGTCATTTTTCCTCATACACATTCTGGCACGCCCAGTGGGACCCACTAATCCCTCTTTTTCTTTGAGAAATTGATTTTTTTTAAGTTACAGTACGGAACAGCGCAAAAGACATAGAAAGGCACTTTTGGCAGTATCCTTAAGCGCTACTGGAGGCACAGTATAGCACCCTTGGGCGATACTGCGATGCTTCTGGTAACACAGAGCGATGCTTTTGGTATAACAGAATGACGCTATTGGTAGTATAGTTAAGCGCTTTTGGCAAAATAGGTTTTTTGACATTGTTTGGTGTTTTTTGCAGGGTTTTATTCATATTACATATCTTTGATTTGTCTGACAAGCTGTTGTATTTGTCTTTCAAATGTTTTTTGATACTTCCTAAGCTAACTTATTTAGGGGTATTTTTGATATTTGAGTTAACCTATCTATTCATAACACCTTTTTTGTTTTTTGTTTTTGATTGATTGCAGGATACAAATCTAGCAGATATTACTTCTTAGAACATTAGAGTAATCATGAAATCCTATCTGAACCTAGTTATTTTGACAAAGTATAACCTTTTCTTGATCTGAGACAGAACAGTGCATTTGGTTACACAGTACAGCGCTTCTGATAGCACAGTACCGTGCTTCTGGTGCTGGTTCAGTGCTTCAGATAGGACAGTGAGTCACTTTTGGTCTGCATCACCTCGCTTTTGGTAACACAGTGCAGTGATATTGGTATCATAGTAAGTCGCTTTCGGTAAGACAGTAACTTGCTTTTGGTCAATTTGTTTTTTTTGCTAACTTGTGAGTTTTTGTGGAAACTAATTGACTTGTTGCAGCTTCTTATCACTCACACAGAGCAAATAGGTTTCTAACATGTTCATGCAGGACGAGCATTGAAGAAACTCTTGATTTATCTCACTAAGTCTTAGAAACATATTGCCTTCTTAAGGGATAATTGAACAAATCATTTCGGCAATCTAAAGTCTTAGGAACATACTACTTTTCTTAGGGGACAATAGACATGTATGCAAAAATACCTCAATTTTCTAAGGGACAATGGACATGAATGCCAAACACTTCAATTTTATAAGGGACAATTGACAACTACAAATGTGTGTGTGCCTAAATTAGTTGCACCTTATTTTTCTTATAACGGGACAATTAAACCTTTGTTTGATGTGCTTGCTCTTACATTTCAGTACTTCCTTTAGAAGGGCCTACTTTTGGATTACATTTCATCCAAAAGGGACGACCCTAAGCGGAGTTTTCCTTTGAACCACTATATAAGAGGGATAAGGTGAAAGCCAAGTCCTAACCGACGTCAACCTTACCTTGTGATGCCAAACTGAAAAGAGGTGTACTAGCTCATTGTGGAAATGATTTTCACATTGAGCGAATTGTTTGATACTCTTAGTAGGATTGGTTAAAGCTTTTAGTAGTTTGTCGCATTGCTCATAAGGCGTTGGTCCCTCAAAGTTACTAAGAACCATTCTAGATAGAGACTACCCGATCTACCTCTGAATGTTACAGTAATCATCAGTGCAAGGGGAATTGATTTAAGCCCTTAAGATACTCACCATTGGCTCCCTTGAGAAGAGATAGTATTCCCTTGGCCATAAAGCTCTTGTGACCTACTTGAGCTTTCCAAGGGGAGGGTGAGATATCCCTACCTATCGTCTCTCGCAAAGATACAAAATATCCGACACCTTTATGGAATGATATTTTTATCGACGAAGTATTAAGTTGTGAGCTGATCTACTGCAATGAAACCTTGTCTCTAGGGATAAAAAGTGCTTGTTATTGATTGCAATTGTCTTATACCTGTGGAAACATTGGGCTTTTTTGTGAGCCTCGAACATACATTATTTGTTGTGTCATTCCTTTTTTGACCACTTGTTTGCTATGTTTTCTCTTGCCAAAAACAAATCCAATTAGAACTATAACCAAATTTGTCAAAATTACCTTTAAAAACATCAAACACTACTTCAGCACCTCTGGTATTATAGTAGCTCACCCTTGGTGGTATAGTAGCTCACTTTTGGTCACCATAGCTCGCCTTTGGTATAGCAGTACCTCGCCTTTGGTAGCTCAGTCCATCGCCTTTGGTATTACAGTAGCACGCTTTTGGTTGCACAGTCCTGTGCCTCTAGTCAAATAGTATAGCACCTTTGGTCCAGTTACTTGTGCATCAGAGTTTGTCTTTTTCTCAAAACACAGGCAGAATCTTAGCATTACCGATTGTCCTAGTGTATTCCATGGTAACCACTAGGCTCCAGCAAACTATGAAGTCCAAGCAAGTTGTCCCTAGGAAGCGCAAATCACCTCCTCACACACTGCAATAAGGTCATCTCAACATTACTCTCAAGGTTACTCCTAGAACACCCACGAAAAGATCTACCAATTCTCCTAGCGTGCCGCACCTTGACCACCCTAGCATTCCTCATGAAGGTAGAATCCCTTTGGTAAGTACACCCCACTATACCACCGGCTTGCCTCTGAATTTTGTGCCACAAGGATATACTATTGATCAAGTCACTCCTCAAGAAGGTAGGGTCCCTTTGGTAAATACACCTCACTATACCACTGGCATGCCTCCAGATTTTGTCCCACAAGGTTATACTGCTGATCTAGCCCCACCTCAAGAAGAGCGACACTTTGAAATGGGTCAATCCTCTCAAGAAGATGGGCAAGATCTTGATGAATTCATACAAGATCCTAGAGCTGTAGCCGCCTTTGACAAAATCCTTAGTGAGAACCAAGATCATTTTTTTCGCTTGCTAGCAGAGCAAGGAGCCAAATTACCTCAGGATTTTGATCTTTCCAATCTCAAAGAGACAAACAATACCCTAGACGCCATACAAGAAGTGCAAACCATGTCAACAATGACCACGCCTTTACCCAAACAAGGCTCACAAGGGAAAACAATGGTACAATATAAGAATCCCCTTTTTCAAAACCCAACAGGAAAAAGGGTCGTATCACCGCTTCTGACTCCTATGGAAATCTACAAACACCAACAGGAGACTCTACATCATCAAGTAGAGTTAGCAAGACAAGCCTCTCTAGCTAAATCTAACACAGAAAACCCTCCTAAAGTGTCCACACCAATCGCAAGTGGAATTTTGGTTACTCCTTCACGAATAGGTTTCCCACCAAATTACAATCTGGGGAACAACTAGTAGACATGCAACAAGGGTCTTCACACATACCACCTCCCATATCATCAAACCTTCATGTCTCAACCAATTCGACTCATGCAATCCCCCCCACAAAATTCTTCTACACTCATCCCCAATCAACCATCGCAAATCACTTCTACCTACGTCCCTCCTCCACTACATTCATCCATGCTAAATTTCTTTCACACATTGCCTAGCCATCCTCAACATTCCCAACATCAAGTTTCCCAAAGCTATGTGCCGCCATCGCAACCTAATCAAACGCACTTTAGCTTTCCTCCACCCAATTCTTTTCTTCAACCATCACAAAGTCAACATTCTTACCTAGCGCCACCTCCACCTCTTCCAAATCAAAACTATTGGCAAGAGACACTATATGGATTCATGTATATTGTCATTGATGGCAACAAAGGTTATCCCACACATCCACAAGACATGATGAGTCTCTATCGGAAGTCAGATTGAAGAAGTGTTATGATCTGGTAAGCAAGAACAGAGCAGTCAGCAAGGTCTGACAGTCAGGTCTGGATCTCTCAGAGGAAGTATCTCAGTGAAGTGCAGATTTGGGGAAGTCAAGAGGAGTACCTTGACTAATAGATTCCAAGGATTTAGCCTCCGGTGATGGAAGGGTGAAAAGATATGAGCACTTGAGTGTTGGGTTCCTGTTTGGTAGAGTAGACAGAGGAAGAACTGTACCGACAGAGTGTCAGACCCAAATCTGGAAGAGATATTGCTGATGACTAAGTTTCTTGAGGTATCATTCATGATTGGCCGACATGATTGATGACTTCTTCAAGCATCTCCTAGATCTGCATCACTTGGTAAGCAAGGATCAAGCTGACAAATCAAAGCTTGGGAAAATATTGACTATTCCAGATGCCAACTAGAAAGGTGGTGAGATTACTTGTACGGATATATATACGAGATGAATTTAGATATGAAGAAGTGTGGTGTGAATGTGTAATTGTGCGAATAAAAGAAGAAGAGTAGTGTGAAGGCAGTAAGACAGGTTCGGAATGTGATAGGATAGCTGAACCAAAAGAAAGTAAGAATGAAGTGCAGTAGATCAGTTTATTGAGCTCAACCGGAACTGAATCTTAGCATGTGTGGATGCTTTTCATCAGTTCAAACATTGTGTTATCTTCCTCTCTTGTAGGCAATGAGCCTCTTGTGAGCAGTATGCTCGGGCAGTGAGCCCTAAATTGGCAGGTGCCATTTTGTACTTCTATTCTTCTAACAGAGAATACATTCTTGGGTTAATCGCCCCGTGGTTTTTCCCTTAACCGAGTTTTCCATGTCAAAATCATTGTGTTATGTGTATTGACTTTGTTTCTACTTTCATGCTTGTTTGCTTGGATGCTGCACTAATTATTAAAGAAGATTAGAAAGTTGAATAAATTAAGATAACTGATTCACCCCCCTCTTAGTTATCAACAATTGGTATCAGAGCCGAGTTCCTCCAAACAAGAGCCTAACAACTTGAGGAAGATCTAGGAATTAAAATGGATGTGTATGGTATAAGGGAACAACTTCAGTCTGCCCTAGATGATCTTGAGGAATCTAATTCTGAAGTCAATGAATTGAAGGAAAGACTCAAACAGGCTGATGATTTCATAAATGAACTAAAAGGGAAACTAAGTCTCTCTATGAAAAAGAGAAAAGGATCTACTTCAGCAATTGGCAAATCAAAATGAAGCAAATGATACAAATGGAGATCTGAAGGAGAAAACCAAGTTATGTGAAAAATTATCAAAAGAGATCATTATGGTAAGACATGAAATGGAATCAGGAGTTATGAAGTTTACCCAAGAAATTGAAGAGAAAAGAAAGACTGAAGATAATTTAAGACAATCTCTCAAGGAGAAATTAGAAGACTGCTACAAGATGGATAGAGTAATCAGACATCTTGAATCTAATCTTGAAGATGCTAAAGATAATGAAGAAAAACTTGAGGATCAAATTGTCTCTCTTAAAAGGGATCTTCAAACAGCAAATGAATACAAAGAGAAATTCAAGATAAGTTCGGCTCAACTTGAAGTTCTTCTTGAAAGCTAAAAGAGGGTAGATGACAAGTGTGGCTTGGGATATGAGAAAGGTGAAAGCTCCGGATCTGGTCAAAAGAATTTTGGATCAGAAAATCCAAGGAACAGGTCTAGAAGACATCCGATAAGGCAACCTAATGCTCAAAAATATCCATCCTTCAATGGATACTGCCACAATTGCAATAACTTTGGTCACAAAGCTAATCAGTGTAGAAAGAGAATGAATCAGACTAATACATCCTTCTTCGGACAGTGTTTTAATTGCAAAAGGTATGGTCACAAATCTAATGAATGCAAAAATATGCAAATGAATGGTAGATGCTTTGCATGCAATAGAATGGGTCATATGGCTTATCAATGCAGATCAAGAGGACATCAATCAAATGTGCAAAGAAATGTTGTTTGCCACAATTGCAATAGATCCGGTCATATTGCCAAATTCTGTAGAAGCAAGAATCAGGACAAAAGAGGTCCGATCATAACCAGAATCAAGACAAGGGAAAAGGAAAAGTGAATGTGGATGAAGTTCAAAGTGAGATGAACAAGATTTGGGTGAAGAAAAGTACAAAAAATGTAGGGGATGGATCTGCACTAGAATCTGTTGTTGATTTCCTTCCGGAAATTAAAAAGTGAGCTCTGGCTCAGGGGGAGACACAAGGAAAAACTTTTTCCCCTAGCCAGTAAATTGGTGCTGGAATTGGCACAAGGAAGGTTGCGGATTAAAGGGTTCTCAGAGAATCATCTAAATAATTTGTTAAGATATGAAAGATCCGCAAGATGTTTAGAACAAGATTGATCCGGTTCATCAAGTCATCTGAATAAGGAAAACAAGGCAAACCGGAATGACTTAAGTTGAGCATTTATTGCAACTTAGTATTAGGGTTTGCAGAGTAATATAAGGGTTCTTCTTATTAAACGTTTGGTCATTCTACATTCAAGAAGAAGCAAAAAGGAGCTCTGCAACAAATTTCCTCAAGCCCATCAAAGATCATTTGCAGAAGTCGATTCATCCAGCAATTGATCCGGCTCACTCCGTAAAACCTAAAGGCGCAAAAGGTATTTTCCATTCTTAAATATCTCTCTGCAAATCTTTTTAAAGATGAGTACTCTAAATATTGTGAAGATCACTAATAGGCCTCGCCCCAAATTCAAGAAACATCCCTACAAATCCTTGGAAGTAGATCCCCTAGGAGCATTTTCTAGTGTTCCGTATGGTGTCTTGCATACAAAAGATATTAGGGTTTACATTCATGCAAACATTGAAGAATTCAGAGAGTTCAAATTGAGGGATATCTACCACAAATAACTAATAGATGATTCATTTGAGCTTGAACCCCAATACAAGGCCCTCCGGGACAAACACTTTGCACAGTGTATACATTTCCCCTGCTTTGCTGAGGATGAACGGGTCTGGTATGTCTTGAGCAGAATACATGACAACTTCATGTGGTTGAATGGACCATTTAAGATAACAAAAGATGCCATTAGGGTAGTTACCAGTTTGCACTCATTCGGTGGGATACCTACTCTCAAATCTGTCAAGAATCAGACTGTAAGTGAGGCTACCAAATCTAGGTTTGACAAAAGAGCAATGACAATAGAAGATATCACTGATCCAGATATCAAGTTTGCCTCCATGATCATCAAATACAAGATATATCATTCTAGTAGGGAGAATTCAGTATCTGGAACTACTATCTATACTGCTTATGAAATGTTAAGAAAGAATTCAGACTATGACCTTTGTCAGCTCCTTCTAAACCAACTCTTGGAGAATCTGTAGAAAATAAAGAAAGATAAAAAGAATTCATTTAAGTATGGTGGGTTAATATTGTGCTTATCCTTCTACTTTATGAATGAGCTACCCAGATCCAGTGGATGGGTATGGCAGGATGATAGACCGGTTGCCATACAAATCAGGGATTATTTGCATGGACTTGGTGATGACAAAGCACAAAACACAGCTCTCTGGGGTTTCTTCAAAAACTTCCAGAACATGATGCAAGCTAGAGAGAGATTCCCCAATCTCTAGTTGAGAAATACAAAGACATAGTATGCTTTATGGTACATTCTGATCAGTGCCTAATGGAGGTAGTGGAACCAAGAACAATGTGGATCATGCCAATGGGGTATGAGGTGGATGAGAAAATCGTAGAGCTGCATGTTCAGCACATGCTGAGTCAACCAAAGGATCCCAAGGCAGAAAGGTTTGGAACCTTTGAAGAATTGACTGTGAAGATCCATGTTGAGCTAAGGCAACCAGAGATGAAAAGAAAGACAAGAAAAGAAGTAGAAAACATTGCCAAAAGCTTTGGCATCTCAAAAGAGGCATTTGATGCCAATAGGGAAAATAAGGAAAGGACTAAGAAAGAGAAGAAAGAGGCAGAAAAGTAAAGTGTTCCAGTAGAATCCTCCTCCCGGACCAAATCTTCTTGGAGCTCTGCACCTACCACTGATAAGAGCTCAAATAAATCAAAACTAGAAGCAAAATCATCCGGTAAAGTAGAGAAAAGAACTAAGACAAAGGCCACAAGGTCTTACATCAGTCAGAAGGATGATGAAGAGATTGAGTCAGATGAGGAGGTAAGGAAGATGAGTAAAAAGAAGAAAGTATCTGGTGAACCCTCTACTGGTGAAGACAAGGAAGAGATGGCAGAAGAGTTTGTTGAAAAGCCCACTCTATCATTAGATGATGTCATCAAATTAGTTACTGTGGATGGAAACCTTCAACCAATGGCTGAATTCTATGATCATTATAATGAGGCTGACCAAAAGATCTTGCAGGAAGCAGCAGTCAAGTATCTGAATATCTACAATAAGGCTTTTATTGAAATTATATCTCTTATTCCCAAAAGCCTAGAGAAAGAGTTAGAAATAAGAAAGAATAATGCTATGGCAAAAGATCTTGAGATCTGAGAACAGATACCCATTCAGCTATATCCTTCAATTGATTCAAAAAAAATGAATATGATCTTCAAAGATTGCAAGGATGAGTTCCGGAGCAAAGCAAGAATGAATCAACTTATGCTCGGAGAAATTGACAAAATAGCAAAAGAGACAGAAGAGATCCTCTGGAATGCATACTCAAGATTCAACATTCCTATTATAGAGGACTTGGGTGTTGATGCCTCGGCTACAAGTGTTGAAAAAGAATCTACTGAGGCAATGACAGAAGAAGTAATGGACACCAGTGAAGAAAAAGATAAGGACTTGGAATCCTCTACTCCGGAAGAGGTGGCCCGTGAACAAACAAACATCACTCCTCTGGTTTCCCCTGCTGACTCCGGATCCAAAGGAGAAGAAAGAATAGAGGATAAAGAAAAAGGAGTGAAGGAAAAAGAAGATGACAGTACTAAGGTTGCAGAAGGAAAGAAGACTTCAACAGAGAAGACCACAGTTGTTAGTGGTAAGAGTGTAGAAGGAGAGAAAGCTCCAAGAGACAGCTCTAAGACTGCAGAAGAGAAGAAGAATCTATCTTTGACAAGAGACACTGCAGAAACTGTCAAAGAATTCTTAAACAAAGAGACAATGGAGATTGATGAACCGGAACTTCTACAAGGGCCATTTGATTTTGATTCTCTTTCCCTGGTACAAACAATGAAGATAGCTTCATTTTCTAATGCAAAGGCTAAAGAAAAAACTCCTGAAGTCTCACATGGAAGACTGTGAGCTAATAGAAATTGCATCTGGAGTATTAGAAAAGATCATGCCATCTTTTCAAAAGGATCCCTCAGCCTCCTCATCTGGTAATCTCAAATCTCTAGTCAATAATGTTAGCACACTTTTTGATTCCCTAGAGAAGTCAGCAGAAGATAAGGTCTGGAAGGAATTTTTGGTAAAAAGATTATCAGAGGTACAAGGGTTAATAACTAATGATAGGAGGAATATGAATATTGGGATAAAGAGCTTAGAAAATGCTCTTAAAAATGGCAGGGAAATGTATAAATTTTGTTTATCATGGTCCAAAGTAATATTGGATATTGAGAAGAAAGTGAAAGAATAGGAGGACAAACTGACAAAACTCTCTAAGAATTTTGATCCTCTCTCCCCTTCCATAATAAATCAAGAATGTCATACTATTGTAGTCTTGAATGAAATCAAGAAGCTTGAGAAGGAAAAGAAAAATAGAATAAGCAGGTTGGGTGAACTTAGAGGGATAATTATCCCTAAGTTAGAGGCCATGCATGAGGCCATAAAAGAAGCTCAGATCACAGCCCGGACCAATGATCTGATAGATCTAAAAAGGGTAGACGTGTTTGCATTCTTGTTGAGTGGTCACATCTCAATTTTGGACAGGATGAAGCAAAGTTGGGCAACAGAATTCATCCAATTGAAGACAACTTTTGCAGACATACTTTAGTATATGTAAGTATGCTATTTATGCGGCTAAGTATAGTTGACTTTTTGAGAATTTTGGTGTGCGAACCCTACCCTTTGCCATTGATGTCAAAGGGGGAGTGAGGAGTAGTGAAAAATGAGGAATCCAGCTAAGGGGGAGCTCCAGAAAATGTATATAAAAATAGAGCATCAGCCAAGGGGGAGTATAGTGTGACAGTCATTTTTCACTAAGTCTTGCCATCAATGCCAAAGGGGGAGATTGTTGGCAAGAGACACTATATGGATTCATGTACGTTGTCATTGATGGCAACAAAGGTTATCCCACATATTTGCAAGACATGATGAGTCTCTACCAAAAGTCAGATTGAAGAAGTGTTATGATCTAGTAAGTAAGAACAGAGCAGTCAGCAAGGTCTGACAGTCAGGTCTGGATCTCTCAGAGAAAGTATCTCAATGAAGTGCGGATTTGGGGAAGTCAAGAGGAGTACCTTTACTAATAGATTCCAAGGATTTAGCCTTCGGTGATGGAAGGGTTAAAAGATATGAGCACTTGAGTGTTGGGTTCTTATTTGGCAGAGTAGACAGAGGAAGAACTGTACCGACAGAGTGTCAGACCCAAATATGAAAGAGATATTGCTGATGACTAAGTTTCTTAAGATATCATTCATGATTGGCTGACATGATTGATGACTTCTTCAAGCATCTCCTAGATCCGTATCACTTGGTAAGCAAGGTCCAGCCGACAGATCAAAGCTTGGGAAAATATTGACTCTTCCAGATGCTGACTAGAAAGGTAGTGAGATTGCTTGTACAGATATATATACCAGATGCATTTAGATATGAAGAAGTGTGGTGTGAATGTGTAATTGTGTGAATAAAAGTAGAAGAGTAGTGTGAAGGCAATAAGATAGGTCTGGAATGTGGCAGGACAGCTGAACCAAAAGAAAGTAAGAATGAAGTGCAGCAGATCCGTTTATTAAGCTCAACCAAAACTGAATCTTAGCATGTGTGGATGCTTCTCATCAGTTCAAACATTGTGTTATCTTCCTCTCTTGTAGGCAGTGAGCCCTAAATTGGCAGGTGCCATTTTGTACTTCTATTCTTCTAACAGAGAATACATTCTTGGGTTAATCACCCCATGGTTTTTTCCTTAACCGAGTTTTCCATGTCAAAATTATTGTGTTATATGTATTGACTTTGTTTCTACTTTCATGCTTGTTTGCTTTGATGCTGCACTAATTATTAAAGAAGAATAGAAAGTTGAATAAATTAAGATAATTGATTCACCCCCCCTCTCAGTTATCAACAAAAACATCCAATTCCAACCCAATCTGAACCCAACGTATAATGCATACGACCCCAACCAATCTTACGACCCTTATAAAACCAATGCTCATGGCTTACACTACAATCTTCTGTATGGGTAACAACAACCACTTCTAGGACAATAGGAGATGTTTCCAACCCCTCCCACAACGATGGAGCTAAAAATCACGAAAGTTCAACAATAGCTATCTAATCTTACATTTGGCCACACCAAGAAGACCTTCTTATTAGAGGAAGTGTGTCCTTATCCTCTTGATCAGTCATTACCTATGATCCCTTTTCCTCCAAATTTTACTATTCCTAAATTTGATAAATACAAAGGAAAAGGTGACCCAAAAGACCATCTCAAGGAATTCTATCTTGCTTGTTTTGAGGTCTCACATAATGACACGTATCTTATGCATCTCTTTCCTCGCAGTCTTGGAGGTCAAGTAATAGAATGGTTCTCACACTTGCCTACGTGCATCAAGTCTTTTAACGAGCTAGCAGAGAAATTTACCACCCATTTCTCCTACAACACAGAGCATGAAATCCCCATGACTGATCTATGCAACAACAAATAAAAGAATGGAGAAACTTTCATTTCTTTCCTTCAACAATGGAGACAAATGGCTAGCAAATTCCCTTTCAAGATTCTGGAGAAACAGCTTGTTAGCATATTTGTGCAGAACCTCAACCAAGAGTTAGGTTTTCATTTGCAAATTCTTAGTGCTACAACCTTCGATGAAATCACATACAAGGGAATCAACATTGAAAAGGCCCTCATTGCTAAAGGTGTGGTCAAAATCTTCAAAGAAACAAAAGACAATGCTCCTCATCAACAATCGAGCGATAAACCCAAATATTGGAACAAAAACAAAAATGCGGTCAATGATGGGGTGGTCAATTCTAAACATGTCCAAACATTGTAAACGCCGCTGTAAATTTCCAAACCAAGTCAAGCTCCACCTCAACAGTAGCAACAACAGTGGCAACCTTATAAAAACCAACAACAATGACAACAAGAGCGGCCTCAACAAGATTACCCTCCGCGGTGTCAATTCACTCCCTTGGGAGAGCCCATAGAGATAGTCTTACAAAAGATTTTATAGAAAGGACTCATCACCCTACCTGATGCTCCCCCGTATGGTGAACCTATTTACAAAACTGCGTGGTATAGAGAAAATGAATCTATGAATTCCATAGGAGCAAAGGGCATAGAACCGCATCATGCATGAAACTCAAGCACCTAATCCAAAATCTCATCGAAGGCAACCAAATATCTCTACAAGATGATCCACTAGCTCAGTACACGAACAAAGATCTCGATATGTACAAGGAACCATTCCCTCATCATGGTCCACCTCCTCCTCAGGATAGAGGGAAAGGTGTCAATCATGCTTCCACTTCCTTTGATTCCATTGTAGGTCGCTTTGAAGAGAGTCGAGTATCTACCCTCACAATCAAAGGCAAGTCTATGAATTGCGCTGTTACAACTCACCGTGGTCATGTCACCATTCGTGGTCCTGCACCCAGTCTTCTGGCTCAATCTGATTATAATCTTGTCGAACATCTAGGGAAAATGCCAGCATAGATCTCTATCTTGGACCTTCTACGGTCATCACCTGCACATAGAGTAGTGCTAGAAAAAGCCCTCCAAGAGTCTTCAGTGCCTAACAACATAGCGGTCACAGATTTCCAAGCTATGGTAGGTAACATTGCTTCGCCCTACAATGTGGTCTTCTCTGAAAAGGACCTCCCATCCCACGATCTGTGTCACAATGATGCCCTTCATATTGAGGTTCTCATCCATAAACGCAAAATCAAACGTATACTCATAGATGGTGGTGCTGGTCTCAACATCTATTCTTTAAAGTTACTTAAGCAATTGGGATACTCTGAGGATTATGTCAACACTAATCAAAGTATTACAATCAAGGGATATGATGATGCTGAACACCGTTCAGAAGGTATTATCCACTTGCCTATACAATTGGGCCCTGTCATGCTTGAAACTAGATGTCAAGTCCTTGATATTGAGCTGCCTTACAACATTATCCTAGGCCGTCCATGGATCCATGCAATGAAAGTTGTTCCCTCCACGTACCATCAGTCTCTAAAGTTCCCATACAATGGTATGGAGATGACTATCCCAGGAGACCCCAATCCTTTTGAATTTTGTCGTGTCTTGCAAGGCAGTTATAAGAATTGTAACCAAGTGCCTAACAATGCAAAAGCCCTGGAATCCCCACTATATGTTGATCCTAAAACTCTGACCCAAACCTCCACAAGTGAACCTAATCCTATTCCTAAAATCAAAGCACACATCCGTGATATAGGCTTTGGAACATATGATATCTCAAAATCTTGTTGTGTAGGGCGGATGCCTTTATCTCCAAAATCTTACAACCAACCACCCATTGTCAAAGTAGCTAAAAAAGTAGCTATTCTTCCCCCAGCATTTCTAACCCAATTCCAACAAGGACGGTTATTGGAGGAGGAAACTATTAAGGACATTTCTTCTTGGCTCTACAAGGAGAGAGAACTAGTCACAATACCAGTCAAGCAATATGGTAATGGCTTAAGGATAGTTAAACACATGGGCTATAAAGGCAAGGTTGGCCTTGGGAAACAGAATCAAGGAACTATGGAACCCATTGTTGTGACAAAGAAACTAGACAAGAAGGGTTTAGGATTTGGTAAGAAGGTACAGCGCGCCTTGGACTGCGAGTATATCCTCGACCAGGTGGCCGAAGCTTTTCCTGCCGATTCGACATCTACTGAGGATATCATCGATTAATCTTCCCTCCATATGACAAACCTATTCGTAGAATCCTCCATTTTTATGCTATCCTCCGTATCCTTAACCTCCACCACAAACACCTAGAATGTAACACTTGTCTACCCTGAACTTATCGATTGGGACCAACAAGGGTCCCCCGTTATAGATGTATTTCAGAATGATGAAGCTTTAGCTGAGTTCATGGGACTTCGGGAAGGTATTCCTCTTGGTGATCATAAAGTAGGTTTTGTAATGGAACTAGAGACAACAACTTATTTTGGTGAGAATGCCAAATCCTCCAGTCTCAAAAGTAAAAATAAAGAAAGATCTCTAGGTGAAAACCACACTATGGCACCTCCTGATTACAAAATAGTAAAAACAAAGGACGTATCCAAAGGTGAAAACCCAACTGTGGCACCTGAGGATGGAGGATTTGACCTTCCCCTATCATCTGAGTATCAAGAGAAGTCAGCTCTCCTAGCGGAAGATTCTATAGAGATAAATCTTGGCACAGAGCAAAATCCAAAGACCACATTCCTGGCAGCATCATTATCAGAAATAGAGTATATGAATCTTAACAAATTCTTCTTACAAAGAACCGTCAACTTTGCATGGACCTATGCTGATATGCCAGGGCTAGACCCTAAGCTAGTAGTTCATTATCTCACAGTTGACCCAAAAGTTAAACCAGTCAAGCAAAAGCTAAGAAAGATGCACCCACAAATAGCACTCTTGGTAAAAGTGGAAATATAGAAGCTGTTAGACATAATGTTCATACGACCTATTGACTATTCAGATTGGGTCTCAAACATTGTACCTGTGTCTAAACCCAATGGGCTCATCCGCATGTGTAATGATTTTAGAGATCTCAACAAGGCATGTCCCAAAGATGACTTTCCATTACCAAACATTAATATTATAGTAGACTTGACAGCAGGTCATGAAATTCTTTCTCTCATGGATGGATTCTCAAGCTACAATCAGATAAGGATAGCAGAAGAAGATCAACATAAAACAACTTTTACTTGTCCTTGGGGTAACTATTGTTGGTGTGTCATGCCGTTTGGTCTAAAGAATGCAGGAGCAACCTATCAGAGAGCAATGACAGTGATATTCCATGATCTATTTCATCATATCATGGAGGACTATGTGGATGACATACTAGCTAAATCTTGTAGGGCAGATCACATACAGACTCGAGAAATACCAAGTAAGACTCAATCCAAAGAAGTGTGTCTTCGGTGTCGTATCAGGGATACTATTGGGATACATTGTATTTCGTAGAGGCATCGAAGTAGACCCTGCAAAAGTAAAGGCTATAGTGGAGATGCCTCCACCAAAGAACCTCAAAGCATTAAGGAGCCTTTAGGGAAGGTTGCAATCCATCAGGCATTTCATCTCACAGCTAGCAGATAAATGTCAACCATTTCAACACTTACTCTAAAAGGATATCTCATTTCGATGGGATGATAAGTGTCAAGCAGCATTTGATCAACTTAAAGAGTATCTAGCTACACCTCCTATATTGGTTCCACCAGTTACTGATAAACCTTTGATATTATACATCTCAACTACAACTTCGGCCCTAGCGGCCTTGCTAGCACAACATGATGAATCAGGAAAAGAGCATGCAATTTATTATATCAGTAGAACCTTGGTGGGATATGAACTCAATTATTCACCAATGGAAAGGGCTTGTTTAGCAGTAGTGTTCGCTTCCCAAAAGCTACGGCATTACATGTTGAACCAACACACAAATCTTATAGCCAAAATTGATCCCTTGAAGTATCTACTAGCAAAAGCAGCTCTTACAAGTAGACTAGCTAAATGGGTCATGATCCTTAGTGAGTTCAACATTGAGTATATGGATCATAAAGCAAACAAAGGACAAGCCCTAGCAGATCAACTAGCAGAAGCACCCATGATAGATACACACCCTATGGTAGCAGACTTTTTAGATGAGAATCTATTCACTCTTTCTAACTCAATAATGTGGAAGTTGTACTTTGATGGTTCCTACACATAGCATGGATCAGGGGCCGGCATCTTATTCATCACACCTCAAAATGACTATATTCCAAAGTCATATCAGCTTGCATTTCCTTACACCAACAACATAGCCGAGTATGAAGCACTCCTCATAGGTCTCAATACAGCAGTTCAATGGGACATCACAGAATTACAAGTATATGGAGACTCACAGCTAGTCATTTGCCAAGTCACAGATGAGTACCAAACAAAAGATGAAAAGTTGGTCCCCTACAAGCAACTAGTGGATGCCTATAAACCACACTTTTCTAGCATCACATTTGAGAAAATTCCAAGAGAGCATAACAAAGCTGCAGATTCTATGGCTTCTATAGGGTCACTGATTGACATGCCTGCTAATACATAGAAATGTGAATTCTTGATTGAGCAATTGTTGATACCAGCCGTCGATGTTCCTGTTACTGAAATCATCTACAAACTTGTTGGTCCCAATTCCCCATGGTATGAAGATATCTATGCATACCTTAAACACAATACCTTTCCCCCTAACCTATCATCCACCCAACGCAAAACCTTTATCCGTCAATCCTCTCGTTACACCATTCTGGGTGATATACTATATCACTAGAGTCTCGACGGTATCCTCTTACGATGTCTTAACGCAGAAGAAGTCAAAGCTACCTTACGAGACATACACGAAGGTGTCTATGGCACACATTCTACCGGTCCTAATCTCGCTAAGAAGATACTCAGAATAGGGTACTACTGGCCTACAATAGAGCAAGATGTTGCACAGTTTGCTAAGAAGTGTCTACAATGCCAATAGCATGGAGATTTGATTCACGCGCTAGCTCATGAACTACAACTTGTGACAACTCCTTGGCCTTTTTCTCAATGGGGTCTCGACCTCGTAGGACAAATGCACCCTTTCTCATCCAGTGGCCATAAGTTCATCATTACATCCACTAAGTATTTCACAAAGTGGGTTGAAGCCATTCCCATGACCTATATCACCGATAAGCAAATAGCCAAGTTTATCCTTAACTACCTCATATGCCAGTATGGTATTCCCCAAGCCATTGTCACTGATAATGGGAGACCATTCAAGAATCAAGATGTCCATGCCTTATGCACACAATACAATATCCAACATTGCTTTTCAACTCCCTAATATCCACAGAGTAATGGCCAAGCTGAGGCTTCTAATAAAACCATTCTCAAAATCCTCAAGAAAACCGTCAATGAAGTTGGTCATGATTGGCACTTGCAACTCAATCCCACCTTATGGGCCTACCGCACTATTATCAGAACACCAACTGGTGCCACACCCTATGCCTTGGTCTATGGCTCTAAAGCCATCCTACCTATAGAGGTCGAGATCCCATCCCTCAGAGTATCCACACAGGACCTGATCGACAAAGAAGAGTATCGCACTTCCAGATTAGCTGAGCTCGAACTATTAGATGAGAGGCGCCTTGCAGCGCTTAATCATCTCCATCTCTATCAAAACTGCCTCCGGTGTAATTACAACAAAAAGATCAAAGAAAGACGGTTTCAAGTTGGTGATCTTGTACTCAAAGAGAATCAAAGAAATCAAGTAGATTGAGAAAAGAAGGGCAAGTTTGAGACTAATTGGTTAGGTCCCTTTATTGTCATAGCAGCATATGGATCAGGAGCTTATACTTTAGCTACATCTGACGGCATTCCTCTGGATGAGCCACTTAACAGTGTCCATCTCAAGAAGTTCTATGCCTGATCCTAAAAAAAAAATCCAAAAAAATCCAAAAAAACAAAAAAATCTGCCCTATGGTGAAAACCTGGTAAACAAGCACCTTGGATAAGTACCATAGTGAAAACCTCGCAAACAGGCGCTATGTGTAGAGTCAGCATCCATCATCTATCAAGTCTTGTTCATTCCATGCACTTCATGCATCCATCCATAATAAAACCATTGACCTTGTTTGCATTTCCATCTCCCTATCTAGTATAGCTTGGAAATTGGTCAATGTCCATCATCGTCATCCCATGTCTTGATCTGTGTCAACAGTTAACACTGTCTTGTCCTAGGTCAAGCTTTCTATGTCTTCTTCGTCAGTCACCCATGCAATTTCCTCTACTAGAATGGGGGCAACTCTTTCCTTAACTTAGGTCTAGGATTGGTACCTTGTTCGTGGTTCACAGCACGCTCTTCAACCTTTTCTCCTTTCCACAGATAGCATCCTTTAATGGACACATCGCTCCTATGATAAGGCTGTTATCTTCTCTAACACTTTTCCTACATCATCACACCAACCAGAACTATATATCATCTTCCCAATCTTAAGGTACCTTGATCCCATGGATATGGGTATGTAGGTAGTCTAGAATATGAAGGAAGTTTCCAGTACTCAGGTACATAAGATCCCCTCCTCTCCACCTTGATCCACCTCATCACTCTATCTAGAACTACATATTTATCATTTTCACCTTTCCTTGTAACGTGCCTTGATCCTGTGGATACAAGGTATGTAGGCAGTCTGGAATACGAAGAATGTATCCAGTACTCAGGCACATACGATTCATCATTCTCCACCCACCCCAATCCATTAGCACTATCATCTTTCTAGTCTTCCATTTATCAAAATCCATTTCACCTTGACTTGACTAACTCAAGCAGCAAGCTAGTGCATCCTTTCAAAGCAAAAGTCCTTAGCAAACCTGAAGCAAAGCAGCTTCCTTCTAGAGTCATCTACTATCCTGCATACCGATTGCCAACATTAGCTAAGTCCCGCTTAACCAAAGCCCTAGATCAACAAGCTTGTCTTCTGCGAAGTGTTCCATTGTCGAGACCAAAACACGCATCTCCTGTGACATGTATCATTTCCTGCAGCAAGACATTGTCTTTTTAAGTAGATAGCACCCTTTAACAGACATAGAGTTCCTACGATAAGGCTGTTATCTTTCCTATCCAATCTATCCTGAGCAACCTCTTTGGCAAGAGAATATGTTGGTTGTATGTTTACATTGTAAGTCAGTCAATTTCTTTTATGGTTTATCTTTTGTTCCTTTATCCATTACCTATTCAAGGCTACCTTGATTTATCTATAATCTTGGTTGTTGCGATGTAGTATGGATTGGGGGCATAGTCATTGCTTTTTGTGTGCCGTGTTGGAGGAATGATATTTAGCATCTTTTCTTAGCATTATATTTATCTTGTGTGTCTTACGACCTAGCATCTTACATATTAATATTTCTTCTTGCATTTACATCTATTGAAGTTTATTTTATGTTCAAGACTATGGCTCATTCACATGTTCCAACAAGGTTATATTATGTCTAAGGGATCTAAGATCAAACCACTTGCTTGCAGAGTCAATGTCCATGCACTCGGATATCACAGTACCTTGGTCTTTTATACCTTGGTGGCGAACTATCCACGTGCTATATCAAAAATAAGGATTGCTCTTTATATACAAATGTGAAACCATTGCAACAAGCTCATTCACCCATTCGTTCGCCCATGGCCTTATATCATTTTCAAAACAATGATCGATCAAACAGTCTCTATCTTCTGTCTCCTCCTTTTTCTTCTCTCTGGTGCTATCTACAAAACCCACATGTTAGATATCACTAGTCATAGCATCTATATCATCATACATCTATAAGCATTATATACGCAATATACCTCATCACATTAAATCCATAATCATACATACATATCATCACATCCATGACATCAAGAAGTGCATATATACAAGCATGAACAATAGTGAGCAGAATCGATCATCATATATCTCATGTAAAGGTCACCATAAAATACAAAATGTATGTGTCTACAACAATAGTCCATATATACATCAATATAGTACATCCAAGCTATCAAGAGCTCGCAAAATATACATCAGGATGCACGTAGGCATCTGTCCAAAATGATACAAAATGATACAATGTACAAATATACATGCTCTAGTGGGTAGAGCTGCCCTCCTACTGTGGCCCCTGTCCTCAACCTGTGCTGGGTGTAGGTCCCCCTGCTGCTCCTCCTCCTCCCCCTGGTGGCACGAATGGTCCTCTCACTAAGAACAATGACTGCCCTGTCCTGCGAGACCTTGATGCTCTGGACCTGCTCTTGTCTCTGTAGCTCGGCTCTCGCTGTGCCGTTGGCACTGCACCTGCGTAGAGCGCCCTGTAGTACTCTGCCTCTCTACTGGCTGATACTAGCTCTCCTTGAACCCAGACGAGCTCACTGTATAGGGTCCTCTGATCTGCACCCAGTGCACAGCGTGCCTCATCTCTCTCTTGCCTCACTCTATGGAGTGTGGCCTCTGCTATCAGTCGTAGCTGTACCTCTACATCCCTCTCCCTCGTCACCTAGGCTAGCTACCCGTCATCTGCTGCTGGTGTAGCTGGTGCCTATATCTGTGCCTGTACCGGTGCCTGTGCCTATGCCTGTAGTTGTGCCTATGCCTATGCCAGGGCTATCTGTGCTGCTGTTGCTACCTGTGTCTGCACCTGGGCTAAGGCCTCAGCCTGTCTCGCCTCAACCCTCACTGCATCCCTGTCCCTCCTCAATCGTACCATCCAGAGCTCTAGTCGAGTCCTCTGGGTTGTCTCCTCCTATAGCAGCCACTCAGCCCTCTCCAAATCGGTCTCTACGATTGGCTCCCCCTCCTCTGCCATCTCCACATCTGCCTGCTGGCCACTGGCCTCTCCAACTACCTACTGTCTGGTCGCTCTAGCCTGTCGTCTAATCCTGGCCTCTACACCTAGGACTAGTACCTCCCCCACTGCCCCTGCCACACCTGGTGTAGTCAATCTCACCAACTTGTGTGTCTGCCAGTACCTATCATACTCTGGCAGTGTACCTAGATTTGCCAGTCCTGTGTCCCAATCCCATCTCACGGGGACAAGTCCGCATACCTCTGCTAAAGCTGTAGCCACTGGAATCTCTGCATCCCAGTCTCTGACCTCTCTCTGTGTCCTGGTATGTGTCGCCTCCCCCACTGGTAGCCCCTGTGGTAACCCAAACTACCTAAGTACCTGCTCTGGAGGTATCTCTCAATTGTGTCTGTCCGTCTCCCAAACAGATACCGACCCTGTCTGCAATACATCAGTTGCTAATGCTCGTCCTCCCACTCCTCGTATAGTAACCATGGCCTCCAAATAAATAGGTCCATCTCATCGATTTGCTGCCTCCAGTGGCTAACAGATCCTAGCCTCCGATCTATAATCACTCCCTCATAAAGGAATGCGTATGGCTCTCCCCTATCCCAATGGCGCTGTGTCATGGATCGGATCACTGGAATATGCTCCCACGTCCACACCTATAGAAGAATCACCCCTGTTGAGAGACTCTTGCCTCTCCTGTACATGCAATGGTGCATATCGTGGTACAACTGTCATAGTACACATGGGCCCCCTGCCTATTGAATGCCATGTGTAAACATCCCAGATAGTACAGTACCCCAGCCAACCGATAATCCTTTAGATCTCCTGTCTGGGTAGAGGAAGCCGCCAATCAATGAAGATACTATCCACCTAATCCTGTCGCAGAGTCTTGGGATGCCTGCCCACCGAATCTCTCCATCGTCTATCCGCAAATCATCGGTGCAAAATACCTCTACCATGCCTACCTCTCCCCGTGCCAGGTCAAAGTCCACTCTCTCCCCATCAATCTGAATCCTTAGGATGCGATATACATCCTCCAAGGTCACTGTCGCCTCCCCTGTCGAAAAGTGAAACGAGCCTGTCTCACTGCAGAACCTCTCCACCACTACTATCACTAGGGTGAGATTCACCCTAATGTGTGTCAAGTGTGCAACGTGCCATAATCCCGCATGCTCTAGGAACACGTCCTCCTTCCATATCAGTTGTACTACCTCATGTGCTTTCAGGTGGTGTCACTCTCTCGACATCAACAGCGACATAATCCTCTGCATCCATAAGCAAACCACTTGTCAGTTCTTCTGTATCATATCCCCCAACTCCTATCTGCTTCTATTCTATCCAACCCCTTTTCTAAACTAGGGTAGTCAACCCTTCGGTCAACCTCAACTAGGTTCCTCTTCTCAGCTAACCAAAAGCGCTTTGTTTCACACAAAGGCGTTGTCCTGTTCTGCTAAAGGCGCATTACTGCTTATGCAGTAGCGCTGAACTATCTTATACCAAACGCGACTTGATTTACAAGTGCGCCCCACTCTACAGCCAAGCGTGCCTCACTGTGCTACCCGCCGCGACCTGATTTTTGCTATCCCCTCCAACAGCACTACCCTGCCCCACCAATAGCACTACACTATATAACTAGAAGCACTGCGACTTTATACCAAATGCACTATGGCGCGAAGCCCCAACACCAAAAGTACTTTGATTTTACCAATAGTGCTGAACCTACCTACCAGACGTGTTGCGGCATGCCAAAAGCACCTTACACGACTACTAATAGCGCCGCACTACCCTAAAGTACTTTTGGCTGACCTGAAAACCCTACCTCGACCTAGCCCTATACCTGACCAAAAATGATAAATTAAAATGGGGTTTTTGGACACTTACCACTACTGGAGCTCTTGTTGGCCTCCCATATGTCCACACTAACTCTGCCTGATGCCTGTGCGCTGGAATCGGCATCTCTCTGTGCTGTCTACTCAACTCTCTCAGCCTAAGTTTGGAGGCTCTACTCTCTAAATTTAGAAGCTCCTAGTGTGCAAATGAGGATTGTGGTCCCCATGGGACCTATTTATAGCATCCCTCCCTCTTTCTGTTGTATTCCCCACCCCTGCTGCTTTTCCTTCTAAACCTGCTCACACACTCTTCTAGTCAAGCGTCAACCCCGTCCTTCTACCGCTTCCCTGTTCTCCCGCTCGAGGGGGCATACGCTGGGGCAACTACCTATACTGGGGCATCAAAAATTGTATCATACCTTCAACTATCATTTTCTTTGACACAACACTGTAAACTGCATTGCATCAAAGAGGGGCAAAATGTAGACACCCTAAAATGACCTTGTCGCCGCACGACTTGCATTTCGTCATTTCTTCCTAATCACCTGCATTTCAACATTAATTAATTAATCTAATTATTTAATTGATTTCATCTAATTCTTCTAAATCACATACTTTCAACATTAATTGAATAAATTCCCTTTATTTAATTAATTAAATCAAATTCCTCTATTATTCTTCCACAATTAAATAATTTTAATTATTTAATTAGATAATTATCTTCTTTCCAAATCTCAAGTCTCCATTAATTAAATTAATCCCATTATTTAATTAATTCATCACAAATTCCCTCTTATCCAAACAATTAAATAATTCCCAATTATTTAATTAAATCAAATTCGTTCTTCCAAATTTGAATAAATCAAAACAAATTTATTTAAATTCTCTCAATCTCTAAAAATTAAATACAATCAAATATTTTATTTATTCTTCCAAATCATGCACAACAATTAAATAAATTTATTTATTTAATTTGCTTTCTAATCTACAAATATCTTTCAAATCTTCTAAAAATAAGCATTCTTCTCCATGCACACAAAATTAAATAATTTATTGTTTAATTTCTCTCAAATCATGCAAAAGTAAATCTTAAGTTGAGTTATCTATTCACTCAACCTTGTTTTTATCAATTTCTCTTAAATTAGAAAAAAGCTTTCTAATTTATGAAAAGCATGTCTTATCTTTAGAAAAGAAAGTGATTAACTCAAATAAAACAGCTTTTGTGTGACACTTGTCTTCTTCCTATTCGTTGCACGTTCCTCAACTGTTCTCCTCTGTTGATTCTTCTAAATTATCTGGACCGTTGATCAATCTTTGTTGAAACCTATATAAACCCCCCTCATCACCTTCACAAAACTCTCTTCGATCACTTATTCTCAAGCATACTTAACAGTGCTTTGAGCATACATCGCATCGATTGAGCAACTTCACAATCTTTTGACATTGATCTTTGAGCACACTACTTGCTTGTTGCATCCATGGTTTTGTAATACTATTGAGCAATCCACATCTATTCAAAGGGAACAATAAAAATCTCGGTAAAAGCTTTCATATTTCATGGATTATTATTAATGGCTTTTATTCAGATTGGTTCTCTTTATGTTATTGGGTTTTTGATTTGTTTAGTTTAATTTAGTCATTTTTCCTCATACACAAGAAGAAGACATCATTGACACATTCCTTAACACTACTCTCCCATCCCTTCCTGCTCTCCCTGGCTAGGATGAAGCATTGGGTGATGCAGATTCCCTTTGTGAACATTTACTTCAACCTAGTGAAACTGACACTTTACTGACTAATGTTCAAACACTTCTCAACTACATCATAAACAAAGAAACAACTCATACATACCTTGGAAAACAACAAAAACTCACACAATATTAAAGACCAAACTATTCCTCATAATCAAGGTATTCCAACACCCTATATATGGACTAAAATGGGCACTTTTTAGATTCCTCAACAACCTCACTCAATTGGAATGGATATTATTGAAGCTCCTGCATTAACCCGTTGAATTGACATGGAAAACCATGAGATTCCTTCCACACCATTGTTAATAGATACCTTTCCATTGACAAATCCTACAATTGTCCCCCCACAAGCTCATGAAAATGTGGATTAGAGAAGAAGAGATAAAGCTTTAACCATCAAAGTAAAGATCAAGATCAAGGATGACCGTTAGCTTGGTTGTCCCTATAGGTAATTATTCCTAACCCTTTACCTCCATGTTGTGCTTCCCTTGTAATGTGCTATGTGTTGTTTAGGCCTCCTAGGATGACCCTTGATTCTCTTGTAAGGTCAAGGATACTGGGAGACTGCTTCTATTGTGACTATTGGGGTGAAATATTGTCCTCCTTCTATACTATTTCCATATGTTTTAAAGACCTTTTCTATATGGTTCTGCAAAGACTTCACATACATTATATCTATTTTATGTTGTTTCATATGTATACTTTTCAAAGACTTAGACCCTATGCTGATAAATGAACTCAGGTGGTTATATTATCAAATTGATGATTTGAATTATTAATATGTATGAAATATAGATAGGATTTCATAAGTTTATTATGAGAGGTTGTTATGTTTTTGCTTTCAAAATAGCTGTTACTTTGTTACAATTATTAGTTATCCCAGACATGTTATAATTTTGAATAAGATCTAAAGAAGATTCTATCTTAGATATGATTTGAATTCAATTGTATGTTATGGGATGTGTAAAGATCTGAAGTAGATTTAATCTCCAGGAAAAGTGAGATAGTTCCCTGAGTTGGCCACTCAAGGTACTAACTCTCACTTTGCATGTTTTCTTATTTATTTCTACATTCTTAGTTAATCTATTTTATTCCATCTTCTGTGTTATATTGTAAGCAAGTAGGAACTATTGATTGATATTTTCCAGTAGTTGTGATTCATGAGTAAAGTGCACATTTTTAATCCTCTGGAGGTTAGTGTTAGCCTTTTCATCATTTCTGAGTTGTTAGATTAAAACTATGATTTTTTGTTAAATATGGTTATCTTCAGTTTCTGCTGAAGGTACCGTAGCAACTGGAAATTTAGATTGTTTTGCTGATTTCCATTTCCATTTACTATTTCACATTTTTGTGCATTCTAGTAAGTAGGACTAGGTAAAATAGGATTAACTTAGATTATAAATGAGTCTTGAAGGCATAGATAGTGCAAGCATCATCACAAGCTTACACTCCTCGGTTAATAATTCAATGTAGGAATGCAATGATAGTGGACTATTCAGTTAGGTTAAACCCTAAATTTTATTTAAGTCTACAACACATTAGTTTTTCCTCAAGAGTTTCCTAGGACATGCAGGTTACTACAGAAGGTTCATTCAAGATTTTAGCAAGATTGTTGCACCTCTATTTACTCTATTAACAAAAGACAGTGAATTTGAGTAGACACCAGATTGTCAGACTTCTTTTGAAAAGATGAAAACCTCCTTGACACAAGCTCTTGTACTTAGAGGACCAAATTGGACCTTACCTTTTCACATCCATACTGATGCATCAAATTTTACAATTGGTGCAATTTTAGGACAACAAGAAGGATCCAAGGAATATGCCATTTATTATGTCGGTAAGAATCTGCAAGGAGCTAAATTGAATTATACAGTGACAGAGAAAGAGATGCTAGCAGTTGTTTATGCCATAAATAAGTTTAGACACTACATAACTAGTTACAAGGTCTTCATCCATGTAGATCATGCAGCCATCAAATACTTGATGAATAAACCTATAGTAGGTGGTAGACTTGTAAGGTGGTTATTGTTGTTGCAGGAGTTTGACATTACAATTGTTGACAAACCAGGCAAAGCCAATGTTGTTGCTGATTTTCTGTCCAAACTACCTACACAGTCTTTAGATGGAGTGCTTGATGATTCCTTTCTTGATGAGCATTTATTTGATCTCACTACATACACTCCATGGTATGCAGATATTGCTAATTATTTGGTTACAGGGTAAATTCCAAGATATTTCTCCCCAAGGGAGAAGAGGCAGTTGGTGCATAAGTGTTTTTCTTACTCCTGGATTTTTGGATTTCTATTCTACACTGGACTGGATAATATTATGAGAAGATGCATCAGGGAGGATGAAGTATTTGATATAATGAAGGCTTCTCATGATGAGCCTTGTGGAGGACATTTTTTAGCGAAGCGGACAACTTTTAAAATCCTCACCACAGGTTATTATTGACCAATGCTTCACAAAGATATTATCAAGTACACTAGGAGCTGTGATAGATGCCAGAGAATGGGGAGACCTACTAGAAGTGATGAGATGCCTTTGTAGCCACAACTCTCACTAGCTCCTTTTGACAAGTGGGTTTTGGATTTTGTGGGGCCTATATCTCCTTCATCAAACAACAAAGAATATATCCTAGTATGTACAGATTACTTACCTAAATGGGTAGAAGTGAAAGCATTACAGTTTTCCAGAGATGGCAATGTGGCCAAATTCTTGTATGAAGACACCTTCACCAAGTATGGTGTTCCAAGAGAAATAGCAACTGACCAAGGACCACAGTTTACATCTGATTTAATAATAAAATTAGTTGCAGAATACCAGATAAGGCATAAGAAATCCACACGCTACCATCCACAAGCAAATGGTCAAGTAGAAGTTACTAATAGAGAAATTGAAAATGTCCTAACCAAGACAGTGTAGCTTCACTAAAGAGATTGGGTTTCTAGGCTACCTGAAGCTATTTGGGCATATAGAACAACTTGGAAGACAACTACAGGGTTTACACCTTATGAGCTAGTCTATGGGAAGACTGCAGTTCTTACTATTGCATTTGAGCATAAAACCCTAAGGACAGCAATGGGCCTCGGAATGGATTTGACCACTACACAACAGGAAAGGCTACAACATTTGAATGCCTTGGATGAAATGAGATTGGAAGCTATTCATCATACAGAGGTCAGATAGAAGCAAAGGGCAAAATGGCATGATAAATATATCAAAACAAAGGAATTCACTACAGGAGACTGGGCACTACTTTATGATTCAAGGTATAAGGACTTCAAGGGCAAGCTTCAGTCATGTCGGTTAGGTCCATATGGAATCCAACAAGTTTTTCCTAATGGTGCAGTTCAACTGCAAACTATTGATGAAATTTAGTTTTCACTATTGGTCAATGGGCATAGGTTCAAATTGTACAAGAAGCCACTCCAGCGAGATGACTTTCTGGTATCTCTATCTGTTCAGTATGCTCCTCCTAATACTACTGATTCCAATGTTGTGGCACCAAATGATGCTGATTTAGATGCTGTGACACCAGATGATGCTAATTTAGATGTTGTGACACCAGATGATGCTGATTTAGATGTTGTGACACCAGACAATGCACATTCTGATGCTGATATAGTAGCAATGTCTAATGATTTGGAGGTTGAGTTGCAATACTCAACCCCTGTTGCTAACAATTAAATTTCTTTATTGTTCCCACATGCACACACTGCACAATTTCCATGGTTACAACTTGATATCTCTGTCGGGACCTATTTTTCACTTCTTTAGTCGGGACCTGCCTCAGCTGGGACCTATTCTATTATGTTTACATTTACATAGTTGGGACCTATGTTGCAGGCACCTGTAGCAACACTAGTCTACTATTCTGTTCCATTTCTCAGTGAACACTACCTCAATTCTCCTGCCCATCCCGTCAACCCATATTCCTTTCAAAAGAATCCATGTGTCACTTCACATTATGAGTGGTACTTCCATCCGCCATCTTGCACTCTTCCATTATCACTATATAACCGTACATCCAACTTCCCATTTGCTGCATGTATACTCTATCACCTCACTAGTGTTAGTCACAACTTCTGACGTATGTTAATTATTTCATTTCGCTATATATGTACAATCAACACCTTTTTATTAATACGCCTAGATTTCTTTATTTATTTTCATGTTTATTCATAATCTATTTCATGCATGCGATGTATATTTCCACCATTTATTTTTATCACTCCTTCTCTGTATGTCACACCTGCCATATGAAGTGTGGTCACTTCATCATTAATTTGGGGGGAGGGGTTTCTTTTCAAATGATTGTCATTTAATCATTGTTGCCTTCACATTTTTGCCTTTCAAAACCTTGTTTAAAACCCTGCCTTTGAGAAAACTAGACAAACACTCTGCGCTATGAACTCACCTCTATCAAAACAATGAATTAATATCCTGAGAAGTTATGGAGTTATAGTGGAGAAGTAGGAAAGAGAAATATTGAAAGACTAGTTTTTCAGGGTGGTGAGCTAAAGCAGTATAAATTCCTCTGTCAAAACAATGAATTAATATCTTGAGAAGTTATGGAGTTATAGTGGAGAAGTAGGAAAGAGGCAAATTGAAAGACTGGTTTTTTAGGGTGGTGAGCTGAAGCAGTAGAAATTGGTTAGTTGACATTGTGTAAAGAATTGACATTGCAGAGTTCTAATTCACAGTCTTAATGGGAGAAGACTTAATCAGAAGGGAACCCTCAACACACAAGGAAATATTGGAGGATGTGTTGGTTCTTCCACTTTTTACTAGAGTGGGTTGGCTTGATTACTTCCTCAAATTGACAGAATATGATGACGACATGGTACAATAATTTGCACTTACTCTGCAATGTGATGAAGCAATGGTTAGAGGGTTGATAGTAGATGCTTCCAAGCTTGCAATTGCTCAAGTTTCAAGATTGCCTAGATCAAGGTCTGAGTATCCAATCAAGGTTGATGTAGCTGCAGCCAGAGAAGAGTTTTTGGAAAGAGGTGAACACCTAGATTCTACCACACAAGGTACCAAACGATTATCTCTTCCATATTTTTAGGGGAAATGTGCTTTCTATATTATCAAATATATCACTTGTGATGGTAGATATAATATGTTGTATACTGCACATCTTAAACTACTCAACCATTTGAGACATGAGAAACTTGCCAATGTTCCCAATTATTTGTATTGTATGCTAAGATGAATGTCTTCAGAGTATCAGAGGCAACAAGCAAACTCAACTCTTTCTCACCATTGTTTAATAGCTTTGTTAGTAAAAAGGAGTTTAAGGATTCAGTACCCACAGATTGAGTGGGAAGCTTTTAAACAATGTGTAGACATCTCAACACTCTTGGAAGCACTAGAGCCAGAGGAAGATATTCTGCATAAAACTGAACCCCCTATTGATACTGAGTAGGAAGAAACACAACCTGAGAACATTCCAGAGTTTAGACCTGTATCAATTGAAGAGCCCTCAACCTCTATTCCTAAAACAAAAAGAACCACTTCCTCAACATCTAGGAAGAAAACAAAGAGTCGGAGGGAGAACAACAAGAAGAGGAAAAAGGTAGAAAATCATGAGACAATTACTCCTAGACGATCAGGGAGGTTGAGGTAGCAAGGTGTTAAAGAGAAAATTGTTGAGAACCCTAGAGAAGAAGACAAAAATAAAGGCTAGTAGGATACTGATCCAATTCCTCTAGATCTAGATTCAGATGGAGGAGAAAATCCTCTTGAGGATGCTTCTGCAAATGCCTATGCAACTGATAATATGTCTGCAAGAAAAAGAAGGTAAAATTCTTCTTTTGATTCTGAACCAGAAGATTTGTTTATTGCTAGAAAAATAGGAAAACCTATGCTAGATGACTCTGCTAAGGAAATATTTGATGCCCCTGAAAAAGGGAATGATGAAAATCTTGGAAGTGAAAAGGAATTGATAGAAGACAGAGATATTAGGAAGGAGTTGCAGGAAGCCCTAGACAGAACAAGGCAACTTGAGGAACAAGTAAGGGGTTATGAAGAAAGAGATAGAGAAAAGGAAAAGAGGATTCAAGAGTTGGAGGAAAAGACCCAAACTTATGGCCACGGCTCTAATTTAGATTTGTTAGCATAGCTGGCCGAAAATAAAACAAAGATTGAGGAAGAGGTAGTACTTACTCTCCAGCCTCCTGTGGTAAAAACCCCAACATACCATACTAGATTGTCCTTGGGTTTTGAACTGATGAAAATAGGCAAGAGAAAGGAAACTAGGAAAAAGAAAAGCATAAACTCAATGAATCTATTGTAGAAAGGATTTGAAGATTAAACAGTTAGAGCAAACACTGACAGAGGTTATTGAAAGGCCCAAGCAGATTAGGGATGCAGACCTCCATCAAGAGTGTATGCATTGTTTTTGAAGGAAAAATTTCTCAGTTTTCAATTTAACAGGTTTATCAATGATCAACCTGACTTGCATTCAAGATTTATCTTTTGTAATTACTTCAAAGAGGTCAGCCTAGAAGAACAAGACCAGTTGTGTGAGTATTACCTACACAATTATATAATGGATGAAGATACACAATGGAATCCATGTATTTATGTTAGAGACCTCCAGGTCAGGGCATTGATGTCATATTTTAAAAATGAACAACTCAAAGGGTTATTGATGGACCAATATGAAGAATAGGAAAAGAAAGTACCATTGCAACTGAGGAAGGAATCCTTGGAGCCTGAAATCATCTTAACCCAATGGTTGACATTGTTGTCTCATAAAGGACCAGGTAAGGTGATAATGGATTTAAGACTTAGGGACTACAAAAGAATACAGAGGATCGCAGTATCTGTTATCCAAAATTGTCAGAGGTATGCGCAGAGTAGATGGGACAGCTTAACTCCAGAGCTACAAAGGAAGGAACCCCATTCTATCCACAATTTCATGAATATGCTTGAGAGATTGTGCAGATATATCCAGCTATCAGAATAGAGGGGAGTATCATGGTTACCTCTTACTTATCAGCCTCCTATACTTCTTTATCCAGTGCCACATTGGATAGGAGGGAAAAGTGAGCAGTGTAGGCGTGCTAAGCAGATCAGGATGGAAAGACTTGCAAACTCTAATGGATTCTACCTCAAACAAGGAAAAGGAGTTATAGAGGACACAGACCTCAGAAGAATTACCCTGCATTATAACCTTTTGCCATAGGAGTCTAGTTCTTTAATTTTGCTTAGGGACAAGCAAAAGTCTAAGTTGGGGGAATGTTGGGATGAAATATTGTCCTCCTTCTATACTATTTCCATATGTTTTAAAGACCTTTTCTATATGGTTCTGCAAAGAGTTCACATACATTATCTCTATTTTATGTTGTTTCATATGTATACTTTCCAAAGACTTAGACCCTATGCTGATAAATGAACTCAAGTGGTTATATCATCAAATGGATGATTTGAATTATTAATATGTATGAAATATAGATAGTATTTCATAAGTTTATTATGAGAGGTTGTTATGTTTTTACTTTCAAAATAGTCGTTACTTTGTTACAGTTATCAATTATTCTAGACGTTATAATTTTGAATAAGATCTGAAGAAGATTCTATCTTAGATATGATTTGAATTTAACTATATGTTATGGGATGTGTAAAGATCTGAAGTAGATTTAATCTCCAAGAAAAGTGACATAGTTCCCTGAGCTGGCCACTCAAGGTACTGTTGGTCATGATGTTCAGTCATTCACAAACATAGAATAAAAGTTACACAACAACCTTTACTCATCTTAAAAGATACGATGAATTCAGAGAATTCATGATCCCAAGTCTCCGTTGATTAGGTCTTAATCTACTGACGTTACTCAGTGGTTGATGTGTGTTGCTGTTTTCCATTCAGGGGCCTTACGTATTTCTGCAAAGTTCATCATCATTTCCCCAAATATCCTACTCTGTCTGTCTGCTCTGCATAAATCTCCAACAATTCTACCTCTACACTGTGAATTTAGTCAAATAATGTGCCTACAGGCTGATATTTGCATGATTTCTACCATTATTTATGATTCTTTGCATGATATTTTCAATACTACATGCATTTAACTCAAATATGCTAATGATTTTCAGTTACCTACGGGATTTCAGCATATTTCTGTTCTGCTTGTTATTTGTCATGATTTGCAGTTATGGTGATGAATTTATGAAATTAAAAAAAGGAACAGGGTTAAAGAATGAGATTCCCAAAACTACTTGACTTAGATCACTGATCCACATACAAGCTCCCATACATGCAATGAAAAGAAGGAAACTAAAATCATACTTCACCAGGACATTCCACAAATCCGCATGATCTAGTGCAAATCTTCAAAGGAAAAGTTGATAACAACATGTAATGAAATGAAAGTGCTTCCAGTTGAACACAGCATTCACCAGTACATATCCAGAAATCAACAGGAAGATTACGTAAAATTTACAATCAGGATGTAATCTGAAACTTCATATCCATTCAGTATGCTCAAGAACAGGTACATTTACAGTGATCTGAAGAAAGAACCTTGACATTTCAACAATTCTATCCTCATTAGTCTCAGTAATCCGATCTCCTAATTGATTCTACAGTAATCGGCCTTCTTGCCAGATATATCTATCTATCTTTTTTTACAGCTCAAGATCTGGCTCTTATATAGAACAAATGCCAGAAAACAGTTACAATGATCCAAGGATCAGGATCCTCTCATAATAATCAACGGTCCAGATGAAAAGCACATGCTTCGCCAGTTGGCAAATGTACAGCTGGCACAGAATATTCCAACATCTTTGATTTGATTCGGTCTCCAGCTGGCAAACAGCATATTTGACAATATCCTCCTCATTTCTGGTTCATGTTGCCTCCGTGTGTAACTTTGCAATTATCAGCTTCAGCTCTAACAGCATCATGACTTCCTGCAAGTAAACAGACAAACATTAAGTTCATCATCATGTGGATAAACAACAGGAAGTTAAACGTTTTATTAAACATGCCTCAAAAATGTGCAGCTACAGGCAATCGGGCTCCAAATTTCTATCGCTCTATTTTCCCGCCCATTTCCTTGTATATCGGGCTCAAATAATGATCATGCATCGCAACATATACAAGGAAAAAACTACCTTTAACCTTCCTTCGAATCCAGCTCTATATATGATGCATGTATGCATCGGCGTGACCACATACTGTCGAAATGACAATTTTACATTAGGTCGACGGTTAAACGTATACCGACGCCAAAAATCATGATGATGTCCATCCATCGGGAAGACATGTTCTATCGGCATGATAACTCAAGATAAGGCCGACAGCAAGACTTAAAACCTTCGTCCGCATGATATTTTGGAAATATGATGCTCCCCCTTCCGAATGTCCAGATGACGTCATCGTCATGTTTCGCTTCTGTATATTGGGGAAAAGAATGACATCATCATCATCATTATGTCGAAGGAAAATAGGAGGATATGAAATATGATCCTGCTGCTGAGGAATGGAATATGATGGTGACGTCATCGTCATATCTGAGCTTCATTAAAATGCAAAAGATGACGTCACCGTCATGTTTAGTTAAGATCAGGGGATAAATGTAATATCGGGTCACCTAAGGAAGATGATCAGGTGGTGAATGTAATATGACCCCTTTGTGGCCAAGGTAACCCTCTCGAAAGATCAGGATGATGATGATCATCAGGATATCTGGGGCTTTTGTTAAACTTAGAACATGACGTCACCGTCATATTCACGAACCGGGTCATGTTTTGGAAAAAATCCTGCCGAAGGGAAATGTGATGATGATGTCATCCTAATATTTGCTTCTTCGTTTATCAGATTGGGATGACGTCATCAGGATATTAGCAAAAGGTCATATTTCTTGGCAGGAGGACATTACGAAATATCGGGTAGACAAACAAGATCATGATGATCTTGACAACATGACAGGATAAAAATATGATGATCCTCCTCATCGAATATTATGATGATGATGCACCTGACTCATTTTTACCAAACCGCCAGAAAACAGACAACACAAGCCAAGCCAAAAAGTTGGGTCCCTGTTTTGATAAGTTAAAATGGGGCGTGTTGTGTAACCACACAACAGGTACTAACTCTCACTTTGCATGTTTTCTTATTTATTTCTGCATTCTTAGTTAATCTGTTTCATTCCATCTTTTGTGTTATATTGTAAGCAAGTAGGAACTATTGATTGATATTTTCTAGTAGTTGTGATTCATGAGTAAAGTGCACATTTTTAATCCTCCAGAGGTTAGTGTTAGCCTTTTCATCATTTCTTAGTTGTTAGATTAAAACTATGATTTTTTGTTAAATACAGTTATCTTCAGCTTTTGCTGAAGGTACCCATAGCAACTGGAAATTTAGATTGTTTTGTTGTTTTCCATTTCCATTTATTGTTTCACATTTATGTGCATTCTAGTAAGTAGGACTAGGTAAAATAGGATTAACTTAGATTAGAAATGAGTCTTGAAGGCATAGATAGTGCAAGCATCATCACAAGCTTACGCTCCTCAGTCGATAATTCAATGTAGGAATGCAATGATAGTGGACTGTTCAGTTAGGTTAAACCCTAAATTTTATTTAAGTCTACAACACATTAGTTTTTCCTCTACAATGACCCTTCTTCTATTTCTATCATCATTCTTCTATATTGCCTCTCCTCTATTTTCATTATTGTGTTTTGTGTCTTATGGACATAGCAATGTAGTTGGTGACTTGGGGGCACCCTCCTACATGACTGTCCTTAAGACACTTGTTTCTCCTCTCTTGATTTATTGTTTACCTTCTTCTAGTGGTTCTATCTAGCTGGAAGATGATGAAAAAAATATTATACTAATATGGACCTAGTGTCCCTTCGGCGAGAAATAAAAAAATGGACCTAGTCCATACATGACAACGGGGTTGATATATATTATCCGACACTTGGCTAGTAGAATCACTCTGTGTGCTATCTTGATGTTGTCTTATCGCACTTACAAAACATAACAATATTGTTGCTCAGTGTACTTTCCCTATCTTGGATCTTGCTTTGTTCAGCTCTCTATGTGAATGATTACATGCATTATTGTTTATCATGATTATATGGATGCTAACACCTTTTCTTGCGAGAAATTGCACATGTCACCTATGGCGATCATAAAGTGCATGTCACCTCTGGGGTACATGGGCTTTGTGAGATCTTGTGTTCCCTTGTGTGTTTTCTTCCTACCTTAACATGCTTGATATCGTTACATGATATCAACCACCTTAAGGTGGGGGCATATATAAGGTAAGCTATCTAATTTAGATGCTAGCAAAGTGCGTTTGTAAAACTTGAAATCTATTGCAATCACTTAAGCCCTCTATGGAAGTGGGATATCGTGCATATCCTTTGTACTTTAAGCCCTCTACAGAGGTGGGGATGGTCTATTTCTCAAAGATATTGCACATCCTATCATTTTCTAAAAGTCCTCTGAGTAGGTGGGGAGCAGATCTAAGACTATCCTAACCCTTAAGTGTGTCTTTGACGATTGTTGTCGTGAAGCCCAATCATTAGTGTGTGCCTGTAATGTGCCTGAGATGGCTACAAACCTAGCAATAGGTTTCTTCCATCGCTTGTTTATCGTGTTTTCTCCATGTCTTCCATGTGTGTGTGTATGGCATGTTTGTTCCCAAGCATAGTTTCAAGACTGGTGGCGATGAGCTCCTCCTATGCTTTGGGATTTGTATGGCATGTTTGTTCTCAAGTGTGGTTTCAAGACTGGTGGTGATGAGCTCCTCCTACACTTTGAGATTTGTTTTGCGTGTCTATTGCCCCTCATGTAATTTCAAGACTAGTGGCGATGAGCTCCTCTTGCATTTGTGTTGTGTGTTTACTTTCCTTGTACTTGCATTTGCATTCCATATATGAGAAAAAGAAAAGAATAATCACTGCATTCATTGTATTCGTAGTGTTTTGTGTGTCTTCAATGTTGTCTTTTCCGTATTTTGTGTGATTGTAACTATCTTCTCCATGTTTTACATGCTTGTTACTGTCTTCAATGTGTTTGGTGTGTCTTCACCATGCTTGGTGTGTTTGCTGTGTTTGTTGACCATACTTTAATGCATGTATTGACCTTGTGTTTATACATGCAATAAAGTGGGGGCTAAATGTTATGTCAGAAAATGTCCCCTTGGGGGCTTTTCCCTCTTAAGGCTTAGCTCCCAAGTCCTTAGATTGAATTTAGAGTATCTTGCATGTTAATTTTGACTCTCAATGAGAAAACCCTAAAGTCTTATGGGAAATAGGACCTAGGGGGTACCACTTTGATGATCCCTGAACAAAAATGGGAGGGTGGACTTGGGCGCTAGCTCCCTAGTTTAGCCCTATTTTGGGTTTGCCCTAAATTCAAATGTCAATTTTATGACCGTTATTTAGGTCCTATGCCGACATCTAAAGTTTCAATTACGAAATTCTTAGCGGGAATCTTTGTAGTTGCATATATAAGCATGATTAGTGTTTCATTTGCAAAGTAGAGATGGACATTGTGAACTTGTGACTTTATGTGAAAGTGATTCAAGGCATTCATTGTGTTGCAAAGCAGTATCTTGTTGTTATTGTGTTTGTATTTATAGATTTAACTCCATCTCCTCATGGCATGAAAGATCTTCTTCCTTCCATGAGATCTACACTTCAAGGTGATATCAATGGTGTTTTTGATCATTTATCATTTAGATTTTGCCTCTATCCCACAAGGATATGCACTCTTATCTAACAACAGTGTTTGGAAGACTTGAATGTCTCTCCGGGGCTTAACTGAGGCAAGCCTCTAAACACCACAACCCCCTCCCACACTCCTTTGTGATTGCAGGATACAAGTACCAAGATTCACGGACTGGAGTTGCAGAAAGGAGGTTGCAGATGATAAGGATTCAGGATCTGAAAGAAAGAAGATAAAGTTCAATATTTTGGGACAAGGGCGCTAGTCCCTGTGTCCTCCACTTTTCTGGGATTGAAACAGTAGATATAGTACAGATCAGTGTCGGAAGGAGATTCAGATTCCATGATGAAAACTATACCTTGGACTAGGGTGCTAGTCCCAGTGTCCCCGACTGTTTCGCATTCCAAACTTGAAAAAATAGTGAGTTAACAATCTTTGTCCTTCTCCTTAGTCTGAAAGGATTTGTCATAATTCATTAATTTGTTTACTGTTTTACACATTTAGGGTTTTAAGAGTAATTGAGCATTAAATTTAGATATTGTTTGATACATCTGAGCTTCTGCATCATTCCAAGAGGTAGCCTAACCTAATAGGTGAATGCTCTCACTTAGTGGAGATTCAACTTGGTTGATATGCCCTTGAATTGTTGATGAGAAGGGAGGATTTTCCTTTGAAACCTAAATCAACCACACATTTCAACATTCCCCTTTTCATATAAAACAGTTTGATCTAGTTAGTGTATAATTGATTAGGCTTTCTTTTCTTATATAACAATGCACTCTACCACATCCATCCTCTTCATTCTTGGACCTGGGATTTGTAACCATCATCAAAATCTTGATCATCATGTGGACCTATCTGAATCTATCCAACCTGTATTCAATTATCCATTTTGATCCATCAACATTAATCTTGATCTTGTTAGTCTATTGATTTTTCATCTAACTCTATATTCTCTCGCCCAGGCAAATGACAAATGTAACCACAGTTGAGCCAATAGTAATGGTATTTTACCACTAACTCTTTGCTTATTTTACAAGGTGGCAGCTACCTTCTACTGATATTCAATGAATCAAAAATCTATGATGCTTTTAACCGAAAAGAAAAAAAAAGGAAATGCTTTTAATGAGAAAGATTTGATAGGAGATTTGCACATAAATGAACTAACCAATACTCACAGAAGCTCAAAGACTTCGAGCAATAACAATTCAAAAAGAAAATATTTTGAATTATAATAATCACAACATATCCATTCAAAGATAGATACCTACACTAATGAAATCACCAATTGAATTCTCCAACATAAAGAAATATCACCACAATATGGCATTGACATAAGATGAATGATAGCTCAAACACTATAACACAAAGATCATATATGCTTGAACCATTACAACTGCGTATCTTTTCTATATATTGAAATTGATTGAAATCAAAACAAAACATATGAGATTTCTAACTAAATTGAGAAAAACAAAGTTTGCCGAACCAAAAAGATCATTCCATTGTCTTCCCATTACATATTTATAACCATGAAATAATAACTGTCTTTTTAAAAGATGAACGGTTTCTTGAAGACAACCATTTTTATAAAGTAAAGTCCTTTAAAGTATAGCTAGATAACAAAGAAAACATAAAGAAACAAATTCAATTCACCACCCCTTGATCTTCCTTAGGGTCTTCAACGCTCTCCACTGCTTGATCTTCTGCCATCTTTTCTCGCACCTTCAACTTCAACTCGTTTTCCCAATACTTAGTAATGATGGTCATAATACTTTTATTCCGAGGGACGGTGGTGTTCTACAAACTTGGTTCTGAACTTTTCAAGTTTTTAGCTACTTCCGCATTAGTTTCCTGTATCATTTCATCCCTATTTTTATAACCATTAAGATAAACTTGCATATAGCCTAACTTGCTCAAAGATTCACCAGAAACAGTCTTAGGATCAACAAGTTGACTATAAAGTAAATCTTTGATCTCTTTCTTGATATCTTTGGGATTGCGTAGGTTTTCTCTGAAGTCATCCAGAATATTCACTTCAAATGTATTACAATACCTTTGAATGCCAATCATTAAATCCAAGTATTCTTACAGAGATTTATTGATATGATCAATAAGATTATCATACATGTTGAGATTCCATTCCAATGAGTTGACCCAAAATGGGTCAATTTCACAAGAATCATTGGCCAGATTTTCTTTTGTAAGTGTTATGGCATCTAGGGCCGCTAACTCAACTACTTCCCTATTCCTTTCTCACATGTTGAAGCTCATTGATCAATTATTTTCTCTTATTGTGTATGAGAGCATAACTTTGTAACATCTTAGTCAGGAAGAACAAAATATCACAAGACAATTTTTCAACCCATTCATTGGCATCCCTAGCAAAATTTTGATTCTTTTTTATTTGTTTGACAGTATTTTCATCGATCCCGATGACTTCTGAGTTGGGAGTTTCTTGAGAAGAGGGTGCCACTATTGAATGAATGAACTGGCTCAAAGACAAGATTTGAGATTGGAGTTTTACATTTTTCTTCCTCTCCTCCTTGGCTCTTTTAATCAAAGCGTTGATAGAATAATTAGCATGATATGACTCTCCTTCAAGAGTGGAAGGGCCCAAGTTAATATGACTTATTTTATAATCTGCCTCATTTATGTCATTTTCATCCAAATATTTAATAGGATTAGCAACCTCTAACACCTGGTGGCTAGAAGTAGAATCATTAATCATCCTAGACATTCTCCTAGCCTTCTTAGGCTTTGAAGTTCCTTGTAAAAACATAGCAACAGTGTCAATTCCTTTGGCCACAGTGGGAACATTCTTTCTCTTTTTCTCCACCACCTTTTTCAACTAGCTAGGGGAAGAAGTCACAATGGTAGAATTCACATTATCAGGCACAGTTCTATTTACCTCCTCCAATGGGGAAGTGTCAGGAACTTCTTCATTGTTCGGTGAAGAGGATACATCAAGAAAATTAGGAAAAGAACTATCATTCACAATTGAGTCAAAAATGGAGTCAGGGTTCACTACTACAGTCTAAACACTCTTTTTCCTTACAAGGGGGCTATCTGATTCACAAACTATTTTCAATTTGAGAGCATCATTTGGCCTCTCACCATCACCTCTAGACTGTGAGTTGGAAATAGATTGTGACATATCAAGTGGTCGTGTAGAACTTTGCATAGTAGGGATTTGTACTATTTTCTACCCAGTAGCCCTTGAGCCTCCTGACTCATGAGGTGAACCTACATGCCCACGCCATTTACCAGCTAACCAATCCTTAGTCCTTTTAATCACTGGTGCAGAACGAACATGAATATCCACAATCTCCTTCTCAGACCAATTTATTTGGGGAAGGGGTTTTGACAACAAATTTTGGTACTCCACATCAATCACTTCAGAATCCTCCTTGGCTTTTTTTGGAATATGAAGAGGTAAACCAAAGGCTCAGATTTGACTGATGGTAACTCTCATGTAACTTCTCCTCATAACCTCATGGTCATCTACACAGTCTTCCCAGAAATCTTCTAGGCTCGAATGATGTTCATATGAGCTAGAGCCATAAAAGTTCTATTTTACATAGTTTTTACTATCAAAGTGTTGCCTTAAAGAAAAAGAGTGGAGCTTAAACCTTGCTAGTGTATACTCAGCTCCTTTAGCCGCATCTTTATTTTTGCAAGAACAAACTAACAAAGACAATGGGAATGTGTAGGCCTTCTTCCTCATACTCTGATATTTAGCATTTACAGCTGTCATTTGCTTACAAATTTCTAGAAAAACAATATAATCACTGGGGTACCGAGGCAACTTGGTTGGGGCTGATTCATAACCTCCCAGTCTCAGATAGGTGAATCTATCAAATTGAATGTAGAAACTCCCAAATTGCATAATTAGTGATGCAGCCTCAGGGGAAACTCTCATTTTAGAATTACAATCCAATTTTCTTACCAGAAACATCAAAAGGCATCATTTACCTAGTGAAAGTCTTTCATCCCAACCTCCTTTGTGAACTGGGGAAAATAAGTGTACACAGGTGTATATGGGGTTAGAGACCCATGTGGCCTTAACGTGGCCTAGACAACCTCTCGACTGGCCAGAATATAAATCAAATAAGAGCACATATGAAATGCAGAGGTATTTTGAAACTTCAACAATTGCTCATTCAGGTGATGGCATAAAATTTTAGCCCAATCAATAAATTGGCCCTCACTACATATCAGCAATATAAAGTGGTACATCCAGTATTCAAAAGAACTAGCATCCTCATTACCCACCACCCAGTGCAACAGAGTGATAATAGCTAAAATTTCATCTTTAAAATGTGCTCTTTTAAGTGTGGAGGGTAACTGAGACTTACCTCTTTTCTCTGATTTTAGCCAGTTGCACGCAATGGAATTCTTGCACCAGTCTTCATTTTCTGCGAAGAATTCTACACCCAGGGCCACAGACATCTCTTCATAATTTTCCTGCCTCAAAATCTTCAATGCATGAGAAATAGACTCAGGATCAATTCTTGCAACCACCGCTCCTTCCTTGGTCTTGATTTCTAAGGTTTCAGGGTCATATGTTTCAACGCATGCAACAATTAAATCTACACAACACACTAAAATAGGGAAACCTGTTGCATGAGCTAGACCACTCTGTAGAATCTTCTCTACATATGGTGACCTGTCTTCCTGATGTAGACGAGACCAAAATTCTACCAAGTCTATGTGTCCAAGCTCCATGTCCTTTACTTTAGACCAATTGTTCTCAATTCCAGAGTGGGAGGAAACACCCTAAAATTTGAATTTCATCACAATGACAAAATACTAGAGATAATAACAAAACACAATGGATATGACAATTTAGATAAGGAGGAAAACAAGTAAAACACTTAGATAATTTTGTTGTAAGAGTGAAATGATGTGTAGTTATGGTGCTCTTTTCATGCTTTAAAATGTTCAACTGACGTGGTACCTTTCCTACGCCTTGAGAAATTAACCCAAAGATTTGCTCATTTCCCAAAAAATTCTATAAAGGACATTTCATGTCTGCAGCTTACACAGTTTTAAATGACTGTTAATTACCTTGGGTTTTGTTCCATTACTTAGCCATCGCTAGATCGCTAGAAGTAAGAACTCCGGAACCTCAAGTCATCGGTTTTAAATTTTGAAGAACCGGCGACAAGGTGATAACAAAGGGAATTAAGTGGGTTACAAGACATAATACAAGGAGTGCGGGGTCGCGAGGTCACAAGGTTCAAAAACTTTAGAACCTAGCAATATGGTTAGAAAACTTGGAGGAACATGGACTGAGTTAGAAAACCTAAAATATCAGTGACTTCAAGGATTTTTGAAGGTGAAGAAACATAACTTTGGGGACTTAGAAAAATACAATTGCACAAGAACAAACAATCAAGATGAATGAGACCCAAATGCTAGAAAAGGGGGTAACAACTAGCTCTGAATGGGGACAAGGACCAATGGGATGCAGAGAATCTAGAAAAGCATGGCCTATAGCCTTATTCATTGGGTAATAGAGGAAAAGTAGCAAAATAAAGAAAATGAAAACTATAGTATAAGATGAAGACTCATAAGTTCTACCAGTCAAACAATTTTAGATCTTGCCCATTATAGGTGAGAGGTAAAGAAGTGCCATCTGGATATTCCAATAAAAAAGAATTATCACCAACAACTTGCTTGATTAGGAAAGGACCCTTCCATAATGAATCAAACTTTTTATGTGCACCCTTGGGTCCTTTCCTTTTATCCCATAGAAGTACAAAATCTCCAACTACGAACTTTCTCTACCTAACTCTTTTATCAAAAATTTTCTTAACCATCTATTGGTGTTTGGTGATTCTATCCACAACTATTTCTCTTTCCTCTTCCAATTTATTCAGGTACATAATTCTCTTCTCCAAAGCAAACTGAAATTCTTCATTTTCTATAGCTTTTTGTAAATTCAGAGCTGAGAGTTCTAGAGAAATAGGAATAGTATTGTCAATGCCATAAACAAGTTGGAAAGGAGACATACCTATAGCTCTTTTGTAAGTGATCATGTCCGCCCAGAGAGCATCATACATCTTCTTATGCCATCCTCTTTGTCCTTCATCTACCAGTTTCTTAATGATTGAGATCAAATTTTTATTGCTAGATTCAGCTTGTCCATTGCCTTGAGGATAATAATCAGATGAATGTCCTAGACTAATACCATATTCATAAAAGAAAAGAGTAATCTCAGAAGATGAAAAAGAGAGCATTATCTATGATTATCTTTTTTGGAACACCAAATCTTACTATAATGTTTTCTTTAAAGAAATTGCATACCACCTCTGAAGTAGTCTGTCTCACTGGGATGGCTTCTACCCATTTGGTAAAGTAATCCATGGAAGTAAGAATGTGTGTATGCCCAGCACTTGAATTAGGATTGACAGGACTGATAAAATCTAGAGCCCATTGTTGGAATGGCTCATCAATCACCACAGGTTTCAAAGGTAATGCTGCTAGATGAGGGTGACCGGTAAACTTGGCACATTTTTCACATTTGGACACCCATTATTGAGCATCTCTAAACATACCTGGCCAATAAAAACATTGTCTTAAGATTTTGAAAGCTATCACAAATGCAGAAAAATGCCCACCACAAGCTTCATCATGGAAGGCTTTCAGAAGTTTCCTTTGTTGTTCCTTGTCGACACACCTAAGAAATGTCCCATCGACCCATTTTTTATATAAATATCCTTCCCAAAGAACGTACTTACTGGATTTGAACTTTAGGTTTCATTTTTCTTTGGCTGATAAGTGAATAGGACAATCACCATAAGTTAGAAAGTATGAGATATCTGAAAACCACTCATCCACTATACTGGTAAAAAGGACCAGAGGCACTTGCTTGTCATTGGTGATTTTATTTTTTGCAATCAGTCTACATAGACCTTTGCCTCTCACTAGATTAGTAGGTTTAACGTCTACATCATATTCTTGAACCTTTGCTATCCAAGCCCCCAATTTGTTACATCCAGTTTCTTGCTGTGTAAGGATACTTTTAACAGTAGTTTCAGGAACAAAAACAATGATATGTGAATGCAGGATGTAGAACCTGAAACTTTTTAAAGATCTAACAATAGCGTAGGCATGCTTTTCAAAAGGTGTGTACTTAAGCTCATAGTTTTTGAGAGGGGTACTCATAAAGTATGCTCTGATGCATAGCAATACACAATAAAGTCTTTATTAAAATCAGGACATACCAGTGTAGGTGAATTTTCTATAGCCTTTTTTATATCTTCAAACGCCTTCTTTCCCTCACTGCTCCATTTGAAAGCTGGGTGATTTTTCATCATTTCAGCTATGGGCTTTGTCAACTCAGTGAACTCAGGTACAAACCTCCTCAGGAAGTTCACTTGGCCAAAGAAAGATCTAGTGCTATCCTTATTCATGGGCAACCCCAATTACATGATTGCTTTCACCCTTTCTGGATCAACTTTAACCCCATCTTTTGAGACAATGTGTCCCAAAAGCTTACCTTCTGTGACAGCAAAAATGGATTTCTTGGGGTTTAATGAGATCCCTTATTCTCTACAATGCTATAATACAATTTCCAAATCATGTATATGATGTTCCCTTTTCTTTGAAAAAACTGTCAAATCATCTAGATACACCACGATGATTTTATTTTTCAAATCCCCAAATGAGAAATCCATAACCCGCTGAAAAGTAGCGTCTGCATTGATGAGACCAAATGGAATTCTATTGTAAGAAAACACACCAATGGGGGTGGTGAATGTCATTTTGTGTTGATCTTATGGAGTCACTTAAATTTGATTATAACTAGAGAAACCATCTAACATGGACATCATTTCAGAACCTACAACTGTTTGTAGAATGTGATCCATAATAGGTAGTGGATAATTATCCTTTAATGAAGCCTGATTTAGGTCCCTAAAGTCAATGCAAATCCTTATCTCTCCATTTTTCTTCCTGACAGGAACTATGTTTGTTACCCATGTAGAATGATGGATTGGATAGATAATCTTAGCTTTCAACATCTTATCTATCTTGTTGAAGATGGCCTCCACCACTTTTGGGTTGTAAGTTTGTTATTTTTTCCTGTAAGGTGCAATGCCAAGTTTCAAAGGTATCTTATGTTGTAATTCTCCATTCCTAAACTTTTTCAAGTCAGCATAACACTATGCAAAGACATCCTTGTATTTTATTAGCAAGGAAATCAATCTTTCTCTTTCTTGGGGAGAGCAGCATTTCCCTATGCACACTATTTTAGGCTCTTCATCTATGCCAATATTGACATGGTCATAATCAGTGGATGATTCAACATTGACCTTATTCTTTCATTTCAAGTACTGATCATGTTTACTGAACAAATCTTCTAGAGAAACCAACCCCTTAAGGATTTTATTTCCCTTCAATTGAATCATTTTAGACCTCCCTTCCCCATGTGTATTAATGTATCCATCAGTAACATCATTGCTCACATTATCACTTCCTTCAAAGAAAATGTTAGCAAAAGCTTCAACCTTCTCGAGGAATGAAATAATCTGCTTGTCACTATCGAACACTTGCCAATGGTTTACATTATCAGGGACACTGGGGTAGTATATCAGCTCAATCCTATAAGGTTTATCTTTAAAATCGGGATGAGGTAACAATAAGGATGTAAAAACAGCCAACGAATCAGCTCTTGTGTTAAGGTCCCTAGGCATTGCTTCAATAGAAAAAGCATCAAAATCTTCAATATAATCCCAAACTCTATTTCTATAATGTCTCAGTCTACCATTCTTTAGAGAGTATTGTTTCCTGACCTACTTAACTATCAACTCTGCATCCCCTCTGGCTTTCAATTATTTTATGCCCCTTTCCTTAGCTAAGATTAAGCCAAGCAGAAGATCTTCGTACTCAGCAGTATTGTTGGTGTTCTCAAATTCAAGCTTGTAAGCAAAGGGAAAGATATAACCATCTGGAGAGATTAGAACAACTCCTGCTCCAGAACCAACATGAGAACAACTTCCATCAAATTCTAGTGTCCACAACTCATTCTAGAAATTAGGGCTAATAAGGCTTGAACATTCTCCTTCTATGGAAGTACACATATAAGTGCCTGGTCCAGTCTCAACAAATAGGTTATCTGCCCTAGGATCTCCAGACTTTAATATTGTGAACTTGGCCTTAGAATCTAGATTAAGACATACTTTCTTTCCCTCTAGTGGTATAAAAGCATTAGACCAATCCATGTGTATCTCCCCTCCCAAGTCTCTACAAAAACTCCTACTCAGAAGCATGCCATAACTAGCGGGAATATCAGAAATGAGGGTAGTTAACTTTAATCTTTTTTGGGGGAAAGAAGCTAAAGCAACTTGTGCATCTTTTATTTGTCCCAAAATTGGAACTTGTGAGCCATCCATTGAAAAGAATTTACCATGGGAAGGGGTGTAAGATAGACCTAAAGCTCTAGCCACTTAAGCTGGCATTACATTATCGAAAGCACCAGAGTCAATGACACAGTTACTCAATCTAAAACCAACTATGTAAAGAGACACATAAAACGGTTCTGGCTTAAAGAAAGGGTCTTGCTGTCCCAATTCTTTTTCATATAGATTATGGGGAACTTGTTCATCAATAGGTATATTGACTTCATTAGACACTTGGGCATTACTTTGAGATGGGGAGGGTTCCTGTTTGATATATTTCACTAGTCGGTCTAGCTCGGATGGGTTGAGTCTAAGGTATTCAGCTTGGGAGATCTGAATTTTGGTATTCTCACATGACTCAATTATATCAAATGAACTAGTAACAATAGTATCAGGGAAAGGGATGGATGGTACCTCTGTAGACACGTTCTTGGAAGTAGTATTGTCAGGTTTCTTCTAACTAGAATCAGATTGCCTAGATAAAATGTACTTTGGAGTGAAAGATGAACCACTTGTTTGTCCTTTAAAGTCTACTCCTTTCTGGGCCTGTTGTCCTCTAGTGAAGACTGCACAGTTAGGATCAATCTCTATATAAGCATCTCCTCTTGCTTCAGCATCTGATTCATACTCAAAGAAATTAACACTTGCATCATAAGATGGGCCAGGTTCTTCTACATATGGTACTTCGGTTTGTTCATTGGTAGAAAGCATTTGCATGAATCAAACCATCTCTGGGCAAGTAGACCCATCATGATATGTAGTCAAATGAAAATTGCACATCATGTTACCTTTACTAGTAGAGGGAGTATTCTCAATAGCTAGTCTCTGTACGGGTCGAGTTAAAGGCAAGGTTTTGTTATGAACACCTTGATTGCCATAATCCTTCCGTGTTATATCTTGGTAAGGTCGCTAAAATTGTCCCTTTGGCATTTGCCTCTTTATGGTGATTATATCATTAGCCAACCTTTGTATAATTGGGTCAGTAGAATTTACATTAGAGGGTTTACCAGTTTGTAACTCCTTTTTCCATTTTCCTGCTATAATCAAATCATCTTCTATGGATATGGCCCTCTCTTGGGCTACATTTACATCAACTGCCCCCTCTCTTTTGATAGTGAAACTGACATCTAGCGGAAGAGTATTAATGAAGAAACATTTTAACAGGTTATCCCCAGGTCTCATGTTCTCTAGAATCCTATTACATAGCTTGTTAAATTTGGCAACGAATTCTCTCATGGGTTCTTGTATCTCTTTTTTCATTGTGGCTCACTATGTAACCAAAGTTTGTTCATTCTCAGCAGATTTGAATCTGCTTTCAAACTTTATTTTTAAGGTATCCCAACCATTAATAGAGCCATTAGGAAGATGATAAAACCAATCAGCAGCAACATCAGTTAGAAATTCTACAAAAAGTCTTACAATGACATCTTCATGTTGTACAACAAGAATAGAAGAGGCGGCAAAAAAGACTTGCATAGGTTCTTCTGGGGTGACTTTTTCATCTCCTCTGAATTTAGGTATAACTTTTCTCGACCCTTAGGTAAATCATGCAATTGGGCTCCAAGATTTAGGGGACCTACGGTGGCTCCCCATGGAACAGGTGGAGGTTGGGCCATGATAAGCAAATTTTGTACGGGGAAATTTACTTGCAAAGGGAAGGTAACTCCGTGTAAAAGGAGAGTGATGCAGAACATCAAGAACAACAGGAGCACACTCCAAGACTGCAATGGAAAATGTCTCAATGTTCACTATCTCTAACTGAGATCAGACTTCTTATAAGGGAGAGTTGTAACACAACTATGTAGTTGTTCATGACACAAGAGTGAGTGGGCTTCAAGACTCATATCAGATGATATCTAACTCCAACTAAGATTTCATCCAAACCACTGTGCAAGATCTGAAGGACAGCAGTTACAACTCTATTTTCTAAAGACAGTCATAACATTACTTGACAGTCACAATATCCTCCATATGGTGGTCTCTATCAAGACACCCTCAACCTCATACAACATGCCCAACCTATAACCTGCCATACATATCTAATGCCTTCCTTGACAAATCAACAATCCAAACTAATACCTTCTTTGCTAGTGACTATTTCCAATGAGGACTGACAGAGTCTAAGTAGGCAGAAAGAATAGGTTTCAAGGAAGACTTTGTCTTACCTTCTCTCATAGGATCTTGGCTAGATCCAAAGCATCTTACACCTTCAACAAAGACTAGTATTTCATAGGAATTCCACTCCCACAGTCATTGGTTACCACCCCTCTACTGCTGTCCTCCTCCAACTTCCAATACATGGATCGTTGATGGACCACTTACATGGCTAACTCCACCCTATACCATTCTCCTACCCCTGCAACCTTCACAAACCTCTACCCTAACTATTCTACATTCCATTCCACTGATCACAAATAGAAGAGATCAGTGGAATGAAGAAAAACCCATCGGGCTACTCAGAAATACCCTAATTCAAGGTTTAACCTACTTTCAAATAAAGGAGAAATATAGAGATATAGAGGAGTGTCAAAAGCACAAACCACTTGCAAAAGACAGATAACTCACCAACCTAACTCTCTATCATGAGCCCCAGTCACCACTCAGTCGTACAGGTATGGAGCATGCTAGAGAACAGTGATTTTTTTGACTGTGATAGTAGGTTTAAGATCAGTTTGAGGGAAAGCAACGATTTCTTTCACCTAGTTTACTGTCATGACCTCAAACAATGCTCAAATCAAAGCTATCTCCTTCTACTATCCATCCAATATGTCCAAATGCTAAGACAGTTCCATACAGGAGTACAGTACGGCAGGAAACAGTAACAAAACACATAAATTTGCAAAAAAAATAGTTTCTTTTTCTCATTTCACTTCAAAACATCTTCACACCTTTTTAAATGGATTGTTTCTTGGCTTTTTGAAGCCTCCTCGATGCCTTGCACAAGCTGGAGGGTAGTTGAACTGATGGGGGGGAGTGAAAACTGTTCAACTACCCAAACTTACAACGAATTACAATTTGTAACTGTCCTCTTTAGGACTATATCGACAGTTTTGTCTAAACAATGTTTTGTTTAACATTTGGTTAACCTTGGACAAGGTTTGTAACCCATCTCCTAACCTTTGACATGCCTCTATAGGCTTACAAACATGAAGACTTTAATGACTACCCCCTACAATAAGATTGTCCTCCTTAGGACTACAACATGAAAATAGATTTTTAGACATTTGGACATAGTCCCTTACAAGTATGGCATGCAAGCCTTATTACAACATGTAGATGGTCTCAAAGACCTTATTAAACAAAACAAACTACTTGAAAATCTAACCAAATCCTAGATGTCTTGGTGCTCCTGCACCAGAGAGCTTGACAAGATGTGGACGGAGTACTTGGTGGGTTTTGACTAGGTGGAGGGGACAGGGGTCTACTAACAGACCTAACCTTTCGATTAGGTGGAAAGGAGGAAAAGTTGATGGATTCTAAAAATGCAAAATCTTCGTCTAATATCCCCTTGTTTTTATCTCCCCTAGTGTATCTTTTAGAAGCCAGACTTAAACAATGAAGCTTAATTAAAACAGAGTCACCAACCTCACTTATGATTAGCCCGTGGAGGATTTTGTTGATTGTTTAACTGGTCTCTTTGATTAATTCCCCGGTTCCTGCATTTATCATTTGGAAGTGCTAGAATAGGAAACACCCTTTCTCTTCGTGGCACAGGTACAATTGCTTCAATAATAAGAATTTCTTGAGCATTTTCAAAATGTCTGGTGTTCTCTCTCACAGCACCACCGATCTCTTCCTCTTCTTCTAACACTTCATTAACCTAATGATATTGGAAGTTAGACCTTCTATGTTGCCAAGCAAGCAACCATAATCCAGTAATGATATCTTCTTGATCACCTATAAGCCAATCAACATTTGGTTGTAAAACAGGAGCATTACGCCTCTGTAGAACCATTAGAGCAACTCAAAATGCATTCTTTAATAATCATGTAAGTACCTAGTAAAGTCGCCAAAAATTTATTAGTCTATTGATTTGTCATCTAACTCTATATTCTCTCGCCCAGGCAAATGACAAATGTAACCACAATTGAGCCAATAGTAATGGTATTTTACCACTAACTCTTTGCTTATTTTACAAGGTGGCAGCTACCTTCTACTGATATTCAATGAATCAAAAATCTATGATGCTTTTAACCGGAAAGCAAAAAAATGGAAATACTTTTAACTGAAAAGATTTGAAAGGAGATTTGCACATAAATGAACTAACCAATACTCACATAAGCTCAAAGACTTCGAGAAATAACAATTGAAAAAGAGAAGATTCTAAATTATAATTATCACAACATATCCATTCAAAGATAGATATCTATAGTAATGAAATCACCAACTAGATTCTCCAACATAAAGAAAGATCACCACAATATGGCATTCACATAAGATGAATGATAGCTCAAACACTATAACACAAAGATCATATATGCCTAAACCATTACAACTACGTATCTTTTCTATTTATTGAAGTGGATTGAAATCAAAACAAAACATATGAGATATCTAACTAAATAGAGAAAAACAAAGTTTGCCCAACCAGAAACATCATTCCATTGTCTTCCCATTACATATTTATAACCATAAAATAATAAATGTCTTTTTAAAAGATGAACGGTTTCTTGAAGACAACCGTTTTTATAAAGTAAAGTCTTTTAAAGTATAGCCAGATAACAAAGAAAACATAAAGAAAAAAATTCAATTCACCACCCCTTAATCTTCCTTAAGGTCTTCAATGCTCTCCACCACTTGATCTTCCACCATCTTTTCTCGTACCTTCAACTTCAACTTGTATTCCCGATACTTAGTAATGATGGCCATAATACTTTTACTCTCAAGGACGGTGGTGTTCTACAACCTAGTTCTGAACTTGGTCAAGTTTTTAGCTACTTCCACCATAGTTTCATGTATCATTTCATCCCTATTTTTATAACCATTAAGATAAACTTTCATATAGCCTAACTTGCTCAAAGATTCACCAGAAACAGTCTCAGGATCATCAAGTTCACTATAAAGTAAATCTTTGATCTCTTTGTTGATATCTTTGGGATTGTGTAGGTTTTCTCTGAAGTCATCTAGAATATTCACTTCAAATGTATTACAATCCCTTTGAATGCCAATCATTAAATCCAGGAATTCTTGCAGAGCTTTATTGATCTGATCAATAAGATTATCATACATGTTGAGCTTCCATTCCAATGAGTCAACCCAAGACAGGTCGATTTAATGAGAATCACTGGCTAGATTTTCTTTTGTAAGTGTTATGGCATCTAGGGATGCTAACTCAGCTACTTCCCTTGAAAGCACATAAGTACTTCCCTGTTCCTTTCTCACCTGTTCAAGCTCATTGATCAATTCTTTTCTCTTATTGTGTATGAGAGCATAACTTTGTAACATCTTAGCCAGGAAGAACAAAATATCACAAGACAATTTTTCAACCCATTCATTGGTAGCCCTAGCAAAATTTTGATTCTTTTTTATTTGTTTGATAGTATTTTCATCGATCCCGATGACTTTTGAGTTGGGAGTTTCATGAGCAAAGGGTGCCACTATTGAATGAATGAACTGGCTCAAAGACAAGATTTGAGATTGGAGTTTTACATTTTCCTTCCTCTCCTCCTTGGCTCTTTTAATCAAAGAGTTGAAAGAATAATTAGAATGATATGACTCTCCTTCAAGAGTGGAAGGGCCCAAGTCAATATGACTTATTTTATAATCTGCCTCAGTTATCTCATTTTCATCCAAATCTTTAATAGGATCAGCAATCTCTAACATCTGGTGGCTAGAAGTAGCATCATTATTCATCCTAGACATTCTCCTAGCCTTCTTAGGCTTTGAAGTTCCTTGTAAAAGCATAGCAACAGTGTCATGTCCTTTGGCCACAGTGGGAACATTCTTTCTCTTTTTCTCCACCACCTTTTTCAACTAGCTAGGGGAAGAAGTCACAATGGTAGAATTCACATTATCAAGTACAGTTCTATTTACCTCCTCCAATGGGGAAGCAATAGGAACTTCTTCATTGTTAGGTGAAGAGGATACATCAAGAAAATTAGGAAAAGAACTATCATTCACAATTGAGTCAAAAATGGAGTCAAGGTTCACTGCTATAGTCTAACAACTCTTTTTCCTTACAAGGGGCTATCTGATTCACAAATTGTTTTCAATTTGAGAGAATCATTTGGCCTCTCACCATCACCTCAAGACCGTGAGTTGAAAATAGATTGTGACATATCGAGTGGTCGTGTAGAACTTTGCATAGTAGGGATGTGTACTATTTTCTGCCTAGTAGCCCTCGAGCTTCCTGACTCATGAGGTGAACCTATGTGCCCACGCCATTTACCAGCTAACCAATCCTCAGCCCTTTTAATAACTGGTGCATAATGAACATGAATATCCACAACCTCCTCAAACCAATTTATTCGGGGAAGGAGTTTTGACAACAAATTTTGGTACTCCACATCAATCACTTCATAATCCTCCTCAGCTTTTTCTGGAATATGAAGAGGTAAACCAAAGGCTCAGATTTGACTGATGGTAACTCTCATGTAACTTCTCCTCAGAACCTCATGGTCATCTACACAGTCTTCCCAAAAATATTCTAGGCCCGAATGATGTTCATATGGGCTAGAGCCATAAAAGTTCTGTTTTACAAAGTTTTAACTGTTAAAGTGTTGCCTTAAAGACAAAGAGTAGAGGTTAAACCTTGCTAGTGTATACTCAACTCCTTTAGTAGCATCTTTATTTTTGCAAGAACAAACTAACAAAGACAATGGGAAGGTGTAGGCCTTCTTTCTCATACTCTGATATTTAGCATTTACAGCTGTCATTTGCTTACAAATTTCTAGAAAAACAATATAATCACTGGGGTACCGAGGCAACTTGGTTGGGGCTGATTCATAACCTCCTAGTCTCAGATAGGTGAATCTATCAAATTAAATGTAGAAACTCCCAAATTGCATAATCAGTGATGCAGCCTCAGGGGAAACCCTCATTTCAGAATTACAATCCAATTTTCTTACCAAAAACATCAAAAAGGCATCATTTACCCGGTGAAAGTCTTTCATCCCAACCTCCTTTGTGAACTAGGGAAAATAAGTGTACACAGGTGTATCTAGGGTTAGACACCCATGTGGCCTTAACCCAGCCCAGACAACCTCTCGACTGGCTAGAATATAAATCAAATAAGAGCACATATGAAATGCAGAGGTATTTCGAAACTTCAACAATTGCTCATTCAGGTGATGGCATATCATTTCAGCCCAATCAATAAATTGGCCCTCACTACATATCAACAATATAAAGTGGCACATCCAGAATTCAAAAGAACTAGCATCCTCATTACCCATCACCCGGTGCAACAGAGTGATAATATCTAAAATTTCATCTTTAAAATGTGTTCTTTTAAGTGTGGAGGGTAACTGAGACTTACCTCTTTTCTCTAATTTTAGCCAATTGCGTGCAATGGAATTCTTGCACCAGTCTTCATTTTCCCCAAATAATTCTACACCTAGGGCCACAGACATCTCTTCATAATTTTCCTGCCTCAAAATCGTCAATGTGTGAGAAATAGACTCGGGATCAATTCTTGCAACCACCGCTCCTTCCTTGGTCTTGATTTCTAATGTTTCGGGGTCATATCTTTCAATGCATACAACAATTAAATCTGCACAACACACTAAAATAGGGAAACCTACTACATGAGCTAGACCACTCTGTAGAATCTTCTCTACAAATGGCGACCTGTCTTCCTGATGTAGACGAGACCAAAATTATGCCAAGTCTATGTGTCCAAGCTCTGTGTCCTTTACTTTAGACCAATTGTTCTCAATTCTAGAGTGGGAGGAAACATCCTGAAATTTGAATTTCATCACAACGACAAAATACCAGAGATAATAACATAACACAATGAATATGACAATTTAGATAAGGAGGAAAACAAGTAAAACACTTAGATAATTTTGCTGTAAGAGTGAAATGATGTGCAGTTATGGTGCTCTTGTCATGCTTTTAAATGTTCAGCTGACATGGTACCTTTCTCGTGCCTTGAGAAATTAACCCAAAGATTTGCTCATTTCCCAAAAAATTCTATAAAGGACATTTCATGTTGGCGGCGTACACAGTTTTAAATGACCATTAATTACCTTGGGTTTTGGTCCATTACTTAGTCATCGCTGGATCGCTAGAAGTAAGAACTCCTAAACCTCAAGTCATGGGTTTTAAAGTTCAAAGAACTGGCGATGAGGCGGTAACAAAGGGAAGTAAGCGAGTTACAAGACATAATACAAGGAGTGCGGGGTCACGAGGTTGTGGGGTTCAGAAACTTAGAACCTAGCGATATGGTTAGAAAGCTTGGAGGAACAGTGACTGAGTTAGAAAACCTAAAATATCAATGACTTCAAGGATTTTCTAAGGTGAAGAAACATATCTTTTAGGACTTAGAAAAATACAATTGCACAAGAATGAACAATCGAGATGAATGAGACCCAAACGATAGAAAAGGAGGTAACAGATCCTTAACTTGCATTTGTGCTTGAGAACTTATCTATCTCAAGTAGAGTGTTAAGTTAGTCTTTTATCCAAGTATCATCTCCCATATCAATCAATCACACAAATCTTTGTTCAAAAATCCAAAATCAAAACATCATATCCTAAGTCCAAATTATCTTTATAAAAGTCACAACCCAAATTGTTTTTAAATCCAAACAAACATATCCATTTCATCATTTGTCATAAACTAATCCTATCATCCCTTCACATGGTAATCACAAGATCACAAGAAAAGAAGATGGAATTCAATGAATTTGAGTTTGGGATGCGACGTCATCTCTTTGTTCCAGGTGGTCAAGAAGAAATCCCACACCCACCTTCTTCAGATGTTATAACTCCTTTAGAAGAAAATACTCAAGACCAATCTGATATGTCACCTTGGTTGTGACAATTCTCTGAAGATCCTAATACTATGGACCTAATGGCCCATTATCTTAAATCAAACCCTGACCATTTTTTTCTTTTATTGGCCAAATAAGGTGCCAAATTACCTTAGGACTTTGACATTTCCCAAATCAAGGACCAAGATCCTCTAACTTCAACCGCTACAAAAAATACTTTAGGAGGATCTCATCCTTTTCAAACATACAATGCCTAACCTACCTTATCAACTTCATCAACAACCAATATCTCCATTCCCACGTCATCAAAAACCAATATCCCCTTTCCCACCATCAACAACCAATGTCCTCATTCCTACTTCGCAATCAACCAATATTTGTATTTCCCAAACCCTCATATGGGATCCATCTTCATATCTCTAAGTCCAAATTTTGACTAGCTCAAGTCATCCTCCCATACCACAACTTGACCCTAACACACTAGCTTATATATCCCAGTATATATATCAACCCCAAGTTTCCTTTGTACCTTCTCATGTTACGACATCTATTCCACCATTCAATGTCCAAAATATTACATCCATTCCACCACTTAATTCTCAAATCTCCAAAATATCTACATTCACTGGACCCCAACTAATCTTCAAACTTATACATCTACCATTCCCATCACTCAATAACACATACGTCTTTTCACCCCACCTCCTCTGAATACAACCGCCACATCATCCAACCCAAACAACCTGGAACAAAAAGTTTAGAGTTTATAGAAAATGGTTGAAAACCTCCAAATGGGACATTACAAGAAGCAATAGTCATTGGAGGATATATGTCCATACCCTTTTGATTGATCTATCATCATGGTCTCCTTCCCTCCTAATTTTGAAATGCCAAAATTTGACAAATATAAAGGAAAGGGTGACCCTAGGAAACACATTAGGGAATTCTATATTTCTTGTATGAAAGTCGCTTACAATGATACATATCTTATGTGACTCTTCCATTGAAGTTTAGGAGGCCAAGAAATTAAATGGTTCTCTCATTTGCCTCATAGAATCAAAACTTTCCAAGAACTTGCTGAAAAATTCATTGCCCATTTCTCCTATAACATTGAACATGAGATATCTATGACTGATTTATGCAACACAAAGCAAAGAAATGGGGAATAATTCGTGGCCTTTTTACAATGTTGGAGAAACTTAGAAAGAAAATTCCCTCGATCCATTCTAGAGAAATAACTCGTTGACATTTTTGTCCAAAACCTAAATCCAGAAATGGGATTTCATCTACAAGTTCAATGTGCTACTACTTTTGATCAAATTATAGATAAAGGCATAACCATGGAGAAGGCCCTTATTTCCAAAAGGTTATCAAAATCTATAAAGAAAAAAACAACAATACCCAACCTAATGATAAGCCTTGCTTTTGGGCTAAAAACAAAAATGTTGTCAATGATGGTGTCACTGATGTTGAGAATGTTCAACCATGCAAACACCATCAACTCCACAACTTAACAACAACAATGTTACCACTCCAAGAAACCAATATAAGAAAATATTTACACCAAGACATAGACATAGCTCATTGGGGGATCCTATAGAATCAGTTTTGTACAGATTGGTCCAATCCAACTTCATCAAATTGCCTAACATAAAACAATATGTGAAAATTCAATTCAATCCTGATTGGTACAAAGAGCATGAATGTTGTGAATACCATCGGGTTAAAGGACACAAGACACTTGATTGCATGAAACTCAAGAATCTTATTTAGGATCTTATTGATGATGGCAAGATTGTAATCGAAAATCACCCAAATAAGTATTCCAATGGCAACCTAGGTATATATCAAAATCCAATCCCAAACCATGGTCAAGGTAAGGCCTCTAACCAAGGCACTTCCTATAGTAATACCAACAATGTTAATACCTCCCCTTCATACAACTCTATCATAGGGAGTATTGAATAAAGTCATCCCTAAGTAGCCATAATCACCATAAAAGCTAAAATAGTCGATTGTGTTGTTACTACTCATCGTGGTCAAATCATTCTTCAAGGAGCCTCATCCTCTTCTAAATCACCTCCATAATATAGCATTCTTGACCATTTAGGAAAAACCCCTACCCAAATATCTATCTTTGAATTACTACGCACCTCACTTGTTCATATGGATATCCTAAATAAAGCCTTGCAAGAAACTCGTTTTCCTAATAACATTAACACTAATCAATTTCAAGACATGGTAGGAGACCTATATTCACTGTATCACTTTGCCTTTACAAAGAAATATCTACCTTCTGATAATCCATCCCACAACGACGCCCTCCATATCAAAGTATTTATCCACAAACACAAAATCAAAAGATCCTTATAGATGGTGGATCGAACTTAAATTTATGTACTTTAAAGTTGATAAAACAATTGGGATATTCTAATGGTGTCATTGACTCACAATAAAGTATCACAAGAAAGGATTATGATGATGTCAAGTGTCAATCTAAGGGGACCATCAAACTTTCTATCCAATTTGGTCTTGTTATCATGGAAAGCACATGTCAAGTTCTTGACCTTGATATTTCATAAAATATTTTCCTTGGCCGCTCATGGATTCATGCCATCAACATACGACCAATGTATCAAATTTCCATACAATGGTACAGAGATAACTATCTTTATTGATCCTCACCTCTTCTAGTATTGTAGAATGATAGAAGGAAAATATCGACACTCTAACCATTGCCCCACCAATGATGTCGCACGACCCTCATCTTCATATATTGATCCATCCTCTCTATCATCTCCATCCACCTCGCATACCCCTATCCTGGAAGTTAAGGTCAAGATCAATGACAAGAGATGTGGATAATACGACTTACAGGGATCATTCTATGTAGGCCAACTTCCCATATCCCCTAAATCACATGGAAAACCTCGACCATCCAACTTAGTATCCATAGTTGTTATGAAAGGAAAAACTACAACATTTCAACATTGGGGAGTCCTGGATAAGGAAGCTATTGAAGAGGATATATCCACATGGCTCTATAAGGAAGAAGAAAAAAAATCTCCCCCTTTTCAGTTGAAAAGTTACTACAGTTCTCCGTATTGTCAAGAACATAGGATATCAAGGTCAAGGTGGCCTAGGGCTGCATGAACAAGGCACTCTTGAACCTATCATAGTAACAAGAAGACATGGTCACCAAGGGCTTGGGTTTGGATCATCAAAACCTATGTCCTCTAATCTCAAGTGTATCCTTCATGAAGTAGCCAAGGCTTTTCCTACAGTTGAGAGCACCAATGAAGGCACCCACGATGACTCATTCTTACACATCACTAACTTATTCCAAGACCTCAACATTTGTACCATATCCTTCACCTCCTCCACCTCAAATGACCTACCAGTTGTCTATCCCAAGTTCATTGATTGGGACCAACAAGGACCTCATATTTTGGACACATTTCAAAATGACAAGGCTATTGTTGAGCTTATGGGACTAAGAACACATATACCATTTGGAGATCGCAAAGCAGGATATGTTATAGAGATTCACACCAATGCCTACTTTGGGGAGCAAGTTAAACTCCTTAGTCAAAAAAATAAAAAATAAGAAAAACAATAAGGTCCCCTAGTGAAAACCACAATGTGGCGCTATCAGATCATGAAAAAGTAAAAATAAAATATGTATCCTATGGTGAAAACCTCTCTGAAGTGATAGAGGATGGGGAATTTAACCTTCCCAAAGTAGTGAAATATCAAGAAAAATCTATAGTCTTGGTTGAAGAGTCACAAGAGCTGAATTTGGGTACTACAAAGGAACCTAAAATCACTTTCATGGCAGCCTCACTCACACTACAAGAAAATTAGAACTTCATAGCCTTCTTTTAGAAGAGAACTCAAAACTTTGCTTGGTCCTATGTAGATATGCCTAGATTGGACCCATCTCTTGTGGTTCATCACTTGACAGTCTATCCAGATGCAAAACCAGTCAAGCAGAAGCTCCGAAAAATGCATCCACAAATTACACTTTTAGTAAAAGCTAAACTTCAAAAATTGCTACAATTTGGTTTCATCAGTCCTATCGATTATCCTAAGTGGGTATCAAACATTGTTCCAATTGTAAAAGTAACAGGGGGCATCTGTGTTTGTACCAATTTTAGAGACCTCAATAAAGCATGTCCAAAAGATGATTTTCCTTTGCCTAACATCGACATTATTGTAGATCTTACTACTAAACATAAAATTTTATCCCTTATGGATGAATTTTTCAACTTGTTATGTCGTAAAACGTTTCCCTAGGACTTTTTACCCCATAGTTTAGCTCCTAGGTCCCCTTGGTTTAATCATGCATGTGTAAAACTTGTCCCAGGGCAAATTCCCCTGAAACCCATGTCAAATGGGGCTTAGAGGTCCACTTTAATGCTTAATCATGACTAAAAATAGGCCTCTAGACATGGGCACTCACGCCCTAGTCTAGACCTATTTTTTCAGGACCTAAATTTAAAAGTGTCGGTTTATGGCTATTAAAAGGTTTCCCTTTGTCAGCCTTTTCAATTTGAATTACAAAAGTTTAGCGAGAATGCATATATAAACATGTTTAGGACTTCATTTTAAACTAGAGTGGATTAAGGCAAACTTATGATCATCAAGCAAAGAGCATTCAAGGAATGCATTTTGTTGCAAAGCAAAATTGTGTTGTGTTTGTATGTGTTTGTTGTAGATTTGGCTCCATCAACTCATCTCCTCATGATTTGAAGGCACTTCATCTCCAAGAGGGTTTTCACCTCCAAGGTGATATCTATATTTGTGTTTCAATCAATCTATCTTATCATTTGATTTTGCCTCTATCCACCAAGGACACGCACTCTATCTAACAATGGAGTTGGAAGGCCTGAATGTCATTCCAGGGTTTGACTGAGGCAAGCTCTGTGAGGCTAATTATTTTACCTTCCATGTTTTGATCGTTATGCTATTTAGTAGATGACATTATCAGACCCTAGTGACTACGTTTCATTGTGCAGACTTGATTTTATCACTGATTATGATAGGACATTGATTGATATATGTGATTCGGTTTGATCATAGTGATGCTATCTTTATGATTTGACATGCGAGTTATATAATTGATGATGTTTTGTGATGAGACTCTAGTTATTGATGTGGTGTGGTCTAATTGACATGTGATTGGATAATGCAGTTTAATTTGGATTTATGTATTGATGTTTATTGTTGTATTCGATTGTGTGAATTTAATTCCAGTTGCTTCGACTATCACTTTTCATGACAGAACTGACACTTGATTGAGATGTGAAGGTTTTACATTCCCTAGCCATGGGAAATTGGAGGTAGGATTCACACTATGTTATCCCCTGTAAGCCGATCCATTCCCAAGAGGGATAAGGATCACGTTTGAATTTGAGTGTGGATTTATTGTGCTTGGTTTAATTTAATTTATTTTGGCCTTAGTAACTTTTTTATTTAAAATTGATTAATAATAAGTGTTGTATAATTTTATTTTCTTTATACCACTTGGTATTTATATTATTTTTTGAGGCCATTTAAATGTGGATTTTTAACCCCTTCATGAACCCTAGGGTCCCAAAAGTTACCCTAGGTGGTCAACCATGAATCTAGGGTCAACTTGGACTATCTAACCCTAGTTTTGACTCACCTTAGGTCACCCTAAACCATGGTTGAGTAAAAGTGGCGAATTTAGAAAAGAGGGAAGATGGGGGATGGGCCTTGCCTTGGGAAGGACTCATCTCCCATCCCTATGTTTTGGGAATCATTCCCTAGGAAGACTTGGGAGGTCTCCAAGAGTCCTCCCAAACTCCCAAGTGAGTGGGAGCACCACTCAAGACCCTTGTCTTCTTGAGGTGTGAGTGGGAATCCAACTCACCATTTGTCCCCCTCCCACTTGTGTGGAAGCACAAGTGGATGAGGTGGAGATGGGGGTGGAGTGAGAGGAGGACATTTGTCATCCTCTTACCTTCTCACTCTTGCAAGTGGCTTTGGAGGAGGGAGGAGATGGTGACAAATGTCACCTTCTCATTCCCTCAAGGCCAAGTGGATGGCCTATAATAGCTCCTCTTGTAGAGGAGTGGGGGTTCTTCTTTTGCCTTTTTCTTTTCCTTACAATTTGAAAGTTTTTACAAATTTCAGTTTCTTTTCTAGTTTGGAGGAGTTTGGAGAAATTCTTGAAGTTGGAAAGCTTGGGAAGGCTTGGAGCTCTTCACCAAACTACTTCCATTATAAGGGCTTGTAAGGTAGGCTCTTAACTTGTTATCTCCACTTTGCTTGTATAATGTGTGGTGTTTTAGTTTGTGGTTGTTTTTGTGGTTTTGCATTGTGATGTTGGGATGGGTGTTATGGTGAGAGCACCTCCAATGGAGGTAATGCTCAACTTGTATGGGTAGGGGAAAGGAACAATCCTTGGGGGCTCTCCCACAGTTGTATTTGTGCCTTGAGGGCTTGTATTTGTGGAGGAGGATATTGAATGGCAAGAGTGCCATGGAGAATTTATGTGATATTGGTGGAGGGTAGTGTTATGGAGAGTTTTGACTTGAGTCCTTTGATTGTGATTTATTGGATGGCAAGAGTGCCATGGAGTACTTGTGATTTGGAGGATGGTATGTTTTGGAGATTTTGGCTTGAGGCCTTGTGTTGAGATTTTTATCATATGGGAGCCCTTTTAAGTTGAGGGGTCTATTCCCTACCCTCACCAAGCTCATTTATATGAGTTAAGTTGTGTGTAAAACCTAGGGGGTTGTTCTATTTTTGTGTTAATGTGATTGCCTTTGTTGTGGAATGAAACCCTATGTGGAATCCCTACCTCCCTAGCTCAGGGGTGACCCACTTGCGGGTCTATGGTAGGGAGGAGAGCTTTAGAAGTGGTTGGTTTTGTTGTTCTTGTTGTTGTGATTATTTGCAGGTTTGAGTGGTGAGATAGAGTTGTGAAGTTCACCTTGAGTGGCTTGTTAGCATTCTGTTGGCTGAAGAAGCCATGGCTATGGTTGCCTCATTGTAATTTTCATTTTAAAGAAGCTACTAAGTTATTTAGCCATGCAGTTGGCAGTGAATGGTTTCCCCAATGTAACTTTTTGTTAATGAGTTTAAATTAGATTATTCCCTTTAATAAGAAGATAGTGTTGTGTAGAGAGATGAAAACACTGTTAATTTTATTAATGTTGTGTATATTCTGTTATGAAGTTGGTTATCAAAACAAATTTGTGTAAAGAGGACAATGTTTTTAATCTATTGGAATGCTGATTGTTTCTCCTAAATGTAAGTTAAGAATTGTGACTTGCATGGGAAATAAGATTATATTATGCTGTCATTTTAATAATCAAAGGAAACATACATGTGTAAAAGGATGCTGTTCAGATTTGTTTTAGATGTAAGAAAGAGAAGTGCATTTTCTGTTTGTCTTTAATCTTGCAAAAAAATATATATATAGTTGTTGTTTCCTAATTACTGTCTAAATCTGCAAGTCTTCCTTTTTCATTTTAGGACTTAACAAGCGAATATTTGTATTTCAAAAAAGAAAGCAAATTTTAAAAAAATATATATACATTTTGTGTATTTGCTGGTACATGAACTATATATACATTTAGTACACATATAATATATATATATATATATATTTATATATAAATATATATATATATGTATATTTATATTATGCAAAAAAAAATAGCTTATACATTTAATAAATGTTGTTTAGAGATTAGGGTTTCATTTTATATGATTTAAAGAATATATATTTTAAAAAAAACAAAAAAAAAATTGAGAAGGGCGAACTGTGGACAGCGCCCACAGTCCACCCGCACAATAGTAAGACAAAGGGGTGTGGGGGAGGCAGTGCCTCCTCCCACACCCGTGGGTGTGGGTGGAGGCATCACCTCCCCCACACCCGTGGGTGTGGGTGGAGGCATCGCCTCCCCTACACCCCCCCAATACCTGAAACCCCCCTGCGCGCACAGTCTCCTCCGCCGCCTGCAGTCCGCAGCCTCACTCCCCATTCACCCCACACTCCCCCTCAAAACTCCTGACCTCTGCACCTCCTCCTCCTCCCTGCGCGCGGTGCAGTCCCAACCACCACCGCCGCTACCTCCGCCGCCCTCCGCAGCCCCTCTGCTACCCTCCACTCCTCCTCCCTGTGCGCGGCGTAGTCCCAGCCACTACCACCATCTCTGCCGCCCATCAAACCACTGCGCCTCCTCTCTTACCCTCCTGCACACCACTATTCCCTCCATCCGCCATTACCACCTCCGCCCCTTCCTCATCTTTTCCGCCACCGCCACAATTCCTCCTCCCAACTTTGCAGCAAAACATGGACTCTAGTATATAAAAAATAAATAAATAAATAAATAAAATAACAAATAAATAATAGTGAATGAGAATACAATTAGTACCTGAATGCATACAAAAAAAAAAAATGAAGCCTCCCTTGTGCTCACCTCCGTGAGAACCATCCATGGCTGCCCCAAACCCTAGACCTACAAACAAAAGAGAAGGAAAACAAAGAATGATTAGGGCAACCAAAAAGAACAATATTAGAATAGAGATTAGGGCATAAGAGGATAGTAAGGGAATATGAGAGATTAGGGCAACCATGTTCTTTTTGAAATGTTTATTTTTATTTTAAAAAAAAATTAGGGTTAGTTATGAATTTGGAAGTAGCATGATTTTAGATTTTATTTTTATTTTGGTGGAAATGCAATTTTATTCCTTATTTAATATTCCTCATTTTCTTTTGTTTAATTAAACTATTGAAATAATTGTTTTATTGATTTTAGATTCTATAATTGGATGTGTTATAATTTAGTATTTAATTTAACTGTCTGGGGAAAGAAATTTTATTTGGGGGAGACTATTTATTTTTATTTTTATTTTTATTTTTAATCTTTTTCTCTTTTCTTTTTTCTTTTGGTGGGAAAGGGGAATTTTCTTTCACGTGTAATAAATTCACTTAATGAGACTTAGTGTTTCATTTCCTTGGCGGAATTTTTACGTTGTTAATTATAATCAAACTTTTACTATTATTTTATGGGGGAGAGTTAATTAAACTCCCCTCCTCCTTCTATTAATTTTTTTTTTTTGCTACGTAATACAAGATATTAATATATTAATCAAAAAACTTGTAACAGCTTACATCCCTTCCTTGGTTGCCGAAAGTTTGAAAGCCATACTATAAACACTAACCATATGAAACTATCCTATAACCACTAACCATTGGACCACGCAGGGTCGAAAGAGTAGAAAGTGAAACATACACTGAGCCTATACTATAGCCATTCTTATTCACTACTACTTACTTACAGTTTCCATAGACAAAAAGATTCCTACTGGTAAAATTCTATATGTCTTCACTGGTGAACTCTTCCAATTTCCTCCGAAACTCTTCCATCCACTGGAAGTCCATGATCTCCACCAGCCCCAGCAGCCTTCTAATGAACTCTACTGTGGTCAAAGCCTGGTCCTTTAGCACGAGCAACTCTGGTCCTTTGATGTCCAGTATGAATGGGTATATTTTGATGACTACCCCAGAATCCATTAGTAGTTTCCAGTCTGAAAGTCGCAAAACCCCAACTCCCGGACGAGCATACTGCAAAGTCCTTCCCAATTCGCCGAGATGCTCTAGATAAAACAGTGCCCGCATCAATGTTTCCGCCTCTGCCTTCGCCACCTCCAGTTCCAACAACATAGCCAGGACTCGCAAGGTAATGTCGGTGTCCACACGGTAGCGCTTGTCACTATCCAGGTAAGCCTTCCCCAGGATCAATTTCACTACTTCCACCAACAGCCCATCTGAGCGTCGCAACAATCTCTACAATCGAAGGTCCATTATTCTGCCCAAGAACGCCATTTGACGCTTTGAACTGACAAGCCGAATGGGAGTGTCCATCCCTCCACACCGCATTGCAAAGGCTAAGATGATCACTGCAAAGTGTGACAGCATTTGCTTGAGTGAAGAACAAATATGCATAACTCGGGAGACCTCCTTCTATAACCACCCTCTACCAAAGGATCTCGAAGACATTCATTGAAATGATTACCCTGTAGTAATCAATGTCCTCCCTGCTCTTCCTTAACTGCCAACTCCGCCCGCTCGTGTCTTCGCAGTTTGACACTCTTGTCATGAGTGCCTCGGCCTTGCCACCCATGATGGCGTGGCAAGGCTCCCTCCCTACCGCCCACCTTCTATTAATTTATTTTGAGTTGGTTATTAAAATATTATTGCCAAATTGTATTTACTAATAGACTCGATTACCTCCTTGGATTTATTTGGCGTCTTGTCAATTAATTCTATTTTATTAAATTAAATTATTTTAATTCATCTCTGAAATTATTCTTAATTTGAATTTAATTGCATTATTAAATTTATTTGATTCATTATTGTGAATTATTTTAAATTTTATTTTATTTTCCTTTTTGGTGGATTATTCTTAGACTTATTTTTGCGTTTATCGAGACACGTTATACTAGATATTTAGGGTATATTTTAAGCGTTGTTTGATTAATTTTAGTGCGATCCTTCCATCATTCCACCTTCAATCGAGTGCTATCATGACATCATATAACTTCACCTTTCGATCTGCGTTAGTTTGGGATCGATGCCGGTGAATTATCTTCACCTAGGTAACTTAGGATACAGTTTGGAATCGACCTAACCCTAGAAGTGGCACACTTTGTGTCACAATTCCCCTAGATGACCCACACTAGCATGGTTGAGTCGACATGTCTACACCTTTGCGTATTGCCACCAAGCACGTAGACGCGTGCGAGGGGGTTTTTAGGGTTAGGGAGAAAAAATTTTGCGGCCTGTGTCATGACCACATGGTAGATGTGGTCGTGACACGGGCATTCATGCGTTGCATCCATGCGGGAGATGCAGGCGTGACAAGCTCCTAAACACCCCAACCCCCAACCCCTCTCTTGTGATTGCAAGTTACAGGTGTAAAATCTTGCAAAGAGGAGTTGCAGGAGATCAAAGTAGAGGATAAAGATTTGGCATCTGAAGAAAAGAGTAAAGAATATTCCCTTCTAGACAAGGGTGCCTGCCCCTGTGTCCTCCAGATTGTCGTTGTTAGAAAATCTGAAGCAAGTTGTAGTCTACATCACCTTATAGTTCAAGATCTATAGAAAAAGTTGCTTGTTGGACTAGGGTGCCCACTCCAGTGTCCCCAAAGTTTCTGCTTCCTGGAATTCAAATCATGGTATGTTTCTAATCTGCATTTAGTGCCTTCCTGTGTGATCATTTGTTGTGTTTCATCCGTTTGTATACAATTTCATATAATTAAGGTTTAAGGCTTAATTGGATTAGGGTTTAACAAATTTATCAATACATTCTAACTTTCCTTATCATCTCAAAGTGACACCTAACCTGTAACTGAGTCCTCTTGCAACAGAAGTGACTTAACTCATTTTATGTCCTTGAATGATTATATGTGAAAGGAGGGTTTGATTGAATCTATCTACAACATTACCTCAACATCATCATTCCCACTTTTCATATATAACATATTGGAGAACCTATGTTTTTATAGAACTTGCATCTTACTGAGTGTTGTAATCAATTTTGCATTCATCCATATCATGTTCATCATCATACATTCAAAAATCTTGCATAAATTTGAAAATTTTAAAAAAATAAGCATTTTTAGCTTGCATTAAGGCATAGTTTGCACTATTTTCCTTGCATATCATTGAAATAATTTAATTTTCTGATATCTACATCATATCTACGATAAATTACAGCATTTCATCTATTTATCATCATTTAACTTGCATTTGAATCTCTCATTTGCTAGGGTTTTGCTTGAAATTTTGCATTTTTCATATAACCTAGTAATTTCAAAAGCTAGGGTCTGTAATTAAAATCTTATTTCAGATTTTATTACTCATTTAAACACTCTTTCAAATATGATTTTGGACTGTAGTGTTTCATCATTGTGTGTTATTGCATTTAGATTTCAAATTTTGCATTTACACATTGTGTATTTCAACAAGCATATCTTTGTCCTTTGGTTTGTTCTATTAGTTTGTGCATTGAGTGTTGTATGCTTTTGTATGAGTTGTATAATATGCTGCCCTAATAGAAACATCCCTCTATGGATAAGTCTTAGATTAATGGGTTCTAGTGCTCCCGATGGCAACAGTGTACCAACATCAAAAAATCCATTGAACACCTACTTTACAAAAGGAGAAACACAAATTTAGCAAGATATCATACCTCTGATAACTACAATGGAAGAACAAACATTTCATGACTTTGAAGATCCTATTGATGTGAATGCATGTACCTAATGAGAAAATTCAACAACTTGATAAAGAATTGGCTAATTTTCAAGCATTGTTGAAAAAGAAAGGATAGCAGAAGAAGTTGTGCTTATTGTTCATAATTTAAGAGAATTGTTAAAAGAAGGACAAGATTGTGTTAACATGATCCATGGCTTAGTGAATATAGTGAATCATAATGTTATGCATGTGGAGAATTGTGTGAATGTCATTAATAATATGTCATCACTGACTCATACATAAGTATCTGCACCTATACCAACTACCAAAATATTTACTTTACATCATCAATCCTTACCACTGATGCACAAGCTTGTACTAATGCTACCACTAGTATTGGAGTATCTAATGGTATTAATTCACAGAATTACAAGGCTGTGGGATTCAATTATCAAAAATTGGCACCTAGGATGACTTCTTATATGAATAATCACTCTCAACCACCTCTCCATTCCACCTATTCTCAACCACATTTCTCTTACAATTGTCCTCAACCACCTTTCATTACTACTCACAACCAATCACCTCAAAACTTCATGACCACAACTTCCAATTCTTCTCAACAACAATCTACATCTTCTAATGATTCCCTTTTAAATCAACTCTTGCAAAGCATGACTTCTTTACAACAAAAGGTGATAAACTTAACTAGTTCTTCTCAACCTACTTTACCAACATATTATGCCCGTAGTCTTTTATCTTATGCAATCCTAAGCACTCCTATGCCTAAAAAATTTGAGACTCCTCGCTTTTGAAAATATGGTGGTAAAGGTGATCCTAATACTCATGTGGCAGCATTCATGGTGATGTGTAGTGATTTCTTATTTGAAGAGGACTTGCTAGTGAAACTCTTCCCGCGATCTCTCAAAGATACTGCTTTGAGATGGTTTTTCTCTTTACCTCCAAATTCAATAAGCTCTTTCTCGCAATTAGTTGATCAATTCTTACAACATTTTCAAGAAAACATTGAACCTACAGTCTCTTTGATTAACTTGGTTCATTGTAAACAAGGTTTGAAAGAGAAGTTGATGGAATTCATTAGTTGATATCAAGGACTCGTCTCGCAAATACAATACGCAATTAAAGATGAAGATCTTCAGAAGGTATTCATTACAAATTTACAACCTAACATCCATGACAAAATCCTCTTAATGAAGTATAGCTCTTTTCAACATTTATACACAGCCCTTTGTGATTACTAGCTTTCGTCTAGTCAATATGAGAATCAAAACTCATCAGCTCAATTTGGTCAATCCATGGTTAGACCTTCACAAAACAAATTTAAGAGGAATAACAAGAGTTTCATCAAGAACAATGGACAACATTCAAACAATTTTCAATCACAAGTGCCCACTATTAGTAATGCTAAACGGGCACCGTCTTAAATTAGACAACAACAAAGACAATTTACTCCATTATCTAAATCTCTTCAATCAATTATGAATCAAGCAGTAAGCAACAATATTTTGAAGCTTCCTCCTATGAAACCATTTCATAGTAATAGGATACAAGGACCTAACTTTGATGCTAATGCTTTCTATCAGTATTACCGATCGGCAGGACATGACACCAAACAATGTATGCATCCGAAACATGAAATTCAAGACCTCATCGATTCTACTATAATACATGTAACTAGAGTGAATGACAATGGAAATAAGTTGATTGCCCCTCTAAATTAGAATTTATAGATCTTTACTAATCCATTTCCCAAGCATAGCGACAACAATATGGTAGAACAAAATACAATAGAGCAAGAAGATGACTATCTAGATTATGATGTTCATTAGTTGGCATGATAGAAGTGGATAAGGAGAAGATTGAAGACTCACTTCTTCCATGAGGAAAAGGTATCTATGCTGAGGTTCCTTTGTCGTTATCCCTTCAAGGATTGGGAGTAAACCAAAATGCACTAGATACGCAAATTGAACAACCATGACAAGATATTATGTGTAATGTCAGAAAATGTCCCCTTAGGGGCTTTTCCCTCAAAAGGTTTAGCTCTTGGGTCTTTGGTGTGCATTTAGGACATCTTGCATCATAATTCAACATCCTAATGGAATGAACCCTGGGTATCATGACAAATGGGGCCTAGGGGGACCCCTTGAACCTAACCCTGTCCAAAATAGGGGGAGGACTTGGACGCCAGCGCCCTAGTCCTGCTCTATTTTGGTTTAGGCCCAAATTTCTAGTGTTAGTTTATGACTATTATTTGGTCCCTAGGCTGACACGGTAAGTTTGAATTTATGAAATCTTGGTGGGAATGTTTGTAGTTGCATATAAAAGCATGTTTAGGCATTCATTTTTAAACTAGATTGTTATTGTGAACTTTATGCATCCTAAAGGTGATTCAAGGCTTTCATTATGTTGCAAGAGTAGATTTGTGTTGTCTATGTGTTTTTATTTGTAGATTTGAGCATCCATCTCCCCATGGAATGAAGAGCTTCTTCCTCCCATGAGATCTTCACTACAAGGTGACATCTATTGTGATTATTGAGTATTTATCATTTGGTTTTTGCCTCTGCCTCCAAAGGCACGCACTCTCTATCTGACAACGGTGTTTGAAAGGCTTGAATGTCTCTCCAGGGCTTGACTGAGGCAAGCCTCTAAACACCACAACCCCCTCCCAAAGTTTTCATGATTGTAGGTTATAGGTTGGAGTTGCAGATAAAGTGAAGTTGCAAGAGGGTACAACAGAGTGTCGGGATTGCAGATCAGTGAAAGAAATAGCTACCTTGACTTGGGCGCCCGCTCATTAGTCCTCAAAGTTTCGCAATGGGAAAATCTCTAGTATAATAGATATAGGTTGCAGACCTTGTTTCCAGATCTTGACAAAAAGCAAGGCACTGGACTTGGGTGTCCGCTCTTTAGTCCCTGACTTTTCTGCCTCAGAACCCTGAAAATAGATGCATAGTTATTTGTTATTTTACATCTTTCTGTAGAAGCATTTTTCCTAATTCTTCTATTTACTGTCATATTTGCATAATTAGGGTTTTAAGGTACAATTGAGCATAAGAGAAAGAAATTGTCAATCAAATCATAAAAATCCAAGTTTCCCTACATCTCAATAATGACCTAGGGTATGATAGTACATTGTAACTCGACCCTAGGTCCTTGAATGTAAGGGTGAAAGGAGGATATACACCAAAACTATCAAAAACTCAACTATCAAAATTTTACCCATTACATTATGATACAAGAAAAGGTTGCCACGGTGGAAAATATCCCATTCCACCATAAAAGGCTTATTCATCAAAATAAGAAAGCAAAGGATTAGAAAAGAACAAGGCAGCTATCATCAATGGGAAATAACAATAATTCCCCTCGTCACAAGAAACAAAAGATTTCAAATATATAGGGATTTGAGAAACAAGCACCGCACAACCATCTTGGAAATAAGAATCAATTAGGTATGAACTATTCACACTTTGTACAAAACTTGATGGAGCACCTTTCTAAGATGCTCACAAGTTCAAACTCCTCTTAGATAAAATACAAAAATATATATTTAGTTATGTGTTATGTGTTGTGTTCCCCCGTTATGTGTTATGTTGTGTTTAGGTCTCTTTGGATGACCCTTGATACTCTTGTAAGGTAAAGGAAACTGGGAAACTGCCTCTGTTGTAAGATGCAGAAAATTACCATCTAGAAATAGTACCTGAAAAGAAAAACATATTCCATAAGGAAGATAATCAACCAATAGTGGTTCACAAATATCCATAACAACATAGAATGCCAGGAATCCATGAATAAGAATAATGATCCATATACCAGAATAGATTACAAAATAGTATACATACACTCAACTTGGTGTCACAATACATATGTTTCAATGTTACACAAGGAAGGACTATCATCAAGATATCCATGAATCATGTTACAATTGCAACTTGGCAATGAAGCCATACAAAGAAGTGTATATATATAAGCAAATATCCATGTCAATAATAATATCTAAACTCAGTTGCCTCGATCCTCTGATCATCTGCAAACCAAGTCCAAGAGATTGATTGAGGTGCTTTTTCCACCCAACCACAAAGTACTGAACTTCCCCGGGTTTCTTCCTAACTCAAAGAAAGCACCGACCCTGCACAAGGAGCCTAGCAACCTGGAACGGAGTAAGTAGGAGGGAATTGTTAAAGTAATAGGTTGTTAAATTAATTAATTTAATCATAGTGATTAATTAATTAATTAAGTCACCTTTACTTTATTTCACTTAAGCTGAACTTAGGAATATCTCATTAGGGTTTCTAACTTGCAAATATAAAATGTAATTCATTAATCCATTTCATTAATTGCATCCTTTTTGTGCAAATTACTCTCTTTGATTTTTTCTCTTGTGGAAGGTTTTTTAGGTTTTGCAGGTGTTCACTAGGTCCTGTGAGGTTGGTTTCACAACTTCAAGATGGTATCAAATCTTTTCTATTTTGCACCTGATCTTCCAAAGGCCATATCTCAGACATACGGTGGTATTTTTCAGTGCAATTTTTTTGAAAAAGGGTAGAATTTCGTGCTCTTCATAGTGGTGTAGGTGGTTTTCAGTTTTGACTTCTAGTTTTTTCCAAAAATTAGTTTTCTCAGTGTTGTTGATGTGTAGTTCTTGTTTTGGAGACTTTGACAGGCCTTATCTTCTGCATCCAGACTCCTTTTTGGGTCCTATTTTTTTGAAAGTGCATGTTTTTCTGTGTACTTCATCATGGTGCTATTGGTTTCCTCTATTTCTATTCAAGAATTGTATTTTTAGCATGTGGTCCTTTTTTGGACATTGTGAGCTTCCATTGTAAGCACTTCTCATATGTAAACGCACTGAAATAAAGTGTCTCATCAAGTGTCCATGTATTCTTGAGATCTTACACATCATTTTGTGCCTTGTTGTACTCGCACTATGATATAAAGTTCCATGGGGGGGTTGATGTTTGCCTTTTGTTTGTCATCATACCTCTGTCAAGTGAGTGTCCCTTCCACGATAGTAGTGAATCACATTGATTCTTGCCTCATGCGTAAGTGCCTTGGTTTGCACACCCTTTTATTTGCTGGTACTTTCATGTTTGCACATTCAGATGTTCTTATTTCTTCTACATGCACTTCTTGGTTTCACATAGTTTTAGTGTACCTATCATGGCTCTCCCTTGTCTGCATTATGGGGGGGTTCTACTGTTGGTGCTAATGCTTTCTTGGTTTCATGTTGGAGTGAGTTATGTATCTAGTATTTGTTCCTATGTACTAGGCGGACGTAGCAATACATCAGTGGCTAGTTACCCATGCATTTCGGTGAGATGGAGCATTTACCATATGGACACTCTTGCATTCCTTTTGTGGAGGCAACCTTCTATTTTCACTTGATCAGTTCTTTAGACTTTTGGTACCTGTACCATTTGTATCTTCAAGTTCCAAATGTTTTGCCTTTGTTTGCCATCTGATTTGAGTAGTTTTATTGGGGGCACTCATGCAGATTCTTCTCTTCTTGATTCTAATCTTCATCTTGTTTTAGAGGAGGTTTGTCTTTCAGCACTATAGCAGTCAGTCTTCGATAGTGTTTACATCTTCTTCATGCTTCATTGGAGTTCTTCATTTTCCTATTCATTTGGACATCTTTTATGGATGATTCTTAGTCCTTCACTCTTCCTCTCTCTCTTGTAGGGAGGTTTGTTCTCTCTTTTGGGGAGGATTTTTCCCATGTGGTTTTCTCCTTTTGTCTATTTGTGAGAGACTCTTTTGTACATGGGTACCTCATCAGGCCTAGTTGCCGGGACCCATCTTTGCTTTCATGCATTTGTCCTTAGTTTTTTAGCTTCTCCCTAAGTTCACCTTAAGGGGGGTGTTAGAGTAATAGGTTGTTTACTTAATTAATTTAATCATATTGATTAATTAATTAAGTCACCTTTACTTTATTTCACTTAAGCTCAACTTAGGAATCTCTCATTAGGGTTTTCTAACTTGCAAATATAAAAGTAAGTGCTCTCATGTAATTCATTAATTGCATCCTTTTTGTGCAAATTGTTCTTTTTCTTTTTTCTCTTGAGGAAGGTTTCTTAGGTTTTGTAGGTGTTCACTAGGTCCTGTGAGGTTGGTTTCACAACTTCAATAGGAATCAATCGATGCGTGCATGTTGCCTGTATGCATCCTAATCCTAGAATAACATAAATTCTTGCAACATGGTGTGGCAGAGACAAACATAGTTCTAGGCTTTTGTAAAGCCTCACAAGTCATGTAAAAGCATTTAAACCAACTCAAAAGAAAATAAAGTAAATAATCTACTTAAATACAACATTGTAATATCCAAAATAAAAAAGATGTAAATAATCCACTTAGATACAATATTCAAAGGTAAAAGGTGTAATTAATCTGCTTAATTACAATATCTCTAATAAAAGATAATCTTAAAAATATAAATCTCAATGTCAATAAATCTTACATAATCGTGTGCTTAATCTAGGTAACAAGCACTATTAAATAATATACATAAATCATTTGGCAAGCATGCCATAATACATCCAATATAGGGTATAATAAACATGTACAACAATAATAAATAAATCAATAGACTCTCTAGCTACATGAACCAAGTGGTCCACCACCTGCAAATCGAGAGACGGGAACATGGCTCAGGTGCTTTTCCACCAACCATGAAGTATTTACACTTCCCCGGATCCCTTCCTAAAATGAAGGAAACCCAGCCCTGCATGAAATGTCTAGCTACCTGCTAACAACTGTAGGAGGGAACACCCGATGCAACCCTGATGTCTGAATGTGCAATTCTAAATAATGAAAAACAAATTGTCTCACAACAGGATGTGGTAGAGATATCAATAAATAAGTTTGCTAGACAATAAACATATGTTTCAATGTCATTCTGATTAGATCTAATCATTTATAAGTAACCTAGTTCAATTCCTGAAAAGAGGAAAAGCCATCTCTGATAATCCACATTTGGCATCACAATCCCAAAAGTAACCCAATACATTCCTATATAAAAACTACTTCTTTCCCCAGAAGCAAGAAAATAAGGTAAAGAATCAAAAGTTCATCAATAAATCATTAAAATTCCCTTTTCCCAACCAACATTCAAGGAATTACACTTTTCCAATCAAATCAATCATCTTTGTTTACACAATTGCACTCATAAGCACATCAAAAGATATATTATCTAATCCAAGGTTTGATCACAATATTCATACAAAAGTCGTTCTAAGTTATAATTTCATCTTGCTATCATAACAGTGACAAGAATTCTAAATCAATAAAAGCGGTCCATAGGTTTGTTTAATTGACATAAACCTCAAGTTCATATTTCAATCATATTTCCCAATAAATATTCATCCTAAGTACTTCCATCAATCAGTGACGGGAACTATTTCAATCCATTATCTAACCAAAAAGTTCATGTTTGAATCAAAAATAACTTGCTGTCAAAACGGCGGTAGGAAGTTCAAAAATAACCAAACAGTCTTCTTGTCGCAACTACGACAGGAACTGTTGTAGAATTAAAAATAAAGAAAATGAACAGAGACCTAGTTTAATTTAGTTTTCATTCATAAATATAAATATAAATGGTTTTCAGCATCATCATTGACAGGAAAATAATATAGTAATCTACTATCTCTGTTTCCAGTTATCATATTGATTTTATCAAATTTTAAACAAAGCTACAAGCTTAATTTGTTCAGCTACAGGAAGATCGTAAAAACTGCTACAGGGATATATGAAGTTTGCAGTCAAGAAGGTAGCTACAAGATCAAATTTCTCACTCCACAGAGACAATAATGGATCAATTACAGTCAAGTAATACTTTAAATGAAGCTACAGGAATATAAGTTTTGTCTATTTTTAAGAGGTTTCATTTATCAATAAAGAGGTCGATTTGCTAATCTATCGTTGAATTCTGCCAGCATAAGAAAGAATATAGTCATAATATTGTCTTATAGAGAGTTATCTAACAACCATCTAGAGGTTGATTTCAAGTTTTCAACAGTAAAAATCATGATCTGAATAATAACGCTTGCTAGGCATAGCGATAGAGATAAACAACATGGTTTCTGGCAGTCAAAGTTTTAACAAGGTAAAACAACACCATATCTTAAAAACCAACAATCGATGTAAGAAAAAGTGCAGGCGACAAGCAAGAGTAGACAGGTCAATCTATACAAATTGCCCCAGCATAGTTAAATCGGCCATGAAGAAAGTTGGTGGCCAGCAAAGGAAAATGCTTTCTTAGCAAGAATGGTCAAAAAAGAATAGGAAAATGGCAGCCAAGATAATGAGAAGCGACCAATGGGTGCAGATCAATCAAGTTTTCAAGTCGCTCAGGCAGAATAAGAGGGGGACGACTCAGGAAAAGAGACAATGGCTAGGAAAGAAGGAAAATGGCTAGCCAAACAAGGACGTTCAAACAATTATAGTCGCCCAGCCAAAATAGCAGACAAAACCATCTAAAGATAGTCTAAATCATTATTTTTATAATGCAAGAACTAGATGAAAAACCTGGATAAGTTGTTGATTGGTGTAGTATTCGTAGCTGCTATCGCTACCTCCCTTTCTCTCTCATGTTGTTGCAATTCTTTTTTTGCTTTTGTCGCTCAAGAAAACCTGGTTTTCTCCTCTGCAAATCGTGGTAACTCTTTCTACTCAGATCTCTTTCTTTTATTCCCCTTATTCCCCTCTAATTCTGGCGATCTCTCCTTAGGTTTAAAACTAAAGTTGTATTTTAGTTTGCATGAATTAATTAATCTTTAAAAATCTCTCCATTCTATTTAATATAAAATAAAACTATTTAATAAAACCTACTATCGCATGAATAACAGTAACTCATTTTAATTTCTTCATTCTTTTTCTAAATATAATATTGCTATTTTTAATATTATTTAACTATTGTTATTAAAACAAAACTAATTAAATAATCCAGAAGAGAAATGCAATACAATATATATATATATATATATATATGATTGATAAGGTATGGGATGAGGGCCCACACCCTTATATCATAATCAACCAAAGAAGGAAAAAAGCTTCAGACCCAAAAACGGGGAGCAAAAAAAGATAAAGATAAACATTCAAGGAGACTCTTGCCAAAGAACAATACTCAGGAAACTAGCTTAACCAATCTTGCACTCATCCTTTCTTCTGTTTCTGTTTGCTCCTGGTGAGGAGTGCTTCCATAGTCCATTGACTGCCATCGTCAATATCCTCTAAAGCTTCCATCCTTACTTTTTCTGCTTCGGATTTCCTTCCCCTGCGCTTGCTGCTCTAACCCAAGTTTGGTTTTGTAAGCATACTTGCTGACTAGGAGATGGAGCGAATATCTGGGTAAGCCAAGACATCTTCCATATCCAAAGGAAATTCATGAACCTCAGGAAAAGCCACCCATATCTCCTCAACCTCTGAAGCCATGCCATTATCCTATAGATCTGAATCTAAATGCTCTTGAAGAGCCTGAGCTTCTACAACCACGTCCGGATTGCCTGAAGTCTCAGCGTGAACAGAAGCCCTGTTACCTGGGGAAACTGGGGGGCGAGGATCCAAGAACATTCCATGATTTCTCCAAACAAAGTCTGCCTTAGGAATGCCCTCCTTACGAACCCAACTCTTGAGATTTAGGGCCTGCCACCCATAGACTGATTTAGAGTGGCAATCAGAAATCTTATGTCCGAGTTGATTACACCTGAAGCAGCGCTCTGGAAGTCCTTCAAAATTTATATATTGCAGCCAAGAGCCCAGTGAAGAGTTGATACGGACCATATGAGGAAGTGGATTGGAAATATCAACCAGGGCACAAGCTCTGAAGAACTATCTGGGGGCATGCCCTTCCTCAATTTTGATGAAGGTACCAATCTGATTGACTAAGGATTCAGTGAGTCCTGAATTTTGCAGTACCAAAGGTAGATTGTAGAGGCGCAACCAGATCAGAATGGAAGAAATTTGAACATTTGTAGGATCAAAAAAGGGGGTCCAAGGGGTCATAAAAAGACCAGATCTTCCAAAAAACCACGGACCATTATCCAAAACAAACCTACAATCTACAGAGCTGTGAAAAGTAACAAGAAGAAAGCCATGATCCAACAATTCCACTGAGGGGGCAATCAAGTTGTCCCAAGAACTCTTGCACCAGGCAACAAAATTATCCACCGCCGTCCTAGAGATCTAAAGACTAAAACTCATGAGCTGATGTCTTAGGAGGCTCCTTGATGCTGTCATCTAAAATATGGAAGTCTACTGGCTCAGATGCCAGGTCCACCTTAGTATCACCCAGAAAAAAGGAAGAGATGGAATCAGCTGCCAATGGAGGGGGTGGAGGATCCAGAGCAAGAGAAGTGTTCTCCCTGATCGAGGTAGAGGGAACTGCCTTTGGGGAGACCAACCCTAGATCAGCCAACGGGTTGAGCAATAAGATCTGATCCCTGCAAAAACTATTGCAATCATGGAACGGGTTCACTAAATTTTTGCAAAGTTTGTAGTTCCACTTTTTGGATTCCGCTAGCCCCAAGGGGGGAGCAACAGGAGAGCGGTGTTCAACAGTGTCTGATGCAAGGGGATTGAGGGCCTTCCCCGCAAACTCCACCTCTTCCTGCAAGCCAAGTGTTGACTTACCTTTGCAAAGCACATCCGATGTCCTCCTTCGATCTCCCTCAGAAATCTACCTCACATGCCCATTGCCATGTACCTTGTTGAAGTTTGCTACTCCTCACTACCTTCCGTTCACTTGTGAAATTCCTTCCGCAGGAAGGAAATTTTTTTGTATATATATATTTATTTATTTATTTTTAAGGAACTTATTGTCTTCTAAACATCTATAAACAATATTTTATTATTTAATTTAAAATATAATCACATATATTTCCTTATTTAAATATAATACACCATTTAAATGCAATTTGAAAAGACATTAACTTTAAGTAATCACGTCATGCATTTGAAAACGATTAATAACCACACATTAATGCAATCAAAGCCATTTAATAATGCATATGCAACTACGTTATGTGTGTGATTGCATCAGGGTAATCCATCCATCAGTTCTTGCCAAGTGGCTAGAACACCTCTACCCCAACCATGCTCTAGTCTTCAACGAGTACCTGCATGCATTTGTATTCAACTCGACGTCAATAGGTTAGTGTCTCTAAAACATAGTCGAGGCAAATCATTGCATTTACATCAATATTACTTAACATTTAAAATGATTTCCAATTTCCATCAATATAGCTCATAATAATTACCTCCACGTATGCAAAATTACTTAAAGTAAAGTCAATCACAATAATTGTTCACTAAACTAGAATAATCATATTGTTCATAAAAATGAGACGTGACATCTTTTAAACAAATCCATCTATTTCAATGGTATAGTTGCTTGGCCAAGCAAATAAATAAATGATAGTTTTAGAAAAAGTAAAACTATCGTCTCTGGAAACCCACATTCGGCATCCTGCCCTGAAAGTTCATACTTTACCAAGATTACATACAACACAGCTTTCCTATGTTTGTTTTTCCATAATCATAAATATCTATATTTCCAAAATATCAACATTATTTCCATTATTCAGTTGATTTCACTGGTTTGCTTATTTGAAAGTTTACTATTTTTCCCTTATTTTATCTGATCTATGTGATGATCTACCAGTTAAACATAATGCATTTCTTTCATAAATCAAGAAATTTGATATACTACTAGTTTTTCCAATTTAAAATGTAAAATAACATTTATCAAGAACTCAATAATTCATACAAGTCATTCTCATTAGTGCAAATATATAAAATAGAAAGAATATTTCTTTTTCTGCAAAATAATAAATTCAATTTCAAATATTATATATATATATATATAGATACTCATATAATTCAATTTGTCAAATTAAAATCCAATCAGCATTGTAGTTCTATTCCATCATATACATTTCCAATTAACACAATCAATACAACATATATATATATATATATATATATATATATATATATATATATATATATATATATATATATATATAATTTTAAAAACTAAGTTATCCATGATAAAATCAAATACAGTCATTCTATTTTTTAGACAATAAAATTTACAGTCAAATTATCTATATGCTATAAATTGATATAATTGCTTACAATCATAAATCTTTTGATAAAATTAATATTAATACAACTTTATGCATTCGTATGAATATATATATATATATATATTGAAACAAAACAACAGACAAACTAAGATTAAATAAGAACCTAGAATTCGCTCCCTATTCCAAACGAATGCTTGATTCCTACAGATTTTACAAAGACTTCTTCATCTAAACTATTCCCTCCTTGACCCCAAAACGTTTTCACAATATAGTTTCAAAGATGATGATCCCCTCTTTTGGAGAATGCAAAATGTTATATAGAAGTTTTAGGTGCCCCCGAGAAAAGAATTGTAACTTCTTCTTTTATTGTTTCCTCTTCCTCAAGTGTTTTGTTTTCTAGAGCTTTTCTTTTCCTATAATATATTTTTGTTTCAAAAACATGTTTTATTCTATTTCTAGTTTTAAAATATTATTAAAATGATTTACATATTTATCACAATGTATCTATAAAACTAATACTTAAATAGAATATGATTATTTTCTAAATGAAACAATTTAAATAACTTAATCAACTATTCTATTTTCTAAACACTCAAGATATTTAAATAACAATGACTTAAATAATCTAATTAAATCATCATTAACTAACTATGCAATAAAATCATATAATTAAAATAAAAATGCAATTTAAATTAAACTATTAAATCATTCAATATGCAACATATGCAGCTATATGATACTACATGAAGTGTGTGAGTGATAGCCCTCCATCTTGACCCTGTCAGGATGCTAATCTCCTTTACCTCAACCACCCCTTGTCTTTGTCAACCTGCAACTCATAGTAAACTCCAATTTTCCATTAATAGATTAGTAACCAAATAGCTGAAGCATTACTAACATAAATATTACATTCATTTCATTACATCTTTCCATATTAAAATAATCATTCATCTTACATATAATTATCCATAGTTTAATTCCACATAAAGTAACCACAGATAGTATCAAGATTTGAGATGTGACATCCTTCCCCACTTGGAAGAGACATCGTCTCGATGTCTTAAAACATCTACATAAAAAGTCTTATCCATCAAATATCAATAACATAACAAATGTCATCATAAGCATAAATAAAAATCTCATATGAGGAATTGATCTATCAGCATCCTCTGTATTTTTTAGATGGCACTATCCACCAAATTCTAGTCCTACTCAACCATACATAGATTAACATCATAATTCCGCAATTAACATTGCGTCCATCAAATAATTTCCAGTATATAATCAGTCAATCACTTTTCATGGCACAACTGCCAATTCAATGTCTAATCCATCTTATGGTACAACTACCATACAACTATATTCATTTTATCAAAACATAATAATCACAACTTTAATCAGATGCCAAGTAAGGCATAAATCAATTCACTTAATCATACTTATATATAAACATGAATCAGCACCGGATGGCTTATAAAATCTTACAGTAACACAATATAATATTAAGGGATCAGTCCCCAAGAAACCATTGGTCATGACCTCCAACAACAAGGTAAAACCTCTAAAAATTTGCATCATCATATCTCATCACTATGCGAACAACATCTTTGCAATTATACTATGCATATACTATTCATATTCCCATCAATGGAATCAATTTTCCCCTTTTATTACTTGCAACCAAACTGCATTATGATCTACAATTGAGATTTCTGGAAAAATTTGTCTTTATCTTCCTTGTGCATCTATACAATATTAAAGTAATCCACATTTCTTCAATCTCTTTACTATTTCTACTTGTGTCATCAAATTGTTTTCGTTTTCTCAAAATGAGAAGCTTTATGTCCTTCAAACATTCTAGACATGTCAGTGATATTCTTAGCCAATTAAATTCATACAATCCATTTTCAAACAACTCATCATCGATTCACTTTCAACTTTCTACTAATCATGTCTCTTTTTCTATAATCTTACTAAACCATAATATTTAAAAAAATTATTTCTCTATATTCTTCTTCATCAAAATAAAAACAATGTAAAATCATTTACAGAACACCAAGCATATGTGTCACCATAAACTTTGAACGAACTGACAGCTTGATTCACTTTCAATTTCTTTTAACTTTTATCAATTCCTTATTACCCCACATCCTTTAATTTCCAACAAAATTTTTGACTTTCTTAAAATGATACATAATGACACCAAAAATCCATTTTAGAACTTCCTCAATTCTTCTCATGATGCCCAATGTTTCTAACAATAAATTAAAGAATTTAACTTACCAAAACGCTTAGCAACACACTTGCTACAAAAATAGTATTTTCCCCGCATCCTACTCCCTTACACAGCCTATCAATGGCCCATCATGGACATGATAGAAACATAATAGAACACATTGACATGACCAATAGTTAAAACCTTCAAGCATAGCCACCAATAATAATTAAGTAAATAAAGTCCAAAGAAAATCAATTACAACAATAAAGCATAAAAATGTGTGCAATTACAACAGTAAATACAACGTAACCATCAAGGTCATAAGATAAATAAACATTAATTTTGATGGTTATACTTTTCCATAAATAAAAGAAATAAAATTTTTAAAGTTGGTCCTTACAAAGTCAAATAAATAAAAATCAATATTCAAAAGTTTCACATTACAAGAACTATGTGACTAATTCTAGCCACTAAAGAGGGAGTATGATGCTACACTACGCCTAGATCCAAAATTGGGCGAGTTAAGAGAACACACTTAATCGCACAAAATAACAAGTCTTTCCAAGACTCCAAACTTATCTATAATATAAGAACGCTTCTACTATCCACAAAACATCACTCAAGACACCTAACAATAAAGATTGCTTTACAATCATCATGCAAAGTCTTACAGTCATACAGTCATACATTAGCAAACATTCAACTACCAAAATATCACAACTCAATCTTCTTCTAACAAGAATCGATTATCCTTACTCACTTTAAAGTTTAATAAGGCACACTAAATGTGTATAAAATCCCACCAGTTACACATGCTCAGGCTTAACTTGCTGGCATTCCAAACAATAATCAAAGTACAATGCTCAGCCTTAACTCACGAGCTACAATTAGGTGATATCCTTCTTGAGTTCTGGCCCCAATTACCATAGTCTGAGTCCTTTATAAAAAAATTCAAGGACAAGCTTCCTCAATTTTGCTGAGTTAAGAACTTATACCTTAAGACTCCATCTTTCTCAAACATATATCTATCTTTCCAATAAGTAACAATTGATACTTCTCATTATCATGGTTTGCTACTTCACTCAAGATTCTAACACTTTGACATCACAAGGCCTGTGCAATTACCCTTTTACACTTCCCTATTCCATAATGCATCACAAAAATAAGTATTGAGGTTCCACATGAATTCTAGGGGTGAGTACAAAATAGGTACATAAGCCATTACCCAACTATTTATCTTATGACTGCAAAATGAATCCATACTCAAGATCATGCTCTCCATGACACAAAGCAATATTCTTTTCAATCAAGCATTTACTGATAAGGCAATAATTAAAAGTAAAACCAGTGATCATTCTTTTCTGTATACCAAATTCAATTATACTCATGGACATGGTATTCATTTCCACACAAAGTTTTGTCATAGCTCCACTATCAAAGGTGGTCACATAAGTATGAACATGACCCTATGAAGGTCACTCAATTATACTCAAACTCTACCAAGACTCACTCATAAGCAAATATTATCATAGTTCACCAATGAAGATCCTTAAGACATCATAACCTTGTATTCTCAAAAGATCTCGTGGATTCTTCTAGATCCATGCTCACATCCTGAAAGAACAATGTATTGCTCCTAATTCTGCTATAGGCACTCTTGTCTTTAAACATCATCCTAGATTTCCTCTTCTAAAAGGCTCAGTCAAAATTATCCAGCATTCCTAGCTTTGCTTACTTCACATTTGATTTTATTTCTTCCTCTTATCAGGATTATTTCTTTTCATATTAATTCACTTTCTTTGTCACATCATCATTCATAAGTGGTCACCATATATTATCCATCTTTAAATCACATCCTTGAATTTTCTCAATTCCCATTAAATCACAAAACATTTACATATTTCAAAACAAAGTCTCTTTTCATTTATTTGAGGAATTTTACATTCTTGTTCACTATAGAGGTTCTTGAAAACAATAAGCTTATATATCACTTTCAGACAAAGGAAACTCTTTTGGTTCCTCTTCCTCTTCACTTGAGACAATTTCAATTATGTCAGGAATTCTAGGGTCTCTATCCACCATTATAGGAGGAGTCACACTATTTTCCGAAGGCAATTCCCTAATGAGAGGTAAGGGTGTTGGTTTGACAGTTGCCTTCATTTCCTTTTTCACTTGAATGACCTGAGCAATTGCATGACTCAGGGTCTCCTCATCTCCAAACCATATGTCTCCATCATCATTAACTCCTTGGATGGTTCGTACTATAGCTCTCCTTTCCCTCTTGGCTCTATGGTGGCTCTCATTTCTCACTGACTTCCTCGCAGTTGTCAAGAGATGCACCATCCTAACACAAGAATTAGACCTAGGTATCAATTATGCGTCAATAGGCATAGGTCCAAGAGTTGAACCTAGCGCTCTGATACCAAATGTAAGATGCAACAAATTACCAACTAGAAATAGTACCCGAAAAGAAAAACATATTCCATAAGTAAGATAATCAACCAATAGTGGTTCCCAAATATCCATAACAACATAGAATGGCAAGAATATATGAATAAGAATAATGATCCATATACCAGAATGGATTACAAAATAGTATACATACACCCGACTTAGTGTTACAATACATCTGTTTCAATGTTACATAAGGAAGGACTATCATCAAGATATCCATGAATCATGTTACAATTGCAACTTGGCAATGAAGCCATACAAAGAAGTATATATATAAGCAAATATCCATGCCAATAATAATATCTGAACTCGATTGCCTCAATCCTCCGATCATCCGCAAACCAAGACCAAGAGAGTGATTGAGGTGCTTTTTCCACCCAACCACGAAGTACTAAACTTCCATGGGTTTCTTCCTAACTCAAAGAAAGCACTGACCCTGCACAAGGAGCCTAGCAACCTAGCACGGTGTAAGCAGGAGGGAATCACTCGATGTGTTCATGTTGCCTGTATACATCCTAATCCTAGAATGACATAAACTCTTGCGGATGTGGTAGAGACAAACATAGTTCTAGGATTTTAAACAAATCCATCTATTTCAATGGTACAGTTGCTTGGCCAAGCAAATAAATAAAATGATAGTTTTAGAAAAAGTAAAACTATCATCTCTGGAAACCCACATTTGGCATCCTATCCCAAAAGTTTGTACTTTACCAAGATTACATACAACATGGTTTTCCTATGTTTGTTTTTCCATAATCATAAATATCTATATCTCCAAAATACCAACATTATTTCCATTGTTCAATTGATTTCACTGGTTTTCTTATTGGAAAGTTTACTATTTTTCCCTTATTTTATTTGATCTATACGATGATCTACCAGTTAAACATAATGCATTTCTTTCATAAATCAAGAAATTTGATATACTACTAGTTTTTCCAATTTGAAATGTAAAATAACATTTATCAAGAACTCAATAATTCAAAAGTTCCTACAAGTCATTCTCATTAGTGCAAATATATAAAATAGGAAGAATATTTCTTTTTCTACAGAATAATAAATTCGATTTCAAATATTGTATATACATATACTCATATAATTCAATTTGTCAAATTAAAATCCAATCAACACTGTAGTTCTATTCCATCATATACATTTCTAATTAACACAATCCATACAACATATATATATATATAATTTTAAAAACTAAGTTATCCATGATAAAATCAAATACAATCATTCTATTTTTTAGACAATAAAATTTACAGTCAAATTATCTATATGCTATAAATTGATATAATTGATTACAATCATAAACCTTTTGGATAAAATTACAATTAATACAACTTTATACATTTGTATATATATATATATATATATATATATATATATATATATACATTACCAAATAACTAATGATTGACAGACTGCTAATGCACAGGCGCGGAAAGAACAGTAATATCAATGTTATGTTAAATATTATATATATACAAGGATTTCATACTTGTTTATGAAGATATTACAAACATTTGAAAAGAAATTAAACAGAGATAACAAAGGCTGTCGTCCCCAAATGGGGTCGCAGTCCCTAAGGGACTATTGCACCATTTGGGAATGACGCATCCTATACTGTTTGTAACGGCCTTTGTGCTAGTTTGCCATAATCTTTTCATTATAAATGTAGTGAATTCATAATGTAATACAATTGATTCTAGATGCATACAAAAGAACCAATGTAAAATACAATTGATCAATATAATATACAATCAGTTCAATAAAATATAGTCGATGCAACATAGAATTTAGTGGATTCAATTTCATATACCATGTATTGATCATTATATATATATATATAGAAACAAAACATATCTTTTATAATACTACAACCAGCTGCTTATATTTTATAACAATTTCAGATAGAAGATCATGATTTTTGCAGATAAGAAAAATATTCAAACACACAAACAACCACAGATGAACTAAGATTAAATAAGAACCTATAATTCACTCCCTATTCCAATCGAATGCTTGATTCCTACAGATTTTATAGAGACTTATTGATCTGAACTATTCCCTCCTTGAGCCCAAAATGCTTTCACAATGCAATTTCAGAGATGATGATCCCCTCTTTTTGAGAATGCAAAATGTTATATAGAAGTTTTTGGTGCCCCCAAGAAAAGAATTTTAACTTCTTTTATTGTTTCCTCTTCCTCAAGTGTTTTGTTTTCTAGAGCTTTTCTTTTCCTATAATATATTTTTGTTTCAAAAACATGTTTTATTCTATTTCTAGTTTTAAAATATTATTAAAATGATTTACATATTTATCACAATGTATCTATAAAACTAATACTTAAATAAGATATGATTATTTTCTAAATGAAACAATTTAAATAACTTAATCAACTATTCTATTTTCTAAACACTCAAGATATTTAAATAACAATGAATTAAATAATCTAATTAAATCATCATTAACTAACTATGTAATAAAATCATATAATTAAAATAAAAATGCAATTTAAATTAAACTATTAAATCATTCAATATGCAACATATGCAGCTATATGATACTACGTGAAGTGTGTGAGTGATATCCCTCCATCTTAACCCTTGTCTTCGTCAACCTACAACTCATAGTAAACTCCAATTTCCCATTAATAGATTAGTAACCAAATAGCCGAAGCATTACTAACATAAATATGACATTCATTTCATTACATCTTTCCATATTAAAATAATCATTCATCTTACACATAATTATCCATAGTTTAATTTCACATAAAGTAACCACAGATAGTATCAAGATTTGAGACGTGACATCTGATGTGACCATTCTTCTATCTTGTCTCTCCTCTATTTTATATATTGTGTGTTGTGCCTTATGGGCATAGCATTGTGGAGGCTATTTTGGGGGCATCCTCCTAAGTGGTGTTCCTAAGGCACTTGTTCTCCTCTCTCATTTTATTGTTTACCTTCTTCAGTGATTCTACTTAGTTGGTAGATGACAAAAACAAACAAATACTAATACTAACCGTGTGTCCCTTCAACAAGTAAGCAAAAATAGACCTAGTCCATATATGAAGATGGGGTTGATATATATATATATGATGCTTGACTAGTAGAATCACTCTGTGTGATGTATCATCATATGGCATTTCTTGTGAATAACATTTTACAATCCACTCAATCTGCTCGTGTACACTTCGAATGGTATCTCACCTTGTTGCTACACTCAGTTCTGAGGTACCTACAATATAGCCCAATGGTTATACTCAGCTCCAAACCTATGAGTATAGCCTTGGTCCTTGATGTGATTATTTTCATGCATAGCTTTCATGATTTAATCTTGTTGTTTATCTTAGCATATTATATCAATGTGTTTGTGGGAACATTCGGCAATCGTAAGCACATGTCACCTCGGGGGCATGGGCTTTGTGAGAGCTCTTATTCCCTTGCATGTTTTCTCTCTACCTTAATGTGTTTGATATCAGTAAGCAACATCAACCACCTTAAGGTGGGGGCATATGTAATTCTATCTATCTGATGATTTTGGCACTAACGAAGCATGTTTGTAAGCCCTCTCCGCGAGGCGAGATGTTGCATCTCTCGAGCTAGTGCACATCCTTATCTAAATTGCAATCAAAAAGCCCTCTTTGCGAGGTAGGATAATGTATCTCTTGAGCTAGTGCGTATCCTTTTATACAAAGCCCTTCTGCGGAAGGCAGGATGGTGTATTTCTTGAGCTAGTGCACATCCTTTAATACAAAGTCCTCATCAAGAGGCGAGGTTAGATCTTGAGCTATCCTCCCTTAAGCGTGTCTTTGGTGGTTGTTGTGGCATAAGCCCAACCATCAGATGTCTCTGCAGCATTTTTTAGATGGTGGGAGTTAGCAATAAGCTCCTCCCATCGCTCATGTTTGTCATGTATAAGACGTATAGTATATCTATGGCATGCTATACAATGCTCGTGTATTATGTGTGTCTTCTTTATGTGTCTTCTCTCATGTGTGGTATCAAGGGCGTAGCGATGAGCTCCCCCCACACTCAAGTTTTGTTTGGCATGTCTTCCCCCTTATATGGTATCAAGGGCATAGCAATGAGCTCCCCCCACACTCAGGTTTTTTTTGGTGTGTTTTCCTGCTAGTGTAGTATCAAGGGTGTAGTGATGAGCTCCCCCTACATTTTGTGTTTTGTATTGCACGTTTTTGGCAGTTTCAAGGGCGTAGCGATGAGCTCCCCCCGCCCCTTAGTTAGGATTTTATTTCATATATGAAAATGTTATATCAATGTATTCATCATATTTTGCATGACTACTCTCATGTCTTCATCGTGTTTTACGTGCTTCCACTATATTCTCCATGTTTTGTGTGCTTCTTATTGTATTCTTCATGTCTTGTGTGTATTCAATGTGTCTTCTAGTGCTTACTTGAGACTGGGGACTAGAAATAGTTCCTCAATCTTTGTGTATGCCTTAGCTTCATGTGCTCGGTGTGTTTGGTGTATTTTTTACCGTACTTTAATGCATGTATGGATCTTAAGATCATACATACATTAAAGTGGGGGCTAAATGTTATGTCGTAAAAAGTTTCCCTAGGACTTTTTACCTCCTAGTTTAGCTCCTAGGTCTCCTTGGTTTAATCATGCATGTGTAAAACTTGTCCCAAAGAAAATTCCCCCAAAACCCATGTCAAATGGGGCTTAGGGGGTCCACTTTAATGCTTAATCATGACTAAAAATAGTCCTCTAGACTTGGGCACCCATGCCCTAGTCCAGACCTATTTTGTCAAGACCTAAATTTAAAAGTGTCAGTTTATAGTCGTTAAAAGGTTTCCCTTTATCATCCTTTTCAATTTGAATTACGAAAGTTTAGCGGGAATGCATATATAAACATGTTTAGGAATTCATTTTAAACTAGAGTGGATTATGGTGAACTTATGATCATCAAGCAAAGAGCATTCAAGGCATTCATTGTGTTGCAGAGCAGAATTGTGTTGTGTCTGTATGTGTTCATTACAGATTTGGCTCCATCAACTCATCTCCTCATGATTTGAAGGTGCTTCATCTCCATGAGGGTTTTCACCTCCAAGGTGATATCTATATTTGTGTTTCAATTAATCTATCTTATCATTTGAAAGTTTGCCTCTGTCCACCAAGGGCACGCACTCTATCTAACAATGGTGTTGGAAGCCTTGAATGCCATTCTGAGGCTTGACTGAGGCAAGCTTCTAAACACCACAACCCCCAACCCCTCTCTTGTCATTGCAAGTTACAAGTGTAGGATCTTGTGGAGAGGAGTTGCAGGAGATCAGAGCAGAGGATAAAGATTCAGGATCTGAAGAAAAGAGTAGAGAATATTCCCTTTTGGACAAAGGCACCCGCCCCTGTGTCCTCCATATTTTTGTTGTTGGAAACTCTGAAGTAGGTTGTAGTCTACATCACCTTACAGTTCCAGATCTATAGAAAAAGTGGCCTATTGGAATAGGGCGCCCACCCCAGTGTCCCTGAAGTTTTCGCTTCCCAAAATTTGAATCCTAGTATGTTTCTAATCTACATTTAGTGCCTTCATATGCAATCATTTGTCATGTTTCATCCGTCTGTATATGATTTCATATAATTAGGATTTAAGGCTTAATCAGATTAGGGTTTAACAAATTTATCAATACATTCCAACTTTCCTTATCATCTCAAAGTGACACCTAACCTATAGCTGAGTCCTTTGGCAACAGAAGTGACTTAACTCAGTTTATGTGCTTGAATGATTATATGTGAAAGGAGGGTTTGATTGAATCTATCTATAACATTACCTCAACATCATCATTCTCACTTTTCATCTATAACACAACTATAATCAAATTCACATAGCACAAGAAGACCGACACAAAATAGCTTTCCCTTGTCCATGGGGTACTTACTATTGGTAGGTCATGCCCCTTGGTCTCAAAAATACCAGAGCTACATATCAGCATAATATAACTATAATTTTTCATGATATGCTTCACAAAATCATGGAGGATTATGTGGATGACCTTCTTGGAAAATATACAACAAGAGAAGGACATCTTCAAGTCCTTACATAGATCTTTGATAGACTTGAGCAATACCAAGTACATTTTAACCCAAAGAAGTGTGTATTCGGGGTAACCTCATAAAAATTACTAAGCTACATTGTGTCATGTAAAGGCATTTAGGTTGATCCTATAAAAGTAAAATCCATAATTGATATGCCTCCACCTAAAAATTTAAAATATTTTCACAACTTACAGGGAAAACTCTAAGCAATCCGTCACTTCATTGTACAGCTTGTAGATAAATGTCATCCCTTTTTATATCTTCTGCGTAAAAATGTCACATTTCAATGGGATGCAGTATGTTAAAAAGATTTTGATCAGTTGAAAGAATATCTTGCTTCTCCTCCATTTCTTATGCCTCATAATCTAGAGAAGCCCCTATTATTGTACATTTCAGCTACATCAATAATATTAGGGGCACTTCTAGCACAACATGATGAAACAGGGAAGGAAAAAGCCATATACTATATCAATAGAACCTTAGTGGGATATGAGCTAAATTACACTCCAATGGAACAAGCATGTTTAGCAGTTGTCTTTAGTACTCAAAAACTGAGACACTATATGCTTAATCATAAGATCAAGCTCATTTCAAAAGTGGACCCACTAAAATACTTGTCAAAAGCTACACTCACAAGATGCATGGCAAAATAGGTAATGATCTTGAGTTAATTTGACATTGAGTATGTAGATCGAAAAGCCATAAAAAAAAAAGTGATAGCAGACCAACTTGCTAATGCCCCTATCACCACAGATCATCCACTCATTATAGAGTTCCCTGATGAAATTGTATTTTCAATCACTTTACCTACACAATGGAAGCTATATTTTGATGGATCTTATACTCACCATGGTTCAAGAGTTGGAATCCTATTTGTCACACCACAAGGTGATTGCATTCCCAAGTCTTACAGGATCACTTTTCCATGTACAAACAACATAGCCAAATATGAGGCTCTTATCACATGACTCAGAATGGTCATTCAATGGAAAATTGAAACATTGCATGTCTATGGAGACTCACAAATCATCATTAAGCAAGTCAATGATGAGTACCAAACTAAAGATGACAAACTAATTCCATACAAAAGAACATGGTAGATAGATTCAAGAAATATTTTTTTGAGATTCTATTTGAGCAAGTACCAAGACAAAACAATAAATCTTTTGATGCCATGGCTACCATTGGATCCCTCATAGACATGCTGAATAACAGCCATCGATGTGAGTTTCTTGTTGAGAAATTGTTGATCCCTACTTATGATGTCTCAGATTCTAAGCTCATCTCTGAACTTGTTGGTCCTCAATCCATAGGGTATCAAGAGATTTATGCCTACCTCCATGGTCATTCCCTTCCACCCAACCTATCCACCACCCAATGCAAAACCTTCATTCATCATTCATCCTATTTCACCATCCTAGGTGATATCCTCTACCGAAGGAGTCTCGATGGAACCCTTCTTAGGTGCCTTAACTCAGAAGGATCTTGAACTTCTTTATGTGAGGTACAAGTGGGAATCTGTGGTGCACACTCTAGTGGTCTGACCCTTGCTAAAAAACTATTGTGAATGGGTTACTACTAGCCAACTATGGAACAAGATGCATACCAATTTGTTAAGAAGTGTCTATAGTGCCAACAACATGGTGATCTGATCCATGCACCTTCACAAGAGCTACAACCGATCACTACTCCTTGGCCCTTTTCATAGTGGGGGCTCAATCTCATTGGCAAAATTAACCCTTCCTCATCTAATGGCCATAAATTCATAATAACCACCACTAAGTACTTCACAAATTGGGTTGAGGCAATTCCACTTACCTATATCACTGGCAAGAAAATAGCTAAATTTATCCTTCACTACATCATATGTTAGTATGGTATTCCTCTTGCCATTGTTACCAACAATGGTAAACCCTTCAAAAATCAAGATATTCGTGCCCTTTTCTAACAATTCCATTTATAAAACCATTTATCAACCCATTATTATCCTCAAGGTAATGGCCAAGCTGAGGCTTCAAACAAAACCATCCTAAAAGTCCTCAAAAAGATAGCCAATGACATTGGTCGAGATTGGCATTTACAACTCAATCCTACCCTATAGGTTTATTGCACAAACATCTACACACTAACAAGAGCCACACCATACTCCCTTGTCTTTAATTTTGAATTAATTTTTCCAATAGAGGTCAAGGTCCCCTCTCTGAGAATATATTTGCAAAATCTCATTGATGACGAGGAGTATCACATTTCATAGTTGCATGAACTATAACTACTAGATGAAAGGCACCTCAATGCCTTAAACCATCTACAGGACTATCAAAATTATCTCCATCGTAGCTACAATAAGAAGATCAAAACCCATAAATTTGAGATTGGTGACCTAGTGCTTAAGGAGAACCAGAGGAATTAGCAAGATCAAGACAAGAAAGGCAAGTTTGAGTCCAATTGGTTAGGACCCTTTATCATCATTGTTAGCTATGGATCAGGTGTGTACTAACTTGCTACACTAGAGGGCCAACCTTTGGAAGATCCAATGAATATTATGCATCTGAAGAGGTTATATACATGACCCTTGAAGTATCCCAATTATAAAAAAAAAAATCAAAATAATAAAGAGAAATAATCTATCCAATGGTGAAAATCACTTCGGTGGCGCCTTAGGAAAGTACCATGATGAAAACCTGGCAAACAGGCACTATGTGTAGTAGACCTGCCATCTATTTTGGACTTCGCCTATCTCATCCATATGATCCTCCAAAGTATGTATCCATCTCCCATTTCCCATCTTTTCATTACTCCCATATTCCATCTACGTATTCAACTATCATGGCTTGATAATTGTCAATTAGTGTTATCACCTATCATTCCCTATAATAAAGTTTCATATCCCATGGCATAATAAACAAATCCTATCCCATTCCATAATAAATAATCACACCCATTCCTCTCCCTAACCGGGGGCACTTTTCTAGACCTAGTTTACAGATTGGATCTTGCAATCATGAGGAGATTTACATATTCGTGAGTTTCATGCTAACCATAATAAACTTTGACACATATCACAAACCATAATAAAATTTGACACCTATCACCAAACCATAATAAGATTTTTCACCCATCACAAACCAAAATAAATATAACTTTTGCACTTCGTCATTCACATTCCCATCTCACAATAAATGAGCTTACACAAGACTTGGCACTCAAGCAAAAATGAAGTATCTTTCAAACACCATACTTTAATGCAAATCATACATGTTAAAACAACCTAAAGCCAAAATATCCAATGCCTATCATCTACATCTATCATATCAAATCATGTCTTTCAGGGATATATCCATCCCATAACAGGCGTAATCCAATCTCAAAACATCTATCAAAGTTTGGCAAGAGATACAATGGCTTCATAATTTGTTTTGTCAATTGGTCTTTTGTTATGATTTATCTTTTGACCCTTATCTATACCTACCCAAGGTGACCTCGATCTTTCTATATCTTGGTGTGTTTTGATTGGTGTAGACTGGGGCATGGTCTTTGCTTTCTTATGTCGTGTTTGTTGATTGTTCTTATATATGACCTACCCAAGGCATGTATAGGGACAACCTATTGTTTGCAGAGTCAAGTCCACACAAAGGATACATAGTCACCCTAGTTCCTTATACCTTGGTACATAATATCCAATGTTATATTAAAAATTAGGATTGCTCTTCATATTTCAGTATAACCTTAATCTATCAATTATCTATCACACATATCATCCATTATCCCCTATTACTTTTCATCCCATCTTAACATCATTCTATCTTTCATTCCATCACCTAACATATCTTTTAATCATCCCCCCATCCTAACCTATCTTCTAAATCATCCCCCCATCCTAACCTATCTTGTCATCCTGCTAATTATTCCCCCCATCCTAACACTCATATTCCTTGGTATCATGACCAAAAACAAAAACATATGCATGTCATTAAACATTACACTCATCCGTTGCATACACAAATTTCTTGCATCCATACACAATCATAATCATACATCCAATAGCCATATCATATTAGTATCCATCATAAGCCAAGAATCATAAACCAAAGCATATATCCATCAATCACATGCATTTATCATCTACTATCAGTATCATCTATCTGATCACATCATCATCATATAACCAACATGAATATCCATCAATCAAATGTATATATCATCTAACATTCAACATCATATAATCATATATATACTCCTTTTTTTTTCTTTTTTTTATATTATTATATAATAAGTCTTTTATATGTATTGATTCGTGATATAATTTGGTATACATTGCATATTGCTCTATTTACATTGTTTCGCCTCATTATATAATTTTAGTTTTCTTTCTTTGCAATGCTTGTTGGTTTTTGTCCTTTATTGTTTTTGATCTTTTTATATATTAACCTTTTTCTTTATTGCTATTCATTATATTTTTCGATAGCTTATATATTGATATGCATTAGAGAGCTTTTCAATATTTTTTACCCTATTTGTATTGTTCTCATTATGATAGTTTGTGGTCTTATTTTATCTTTCTTTGTTTCTTTTAATTTGTCTACCTTTTAAGTGCTTTTTCATCTATAATTATTTATTATATATTATTTAATTTATTTTTTTGTTTGCCTTCTATTATACTTTTGTTCCTTTTTAAATTGTTTTACAATATTTATTACCTTATTTATTTTGCTTTGCTTCTTAATTTATTGATTTTAGAGTTCTTTCTCTGCATGATTTTTTACCTTAATCTATCCTTAATTATGTTAAATTAATATTTATGGTCTTTTTTTATATATTTAGTTTTATTATATATTATTATTTATATTCATTGCTCTAATTCTATTATTACTAATTATGTTATTTTGATTCATTATATATTCTTCCTCCACTTATTTTGCTTGTTTGACCTTATTATACACTATATGATATATATCCATTTAATATAGATTTTTGAGTCATTTTATTTGGTGTTATAATTTAGATCTATTGGGTTTAATTATACTATTCTTATGATATTATAATACTACATAATTTTTTGGTCTTCCTTCTTTGACTTTATAATAATTATTGGGTTGTTAATTAATGAGTTGCTTTCCCTTCTTCATATCCAGCCCTAATCCCTCTCTCTCCTTTTTATAGGGCTAAATTCTAAAATCCTACTCCATTGTATCCTCTTCCTGATGATGGATCAATGAGTGTGATCCGAAACGTTGAGACAAAAACACACACAGTGTAATCCAAAAGCAAATTTTCACAATTACTATGGACTGTGCAAAGCTCATGCCTACTATCATACAATCATCATATCCATAACAAATCAATCATATCATAAGACATCATCACATCATAACATCATAAATGCCACCATCAAAATATCTCATCTTATATATATACACAAAAATGTCATGATACATTACAAGTGTTTGTACATGAGCAATAATATACATATATACAAGAGCCCACAAGCATATAATACATCATATACATCATTTACACATCACATTTGCTAACTCAAACTCCCACTCTCTAAAGGTATCGTAGATGCCCCTGGTGTCAATGGTCGAGGACCCTTTGGTGGTTGTGCTAGTGGTAGCCCCATAACTAAAGGCCCCAATCTCCTTGTTCTTGAAGCCACAGAATGACTCTGTGCAGCAAAACTAGGAGCCTTCATGTCTGCTAGTATCACACTCTCATATAGAATCATATAGTACTCAGCCTCTTGAGATAGTTTAGAAATCTCTAAAAATGCATGAGCTATCCCTCCATCTCCCACCATCCCCCTAGATATGTCCTGCTCCTATCAGGGCCTAGCTGTATCTGCCTCTACTCATCACTACTATGTAATCGCAACATCCCTCTCCACTATCACCTAGAATAGAAATCCCTACTCTCTCAGTATCTTATTCTAGAGGTTGTCCCTCTCTGTGCATGTCTTATATGTCTCCACTGACAAAGCATCCTGCTCCAAATTCACTGTGGCTATCTGTATCTATCTATCCTCCTCTCCCCTATCTCCACCCCTCTCATCTCCCCTGTCTCCATCACTCCCCTCCTCATCTCCATCTCCATCATTCTCCTCATGCTCATCTCTACCAACCCCCTCCTCTCCTCTATCTCCATCATCCCCCTCCCTTCCTATGATACAAATGCTTCTCCTACCTCTACTCTTTTCCTAACCCATCTACCACCTGCATCACCACCCACACCATCACCACCCCACCATTAGCTCCATCATAATCCTCCGCTATTTGCCCATCTAGACTGATAAGTTGTGTCGATCTATGAGTTGCCCACCATGTGTCACAATTTGTTGTAGTGCCAACATCATTAATGTATGCTCGAGGATCCCATGATATTGGCACTATCCATCTCTAATCTTCTATAGCTATCACTGGATCTATTGGTAACCCCCAATCATCTATGTCCCTGGTGACATAAAGAAATACAACCTCATGTGTTGTCTCTATCTATGCTAAATCAAATTGTAGTCAAACCCTGTCCAACATGTATCTCTCAATGATATGGCTAGTCTATCAATAATGTACCTGGTCTATACTGTTGCAAGTATGAGGTTAACCAGTGTTGTCATTGATGTCAACATACTCATATTGCATTGGTAAGAAGGTTTGGATGAGCTATGTGTTGAGGATATTAAGAAAAGTAGTCTCAATCAGGAACAGTGAAGAACAGTGATAAGAAGAAGGCAAATGTACTCAATAGGTTGAGAATCAGAGGATGCGGATTAAAGGGTTTGTAGATATGAGTCTTGAGATATTCCAGTTAAGATTTCAGAGGTCCGCATGAAGATATGAAAAAGTTGTGATCGGTCAAGTAGAACCAGTTCTGAGAGCTATTCCAGAGTGATAGAGTGTTACAAAAAGGTCCAGTGAGATCCGGAGGAGCATTGTCAGACTCTACGGATTGCAAGGAGTGTTTGGGATGTCCTTGTGATGTGTCTTCTCAGTTTGTACAAAGTTTGGAGGTCCGGAAGCACCTTCTTCAGTATGACAGTGGCGACAGACTGTGTTCTTGAAGTTCTGGATGAAGAGGAGAAGAGATTCCAGTGAGTAGAGGAAGTGCGGATGTACCTGGTTAATCAGGCAAGCTCGTGAAGGTTCTTGGATCATGTTGAGGTTATGTTGTCAGTCTGCATTGGTGGTAGAGCCCAGAATTGAAGATATTCTTCTGGATGAAGTTCTTGCTCAGACTAGCTGACTGGATGAGTTGTTCATCTTGCGAATGTTCTTGTGGTGGCCGTCCAGATGTATTAATCATCTTGCGGATGTCCTTATGGTTGATTGCCGACTTAGATGATTGTTCCTAAGTCGATGTCTTGTATAAATAAAGGTTTTTGAGTTCATTTCAAAGTGTGTTGAGCAGCAGATGAGAGTGGTACAGCAAAAGAGTGAAGGGCAGAGCAGAAGTATCTCGGGCTTAAATGGAACTGATCCAGACATGGTAAATATGTCAATCTCCAGTTCAAGTTTGTGATTCTTATCACTTTGTAGACAGTGTGTCTCTTGTAGGCAGTGTGCCTCTTTGTGAGCAGTGTGCTCGGGCAGTGAGCCCTAATTGGCATGTGCCATTCTTTTTCTTATTCTTCTAACATAGAATAATCCTTGGGTTAATCACCCCATGGTTTTTCCCTTAACTGGGTTTTCCACGTCAAAATCTTGGTGTCCAATGTGTTGATGATTATCTGCTCTTGTGTTTATGCATTATGCTTTCATGAATGATTAACTGATATGCTATTAACTAACAAAGAAGAATCAAGTGTTCAAAATAGAAGCAAGTCTTTGCACACTTGATTCACCCCCCCTCTCAGTTGTGTGCCCTAGATCTAACAATTGGTTTCAGAGCCAAGTTCCTCTGAAAGGAGCTTAACCTTTTGAGGAGATCCAGGATGTCGTCATACAAGAAGGATAGTCCGAAGTTCGATGGAACCAACTTCACTCTCTGGAAAGGTCGCATGAAATGTCACTTGGAGTGTATGGGAAAAGCATACTTGGCCATGGTCTCAAAACCATATGTATCTCCACAGGGTGGTCCGACAACTCTGAATGAAATCACAGATGCTGAAAACAATTTGCGGACCAAGGAAGCTCTTCTAAACACATTGAATGACTCAGATCTCTCAAATGTTATTGACCTACCAATTGCATATGAGATCTTGACCAAACTAGAACTTCTGAATGAAGGAGATGAGTTTGTCAAGAGTGCAAGGTTGCAAAGTCTGAAAGGGAAATTTGAAAGATTGAAGATGAGAGATGATGAAAATATCACTACCTTTATGCCAAGACTGAATGAGCTAGTGTGTGGAATCAGGAATGCTGGTGGAGTTCTGGATGAAAATGAAATTGTTTGCAAAATTCTCAGATCCTTTCCTACTGCCTACAAAATCAAGGTTGCTGCCATTGATGAATTCAAAGCCCATACAACTGTCAGAAGAGAGCAACTGGCTGCATTTAAAATGACTGAGTTTGGAGATGATCCCCCCAAGATTGAATCTGCATTCAAAGCCAGTGCCTATGTGAAAGGCAAACAAAGATTTGATTCGGGAGAGAACTCTTCAAGGAAGCTGTCATGGTATGAACAAGCAAGGAAAGATATGGAAGAGGAAGAAGCAAAAACAGCTCAACTTGAAGCCCTCATTGCAAAAAGACTGCCAAGAGGATCTAGTAAGTACGAAGGAAAACTACCCTTTAAGTGCTTCAACTGCAATAAGATTGGTCATTTTACTTCAAGATGTCCAGAAAGATCTGCAAGGTCTAATACCAACAGATAAAGGTTTCAAAAGAACTGCTATTATGTTCATGAAGAAGATGACAATGAAGGAGTAACAGATGATGAATCAGAAATAGGAAGCAAATCCAGAAATGAATAGGTGTTTATTGCCATCAAGGAAGAAGATTCAATGTCCTCTGAATATGTCAATCATAAGGTTATAGAAAGAGCTTTGGCTGCCCAAATTGAAGAAAAGGATGATTGGGTTATTGACAGTGGATGCTCTCACCATATGACTGGTGACAAGAACAAGTTCTTAGATTTGGAAAAGTATGAAGGAGGAATGGTAAAGTTTGGTGACAATTCTGCTGGCAGAATCAGAGGTAGGGGAACTATTTCTTTTGATGGAAAGAGCAAAACTGGTAATGTACTATATGTTGAAGGATTGAAGCACAATCTTCTCAGTGTTGGTCAGTTTGTGGATAAAGGCTATGATCTCTAGTTCAAGAATGGAAGATGCAGAATCTTTACAAGCTCCGGAACTGAGATTGCATCCGGTAATCAAACTAAAGGTAATATCTTCAATTTGGTTGGTTCAAATAAAAGTTGTCTATTTGTTCAAGTTGATCAAAGTTGGTTGTGGCATAGAAGGATGTGTCATGTAAATTTTGATAACATCATCAAGATAAGCAACATTCAGGCTGTAAGAGATCTTCCAAAATTGGTGAAACCTACAAATAGTTTGTGCAAAGAATGTCAGCTAGGTAAATAGAGCAGAGTCTCTTTCAAAAGCAAGGATCAGTCCACTACCAGATTGTTGGAATTAGTACATACTGATCTCTGTGGTCTGACAAGAATCAAGAGTATGCAAGGTGATAGATATTTCATGTTGCTAATTGATGACCATTCTTGGATGATGTGGGTTACCTTCCTAAAAGAGAAATCAGAAGCCCTTGAGAAGTTCAAAATCTTCAAAGCTATGGTAGAGAATCAAACCAGATTGAAACTAAAGTGTCTAAGGTCTGATAGAGGTGGTGAATTCACATCCGGTGAATTCATAGACTTTTGTGAGAAGCATGGCATAAAGAGACAGTTGTCTGCTCCTAGGACTCCACAGCAAAATGGAGTAGTTGAGAGAAAGAACCAGACCATCCAGGAAGCTTCCAGGACAATGATGATGGAAGCAAATGTTCCTCAAATGTTTTGGAGAGAAGCTGTCAGCACTGCAGTCTACACTCTTAACCGAGTTCAAATCAAAAACAATACTGGTAAGAGTCCTTATGAACTTTGGTTTGGTATAACTCCTACTGTGAGATATTTCAGAGTATTTGGTAGCAAGTGTTACATCAAAAGAGATGAAGATCTAGGAAAGTTTGATGCTAGAAGTGATGAAGGAATTTTCTTGGGTTACTCCACTCAAAGCAAAGCATACTGGTGTTACAATAAGAGACTAAAAAAGATGATAGAAAGTACAAATGTGAAGGTTGATGAAGGAATTGAGAAGCCCTCAAGGTTTTATGAATATGATGAAGATGATCAGGATGGTGCTCTGATTCAAGGAACTCAATCCCTTCCTGAAAGTCAGATTTAGACTGATCTGATAAATCAAGAAGAAGAGGTTTGTCTAAATGAACCTGATCACAAAACAGCAGTGCAAGAGACTCCCAAAGTTCCAAGGTATGTAACTTTAAATCACTCTAAAGATCAGATCAGAGGTGACAAAAGCAAAGGGGTACAAACAAGGAGGAAAATTGCTCAAAATTTAGATGAATGTTGTTTGATTTCAAAGATTGAACCTAAGATAATAAATGAAGCATGCAATGATGAAAATTGGACAAAAGCAATGGAAGAAGAGTTGATGCAAATTGAGAAAAATCACACTTGGGATCTTGTTCCTAGACCTAGAAACAAGAATGTGATTGGAACCAAATGGGTCTTCCAGAACAAACTAAATGAGGTTGGTGAAGTTATCAGAAACAAAGCCAGATTGGTCTACAAAGGCTACTCTCAAATAGAAGGAATTTATTTTGAAGAATCCTTTGCTCCGGTAGCAAGAATTGAAGCAGTCAAATTATTTCTTGCATATGTTGCCTTCAAAGACTTCAAGGTATATCAAATGGATGTCAAGTCTGCCTTCCTAAATGGTGATTTGGAAGAAGAAGTATACATTGAACAACCGGATAGATTTCAGTTGTCTGATAATGATGATATGGTCTGCAAGTTGAAGAAAGCATTGTATGGATTGAAGCAAGCCCCAAGAGCATGGTATGAAAGGTTGGATAAGCATCTTGTGCAGATTGGATTCAACAAAGGTACTGCTGACAGTAACTTATATTTCAAAATTGATCATGAAAACATTTTGATTATTGAAGTGTTTGTGGATGATATCATTTTTGGAGGAAGAGATAGTATGTGCAAAACTTTTGCAAATCAGATGAAAAGTGAGTTTGAAATGTCTATGCTTGGTCAAATGAATTTCTTCTTGGGTCTGCAAATTACTCAAACAAAGAAAGCGATCTTCATTTCTCAGACCAAATATGTGAAAGAATTGTTGAGGAAATTCGGTATGGAAGATTCAAAGCCAATGAACACTCCTATGGCAACCAGATGTAAGTTGAGAAAAGATGATGACTCTCCAAAGGCAGATCAGACAAAGTATAGATCAATGATTGGTGGATTGTTGTATCTCACTCAGACTAGACCAGATATAATGCAGGTTGTTGGTCTTGTGGCAAGATTTCAGGCTAATCCTAGAGAATCTCATGTTATGGCAATCAAAAGAATTTTTAGGTACTTGAAAGGAATAGTTGAGTATGGTCTATGGTATCCTAGAGATCTAGATTTCTCTCTTCATGCATATATAGATGCAGATTGGGAAGGAGATGTGGATGACCGGAAGAGCACCAGTGGTGGAGCATTCTTTTTGGGAAAGAGATTGGTTTCTTGGCTAAGCAAGAAACAAGATGCAATATCTCTGTCTACAACTGAAGCAGAATACATTGGAGCAGCAGGTAGCTGCACTCAAATCTTATGGATGAAGCAGATGCTAAGAGACATTAAAGTTGAATATGAGGAGCCTATCACAATTTTCTGTGATAATTCAAGTGCAATTAATATTTCTAAGAATCCGGTATTGCATTCTAAGACCAAGCACATATCTATCAAGTTTCACTTTCTGAGAGAACAAGTGAACAAGGATGAAGTCAGATTGGAGTATGTACCCTCCAAGGATCAGATTGCAGATATTTTTACTAAACCTCTCCCCAAAGACTCTTTTGCGTATCTCCGGGAGAAGTTAGGGATCATGGCCCCTCTAGTGATGAACTAGGATGCACTGATGTGCATCAGTCCGGTGGATATCACAGTCACATCTTGTGATCCAGATTGATGATGGGGAGCTGCTACTAAGGGGGAGCAGCTGGTATGATTCTGATATGTTACAAGTGCAAGTATGAGCCCTTTGCCATTGATGTCAAAGGGGGAGAGAAGACATGTGAAAAACAAGTGGTTGATGATCAAAGGGGGAGTAGTAAAGGAAGAGAAGACATGTGAAGAGTTGTTGCTGATAGGGGGAGCTGTGATAGAAAAGAGAAGTTCTTGTCTTGATGGTTTTTCACATTATATGTTGCCATCAATGACAAAGGGGGAGATTGTTGCAAGTATGAGGTTAACGAGTGTTGTCATTGATGTCAACATACTCATATTGTATTGGTAAGAAGGTTTGGATGAGCTGTGTGTTGAGGATATTAAGAAAAGTAGTCTCAATGAAGAATAGTGAAGAACAATGATAAGAAGAAGGCAAATGTACTCAATAGGTTGAGAATCAAAGGATGTGGATTAAAGGGTTTGTAGATATGAGTCTTGAGATATTCTAATTAGGATTTCAGAGGTCCGCATGAAGATATGAAAAAGTTGTGATCGGTCAAGTAGAACCGGTTTCGGGAGCTGTTCTGGAGTGTTACAAAAAGGTCCGGTGAGATCTGGAGGAGCATTGTCAGACTCTGCGGATTAGAAGGAGTGTTTGGGATGTCCTTGTGATGTGTCTTCTCAGTTTGTACAAAGTTTGGAGGTCCGGAAGCACCTTCTTCAGTACGACAGTGGCGACAGACTGTGTTCTTGAAGTTCTGGATGAAGAGGAGAAGAGATTCCAGTGAGTAGAGGAAGTGATGATGTACCTGGTTAATCAGGCAAGCTCGTGAAGGTTCTTGGATCATGTTGAGGTTATGTTGTCGGTCTGCATTGGTGGTAGAGCCCAGAATTGAAGATATTCTTCTGGATGAAGTTCTTGCTCAGACTAGCTGACTGGATGAGTTGTTCATCTTGCGAATGTTCTTGTGGTGGCCGTCTGGATGTATTAATCATCTTGCAGATGTACTTATGGTTGATTGCTGACTTAGATGATTGTTCCTAAGTCGATGTCTTGTATAAATAAAGGTTTGTGAGTTCATTTCAAAGTGTGTTTAGCAGCGGATGAGAGTGGTATAGTGAAAGAGCGAAGGGCAGAGCAGAAGTATCTCAGGCTTAAATGGAACTGATCCAGACATGGTAAAGATGTAAATCTCCAGTTCAAGTTTGTGATTCTTATCACTTTGTAGACAGTGTGTCTCTTGTAGGCAGTGTGCCTCTTTGTGAGCAGTGTGCTCGGACAGTGAGCCCTAATTGGCATGTCCCATTCTTTTTCTTATTCTTCTAACAAAGAATAATCCTTGGGTTAATCACGCTGTGGTTTTTCCCTTAACCGGGTTTTCCATGTCAAAATCTTGGTGTCCAATGTGTTGATGATTATCTGCTCTTGTGTTTATGCATTATGCTTTCATGAATGATTAACTAATATGCTATTAACTAACAAAGAAGAATCAAGTGTTCAAAATAGAAGCAAGTCTTTGCACAACTGATTCACCCCCCCTCTCAATTGTGTGCGCTAGATCTAACACTATACTACATATGATAAGTGTTCATCATCTCTAGGCCATGCCTCACACTATCTTTAGGGCCTCCAAATCACACTATCAATATCATCTATCAATCTTTGCCAAAATGCCATGTCCCTCATCTACCTATAGTGTATCACCCTGCCATACATATATACATATGGTCATCCAAGTCTCATCACCCTATCATTCAATGGCCTTAAAACTACTATATGCTCCCAGGCCCATATATGCAGTCACGTCACACCACATCCTAAGCTCCTTCTGCTTCAATACATAACATAATGCATATCATGATATAAGTGATCTAAAACACAAGTACCCCAAGCAAATACAACTCCATCTGTCATCATGCACTCTATTACTCCTCTCCAACCAATAGAGAATTTGCATGCTCACCTATCTAGAACAAGTTGCCCTGAAATCAAACCTGCTACAAATAAGGGCAAATCTATCAATCTCCCCATAGCAACTCCTAAATCCATCTCTATGTTTGCAAGCTGAAGGTACTCTATGAATAAAACCCTCTCCAAAGCCTCCTCTCCTATCCTCAAATCATACTCCACGAGCTCCTCCTGGATAGGTATCCACAGTATCCTCCAGACATCCTCCAACATCAGAGCCATCTCTCCTATAGGTAGCAGGTAAGAGCTCCTCTCACTCTACCATGACTCCACTAGTGCAGTCATCATGGCCTAATGAGCTCAGATCTTTGGCATGAAAGTAATCTAAAAATTACCAATAGCTTCCAAAAACTCTCAATCCATCACCTCAACCATGGCCTCAACCTCATGGTATGAGGCCTCTGCTCCCATGGCAGAATCTTCCCCAATACTATATGAAAAAATCCAAACATAAGCACCAACATCTTCAATCAAATGTGCTTCATTTTACTGCATTAGCGCCTCATTTTGCAAAAGTGGCTCATTTTCAATAAAATGCATTTAAATTTCACAAAAGCACATTGATTTCTAGCATAAGCAACTCAAAACGCAAAAGCGACTCATTTTTCAGCAAAAGCGCCACATTTTTGCAAATGCGGATTGATTTCCCTCAAAAGTGACTCAGTGCCACAAATGTGACACAACTTCCAAAACTGACCTAATTTTGTACAAAACTGACATGTGCAACTCAAATGTGTCGTGTTAGTAGTGGCACACTTTTTCTAAAAACTTAATTTACCCCACATTTATGACATGTAACTACCCCCTAAGATCTAGGATGTAGTACGTATTGGTGTGCCTATGCCTACTAGTTGCTGGAAGGATTGAATCTTCTCTACATGATGTATGTGATGTGGTATCACTATCTTATCCCTTTGCTCTATTTCTCTAAAATCAACTAGGTGTGAATGCAAATGCGGTTAGATGGGCCCCCCTAGCACTATTTATAGGTCTCCTAAACCCTAATTTTCATCCTTGCCCTAGGTTTTTTTCTATACCCTTCATCTCGCTACCATTTTCACTCATTTTTCTTCCATTTGACTTATTTCTTCATTTCCAAATTGTCCATAACCACCTATCCTTCATGTTGAGAGTTCTACCGAAAAAAAATTCAGCCAACCTCACGAGGGGGCACCCTTCCTCCATAATTCCTTCAGTCGACTAGGGCATATCACTATCATGGTCATCATACCAACACTATCATTTCTCTGAAACAACACTATAAATGCATTGTCTTAAAGAGAGGCAAAATGTAGACACCTAAAACTAACTTACGCATTTCTGTGTCATCACGATTCATCCACATCATTTTCCTAATCCATTTCTATTTCTTCTATTCATATTAATTAAATATTTTTTAATTAATCAAACTAACATTTCCTCCATGTATTAATTAAATAAATTCATACAATTTATTTAATTAATCAAACTAATCTCCATCTTTCTCACTACAAATAAATAAAATTAATATTTTATTTATTTCCCATATTATCTATTATCTTATGACTTAAATAAATTCATTTATTTAATTCCCCATAATTTCCTCCACTAATCACTCAAATTAACTATTCAATCAAAATAGTTAACACTTCAATCAATTTCAATCAAACTTGGTTAACTATTCAATCAAAATGATCAACTCATCAATCAAGTCAGTTAACTCCCTCATCAAATCCTCTCAATCAATTCCAACCGTTGATCTTTCATGTCATTCTACACCATTGATCATTGTTTTCAAAAATCTATAAGTTGATCTTCATTCAAGCCATTATGGATCGACATTGGTTTCAAACTTATGTTGTTAATTTGTCTCCATAATATCCATTATCGTATCAAGTTTTTGTTGAATTGTTGAGCAATCCACATACAATTTTTACTATCATTTCATCTAAGAGCATAGCTATTGGAATTTGGGTGCATTCCATCCTACTCTATCAAGGAGAAGAGATTGATTGAGGTGAAGGTAATGAGTTTTCTTGATTTATCTTTATGTGTTTGACCTCTTTTAATTTTCCTATTCCTCATATACCACCTACTCCACTAGCCATATGGGGAGTCATTCCAAATCTTGCATTATGCTCCCTCCCAAACTTCATGAGTGAGGATTTGATTACTATCACTGAGCATGTGCATGATGTAGTGAATCATAGCACATGATATTATTGAGGTAATCATTGCACTAAGATTACTAGTTGCTTCATTTACAAACAAGTCTCTTTACTAGTACCAATCCTTGGCTCCCTTATCAATTGATGACTGGGACTAGGTAGGTCAGGATCTAATCAACAAATTTAAGGAGATGAGAGATGCAAAATCACTACTAGAGTAGCTCACAACCATAAAGAGATCCCCTATGAAAATTTTGGATGACTTCAACAACATATTCTAGAAGATAGGCAAGGAATTCTTATGGGGGTCTGCCTCCCATTAGGTATGGCATATATTTACCATCTAAAATAAATAAACTCTAAGATTGCAAGATTATTAAGTCAAAGGGAGAAAACACTCTCCCAAATTTTGATGATGTTGCTATTTCTACTAAAAATAAGGTGATCCAAATAGGAAGGTATGTGTCTCATCCACCTATGTCATTGTTTCCCAACATATAGCCTTCGCATCAACCTACTCCAATAGTGCAACCCACAAGTTATCAACCAACTATGAATCTCATTCCAACATCAACAAAACCATCACCAAAACATCATTTTATTGAACCCTCAACCCCTAATGACTTTGATGAGATGTAAAACCTACTCAGGAATATATTTAATGAGGTCATCACCCTCGAAAGATAATGGAATGTGTAAAGGCCCGCATATTCTAATAATCAACACCCCTAAGTGTAACAATACAATATCAAGCTAATCAATGTTATAAATCTTTTCAAATAATTCAAAGCTACCAACAAAGGCTCACTTATCAAGAAAATAAAGTACCTAGTGAAGCTCATAACTAATTGGAACCTATAAAGAAACCTGTACAAAAAAACTCCCTACAATCCCAAGAGATAGCTAATTGCTATTCAAAACAATTACATTAAGGAAATGTTAACTAATTTTAGTTTTCATAAACTCAAATAGTCCTTTAGTCTTTATAAGGGTCTTAAATAGTTTTAAAAGGGTTTTTGAGAGGTTTTGTGTAATAAAACCTTAAAATGTGTTATTTTACCTTGTCAAGTAATACTTTAGAGTCCTAATTTTTCAAAATAAACCTTACTTTCTCCAAAATACCACGTAAACCTTGTGGAGGGAGCTTGTTTTAAAAAATGGTCAAAATTTTAGGGTTCAGGTTTAATTCTTTTGGTCTATTTGTCAAGTTTAAGGGTTTTGACTAACCTAGCAGGTGTCCCAATTCATGGAGGAAACATACCAGGTGTACGTAGCATGAAAGCCCATGAAATTGAGACAAAGATCTTAAACAATGAGGGAGTCTTCTACTCCAATCTATCACCTTGGTAGAATCTACATTGTGTGTATTAGTTGTTCAAAAGCTTGGTTGAGAGAGTGTAGTTTGAATTTTCAAGAGATCAAGGAAAATCATTCATAGAGGTGTTGTAACACCATTTTCACATTGAGCATGCAGGGGATGTTTCATCTATAGTTTGGTTTAAACTTACTAAATCTTCTCCAAATATCTTGAGACTTTGAGCAGGTTTTCAAGTTAAGGAGATCATAAAGATCCAAGAAACCTTCAATGCCACCAAATTTAATGTTGCAAGGTTACAAAGAGAGTATGTTTTTTCCCTGTGGTTTGTATTTGTCTAACAAGATCTGCATTTTCTTGTTTTGAATAGGTTGAGTCTTTTGAATGAATCAAAGGTAGAGAGTCAACAAAATGAGGAAGTCACCACCCTACATACCTAGAGAATCTTGTAAAAACCATTGAAGCCATGAAAAGTCCTGATGAATGATGTCAAGGGCTTAGTTGAGATCCTAGAAATACATGCACATTTCATAGTCCCTTAGGACAGATTTAAAGAAGGTATAGATAAGTCTTTTTAGTGCTCTTATGACCCTACATACTCAAACAAGAAGTTATTCTCTTAAAAAATGAAGATATGGTCTTGGTTATGTCTGCAGTTTTTGTTTTAGTTCCAACTTTGGGTTTAAATCCCCTATTAATTCTAGGCCTGCATCTATGAAATGACAAATGACATGCAAAACTAGTTTGAGATCTACAGAGTATAAGAGACCCATCGAGATATGAAGCAGGTCTAACAAAGCTTTGAGGCAAGTCAAAGGGTTTCCACAAGTCTATTTGATAGTATACAAAACCAACAAATTACTCTTAATACTGTCATACATTGTCAAGATTGTGAAACAATATTTAAGGTTGTCAAACTTTGTTAAGTCTTGATCAGAGGTTTTCAAAATCTTCATATCTTTTTAGTCCCTACCATAACCATGTAAATCCATGAGAGATCCCATGTAACCCTGAGAAGCACCATTAAATAGTGGCAGCTCTGTCTAAACCCTACAGGTCTATCAATTGTTTGGAAATAGTTTTAGGGGTTTTATCAAGGCATAGAAAGGTCAAAGATACATCCTAAACCAATATTAAGCATGAGGACCCTACTAACCCCTTTTGAGACATTATTTAACCACCTTGAGTACTACACAGTGATGAAAGGTTTATACATACAACCAACAAGACTTTGCATACCTTGATGAAGCACTGTTAAGACAGTATAAGGGTTCAAAGATGAAATAATGTGAGAAGATGAAGGGTTCATACTAGGTTATGCCAGGAAAGATCCTAAAAGGAGTTTGAAGAGCATATATTTGTACAAACATGTTGAAGACCTTTCAAGAAGACATAGTTTTGAAAACAGTGTTGACAGTCAAAATTAGTTTTCAAGGTTATCATGTTTCCTCTACAAGGGAGCAATGAAAGTAGCTAAGATGAAAAAGATCATTGTCACCTTGCATGCCTTCTTGAGAACATGTCAAGCATTAAGATACATGTTAGGGTGTGAGGATTTTGTCACTATGAACCCAGTCAATAGACTTGAAAACCTGCACAGTCACATTGCCTTAGATTGTCCAATGATTGACTAGGTCTATCAATGTCTAAGGGGGTCTTGTATACCCTATTTTAAATTCTCATAAATCCCTAAGAAGGTTTAAGGTCAGTAAGCTACTTTAGATAATTTGAGGATTATCAAGTTCCTTGTGAATACTTTTAAACTACTCCAAGCATATACAGTTTTGCATGACTTATCAAGTATAGTGAAGCTCTATTACAAGCTCCAAAAACTCCATCATATACCCAAACGTGTTTTGCATGTGATTTTATAGTTTTTTAATGGATTTGTGTTGGAATAGAGGGATGAATTTTGGACTAGACTAAGGTAAACTCAGAACTGTCACTAACCTTACAATGATGAAGAACCTAAGAACATGTGGAGTAGTGCCATGTTTTAAAGCCAGAGAATGTAATGGAGTGTGTGTAACAACACTATCCAAATCCAACTAAATAAATCATTTATGTATATATATATCAGATGTAACACCTTATGGAGTCAACATGAAGAAGAACAACAATGTGTTTACATTCTATTTCATATGTTATTTTCAACATATATGAGCACTATACTTCATAAGTACAAAATCTTTTACCAAAATAGAAAATTATAACAATCTCAAGGAAGCTTACTACAAGATATCAGTTATATCATGACATTCATCAGAAATAAAGAAAGTGACTTACTAGTTTCATAACCACTCAAGTGATATCATAATGTTCCTACAACATTATATCAAACCAACTTGGTAATAATACATCATGCGTCAAGTACATAATCACTCTATGAGTACATCATAAGACATGTACTAAATTAACATATAAGTACATAATCAATAACATGAATTCATCATGAGTCAAATTCAATTCTTTCCTTGAAATTTACATAAAAATATAAATTGAAGATAAAATACATATCTTTAATTCCATGAAGGTTTGTAGGTGCCTGTGACATCTCGATGGATTCCTCGTTCTTGCTCCTTCTTTGTAAACCTGAAGATGAGAGAGCATCATAGAAGCAACATCCACCCTACCACGAAGCCATGATTCCCCATGCTACCCACACAGGTAGCCTGACCCATCTCGAGGAGACTAGATTCCTTAAGGTCATCATACATGACCGTGAATTTAACCATGCAATTCCTTGCTCTAGCTCCCTCTTCATAAACCTAAAGATGAGAGAGCATCATAGAAGCAACATCCACCCTACCACAAAGCCATGCTTCCTCATGCTACCCACACAGGAAGCCCGACCCGTCTTGAGGAGACTAGATTCCTCAAGGTCATCATACATGACCGTGAATTTAACCATTCAATTCTACCCATTACACAGGCAAACATATAGAAAGCAACTATAAATTCAAATGGTATTCATTATTCCAATCCTTCGAAAACTTTCTGCTTGGAATCTACCATAACAATCATGTATGTTGGCTTGATATATTTAACATTTAAAATTTAGGTTATTTTGGTCCAAGTATATTCTTCCATTAATTTGAAATCTCGTTACTTGTTGAGCTAATAAAATAAAATTTATCCCTTAGCAAATAGAGTTACTCCTCTTCTCTTTTACTTTATTAATGCATTTAAGTAAATATTGTTTACCCTCTACATAATGCATTTAAGTAAGTATTGTTTACCCTCTATATAAAGGTTTCATTTCTAGCCTAGCTTAATTTTCTTTCTCCAGTTCTTAACTAAACATTTACATTTTAATTGAACATTTATTAATGACTATATGATTTATTTTTATTAACAGCAATCTTTCTTTTTGTTCCAGCTATTACAAACAAAAATTTCTAAATAAACTACAGCAGCGCTGGATACTTTTATCTATCATCATACTTTATATAAAATATAACAAGATTTCTTGAATTGTATTTATTAGCAAACTTAGGTGCCTCTAATGGAGGTGACTTCATCAGAGAGCGCCTCTCTGATGGAGGCATCTTCATTCAGGAATGTCCGATGGATACCTACTCAGATTCTCTCTTTTTTTAAAGAAAAATGTGCCCTAGTTTCAGCTATTCAAGGATTTAATTCTTTACTTTCAGCATATCTTTGTTGTGGCATTCCTTGCCTAGTTCCAATTGCTTAGTCTGGTAAGAAATTTATTGAATTATGCATTAATAAACCCTAGCTACCATATGTATAATTTATAGTTATAGCTATGATGAAAAATTGGGCTAAATTTCATATTTGTTTTGATTATACACAGGTTTCCCAATTGGTACTACAAACCAGATTTCTCAAATTGCCTTAAATGGGGAAAATTGCAACAACATTATTGAGTAGTTTCTCTTTGCTTCAGATTTTGGTAAAAAATAAATTTTAGGCAAAACCTTATTTGCAGAGAATAACAAATCAAAGTACATGAATAATTATTTTGTTACACATTCATAACAAACAGTGCTTAGATAATCCAGATGTTCATACCTTGATACCACTGAAAACAAAATTCCTTTGTCTGTATCTTGCTTCCTCTTTTCTTCGATGTTTTTCCTTATTTCTTTTTTCCCCCTGTCACATTCTAATTTCAATTTTTAATAGACTTGTTCTCCTCCTTCCCAGGTTCCAGGTGTCTTATTTCATGATGAAAGATTGCCAAGTAAAACCTGTTAAAAAAATCCTATGTTCTCTGTTTAACACTTCATGAAGCTTGGTTGCCATCTGTCTCTTTTTCAGCACATGTTGGCACTGCAAGAGGATAAATTATTATTTATTTACTTTGGGGCTAAGGAAAATATTTATCATTTCAAAATCTCTCTTCCTTTTATTATTTAAAATAAAACTATACTTGTGGACAATAAAATAGTCTGCCAAATTATTTTTGTCTGGTAGCATAGTAATAATTATATATTCCTTCCAGTCAAATAAATCAGAAATAACATTATTCTGATTTTATCTTATTAAAACATTATTCATTATTCCATGTACAATGCACACACACACACACACACACATATATATATATATGATATATATGTACTTAAGTATTAAATAATTATGGTATATGTGTGCATACTCGTATATATATATATATATATATATATATATATATATATATATATATATATATATATATATATATATATATATCATGTATAAGCATATGCACCATATATACATAATTAGTTTACTTAAGCGCATATATGCATATACAGAGAACTAAAACAAGAAAATAATTTTTAACTCACAACTAACTACTATCCCACCCTATATGAAGATTTTGTGGAGATGATTAGTGTGTGTGTGCATAGATCATGCAGGCAACCTTGAGAGGAATCTAGATTCCTCTCTTCTATGATACTCTCCCATTCATTAGAAGTAAAAGTTGGATCCTATCGCACTCAAACACCAAGTTGTGGGTAGTACATTATGAATAATTTTCATATATAAAATAATATTCAGATATGCTTATAAAATGGTATAAAATCAACTCTACTGATAATCATTATGAATAAAACATAATCACCCTGATGGTTAGATCATCATATATCTTTGGTCTAAATGAACATACATGTCGATATAGATTTTAGGTTAACAATAATGTTATTCATCATATCTAACTATATATATAAGTCTGTATCCATAATACCATGTCATGTAACCAATAGACTATTTGTATTCACTAATATTGTATCAAGTAACAAAATGGGCTATGACAGTGTATATCATAGTTGAGTAAGTGTTGGGGTATGGTATGCATAACCTTTAGAAGATTTTCAAACCTATGGGGTCTCAAAATTTGCATAAAGATTGAAACTCTTGCCACACAGTATTAACCTCTATCAAAGAGAATTAGTCTCTACCTACAACTAACCTTGAATCCTTCTTGAATCTCAAGGAAGATGTTCATCATTTAATCATGCAGTGTCCTAAATCTGTCGGAGAGGACTGCTAGGGTATTATAGAGTGTTTGAAGTCCTATACAGTTTCTAAATGTCTCTTGGAATTACACCTTGTGTAGATGAATAAGATGAAGAGAGATCTCTTCAAAAGGAGCACTGTGACAAACATTCTAGGGTCTGTAGGACCTTGTTATGAATCCTAAACTCTCTGCAGCCATAAAAGATCTATCAGGTGACTTGAGAGCATTTTTGGGTTGATAAAGGTATTTTAAGATTTTTGCAATCCCTTCATAATGACTTATATATCTGTAGTCATCTAAAAGGTATGATGCCATGAACACCTTAAAATAAGTATAAGCTTGAGAGGAGTTGTTGAGGATATGTCAAACACCCTATAAGTGTTTAATGCAGAGAAAGTTAATTGAAGAAGCATGAAATGGTCATTTAATGAGCATTTGGAAGGTAATTTGAAGTCCTAAAAGGATCCAACCTTTTCCCCATGCCCTCAAAGCGTCCAAATAATTGCAAAAGGTAGAAATATGTCCTATATTCAAGCAAAGAAGTAGTATAGAAGAATAATGACCAGTTGGGACACTTATGACAATTTGGACTATCATACACCTATTCAAGGAAGCAGAAGAAGTCTTGTGAGCTTTTCCTTGAGCATTTTCAGTGTTTTCAGGTTGCTTCAACCAACCAACTTCTTTTCCCATGCCATGATATAAACTTTCAAAGAGAAAACAAGGATAATACTTCCTCCAGTTTCCAAGGAAGGTTTGACCAAGTTGTTTAAGGATAGATTTGTCATTTATTTCTTTAGAACATGACCATATATTCTCTCATAGTTGTTGAATCAACATATGTACACCTTGTAACAAAATTTTTATGATTATTATTCTTGGAGTTGTTTTAGAAGTAGTTCTGATTTTTTGAAAAACGCTTTGTAAAAAAGACCCTGAATGCCTTTTTGATTAATAAAAGTTCTAATTTTCTGCCTCTATCATCTTCTTTTACATTGTGTACTACTGAACATGTATGAAATTATCTTGTGAAGTACTATTTTCCTTGTAATTTTAGGCCTATTCTTAACCTATGCAAAAGATTTATGAGTATTGTGCAAATGTTATCAGTTGATTATGATCAATTGTGCATATGAAAATCTTATTTAGGAGTTTGCTCAACAACATTTGGTGCATCACCATACTTTAAAATTTCCAATTATCTTTCTTATCCCTTTTCCACTGAAGAAAAGAGAGTAGTATTAGAGTAATTCTTAGTTTCAAAGGCATAGTTTAATCAGGGAACTAGCCCTTTATCTAGAGATTTAGCTTCAATTTGCAAGGTCTCATGCCTAGAAGCTACTCTCATTGTATCACAAGGTTTGTTGAATCAGGTTCAACAAGGGTGAAATCTTAGTGATAACAAGAACTTAGGTTTTGTGAAAGGAAGTAGAGGTGTGAAATACACTTCCTACACTAATATATAAGAGGAGGTATGCACAAAACTTAAATTGATCATACAATTACAAGGAAATAAACACAAAAGCAATATATCCTAACATAGTTCTTTACATGGGGAAAACCCTTTTCAGACAGAAATCAAAAACTCCAAATAAACTCAATGTATTATTCAACAATCAATAGTTACAATACACTTGTAGAGTCTAAGCCTTTATAGGAGTATCACCAATAAGAGACCTAGAGTAATTCTAGTAACATAATTTGGTATCTACAAAACTCACTATGAAACCTCCATCTCAAGCACCCATTAAATAAGAGAATAAATACATGAAACAATCAAATGGTAATTAGGAAAACATGAGCTAAAACCACCCAAATTGTGGCATCCAAATCCCTAGTCAAAACCCAATGCTCAAATCCCAAGATGAGTCCACGAGATACAATAGCATATTCCTTACACCTATAATAAGCTCATCATAATCCACTCACCAACTTGGGCACTCCATTTTGGCTCCATTATCTCCATTAAAAAATTTATTATGATGTGTCATAACATGCGTTATAAGTTGTTCAACAAGTGAAAATCCCTCATGCAACTCTTTTATGCATCATAGATGCTTACATTTTTATGTGAGAGGCCTAACTTATAGAGGCCATAATTTTTGATCTATGAATTAGATTGATCCCTTTTAAAAATGAAGATCTTGGAGAGATGCATGTTGTTGTAGCTATATTGTGTCAACTAATGTTTTCTTTCACATTTTCAGGGGGGGCGGGGAATTGACCTCTAAAACCTTGGAAATTATATTTATTGTTCTTAACATTAGGTTGTACGATTGAGACACCTTTTATAACATTCTCCCACTTGTTGAACATGTTTCAAGAGAAAAGAGAATACCAACATAGTTAACTATCTACTAGGAGCTGAGAAGCCCATAGACCTACTGCACCAGCTAAACTTCTATGTGTTGACTGACTTCATCAATGTATCTACAACATTTTACAAACTATCAACTTTGTCTAATATCACCCTCCCATCCTCTACCATGTTATGAATAAAATGGTATTAGACATCTATGTGTTTCATCATCACATGAAAGTTAGGTTCTCTACTAAACATATGGCACTTTGAGTATCACAAAAAATGTTGATAGCTTTGTGACTTAAATCCACATCTAAATATAATCTCTTAAGCTAGATGGCCTCCTTATAGGCATGAGTAACTTCCATGTACTTAGAATTTGTAATGGACAAAGTGACCACATCTTGTCACTTACTCATCCAACTAATAACACCACCAAATGAACTGAACACATATCCACTAGTGGATATTCTATTGTTGACATCTCCTTCGTAATGTGAATCCATGAATATACACTAAGGGTTGGTCGCCTATAGAATCACCATGATAACAAATAGAGTACTTTGAGGTACCCTACAAATATCTTAAGACCCTCTTAACTGCATCCCAATGATCTTTTCTTTACCCATAAAGAAACTCAACACTCCCATTGCTTGAGCAATGTTTTATCCTATACAGACCATAGCATATATCAAACTCCCAACTACATTGGTGTAAGGAACATGAGCCATATGCTCCATCGTTTTTGGTGTCATAGGACACTAGACTCAATTGAAAGGTTAATTCCCATATAAATATGAACATTTAATGGTTAGTTATTTGCCATGCTAAAACATGACAATACAAAGTTCACATACTTACTTTGGCCTAACCAAAGCTTTGTGTGCACTCTCTCTTTTGATCTCTATACCCAAGATATACTTGGAAACCCCCAAGTCCATCTCAAATTATGCTAAAATCTAAGACTTAATATCACAAATCACATCTTGACTATTACCAAAAATAACATAGCATCTACGTACAATGATAACAAGGAATCAATCATCATCCAGTTGTGATAAACACAATGATCAAATTTGGATCTCATAAAACCCAATCACAACAAAAATTAATCAAACTTTTGGTACCACATTCTAAGAGATTGTTTGAGACCATACCATGATTTTTAATCTAAAAACCAAAGTTTATTTACCTTTTTCCACATTGTGCCCTAGTTGTGTCAAGTAGATCTCTTCCTCTAAGTCCCTATGCAAGAATATTATCTTCACATCCATCTATTCTATCTCTAAATCAAAAGTTGTTTCTATATATAATAGGAACATAATAGATGTTAGCTTAGAAACTAGAGAAACAATCTCACAAAATTATATCCCCTCAACCTAAGAATATCCTTGCACAACCAATCTTACCTTGTACCTTTCAACACTACCATCTAAACCGATCTTCTTCTTGATCACCCATTTATAACCAATAGGATTTTGTCCATTGGGAAATGGTACCAAGTCCCATGTGTCATTAATTTTCAATGCATCCATCTCCTCACCCATAGCTACTCTCCAAGACTCACAATCACCCATACCCATCTCCTCCTTCATAGTTCTAGAGAAAAAATACATCTCCAAATACATTTCTATTTATTGTCTCTACTAAGTGGACCTCCTCAAGTTTTAAGGTGGAGGTTCTACCTCCTCTTAAAAATTATCAAAACTATCTAAGGTCTCCTCCTATCAGGTCCTTCACAAACTCATGGTTTAACCTTCTCAATTTTTGGAATAGTTGAACCGTGTCTTTCTTCCCATCCTCTTCTAGCTATAACACTATGGAAGAAGGCTTAATCTATCTAAAAAACCAATTTTTCTATATAGAACATTCTCAACCATAGGATCCCAAAGCTTGTACCCTTTCACAGTGACACCTTAACTAATGAAGATACATTTCACTACATTTTTATCCAACTTTGGTTGCTTATCCCTAGGCACATGTGCATATTCCTCACAACCAAAAACTCAAAGACATTGTAATGAGGTTTTTTTTTTCATCCGTGCCTCCATAGGGATCTTATCAACAAGATCTAGTGTAGGAGACCTTTTGAATAGATAACAATCTATGGCAACCGCTTCTACCCAAAAAATTTGTTCCAAGATAGCTCCACTAAGCATACTTTGGGCCCTCTCCATCAACATCCTATTCATTATTTCTACAACTCCATTATGTTAAGTGGCATATTGATGCAGAGGCATCCACACTATACCCTTCGCTGATAGCATGAATGTCTGCAGACCAACCTCATCATCATCATCTTCGCCATCATCATCATATTCCCTAAAACTACCAACATCATCATATTTCGGCTTTACTCTGTCAGCATCATGTTTCTTAAAACCAACAGCATCATCATATTGCGGACACTCGCAATCATCCTCCGGTCGACTACTATTTACTCCCTCCGCCAGTCGCTTAACATCATCATCATGATATTCAGCGGGCACACACATCCTCCGGTTGCACTGTTCATCGGGCGCCGGACTCCATCGTCATCATCATGATCTCCGACTCTACCTTCGTCAGCAGGATATCCAAATATCCGGTTGCTCAAATATCCTGATGACGATCACCCTCAGCAACTTGCCTTCGACGCTCCACTGCCCGATGATACAAGCAACAGCATCATGATATAAATTATCCGGTTCTCTTCGAAACCTCCTGATGATGATGTTAACACAACTTCCTGCCACGGACTTCCGCCGATACCCAAGCACTTAACGACAGCAGGATGAACTCGCACAAGGGGATATCTCAATATCCTGATGACGATGATGTCATATCCTGATGACGATGACGTCACCCAATATCCTGATGACCTCTTCAACACTTAGTCAAAAAAATCCGAACTTTCTCTCCCGCATCTACTCGCGATACGCGGATGGTTGGCACTCCCAATATGATGATCCTGATGCCGATACATGCACTTAGTCTATGTCCGACTCAAAACATCCTGATGCACTCGTAACATGAAAACTCCAACAGTTTCATGACCCGATCTTCTACCTGATGCCGATGCACTCCTCCTCGGCTCCTTCTGCTGATGATCACCCCGACGACCTCACACTTCATGCAATCGACAACATCATGCCGATCTCCTCCACTTATCCGGATGATGATGTCTAACCCGACTGCAGGATATTTGCAGAAATATCCTGATGATGCCGTCTTCACGAACTTCTGCACTTAGCGAAATCTCTCTTCGCCGATCCACCAGGGATGACCTGATCCAACTCAGGGTGATCTTCCAACTCAGTCAGCTTATCAACTCGACCTAGCACATGAGGATGCTAGGGTCTTCAACATCTCTTGACCGCGATCCTGCACACCTGCATGCAAACAAACAAACTACTACCTACCCTAATGTACATTACCATTCCACCGATCAGACAGATCAACCGGTGGAATGGATCAGGAAATCCATGCAGCCACGCAAACTAGCAGATCGATTATACAAAGGAGATCAACAGAAAATGAAACAGGATCTTTATTGATTCAAAGATGCAATACAATATGATGTTCCTCACACAGAACACTCAACTCCTCTGCTTGATGCAACACTACACTGCCGATCGATGATCTCTACAATCAACCGATCTCATGCTTATAAAGATTTCCCTATGAGTACTACTGACCCAACTCCAAGCGGCTGGGAACTCTCCAGGCGGCTGGGAGATCCCACCGAACATACATCATGACAGCTGTTATAACTAACTAGCTAAAAATAGCAAAAGCCCGGTCAGCATGATCTTATCATGATCAACTTGACCTTATTACATGCAACTGGTCTTAATAGACCTTCTTGGAAACATAAACAGGACCTAAACTACTAACTGCCTTATCCAGACCAGCTGTCAGGTAGGTGCTCCTGCACCATACTCCCCAAAAGAAGAAAACTCATGTCCCATGAGTTTAGCATGTGGAAGTCCTCCACCTTTACACTTTGCTTTGTCAGTCTTCTGACCCGCTCCAGCTTTATCTGCTGCTGTCTCTTGGCTGCTCCAAGACTTCTGAACTGTAACTTGCTTTCTGGCAAGTAAATCCTCATGTCTGTTGATGTAGGCCTTTCTCTCACATACCTTGTGTTTGTCAGGTTGCCTAACCAGAACCTCTGGCTGAACTACCTCTTGAACTTCTGAAGTGTTCAAGTCTATCTTCCTTTCAACTCTTATAGGACAAACAATAGTCCCAACTATGACAACATCCTTGCCAATCCTCTGAACTGGTTGCTGTTTGCACCCCTGTTTCTGAACCTGCTGCTGACCTCTGTCAGTCACAACTGAAACTGTCTTCAGCTTGTTGTCTGTAACAACTCCTTTCCCTGCAGTGTCCTGAACTGCCTTCATGCCTGCTCCTCTAGGCATTTGCACATACTCCTTCTTTCCCATTAAAATGATTTGAGCTGCCTTCTGTACTGCAGCTTTTGCCTGCAATGGCATCAACTTAATAATCTTCCCATCCTTCTGAATGGTGTAGGTGTTAGCATACCCATCATACAGTACTCTTCTGTCAAATTGCCATGGTCTACCCAACAGTAGGTGACAACATTCCATAGGCAAAATATCACACAAAATCCTATCCTGATATGGCCCAATCTGGAAATCCACATATGCCTGTTCAGAGACAAAAAGTGATTGCCTATCACTCACCCAAGATGCCTTGTAAGGGTGTGGATGTGGAATCCTTTCCAGCTTCAGTTTATCCACCATTTCCTGAGATACCATGTTGTCTGTTGAACCAGTGTCAATGACAACCTTACATACCTTACCTTTGCTCTTGCATGTGGTTTTGAAAAGAGCTCTTCTTTGCATCATATCCTTTGATGCCTGCCAACTAATTCTCCTTAACATCAATAATTCTCCACTCTCTGGATAGCCAAAATTCTCAGGACCTCTGTTTGAACTCTGTGCACTTTCTTCTTCTTTCTCTTCTTGTACCAGTTGTACCCTCTTGTCACTTGTTCTATCATTTCTGGATGATGAACCTTTGTTTTCTGGACATTTGAAAGATGGATGACCAAACTCTCCACAGGTGTAACACTTTCCTGAAAATGTAGTAGAACCTCTACCACCTCCAAATCTTCCTCTATTACCTTTCCATCCACCTCTGAAATCAGACTGTCCTTGTCCTTTACCAGTGTCTTCTTGACTCTCATTGATTTGCTTTTGTGCAGGGGCTGTTCCTCTTCCCCTATTGTTTCCTCTTCCTCTCATGGACTTCTCATGTCCTCTATTCATCTTTTCTTCAATCCTGATTGCCATTTGATAACAATCTTCCACATTCTTAGGGTTAGCTAACACTAACTCATCCTGTATGTTAAACCTCAAACCAGCCAAGTACCTAGCCACCTTTTCTACCTCATTCTCATGATGACCAGATCTCATACTCAACAGATAAAATTCCTCAGTATATGCCTTCACATCCCTGTCTTTCTGCTTTAAAAATTGCAGCTTCTTAAACATCTGGATTTCATAATCCCTTGGCAAGAATTTACCCTTGATCCTTGCTACCATCTTATCCCAAGAAGTGATCTTAGACTTCCCTTGCTTCCTTCTCTCAGATTGTACATAATCCCACCATACCAAAGCATGACCTCCTAACTTGGTCTTTGCAATCTTGACTTTCTGATCCTCAGCAACATCTTCACATTCAAAGTGATTATCCAGTGCAGCAATCCAGTCCAACAACTCATCTTCATTCAAGCTTCCAGTATACTTGGAAACATCAACCTTTACCTTAGGTTTTTCACTCTGCACTGCCTTTAACAGTTTTGCCAATCTCTGGTCTTCAGCATCCAGATCTTCAGCTACCTCTTCATACTCTTCAACAGTATCTGCCTCTTCTTCAGACTCACTGTCTTCTACCTCCCTCTTTTTGTTCTTTTCTAGGGCTGTCAGCCTGGCTTGAAGTGCTTCAGCAAGCTCCTTCATCTTCCTCATTTCTCTAGCATGTTTCTCCTTCATCTCCTGCAGTTCCCTTGCAGTACCATTACCTTTAGGAGGCATTTTGTCAACCTCTCAATCAACACACAACACACAATTCAACTCTACCTCTGCCCTTTCGGTGACAGAATCAACACACACCAGCCCAGACCTTTTGCTGAGCTCTGATACCACTATGATGCAGAGGCATCCACACTATACCCTTCGCTGATAGCATGAATGTCTGCAGACCAACCTCATCATCATCATCTTCGCCATCATCATCATATTCCCTAAAACTACCAACATCATCATATTTCGGCTTTACTCTGTCAGCATCATGTTTCTTAAAACCAACAGCATCATCATATTGCGGACACTCGCAATCATCCTCCGGTCGACTACTATTTACTCCCTCCGCCAATCGCTTAACATCATCATCATGATATTCAGCGGGCGCACACATCCTCCGGTTGCACTGTTCATCGGGCGCCGGACTCCATCGTCATCATCATGATCTCCGACTCTACCTTCGTCAGCAGGATATCCAAATATCCGGTTGCTCAAATATCCTGATGATGATCACCCTCAGCAACTTGCCTTCGACGCTCCACTGCCCGATGATACAAGCAACAGCATCATGATATAAATTATCCGGTTCTCTTCGAAACCTCCTGATGATGATGTTAACACAACTTCCTGCCACGGACTTCCGCCGATACCCAAGCACTTAACGACAGCAGGATGAACTCGCACAAGGGGATATCTCAATATCCTGATGACGATGACGTCATATCCTGATGACGATGACGTCACCCAATATCCTGATGACCTCTTCAACACTTAGTCAAAAAAATCCGAACTTTCTCTCCCGCATCTACTCGCGATACGCGGATGGTTGGCACTCCCAATATGATGATCCTGATGCCGATACATGCACTTAGTCTATGTCCGACTCAAAACATCCTGATGCACTCGCAACATGAAAACTCCAACAGTTTCATGACCCGATCTTCTACCTGATGCCGATGCACTCCTCCTCGGCTCCTTCTGCTGATGATCACCCCGACGACCTCACACTTCATGCAATCGACAACATCATGCCGATCTCCTCCACTTATCCGGATGATGATGTCTAACCCGACTGCAGGATATTTGCAGAAATATCCTGATGATGCCGTCTTCACAAACTTCTGCACTTAGCGAAATCTCTCTTCGCCGATCCACCAGGGATGACCCGATCCAACTCAGGGTGATCTTCCAACTCAGTCAGCTTATCAACTCGACCTAGCACATGAGGATGCTAGGGTCTTCAACATCTCTTGACCGCGATCCTGCACACCTGCATGCAAACAAACAAACTACTACCTACCCTAATGTACATTACCATTCCACCGATCAGACAGATCAACCGGTGGAATGGATCAGGAAATCCATGCAGCCACGCAAACCAGCAGATCGATTATGTTGACGCCTGAATTGACTGGTGGTTTTCTGAGCAATTTTCATTCAGGCACTCTCCCTAAGTATCCAAAAAATGCTCTAAGTAACGGACCTCCTCAGTATTTTTCAGCTGCATCATCATATTTTCTTGAGGAGGAGGTCATCATCATCATGTTTGTTTCCATGAGGGTCAGCACCATCATGTTCTTCGTCGACCGGTTTCTCATCGTCATCATCATATTTCGCTGTCGGGTGATGTTCGGGTTTTATCCTGATGATGCTGACGAGCTACAGTGCGCCCTTATCTGCTTGCGAGGGTGATGTTTCAAAGTCTCCGGTGATCTTCCATTTATCACCTTGCGCGAGCATGATGATGATGTTGCTTATTCTTTGAGTTGCTCGACCTAACTTGTTTTATCCTAAGGGTCGTCATCATCATCATTTTTTCAGTTGTCATCCTGCTGCTTGTGGAGGTCATCATATTTTCTGCCTTCATGATATTTCACCGGGGTGATATTTCTATCATCGGGTGATCTTGGTTATGATCATCCTGATGATGATGTTGAAGAGTTTCAAGTACGACCCGATATTCACTAGGGTCATCATATTTCGAACGTCAGGATGATCTTAGTCAATATCATCCTGATGATGTTGTATCACTTCTTGTTCTTTGTTTCTCATCCTGATGATGCTGACGTCATCCGTATATCAGGGTGATATTTTTCTTTCTGCCTAACTGCATCATGATATTCCGAAGGAAGGGGTGATATTTTCATATCACCCGGATATAAGTTTGTTTGTTCGAGCATCATGATGATGCTAATATCAAGGAGATATCCGCCTGTTGGCTTCGCGCATTATCTCCGGGGGGTGATCTTTTCAAGCAGCATCATCATATTCAGTTATCGCCCCGATCTTATAGAGGAGCTACAGTGCAACCTGATATTTGAACATCAGGAGGATATTTCCAAATATCCGGTTGTCTTCCGAATATCATGATGATGTTAATATGATGATGTCGTCATCAAGGTCCCGCGGGGGTCATATTTCTAACACTGATCATCTTGAAGAGACCTCCTGATATTTGCAAACATGATGATGACGTCATCCGGATATGAGGAGGTGTGCAGTAGGCAGATATGATGATGACGTCAGCAGGATATGATGATGACGTCATCAGGATGTTCATCGGCCAGACTTTTGTTATAAGCTCAGCAGGAGGATGTTCCTCCGAAGGATCAGGTTGTGCCGATTATCATGAAGGTTATGTTTCAAATATCATGATGACGTCAGGGTGATATTTCGAACAACAGGATATCATGCTGCTGGAGGATGATGATGATGAAGTCTATACTAGTGTCGTCAGGAGCAAAAGCGCCGACATGATATATGCTCATGACCTAGTATATAAAGTGTTATTGAGGTCATCGCGGGGTGCATGTGGGATATTGTTATCCTGCATTTTCAAATATCATGATGATGAGTCTCGGCGGGAAAACCTTGCGATGGTCTGTTTGGTGATTTTCCCCAGGCCGCGGGTTGGTGCGCCATTAATGGCGATTGTTGCAGAGGTATGGGCGATGGCGTGGGTCGATCTTGTACCCGACTGGAGGTGTCAATCAGCGGGCAGGAGCGCAGGGCTCGAGAAATCTTCCTGTCTCCTCCCCCACCTGCTGCATTCAAGTTTGGGCGCCAATCCGGTTGTGTTTGAGCGCCATTTCCATGATGCTGTGTATCTGGCGAGATTTTGGTCAACATTGTAATTAATTGCTGAGCACCTACCTGGCTGTTATAAGCAGGTTGTGTTGTTCATTTGTGGTTGTTGAAAGTTGTAGATTTTCGGCTCTGTAATCCAAAACCAGCTGATCTGGTTGCTCTGTACAGTTTTTCTTGTGAGTTTATGTATCTCCTGTTGTAGGACTTGGCATGAATCCACTGGTTTCATGGTTGATCTTATATGAATAATGCTACCTTAGCATGTGTTGTGTTAATTCTGTCTCCAGTATTGCATGTATCCTTCTTCTGGATCTGGATGTTTGCTTATGTTTAGATTCTAGAGCATAGAATTCCTATGTTGAATGTCTGATCTTTTAACCTCTGCTCAAGGGGCAGATTAAACTGTTTTCAGGTTGAACATTGGGAAGGGTATACTGCAGTAGGGATGTCATAAGTAGAGATAGCTCAACACTCTATATTGGGAGATATCTGTAAGGCAGATATCATGTGTATCCCCCTGAAATCCAGTTTTAGCTATTTATGCTGATCATTCACAGGTGTATGTCTACTGACTCCAAGCCCTGGATAGGCACCAGTCATGCTGTGTTCTTGTGTTATACACCATGTCCAGCTTTGCATCCAAATTCAAACTAAAACACTTCATACTTCCACCTGTTAGTTGTAGGAGTAGGATTAGGAACCCCCTGCATGCTCTCATACCCAACCAGACATCATGTCCAAGAATGTTGCCAGCCTTGTGATCTATCATACAGATCTTGGTCCATACATGAGAGCATTCTGCCTGCTGTTGTCAAGTCAGATCTTTCTATCTTTGAGCCAGTCAAGGTTACATCTTAAGTTATAGGGATACCCCCCTTGGTGCGGCAGAACCAGAAGTGAAGGGGAGGAGCTCACGCAACCTCCTGTATTCAGTTGGCCTGAATCTGCCTGTGCATTAGAAGTGGCAAACCCTAATGCTGATTCAGAAGAAATGTCAACAAATTGGCGACTCTGCTGGGGGAGGATTGATAAAATAAAGAATAATACTTGTGACCCATCCGAGTCACTAACAAAATGATGCTCTGCTGGTGGAATGAACCTGGAGAAGTAGCTTTCAGCTGCTGTAAATTTTGTCCTCTCTGGAGAGGTGGCGACTCTGCAAAAAAGATCTAAATGCACATGAAAGATAGATGTATGTTATTGGTTGAAAGATGTACATATTTCTGCATCTGTATGAGAAAAGGTACCTTGTTACTTCCCCTTTATTTGCTGTTTTACTGCATAAGTTAGATGCCAGGGGAAGCCTTAGGTCTTAGACAGACAAAGGATGTCTAGGAGTAAGATTTTTATGAATCCAAGTATGAGTTATCCCACACTCAGTGGTAAAATGTTGGATAAAGGGATTGAAGAGATAAGAAATAGGTTGATACTCTTAGAGGCTGAGCAGGCCAAGTTAAGAAGTAATAACCCTGTTGTGTCTGCCAGTCAAAAAGCTAAACCTCCTGTCAGCCCTTTTGATCCTTTGTATGACCAACTGGATTTGTCATGGGTAGATTATAAAGTAGAAACTATGCCTGCTAGGATATACTGTCAGATGCCTAGATTTAGTGGTCACAATGTATGTGATGGGAATGCACATATCCAAAATTTTCAAAGTTTTATGGGAAAATATTCATTCAGAGATGAGGATATGTGGATGAGGTTTCTTGTTAGGTCCTTTGATGCAAAAGCAAAAGACTGGTATTTGAGCTTTCCAAAGAGATCCTTTGCCTGTTGGGATGAACTTGCTGATTGTTTCAAAGAAGAATTTGCAAAAGAACCGGCTGATCTTGTTGCAGAATTGATGAGAATCAGAAAACAAGATGAAGAGCCATGTGTTGATTTCAGTCATAGGTTTGCAGTAGCCCTTTCACATGTCCCTGAAAGTTTCAGACCTGATATTTCAGCCTGTGTTGGCATATTCTTTGAAGCTTTTGAGGAGGGCTCTAGTGCATTACTGAGGGATTTCAAGGTGACAAGTATGCAGATGGCATACAGGTTCATTGAGAATGTAGAAGAAATGAGAAATATGCACCTGCTGAAACCCCTGTCCCCAGGCCTTGGTGTGAAAAATGGTTATGAAGCTGCAAATGACCAAGTCATGAAGGCATCATGTGAAGATGAAAAGATGAATGTTGAGGATGCCAGTGAAAGGACTAATGAGGATTCCCATTGCAATCATGAGGCATCTGACCATGAAGACAACAATGAGGTTGTGGACAGCAATGAGCAATTTTTAGAATGGACCTGTGGAGAAAATTGTGAGTATTGTACTCAAGACAGAGAAGATATAAGCAAAGAGAGAGGCAGTCCTATGTGTGACCCATTGCCTATCTTTCAAACACATGGAGATCATGAAGAGCAGTCAGAAATTGAAATAAGTGCTAGTTCAGAGCATGACTGTTTTTCATTTGATGGCTGTTTTGCTTATGATACACAGGCTGATACTCCTCCACAGAATGAATCCATTGGTGATGAAGAGGTATGCTCTGCTGCCCATGAACAAATGGCATACTATGATGAAGCTGATGTACCTGGGCCACCCATTTATGACACATGTGGTGATGAGGATCTGTCTGAGTGTGGTGAAGATCTAGACACTATTTTTGGCTTGGATTCTGTTTCTCATCCTGATGAAAGAGGAAACAACATACATCAGGTAAGTGATTGTAAAAATGTGCCTGATTGTAAAGAGGTGTCAGAGCCTGATCTTTTCCAGCCTGGTGTACCAGATGGTTGTGTACATGATGTGCACAATTGTGATTTTGAAAGCTTTTCTTTTGATAGGCCAGCATATAACACAATGAGCCCTGATCTTCCTAGTTGTGTGGTGGACTCTGAGTGTTTCCTATTTGCAGTCCAACTAGGAGATCATTTTACAATGCATACTGCTGATGCAGATGATGATAGGTGTTACATACCATTTGAGCATGCATTGTTTGATATATTCTGCACCCACATGTCACATGATGCTGAGGGTTATCTGCACAAGGATGATGACAAGCCAAATCAGAGGGTTGAATGTGCAGATGACAAGATTTGTTTGTGGGTGGATCTTGACAGTATCTCCAAGCTTGACCCAGTGCATGCAGATGAAAACAAGATATTTGACAAAGGGAGATACATGTTTTTCTTTTCTTGGTGGCCTTAGGCCATCAAGTGTGTTGGGTGATGTAGGTCAGTGCAGTATTTGACTCTGTGCCCAATGGATAAGGGACTGGTCTGCATCCCAGAGATCTGGGGTTCTCGCTGCAGTCTTTCACCTGCACGTCCCCAGACAGAGCCACTGTTGACGCCTGAATTGACTGGTGGTTTTCTGAGCAATTTTCATTCAGGCACTCTCCCTAAGTATCCAAAAAATGCTCTAAGTAACGGACCTCCTCAGTATTTTTCAGCTGCATCATCATATTTTCTTGAGGAGGAGGTCATCATCATCATGTTTGTTTCCATGAGGGTCAGCACCATCATGTTCTTCGTCGACCGGTTTCTCATCGTCATCATCATATTTCGCTGTCGGGTGATGTTCGGGTTTTATCCTGATGATGCTGACGAGCTACAGTGCGCCCTTATCTGCTTGCGAGGGTGATGTTTCAAAGTCTCCGGTGATCTTCCATTTATCACCTTGCGCGAGCATGATGATGATGTTGCTTATTCTTTGAGTTGCTCGACCTAACTTGTTTTATCCTAAGGGTCGTCATCATCATCATTTTTTCAGTTGTCATCCTGCTGCTTGTGGAGGTCATCATATTTTCTGCCTTCATGATATTTCGCCGGGGTGATATTTCTATCATCGGGTGATCTTGGTTATGATCATCCTGATGATGATGTTGAAGAGTTTCAAGTACGACCCGATATTCACTAGGGTCATCATATTTCGAACGTCAGGATGATCTTAGTCAATATCATCCTGATGATGTTGTATCACTTCTTGTTCTTTGTTTCTCATCCTGATGATGCTGACGTCATCCGTATATCAGGGTGATATTTTTCTTTCTGCCTAACTGCATCATGATATTCCGAAGGAAGGGGTGATATTTTCATATCACCCGGATATAAGTTTGTTTGTTCGAGCATCATGATGATGCTAATATCAAGGAGATATCCGCCTGTTGGCTTCGCGCATTATCTCCGGGGGGTGATCTTTTCAAGCAGCATCATCATATTCAGTTATCGCCCCGATCTTATAGAGGAGCTACAGTGCAACCTGATATTTGAACATCAGGAGGATATTTCCAAATATCCGGTTGTCTTCCGAATATCATGATGATGTTAATATGATGATGTCGTCATCAAGGTCCCGCGGGGGTCATATTTCTAACACTGATCATCTTGAAGAGACCTCCTGATATTTGCAAACATGATGATGACGTCATCCGGATATGAGGAGGTGTGCAGTAGGCAGATATGATGATGACGTCAGCAGGATATGATGATGACGTCATCAGGATGTTCATCGGCCAGACTTTTGTTATAAGCTCAGCAGGAGGATGTTCCTCCGAAGGATCAGGTTGTGCCGATTATCATGAAGGTTATGTTTCAAATATCATGATGACGTCAGGGTGATATTTCGAACAACAGGATATCATGCTGCTGGAGGATGATGATGATGAAGTCTATACTAGTGTCGTCAGGAGCAAAAGCGCCGACATGATATATGCTCATGACCTAGTATATAAAGTGTTATTGAGGTCATCGCGGGGTGCATGTGGGATATTGTTATCCTGCATTTTCAAATATCATGATGATGAGTCTCGGCGGGAAAACCTTGCGATGGTCTGTTTGGTGATTTTCCCCAGGCCGCGGGTTGGTGCGCCATTAATGGCGATTGTTGCAGAGGTATGGGCGATGGCGTGGGTCGATCTTGTACCCGACTGGAGGTGTCAATCAGCGGGCAGGAGCGCAGGGCTCGAGAAATCTTCCTGTCTCCTCCCCCACCTGCTGCATTCAAGTTTGGGCGCCAATCCGGTTGTGTTTGAGCGCCATTTCCATGATGCTGTGTATCTGGCGAGATTTTGGTCAACATTGTAATTAATTGCTGAGCACCTACCTGGCTGTTATAAGCAGGTTGTGTTGTTCATTTGTGGTTGTTGAAAGTTGTAGATTTTCGGCTCTGTAATCCAAAACCAGCTGATCTGGTTGCTCTGTACAGTTTTTCTTGTGAGTTTATGTATCTCCTGTTGTAGGACTTGGCATGAATCCACTGGTTTCATGGTTGATCTTATATGAATAATGCTACCTTAGCATGTGTTGTGTTAATTCTGTCTCCAGTATTGCATGTATCCTTCTTCTGGATCTGGATGTTTGCTTATGTTTAGATTCTAGAGCATAGAATTCCTATGTTGAATGTCTGATCTTTTAACCTCTGCTCAAGGGGCAGATTAAACTGTTTTCAGGTTGAACATTGGGAAGGGTATACTGCAGTAGGGATGTCATAAGTAGAGATAGCTCAACACTCTATATTGGGAGATATCTGTAAGGCAGATATCATGTGTATCCCCCTGAAATCCAGTTTTAGCTATTTATGCTGATCATTCACAGGTGTATGTCTACTGACTCCAAGCCCTGGATAGGCACCAGTCATGCTGTGTTCTTGTGTTATACACCATGTCCAGCTTTGCATCCAAATTCAAACTAAAACACTTCATACTTCCACCTGTTAGTTGTAGGAGTAGGATTAGGAACCCCCTGCATGCTCTCATACCCAACCAGACATCATGTCCAAGAATGTTGCCAGCCTTGTGATCTATCATACAGATCTTGGTCCATACATGAGAGCATTCTGCCTGCTGTTGTCAAGTCAGATCTTTCTATCTTTGAGCCAGTCAAGGTTACATCTTAAGTTATAGGGATACCCCCCTTGGTGCGGCAGAACCAGAAGTGAAGGGGAGGAGCTCACGCAACCTCCTGTATTCAGTTGGCCTGAATCTGCCTGTGCATTAGAAGTGGCAAACCCTAATGCTGATTCAGAAGAAATGTCAACAAATTGGCGACTCTGCTGGGGGAGGATTGATAAAATAAAGAATAATACTTGTGACCCATCCGAGTCACTAACAAAATGATGCTCTGCTGGTGGAATGAACCTGGAGAAGTAGCTTTCAGCTGCTGTAAATTTTGTCCTCTCTGGAGAGGTGGCGACTCTGCAAAAAAGATCTAAATGCACATGAAAGATAGATGTATGTTATTGGTTGAAAGATGTACATATTTCTGCATCTGTATGAGAAAAGGTACCTTGTTACTTCCCCTTTATTTGCTGTTTTACTGCATAAGTTAGATGCCAGGGGAAGCCTTAGGTCTTAGACAGACAAAGGATGTCTAGGAGTAAGATTTTTATGAATCCAAGTATGAGTTATCCCACACTCAGTGGTAAAATGTTGGATAAAGGGATTGAAGAGATAAGAAATAGGTTGATACTCTTAGAGGCTGAGCAGGCCAAGTTAAGAAGTAATAACCCTGTTGTGTCTGCCAGTCAAAAAGCTAAACCTCCTGTCAGCCCTTTTGATCCTTTGTATGACCAACTGGATTTGTCATGGGTAGATTATAAAGTAGAAACTATGCCTGCTAGGATATACTGTCAGATGCCTAGATTTAGTGGTCACAATGTATGTGATGGGAATGCACATATCCAAAATTTTCAAAGTTTTATGGGAAAATATTCATTCAGAGATGAGGATATGTGGATGAGGTTTCTTGTTAGGTCCTTTGATGCAAAAGCAAAAGACTGGTATTTGAGCTTTCCAAAGAGATCCTTTGCCTGTTGGGATGAACTTGCTGATTGTTTCAAAGAAGAATTTGCAAAAGAACCGGCTGATCTTGTTGCAGAATTGATGAGAATCAGAAAACAAGATGAAGAGCCATGTGTTGATTTCAGTCATAGGTTTGCAGTAGCCCTTTCACATGTCCCTGAAAGTTTCAGACCTGATATTTCAGCCTGTGTTGGCATATTCTTTGAAGCTTTTGAGGAGGGCTCTAGTGCATTACTGAGGGATTTCAAGGTGACAAGTATGCAGATGGCATACAGGTTCATTGAGAATGTAGAAGAAATGAGAAATATGCACCTGCTGAAACCCCTGTCCCCAGGCCTTGGTGTGAAAAATGGTTATGAAGCTGCAAATGACCAAGTCATGAAGGCATCATGTGAAGATGAAAAGATGAATGTTGAGGATGCCAGTGAAAGGACTAATGAGGATTCCCATTGCAATCATGAGGCATCTGACCATGAAGACAACAATGAGGTTGTGGACAGCAATGAGCAATTTTTAGAATGGACCTGTGGAGAAAATTGTGAGTATTGTACTCAAGACAGAGAAGATATAAGCAAAGAGAGAGGCAGTCCTATGTGTGACCCATTGCCTATCTTTCAAACACATGGAGATCATGAAGAGCAGTCAGAAATTGAAATAAGTGCTAGTTCAGAGCATGACTGTTTTTCATTTGATGGCTGTTTTGCTTATGATACACAGGCTGATACTCCTCCACAGAATGAATCCATTGGTGATGAAGAGGTATGCTCTGCTGCCCATGAACAAATGGCATACTATGATGAAGCTGATGTACCTGGGCCACCCATTTATGACACATGTGGTGATGAGGATCTGTCTGAGTGTGGTGAAGATCTAGACACTATTTTTGGCTTGGATTCTGTTTCTCATCCTGATGAAAGAGGAAACAACATACATCAGGTAAGTGATTGTAAAAATGTGCCTGATTGTAAAGAGGTGTCAGAGCCTGATCTTTTCCAGCCTGGTGTACCAGATGGTTGTGTACATGATGTGCACAATTGTGATTTTGAAAGCTTTTCTTTTGATAGGCCAGCATATAACACAATGAGCCCTGATCTTCCTAGTTGTGTGGTGGACTCTGAGTGTTTCCTATTTGCAGTCCAACTAGGAGATCATTTTACAATGCATACTGCTGATGCAGATGATGATAGGTGTTACATACCATTTGAGCATGCATTGTTTGATATATTCTGCACCCACATGTCACATGATGCTGAGGGTTATCTGCACAAGGATGATGACAAGCCAAATCAGAGGGTTGAATGTGCAGATGACAAGATTTGTTTGTGGGTGGATCTTGACAGTATCTCCAAGCTTGACCCAGTGCATGCAGATGAAAACAAGATATTTGACAAAGGGAGATACATGTTTTTCTTTTCTTGGTGGCCTTAGGCCATCAAGTGTGTTGGGTGATGCAGGTCAGTGCAGTATTTGACTCTGTGCCCAATGGATAAGGGACTGGTCTGCATCCCAGAGATCTGGGGTTCTCGCTGCAGTCTTTCACCTGCACGTCCCCAGACAGAGCCACTGTTGACGCCTGAATTGACTGGTGGTTTTCTGAGCAATTTTCATTCAGGCACTCTCCCTAAGTATCCAAAAAATGCTCTAAGTAACGGACCTCCTCAGTATTTTTCAGCTGCATCATCATATTTTCTTGAGGAGGAGGTCATCATCATCATGTTTGTTTCCATGAGGGTCAGCACCATCATGTTCTTCGTCGACCGGTTTCTCATCGTCATCATCATATTTCGCTGTCGGGTGATGTTCGGGTTTTATCCTGATGATGCTGACGAGCTACAGTGCGCCCTTATCTGCTTGCGAGGGTGATGTTTCAAAGTCTCCGGTGATCTTCCATTTATCACCTTGCGCGAGCATGATGATGATGTTGCTTATTCTTTGAGTTGCTCGACCTAACTTGTTTTATCCTAAGGGTCGTCATCATCATCATTTTTTCAGTTGTCATCCTGCTGCTTGTGGAGGTCATCATATTTTCTGCCTTCATGATATTTCGCCGGGGTGATATTTCTATCATCGGGTGATCTTGGTTATGATCATCCTGATGATGATGTTGAAGAGTTTCAAGTACGACCCGATATTCACTAGGGTCATCATATTTCGAACGTCAGGATGATCTTAGTCAATATCATCCTGATGATGTTGTATCACTTCTTGTTCTTTGTTTCTCATCCTGATGATGCTGACGTCATCCGTATATCAGGGTGATATTTTTCTTTCTGCCTAACTGCATCATGATATTCCGAAGGAAGGGGTGATATTTTCATATCACCCGGATATAAGTTTGTTTGTTCGAGCATCATGATGATGCTAATATCAAGGAGATATCCGCCTGTTGGCTTCGCGCATTATCTCCGGGGGGTGATCTTTTCAAGCAGCATCATCATATTCAGTTATCGCCCCGATCTTATAGAGGAGCTACAGTGCAACCTGATATTTGAACATCAGGAGGATATTTCCAAATATCCGGTTGTCTTCCGAATATCATGATGATGTTAATATGATGATGTCGTCATCAAGGTCTCGCGGGGGTCATATTTCTAACACTGATCATCTTGAAGAGACCTCCTGATATTTGCAAACATGATGATGACGTCATCCGGATATGAGGAGGTGTGCAGTAGGCAGATATGATGATGACGTCAGCAGGATATGATGATGACGTCATCAGGATGTTCATCGGCCAGACTTTTGTTATAAGCTCAGCAGGAGGATGTTCCTCCGAAGGATCAGGTTGTGCCGATTATCATGAAGGTTATGTTTCAAATATCATGATGACGTCAGGGTGATATTTCGAACAACAGGATATCATGCTGCTGGAGGATGATGATGATGAAGTCTATACTAGTGTCGTCAGGAGCAAAAGCGCCGACATGATATATGCTCATGACCTAGTATATAAAGTGTTATTGAGGTCATCGCGGGGTGCATGTGGGATATTGTTATCCTGCATTTTCAAATATCATGATGATGAGTCTCGGCGGGAAAACCTTGCGATGGTCTGTTTGGTGATTTTCCCCAGGCCGCGGGTTGGTGCGCCATTAATGGCGATTGTTGCAGAGGTATGGGCGATGGCGTGGGTCGATCTTGTACCCGACTGGAGGTGTCAATCAGCGGGCAGGAGCGCAGGGCTCGAGAAATCTTCCTGTCTCCTCCCCCACCTGCTGCATTCAAGTTTGGGCGCCAATCCGGTTGTGTTTGAGCGCCATTTCCATGATGCTGTGTATCTGGCGAGATTTTGGTCAACATTGTAATTAATTGCTGAGCACCTACCTGGCTGTTATAAGCAGGTTGTGTTGTTCATTTGTGGTTGTTGAAAGTTGTAGATTTTCGGCTCTGTAATCCAAAACCAGCTGATCTGGTTGCTCTGTACAGTTTTTCTTGTGAGTTTATGTATCTCATGTTGTAGGACTTGGCATGAATCCACTGGTTTCATGGTTGATCTTATATGAATAATGCTACCTTAGCATGTGTTGTGTTAATTCTGTCTCCAGTATTGCATGTATCCTTCTTCTGGATCTGGATGTTTGCTTATGTTTAGATTCTAGAGCATAGAATTCCTATGTTGAATGTCTGATCTTTTAACCTCTGCTCAAGGGGCAGATTAAACTGTTTTCAGGTTGAACATTGGGAAGGGTATACTGCAGTAGGGATGTCATAAGTAGAGATAGCTCAACACTCTATATTGGGAGATATCTGTAAGGCAGATATCATGTGTATCCCCCTGAAATCCAGTTTTAGCTATTTATGCTGATCATTCACAGGTGTATGTCTACTGACTCCAAGCCCTGGATAGGCACCAGTCATGCTGTGTTCTTGTGTTATACACCATGTCCAGCTTTGCATCCAAATTCAAACTAAAACACTTCATACTTCCACCTGTTAGTTGTAGGAGTAGGATTAGGAACCCCCTGCATGCTCTCATACCCAACCAGACATCATGTCCAAGAATGTTGCCAGCCTTGTGATCTATCATACAGATCTTGGTCCATACATGAGAGCATTCTGCCTGCTGTTGTCAAGTCAGATCTTTCTATCTTTGAGCCAGTCAAGGTTACATCTTAAGTTATAGGGATACCCCCCTTGGTGCGGCAGAACCAGAAGTGAAGGGGAGGAGCTCACGCAACCTCCTGTATTCAGTTGGCCTGAATCTGCCTGTGCATTAGAAGTGGCAAACCCTAATGCTGATTCAGAAGAAATGTCAACAAATTGGCGACTCTGCTGGGGGAGGATTGATAAAATAAAGAATAATACTTGTGACCCATCCGAGTCACTAACAAAATGATGCTCTGCTGGTGGAATGAACCTGGAGAAGTAGCTTTCAGCTGCTGTAAATTTTGTCCTCTCTGGAGAGGTGGCGACTCTGCAAAAAAGATCTAAATGCACATGAAAGATAGATGTATGTTATTGGTTGAAAGATGTACATATTTCTGCATCTGTATGAGAAAAGGTACCTTGTTACTTCCCCTTTATTTGCTGTTTTACTGCATAAGTTAGATGCCAGGGGAAGCCTTAGGTCTTAGACAGACAAAGGATGTCTAGGAGTAAGATTTTTATGAATCCAAGTATGAGTTATCCCACACTCAGTGGTAAAATGTTGGATAAAGGGATTGAAGAGATAAGAAATAGGTTGATACTCTTAGAGGCTGAGCAGGCCAAGTTAAGAAGTAATAACCCTGTTGTGTCTGCCAGTCAAAAAGCTAAACCTCCTGTCAGCCCTTTTGATCCTTTGTATGACCAACTGGATTTGTCATGGGTAGATTATAAAGTAGAAACTATGCCTGCTAGGATATACTGTCAGATGCCTAGATTTAGTGGTCACAATGTATGTGATGGGAATGCACATATCCAAAATTTTCAAAGTTTTATGGGAAAATATTCATTCAGAGATGAGGATATGTGGATGAGGTTTCTTGTTAGGTCCTTTGATGCAAAAGCAAAAGACTGGTATTTGAGCTTTCCAAAGAGATCCTTTGCCTGTTGGGATGAACTTGCTGATTGTTTCAAAGAAGAATTTGCAAAAGAACCGGCTGATCTTGTTGCAGAATTGATGAGAATCAGAAAACAAGATGAAGAGCCATGTGTTGATTTCAGTCATAGGTTTGCAGTAGCCCTTTCACATGTCCCTGAAAGTTTCAGACCTGATATTTCAGCCTGTGTTGGCATATTCTTTGAAGCTTTTGAGGAGGGCTCTAGTGCATTACTGAGGGATTTCAAGGTGACAAGTATGCAGATGGCATACAGGTTCATTGAGAATGTAGAAGAAATGAGAAATATGCACCTGCTGAAACCCCTGTCCCCAGGCCTTGGTGTGAAAAATGGTTATGAAGCTGCAAATGACCAAGTCATGAAGGCATCATGTGAAGATGAAAAGATGAATGTTGAGGATGCCAGTGAAAGGACTAATGAGGATTCCCATTGCAATCATGAGGCATCTGACCATGAAGACAACAATGAGGTTGTGGACAGCAATGAGCAATTTTTAGAATGGACCTGTGGAGAAAATTGTGAGTATTGTACTCAAGACAGAGAAGATATAAGCAAAGAGAGAGGCAGTCCTATGTGTGACCCATTGCCTATCTTTCAAACACATGGAGATCATGAAGAGCAGTCAGAAATTGAAATAAGTGCTAGTTCAGAGCATGACTGTTTTTCATTTGATGGCTGTTTTGCTTATGATACACAGGCTGATACTCCTCCACAGAATGAATCCATTGGTGATGAAGAGGTATGCTCTGCTGCCCATGAACAAATGGCATACTATGATGAAGCTGATGTACCTGGGCCACCCATTTATGACACATGTGGTGATGAGGATCTGTCTGAGTGTGGTGAAGATCTAGACACTATTTTTGGCTTGGATTCTGTTTCTCATCCTGATGAAAGAGGAAACAACATACATCAGGTAAGTGATTGTAAAAATGTGCCTGATTGTAAAGAGGTGTCAGAGCCTGATCTTTTCCAGCCTGGTGTACCAGATGGTTGTGTACATGATGTGCACAATTGTGATTTTGAAAGCTTTTCTTTTGATAGGCCAGCATATAACACAATGAGCCCTGATCTTCCTAGTTGTGTGGTGGACTCTGAGTGTTTCCTATTTGCAGTCCAACTAGGAGATCATTTTACAATGCATACTGCTGATGCAGATGATGATAGGTGTTACATACCATTTGAGCATGCATTGTTTGATATATTCTGCACCCACATGTCACATGATGCTGAGGGTTATCTGCACAAGGATGATGACAAGCCAAATCAGAGGGTTGAATGTGCAGATGACAAGATTTGTTTGTGGGTGGATCTTGACAGTATCTCCAAGCTTGACCCAGTGCATGCAGATGAAAACAAGATATTTGACAAAGGGAGATACATGTTTTTCTTTTCTTGGTGGCCTTAGGCCATCAAGTGTGTTGGGTGATGCAGGTCAGTGCAGTATTTGACTCTGTGCCCAATGGATAAGGGACTGGTCTGCATCCCAGAGATCTGGGGTTCTCGCTGCAGTCTTTCACCTGCACGTCCCCAGACAGAGCCACTGTTGACGCCTGAATTGACTGGTGGTTTTCTGAGCAATTTTCATTCAGGCACTCTCCCTAAGTATCCAAAAAATGCTCTAAGTAACGGACCTCCTCAGTATTTTTCAGCTGCATCATCATATTTTCTTGAGGAGGAGGTCATCATCATCATGTTTGTTTCCATGAGGGTCAGCACCATCATGTTCTTCGTCGACCGGTTTCTCATCGTCATCATCATATTTCGCTGTCGGGTGATGTTCGGGTTTTATCCTGATGATGCTGACGAGCTACAGTGCGCCCTTATCTGCTTGCGAGGGTGATGTTTCAAAGTCTCCGGTGATCTTCCATTTATCACCTTGCGCGAGCATGATGATGATGTTGCTTATTCTTTGAGTTGCTCGACCTAACTTGTTTTATCCTAAGGGTCGTCATCATCATCATTTTTTCAGTTGTCATCCTGCTGCTTGTGGAGGTCATCATATTTTCTGCCTTCATGATATTTCGCCGGGGTGATATTTCTATCATCGGGTGATCTTGGTTATGATCATCCTGATGATGATGTTGAAGAGTTTCAAGTACGACCCGATATTCACTAGGGTCATCATATTTCGAACGTCAGGATGATCTTAGTCAATATCATCCTGATGATGTTGTATCACTTCTTGTTCTTTGTTTCTCATCCTGATGATGCTGACGTCATCCGTATATCAGGGTGATATTTTTCTTTCTGCCTAACTGCATCATGATATTCCGAAGGAAGGGGTGATATTTTCATATCACCCGGATATAAGTTTGTTTGTTCGAGCATCATGATGATGCTAATATCAAGGAGATATCCGCCTGTTGGCTTCGCGCATTATCTCCGGGGGGTGATCTTTTCAAGCAGCATCATCATATTCAGTTATCGCCCCGATCTTATAGAGGAGCTACAGTGCAACCTGATATTTGAACATCAGGAGGATATTTCCAAATATCCGGTTGTCTTCCGAATATCATGATGATGTTAATATGATGATGTCGTCATCAAGGTCCCGCGGGGGTCATATTTCTAACACTGATCATCTTGAAGAGACCTCCTGATATTTGCAAACATGATGATGACGTCATCCGGATATGAGGAGGTGTGCAGTAGGCAGATATGATGATGACGTCAGCAGGATATGATGATGACGTCATCAGGATGTTCATCGGCCAGACTTTTGTTATAAGCTCAGCAGGAGGATGTTCCTCCGAAGGATCAGGTTGTGCCGATTATCATGAAGGTTATGTTTCAAATATCATGATGACGTCAGGGTGATATTTCGAACAACAGGATATCATGCTGCTGGAGGATGATGATGATGAAGTCTATACTAGTGTCGTCAGGAGCAAAAGCGCCGACATGATATATGCTCATGACCTAGTATATAAAGTGTTATTGAGGTCATCGCGGGGTGCATGTGGGATATTGTTATCCTGCATTTTCAAATATCATGATGATGAGTCTCGGCGGGAAAACCTTGCGATGGTCTGTTTGGTGATTTTCCCCAGGCCGCGGGTTGGTGCGCCATTAATGGCGATTGTTGCAGAGGTATGGGCGATGGCGTGGGTCGATCTTGTACCCGACTGGAGGTGTCAATCAGCGGGCAGGAGCGCAGGGCTCGAGAAATCTTCCTGTCTCCTCCCCCACCTGCTGCATTCAAGTTTGGGCGCCAATCCGGTTGTGTTTGAGCGCCATTTCCATGATGCTGTGTATCTGGCGAGATTTTGGTCAACATTGTAATTAATTGCTGAGCACCTACCTGGCTGTTATAAGCAGGTTGTGTTGTTCATTTGTGGTTGTTGAAAGTTGTAGATTTTCGGCTCTGTAATCCAAAACCAGCTGATCTGGTTGCTCTGTACAGTTTTTCTTGTGAGTTTATGTATCTCCTGTTGTAGGACTTGGCATGAATCCACTGGTTTCATGGTTGATCTTATATGAATAATGCTACCTTAGCATGTGTTGTGTTAATTCTGTCTCCAGTATTGCATGTATCCTTCTTCTGGATCTGGATGTTTGCTTATGTTTAGATTCTAGAGCATAGAATTCCTATGTTGAATGTCTGATCTTTTAACCTCTGCTCAAGGGGCAGATTAAACTGTTTTCAGGTTGAACATTGGGAAGGGTATACTGCAGTAGGGATGTCATAAGTAGAGATAGCTCAACACTCTATATTGGGAGATATCTGTAAGGCAGATATCATGTGTATCCCCCTGAAATCCAGTTTTAGCTATTTATGCTGATCATTCACAGGTGTATGTCTACTGACTCCAAGCCCTGGATAGGCACCAGTCATGCTGTGTTCTTGTGTTATACACCATGTCCAGCTTTGCATCCAAATTCAAACTAAAACACTTCATACTTCCACCTGTTAGTTGTAGGAGTAGGATTAGGAACCCCCTGCATGCTCTCATACCCAACCAGACATCATGTCCAAGAATGTTGCCAGCCTTGTGATCTATCATACAGATCTTGGTCCATACATGAGAGCATTCTGCCTGCTGTTGTCAAGTCAGATCTTTCTATCTTTGAGCCAGTCAAGGTTACATCTTAAGTTATAGGGATACCCCCCTTGGTGCGGCAGAACCAGAAGTGAAGGGGAGGAGCTCACGCAACCTCCTGTATTCAGTTGGCCTGAATCTGCCTGTGCATTAGAAGTGGCAAACCCTAATGCTGATTCAGAAGAAATGTCAACAGATTATACAAAGGAGATCAACAGAAAACGAAACAGGATCTTTATTGATTCAAAGATGCAATACAATATGATGTTCCTCACACAGAACACTCAACTCCTCTGCTTGATGCAACACTACACTGCCGATCGATGATCTCTACAATCAACCGATCTCATGCTTATAAAGATTTCCCTATGAGTACTACTGACCCAACTCCAAGCGGCTGGGAACTCTCCAGGCGGCTGGGAGATCCCACCGAACATACATCATGACAACTGTTATAACTAACTAGCTAAAAATAGCAAAAGCCCGGTCAGCATGATCTTATCATGATCAGCTTGACCTTATTACATGCAACTGGTCTTAACAGACCTTCTTGGAAACATAAACAGGACCTAAACTACTAACTGCCTTATCCAGACCAGCTGTCAGGTAGGTGCTCCTGCACCACATATGGAGTTGTCTTATGTCTGTCAATATTATATCTCTTTACATAATCTATCAAAATCTATGGAACAAAACTCTCTTCCATCATCAGTCCTCAAAACCTTAATCTTCCTACTAGTCTAATTTTCCAAAAGAGCCTTAAACTCCTTCAACCCACTAAAGACTTCAAATTTACTCCTAAGGAAATACAACCATGTCCTTCTAGAATAATCTATAAAAGATACATAATAAAAAGATATAGAAATTGAAAGAACATTAACATGACCGAATACATTTGAATGATTTAAGTCCAACATCCCAATATATTTTTGAAAACTAGAATAGAATTAAATGTGGTTTTATTTTCTATTTACATAATATTCAAAGAAATCAAATTCAATAATAAAATCATTCATCCCATCAACAAGATTTTTATTTTTCAGGGTCCCGAGAGACTTCTCACCTATATGGCCCATTTGTTGGTGCAATAGCATTATTTTCTCTGCAAGTAGCTTACTCTTTGAAGAAAGAGCTCAATTGGGTACCCAAAACTCATGGATATCATAAGTACATACAACATTCTTTTGTATACTAGTTCTGCTAGTGAGGGTGTAGATTCTATAGATAGCTTCACTACAAAAATAGAAGAACTCTTGCACTTGATATTACATGCATCTAGCTGAAACAAAGTGCCCACACAAACATCCTTAGTGAGAACCATAGATACTCACACCATCTTAGAATTTCCACTAGAGAAAACAACTTGCACACCAACATCAATAAGTTCGCTAACTAATAACAAGTTTCATTCCAAACTAGATATGTATAGAACACCATTGATCACATTAACTCAACCATCATGGAATTGAATTTTGAATCTACCATGACCAACTATGTTTAAATGAGAATAATCACTAAGGTACACCTCCCCACCATCATATTCTTAATACTTTGAAAACCAACCTTGATGGGAGGTAATATGGAAGGAATCTACAGAGTTTATCAACCATGCTCCTTTCAATGTATGAGTTACCAAGGTCGTGACAAAGGCATCTACATCATCTTGAGAAGACTTTTTGGATTCATCATTTGAATCACTCTTATTTTTCTTTGTCTTATCTTTGTAGTCTCAATTATAGTGATCAGTCTTTCTACAGTTCCAACACTTAGTCTTGGACTTTCTAGGAGATTTGGATCTCCCATGGGATTTGCATCTAGATTTTTCTTTCTTCTTGTCCTTCTCCTTACTTTTATCCTTCAATCTTCCACAAATGGTTAGGGCATCCTTATTATATTAAAAATATTTCTACCACATCTCCTCTAAGAGAAAAGCAACCAGTATCTTATCTATTTTGTGTGTCTAGGTAGTGCTCTTGATTGTCATCACCAAGTGATCTTATAAGTCCAAAAAAGTTCACATATAAGTGTCATAAAACAATCCTCCTCCTCTATTTTCACTCCAATAGAGTGCAACTAGGTCACAATCATATTGAACACATTCAAATGCTCAACATAGAACCACCATTATCCATTCTCAAGGTATACAACTTCTTTCTCAAGAAAAAATTATTAACCAAGGATTTAGCCTAGTATAAATCTCTCAACTTCTTCCAAAGAGCTTATGCAGTGGATTCTCATCTACATTCAACAACACTTAAACTACCAAGTAGGGCCTAATTAGGCCCTTCACCTTTCTATCCAATATATCCTAGTCATCTTGTGGCATTATAGCTATTTTGGATCTAGATATAATAGCCCATAGAACTCTACCTACAAGCATATCTTGCATCTTGAGATTCCAAAGCTCAAATTTAGTACTAGTGAACCTCTCCACCTCTATCCTTGATGTGCTTGTCATTTTATTGCAAGAAGATTTCCTTCTACACAAGCTCCCACTCAAACTAGGATTAGATTAAAAAAAACCTTACTCCTAACAACTAGTACCCAAGGTGATCAAGCTCGACTACCAATTAAAAGGAAGCAAAGATGCATAATACACTTCTTACATTAATCTATGAGAAGAAGTATGTGCAAAAATTAAATTGATCACATAGTTACAAGGAAATAAATACAAAAGTAATATGCCCTGGCACAATGATTTATATAGAGAAAACTCTTTCAAGAGAAAAACTCCACACTCTAGACCAACTTAATTTATTATTTAGTAATCAAAAACTACAATACACTTGTAGAGTCTAAGCCTTTAAAAGAGTATCACTAACAAGAGATCTGGAGGAATTATGGTAGCATAATGGTACCTACAAAATTCACTATGAATCCTCCATCAAGCACCCAATAAATAAGAGAAGCAATACATGAAACCATCAAATGGTATTTAGGAAACCATGAGCTAAAACCATGCAAAAGGTGGTTCCTAAATCTCTAGTCAAAATCTAATGTGATCCAATCCCAAGATGAGTCTACAAGCTAAAAATAGCATATTCCTTAAACCTATCATAAGATTGTCATAATCCATTCACCAGCTTAGGTGCTTGATTTTGGCTACAATATTTCTATTTAAAGATTCCTTATGACATGTCATAACTTGCATCATAAGTTGGCCAACAAGTGTAACTCCATCTTACAACTCTCTTATGCATCATAGATGCTCTTAAATTTTTGATGTGGGAGGCCTAACTTCTAGATGTCATAACTATTTATCAGGGAAGATGATTGAGCATATTTTTATAGATTGAAGATCTTAGAGATATCCATGTCACCATAACCAAATTGCTTTCATGAAGGCTCATTTTGACATATTTTGGGGACCAAAATCAACATGTAGAGCCCTAAAATTTACTTTTTTGGTTTCTATAGAATGAAAATTACATTTTTTGTTCGCAACCTCGGTTACATATTATCGAGAAAAAAATTTGCATTGTTTGTTCTTAAAATTAGGATGAAAGGTTGAGACACATTTCCTAATATTTTGGTACTATCCTTGCTTAACCTCCCACACAGACCTGTCACATGTCCCCATAATTATCAATCATATTTTGTTCCTCTTACTAGCCAAACTCACAATAACAACCAAAGTGGCTAAATGTAAGGTATGTAGACAACCCTCGAATATACCCAAAAGAAAAAAAATTAACCTAGGAGGATTGTGAAACACATGCATTAAATGAGCCAACCTTAACTTCCAAAAGTTTAATCTAACTATCTAACTAGGGAAAAAATGAGGGCCATAGAAGAGAAAGCTCAAGAAAAGAAATCCATGCCAACCATGGAAAGAGGAGATGAAGTTCCTCTTTTTGGCATACCTACTTATCCCAAATTTTCACTAATCTTAATGAGCTTAGAAAAACCAGACTACAAAAGGCTCCTTCAAAACATAATTGAGCAATCTACTGCCCAACTAAGAAGCCAAGGGTACATTGGGCACAAAATGTAGCATAATTGGTTGGCTCCTTCAACATCATCAACCAACTAAAGAAGTCTATAGTTAATGTATCACTCTAAGAAGTTATCTCAATTATCAAGTAGAAGAAGATGCTTCACAAAGCCATCAAGAAACAAAAGGCATCAAACAAACAAAGGCATCAAGCTATAGACACATCATAGGTAGTGTACAACCCACCTACTATTATACAGATAGTAATAAATGTTGCAAATATGTGCCTAAGTGGTGTTGTCATTGATGTCAACATTTCCTTGTTGCCATCTGTGTCAACTGTATGCTATTTTTCTGCCTATATAGAAGACTAGATTGTTGAGGATATTGACAAATTTAATAAGGATCAATGTATGCCGACCATATGGCTGAGTAGTGGTTTGTCTGAAGAAACTCTACTTAAGTTTTGAAGGGTTCGCATGAAGATTTGAAGAATCTATGGCCATCTGAGTTGAACCAGTTTTGCAGTGTTTAGAAGAGATAGAGTGACAGGAAAGAAGTCTGGATTGTTCTGGATATGTCAAATGATGATCTGTAGATCTAGAGGCATGTTTGGTAAGTTAGTATGTATCATCCATTCAAGTGGTTCATGGTTTGGAGGTCTGCAAGCAATCCTTCTAATGTGATAGTCATGGCAGACAGTGTTCTTGAGGTTCCCGAGGAAGATGCAAGTGATTCTGATGATTTGGAGGAGTACAGATGTTTTTGTTGAATTTAATATGCTTGTGAAGGTCTCTGGATTGTGTGACTACTATGTTAGAGGTTCGCATTGAAGTTTGAGCCTGTCAAAGAAGATTTTCTTCTTGGTGTTGTTGTTCTCCCAGTCTTGGCCGATCAGATGATTCAAGCATGTTGTGGATGATCTAAAAGCAATTCTTTGAAGCATGACAAGTTGATCAAGGAAGATTTGAGTCCCAGTTTTCTTTGGCTGATAGCTTAGTGATTCACATTAAGTCAGTTATTTGTAGTGCCGACCTTGATGTTCATTCTAAGGTTGATGAAGCGTATAAATATTTGTTGATGAGTTGTGGAAAATTATCCTTGTGCAAAAAGAATATAATCTGAAGAAAGGATCAAAGGCAGAGCAAAGCAGAGGAGAAGCAAAAGAACAAGAGTTGTTTTGATGAAGAGTTAGAGAAGAAGTATTTGGGGCAGAGCATAAGTTTTGTGAGCACTCAATGAAACTAAACCAGGCATGAAGGAGATGCTATTTATCAGTCAATTCTTTCTGTATTAAACATAAATTCTATAGGCAATGAGCCTCTCTTGAGCAGTGAGGTTTGGGTAGTGAGCCCGAAGGCATGTGCCTTCTCTTTTCTTCGAAGTACTTTTAACAAGGTACAAATCTTGTGGGTTAACCCCCACTATGGTTTTCCCTTAACCGGGTTTCCACGTAAAAATCTTGGTGTTATGTGTGTTCAGTTTATTTCTGCTCATATATTGTTGATTCATGCTTTAATGTTTACATTATTAATGTGATTGTAAGTTGATAAAGAAGATTAAAAACAAAAAAGGTTAAATTTGTGAGACAATTGATTCACCCCCCCTCTCAGTTGTCTGGAGGAATTCCAACAATTGGTATCAGAGCCAAGTTCCTCTAAAAGAAGCTTGACCGCTTGAGGAGATCCAAGATGTCGTCTTACAAGAAGGAAAGTTTGAGATTTGATGGAATGAATTACTCCCTCTAGAAAGTACACATGCAGTGTCATCTGGAATGTATGGGTGATGTCTTTTGGTTGATAACCAAGAATGAGTATAAGATTATGAAGAATAGACCTTCAACTATAGACGAACTCAGAGATGCTGAACACAATATTCGAGCCAAAGAAGCATTGTTGAGTGCCCTAACTAATATCAAATTGGCAAATGTCCTGGATTTGAAAATTGCTCATGAAATCTGGAATAAGTTAGAAAATCTGTATGAAGGTGACAAATGTGTTAAATGTGCCAAGCTACAAACCCTGAAGGGTAAATATGAAATATTGGTAATGAGTGAAGATGAAAACATTACTTCCTACATGCAGAAAGTAAATGAACTTGTGACTAGTATTAGAAATGCAGGTGGAGTATTGGAAGAATCAGAGATTGTTGCCAAAGTGCTCAGATCCTTACCTACAGCATACAAGCATAAAGTTGCAGCCATTGAAGAAATCAGGATAGTAACAACTGTCACAAGGGATCAATTAGTTGGTAAGCTTTCAACATTTGAAATGAGTGAGTTTGGTTATTCTCTCCCTAAATCTGAATCTACATTTAAGGCCAGTGTGTATGGAAAGAAAAGATATGATTCAAGTGAAAGTTCTTCAGGAAGATCAAACAGATTTGTGAAGACAAGAAAGGATCTTGAAGATGATGAAATTGAGACTGTAGATCTTAAAGCTCTTATTGCCAAAAGAATGCCAAGAGCATCCGGTAAGTATGAAGGAAAGTTTCCAGTCAAATGTTTTGCTTGTAATAAGATTGGTCATTTTGCCTCAAGATGTCTGGAGAGGTTTTCAAAACCAAAACCCTAACAGATATAAAGGTCAGAAAAATGTTAATATGTCCAAGAAGCTGGAGAAGGAGTTACAAATGATGAACCTGATCATGGAGGTTCCACTGAAGGTGACTGGGTGTTCATTGCTATCAAGGAAGAAGATCTGGTGTCTACTGAATCTGCTGGCTATGCAAATATGGAAAGTACCTTGGCTGCTCAGGTTGTTGAAAAGGATGAATAGGTGATCAATAGTGGATGTTCTCATCATATGACTGGTGATAAAAGTAAGTTTGTAAGCTTTGAAAAATATGAAAGTGGGTTTGTAAAATTTGGAGACAACTCAGTTGGTAGAATTTGTGGTAGAGGATCCATCTCTTTTGACGGTAAGAATAACACCAATGATGTTCTATATGTGGAAGGATTGAAGCATAATCTTCTCATTGTTGCACAGTTGGTTGACAAGGGTTATGATCTCTAATTCAATGATGGAAAATGTAGAATCTTGGAAAGCTCTAGAACCAAAATTGCATTTGGTACTCGAACTAGAGGTAACATCTTTCATTTAAGTAGTTCTGGCAAAAGTTGTTTGATTTCTCAGTTAGATCAAAGTTGGTTATGGCATAGGAGGATGTGTCATGTAAATTTTGATAACATTGTCAAGATAAGTTCTACTCAAGCTGTAAGAGATCTTCCAAAACTTGTGAAACCTAATAACATGTGTAGAGAATGTCAATTGAGCAAACAGAACAAAATTTCATTCAAAAGTAAAGAACAATTTTCAAGTGAATGGTTGGAACTTGTGCATACTAATCTATGTGGTCCTGCTAGAATGAAGAGTGTGCAAGGAGACAGATATTTTATGTTACTAATTGTTGATTACTCTCGGATGATACGGGTAACCTTCTTAAAAGAAAAATCAGAAGCTCTTGACAAATTCAGGGTATTCAAGGGTATGGTGGAAAATGAGATTGGTGTGAAGATAAAGTGTTTGAGATCCGACAAAGGTGGAGAATTTACCTCTAGTGAGTTTGATTCATTCTGTACAAAGCATGGAATAAAAAGACATTTATCTACTCCTAGGACTCCTCAGCAAAATGAAGTTGTGGAAAGAAAGAACCGAGCCATTCAAGAAGCTGCCAGGACCATTATGTTGGAAGCAAATGCTCCTCAAGTCTATTAGAGAGAAGCTATAAGTACTAATGTCTACACTCTTAACTAGGTGCAGATCAAAGGCAATTCTAGTAAGACACCTTATGAATTATGGTTTGGTCATCCTCCTACTGTAATATACTTCAGAGTTTTTGGTAGTAAATGCTATATCAAAAGAGATGAGGATCTAGGCAAGTTTGAAGCAAGAAGTGATGAAGGAATTTTTCTGGGTTACTCTAGTCAAAGCAAAGCATACCAGTGCTTTAACAAGAGGTTGAAAAAGATTGTTGAAAGTGCTAATGTCAGAGTTGATGAAAGCAAAGAAGAACATTTTAGGTCTTGCGGATATGATTTAGATGATCAAGATGAAAATCCAAGTCAAGAAAGGCAAGTGCAAACTCAAATTTAGATCCAAATTGATCCAGAAAATCTAGTAATTCAAGAGGATAGTGCAGAAGTAGAGGAACAAGCTCAAGTAATTCCCAAAACTCCTAGGTATGTAAGGATGAATCATCCTGAAGATCACATCATAGGAGATAGAAATAAAGGTGTTTGAACTAGAAGAAGAATTGTTGAAGATCAAGAAGAGATTTGTCTGATCTCAAATATTGAACCAAAAATAGTAAGTGAAGCCTGCAAAGATGAAAACTGGGTAAAGGTAATCGAAGAAGAATTAATGAAAATTGAAAAGAATCACACTTGGGATCTTGTTTCTAGACCTGAGGACAAAAATGTGATTGGAACTAAATGGGTCCTCCAGAATAAGCTAAATGAAGATGGTGAAGTTGTAAGAAATAAAGCAAGGTTGGCATGCAAAGGATATTCTCAAGTGGAAGGAATTGATTTTGAAGAAACATTTTCTCTGGTGGAAAGAATAGAGCTAGTCAGATTGTTTCTTGCTTTTGTTGCTTATAAAGCTTTCAAAGTCTATCAGATGGATGTCAAGTCAGCATTTCTAAATGGAGAGTTAGAAGAAGAAGTCTACATTAAGCAACTGGAAGGATTTCAGTTGTCTAGTCAAGGAGACATGGTCTATAGATTAAGGAAAGCATTGTATGGACTTGAACAAGCCCCAAGAGCTTGGTATGCAAGATTAGATAAGTATTTGCTAAAGCTATGTTATAGAAAAGGCACTGCTGACAGTAATCTCTCTTCAAGATTGATCATGAGAATATTTTGATTGTTGAGGTATTTGTTGATGATATCATTTTTGGTGGAAATGAGAGTATGTGCAAAACATATGTTGATCAAATGCAAAGTGAATTTGAGATGTCTATGTTTGGTGAAATGAACTTCTTCTTAAGCCTGCAAATCAATCAGTTAGATAAAGGTGTCTTTATATCTCAGTCTAAGTATGTGAAAGAATTGTTGAAGAAGTTTGGAATGTAAGATTCAAAGCCAGTAGGTACACCTATGGTAACCGGATGTAAGTTGAGTAAAGATGATGACTCCCCTAAGGCAAATCAGAAAAGGTATAGATCAATGATTGGCGGACTGCTCTATCTGACTCAGACTAGACCTGATATCATGAATGCATTTGGGCTTGTCACTAGACTCCAAGATGATCCTAAAGAATCCCATGTTGTACCAGTCAAGAGAATTTTCAGATATCTCAAAGGGATAATTGATTATGGATTATGGTATCTAAAGGATAATGACTTCACTCTTCATGCATATATAGATGCTGATTGGGTAGGAGATGTGGAAGATAGAAAAAGCACTAGTGGTGGTGCATTCTTCTTGGGAAGTAGCTTGGTTTCATGGCTGAGCAAAAAGTAGGAGGCAATTTCCCTATCTACAGTAGAGGCAGAGTATATAGCAGCAACAAATAATTGTACTCAAGTCCTGTGGATGAAGCAAATGTTGAAGGACATCAGAATTATGTTTGAGGAGCCTGTAACAATCTTCTGTGATAATTCAAGTGCAATAAGTATCTCAAAGAATCTGGTGTTGCATTCAAAGACGAAGCATATATCCATCAAGTTTCATTTCTTGAGAGAGAAGGTAAATGAGAATGAAGTCAAGTTGGAGTTTGTGCCTTCAAAGGATCAGATTACGGATATTTTCACTAAGCCTCTTCCCAAGGATACTTTTGAGTATCTCAGAGAGAAGCTAGGGGTTATTACCCCTCCTGATCAGAACTAAGATGCACTAAGGTGTATCAATCTGGTGGAATTCAGAGTCATATCTTGTGATCCAGATTGATGTTAAGAAGATACTACTCGGGGGGAGTAGTCAGTATGAAATTTTTGAGATCAGTCTGAAACAAAAAGGGAGAAAAGATTACAAATATGTGTCCTTTGCCATTGATGTCAAAGGGGGAGAGAAGTTCATGTGAAAACCCAGTTGCTGATGAAAGGGGGAGCAGTCAAGAAAGTAATTACAGAAATGATAAGAGAAAGGGGGAGAAGGTCTTGTCTTGATGGTCAAATCAGTTTTTCACATCATATGTTGCCATCAATGACAAAAGGGGACATTGTTGCAAATATGTGCCTAAGCGGTGTTGTCATTGATGTCAACATATCCTTATTGCCATTTGTGTCAATTGTATCCTATTTTGCTGCCTGTATAGAAGACTGGATTGTTGAGGATATTGACAAAATTAATAAGGATCAATGTATGCTGACCATATGGTTGAGTAGTGGTTCATCTAAAGAAACTCCAGTTAATTTTTGAAGGGTTTGCATGAAGATTTAAAGAAGCTATGGCCATCTGAGTTGAACCAGTTTTGCAGTGTTCAGAAGAGACAGAGTGACAGGAAAGAAGTCCAGATTGTTCCAGATATGTCAAATGATGATCTGTGGATCTAGAGGCATGTTTGGGAAGTTAGTATGTATCATCCATTCAAGTGGTTCATGGTTTGGTGGTCTGCAAGCAATCCTTCTAATGTGACAGTCATGGCAGACAGTGTTCTTGAGGTTCCGGAGGAAGATGCAAGTGATTCTGATGATTTGGAGGAGTGTGGATGTTTTTGTTGAATTCAATGTGCTTGTGAAGGTCTCTAGATCATGTGACTACTATGTTGGAGGTCCGCATTGAAGTTTGATCTTGTCAAAGAATATTTGCTTCTTGGTGTTGTTGTTCTTCCTAGTCTTGGCCGATCGGATGATTCAAGCATGTTGCGGATGATCTAAAAGAAATTCTATGAAGCGTGGCATGTTGATCAAGGAAGATTTGAGTCCTAGTTTTGTTTGGCCGGTATATTAGTGATTTGCATTAACTCAATTGTTTGTAGTGCCGACCTTGATGTTCATTTCAAGGTTGATGAAGCATATAAATACTTGTTGATGAGTTGTGGAAAATTATGCTTGTGCGAAAATAATATAATCTGAAGAAAGGATCAAAGGAAGAGTATAGAAGAGGAGAAGTAGAAGAACAAGAGTTGTTTTGATGAAGAGTTAGAGAAGAAGTATTTGGGCCAGAGCATAATTTTTGTGAGCACTCAATGAAATTAAACCAAGCATGAAGGAGATGCTATTTATCAGTCAATTCTTTCTGTATTAAACATAAATTCTGTAGGCAGTGAGCCTCTCTTGAGTAGTGAGCTCTGGGCAGCGATCCTGAAGGCATGTGCCTTTTCTTTTCTTCTAAGTACTTTTAACAGGGTACGAATCTTGTAGGTTAACCCCCACCATGGTTTTCCCTTAATCGGGTTTCCACGTAAAAAATCTTGGTGTTATGTGTGTTCAGTTTATTTCTGCTCATATGTTGTTGATTCATACTTTAATGTTTACATTATTAATGTGATTGTAAGTTGATAAAGAAGATTAAAAATAGAAAAGGTTAAATTTGTGAGACAACTGATTCACCCCCCCTCTCAGTTGTCTAGACTAATTCCAACAATAAATGAGGCAATCAAGGCTAAACCAAAACCATTCCACCTAACTTGTGAGGCCTAGTTAGCATTATCCTAGATATTTGACTTGTTATTGTGTTTTGATGTGTGTGTAATGGACTTGGTTGATGTTGTGATTATGAACTATGGATATTATTATTATTATTTTGACTATGGAAAATAAATGCTTTATATTTCTGTTAGATGTTTATTTATTTATTTGTTTTTTTTTAAATGAAATAATATGTTTATTGAGTAAAATAATGGATTATGAAAAATTAATGATTCTATGTTTTCGCAAAAAATAAAATTTATATGTTAGATTACGTGATTAATGGATGTTAGAAATGATAAAGTTAAATTGCTTTAGCTATAAGTTTTATTGAAAAAAAATACAGATGTTTCTATGAGATTTTTGCAGGTAGAGTGGCCTAGGTTCCTTAAGAAATTGGAGACAAAATCCATATGCTCAAACCTTGACTATTGTTTAATTATTTATTTATTATTTCTTATTATTTTGTAAGGGGGTTTTGTGTCGAAAGTATGTGTCATTTTAATATGTTTATTTGAATTAAAAGAAGTATTTGTTTTATTTTATGAGAAGGGAATGTAAAGAGTTGGGAAAAGGGTCTTATTTTAAAAAGAGGGAAATGTGAATCATTTCCCCATTCTTGAAAATGAGAAGTGTTGTAGTTTCTTGAAAATAGGGATATTTCTTGATTTATTTCTATTGTTCAATGCTTCTTGTATGGAAAAGAAGATGAGTTGGGGGGTAAGAATTATGGCTTGAGCATGGATTGTTGGCTGGAAATAGGTTGTGTTGCATCTTGGTGAAATTAGAGGGGCTGATCCTAACTTGGACAGCCAAGGTATGAGTGGTTTATTGTAGTAATTTGGTGATTTGTTAATTTTGTATGTTGATTCCAAGAGATGTGTAGTGTGTAAAAAAAATTGTGTTGTTATGTTTGTATGTTTGTGGGTTGGGTGTGCCAAGGGAATTGCCCTCCAAGCCAGTGGAGAGCTTCCCTTGTGTGGGGTTAAGGAGGGTGGGGAGCCTCTCTTGGGGTTTTGTGGAGTTGGTGATGGTGTTGTGGGCTGGTTGTGTTGGGAGATTGGGAGAATGGGAGAATGGGAGATTGGGAGAATGGATGGGAGTTGGGAGAATGAATGGTTGGTTGTGATAATGGGAGTAAAAGGGAGTTATAATTGTGCCCCTAAGAGGAATCCCTCTTCTTCCCCTTACTGGAAATCCATCTGCGGGTTTCCTTGTGTGTGAGTCCATTGTCATTGGTTTATTTCCTAATTTCTTGTTTAATTGTTTTATGTTTGAGCATTGGGTTTTGTTTCCAACTCGGGGGTGGACTGGAATCCTCAGTACTATGGATGGGTGGTGAGCAAGACTAGGCTGCTCTATTTTTTTATTTGCAGGTTTATGAAGAGTTTTTGATCAAGGTTGCAGAATGATAGAGATGATGTATTCTTATTTCATTATTTAATCAAGTCACTGATCTAAATCTGTATGTTGTATAATCAAAACAATAAAATAGATTATTGATTCAAGGGTTGTAGTGAAGGAACTCATTGTACAGGTTATTATCAAGTAAATACTTTTATTATTCCTTGACAAGATATAGTAGTCGATATGTGATTATGTAGTGTATTACATTTAATATCATCTAGTTACAGAGAATTCTTATTTTCATTATTGAAATGTTTATGCTTTTATTTTATATGATACTATCATGAAGTACGAATCTGTTAATAATGATAACATTGACCTATTTGGAAATTGACATATATAATATCCCTGTGTTTAAGTTTGAATCTATAACAATATTTGGTAGCCGTGGCTACCATGGTATAGCTGTGGGGGCCATGGGAACCACGACTCCGCAAGGAGCAGACGATGCCGACTGTGGGTGGATCTAAGCCACCACAGTCTGGCATGAACCCTTAAAGGATAACAATTATATTACTATCTTTTCTATACCATGAAATATCATGTGTTATGAACATTATTTCTTTTGTAACATCAATCAATAATAATAACATTACATATATGTGTGTGTGTGTGTAATATGTGAACTGTTAAAATGGATATTGATTCTTTGTTTATCATGAAAGTATTAATATGAAATTCATTCTATATTTGACAGTGATAATGCATTGATATGAAGCTTATCATGGATTCAACAACGATCATTTATATGCATATTAGAGTTGATATATATATATATATATATATATATATATATATATAATGCTTAATCGATTATGGTTATGATAAAATGTTGTAGTTGTAATAGGGATCGATTATATTGCATTTATATTTAATTCTATGATTAGAAGATAGAATCTTAACATCAGTATGTTTAATTAATTTTAGCATTAGTAAAAGAAAATTAAGTTTTCTGTAGCAAATTTGATCTCTTGTGCTTAAGTTTGTATTATCTAATTTTTCGTTAATATCTATTGTTCAGCTATACTTGAGCAAGCCTTTGTTAATTTGGTTGAATTCTTTCTCATAGAGAGTTATACTAATTAAAATTTATCGTAATTTGTTCACCTTCAATTTTCTTCTCTAGTAGATTATTCTTTACTCGCTTATTCATTTATCTTAATAGTTTTATTTTATTAAATATTTTATTTAAATAATTAAATTGTTAGTATTCTCTATAGGTGGGCATTACATAGGTATCAGAGCTCCAGGTTGCAACAGTTGGGAGCTTTGGGGAAATTGTAATAATACAAATGTGTTTCTTGTTTATCTAATATGCTTCCTTGACAAGGACGTAGTCATTCTGCATCAGATCATTCCAGGGAGCCAATCGATCATGGGCCTCAAATTCTTCACGCCTTGCAAAACTTGGTAGATGTTATTCAGGAGAGATTACCTTTGCCTAATAATCAAGGTCAACATCATTTAGAAGAGCAACATTATATTCCCTGGGAGCGTAGTAGAAGTCCTCTTCAGGGTGGTGTGGAGCATTCTGAGGAAGGAGAATTAGGGCATTATTCACCTCCTCCTCGTAACATTCAAGTTGAGAAAGAGGCTTATGTTGATGTAGATAAGTTAATTTGAGATTTTATTAGACTTCAACCACAACACTTTTCTAGTTCTACTGATGGATTAGAGGTAGAAACTTGGTTGATTAGTCTTGAGAAATGTTTTGTACTAAAAACCTATGGGAGTAATCTTAAGGCTAGACTGGAAATACATTTTCTCAAGGATAATGTGGATACCTAGTGGTGACAGGAGGAGAGGAAAAGGCATTTGGTTCCAGAGAATATTAGTTGGGAAGTTTTCTTAGATATATTCAAGAAGAGATATATTTTTGATCATTTCTGGTAGTGAAAAATAGATGAACTTCATGATCTCCAATAGAGAGGATTTACCATAGCTTGGTATGAGAATAAATTTTTTGAGTTATCACAGTATGTTGACTACATTCAGGATGAAAAGTTGATGGTAAACCACTTCATTAGAGGGATTAATCATAGCATTGTTGGACCAGTACGGTTATCTAAGCCTACTACTATGAGGCAGGCAGTGGAGAAAGTACTTATTGCAGAGGAGATTCAACCAAAACATCACGATCATCATCAGAATCTGCCTCAACATCAAAACCGTAATCAATTCCACTCTTTTGCACCTCCTAGAGGTGGGCGTAGGGCAAACTCTTTTCCTGCTAGATTGGCACCACAATGGTCACAGCAAAGTTAGAAATCAAAGTCATCTCAGGGAGGTTCAGTCAAGTCTTGGTAAGTTCCATCACAGAGAGGAGATTAGAGAACCTAGACATAGTTTGTTGGATCAGCTCGCCCTTAGCAGATTTCTCATGGCAGTCAGGCTAGCTTTGGCAGATAATTTTTTTAGTTTCTAGCACCACCTACGGGTCCTTGTTATAACTGCAGATGTAGGGGACACATTGCTCAGGAATTTTTCAGAACAATGTAGCTTCAAGAGTTTAGCAGGCAGCAGCATCAGAGCCTACAGTGGGAGATGTGGGTAGATCTCATCGAGTCCTTGCAGCTATTGATAATCGGTTAGCAGACCATCAAGCATTAGTCATAAAGGTCCCTGGAAAAATTGGTAAGGTTGTTGTCTCTGTACTTTTTGATACTAGAGCTATAGATTCTTTTATTTCCCCATCCATAGTGGAGAAGTGTGGGCTGGTGGCTAATAAGCAAAATGTTAATTGGGATGTTGAGTTAGCTTCCGGTGTTAGGATGTCTATCAATTCTTTGGTTAGGGATTGTCGATTAGAGCTTAGCTCTTTTTCTACTAAAGTAGATTTCAAGGTGATACCATTGGGTTCATATGATATAATTTTAGGTATGGATTGGATGAATGCCCATGAGGCCAAATTATGATGCAAAAGGAAAACACTCCTATCTCAAACACTCACAACTCAACACAAAACCAAAGCACTCAAACCAAATTGCAACAAGACAATTGAACTCATGATCATATTAAGCTTTCTTTATTTAACCAAAAAACAAGAATACAAACTTTGCAACTCTATTTACATGGATCCACAATAGGTTCTCATAGACACATATCCTTTTGTTTCCTCCTTCAGGAAATCCTATATCCTCTCAACACTGCATTATTTATACATTACCTCAGACATTTCTTGGTAGCGAACTATTGTTCCCCATCCATAGGCCAACTCCATTCTGATGATATTCTTGTTCTGTATCTCATCTAACTTCTCTCCCTGAACCGCCTCCCTCACTATTGCCTATGACAAACTTAATTCTTCTCAATGGCCCACGTCCTTTCCCATTCCCCACTAAACCCCTTTTTTTAAGATTTTATTCTCTATTGAAAGGAAAGACAAATGGTTTGAATTTCCATTCCCTCTAAGGTCCACTCCACAACATTCCAATATCGATTCATTCGTTCTCTATTTCATTCGTATAGAATATGAAATGACTCGTCAATTACAAACTTAAATAGAAAATACTCCTCTCTGTGAGCCTCTATCTCCTCCATGGCAGTCAATAGACTTATCAAACAAATTTGTGAAGTCCACCTCATAGCGCACTTGATAAGGTTTTAGATGTCATTAATAAAGCAATATAACATGAACGTTGTGCTCCTGGCTAGCTTAGACAGTGCTCAAACAACAAATCAATAGTAGTATTATCATTACTCGTAGTAGATGGTCTCCACTATTTACATCATAACCCATCTAGCAGACATAATATTTGCTTGAGTTCATGTGCTCAGAATAAGACATTACAACCAGGTAAGGGAGGATAACGTTAGCTCTATTTTGAGCATTAATCGCTTCTCATGAAGTATTAACTTCATGTCTTTATCAAAACAAAATAACTCCTATTCCATAGTGTCACCTATATACTTCTACAAAAGTGTTTGTTCAATCTCATCCATGGGATTCCCATGTCTCAGCCTGTGGTTTGAGCCTGCCATACTTTAGTTGCAATGCCATCAAATGAAGAGCACTTCTTTAAACTAATATCATCCACGACTTTCTTCTTTAGTCTATCGATCATGTGTCTATGATGAAAGGGAACACTTTATAGTTGTAACCAGGTGGAAGAGAAACGCTGGAGACATCTGAGTTTGCTACATCTGCAGGTGTGATGGAATTCCTCATCTCTTCTGGGATGTCACTGAATTTCCTGCCCTCCAAATGCTCATATTTAATATCTGAATATATTTGGCTTTCAGACATGTCCACTGCGATGCCCATTATCTGTTTTATGAAAATATAATCATCTCACATTCAGCATCATGTTTAGCATCATATTTCATACTAACTGTGAAATCTGTATATGATGAAAAGTAACTGCGCAACTGAAGAGACTAATATGAATCACCTGAAAACTTGCAAGATCACCAACCAAAATTGAATCAATGAAAACCAAACAAGGCAGAAAATGTTTTTGTGTGATGTTGATCACTCATTCATCGAGATGCTCTTGCATTGGACACATCAGGTAGGAAGTGTGTGAGCATAAGCTCACAAAGGTGGAGTTGAGTAGTTGCACTACTCTTCCAGGTTGCCATCCACCTTCAGTGAACTCCTTCATTGTTCAAGAGCTGAAAATCAATCTTTCTTTCACCTTTTCCAACATCATGTCGAAACACACACCACTTTCTTCCAGTAACACCGCTTCTTCCTCCTCTTTCTCCTCATGGACTCATGTCCACTGTAGACTATCCTCCTCTGCCAAATTCTTTCCTCACTCCTCTCCTTTTTCATGGGATCCATCCCACTGCAAACTACCCGCCTCCACCAAAACCCACCTGCATCATCCTCCACAACCTCTACAAACAAATATGCAAGATCTACAATACACTTTTGTTCTCTATCCACCTCATTTTCTACCATCTTATCTGAAAATAAAATATCATCATCATAAAACAAATTTACTTCAGCTGCAACATCAATTTCCATTGCAACATCCTTCACATCCTCGTCAACTGCAACTTTTTCACATTCCATCACTGTAATCACATCCTCCTCCATGGCATCTTCAACCTCTTTATTATTTTTGCCCACATTTTCATCTTCTATCACTGCTACACACAACTTTTCATCTTGCTTTACCAACTCACCACACTGCCATGCTTCTGATCTGCTCAATCTCTTATCTAATTTTTTACACATATCTGCTAACATTTCAAGAGTATTTAACTCTTCATACTACCTCCATCCTTCCCATATCATGGGGCTTCTTACATAAATCCCCATCTCTCTCACTGCTACAATATTTGACAACTTAAATCATGCTCACAATCTGCAACTCACCTGCACACAACTATTCACACAAACTTTTTCAGAGCCAACCAAGCTCTCAGTAATCATAGGTACACCCTGCAACCAAACACTTTTCCTACTACTCTCTACCCAAGAATACTTCTGGAAGATGATTCCTCAATCCACTCTCTCTCTTAGTGGTGAAACTCAACACCTTCTACTCAGCTTTAGCCTTCGTTGGAGAATAGCCCACCTCGGTCTTGGTGCATACTCTGCACTCTCAGGGACACCTCGCTCTGATACCAATTGATGCAAAAGGAAAAGACTTTTGTCTCAAACAATCACAACTCAACACAAAACCAAAGCACTCAAACCAGATTGCAACAAGAAAATTGAACTCATGATCATATTAAGATTTCTTTATTTAACCAAAAAATAGGAATACATGTGATAGGTAAAAATCAAGTTAATAAGATCAAGCATATAAATGAAAACCTAATCCTACCACCATCAAAGAATCGAATTCAAGTGAAACCAAAATCATGCAATTCAAGAACAAGATCACCTAGATTGTATGATTCCTTGTTTACGATGTGGATTGCTTCTCAATAATGAACAAATATGAAGATAAAATCTACCATGATGGATTGATGATAATGATAATGCACTAAATGGATGCTAAAGTGCTCAATATTCTTAGGATGATAGGGTAGACGCTATATGAAAATGATGGATAGATGTAGTATGGAATGAGAGGGTGTTTATATAGACTTCAACCAAAATTAATCAATGGTATGGATTTGGTGGCTATGTGAATGGATGAGATGAATTGATAATCATAGGGAATGTGTAGATGACAAGTGGAGGGAAGATAAGGCTCATGTGTGATTGTGTACATAAAAAGTACTACATGTGAAAGATATTAAATAAAAGATGCAGTACCACACATGTTTTTAAATAAAAGATACACATGTCGGCTTATGAAGATAAGTGATAAGAGAAATTAATTAAATAAATAGAATTTATTTAATTAATTGGAAAGTGGGCTTATGAAGGGATTTTAATTAAATAAATAAGATTTATTTAATTAAAATAGATAGAAATAAAGATAATTAAATAATTAAAAATTATTTAATTATAGATTAGAGAAAATAGAAGAAATAGATAATGAATTAATTAAATAAATATAAATTTATTTAATTAATAGAAGAAATAGGTGATTTAGAGAAAATAGGGAAATTGCTCAAGTGTGTTAGGCAAATGCAGATGATAGATAATGCAATATTTGATACTAATGATAACTAGGTCAATTTTGGGTGTCTACATTTTGCCCCTCTTTGATACAATGTTCGTTAGAATGTTGTGTCAAAGAAGATACGATGATTCGCTTGATAAACAAGGTTATGCCCTAGTGTAACTGGCAGATGATGCCCCCTCGCGAGGTAAGCCAAGCTAACCAGGAAGGGTTGGGTTGGCTCACGATAAGATGGAGGCTAGAAACAAGGTTGAAAGAAATGATTGATCTTGGTTGAGGACTATATAGGATTATGATGGAATGGAGAAGTGATATGACAACTTTTAAAGTAATTGCTCAAAAATAAAGAAATGCAATCCTTATGTTTGATATAGCATATGGATGTTATGCACTAGGGTATAAGAGACCAAGGTGGCAAAGTATCCAATGCACAACTAGCATACCACAATCTTGTCTAAACGTATGAGGTCAAGATGTTGAACCAACATACACAAGATATGAATAGCAGCTAGTATTCTGAGATGGACTTTTATGCTACAAGCAAATGGTTGAGCTTATCTCCACTACACATGATGCCACCTTGCTGGTTATATGTATGGAAATAGTCTTAGCATAGAATAGTCACAATGCATAAGAGACTGTTTAGCTTCTCAGATGCAAAAGATATTAATATGAAAGATGTTAGTCCCAACATGTACAAGATACCAATACGCATAGGAAGAGAATAAGATCATCCCACAAACATAGCATACAAAAGCAATATGACCATGCCCCATTCCGTACTTCATTGCAACATACCAAGATATGATAGATCAAGGCATTCTTGATTAGGTATAGAAAGGGACAAAAGATAAAATAAAAGATATTGTCATCATGTTCTCTTGCTAAATTTAAGTGCTCTTGGATGGATTTAAGTTGGAGCCTTGTTGAGAGGAAAGCTATATCCTGTTAAAGGCTAAGGATGTTGATAAAATGCTATAGAAAATGTTGGCTTAAGGCATGCAGACAAGTAGCTTCCAGCTTATCCTTGATTTGTTAAAGTGCTTTAGCTTTCGCTAATGTGCATAGTTTGCTTCTTTCTTGAGCTGGTCAAAGAGAAGAAGATGGAAGATGAAAGAAGATGAAGATGGGGTGGATCGTCTGTGCTTGCATACTGGATACTTCCTTCGTATTCCAGACTACCTACATACCCTGTATCCACGGGATCAAAGCACATTACGATGGTGATGAGACATGATGAATATGTAGTTCTGGGCTTATTGATGATGTACGTGATGAAAGATAGAAGAAAGGGAGATGAAAGATTGGATGATGATTAGAAGAAAGATGAAAGATGGAAAATGAAAAGGGGGCTATCGTCTATGCCTAAATCAGAGTGCTTCCTTCGAATCTCAAATTGCTTACATACCATGTATCCACAGGATCAAGGCTTTGAACGATAGAAATGTGATGTAGTTCTTGTTTATTATGTTGATGGTTTGTTGACAAAGGATCAACTTTATTGCTTGGATTTTTGCAATGTTTTGATTTTTTTGGGATTTTTGTTGTGTTTTGATGTTTGATGTGTCTTGGATGTGCTTTGGATGTTGGTTGTGTTTTGGGTTTGGTTTGGATGGTTGCTGTGTTTTGGGTTTGGTTTGGATGGTATGAGCTAGAGTTGTGGATGTCCACTTCCAAATAAGGCTCAGCAAGTGCCCCCAGTGTGGGATGAAGATTATTAGGGAGATACTGCAATGGATGTGTTTATGCGAATAGTATGCTAAGGTGCCAAATGATATCTTAACCCCAACGAAGTCTAAACTACAAGAACTAGCATGACAGAGGTAAGGGCAAAAAGGCTTTTATTATGGATGGATAAGGGATGATGACTTGTGATGTTTAGATAGGAATGATAGTGGATTATGAGATGGATTAGGGAGGCAAGATAGTAGATGATGTTATGGAGAGCTGTGATCAAACAAACGAAGTAAAAGATGGAGGTTGGTCTCTACACAGTGCCTGTTTTCCAGGTTTTCACTATGGTACTTATCCAAGGCGCCTGTTTACCAGGTTTTCACCAAAGGACAAATTATTTATCTTGTACTATTTTTTTGTCATCCAAAGTGCCACAAAGTGGTTTTCACTAATGGATGGGTTTTTTTTTTGAATGACAATTACACATGGCACCTGTTTGCCAGGTTTTCACCATGGTAACAGATAGGAGGGACTCAAGTGTCTAGTGCTATGAATGTTGGTAGTCCCATTAGAGATGAATGTCGTCGCATGGACTATGTCATTATGCTCAGAGATGTTGGTAAGGGTGATGATTGCATGAAAGGGAGATGGATTAGGTGGATAGTGCATGGAAGGCTAATGGATTATGATATGGATTATGTAAGGTTCATGGAAGGATGTATGGAGAGAAGGCTTATGCAAAAGCATGGACCATAGGGATAGGATGATGGGGAAAATATGTAGCATCAAAATGTAGGATAATGGATGAAAGATGGGGAGATGGAGGTATATGGAAATATTGTGGAATGGAAGGGAATCATGACCAACGGTTGCACACACCGTGATAAACATTTAAGCTTTTGATGGGAAGGCAGTGTAGGAAGCAATGGTGATGTTTGCGTAGGAGATGGGTGATGGAGTGATTTAGGAACCCACATAGACTTAGTATTTTTATGATTTTTGTTTTGCTTGTGGGATTTTTAGATGGAATGGGATGTTTGGGATTTTTGAAAGGAAGTGGTTGGGATTTTTGAGAGGTGGATAGGATGCCTCATTCGGCTTGCTTGCTTGTCTGTTAGGAACCCAAACCATTGTGGTCTTGGACTCTTCTTGTGGAGTTATGGGCTCAGATAGTGTTTTAGATGTACTTGGCTATGATTCTTTGAATTGGTGCCCTGAGGCATGAGAATCTTTAGGATTCTTGGTAGGATGTTTGGCTTTAGAGGTAGAGGCATCCAAATTTTTATTATTGAATCCCATGGGTTTGATGGAAGCAGGGTTGGTGGAATGAGTGAAATCTTTATGTTTAGACAACGTGTGCATTTGTTGGTCATGATTAGGAATGTAATGGTGCTTATGGATAGGGGGATAATTAGGTGTTAGGAGTAATGGTGGTAAGGAAAATTGAGGGATATTACGAGTTGGAAGTAATGGAGGTAAATCAGATGGCGGAAGGTGTACAGTCACATGCTTTTGCGATTTATAAGTTGGCGGATGTGGAAGTCAAAGATATGGAGGTAAAGTTGATAGTGGGAGTTTAGGAGTTAGAAAAAGTGGAGGTAAATTAGATGGTGGAAGGTGTATGGTCACATGCTTTTGACCTTTGGAGTTTGATGGAGGTGGAATGACAACATATGTTTTAGGAACGTGATGTGGTTTTTGATGGGAAATGGTGGACTTAGGAGGGATGGAGGAATTACCAACATCTTTAGATTGTGGGAGCATGTGATTGACAATGGGACTAGGGGTATTTTGAAGATTAGACTCGAGTTCATCATTAGATGGAGAAGAAGGGGTGGCAGAAATCATGAAAATGGAGGTTCCTTGAAAAAGGTTGGTGATATGAAGGGAGGAATCGTCGGTGGTATCTGAATTAGAATTCTCTCCTACCGAAGAAGGTCCAGCTTCTATATCAGAAACAGATGCGGATGAAGATTCTTGCAGTGTCTATTCAACCGGACCATATTTAGTGTACTTGATATAGAGATTTGGAGTGGCTTTGCTAGATGATGGCTCGAGTAAGGCAGATGGGTCAACATAGGATGAAGATGGATAAGCTTTGGTGTTGAGGGGGATATGGTTAGGATTTTGATATTTAGCTTAAAAGGCATGACAAAACTCGAATGGATTGGGATCGGCATGGATAGTAAATTCAACACCGTTATATGGAAACTTGAGACATTCATGGTATGTGGAAGGAACAGCTTTAAGGGCATGGATCCATGGGCGGCCAAGGATAATGTTATAGGGAAGCTCAATATCAAGGACTTGGCAATGGGTGACAGTAGTGATAGGACCAACTTGGATAGGCAAATGGATAATTCCTTCAGTATCTCTCTCAGAATCATCATATTCTTTGATAGTAATGACCTTAGAAGTATCAACATCTTTCTCAGAATATCCCAATTATTTTATTAGTTTTAGAGAACATATATTGAGACCAGCTCCACCATCCATGAAAAGAAGCTAGGTGTGCAGAAATTGCTTCCTACACTAATCTAATGAGGAGAGGTCTATGCAAATTCAAATTAATCCTTACAACTATAGTAACATAGAACATCTAACAGAGATATTGTAGCAATACACATAAACCAGAAAGAAGATAGAAGAAGAGAGACAAAGATATAACGTGGGGAAAACCCTTATCAGGTGAAAAACCCCACACTCAAAAACCTGCACAATGTATTATCAAAATTGAATGTTGTTTACAATACACTTGCAATGCAAGCTTCAATGGTCTAGGACACTCATATATGGAGTCAATCTGGCAACATAACAGTACCTGTCAATCCTGTAATACTTCTCCTCCTCCAAGCCCCTGTTTATATAGAATATACAAGGCCATATTGGTCCAAACTTGGAATGGGCGTCCAACTTGGCCTCATGGCCCAAAAGCCACACCTAAGGACACTTTCTCAACATTGTAGAATGTGCTTGACACTTTTCCACAGCTCCCATCCCAAAGAGGTTGCCTATTTCCAAAATGGGCTATGACAAATGCTCTTACGACACTTACGATCGTCATAGAATCTCTCATAGCGGTTACAACTTACAGCTGTAAGAGAATCTATCATACATAGGCTATAAATAGCATATTCTCTTACAACATGTCATAGTCCACCTTGGGGCGCCCAAATATACCTTTTTCAAAGATGCTTCATGACACATGTCTTCACTTGTCTTACAAGCTTCTATTTTTGACTCTTACATGTCATAGATTATGTCATAGGAATCCATCATAACCGTTTCGGTCAATATTCCCTTACACAACATCGAAGATGCCGACACATGGCAAAATGCTCCTACCACAAAGTGGGACACCTATCTCCTCATGTGAGGACAAAATTACAAGTTGTCATCTTCCATGTAGGATGACACATCACCGTGCCACATCCCACAATACGACAATATGGAATTTACAATTTATTTACAACATAGGCAATGAATTAATAAATACAAACGTAAATAATGCAAGGAATTACCAAGGTTGAGACACCTTAATTCCCAACATTCTCCCACCTGTCGAACACCCTGTAAGAACCAATAGACTAACAGGATTTAACTGCTATAGGCCGAGAGGCCCATAGACTCCGAACACCATCTAAACTTCTCTATGCCCACTGGCTTCGTCAATGCATCTACAACATTCTTTAAAGTATCTACCTTCTCCAAATTTGCCTTCCCATCCTCTACCATGTCTCACATGAAGTGAAACTAAACATCAATATGCTTTGTTCTGGCATGGAAGGTTAGATTCTTCACAAGGCAAATTACACTCTGACTGTCACAACTGATCGTGATCTGACCTGCATCAACACCAATATTTGAACACAATCTCTTAAGCCAAATGGCTTCCTTACAAGCATGAGTTTCTACCATATACTCATCTTCTATCATGGACAAAGCAACCATAGGTTGTCACTTACTCATCCAACTAATAGCACCACCAAATAGTGTAAATACATAAGCACTAGTGGATCTCCTGCTATCAATGTCACCTGCCCAATCTAAATCCACAAATCCATGAATATCAACAGAATGCGGAGGTCCTGTAGCATTACCATGATAGCATATGGAATACTCAGAAGTACCCCTCAAATATCTGAACACTCACTTAACTGCATCCCAATGAACTCGTCCAGGATTAGTCATAAATCGACTAAGGACTCCCACTACTTGGGCAATGTCTGGTCTTGTACAGACCATAGCATACATCAAACTACCAACAGCACTAGCATAAGGTACTTTGCTCATGTCCTCCACCTCACTAGGAGATTTTGGACAATCCTCAACAGACAACTTTGTTCCCAAAGAAACAGGAACACACAATGGTCTACAATCTTCCATGTTGAACCTATCCAACATGGTCTTCACATACTTACTCTGGCTTAACCAAAGTTTTCTATTGGTTCTATCTCTTCTAATTTCCATTCCTAGAATGTACCTGGCTGCCCCTAAATCTTTCATTTCAAACTGTGCTGACAACTAAGATTTGAAATCAGAAATCATATTCTTACCCTTCCTAATGAGCAACATATCAACATACAGTACAACAATGAGAATACGATCACCATCAAACTTATAATACACACAGTGGTCTGATTTTGATCTCACAAATCCAATAGACAACACAAAGGCATCAAACTTCAAGTACCATCTCCTAGGGGACTGTTTCAAACCATACAAAGACTTCTTAAGATTGCAAACTAAATTTTCTTTACCTTTCACCATGTAATGCTCTGGCTGTGACATGTAGATTTCTTCCTCCAAATCACAATGAAGGAAAGTTGTCGTAACATCCATCTGTTCTACCTCTAAGTCATAAGTTGCTACAAGAGACAACAAGAATTGAATGGATGTCATATTTGCAATGGGAGAGAAGATCTCACCATAATCTATACCCTCCACTTGTGAATACCCCTTCGCAACCAATCTGGCCTTATACTTCTCAACACTACCATCTGCACCAAATTTCTTCTTGAACACCCATTTGCATCCAACAGGTTTCCGTCCAGGAGGCAAAGGCACCAAGTCCCAAGTTTGATTCTTTTCCAAAGAAGCAATTTCATCCTCCATGGCCTCCTTCCAGAAACCTGCATCTTTCATGTCCATAGCCTCTGATATAGTTCTAGGTTCATCACTGTTAGTAAGCAAAGCAAAAGCACAACTAGAATCAAGCAATGTAAAACCAAACCTTTTAGGTTTCTTTCTTATCCGTGTAGACCTCTTAAAGAGCTAAGGTTGAGGTTCAACTTCTTCATATGAGCTGCAAGAGCTCTCCTCATCATCAGGTCCAACATTATCTTTCTATTCAGTCTTCTCAGGGGTAGAAGGAAACTGAACAACATCCTCTTTCTTTTCTTTTTCTTCTAGCTGTAAAACAATGGAAGGTGTAAGCTCTCTGAAGATGACACTTCTGCTATACAACACTTTTTCAGCCATAGGGTCCCAAAGCTTGTATCTTTTCACACCGACACCATAGCCAATGAAGATACACTTAACAGCCTTGTTCTCCAATTTTGACCGCTTCTCCCTAGGCACATGTGCATATGCCTCACAACCAAAAACACGAAGATGCCTTATTGAAGGTTTTCTACCAGACCACACCTCCATAGGTGTCTTTCCAACAAGAGATGATGTAGGAGATCTATTTACAAGATAGCAAGTAGTGGCAACAGCTTCAGCCCAAAACTTTTGTTCTAGGCCAGCTCCACTAAGCATACTCCTAGCCTTCTCCATCAGTGTCCTGTTCATCCTCTCTGCAACTCCATTTTGCTGCGGGGTGTATGGAGTTGCCTTATGTCTTTCAATCCTAAGTTCCTTGCAATATTTATTGAATTCTATAGAACAGAACTCACCACCGTTGTTAGTTCTCAAACACTTAATCTTTTTACCAGTCTGATTTTCAGCAAAGACCTTAAACTCCTTAAACTTACTATAGACTTCAAATTTGCTTCTGAGAAAATAAATCCATGTCCTACTATAGTCATCTATGAAAGATACAAAATATATAGATTTTGATAATGAAGGAACATTAACAAGACCAAATACATCAGAATGAACAAGGTCCAACACACCAAAAGACTTATGAGAACTTGAATAAAACTGAACATAGTTTTGTTTACCATATATGCAATGTTCGCAAAAGTTGAACTCAAGATTACAATCATCTAACCCCTCAATGAGGTTTTTATTTTTTAGGGTATGAAAACCCTTCTCACCAATGTGGCCAAATCTCTTATGCCATAACATTGTCTTTTCAGTAGGAAGCTTAACTTCCAAGGCATGATTACAAACATCAAAACTAGAAACAATAGATTTCTTAACTTCTCATCCAGATGGTGGGGATGAAGTGACTTCTGCCCTCTTCCTTGAATCAAAAGAACTATTGCATTGTGTAATGCATGCCTCCAGCTAAAACAGAGTACCTCTCCTAGTACCCTTAGCAAGCACCATAGCTCCTCTGGTCATGTTGCATCCTTCTTTCGAAAAGACAACCTGCACACCTGCATCATTCAACATACTTACAGAAAGCAGGTTCCGTGCTAAGTCTGGGATGTGCATAACCCCAGAGATCCCCTTCACTCATCCATCAGGGAATCAGATAGAGACTCTTCCATGACCAATAATCTTCAGATGAGAGTCGTCACCCAAGTACACCTTTCCACCATCGAACTCCTCATACTTAGTGAACCAGTCTCAATGCGAGGTCATGTGGAATGATGCACCAGAGTCAATCAGCCACACATCATCAAATGCATGGGTTTCCAGGGCTGCGATCAAAGCATCACCATCATCTTGTGACTTGTCAGAATCTAAATCCAGGGTCTTCTTCTTCTTTTTCTTTTCTTCTTTGCATTCCTTTCAAAAATGCCTAGATTTACCATAGTTCCAACAAATAGCCTTGGACTTTCTAGGAGATTTGGATCTCCCACGGGATTTGGATCTACCCTTCTCAACTTTCTTGTCCTTCTTTTTCCCTTTCTCCTTAGGTCTTCCATGAACTCAAAGAGCCTCTTTGGCTACATCAGAAGACTTTCTCTGCATCTCTTTAGATAACAACAAAGAAACCACTTCATCCATTTGAATGTGGATGTGGTCCTTCCAATAGCCATGACAAGGTGATCTCATGAGTCCGGCAAAGAACAAAGCAAGGTCATACAGCGATCCTCCTCCTCCATCTTCACACTAATAGATGTCAATTGTGCAACTAGCATGTTAAAATCATTCATATGTTCAGCAACGGATCCTCCATCCTCCATTCGAAGGGAATACAACTTATTTCTCATAAAAATTTTGTTAACTAGGGATCTAGCTTGATACACATCTCCCAACTTCTTCCAAAGTAAGTTTGCAGTTTTCTCCTCATGGACATTAACAAGACAGAATCAGCAAGACTAAGTCTTAAGAGACCCTTAGCCTTCCGATCCTTGAGATCCCAATCATCTTGTGACATTGTAGCTGCTTTAGTTCCATTAACACTTTCCCAAAGGTCTTAATCAATAAGCATGTCTTCCATCTTGAGCTTCCACAGCTTGAAATTAGTGCCATTGAATTTCTCCACTTCAAATCTTCCAGATCTTCTTGCCATCTCCTTGCTATAGTAGAATTTAGAATACTCTGCATAGACTCCCACTCAACTTAAGATTAGCTCAAAAAACCCCTACCCAACAGCTAAGACCAAAATTGGCTAGGCTCTGATACCAACTGAAAGGAAGCTAGGTGTGCAGAAATCACTTCCTACACTAATCTAATGAGGAGAGGGCTATACAAATTCAAATTAATCCTTACAACTACAACAACATAGAACATCTAACAAAGATATTATAACAATACACATGAACCAGAAAGAAGACAGAAGAATAGAGACAAAGATATAACGTGGGGAAAACCCTTATCGTTTGAAAAACCCCACACTCAGAAACCTGCACAATGTATTATCAAAACTGAATGTTGTTTACAATACACTTGCAATGCAAGATTCAATGGTCTTTGACACTCATATCTGGAGTCAATCTGGCAGCATAACAGTACCTGTCAATCCTGTAATACTTCTCCTCCTCCAAGCACCTGTTTATATATAATATATAAGGCAATATTGGTCCAAACTTGGAATGGGCGTCCAACTTGGCCTCATGGCCCAAAACCCACGCCTAAGGACACTTGCTCAACATTGTAGAATGTGCCTGACACTTGTCCATAGCTCCCATCCCAAAGAGGTTGCCTATTTCCAAAATGGGCTATGACAGATGCTCTTATGACACTTACGACCGTCATAGAATCTGTCATAGCAGTTACAACTTACAGCTATAAGAGAATATGTCATACACATGCTATAAATAGCATATTCTTTTACAACATGTCATAGTCCACCTTGGGGCGCCCAAATATGCCTTTTTCAAAGATGCTTCATGACACATGTCTTCACCTATCTTACAAGCTTCTATTTTTTATTCTTACATGTCATAGATTCTGTTATAGGAATCTGTCATAACCATTTTGGTCAATATTCCCTTACACAACATCCAAGATGCCAACACATGGAAAAATGCTCCTACCACAAAGTGGGATGCCTATCTCCTCATGTGAGGACAAAATTACAAGTTGTCATCTTCCATGTAGGATGACACATCACTGTGCCACATCCCACAATATGACAATATGGAATTTACAATTTATTTACGACATAGGCAATGAATTAATAAATACAAACATAAATAATGCAAGGAATTACCAAGGTTGAGACACCTTAATTCCCAACAATCCACTAGTATTCATTTGATATGGTGTTGGTTTACAAATACTTCTATGTGGAGGGATTCATTATGTGCTGGGTTGATGGATGGTTGAAGATCTTTGTCGGAGAAGGTGAGATGGCAAGGGGCTGCAATGCTGGCTACTATAGATTGAAATTGTGTGGTATCGATATCATTAGGCACCGAAGACTCTTGCAATTTTTTTCAAGGATAGCTTTATGGACAGGGGATATGCTAAGCAATTCTAGGATGGAGATGTGTGTAGGAGTTTTGCCAAGGTGGTCAAGGATATTATAACTAGAAGGTGGTCGAAGGGGATTGACAGGTGCTCCTTGAATGGTAACACAACCTCTTCTAGTAGTTACATTGCAATCAGGTGCTTTGCTTTGGATAGTGAGGGTAGAAAGGTGAGCTTGGTCAATGCGGCCAATCGTGGATGACTCATAGTTGTAATGGATAGCATTCCCAGTATGAGGGTTACTTGTCTTGTCATGAGATAGAAGTGGATTTTTGAAAGCATCTAGATCATAGTTCGAAGTTGGTTGGTGTGTCACTTGTGATGTTGGTGATGTGATTTTAATTAGACCTTGATCGATGCAATCTTGGATGACATTTTTTAAGAGCATGCAACCATTTGTTGTATGTCCTTTGACTCTATGGTATTCACAATATTCATTCTCTTTGTACCAAGGAGCTTTGAAGATAGGTTCTGCATTGGGTGGAGCTTCAGGTAATGTGCTATCTCCCGCTTGGACGAGTTTTCGAAAGATTACCTCCATGGGTTCCGCTAAAGGAGTAAATTGTCATCTAGGTGTTGGGTTTGTTCTTGGTTGATTTCGTTGAAAAGGTTGATTAGCTATAGATGTGGATTGAATGTTAATGGGAGCTTTCACGGTTTGTATGTTTGTTGCATCCACAATGCCATCATTAACGACATTCTTGTTTTTGTTCCAAAAGTGGGATTTGTCATTGGAAGATTGAGAGTTGTCTTTATTGTCTCTAAAAATCTTGATAGTGCCCTTAGCTATTAATGCTCACTCAATGGTGGTTCCTTTGGAGATAAGTTCGTCAAAGGTGCTAGTACTTTGCAATTGCAATTGAAATGAAAGCTCAGGATGAAGATTTTGGACAAAGATGTCAAGTTATTGTTTCTCAAGTATTTGCCATGATAGTTTGCTAGCTATGTTATGCCATCGTTGGGTAAATGAGGAGAAAGCTTCACCATTTTTTATTTTGTTATTGACAAGATCATTCATAATCACCTCATGTTCAATGTTGAAAGTGAAATGGGATCAAAATTTGTTCACTAATTCTGCAAAAGTCTTAATTCCTGGAGGTAAGTGAGAGAACCATTCAAGAGCTTGTCATGCTAAGCTTCAGGGGAATAGTCTCAAAAGATATGTATCATCCTAAGTGACATCGAGACATGCAACATAGAATACTCTAAGATGATCATCTAGATTTCCTTTCCCTTTGTATTTGTCAAATTGTGGGATTTTGAAATGTGGCGGGAAAGGTGTCATGTGAAGTGACTTGTCAAATGGATAAGGGCATATATCTCCCAAGGAAAATGCCTTCTTGTTTTGTCCTACCACCTTGTTAATCATTTGTTCAACATCTGCTTGAGATAGTTGTTGTTGTTGCAAAGGGGGTTGATGGTTTGGAGGTGGAATGTAATATGGTGTATATTGTGGTTGTTGTTGTAGAATGTATGAGGGTATGACCATTTGTTGAGGTTGCGTGCTCACAGTATATGTCGAAGGATTATTATGTGACACATATGTATTTGAGGATTGTTGTCCTTGAGACACAAGTGGTGGTTGGGTATATTGCGATGGATTAACTCCAAGATTTTGCATCACATGGGAGGTAGAGGATGGATTGATATTGGTCAATGGTTGTGGATTGGGAGTTGGATTTGCAATATGGTAAGCAATGGAAGGATTGGTGGATGGAGAAGGATGGACATTTGGGTTTATGTTTTGGACGACATGAGTAGCTTGAGATGGATTGGTATATGGCATATGTTGGGTGACAATGGGTAATCCTTGAGTTGCATAAGACGGATTGACATTTTGTGAAGGATTATATGGAGGTGGAGGGATTGATGTAAGTTGATCAACATAAGATACAGCGGTGCTAGGATTGGCTTGTGATACAATAGATGGGTCACTCATGTCAATGAGACTAACATTGGGATTATATGGTGTGTTGGATGGATTCATGGAAATCATGGAAACCATATTAGAAGTGATAGGAGTATTAGTTTGGGGTGTAGTTTCCACATGTGATGCAATAGGAGTAGAAACTTGTGATGGCTGCGAGACTTGTAATATTTGAATGGCTTTGGTGTTTGGATAGCTTGTGAAACTTACAAAGTTTGTGCTTGTGAAACATGGACAGCTTGTGATACTTGAGGCATTTGTGATTCTTGAGGCATGGATACGGTCATGGTAGGAGCGGGGGGTGTTGTGAAACATGAAAAGGTGGAAAGCTCAAATTTTGTGAAAGGTAAGGAAGTACCTCGGTTGGAGTTATCAATGGTTCTAGAGTGTACTCCGAGCATGATGGGTTTGATGGTGTAGCAATAGGCAATGAAAGAGATGGGTTGGAAGGTGGATTTTGTAGCATAGATATGGTATGAGATGGTGTGGCTATAGTGGATGGTCCCTTTGCAACAACAGCAGGAGTGTTTGGATCGTGTTCTCGAATAGCGGATATGTCAAAGTCACTTGGTAATTTGGCTCCCATACACACTAATTGCAAGAAATAGCGATTAGCATCAGATAAAACAAGCTTCTCAACTTGGTCCCATAGGTGTGTGTCTCGAAATTCCAATAAGTCATCTTGGGATTGCTCTTCATAAGTCTCTAAAAATGTTTGAGGTTGCACTTGTTCTGCAGATGATGGTCCAATGGTGTATCCTTCGGGCACAAACATGTAAGAAGGTATACCAGTTGTGAATTGAGTTGCATCTCTAAGGGGAGTTGATCAGGATTGTTGTATTTTGGCTTCCATCTTAGCTCTCAATTTTGCTTCCATTTCAGCTCTATATTGGCTCCTAGTTTTAGGCATGATGGTTGATGTTTTGGATTGGACTAGTTTGTCAAGGTTGAGACCCAAAGGTGATGGTTTGGTTGTTGGTTTGTTGATGGTTTGTTTTGCTAGTTTGTTGGTTGCTTGGTTTGCTAATGGGTTGTTGGTTGTTGTTTGGTTGTTGGTTGTTGTTAGATAAACTCCCTAGAGAATAGCTCACAAAACTCAAGGGAAAAGCTAGTTGCCGATGCTATTTGTTGATGTTGCTAGGGCTAAGTAAAGCCAAAGGGATGATGTTTTCTATTGTTGAGTTGATTTTTTTTATGTTTGGTTGTTGTTTGGGGTCTCAAAGGATGGAAAGCTCAAAAAGTCCAATAATTTTGATATGCTCAAAATAGGAAGCAATGTTCAAGTCACTGTAAATGATCAAAGGAATGTTTGAAAGCTAGTGACAGAGCTAAGAAGTCTAAAAGTGCAACTGATTAGGTTGGGTTGATATAGATTGCTAATGTTTGCCCAGAAGCGACAGGTAATAGCTCAGAAGTGACTCAAAAAATACTAAAAGCGACAGATAATAGCTCAAAAGTGGTCTAGGTTTCTTTTAGATGACAAATTACAATATGAACCAGAGGTGAGCAGGTTTACTAGAGGCTATAAGTTACAGTTCAAAGGTGAGCTACTTCTGTGTAAAAGTGATGCAATGTTTGCTAGAAGTGAGCAACTGTTGGTTGAAAGCGATCTGGATTTTGTAAAAGGCAAGCAACTATTGTTTAAAAGCGATCTGAATTTCTGAAAGCAAGTAGTTATTGTTCAGAGGTGATCTATGTCTAATAGAGGATGTGTTTGAATGATGTTTTTGACAAGAAAATAGTGATTTTAGTCACTCACACTCACAACAATCACGAGCTTGTACAACCTAGGCTAGGAAAGGACTGTATTTTTTGAGTCCCCTTGTCATGCCTATTCAAAGTGGATTGCTTCAGGATCTTGGTAGCACCGACTCCCCTCCACAGTACTCACTTCTCACGCATACCAAGATCTAGGTTTCCCAAGGCTTATCCCCCCACCAAACCTTAGGATTGTCCCTACTATCTCTACTAAGAACCACAAGAATCAAGGTGGCTTCAAAGGTCCCACCTTTTGCATCAACAAATAGAGGGATTTTGGCTACTACACAAGGTTGCTAGTAAGGGCATCCGTTCAAGTGGCTACACGTGCAGCAATTTGCTCTGTTAATGGAGGCTTCCTAGCCCAAAGAGGTTATGCTCTAAGGGGTTTTGGGGGAAACATTCGTTAGTGTAACATAGAGGCACCCATTGTTTGTGGCTTTCGACACACATTTTCTTATATAGCATCTTGGAAGGACTTGGCTTTAGCCCGTTACCGCTTGGGTCGCACCCCTTCTCACACCAGGAAGGTAGGCCCTCTAAAGATAATAACAAGTTCTCATGCACCCAAGATCCATTTGATAGGCAAGGGGAGAGGATACCTTTGCTATTAAATTTGGGTTACAAACATGCACAACAAGGAATCAAGAAAGATAAAACAAGCATGGAGAAAACAATGATTCTTTTTAAGCACCAAGCTCAAATGTTCCTAAATTAGTGATAAAAATGGAATATCTTGGACTGATCGAAGATGCAATAGATATGTTAGTAGTTTCAAAACCTCCTTTTCTTGGACAATCGATAAGATGCTGCACAAAGAGATAATTAGTAACCAAGATAACCCAACTGTGAATGATAGGACTAAAAGTGACACACAATTACCAGAATCAATCAACTGTTGATCAAAAGTGATCTGAATACTATCAAAAGTGAACTGTTACTGCTCAGAAGCAATGCCGAAAACCTAGGAAAACTATTAATGCTCAAAAGTGACCTATTTCTACCAGATGCGTAAAATTCCCTACAAAAATTAGATGTTAGCAGAAAACCCTAAATTGTAGGAAGCAACCCAGATAGCTGGAAGCAATCCGTTTCAGGGTAAAAGTGATGCGAATTGGCTAGAAACAGTGACTGTTGGTTTAAAAGCGATCTGGAAAATGCTAAAAGTAGCAGATGTTAGCTTAAAAGCGATTCAAAAATTCTGAAGCTGACTGGTTTTCGCTTAAAAGCGACCGTGATTTGCTATAAGCACTCCAAAAATCTAAACTTCATGAAAACAACTTAAAATAGAAAAGTTAATCAAGGACATGGGTCCCACCAGGCGTGCCAAAATGTGATAGGTAAAAATCAGGTTAATAAGATCAAGCATATAAATGAAAACCTAATCCTACCACCATCAAATAATTGAATCCAAGTGAAACCAAAAGCATGCAATTCAAGAACAAGATCACCTAGATTGTATGATTCCTTGTTTATGATGTGGATTGCTTCTCAATAATGAACAATTATGAAGATAAAATCTACCATGATGGATGGATGATAATGATAATATGCTAAATGGATGCTAAAGTGCTCAATATGCTTAGGATGATAGGGTAGACACTATATGAAAATAATGGATAGATGTAGTATGGAATGAGAGGGTGTTTATATAGACTTCAACCAAAATCAATCAACAGTAGGGATTTGGTGGCTATGTGAATGGATGAGATGAATTGATAATCATAGGTGAATGTGTAGATGACAAGTGGAGGGAAGATAAGGCTCATATGTGATTGTGTACATAAAAAGTACTACATGTGAAAGATATTAAATAAAAGATGCAGTACCACGCATATTTTTAAATAAAAGATACACACATGTCTGCTTATGAAGATAAGTGATAAGAGAAATTAATTAAATAAATAGAATTTATTTAATTAATTGGAAAGTGGGCTTATGAAGGGATTTTAATTAAATAAATAAGATTTATTTAATTAGAATAGATAGAAATAAAATGATTAAATAATTAAAAATTATTTAATTATAGATTAGAGAAAATAGAAGAAATAGATAATGAATTAATTAAATAAATATAAATTTATTTAATTAATAGAAGAAATAGGTGATTTAGAGAAAATAGGGAAATTGCTCAAGTGTGTTAGGCAAATGCAGATGATAGATAATGCAATATTTGATACTAATGATAACTAGGTCAATTTTGGGTGTCTACAATACAAACTTTGCAACTCTATTTATATGGATCCACAATAGGTTTTCATATACACATATCCTTTTGTTTCCTCCTTCAGGAAATCCTATATCCTCTCAACACTGCGTTATTTATGCATTACTTCAGACATTTCTTGGCAGCAAACCATTGTTTCCCCATCCATAGGCCAACTCCATTCTGATGATATTCCTATTATGTATCTCATCTAACTTCTCTCCTTGAGCCGCCTCCCTCACTATTGCCTATGATAGACTTACTCCTTATCAATGGCCTGTGTCCTTTCCCATTCCCCACTAAACCCCCTTTTTTTAAGATTTTATTCTTTATTGAAAGGAAAGACAAATGGTTCAAATTCCCATTCCTACTGAGGTCCACTCCACAACATTCCAATATTGATTCATTTAATCTCTATTCCATTTGTATAGTATATGAAACAACTCATCATTTACAAATTAAACAGAAAATACTCCTCTCTGTGAACCTCTATCTCCTTCATGGTGGTCAATAGACTTATCAAACAAATTTGTTAAGTCCACCTCATAGCACACTTGATAAGGTTTTAGATGTCATTAATAAAGCAATATAACATTCGTTGTGCTCCTGGCTAGCTAAGATAGCGCTCAAACAACAAAATAATAGTAGTATTATCATTACTCATAGTAGATGGTCTCCACTATTTACCTCATAACCCATCTGGAAGACATAATATTTTCTTGAGTTCATGTGCTCAGAATAAGACATTACGACCAGGTAAGGGAGGATAACGTCAGATCTGCTGTGAGCATTAATTGATCCTCACAAATTATTAACTTCATGTCTTTATCAAAATAAAATAACTCCTATTCCATAGTGTTGCCTATATACTTCTACAAAAGCGTTTGTTTGATCTCAACCATGGGATTTCCATGTCTCAGCCTATGGTTCGAGTCTGCCATACTTTAGTTGCAATACCATCAAATGAAGAGCACTTCTTTAAACTACTATCATCCACGACCTTCTTCTTTAGTCTCTCGATCATGTGTCTATGATGAAAGGGAACACTTTTTAGTTGTAACCAGGTGGAAGAGAAACACTGGAGATGTCTGAGTTTGCTACATCTGCAGTTGTGATGGAATTCCTCATCTCTTCTGGGATGTCACTTAATTTCCTGCCCTCCAAATGCTCATATTTAATATCTGAATATCTCTGGCTTTCAGACATGTCCACTGCGATGCCCATTATCCAGTTTATGAAAATATAATCATCTCACATTCAGCATCATATTTCATACTGACTGTGAAATATGGATATGATGAAAAGTAACTGCACAACTGAAGAGACTAATATGAATCACCTGAAAACTTGCAAGATCACCAACCAAAATTGAATCAACGAAAACCAAACAAGGCAGAAAATGTTTTTGTGTGATGCTGATCGCTCATTTGCCGGGATGCTCCTGCATCAGACACGTCGGGTAGGAATTTTTTGAGCATAGGCTCACAAAGGTGGAGTTGAGTAGTTGCACTACTCTTCCAGGTTGCCATCAACCTGTAGTGAACTCCTTTGTTGTTCAAGATCTAAAAATCAATCTTTCTTTCGCCTTTTCCAGCATTGTGTCGGAACACATACCACCTTCCTCCAGCAACATCACTTCTTCCTCCTCTTTCCCCTCATAGACTCATGTCCATTGTAGACCATCCTCCTCTACCAAATTCTTTCCTCACTCCTCTCCCTCTTTGTGGGATCCATCCCACTGCAAACCGACCACCTCCACCAAAACCCACCTGCATCATCCTCCACAACCTCTACAAACAAATATATAGGATCTAGAACACACTTTCATTCTCTATCCACCTCTTTTTCTATCATCTTATCTGAAAATAAAATATCATCATCATAAAACAAATTTACTTCAGCTGCAACATCAATTTCTGTTGCGACATCGTTCACATCCTTTTCAGCTGCAACTTTTTCACATTCCATCACTGCAATCACATCCTCCTCCGTGGCATCTTCAACCTCTTTATTCTCATTGCCCACCTTTTCAACTTCTATAGCTGCTACACACAACTTTTCATCTTGCTTTACCAACTCACCATGCTGCCATGCTTCGGATCTACTCAATCTCTTATCTAATTTTCACACATATCTGCCAACATTTCAAGAGTCTTTCATTCTTCACACTACCTCCATCCTTCCCATATCATGGGCTATCTTACATAAATCCCCATCTCTCTCACTGCTGCAATCTTTAATAGCTTAAATCATGCTCACAATCTACAACTCACCTACACACAACTATTCACATGAACATTTTTAGAGCCAACCAAGCTCTCAGCAATCACAGGTACTCCCTACAACCAAACACTTTTCCTACTACTCTCTACCCAAGAAGACTTCTGGAAGATGCTTCCTCAACCCACTCTCTCTCAGTGGCAGAACTCAACACCTTCTACTCAGCTTTAGCCTTCATTGGAGAATAGCCCACTTCAGTCCTGGTGCATACTCTGCACTCTGAGGATCACCTTGCTCTCATACCAATTGATGCAAAAGGAAAACACTCCTGTCTCAAACACTCACAACTCAACACAAAACCAAAGTACTCAAACCAGATTGCAACAAGAAAATTGAACTCATGATTGTATTAAGCTTTCTTTATTCAACCAAAAAATAGAAATACAAACTTTGCAACTCTATTTACATGGATCCACAATAGGTTCTCATATACACATATCCTTTTGTTTCCTCCTTCAGGAAATTCTATATCCTATCAATACTACATTATTTATGCATTACCTCAGACATTTCTTGGTAGCGAACTATTGTTCCCCATCCATAGGTCGACTCCATTCTGATGATATTCATGTTTTGTATCTCATCTAACTTCTCTCCCTAAGCTGCCTCCCTCACTATTGCCTATGACAGACTTAATTCTTCTCAATGGCCCATGTCCTTTTCCATTCCCCACTAAACCCCTTTTTTTTAAGATTTTATTCTTTATTGAAAGGAAAGACAAATGGTTCAAATTACCATTCCTGCTGAGGTCCACTCCACAACATTCCAATATCGATTCATTCAATCTCTACTCTATTCGTATAGAATATGAAATGACTCATCATTTACAAACTTAAATAGAAAATACTCCTCTCTGTGAGCCTCTATCTCCTCTGTGGCGGTCAATAGAATTATCAAACAAATTTGTGAAGTCCACCTCATAGCACACTTGATAAGGTTTTAGATGTTATTAATAAAGGAATATAACATTCATTGTTCTCCTGGCTAGCTTAGATAGCACTCAAACAACAAATCAATAGTAGTATTATCATTACTCGTAGTAGATGGTCTCCACTATTTACCTCATAACCCGTCCGGCAGACATAATATTTACTTGAGTTCATGTGCTCAAAATAAAACATTATGACTAGGTAAGGGAGGATAATGCCAGATCTGTTGTGAGCATTAATCAATCCTCACGAAGTATTAACTTCATGTCTTTATTAAAACAAAATAACTCCTATTCCATAGTGTTACCTATATACTTCTACAAAAGCATTTGTTTGATCTCATCCATGGGATTCCCATGTCTCAACCTATTGTTTGAGCCTGCCATACTTTAGCTGCAATGCCATCAAATGAAGAGCACTTCTTTAAACTACTATCATCCACGACCTTCTTCTTTAGTCTCTCGATCATGTGTCTATGATGAAAGGGAACACTTTATAGTTGTAACCAGGTGGAAGAGAAACACTGGAGACATATGAGTTTGCTACATCTGTAGTTGTGATCGAATTCCTCATCTCTTCTAGGATGTCACTTAATTTCCTACCCTCCAAATGCTCATATTTAATAAATGAATATCTCTGGCTTTCAGACATGTCCGCTATGATGCCCATTATCGAGCTTATGAAAATATAATCGTCTCACATTCAGCATCATGTTTAGCATCATATTTCATACTGACTGTGAAATCTAGATATGATGAAAAGTAACTGCACAACTGAAGAGACTAATATGAATCACTTGAAAAATTGCAAGATCACCAACCAAAATAGAATCAACGAAAACCAAACAAGGTAGAAAATTTTTTTATGTGATGTTGATCGCTCATTCGTCAGGATGCTCCTGCATCAAAATAGATTGCTGACACAAGTCTGTAAAGTGTTTTGATGATTTGGGCAAAAAGGTGGTAGTCTCATCAATTAAGAGACCGATGTCGTTTAGGATGATTTCAGCCATGCAGCTCAAGTGATGTATGAGAAAAGGATGCCAATTCTTTGTCATTTCCATTAGTAACTGATCAGAGGACAAGCCAAATACTTCCTTAGATGATCATCCTATTCTTCGAGAGTTTGCTGATGTATTTCCTTCTCAACTTTATGGGATGTCACCACGAAGGGGGATTGATTTTCATATCAACTCGGTTCCAGGAGCACAACCTATTTCTAAGGCCCCTTATAGAATGACAACGCAAGAACTTTAGGAGCTCAAGCTATAGTTGGAAGAAATTTTAGAGAAAGGTCATATCTGCCCCAGCGTATCTCCTTGGGGTGCACCTATGATTTTCATAAAGAAGGATGGGACTCTTCGACTTTGCATAGACTGTAGACAACTTAATAATCTCACCATAAAGAATCATTATCCTCTGCAAAGGATAGATGATCTATTCAACCAGATTCAAGGAGTGAAGATTTTCTCTAAAATAGACCTCAAGTCCGGATATCATTAGTTAAGAATTGCTGAAGTTGACATCCATAAGACAGCATTTCACACACAATATGGTCATTATGAGTTTACTGTTATTCCTTTTGGTTTGACTAATGCCCACGCAATCTTTATGAGCTTGATGAATGGTGTCTTTCATACTTTTCTGGATCGATTCGTGGTAATCTTTCTAGATGACATTTTGATTTATTCTTGTACTATGGAGGAGCACAAGGAGAATTTGCGACAGGTCTTGCAATGTCTAAGAGAGAATCAATTATATGCAAACATCTCAAAATGTGAATTCTTTCAGAAATAAATCTAGTATCTAGGGCATATTATTTCAGGTGATGGAATCTTTGTGGATCCCTCTAAGATTCAGGCTATTTTGGAATGGCTCGCTCCCACAAATGTAGCTGGGTAAGGAGTTTCATGGGACTAGTTGGTTACTATAGAAGGTTCGTGGAAGGCTTCTCCAAGATTTCTCATCCAATTACTTCTTTCTAGAGGCAAGGTAAAAGATTTTTTTGGTATAAACAGTGTGAAATATCTTTTCAAATTCTAAAAGTGAAACTCACTAGTGCACCTATTTTAGCTATTCCAGATCCTACCAGTGATTTTGTTGTTTGCACTGATGTGTTGATCGAGGGTATTGGAGTTGTTCTTATGCAGGGGGTTCGTGTGATAGCCTTCAAGTCTCGTAAGTTGAGGAGTCATGAGCTCAACTACCTAACACATGATTCGGAGCTGGCTGCAGTGGTTCATTCTTTGACTAAATGATGACATTTCCTTCTCGGGCATAGATTCGAGTTACATTTTGATCATCAGAGTTTGCAGTATATCTTCTCCTAGCCTAATTTGAATTCTCAGTAGCGCAGATGGATGGAATTTATGTGTGAGTATGATTTTGAGATTCATTATATTAAGGGAAAGGAGAATGTTGTAGCTGATGCCCTTAGTAGGCGACGACATGATTTACTAGCTTTAACAATTAAGATAGATCTCAGAGGACATATTCTAGAGTTGTTGCCTCAGGATATATTATACCGTGAGATTATTCAGTTCTAGATTCCTTTGAAGGACAAGTTTGAGGGATACTCAGTTGATGCTAATGGGTTGCTTCAACATTATGGGTGTCTCTATGTTCCTTCTTTTTATGACCTTAGAGGATTGATTCTAGCTAAGGCTCATATAGCACGTTATGTAGCTCATCCTGGTGTTAAGAAAATGCAAGCAAATCTTTAGAAATTGTACTTCTAGACAGGGATGTGAAAGGATATTACAGAGTTTGTCACTCATCGTCTTGAGTGCCAAAGAGTAAAAGTAGAACATCAACATTCGACAGGCCTATTGTACCCTCATGCTATTCTAGAGTGGAACTGGGATGTGATATTGCGATAGGTAAAAATTAGGTTAATAAGATCAAGCATATAAATGAAAACCTAATCCTACCACCATCAAAGAATTGAATCCAAGTGAAACCAAAAGCATGCAATTCAAGAACAAGATCACCTAGATTGTATGATTCCTTGTTTATGATGTGGATTGCTTCTCAATAATGAACAATTATGAAAATAAAAGCTGCCATGATGGATGGATGATAATGATAATATGCTAAATGGATGCTAAAGTGCTCAATATGCTCAGGATGATAGGGTAGATGCTATATGAAAATGATGGATAGATGTAGTATGGAATGAGAGGGTGTTTATATAGACTTCAACCAAAATCAATCAACAGTAGGGATTTGGTGGCTATGTGAATGGCTAAGATGAATTGATAATCATAGGTGAATGTGTAGATGACAAGTGGAGGGAAGATAAGGCTCATGTGTGATTGTGTACATAAAAAGTACTACATGTGAAAGATATTTAATAAAAGATGCAATACCACACATGTTTTTAAATAAAAGATACACACATGTCGGCTTATGAAGATAAGTGATAAGAGAAATTAATTAAATAAATAGAATTTATTTAATTAATTAGAAAGTGGGCTTATGAAGGGATTTTAATTAAATAAATAAGATTTATTTAATTAAAATAGATAAAAATAAAGATAATTAAATAATTAAAATTATTTAATTATAGATTAGAGAAAATAGAAGAAATAGATAATGAATTAATTAAATAAATATAAATTTATTTAATTAATAGAAGAAATAGGTGATTTAGAGAAAATAGGGAAATTTCTCAAGTGTGTTAGGCAAATGCAGATGATAGATAATGCAATATTTGATACTAATGATAACTAGGTCAATTTTGGGTGTCTACAGATATCTATGGATTTCATTGTGGGTTTACCTTTGACTGCACATTGGCATGATGTGATTATGGTGACTGTGGAAAAGTTAACTAAGGTGGCGCACTTTTCTCTGATGTGCTCTTCCTATAATGTCGCTTCAATAGCCAGAGTTGTTTTGCATGATATAGTCTGACTTGATGGAGTTCTGAGGAGGATTATCTCTAATAGAGATCGAGTCTTCACTTCATCCTTTTGGACCGCTCTTCAGCAAGCCTTAGGTACTCAACTCAATTTCAACATCACTTATCATCCAGAGACAGATGGTCAGACTGAGAGAGTGAACCAGGTTTTGAAGGATATGCTCAGGATGTATGTTATGGATCAACAGTCTCACTGGGAGGATTACTTGTATCTAGTAGAGTTTTCTTACAATAATGGACATCACAATTCACTTGGGATGGCACCTTTTGAGGCTCTCTATGGTAGACCTTGTAGGACTCCATTGAGTTGGGACCAACTGAAGGATCAGGTCACTATTGGACCTGAGCTTGTTAGGAATATGGAGTAGCAGGTGACTTGGATTTGTGATCAGTTGCAGATAGTTCAAGATCGACAGAAGCAATATGCTGACATCAGGGGAGTTGATCGAGAGTTCTGGGTTGGGGAGAGAGATTTTTTGTGTGTGCGACCTCATAAGAGCTCTATCCGTTATGGAAAAGGCTCTAAGTTGTCACCCATATTTGTTGGCCCTTTTGAGATCCTAGAGAGGATAGGCCCAGTTGCATATTGTTTAGCCTTGCCACCCAGCCTGTCTCGTATCCACAATATTTTTCATGTATCTCTGCTTAAGAATTATGTACCAGATTCTTCTCATATATTGGAGTGGGATGCTTTACAGGTGGCACAGGATGGACAGCTAACATTGGAACCAATTCGCATCTTGGATCAACGAATGTTGACCCTGCGAGGATGACAGCTGGATCAAGTCAGGGTTCAGTGGGATCCCTATGATGAGTCTTCTGCTACATGGGAGGATACAATTAAGATGAAATCCTTGTTTCCTTATCTTTTTGATAGCTTCCAGGAGGAAGCCTAATTCTAAAGGGGGAGAATGTGAGGCCTAGTTAGCATTATCCTAGATATTTGACTTATTATATTTTGATGTGTCTGTGTAATGGACTTGGTTGATGTTGAGATTATGAACTATGGATATTATTATTATTATTTTGACTATGGAAAATAAATGCTTTATATTTCTGTTAGACATTTATTTGTTTGTTTGTTTGTTTAAAATGAAATAATATGTTTATTCAATAAAATAATGGATTATGAAATATTAATGATTCTATGTTTTCGCAAAAATAAAATTTATATGTTAGATTATGTGATTAATGGATGTTAGAAATGATAAAGTTAAATTTCTTCAGCTATAAGTTTTATTTACAAAAAATACTGATGTTTCTATGAGATTTTTGTAGGTAGAGTGGCCTAGGTTCCTTAAGAAATTGGAGACAAAATCCATATGCTCAAACCTTGACTATTGTTTAATTATTTATTTATTATTTCTTATTATTTTGTAAGGGGGTTTTGTGTCGAAAGTATGCGTCATTTTAATATTTTTATTTGAATTAAAAGAAGTATTTGTTTTATTTTATGAGAAGGGAATGTAAAGAGTTGGGAAAAAGGTCTTATTTTAACAAGAGGGAAATGTGAATCATTTCCCCATTCTTGAAAATGAGAAGTGTTGTAGTTTCTTGAAAACAAGGATCTTTCTTGATTTCTTGTTGTTGTTCAATGCTTCTTGTATGGAAAAGAAGAGGATTTGGGGGGTGAGAATTATGGCTTGAGCATGAATTGGTGGCTGGAAATAGGTTGTGTTGTGTCTTGGTGAAATTAGAGTAGTTGATCCTAACTTGGACAGACAAGGTATGAATGGTTTATTGTAGTAAATTAGTGATTTGTTAATTTTGTATGTTGATTCCAAGAGATGTGTAGTGTGTAAAAAAAAATTGTTGTAATGTTTGTATGTTTGTGGGTTGGGTGTGCAAAGGGAATTACCCTCCAAGCCAGTGGAGAGCTTCCCTTGTGTGGGGTTAAGGAGAGTGGGGAGCCTCTCTTGGGGTTTTGTGGAGTTGGTGATGGTGTTGTGAGTTGGTTGTGTTGGGAGATTGGGAGAATGAATGGGAGTTGGGAGAATGAATGGTTGGCTATGATAATGGGAGTAAAAGGGAGTTATAATTGTGCCCCAAAGAGGAATCCCCCTTCTTCCCCTTATTGGAAATCTATGTGTGGGTTTCCTTGTGTGTGAATCCATTGTCATTGGTTTCTTTACTGATTTCTTGTTTAATTGTTTTATGTTTGAGCATTAGGTTTTGTTTCTAGCTCGGGGGTGGACTGAAATCCTCAGTCCTATGGATGGGTGGTGAGCAGGACTAGGCTGCTCTATTTTGTTATTTGTAGGTTTATGAAGAGTTTTTGATCAAGGTTACGGAATGATAGAGATGGTGTATTCTTATTTCATTATTTAATCAAGTCGTTGATCTAAATATTATGTTGTATAATCAGAACAATAAAATAGATTGTTGATTCTAGTGAAGGAAATCATTGTATAAGTTAGTATCAAGTAAATACATTTCTTATTCCTTGACAAGATATAGTAGTTGATATGTGATTATGCAGTGTATTACATTTAATATCATGTAGTTACAAAGAATTCTTAGTTTCATTATTGAAATGTTTATGCTTTTATTTTATATGATATTGTCATGAAGTACGTATCTGTTAATAATGATAGCATTGATCTATTTGGAAATTGACATATATAATATCACTGTGTTTAAGTTTGAATCTGTAACAATATTTGGTAGCCGTGGCTACCACGGCATAGTAGTGGGAGCCGTGGGAACCACAACTCCCCAAGGAGAAGACAATGCCAACTGTGGGCAGCTCTAAGCCACTACAGTCTAGCACAAGTCATTAAAGGATAATAGTTATATTACTATCTTTGTTATACCATGAAATATCATGTGTTATGAACATTATTTCTTTTGTGACATCAATCAATAATAATAACATTACATGTATATATATGTAATATGTGAACTGTTAAAATGGATATTGGTTCTTTGTTTATCATGAAAGTATTAATATAAAATTCATTCTGTATTTGACAGTGATAATGCATTTATATGAAGCTTATCATGGATTCAACAACGATCATTTATATGCATATTAGTATCAATATATATATACAAATATATAATGCTTAATCAATTATGGTTATGATAAAATGTTGTAGCTGTAATAGGGATTGACTATATTACATTTATATTTAATTCTATGATTAGAAGTTATAATCTTAACATCAGTATGTTTAATTAATTTTAGCATTAGTAAAAGAAAATTAAGTTTTCTGTAGCAAATCTGATCTCTTGTGCTTAAGTTTGTATTATCTAATTTTTGGTTAATATCTGTTGTTCAGCTATACTTGAGCAAGCCTTTGTTAATTTGGTCGAATTCTTTCTCATAGAGAGTTATACTGATTCAAATTTATCATAAGTTGTTCACTTTCAATTTTCTTCTCTAGTAGACTATTCTTTAGTCACTTATTCATTTATCTTAATAGTTTTATTTCATTCTTTAGGCCAAAATATGTTGATAGGAGGTGTCTTTAAAGTGTTAAAAAAAATTTGTCTGGGTCCTAAGTCTTTAAAGGTATTTAGAAGTGTCATAGAGGGTCTTTTAATGCAAAAGATATATCTTATGTCTTTGTATTTTATGTTCCTAGGAAATATTTGAGTCAAAAAGGTCCAAAAGGTACATCAAATCCAAAAGTATCTCAAATTTTCCAAAAAATCCTCACACAAGAGTTGGAGGGAAGACTTTTTCAAAGTTTGATCATGTTTTTGCAAGTTCTAACTCAAGGTCCTTGAGTTAGGTCTTTGGTTTAGGTTTGAGGTTAGGTTTATATTGTTTTGAGACTCCTTTAGGGTTTTTGTGCCTCCTCTAGGGTTTTCACATTGTTGTAGGTTATGGCATGGAGGAAGGCACTTTCACACAAGGTTTACCTTAAGAGGAACCATTTCCAATGCATCAGGAGCTTGTCAAAGGTTGTTAGGACCCTTACAAGTTTAGAGATATCTCAATGTGATTTGTGGCAGTATGAGGTTCTTAGGATGATGGTCAAGTTATGAAATGTCACTAAAGCATGTATAGTGGAGTCATCAATGTCCAAAGAGAATCCCTATAGGAGTTTTGAAGATTGATGTTGAAGATCTAAGTGTTTCTCACTCAGATTTCCATGACATTCAAGGGTCAAGGTCTAAAATATCATTATTCATTCATTCTGAAGTCATAGAGGAAAGTGAGAAAAATAGTGATTTGCTCACTGTATAATGCAGTTTGGAAGCTTTGAATGAAGAAACTTGTAGCAGTGAGAAGGTCTAGTGGAAGGCTTGGAAATATTTGATATGGTTTTAGACAATTTTTATTCATAATGGTACTTTTAAGAAGCATTCACAATTAACATGAGGTTTGTCCTAGTTCACAGTGGTATTCTCTTGTTCAACAATGATCTGCACCTCTTTACAATGTGATAGTGATATGAGTCTTCTATGTTGAAGGCTTCTAAGGTCATATACTTTCTACGGTTAGGAGCTTGTGAACACTAAGGTTTGTGGAGAGATCATATGCATTCCTAGAAACATCTTAGTCTTAGTTATGAATCTACAATACAGAGTAGGTGTGTAACTCACAAAAAGAGGTAAAATTCACTATCCCTTGCTTAACTACGATTGTGTTCTAGGAGTAAAATAGGTCTATCCATGTTTTTGAGTCTGTTGACTATGTGAAACACATTGTCAAAGGATTTTGTTAGAAAGGGTATATAACGTACAGTGATTGTTAGATGTTTTAAAACATCATTGTATAGTTTTCAAAAAATCTTAGCAAGCCTGCAAGCTTGAATGGATGTTTACAAGGTCTGTCATGGTTTGTCATGGTTTTTCATTGATGAGTGATAGGTAGCACTCATTATATATGTTGATTTATCTCCCTTTTCTGCCCTATAGAGCCATCATACCTTGGTTGTACCATAGAAATTAGTAGAAATCTTGTTTAATCTTGTTAGAAATAAGTGTTATATCATGGTAGTTGCATAGTTAGATGGTTTCAGGATTATGGATGGTCACTAACAAAATCCTATAGAAACATACCCCTTTTTTGCGTGTAGGTATCTGACCTCCGAAGATAACTCCCAATTTCCTCCTAAAGACTCTGGAGCTCTACAAAAGACATTAGGAGATGAGGAAGAACTATAGTTGGCATGTGGACCATGAATGACTAGAGATTTTGGAGAAAATGGAATTACACTCACGATAACAAGGATCAAACTGCGAGCAGGAGTTCCAGTTGTAGCTATGCAATAAAGAGGTGACCAATTTTTTTATTTTAGTTCTCTTATGTTCCTCTTTTATCGGCCCTTGTGGCCTGTTTACAAACTTTAGTTGAACTCTTGTGGCACCTGTAGTGTCACCATATTATCTTTCAGTATTTGATTGCATGAATTATGTAATAAGACTTGGATATCTGTAATGAACTATAGTAGGGAATAATTACTCTAAGAATATGTATCAGAACAACACCTAATATATAGAATTAGAAGTAGGAAGATAGTTAGTCTTTTTGTTGCATAGAAAGATAGATTGAAAGGACCTTCGAATCTGTGTGCCAATTGCATGCATATTATGTTTTTGAACAATCTGGAATAAAAGAGCAGATAATTTAGCATCTCTAATTTTGAGTCATTAGTCTAGTCTCCTTTCCAACAATGTGAGAAAGAGCCCACTCCCACTAACAGAGAGAGGCTAGTATTTCATTTCTGCTTATCTATTTTCAGCTTGATAGATTAATTGTTGTTTTCAAATCTTAGAATAAATCTTTGCTATGGTGTGATTTACTTTTATGTTTTACAATTTATTACTGAATTCCAGATTAAATCTTGGTTACTAGTTTTTCCATCTTAGTTAGATTTATTTCCAGCAATTGTGTGTGATTAGTTATTAGATTCATTTTCAAGCACTTAGATGTATTTTTCAGTAGTGAGTAAATGCATGAGCTTGATTAGGGAATTAATTTAATTCTAGGAAATAGTTTGGGATTGTTAGTTGTTAGTTATGCTACAAACTACCATAGATACACTATCCTCCAGCTAGACGAATAAAGATATTTAAATTCAAGGTACAACAAACCTTGTCATTTTTGGCATTGTTTCTAGGGACACAATGTTAGTAGGTACTTAAATTAACAGTCCTGATTAGGGTTAGAACAATTCTTGCATGATTGAGCCTAGAGATTCTTTAGGAAGATTTGTTAAAAAACAACCCCCCACACAAGCCATAGGTGAGAGTAGTAAAGTACAAGAGGACACCATTGAGAAGGAAAATTAATCACCAACTATCTTAGAAGCATTGCAACAACTAGAATCTTTTGCACTTCCCCAACATCACATAATCCCAAAATTTATTCAATGGTTACAGGATCAAACCCAAGATGATTTTCTAGAAGATTTTCTTCTCAGACCTCCAACAATGGAGAATAATGACAGGAATGAAAAACTAGATCCTATGGGGAAAGGGTTCCTAGGCAGACTTTTTCTTACCCTATAGTTCTTGATCCTAAGGATAATGCCCCTATGAAAAACATCTCTCCATCTAACCTTCCTACATTCAGAGGAATACCTTCAAAGGACCCAAACGAATTCCTCTTTGAATTCAAGGTATGTCAAACTTATGATTATGGCTCTAATAATCAGAAATTGAAGTTGTTTCCTTCCACTCTCAAAGACTCTGCCATGAGATGGTTCATGGGTTTAACCCCTAACTTCATACATTCATGGGGACAGATGGAAACATAATTTCTTGACAAGTATCAAGACTACTATCAGGTTAGTGATAGGAAAGAGGAGCTTTTTAGAACTAAACAAAAGGAGGATGAAAGCTTGGAAGTGTTAGCACCTATAATTTGGAAAATTCTCAGTGCTTGGCAGCAGTTCATTTGATGGTTTCAGTTGAGTTTTAGGCCCCATGGCACTTAGCATGCTCCTAACTTCCGGGATTAAAATTTCTCAATCTATGATTCGTCAAGAGAAATCCTTTGGTGTAAAGTTTTTATGGGTTATTAGAAGCATGTGTGCCAGCTTGCGATATCCTAGGATGTGTTTTAATAGGTTTTTAATCTGTCACCACTTCAGGCCGAGTCTGGAGGGTCACGTAAAAAATTCAAATTTCCCAGTTCTAATGACAACACAGTTGTTGATTTTCCTTCATATGTTCCCAGCTCTATTTTTTGTGGTGATCTAAGGTGTCCTTGTGTGAAAATAGATTTTTTTAAAAAAACTAGGCTCCCGGCATGGCACTTAGCATGCTCCTAACTTTCGAGATTAAAATTTCTCAATCTATGATTCGTCAGGAGAAATCCTTTGGTGCAAAGTTTTTATGGGTTATTAGAAGCATGTGTGCCAATTTGTGATATCCCAAGATGTGTTTTAATAGGTTTTTAATATGTCACCACTTCAAGCCGAGTCTAGAGGGTCCCGTAAAAAAATTCAAATTTCCCAGTTCTAATGACAACCCAATTGTTGATTTTCCTTCATATGTTCCTAGCTCTATTTTTGTGGTGATCTAAGGTGTCCTTGTGTGAAAATAATTTAAAAAAAAAAAAAATTGGGCTCCTGGGAGCCCAATTTACAAAGGAGGTCCCAAAATTCTTTTGGTGGTGTGAATTTTGAGGAAATGGGTATATTTTAAATAATTGATTATGGCCCTATGCAAGTTTTCACGGCCTCCAGTTGTCTCGTGTGTCCGTCGTGATGTTGTGTCGTTTGCTAGGAAGGAGAAATTAACCAATTGTCACTTTTCCTATGTTGTAAAATGCATTTTTTTAATATTTGTCTTAAGTGGAAAATATAATATAATATTTTAAGTGATAAATAAAAATATTGATATAATGTTTAAACTTTATAAAAACAAATGCATTTTTGGGCTGAGCACACCAGCACACAGCCCACTTTGTCTTCCTTCCCCATGGCTGCGCTGGTGCACTGGGCCTCTCCTTAGGCAGATTTTTGGTCCAGATCATTCTTGGACATGTAGATATGGTGTGCTATCTTCTCAATGGAGGTATTTATGGAGTTTTGGGTCAGATATGAATAGAGACATTGTAGTCTTCACGTTTTTGGCTTTACGCAAAACTTTGGGGTTTTTTTTGGTTCAAAATTGTTGATCCATGGTCTGAAATCATCTACCAGCCATTCCTAATGCCTGGGTAGTGATTTTAATTATGTTTGGGATGTGTTTTGGATGCCAGAATTGTAAAAAAATCCCAGCACCATCAAAAAATGACCCAACAGCAAGAAGAAATTGGGCAAATATAATATGATCTCTTAGGTGGTAAATATTATAACATAAAAATTATTATTATTATGTTTGTGCCTTATAAAAGCAAAAACAAAGGCATTTTGGGGGCTGAGTGCACCAACGCACAGCCCACCTCACCTTCCTTCATCAAGTATGCACTGGTTTTCCCCTTAGTCAAAGTATGGCAAGAAACATAAATACAAGCAATTGCACAGGAAAACTATAGTGAAATACAAGCAACTAGAATTTTACAATTTGATTTTGGAGTCCTGAGGAAGAAATTGAACCAGTCAAATGAGCAAATTTCATGATTTTTAAAGAAGAGAACAAATTAGAAAATCACTATTCAACAAACCAGATTGATTTGCAAAAAATGTGTTACCTACGACATCTAATCAAATGAGAGATACAAATTCCCATGGTTGTAAAAAATTAAATGTGAAGTCAAATTTGTAACTGACTTTTGTAGTCTGACAATTCTTTGTTTTCCTTTATAAGGGAATTTGTAGTATTGTAATAGGGACTCTAATTTTGGTCTTTGGATACAAGTTATCCACATATTTGGGAAATTGCTTTCTATAGGAGGAGGTGACTAGACTATGGGTTGCAGAGACATATTTTACTTTGTAAATGAATAAACTTCTGAATGACATTGTTCTTTCTAGGTTGAGTTATATGAAAAACACTTGTTGTGTGTGTTGTTTGTGATTGTCTCCCTGGGTATGAGCATTTTTCTTTTGAGTGAAGTTGCTAAGGGTTACTAAACTCATTCACGTACATTTTCTATGTGATATATTTGATTTGTTGCATCTATTCAAGGAATGGATTAAAACTGCTTTAGGTCAGGTATAAGGGGAAATGTGTTGTATCAAGGGATTAGTGAAGAAGAGTCACAGGTAATACCTTTTCTTGGACATATTATTGTAATGTAGTAATATTGTTGTTAGTAGTCCTCTGGATATGAAGTTTTGGTGTCATAAGGAAGAATTTACACATCTAAGTTTGACTTTGTTGCCCTGATAGAGCACCGATCTAGAATGAGTTTTCTCAAAGGTCCAGAATGAACACTGAATTTAAAGATAAAATCACTCAAAACCATTTTCATTTTGTTTTGCTTTAGTTTAGGTCAGTTTAGTACATGTTCTCAAAGCCAACAATGTGAAAATCTACAAGAACTTTGCCAAATTGTGGGATAATCTTACATATCTTGGTGCAAATCTATGAGAACATTTCTGCCTGATATTGTGAAAGACAAATCTGTTGACTGTAAAATAAAGGATACCCCCTAGGTTTGGCAGAGCCTAAAGTGTAGGGGAGATAGGTGTTAACAATCTCCTAATCTATTGGCCAAGTTTCCCATTGAACTTGATTATAAGAATTGGCAAATATTTAGAGTTTGATGTGTGCAAATTTGGGAACCAATAGGAAGATTACCTGGATAGATTCAATTTTTCTCTACAAAGATATGGGAATCCCATGGAACATAATTTAACCAAAGCCTTATTCCTTAGGGAATTCAAAAAAACAATCAAAGAAAGTCTTGGATTTGATGGGAAAGGGAAACATTAAACGATTGAACATGCCAGACATAGAAGAGATCTATAGGAATTACTCTATAATGTAGAATGGCATTAGGGCACCCATATCTGCTAAAGGAAAGGATGATATAAGTCAATTAATAGAGGAAATAGCTAATCTCAAAATAGATATCCTCAATCAGTTGAACACCACCTTGGATGGAATTCAAGCAAAAAATAGAACTATAGAACCATTGTTCATTTATTGTCCTAGGTGCAAAAACAAACATCTTCTGAGAGAATGCCCCTTAGACAAGACTGAGGTCTACCAAATCAATGACAAAATCCACCCTACTGACCAATGTGATCAACTTCCTTCTTTTAAAAGGTTGACAAAGAAAAACACCATATGGATGAAGAATTGAACTACATTGGCCAAAAACCACATGGAAATCCCTCATATCCACAACATCCACATCAATAGTCTTACAAAGGTTTTACAAATTGAGGAGCTAACCAATGGAATCCACAATGGAATGGACCCATACAACCTCCCCAATTCGGTCCACTAGAGTGGCAGAGCCAACAGTGGCAAAGCCAATAGTGGCCTAACCAACAATGGGGAAACCAATAGTGGTAAAATCAACCCTAGTCTAATCAACAATGGGGAAATCAGACTTGATAGAATCAACAAGGACTGCCACAGTTTCAACCCCATTATGGACCCCAGTGGAATTCCCAACAAAAATTTAGTCATCCTTATTAGAATCAACAAAGATAATTCCCTAACCAATAGCAGGCCCTCCTAATAGGTCTAATGAATACACAACAACAAAATGAACCTATTAGTCAAACACCTCTCCCTGCTCATCCTATGGTAAATCCTAAAAAAAATAAACAAGGAGCAAAAATTGACCTGACTGATCAGGAAAACACATTTGGAGTAAATGCAATATACCTTAATAACCTCTAGTTGCACTCAGGGAAAGTTTTTCCAAGACCATCTCCCCCCGTGATTGTTGAAATCACTGATGATCCAGAACAACAACCCTCGCAAAAGATTATTACCACTAGGATGTCGGAGAAACAATCTGTAGAATGCTCCAGATTTCCTCTAGAGTCGCATTCTAGAGCTTCTCCAGAGCTACACTCTAGAGCCTCTTCAGAGACTGCAAGTAAGGCACCCTTCCCTAAATGGTTAAAGCACACTACCCCTAAAAAAACCAAAAAAATACCATCCAACCAAATACAAACCACTGAAGAATCAGAGTTACTTTAGGAGATCAGACAATTAAATATTAAGATACTACTGCTCCAAGCATTGAAGATGTTCTCGAGCTTAATCAATTTATCAAACAAAATTGTGTTAGGAATCAGGGTCGAAGGCTAACCCCTCTTAAAACCATTCTAGTGGAAGGAAAAGTAGTCGACTTGCTAATGGGGGAAATGATCCTCCCTAAATATGGTGACCTTGGCAATCCCGTTATCATGATCTGCATTGCAGGATTGAGATATCAAATGTGTTGGTTGATCTAGGGGCAGTAATCAATGTGATGATAGTCCAAACCTCTAATAAGCTGGCTCTCAAAGGCATGCAGCCCACTTCCATCATTCTATAATTGGCTGATCAATCAGTGGAAATTCCCAAAGGAGTGCTCACTGATGTACTAGAGTGATGATAGAATCATGGGAATACCTTGTGGATTTTCTAATTCTGGAACCAAGGAACCACAAAAATGCTTACCCCTTAATCTTAGGAAGGCCTTGGTTGGCCACTATGGCAGCATCAATTGACTATAGAATAGGTGACATGGTCATATCCAATGGAATGGGAATGAAGAAGATCCCCCTATATCTCCCAACCCAACCATCTATCCAATACTCAAGAAAAGTTTGAGTGGATGAACCAACCATTGGAGAAAATAGTGCTTCCCTCGCCATGGTGACTTTGACAGAGAACTTAGGGGAATTAGAAGGAGAAATATATTATGACACCCCTGAAGAAATAACTCACATCCTCATCAAAGGGGACACAATGGACCTCGCTTGGGATTTAAGGCATGAACTTTTGATTGCAACCCATTGTACCCTTGTCAATGTTATACCTTGTGGAGAAACTTTCTATAGAGACCTTTCCACCTTTCATTTGTTGAGTCGACATTCTTGCCCCCTAAACACCATGAGTCCAGAATGTAGAGTAGGAACATCCATGGAACAAACCACACAACAAATTATGATCTTACTTGGGAAAACACTTAACATCGGTACTCAGTTAACAACAGAGCAGGAGGTAAAACTTCTTAATCTTCTAGTACCCCATTCAGAAGATTTTTCTTGGGAATATAAGGACATGAGGGGCATACCTCCTAAGATTTGAATTCACCACATATATACAGAAGATGTTAAGCCTGTTAGACAACCTCAGAGAAGATTAAACCTTGCACTAAAAGAAATTATGAAAACTAAGATAGAAAAACTGTTGCAAGTTGGATTCATCTATCCCATCCTAGATAGCTAGTGGGTGTCCTTGTTGGTCATAGTGCCCAAAAATAATGGGAAGTGGAAAGTATCTACTGATTATAGGGAATTGAACAAGGCTACAAAAAAGGACTATTTCCCTTTGTCATTCATTGACCAAGTGTTAGACAACCTAGTAGGGAGGAGATACTTTTAATTCTTGGATGGTTTTAGTGGATACAACCAAATCCAAGTGGCACCTAAGGACCAAGATAAGACTACCTTTACCTGCCCTTGGGGGACCTTTGCATACATAGTGCTTGCATTTGGGCTATGCAATGCACCAACCATCTTCCAAAGGGTGGTACTGGCCATTTATGTAGAATTAACAAATGAATGCATGGAAGTCTACATGGATGATTTCACCATTTATGAAACACATTTGAGGATGCCCTACATAATTTAGATAAAGTCCTAAAATTTTGTGAGAAACACCACTTGTCTTTGAGTCATGAGAACTGCTTCATGATGGTGGAACAAGGTATTGTACTTGGCTATCACATATATGTTGAGGGGATCAAGGTAGACAATAGTAAAGTGGAAGTAATCAGATAATTACCTAATCCTAAAAATTACACTAATGTCAAGAGTTTCTTGGGACATGTTGGTTACTATAGGAGGTTCATTGAGAATTTTAGTAAAATAGTTGCTCCTATGTTCTCCTTTTTGACAAAAGATACTAAGTTCCTTTGGATAGAAGAATGCCAAACCACTTTCAAAACTATCAAGGAGAAACTGACTCACAACCCTATTCTAAGAGCACCCAACTAGACTATCCCTTTCCACATTCAAATAGATGCATCTAACGAGTCAATAGGAGAAGTCCTAGGAAAAAATGAAGGGGAAGGAATGTATGCCATCTGTGTACAAGAAAGAGTGAACTATGAAGAACAAGCTAGGATCTATCTAACCTATCTAATTCACTAATCCATGCAACCTCAAGATAAGACTAAATAGAAATGCGTACACTAACTATTTTTGCACCCTATCTCTATGTAATTCTATTGATTTGTCCTAATGATATGATGCTATGTTATATTATATGCTAAATTAGCTATATGTGAGTGCTCAATGTGGCAGATTTTAATTACAATCTAAGTGCTTGTTGGAAATAGATGGGAGAGGCTCAATTTATAGATTTTTGGAGGTTAGAATGGAGGGCTAGGATTGAATTGAAGGATCAAGGGCTCAAATTGCTTGAGGATCCTCATGCAAGGAGAACTGGACAAGTGTCATGAGGAGGTTGGATGAGGGAAATGCTCCAAGATTCAAGGGGAGATCAATGGATAGAATTAAATGGTTGAATAGATGGATGGCTAGGATTGGGTAGGTGTATGACATGTAAGGCTTCATTTATGAAAATGTATGGTTTGAATTTTGTGAAGAATTTAAAATTGGGAGGAGAGGACAAGTGGAATTTAAAATTAGGTGAATAGTGGAGGAATAGTGCCACATGGAATTTAAAATTCCATGAATAGTGATACTTGGAGTGGATGAGAAGAAAATGGGACAAATGTACTCTTTTTGGAAGATTTGTCCATGCTTCCAAAGTACCACTTGTCATGCACATGCATGTACATTGAATGACAAGTGGACTTCTAGAAACATGGGGAAATGTAATTGTGAGTTAATTTTAATTAACCCATGTGCACATGATTGAGAGGAAAATAATGATGATTACTAAAAGTAATCAAAAGTGCACAAAATAGGGAATTAAATAAATATAGATATTTATTTAATTTTTGGGAGTGTGTATGAACTATAGTTGTCAAAATATTTAATTTTTGAACTATAGTAGAAGAAATTGATTTTTAGTGATGGGGGGAAGACAAGAAAATATTAATTAAATAATTACAAATTATTTAATTAACATGTGTGTTAGGTGAAATGGTGTGAATTGTCAGGTTTAGAGTGAGGAAGATAGATGAAGGTGGTTGTGACCATTTTTAGGTGTCTACACCATCTATTACATCAGTAAGAATCTAACCCTTGCTGAAAAAATTATACCACCACAGAAAAGGAATTATTGGCTGTGATATATACTATCAACAAATTTAGGCATTATATCACATGTTACAAAATCTTTGTACACACTGATCATACATCAATTACGTACTTAATGAACAAACTAGTTGTCAGTGTGTTGGAATAGGAAAATTTCAAAATTTTCCTATACTCCTATCCACCCCATGTCCAACCAAATCAGAAAATCATACGCCCAAAATCATAAAAGCAGCTGATAAATTCCATAAACATAACATGATTTTTACCACAAATATTTGTCTCACCTCTTAAACCGTAGTGTAAAAAGGGGGCTCAGTTCTTTGATTTTGGCAAGACCTCAATTTTTTTAATACCGATCCATGTTCCATTTGAGGTGAGCTAGATGTGTATCAGAATGAGGATAATGGTCGGAGTGAAAGTTTTAGAAACCTCTGATGAAAGAAGTAACACCAATGACCCCTCATCGGAAGGAGAGTACCCAATCATGCCGAATGTGAGGGTTATCGAGATGAGAAAATGTTAATGGAGGATACTCTGGACACTTCCCCGACAGCATAGATCACACCGACAAGAGAATTCGGTAAGACTCCTGCCGAACAACCCATGGAATGGGTGGAACTAGTGACTCATCAGGAAGAAATGTATATCAGGGAAAGAGATTAAAGTGTCTTTGACCTTATGATGTCTCAGCAACCATAAGGCATTTTCAGCCTAAGTCACACTGATTTATATGGAGGATATGACTCATCGGCAAAAGGTGGCAGATCAGAGTAGAGTTTACAAGTCCTACCGAATCTATAGTCACAACAAAGAAGTATTTCGGTGACATGTGATGATGATCATTCCGATGAAGGATAGAAAGAAAGGCATCAGGGAAACAACCAAGATCAGATAATTCGAACGAAGTCATCCCGATATCATATGTTGTTCCAACGAAGATAGTGACCACACTCATCGATAAGACTCTTTCCGATAGGTTATAAAGACAAGCGATGTCGGTATTAATTTCTTGAGTCTTACCAATTTCACTAACCTACCCTATAAAAAGAAGCTGATGAACATGTCGACAAGACTCATATTGATATTTATATTAGAGATATTTGAAATATCAGAATACGATGTTGTTCTCACAATGATAATGTAAGTTAGGCCGACAATAGCTCCTGTGCTTGTTTCCATATCAGATAAACCTTGAAATGTCTTGTCGATACAGACATATATATGTTTTCATAAAAGGTGATATTGAGGAAACAAAATGAAGGGTCATAGCGATTGAGTCATCTGCAAATGTTTGTGCCATAAGAAGCTATTAGATCGCCCCAACATTACAAAAGTCCCACCAATGAAGGATGTTATGATGATGTGACATCTCACAACGATTATGAAAATCAATGCACTAGAAGTATTAATTACAAGCTGAGAAAAAATCCCCTGAAGAGCCATTCGAAATCATTGCAATTGGGTTCAAAAGAATTGACTGAGAGGAGCTCATAAGCGAGAACTTGGAGGAGAGAAAAAAGGAGTTCAATCATCGTCTCAGACAACAGGTACATACATAAGAACCTCTGTGTGGTGGATTACAATTTGAATTTGTTGTTCAGAATTATAATGAACACTCCAGTAAAGGGAAAGGGTAGAAAACAGCAAGGTGAAACTAGTATGCCTAAAAAATAGAAAATTGACAAAAGCCCTAATGAGAAAATGAAAGAGAGAAAATTAAATCAGGATTTGATAGACCAATTGCCTGGGTCTACCCCTAAAGCCCGATGGTCTGCACAATTCAGGGTAGAGGTAGAGAAATTAGAAGACAAATGCAAATACCTTGGACATGTATAGACACCAATCAGAGGCTATGAGTTATTCAAATTCCATTATGATAGAAGATTTAGGAATGTCCCAGTGTCTAATCCATGGCATTTGAATTTGGGCAAATTGGTCATCCCTGATGTGTTTGTGAATGTGGAACTCCTAAAACTCTTGGCTAAACATTACAATCCCAGCCTCAAAGCCATATGCAATCCACAAGGAGAGCCTATTATACACTTGTCCAAAAATGCCATTTGTGAAGTATTTGATTTGGATGATTTGTGTACTCTTCCCGTAGTATATGAAGATTTGGACAAAGAATACTGGAGGATGGACACCACGTACAATTGAAGGAGATTGCTTCTCCACAGGCTTAGGGCAGAGGGAAAAATAGTGCCTTTTGATGATAATGATGGACCTCCTTCCCATGTGTCCTTGTTTGAACCGTATATGCAATACACATATTATTCCATTGGCCAAGTCCTAGGGTCAGAGGTTCCTGATTTTATGACAATTCCATTAATGGTGATAGCCACAGATATCCAATGTCATAATGCTAGGCAGTTTGACTATGCTACTTATGTTTTCAGAAAGATTGATTCCAGTTTAATTGCAATTAAGAACAATGCCCCAATAGTCTCCTTTGAGCGCTATTCGCTCCTCATGCACATGGTATTATACTATGGACAGGAAATGGGGATATAGCCAAATGAACTCAGAATTGCTCAAGTAGAAAAGAGGGGACAAAAGTCACATGTGCAAATGTGGACAAGGGTATGGGATAGTAGGTTTGCCCACTCTAGTTACATTCATTTTGAAGAATATTGTGTAAAAGTGTTGTATAGATATTTTAATCATCCTTGTGAATATTCACTATCAGATGAAATAAAAAGGTTTCTCAGACCAAAATATTTTGGTGGTCCTCCAACTGTCACCCACAACTAGGGAGATTGGTATTGCTTTGAGGATTCAACCATGGTCAGAATTTATGGTTTTGAAGATACCCCATTTATATTGCCCAAGACAGTTCCTGATAGGATTACCTACTTAGAGATAGTCAGGCAAATGAACTACTCTAATGTGATGAACTTGAGTGCCTATCACAAACAATCCTTCATGCCTAGTACTATGTACTTAAGGGATTTTACTGTGGTGTCTAAAGAAGGTTATGGTCTCATTAGGGACAAATTGATGCATTACAACATGAGGTGTATAGAGGTGAGAAAAGGATTTGATCTTGAGGGTTTCATTGATTTTGCTAGGAGAAAACAAAATCTTAGTGGATATACACATATTCCATATCCACATGATGATATTATTAGGAACATGGAAGAAGCTGAAGTTGAACTGGTAATTGAGAAGTATAATAGAGAACTAGAGGAGAAGAGAAAATAGCTTGTAGAGATAGAGTTGTTGTCTTCTGGTGATGAGGAATCTGCAGGAGAAGAAGAGCTACATGAACAAGCAACTAGAATATCTAAAAGAAAAATGGAATATTATCAATCTCCTAATAGAGAACAGGATGAAGAGGGGCTTGGTGATGAGGATCCTAGATAGTTAGCATATGATTCTTTCATTGTAGATGATCAATTTATTCATTCTCAAGAATTTAAATCATTTTTGTATAAATGCAAGGGAAAATAACTCAGGGAATCAGTTGAAGATGTCACGACTGATAATGAAAAACAATTGATTGATATGTAAAAATAACAGTAGATAATGAGTTGAAAGCTATGACTCCTAACAAAGGTAGATAGTTGCTCAAAGAAGCAGGTGTCATGATATTTCCTGGACTTGACATAAATTCTGCTTTGGTGTTTGATAGTTTCTTGCACAATACTGATGACAAGTACAAGGTCACTCTTGAGGGTGTAATAGAGGTATATATGGGTACCAAGTATAACACTGATAAAAACTCACTCATGAAATGGGCCTTATACCCTCCTCATAAGAAGACAGCCATTATAGATACTAAAAAAACTTTTGGTCATGTTATGACTTTGAAAGCAGGGGAAACTGATCCTTTGATTACTGCAAACATTGGTATAAATGTTGCAAAATTAAATAAAGCACAAGCTCAAATGTTGATCAAGGAACGAGATGCATATAAGCTGAGTTGTGAAAGATTGACAAAAGAAGATGATTTCCTAAAAGATATTGTCAAGAATGCCTTCAGAGGATTAGTTAAAAGGTTAACCCAAGGAGAGAGTTCACAAAGTGCCCAGTCACTATCTCTTGATCAAATAACCCAGGTTCAAATTGACACACTTGCAACAGTACTACAGAATAGGCATATCAATATCATGCATTGGATGAATAAATTTTGGGATGTCTATTCTGAGAACCATAAGGTAATCCAAGAACATGAAAGGTTAAACAACAGGCTTCAAGAAAAATTCCATGAGATACAGAGTAAGGATGCTCCTGACACTACAGGTACCTCCAATGCAAAAGACTTGATCGAGAAACATCAAAAATATCACGACCAACTTAAAAATGATGCCAGGGAATGCATTGAGGCTTCAAAGGCAGGTATACCCATGTTGTTCAGAAATGACAAGGCGCTGAAGAGCAAAGATGAATGGAGTAAAGAATGTCAAGTGATATTACATGAAGCTTTAGAGGCTCTCAAGGATAAACACTCGGCATCTAGGGAGGCCTGCAAGCATCTGGAAAAGATGGTGATAATGGATGTGATTACTAGAAATGCTATTGAATTTGCTGATACACATCGAAGCCAAGAGTACTTGGATCATGTTTCTCAAATATACTTGTGGCTTAGTAGGGCTTAGGGTTGCTATCTTTGTTGTTGTTATGTTAATCCTTTTTAATTTTCAAAAAGACATTTTGAAGAGTTATGTCTCTTCATAAATATTTCTATATAAGTTGGACATATGATGATCAATTAAAATCAGTAGTAGGGAGATAATAGAAGAAGTTTATGATATTTTAAAAGGACCATGTTGCAAGTATTAAAACAAAGAAGTTAATAGAAGATCTCTGATTCTGTGGTTTTATATTGGCATCAATTATTTGTTGAAATTATTCAGTTATTTGGTTGTCTCCAGTTCAATATTTCCTTATTATTCAAATTGATATATCAAGCATATATTTAATATGTCAATGCACATTTGTTGCATTTGTGTGATTTGATTAATTGGTTTCCTTAAAGGGAATTAAAATCCTTCTGATCAGTCACAGTAATCTAGAAGTGTTGATTTGGATCACTAAGAAGAACCATATGGTTAGGATTGTCATTTTGTCTCCAAGTTGATATTATCTGTTGTTCTTGTATAATTCATTCAATTGGTTCCTTCAAGAAAGGATTAAAATCCTTCTGGTGAATAACAAGAAACTTGATTGTATTAGTTGGATATTAAGAAGAGTCTATCAATCATTTCCCTGCATGTTTATACCAGTTATAAACTAAAGTATTGTGCCAAACAGTTAGAGTTATTACCCAATATAGGCCACTGGTCTTAGGTTTTCATTTGACTCTGTTTACCCAACAAGGCACTGGTCTTATCTCGATTCATCATTTAGTTTTATCGAAAACCCATCCATTAGTTGAGCATAGTCATAAAAATTACCTTGATATTGCTTATACAATTTATACCAATCATTTCTCAGATATTAGAAATAGAATTAATTAGCAAGCTTTCATCTATTCCACACCATTTGCTACTGTGGGTAGATCCATTAACTTAGTCAAAGCACCTACACTCATCAAATCTACTTGAACTTCCAAGGTCCACCTGCCTAGGTATAGCAGTGCCTAAAGTGCAGGGAGTCATCAACCTTATAAGTTAACTCTGTTAAGTTAGTTCAAAAACGTTGCCAATCTAATCATAGAGTCCGGCATCCTCTTAGGATTTGCAACCTGCATTTTTGAGACCTAACAAATTGGTGACTCTACTGGGGAGAAGAATCTAGAAAGATAAATTATAACCTTTTTCCTATTTACAAAAATAGGTGGTGACTCTAGAACCTGTTATAACAGAAAGTTAGTATCAAATGGATGGTAGAAGATCCAAGATGGAAAGGAAGAAGTTACAATCATCCCCACCAATTAGAACCATTCCCAAGAAAAATGGAGCATCAAATTATTTTCATCAAAATAATAATCAGGAGGCTCAAGAAGATAATACAGAACAAATTATCATAACTCACAATAGTTTTACCCCTTTACATGAATCAAATGAGAATTTTTCTCAAATCAACGAAGTAACTGATGATATATTGGCAAAATACAAACCTAATCCTCAAGAACAGCTTGAGTGTGAAGAACGGGCCATGAAGGAAATTAATCAGAGGCAAGCTAAATATGATTATAAAATGTCATTACAGTAGGAAGAGGGGGTAAAATATGGATTCACAAATCAAGAGGTGAATAAAAGTCCAAAGAATACAAGAAATATAAATGAAGTACAGCAGAATGTGCTTAAACTCCAGGAAGAACTTGAAATGATCAAGATAGAGGAAACTGAGATGTTGTTAAAACAAGAAATTCAATAGATAAGGAATAGGACTAAAATAGCTGCCCCAAAATATATACCTCCACATAGAGGGAATACTTTGAGGAACCCACAGCAAAACTTGCACGAAAATATGATTGGTGTTTCCAATCTACAAGCATCCGGAAGTCATGTTCATCAAAATACCCTCCTAAATAATCTTAGACCACCTCTCAACATATGGCTAATCCATACCCACCCCCTAGCCAGTAATATTGTAGACCACAAAATCCTCATATAAACCCCCACATAAACCCACAATAGCAACATGCTTATCATCAGCCTCCAGGCAGATATAATTACTACCCTAACCCACCACCCATGAATATTCCACCCCAAAACCTCACAAACATATGCGGGCAGTTTGATCTGACTGGATATCAGTTGTATCCATACCCTATTGACAGTAGTTGGAGGAATATAGCTCCCAAGTTCACTGGAAATAGTGCAGTATCAGCTGAGGATCGTATCAAAAGCTTCAATGCCTTCGTACAAGATATTAGTATGGATTATGAGGATGTTAAAATGAGGTTATTCATGATATCTCTAACTGAAGATACGAGAGACTGGTTCAACAGCTTACCAAATGCCTCAATCAGTTCACTAATAGATTTCCATAGTCAATTTAAGGAGCAGTATGGCAAGCAGTATGCCCCTGAGTTTGCATTACACGAATTGATAAGCATCCAAAAATACCAAAATGAGTCAGTATATGATTTCAATATGAGATTCTCCAAGTTACACAACAAAATACCACATGGATCTAAATTGACTGATCCAGCAACATTAAGTATTTATCTGAAAGCATTTGATCCTAAGACAGGGTACGAACTTAGAAATCGATGCCCTATGACCCTAGTTGAAGCACAGAAAGTGACGTTAACTATTGAAAAAAATAAAAAAAGTGTAGGTATGGTTAGCAAAAGAGATAATCCTAGAATTCCTCAAAGCCCAAATATTCAATAGAATAAACAAGAAGGTCAGCATAGACATGAAAGACCTAGGTTGCATGATATGCAATATAATACAAATTGGAAGGATGGGAGACCTATTGAAAGCAGCAGAAAGCAACATTATGGCAAAGATACTCCGAACCCTCTAAAGAGAAATGGGGCACATATGGTAGAAGACAAACCTTGGTGTTTGGTGTGCAATTTACCACACTCACCTGAATATTGTGTAGTGGCTAAAATAGTACAACAAGAAGAAGCATTATACAACTATAACAGAGATAATCACATAATAAACATGATGCAAGATACACCATACTTGTTGAATGAAGATTATTCTTCTATAGAGGAAGAGGGATATGAATATGATGTGGGGAACCAAAAACATCATATAAACATGGGAAAACAAGAAGTATTCTCAGATCAGGAGGACAACTATAAGGAACCTACTTATTATCATAACAAATCACCATATGATCAATGGAGAAAGCCCACTGAAAAGGAAAGGGAAGTTCTTACAATAGCTGCAGTTGCCCAAGCTAAAAATGCCTCTAATCTAAGAAACGGGACAGTGAATTCAGAATAGGGAACGCCTGGGAGTGTCTTTATAAAAGATCAAAATTACAAAAGGAATAAAGCAAAGTCATCATTTAGAGAACCAGAAAAAATTGAGCAGAATAAAACAAAAGATAAATCACCAAATCAAGAAAAAGAACATATAAAGACAGAAAGGAATGATTAAACTATAGCCCATTCATTTGACATTGCTCATGCAATATCTCAGGTGAAGATATCAGTACCACTTTTGGAAATGATGAAGATAGATTAATACAGAAATACAGTGGTTAAACTGATTTCAAATATACCGAATCAAAAATATAAAGAATCAGAGAATAGAACAAACAATGTCCACCAAGAAATATTCCAAATTCCTGAAGTATATCTAGGTGATACCCTAACAAAGAAACCCTCACAAGTGGACCCTTTCCACACCACCTTATTAATCAGAAACAAGCTAGTGAGGAACTGCATGATTGATTCAGGTGCAGCCATGAATATCATGCCAATAGTAGTCATGAAAGAACTAGGAATGTGGGTTGACACTACATTTGGTAAGTGTTATGCGATGGACAATAGGTCTATCCCAGTTGTGGGCATTATGAGGGATGTGGAAATAAAACTAGCTTCATATCCAGAAGCAACCTATAATATTGATATCACTCTGGTTAATATTCCACCATATTATGGAATGCTCTTATCAAGACAATGGGCCTCAATGGCATGAGGGAATGTCCAATTAGATTTATCATATGCCACAATACCAGTGGGAGGCAAAGAGATCAAGCTATGTAGGGAGCCGAGATATGAGAACATCATAGAACGCTTAGACCAAAATCAAATAAATCTATTCTGTGATACAGATTTGGGAACCTTCAAGGTTGAAACAAGTCAGCCAGAATTGCAAAACACTGATCCAATGCATATAGAATCTAAGAAAGAGGAGAATGATGTGTGGAAAATGTATTTTGATGGTGTGTGTAGCAAAATGGGAAATGGGGCAAGAGTATTATTTATTTCACCAATGGGTAAAACTTTCAAATACTTGTTCTCAATGACATTTGAATGCACAAACAATGTAGCAGAATATGAGGCTTTGCTCATTGGTTTGAATATTGCCATCAAGCATAAGATAAGAAAGTTGGCTGTATATGGGGATTCAGAATTAGTTACTTCTCAAGTAAGAGGGAAATACTTATCCAAAAACAAGAGGTTGAAGCAATATAGAAATTTTGTCTGGGATGATGTTGAGTTGTTAGATGCCTTCTCAATCAACTGGATTGATAGATCAAAAAATATTATGGCAGATTTTTTAGTGAATATTGCATTAAAAAGGGATGATATCACATTGGGGGGTATTACAGAAATTGAATTCAAAACCAGACCCACTATCCCAGATAATGTCCATAACTGGCAAGAGTTTAATAATGATACCGATATAATCAAATTCTTACATTTTGTCGATCACTATGAAAACCAAGAGATTGATTTTAATGCGTTTGTGGAAGAACATGATGGAAAAGAAACTCTCTTTGGTCAAGAGATAGTTCAGCTAAAAATAAACAAAATACCTAAGGGATTTATAGCGTTGGAAAAAGCGTTTGATGGATGTGATAGATTCAAAATGAAAGACACACCTATAGTACAAAATGATCTTGAGGAGATTAATTTGGGGACGCAAGCAGCCCCAAAGAATGTATACATTGGAAAGAAGCTCAGTCCCAAAATCAGGAGCATGCTCATCAACCTACTTAGGAAGTATAGACATGTATTTGCATGGTCATATGATGACTTGAAAGCATATAGGGAGGATCTTTTTCAGCATGGATACCATTAAAGCTAGATGCTAAACCATTCAGGCAAAAGCAAAGGCCTATTAATCCTACACTGGCCCCTAAATGCTTGAAGAACTCACAAAACTAAGAGATGGAGCTATCATCAAACCCATTAGGCATTCTTCTTGGATTTCTAATTTGGTACCTGTCAGAAAGAAGAATGGTGATATTAGATTATGTGTGGACTTCAGGAATCTAAATAAATCCTCTCTTAAGGACAACTATCCCCTTCCTAACATGGAAGCAGTATTACAAAAGGTGACAGGGTGTGAACTATTGTTAATGAAGGATGGTTTCTCAAGATATAATCAGGTGAAAGTCAAAGAATCAGAACAATATAAGACTGCCTTCACCAGACCATGGGGAATGTATGTGTATTTAAGAATGTCATTTGGACTCATGAATGCTGGAGCAACATTCCAAAGAGCGATGGATGTGGCCTTTGCAGAACTGATTAACAAAATCATGGTAGTATATCAGGATGACATGACAGCATATTCCAAAAGGGTTGAAGATCATTGTACACATTTAGAGCAAATTTTTATTAAAGCCTTAGAATATGGAATTTCATTGAATCCTAAGAAGTGCCATTTTGCAGTAACAGAGGGCAACCTTCTTGGTTACATAGTCTCAAAAGATGGAGTAAGAATAGATCCTGAAAGACTAAGAGCCATTAACCAAGTTCCCATTCCTAAGAATGTGAAAGCTATACAATCATTCTTTGGCCAAATCAACTCTGTCAGGAGATTCATATCAAATTTTGCAGAGATTGTTAGTCCCATATCAAGAATGTTAAAAAAGAATTTAGAAGTGAACTGGACAGCAGGAACATTAGAGGCATTTTCCACCATTAAGAAGGCAATCAAAGAGGCCCCAGTTCTGATATCTCCTAATTTCAGTAAGCCATTTCAATTATTCTCATTTGCCTCATATCATATAGTTGCAACAATAATGTTGCAGAAAAATGATGAGGGACATGAACAATCCATTTCACTTTTTAGCAAGTCTCTTCAAAATGCAAAGTTAAAATATGACATAGTTGAGAAACAGGTGTATGCATTGGTGAAAGCAGTCAAAGCTTTTAGGCCGTACTTGGTGGGAGCTGAAATAATAGCATATGTGCCTAATGCTGTAGTGAAAGATGTATTAGTCCAAACTGAGGTCACAGGCAGAAGATGTAGATGGATTAATAAAGTTCAAGAGTTTAATATTGAAATCCAAATTACCAAACTAGTGAGAGGACAGGGTCTTGCTAGACTAATGGCCGAAAACAATCTTGAGGCTTCTTAGATATGTAATATTGATGATGTTAATAACATGAGTTCTAGCATTGAGCATACTCCATGGTATACTGACATTATATATTATCTGAAACATATGAAATGTCCTAAAGGATATGATGACAACAAGAAAAGGACACTTAAATTACAGGCTTCAAAGTATGTATTTATCGATGGAGATCTTTATTGGAAGAATAGGGATGGTATTCTGCTACTATGCCTAGATGAACATTAGTCAAAACATGTCATGAAAGAGTTACATGAAGGAGTATGTGGAGGGCACTTCTCAGCAAAAACTATAGCTCACAAAATCCTGAGGGCTGGATATTATTGGCCTAGAGTTTTCAATGATTCATATTATTATACAAGAAAATGTGAGGCATGCTAGAAATTTTCAGGAAAATTAAAATATCAGGGAGCATTACCCTTGAAACCTATGTGGGTGGAAGCTCCATTCTACCAATAGGGAATTGACTTCATAGGAGAGATTGCAGAAAATTCAAGTGGAGGACACAGATGGATTTTAGTGGCAATGGATTACTTCACAAAATGGGTGGAAGCAATCCCAACTAAACAACCAACAAGAAAAGTGGTGATCAATTTTTTAATGGAAAACATTATGTTTAGATTTGGCACACCAATGAGGTTGATTATAGATAATGGAATGTGCTTTAGGTCTGATGAGTTCAAAAAAATTTGTAATATATATGGCATCACTGTGTCTTATGCTGCCCCTTATCACCCACAAGCAAATGGGCAGGCAGAATCTAGTAATAAAAATCTTTTGAAAATTATAAAAAGAATGTTGGGGGGAAACAAAAAGATATGGGATTTAAAATTGAGAATGGCTGTGTGGGATGATAGGATTACTGTGAAGAGAGCAATTGGAAGATCTCCTTTTAAATTGGTGTATGGAACACAAGTAAGGATGCCACTAGAAAATCTTCTACCAATTTAAAAATTTGTTCTTCAAGAGGATTTAAATATTCCTGAATCAATGGAGGAAAGAATAGAACATCTTGCAGAACTTGATGAGACAAGGAGAATGGCTTAGAAGTAGAACATCAAATTGCAATCACAAGTAAAATACCTTTTTGACAAAAAGACCAAGGATAGAAAATTTGAGATAGATGACTTGGTATTGATGTGGAATGCTAGATGCCAAGAGAAAGGAAAGCATGGAAAGTTTGAAGCCTTGTGGTTGGGTCCTTTTCTTGTCATTGCCAAAGGAGGAGATTACTCCTACTATCTGCAAAATATGTCTGGAGAAGAGCAGGAACTGCCAGTGCATGGATAGTTTCTGAAACCTTTATTTTCATGAGAGCATCAAAATCATGCACAAAGAGAAATAAGTGTTGCCAATGCATGGACAACTCTTAAATAATTCTCAAAGTACTCTTATTCCATGCACAGTAGTTTAGGGTAATCAAGAGAGATTAGGATCTGCCGGTACATGGATAGTCCTATGAATCTCTCAACAATAACAAAAATCTTTTCCATGTACAGTAATATAGGATCATCCCCATTCTACATTATTATCATTTCCAATTCCCATTCTCATTTCATCCATATATATATATATATATATATATATATATATTCCTAAAATTCTGTAAAGCTGTCATCCCCAATAAATAGACTACATGGTCTACTCCCCCAAGAGATCTAAATTCTTGCTATACCCGCAAGGGGTATACATCCCAGACAAAGCCACTATTGGGACAGGAAAATTTCAAAATTTTCCTATACTCCTATCCACCCCATGTCCAACCAAATCCAAAAATCATACGCCCTAAATCATAACAATAGCTGATAAATTCCATAAACATAACATGATTTTTACCACAAATATTTGTCTCACCTCTTAAATCGTAGTGTAAAAAGGGGACTCAGTTCTTTGATTTCTGCAAGACCTCAATTTTTTTTATAACGATCCATGTTCCATTTGAGGCGAGCTAGATGTGTATCGGTATGAGGATAATGGTCAGAGTGAAAGTTTCAGAAACCTCCAATGAACGAAGTAACACCGATGACCCCTCGTCGGAAGGAGAGTCTCCATTCACGCTGAATGTGAGGGTTATCGAGATGAGAAAATGTTATCAGAGGATACTCTAGACACTCCCTCGACAGCATATATCATACTGACAAGAGAATTCGATAAGACTCCTGCCGAACAACCCATGGAACGGGTGGAACTAGTGACTCATCAGGAAGAAATGTACATCAGGACAAGAGATTAAAGTGTCTCTGATCTTATGATGTCTCAGCGACCATAAGGCATTTTTATCCTAAGTCACACCAATGTATATGGAGGATATGACTCATTGGCAAAAGGTAACAGATCTGAGTAGAGTTTACAAGTCCTGTCAAATCTATAGTTACAACGATGAAGTATTTCGATTACATGTGATGATGATCATTTTGATGAAGGATAGAAAGAAAGGCATCGGGGAAACAACCAGGATTAGATAATTCGAACCAAGTCATCCTGATATTATATGTTGATCTGATGAAGATAGTGACCACACTCATCAATAAGACTCTTTCCGATAGGTTATAAAGAAAAGCGCTATCGGTATTAATTTCTTGAGTCTTATTAATTTCACTAACCTGCCCTATAAAAAGAAGCCGATAAACATGTCGGCAAGACTCATACTGATATTTATATTAGAGATATTTGAAATATTGGAATACGATGTTTTTCTCACAATGATAATGTAAGTCAAACTGACAACAGCTCCTGTGCTCGTTTCCATATCGAATAAACCTTGAAATGTCTTGTCGATACAGACATATATATGTTTTCATAAAAGGTGATATCGAGGACACAAAATGAAGGGTCACAATGATTGAGACATCTGCAAATGTCTGTGCCATAAGAAGCTATTAGATCGCCCCAACATTACAAAAGTCCAACTGATGAAGGATGTTATGATGATGTAACATCTCACAATGATTATGAAAATCAATACACTGGAAGTATTAATTATAGGCCGAGAAAAAATCCCCTGAAGAGTCATTCGAAATCATTGCAATTGGGTTCAAAAGAATTGTCTGAGAGGAGCTCATAAGCGAGAACCTGAAGGACAGAACAAAGGAGTTCGATCATCATCTCAGACAACAGGTACATACATAAGAACCTCTGTGTGGTGGATTACAATTTGAATTTGTTGTTTAGAATTATAATGGAAACTCCAGTAAAGGGCAAGGGTAGAAAATAGCAAGGTGAAACTAGTAAGCCTAAAAAATAGAAAATTGACAAAAGCCCTGATGAGAAAATGAAAGAGAGAAAATTAAATTAGGATTTGAGACCAATTGCCTAGGTCTACCCCTAAAGCCCGAAGGTCTGCACAACTCAGGGTAGAGGTAGAGAAATTAGAAGACAAATGCAAATACCTTGGAAATGTATGGACACCAATCAGAGGCTATGAGTTGTTCAAATTCCATTATGATAGAAGATTTAGGAATGTCCCAATTTCTAATCCATGGCATTTGAATTTGGGCAAATTGGTCGTCCCTGATGTGTTTGTGAATGTGGAACTCCTAAAACTCTTGGCTAAACATTACAATCCCAGCCTCAAAGCCATATGCAATCCACAAGGAGAGCCTATTATACACTTGTCCAAAAATGCCATTTGTGAAGTATTTGATTTGGATGATTTGTGTACTCTTCCCATAGTATATGAAGATTTAGACAAAGAATACTGGAGGATGGACACCATGTACAATGGATGGAGATTGCTTCTCCACAGGTCTAGGGCAGAGGGAAAAATAGTGCCTTTTGATGATAATTATGGACCTCCATTCCATGTGTCCTTGTTTGAACCGTATATGCAATACACCTATATTCCATTGGCCAAGTCCTAGGGTCAAAGGTTCCTGATTTTATGACAATTCCATTAATGGTGATAGCCACAAATATCCAGTGTCATAATGCTAGGCAGTTTGACTATGTTGCTTATGTTTTCAGAAAGATTGATTCCAATTTAATTGCAATTAAGAACAACGCCCCAACAGTCTCCTTTGAGCACTATTTGCTCCTCATGCACATGGCATTGTACTATGGCCAGGAAATGGGGATATGGCCAAATGAACTCAGAATTGCTCAAGTAGAAAAGAGGGGACAAAAGTCACCTGTGTAAATGTGGAAAAGGGTATGGGACAGTAGGTTTGCCCACTCTAGTTACATTCATTTTGAAGAATATTGTGTAAAAGTGTTGTATAGATATTTTAATCATCCTTGTGAATATTCACTATCAGATGAAATAAAAAGGTTTCTCAGACCAAAATATTTTGGTGGTCCTACAACTGTCACCCACAACTGGGGAGATTGGTATTGCTTTGAGCATTCAACCATGGTCAGAATTTATGGTTTTGAATATACCTCATTTATATTGCCCAAGATAGTTCCTAATAGGATTGCCTACTTAGAGATAGTCAAGCAAATGAACTGCTCTAATGTGATGAACGTGAGTGCCTATGACAAACAATCCTTCATGCCAAGTACTCTATGCTTCAGGGATTTTACTGTGGTGTCTAAAGAAGGTTATGGTCTCATCAGGGACAAATTGATGCATTACAACATGAGGTGTGCAGAGGCAAGAAAAGGATTTGATCCTGAGGGTTTCATTGATTTTGCTAGGAGAAAACAAAATCTCAGTGGATATACACATATTCCATATCCACATGATGATATTATTAGGAACATGGAAGAAGCTGAAGTTGAACTGGTAATTGAGAAGTATAATAGAGAACTAGATGAGAAGAGAAAATAGCTTGTAGAGATAGAGTTGTTGTCTTCTGGTGATGAGGAATCTGCAGGAAAAGAAGAGCTACATGAACAGGCAACTAGAATATCTAAAAGAAAAATGGAATGTTATCAATCTCCTAATAGAAAAAAAGATGAAGAGGGGCCTGGTGATGAGGATCCTAAATAGTTAGCATATGATTCTTTCATTGCAGATGATCAATTTATTCATTCTCAAGAATTTAAATCATTTTTGTATAAATGCAAGGGAAAAGAACTCAGGGAATCAGTTGAAGATGTCATGGCTGATAATGAAAAACAATTGATTGATATGTTAAAAACAACAGTAGATAATGAGTTGAAAGCTATGACTCCTAAAAAAGGTAGACAGTTGCTCAGAGAAGCAGGTGTCATGATATTTCCTAGACTTGACATAAATTATGCTTTGGTGTTTGATAGTTTCATGCACAATACTGATGACAAGTACAAGCTCACTCCTGAGGGTGTAACAAAGGTATACATGGGTACCAAGTATAACATTGATGAAAACTCACTCATGATATGGGCCTTATACCCTCCTCATAAGAAGACAGCCATTATAGATACTGAAAAAACTTTTGGGCATGTTATGACTTTGAAAGCAGGGGAAACTGATCCTTTGATTACTGCAGATATTGGTATAAATGTTGCAAAATTAATAAAGCACAAGCTCAAATGTTGATCAAGGAACGAGATGCATATAAGCTAAGTTGTGAAAGATTGACAAAAGAAAATGATTTCCTAAAAGATATTGTCAAGAATGCCTTCAGAGGATCAGTTAAAAGGTTAACCCAAGGAGAGAGTTCACAAAGTGCCCAGTCACCATCTGTTGATCAAATAGCCCAGGTTCAAATTGACACACTTGCAGTAGTACTACAGAATAGGCATATCAATATGTTACACTGGATGAATAAATTTTGGGATGTCTATTCTGAGAACCATAAGGTAATCCAAGAACATGAAAGGTTAAACAACGGGCTTCAAGAAAAATTCCATGAGATACAGAGTAAGGATGCTCCTAACACTATAGGTACCTCCAGTGCAAAAGACTTGATCAAGCAACATCAAAAATATCATGACTAGCTTAAAAATGATGCCAGGGAACGCGTTGAGGCTTCAAAGGCAGGTATACCCATGTTGTTCAGAAATGACAAGGAGTTGAAGAGCAAAGATGAATGGAGTAAAGAATGCCAGGTGATATTACATGAAGCTTTAGAGGCTCTCAAGGATAAAGACTCGGCATCTGGGGAGGCCTACAAGCATCTGGAAAAGATGGTGACAATGGATGTGATTACCAGAAATGCTATTGAATTTGCTAATACACATCGAAGCTAAGAGTACTTGGATCATGTTTCTCAGATATACTTGTGGCTTAGTAGGGCTTAGGGTTGTTATCTTTGTTGTTGTTATGTTAATCCTTTTTAATTTTCAAAAAGACATTTTGAAGAGTTATGTCTCTTCATAAATATTTCTATATAAGTTGGACATATGATGATCAATTGAAATCAACAGTAGGGAGATAATAGAAGAAGTTTATGATATTTTAAAAGGACCATGTTGCAAGTATTAAAACAAAGAAGTTAATAGAAGATCTCTGATTCTGTGGTTTTATATTGGCATCAATTATTTATTGAAATTATTCAGTTATTTGGTTGTCTCCAGTTCAGTATTTCCTTATTATTCAAATTGATATATCAAGCATATATTTAATATGTCAATGCACATTTGTTGTGTTTGTGTGATTTGATTAATTGGTTTCCTTAAAGGGAATTAAAATCCTTCTGATCAGTCACAGTAATCTAGAAGTGTTGATTTGGATCACTAAGAAGAACCATATGATTAGGATTGTCATTTTGTCTCCAAGTTGATATTATCTGGTGTTCTTGTATAATTCATTCAATTGGTTCCTTCAAGAAAGGATTAAAATCCTTCTAGTGAATAACAAGAAACTTGATTATGTCAATTGGATATTAAGAAGTGTCTATCAATCATTTCACTGCACGTTTATACCAGTTATAATCTAAAGTATTGTGCCAAACAGTTAGAGTTATTACCCAATATAGGCCACTAGTCTTAGGTTTAAATTTGACTCTGTTTACCCAACAAGGCACCAGTCTTATCTCGATTCATCATTTAGTTTTATCCAAAACCCATCCATTAGTTGAGCATAGTCATAAAAATTTACCTTGATATTGCTTATACAATTTATACCAATCATTTCTCAGATATTAGAAATAGAATTAATTAGCAAGATTTCATCTATTCCACACCATTTGCCACTGTGTGTAGATCCATTAACTTAGTCAAAGCACCTACACTCATCAAATTTGCTTCAACTTCCAAGGTGCACCCGCCTAGGTATAGTAGTGCCTAAAGTGCAGGGAGTCATCAACCTTATAAGTTAACTCTGTCAAGTTAGTTCAAAAACATTGCCAATCTAATCATAGAGTCTGGCATCCTCTTAGGATTTGCAACCTGCATTTTTAAGACCTAACACAGTGCAAGGATTATTATGTGGTTACTACTATTATAGGATTTTGACATTACCATTGTTGACAACCTAGGGAAATTTAACCTGGTTGCTGACTTTTTGTCTAGACTGCACACAGGAGGATAAGATGCACCTGTGGAGGATGGTTTCCAGATGAGCATTTATTTGTTGTGTCAAAAAGAACCCCTTGGTTTGCTGATATAGCCAATCTCCTAGCTACAGGATTGTTCCCTCCACAATTTACTTCAAAACAAAGGAAGAAAGTGGTGAAAGAAAGCTTATCTTTTAAATAGTTGAATGGTCTATTGTTCAAATGTGGTCCTAAATTTGTGTTGCACAGATGCTTAAGGGCTGATGAAACTTTTGATGTCATGAGGGCATGCCATGATGAACCAGCGGGAGGACATTATTCTGCACAATGGACCATCCATCTGACAGTTTTTTGTGATCTTCAGAAACAAAGGCAAGAAAGCTAAACCAAGGGCCTGCCATAATCAATCTTGTTCAGATCTTGCTTCTAAGGTGAGAATCCAATCCAAATGAAAGCCAAATATCCAACTCCAATTGGAATATTGCGGTTGAGCATTTATGGTTCCAAAAGGAAGTTCAAAGCACAAATTTCCATCAAAGATATTTGCTTAACCACTTCTTGGATATATTTTTCTGCATTTATGTCAAGACAATTAGATTTTCTTCTGATATTCTTTTGTAAAACATCTCTGACAGGCCCATGGGCGCATTCATTGCAGTAGGTAATGGTGCTTCATTGTAAATGATATATAAGGCATGAAGTGTAATGTATTCAAGTTGGTCATTGATTGTAAAAAATCACATCTCTTTTCAATTGTAACTGTGCCTCTTTGAGAATAAGCAATAAGATTTTTACCTTTTCATGAATTCTGCTTGCTCTATGTAATCTTTTTGTTTGAGTTTCCATTTGTGAATCTTTCTTTCCTTCTAGATCTCAATTAGTTTCTTTTACCTCTACAACTCATTTATGATTTGTGTATGCTTGTCTATTTTTTATTGTTATTCTGTGCATACATGGTTGACTTGAGGGCCGAACATTCAAACTTGGTGTATCACCCCCTTTCCACTTTAAGTTTATCCTCTTTCCCCTTTTCCTCAATGGTGCATAGATTAGGTTTTGTCTTAGGAATGGCTAAATCTCCCATTCAACAAAGGAACCAACCTCTCTCTGGAGATTTGATTTCCCTATAGGGTCCCACACCTAGAAATTATCTCAATGTTTCATTAGATTGTTGGAACCCTAAAAGCCTCTAACACAGGGTGCAAATCCATGTGAGAATAATTTCTGGCACTCTCGGTGGGACAATGAACAAAGAATCAAGCTGAGAATCTGGTGTTCCTCTTAGTACTCTGCACTTTGGTAGACTCTTCATGCACCTGGCAACTCTACGAGCTTCTAGTTCTAATCAATATCATCTTTTATGCCTATGTAAACAAGGGCATCTTCAAGAGGTAACTTTCAATTTATTAAATTATCTGCTACTTCTTCCAAGAGAAGGTCTAGGTTAACTAGGTCTCCTGTGAGAAGGAATAGCACCCATGTTTTACCTCATCCAAGAGCTCAATCTACACCCCCTCCTGTTAGGTCTCAACACACAAGTAGAGGCTTGCATATTCCTATTTTAAATTTATATATCCCCATTATGGCAAGGAATTTGCCTTTTGTGACCTTTAATGGAGGTAGTCCTTTAGATTTGGCTGCATACAATGATATACCAGCTACAACCCTAAAGAGTGTTTCACCCTTTATGGGTGATGGTTCTATAACCCTTTCTAAGCACATCAAAGACATATCCAGTGTGTGCTCGGTCCATCATATCTAGCATGAGGACGTTGTTGTCAGGCTTTTGGTTTCATCTTTTAAAGGGAGAGCTCTTCAATGGTTTAGGATCTTGACCCTTGCTTCAATACATGACTAGGATGAGCTAGGACAGCCCCTCTACAAGCAGTTTGGAGAAAGGGCAGATAATGTTTCATTACTTGAGCAACTAACAACTATCAAAAGAGCCCCAAGTGAGATGTTGGTAGACTTTAATTTTAGATTCCAGAGGACATGGGAGAGAATTCCAGCTACCCTCATGCCATCTCCACAAGGTGCTTTCTTGTACTTGTTAAGAGCTTTGAATTTTGATATTGCAGTAATGATGCAATCCATGGGTGTTGAAACCCTGCCCACTGGTTATGAGACAGCTCTAAAAGCTGAAAATTGTCTAATATAGGTTGGGAAAATTGTCCCCAGACCCCCTGTACCTCTTTTTTCCAAAGCTTCCTTCATCATCCCAGTAGCCCATTATTGATCCCATCCCAAAACCTAAAGTTTCAACTTCCTCTCCTTCTCAAGAAGAGAGTGATCTTAAAACCCTAGTGACCAACATGGCCAGTAATATTAGCACTATAGCTATTTAAACTAACCCTAAACCCCATCAAAATTGCAATCAAGGGTAGTCATCTAACCAAAATTGGAACCAAGGGTACAATTCCAACAGAAACCAAAACTAGAATTAGGGTTACCAACAAAACAGATATCAAAACTCAAACCCTACTCAACCCTTGCAAACATTTTGACCTATCCAACAGATCCTGGCTGTGAATCCAGTTAGGACTTTAGTCCCTACTCAAAATAATCTCACCCAAGAGTCAGATTGGTGCTACCCCTACAACCAACCTCACAATCAATCCACTTGTGCTTTTGGAGCACAAGACAGAGCTTTAATGGTGCAGAATTTTCATACCCAGCAGACATCATTGGCAGAGGTAGAAAATAGAAACCCTGAGGTATCAAATGAGGCTACCTATGATGCCAATATGATGTTATGGATTGCAGAGGACTTTTGTGTTGTCAATCAGCCCGTGGATAGTGTGATCATACCTGTAAGTAGTATTGCAGACAATATTAGGTCCAAAAAGAGGCAATTGGTGGCTAGCCCCATGCCTATTGTGTTACATAAAGAGATTGTTTCAAAGACAAAGGTGGCCAGTGCCACAATTCCAATTCAGAGCAGCAAATTTGCTACAATAAAAGAAATTCCATCAGGCCCAAAAGTGCCTGAACAAGCTGCAGATCAATCAAAGAAAGGAACATGGATTCCCTCAATATATAAGGTAGCTACTATTCCACTAAACATTGTGGAACAGATGAAGAAAACAAATATCTATGTCTCAATGTGGGAAGTAATGTCAATCCCTTCTCAAAGGATCTTTTGCAAGAGGCCTTAAGGCATTTCCCATCAGATGAATCAATAGCAACTGACTTATCAACAAAATAGAAAGAAAAGATTCCTGTCAGTCTGGTGCAAGCAAGGGAAGAACAAGTAGGTGCAACTAAGAAATCATCTCCTTTCTACTTGTCTTTGATCATTGGCAAATTTTTAGTGCACAACTGTATGATTGACTCAGGGGCTAGTGTTTCAGTCATGCCCAAGAAGATAGCCGATGCATTAGGCATCAAATATACCTCTGTTTCATCAGGAGTATTACAATTGGATGGCACCTCTATAAACACTATAGGGGTAATCAAGGGACTGGACTTGACTCTACATGCATGTCCAAACTTGACTTTCAGTCAAGATATTTTAGTCATTGACCTTCCTCCTTTCTTTGTCATTTGCCTATCAAGAGACTTCACAGCTAAGGTAGGTGGATATCTCTCTTCTGACTGGTCTCACATGTTGAGGACTAGATATGTCACAAGGTTCACCATCAAGGCTGAACCAATTTTAAATTACCATGTGGAGAACTATGACCACAGCCTGGTGAACCCACATGTTATGATTCAGGGTGAGGAAATGTATGACTCAGAGTGTATTGAGGTAGAATCTTCACCTCTTCCTACCCCTAATCTCTTTCTTGATGAGTGGGCAAGGGATCACTATAATTTTGATCCTTATGACACCACTGAGGCAACTAACTTGGGAAACTACATGATCCATGAAGGGGATTCTTCAGTCCCTTTTGTACTTAAGCCAGATGATGACTCCAATGGCCCATGGAAATTATTCTTTGATGGTGCAAAGAGTAGAAATGGAGCTGGTGCAGGGGTTTTACTAGTCTCTCCAACTGGTAAGAAATTGCATTTTGCTCATAGATTACATTTTCTTCCACCAACAATGAAGCAGAGTATGAGGCATTGGTTCATGGTTTGCTAATTACTAAAAAGAAAAATATCAAGCATTTGGAGATTTTTGGGGACACCGAGCTAGTGGTCCACCAAGTCAGAGAAAGATGTGCAATGAAAAACCAACTTCTAAGAGCTTATAGACATAGAGTTTGGGGCATGTTTGAGATTTTTTATGCTCTCAACCTATAGGTAATCCCAAGAAAATTAAATTCAGAGGTTGGTCAGTTGGCAACAGTGGGGGCCCAATTTTCTCCACCTACAGATTTGTTTTAGGGCCCTGATCAGCATGTGAAAATAGTTGTCAGGCCCTCTATTCTTGACAATGATATACATTGGCAAATATTTGACAGCAATGAACATATTGCAAGCTTCATCCAGAATGAAGTTGAGTTCTCATCAATGGCACAACCCAAGTTGCAAGAGGGATACGGCAACCAAATCATTCAATTGAAAACCAATAAGTTGCCCAAGGGTTTAGTCACTCTTGAGGCCATTTTTAGACTTGATGATGAGTTCATGGGTGAAAGAAAGAATATGACATTCCAAAAGGGAGATTATCAAAAGGTTACTGTCACCCAAGACAAGGAGTTATTGTTGGGAAAGGTATGTGGTGATGCTAAGCAACAAGATTTTATATGCCTTTCTTAGAAATATAATGACATTCTAGCATGGACGTATGAGGATCTTAAAGGTTTCAATCCAGACGTGGCCTAGCATGCCATCGATCTAGATCCAAATTGCAAGCCTATCTATCAGAAGCAGCGGCCCATAAACCCTAAAATTGAACTGTTCATGAGAAAAGAGATGGCAAAGCTCATACAAGAAAGGATCATCTTCCCCATTAAATATTCTACTTGGGTCACCAATCTAGTACCTGTGAGGAAGAAAAATGGTGAAATAAGGTTGTGCGTGGATTTTAGGGATCTAAATCGCACCTCTTTAAAGGATCATTACCCTCTGTCGTCCTTGGATCAAATTTTGCAAATTATTGCAAGGGTAGAGAGGTTATCACTGCTTGATGGCTTTTCTAGCTACAACCAGATCTTTGTCAAAGAAGAAGATAGATTTAAGACAGCATTCACAACCAAATGGGGAACCATGGCATATGCAAAAATGTCATTTGGTTTGTCTAATGTTGGTGCCACATTTCAAAGGGCAATGGATATTGCCTTCAAAGGATTTATAAACAAGTTCATCCTGATTTATCTGGATGACATTATAGTCTTCTCCAAGAAGGGAGAAAATCATATAGAGCATCTGGAGAAAGTCTTCTAAAGATGCAAAGAATTTGGGGTATCTCTAAACCCTAAAAAATGTATTTTTTTTGTTTCTCAGGGAAAGTTGCTAGGCCATATAGTATCTAAAGATGGGATCTCCATAGATCCTGAAAGGACATTAGGTCAGCTTTCTCTTGTCCTACCTTCTCACAAAAAAAACTTTACTATCTTTTCTGGGGTAAATCAATTTTGTTAGGAAGTTCATTCCTAACTATGCTGGCTTGGTGAAGCCTCTAACCCTTATGCTTAAGAAAGATGCAATCTTTAGATGGACTAAGGAAGGGAAAGATGGCTTTGAAAAGATCAAAGAAGAGATTGCCTAGGCACCTACTCTCATGAACCCAAATTATGAGAAAGACTTTGTCCTTTATGCACATGGAGGAGAGAACAACATTGTTGCAGTTCTGATGTAGTAGAATGAACAAGGAATGGAACAACCTCTGGCCTTCTTCAGTCAGATCTTGAATGATTATGAGGTTAGATATAGCCCCATAGAAAAATAGGTATTTTCCATTGTTAGAGCTTTAAAAAAATTAGATATATGCTGGCAAATAATCATATTAAAGTTATAGTTTCTCATCCTAGTGTGGGAGATTATATAATGGGGATTGAGATTAGTGAAAAGAGAGTAAGCTAGGTCACCAAGATCTTGGAATATGATGTGACTATCAAAGCCACTAAGCTAATTAGCGGTAGAGGATTGTGTGAACAGTTAGCTCAAGCTTCTGTAGATAAGGTGAGCTCATCTTACCATTTGAATGAGGAAGAACCTACAACTAAGTTTTCAGTTGTGAGTTCTTGGACAATAGATATGGTCAAATTCCTATCCACCGGTGAGTATCCTTATGGATTGGACAGAACTAAAAGAAGACACTTCAAGTTGTAGTCTATCCCTTATGCATTGGTATATGGTGTTCTCTTCAAGAGAAACCTAGATGGAGTCTTACTGAGATACATAGAAGAGGATTAGATTAATAGGCTTCTCAGTGAGTTTCGTGTTGGCCCAGTTGGTGGCCATTTCTCTACTAGAGCTACAATAATGAAAATAATGAGGACAGGTTATTTTTGGCCCACATTATTCAATGATCCCCATGTATGGGTAAGAAAGTGCAAAGAGTGTGCCCTCTTTGTAGGAAAGAAAAGATTGGTATCACTCCCACTCCATCCTATTCAAGTAGATCAACCCTTCTCACAGTGAGGATTGGATTTCATTGGCATGATAAACCCCACTTCCAGTGTTGGTCACAAGTGGGTTTTGACTGCAACAGACTACTTCACCAAGTGGGTTGAAGCAGCCCCACTCAAAGAGGCTACTAAATCAGCAATCATGGATTTCTTGGAAGAAATCATAATAAGGTTTGGAACTCCTCAGACCATTATTTATGATAATTCAAAAGCATTCACTGGTTTTAGAATTGTTGAATGGGCTCTTAAATACAATGTGTTCTTGAAGACTTCATCCAACTATTACCCCCAAGGTAATGGGCTGGTTGAATCTACAAACAAGAACCTAATCAGAATTTTGAAAAGGACTATGGAAACAAACCAGAGGAAATGGCACAACAAAATCATATTAGCTCTTTGGGCTGATAGGATCACATATAAGAGAGCCATTGGAAACTGTCATTTTTTTCTTGTGTATGGAAGAGAGGCTAGATTGCCTATATCTTTGGAGCTTCCTTCATTGGAATTGGCTTAACAATTAGAACTGGAAGGAGAAGATGCTAGGTCTATGAGAATAGTTGAATTGACTGCACTGGAAGAACATAGACAGTCAACCATGGCTACATTAGAAGAGCATCAAAGGCAGACCAAAAGGTATTTTGACAAAAGGGCCAAGATTCAGGCCTTCAAGGAGGGTGATCATGTTCTGAAGTGGGATGCTGATTGAGCCAAACCTGGAGGCCCACACTAAGTTTGATGCGCTTTGGAGTGGGCCATAAATCATCATCAGCTGCAAGCAAGCCAATGCTTTCATTCTTTCAAGGCTGGATGGTGAAGTTCTACCGATCTCAATTAATGGGATCCATCTCAAACCTTACCATTAAGGTTAGTCTAAGATTCTTTACATATTGTTTTACTTTATTTCTGCTTTAGGTTTACTTTCCTTAAGTGCTCTTGCATAGGCTACATTGTCATTAGGAGAATGCAGGCCTTGTTTCCTTTTGTGATGTTGTTTTGAGGTCAGTTTCAGCTGTTCTAGAATGTTTCAGACCTTTGACTCTATGCCCAATGAATTCTTAAGGCCACTAGTTTCCATTTGTTTAGCAGGCAAACACCCTTGAGAAGTTGCCAAAATGTTGTCATATTTTGCTTCCTATCCAAATAGTCCAAAACCATAAAATCTCTAAGTGTTTTCCCCTTTAGAGATGCAAGGAAAAACATCCAAAATTGACTAAGTCCCAAAACCTTGAGTTTTCCTTGTGTTTTCTAGCTTTTCAGAGTTTTAGAGTTCGGGGCTCTACCCTTCATCTTTCCATCTTACACTGCTCTAAACTCTGCTCCTTTCCCTTCAAAAATAAATCTAAGTATTGTAACCTTTTCAGAGTTTTGGACTTCATACTTTCCTTCTTTCCCCTTCTCTCTTGGAAGGCAAAAGGTAAAAGGCCCAAAGCTTGAATTCTACTGAGTGATAATTTTCTAAGGTATTCTGTCATTCCATGGAGAATATTTTAATAGAACAAAAGGTGATGGTGGAACCACAGAATGTTGCCACATGGACAAAAGGAAAGCAAAAGGCAAAATGATTGGGGCTTGAGCTCCAACTCTTTCTTTGAGAAATAATGCTAAGTGTTTCGGGCTTCAGGGATCGAACCTTGTTCCTTCTTCCTTCTTATTGAAGGTGAAAGGTGGAAGACCTGATCTTCAAACTCCACCAACACTTTCAAAAGATCAGCTAAGTCTTTGAATTTTGGGGCTCAGACTTTCCTGTTTCCTCCTCTGCGAAGGCGAAAGATGGAAGGCCCGAGGCCCGAAGTCCATCGATAATGTAATTGTCCTTTGTAAAGTAGAGTTCGGGGAGTGGAATTTCCTCCTCTCTTCTTCTCTTTTGTAAGGCTAAACACCAAAGGCCGAAGGCCCAAACTCTGACAGTTTTTGCGATCTTCATAAACAAAGGCAAGAAAGCTAAACCAAAGGCCTGCCATGATCAATCTTGTTCAGATCTTGCTTCCAAGGTGGGAATCCAATCTAAATGAAAGCCAAATATCCAACTCCAGCTGGAATATTACGGTTGAGCATTTATGGTTCCAAAAGGTGGTTCAAAGCATAGATTTCCATCAAATATATTTGCTCAACCACTTCTTGGAGATATTTTTCTGCATTTATGTCAAGACAATCAGATTTACTTATGATATTCTTTTGTAAAATATCTCTGACAGGCCCATGGGCGCATTCATTGCAGTAGGTAATGGCACTTCATTGTAAATGATATATAAGGCATGAAGTGTAATGTATTCAGGTTGGTCATTGATTGTAAAAAATCACATCTCTTTTCAATTGCAACCTTGCCTCTTTGAGAATAAGCAATAAGATTTTTACCTTTTCACAAATTATGCTTTCTCTATGTAATCTTTCTATTTGAGTTTCCATTTGTGAATCTTTCTTTCCTTCTAGATCTCAATTAGTTTCTTTTACCTCTGCAACTCATTTATGATTTGTGTATGCTTCTGTTGTTTATTGTTATTTTGTGCATACATGATTGACTTGAGGGTCAAACATTCAAACATAGTGTATCACCCCCTTTCCACTTCTAGTTTATCCTCTTTCCCCTTTTCCTCAATGGTGCATAGATTAGGTCTGGTCTTAGGAATGGTTGAATCTCCCATTCAACAAAGGAACCAGTCTCTCTAGAGATTTGATTTCACTATAGGGTCCCACACCTAGAAATCATCTCAATGTTTCACTGGATTGTTGGAGCCCTAAAAGCCTTTAACATAGGGTGCAAATCCATGTGACAATAGGTATGTAAGACAATGTGATCAATGTCAGAGGATGGGACAACACACATTCACAAATGAGATGACACTGCACCCTCAGGTGGTTTTAGAACCATTTGAACAGTGGGGTTTGGATTTTGTTGGACACATTTCTCCAGCATCAGCAGGAAAAGAATATATTTTAGTGTGCACTGATTATATGACAAAATGGGCAGAAGTTCAAGCCTTGCAAGTTGCTAGGGAAGACAAAGTTGTTGATTTCTTATACAACTAGATCTTCTTGAGGTTCAGAACCTGAAGAACTATAATCTTAGACTGAGGACCTCAATTCACTTCTCAAGTGATCCAAGCATTCACAGAGCTCTATCAGATCAAACACTAGAAATCATCACCTTATCATCCTCAAGCTAATGGATAGGTGGAAGTTACGAGCAGAGAATTAAAAAACATATTAACAAGCATAGTAGCAATGAATAGGAAAGATTGGACAAATAGACTACATGAAGTGGTATGGGCTTACAACACAACATGAAAATCAATAACAAAATTGTCTCCTTATGAACTTGTTTATGGGAAGAAACCTATCCTATCAATATAATTTCAGCTCCAAACACTAAGAACATCACTTGATATTGGGTTACCATTGTCCATTGCACAATAGAACTAGATCCTACAACTTAATTAGTTGGATGAGATTAGGATGGAGGCCATTCAGCAAATAGAGATAATTCAACATCAGAGAAAATAATGGCATGATCACCATATCAAGAGGAGGACGTTTCAGCATGGAGATTGGGTTATCTTGTATGACTCCAGGTACAAGGAATTCAAGGGAAAGATGAAAACTCATTGGATGGGGCCTTATGAAGTCAAGGAAGACTATGAAAATGGAATAGTCCAGTTGGCACCCACTGATGGGGGAGAAAACACATTTCTAGTGAATAGTCATAGGATTCGCTTATACCAGCGACCATCCACTAAGGAAGAATTTGTCAAGAATCCATACTACATAGCATAGGTCACACTCTCTTGCATGGTTGATGGGAAAAAAAAGGGTTGAAAACTAGTAAATGGTGGCCCTTCTCAAAAAAATAAAAAAAATAATAAAAGAACTGAAAACTAGCAATGGCGGTTCTTTTCATTCTTCCAAGCACACCTCCAACACTTTCAACAATACCTCCAAACCCTTCTAGGAGCACCTCTGGTGCTTCTCAACATCTCCAAACCTTTCTAGGAGCACCTATGATACTAACAAAACACCATCTATGGAGCTTGCCTTCGGTGCTCATCTCTGCACTAATTGTAAGGCCATGTCAACATCTCTCATAGGCGTGGCATTGACATACCACACCCAAAAGAGACATATGTCCACCAATTAAGGATTCCTTTCTTGTCACTTATGTTGACACATGTTCCATGGTGATGTCATCAGCAAGTGAGGAAGCAGACGTTGCAGCAGTCATCAATGCCATATCACACATTACAATAATGATGGATGATCAAATCACATCTCGCTGATGATATGACACACATTTCTAACCTAAAGCCAAATAATTACAGCGGTGACCACATGTAGCACTTGTCTTTAACTTATTAAATAAGGCATTTACTATATTTCTTTGGTACGATCAATAATCAACCGTTGTCTTTCCCCCTTTAACCAAACATGCTTCAACACCCGTCATCCACGTGCCACCATTATTGTCCCTCCGAAGTGACATAACCACCTCGAGTGGAGGCAATTTGCCTTAATTTTCCCTTATGACCATCAGTACTACAAATAAATCCATAGTTGAGGCTCAAAATAGCAAACAAAAGAGAAAAAACCATAAGTTGTTCAAATGATATTATGCATTGAGGCTTGCAGTGCGACGAAGAGAAAGAGACTCGGGGTTGAGACACAATGAGAAAGAGAGGGATCATTAGGATAGTGTTGGGAAGCCAACTATGGGAGTAAAGAAGAAATCTGAACCTGTAATAGTGGAAGAACTAGTAAAAGACCAAGCAGTTGCAGACATTCTTCGGAATGCAAGGTGGTTACCATTTCTAGAAGAAATTGAAGGGTACATAGAGGATGTGATTGAAGAATTTGTCTTGCACCTCAAAGAGGGCCGGAGTAAAGTCTGAGGTGTCACCATCCCCATCTCCACATCTATCATCAGTGAGATTTTAAGTAACTCCATTTAATAAGACTTGGTCATGAGTGCCATTTTTCCAAAGACTATGACAAGAAACAAAAGCAAGACAATCTAATGATTGAAATAACAAAGAAGAAAGCAAAGGATTCTGGATAGAGAGAAAACAAATATCTTGAAGGTATTCAAGGGATGGTTGGCCTAAAGAAACAATAAATCAAAGAAAATTCCATTTATGATTATGGATGATGATATAACATTTTCATTTAATGCAGTATGAATGAATAACTATGCAATCATTACCAGTGTGTCACAAAATGTCAAAGCAAAGGACCTGGAGAAGCCTGAAGAGGAGGAGATCCTAGCATCACTAGTTGAAAGGGAAGCAACCATCCTCATCACATGGTAGTGAGCATTGTGCAGATCCTAACCCTCAGATAGAAAGAGGAAACCCATTCCAACCTAAGAGAGGAGACAACCAATCCCAAATCCATTCCTTAGGAAAGTAAATGGTAAAGTTTGAGCTTGTATGTGACTGATAAAGATCATAGGTAAAAGATAATCAAATTTAAGGATGAACTAGACACAACCATGTGGATAAAGGCTATTAGGGAAGAAAATTAGATTGTTGGTTCTTGAAAAGAAGTTACTCTAGCCTAGGATACAAAAAAAGAACCATTGCAAAGATGAAGGTCAAAGGCAAGATGCATCCTCAACAAATGAGAAAGGAAAGCCCTCCCACAGGGGATAAAAGTTGAGCAAATATAGTTCAAAAAGTAAAGCAAAACCAAAAATAAAACATTAAATTATTATATGTAGTAGACAATCTCCTCAGTCAAGAAGCCCAACTTCACCTCCTGAAGAGGTTGAAATAGAACGACTAGAGCAAGACGAGCCAATGAGAAGGCAATGAAAAGAAATCAAAGAGTTCTCTACAACAAGACACGGATGTGGAAGAGGACAATGTATATGGAAGTTCCCTAACATTTCTCTTCAAGTGATTTTCCAGACATAGCCTAGTCTGAAATGTATTGGTTGAAATATTTAATTCCATTGTAATTCAGTTCTATGGTTTGTATGACCATAAAGACACTCTAATGCACTCACACTCCAAATGATGAAGAATTGCAAGAACAAGAAAGCACATTGTTATAGGTATAGTATGATACTACGAAGTAGTGAGAAGAAGGAAAAGGCCTTGAGGATGGTTTGGAGAGTTCGAGGCTTATTCTTCCCTTCATGTTCTAAAGAAATAGTAAAAAACTCAATAAGTGACTTGTTTTGCTTAAGCAAAATGTGTCACTTGTAACCTAAGTTGTTGATTCTAGTTGGATCATAATTAAGATTCATAGATTCAATTCAATGGCATCTTTGATTGCACATAAACAAGGAACCACTCAAGCTTTTTTACTAGCTATTATCCTTTTTACATGTGTTTTGTGACAAAATTAATAAATTTTCTTGGATTTGCCTACAAAAATTCTCAAACTAAAATTTCTTAGAGCATTAGACCATTTAACAAATTAACTCAAATTCTAGTGAAATATATACTTCTCTTTTAGTAGTTTGTACATGTCATAATTTTATCTCTAACCCAAAGTGTAGTTTAGTTTCTATGACAATTAACTTGTTGAACACAATGAGGTGCTGAGAGGGGGGTGAATCAACACATAGTAAAACTTAACCATATATCAACAAATTAAACTGAATAACATATAGAATAGAAAGGAAATCATCCAACACAAGAATCAACACATGACACTAGTATGTTTACGTGGAAAACCCTAAAATAGGGAAAAACCACGGTGAGTGTTAGCTCACAATATAATATGCTCACTACAAAATTGTTACAACTTTGTCTTAGGGCTTCAACCCAAGGAAGCTACTACTCCCTATTTTACAAATTTGGTTTAGGAATACAACCCAAGGAATCTTATACTCCCTAAATACTCAGCTCATTGCTATTGGATTTACAATGATGATATAGATACAAGGACTGCTATGGAGAACACATCTCTTATATGTTGATGGTGCAGTCTATTTTTTCTTGCTCAATACATATCTTCAAACTAATTTTACATAATTCATGTCTTATCCTCTCTCTATTATCTTCACATTTGCCTTGTTACTTTACAAATGAAAAATATCTTCTATAAATATCCTCTGCAACACATTAGAACACTAACTAGGTCGGCATCATGATCAACATTAGATGAAACGTGTAGCATAACACTAGTCGGCCTCAACACATACAAAATGATGAGAAAACTTGTTGAGGACCTTAGGGATTTATGAAAAGGATCAAGGCACATCTTTTCATACCTTCCAGACTTGAGAAAACTAATTAGGAACCTCTGCATATTCTGATACTTAATCAGTCGACCCAAACTACTCAAGACAACCAACTGTTCATCTTTCTACTACCGGGGAGAAGCCAAAAACTTAATGCAAACCAAGGATTCATTCATGCATTGGCTCAATAACATCCATACACCTTACTGAAGAAATATCATATCAAACTATGCATCTGCAAGATAAGAAACATGACTCTTTGTAGAAAATAGAGTCTTCCGGACCACATGTGATGCTTCACATCTTAAGACATGATGTTGCGGTGAAGTACAAGGCCTAAAACCTTTTGGGAATGAACTTAGACATCAATATATGTTGCTTATCAGATCCGCACACTTTTATCTGATGTTTTAGAAGTTCAAAAAGTGACTTGGATAACTAGGGTTCCAAAATAGGCAATATTGCCTCTGTCACTTAAGTATTGTCTTTACAGACCACTAGAGCACTTGAAACTCCATCATAACATGTCTCATACATATATTAGTCATTCTTCAAAACCACATGACAAACAGATCTCTTTCGAAGGAATGTGGAGCATTCTATTATCTCCTCATTATTGCTCTGCTCTGACTAAGTGGTGGCCGATACACAGCCTCTTGTAACTTTTCATACTGAAGATGTGAGGAGCTGAAGTCTTGGATATATCATGTTAACACATACCAGAAGATATCTTTAGAACCACAAGACCAAATCTTTCTTTACGGAGAAGTGTGGACCAATTCAAGTTGACTCTGCCTTAGGATGTGCACTGTGAGTGCCTTAGTCAATTTTCTACTTCTTACCCTTGAGTGCGGTACTCCCAAGTGATGAGATATGTATGTGTGTATGTAGGAACCATGTAAGGATATGAGTGTTCACCTCCACATCATGCTCAAGCCCAAAACTAATCCATACTTAGACTATTTTCTCTTCTCCTGGACTAGTTTGCCTCTTCCTTTGTACAAGTTTGTCTATACATTTCCATCTATTGTGTTGACATCAATGTATACTATGTTGACATCAATGACAACACATATTTCCAACATAACCCTCCATTCATTTTGCAGAGCAAGGGTAGGAAACACTCGCCTATTTCAGTATCAGCTTGGTTAAGCACTTTAGGCATTTTGAATATCTATTTTTGCAATGTAAGGCAGGGACTTCAGTTGCACCGCAGCCCTTATGTTGAGCAAGGGTAGGCAACACTCACCTATTTCAGTATCAGCTTGGTTAAGCACTTTAATCATTTTGAATATCTATTTTTGTAATGTAAGGCAGGGACTTCAGTTGCACTGCAGCCCTTATTTTTAATATTAAAAAAAGTTTAAAGTTTTAAACAAGTTTGATTCTAATAAAGTTATCCTTATAAGAAGAGATTGAATCCATATAGTATGGTTGTGCCCTGCTTACATAGGTCGTGACCTGTTAAAGGGCCGCAACCTCATATGCAAACCAAAATAAAATTTTAGTATATGAATTATTTTATAATTTTATTTTTAACATATAATATCATATATTTAAGATTTATTCTGCAATTTAATTTTGTTTATTATATATAAAGAAAACCCTCTATCATTAAAATAATTCCTTCAATTTTGTATATATATATAAAAAAAATGTCCAAATGTGTGATTATTTAAAATTGTTTATACATATATAATTTGAATTTTTTTGGGAAAACTAATTTTGATTAAAATTCATGAGTATATTTAAATTTGTTTATCAAATTTGTTAGTGTAGGTTTTTATTTTTCTAGTTGGTTATTTTTTCCCTATTTCCTAGGTTTTTTCTACACTTTTATTAAGCTTGCTAAGGTTAATAAAGTGAGTTTAATTAGGTGAGTGGCTTATTTGAGGTGTCACCATCCTACGAGGGAGTTACATTTACTATGTTTAGACCATTTGGTGGTCTCTCCCTATTGGTCATTTTTGCCACCTCCACCCCTCTCCCTGGTCTATATAAACTCGATACCTAGCTTGGATTTTGCATCTTGAATAGCTATATCCTACCAATCTTTTGTAGCTTCTTCTTTGAGCTCGTAATGAAATTCTATCATCTGAGGATATTTTCATATCTCTCAAAATCGTTGGTTTGCTTTTGTTTATTCATTTATAGCTTTTTAACTTAGAATCTCTCTTAAAAAGTTATTGGTTTATACATCTATTTTAGATTTCTAACATGGTATTAGATATTTTGTTTTGAGAGTTTTTAGTTCATAGATTCCTAATTGAGAGATTGAGTTCTTTGTGAGAACTTGTAAATCTCGTTGCTCTTCTCTTGCAATGATCTAGAGAATCAGAAAGGATTTTTCAAGACCCATTAACCTCTTCTTTTTGCATATGTATTTTGTGAGATCTAGGTGATTGTATCTATTTTGGTTATACAAGTAGTGTTTTTACTGTCCCAATGCTTCCAGGAGGCTTGAGAAAGTCAATATTGGCTTTCATTTCATCTGATTTGGAGATCATTTGACATAGTTACAAACAGGGGTTTGAATCTCAGATGTGGCGATCAACTTTCATGCAAAACATTTCTGGCCAAAGAGGACCCTTTCATTGAGTCCAGAAGGCTAAACAGACAAATTTTGATATATAGTTTGCCTAGTTTCGGTGTTGGGAGAATTCAAGGCATAAACAAAATTGTCAAGAGAGTCGTACGACCCCCCAACACGCCTTTCAAGGCAAATTTCTTGTAAAATTCTAAAATAAAAATAAATTTAAAGTGATTTCTTAGAGCTTTAGTAGTAACTAAAGTGCTTTGTGTTTGGATGGGCTTCGGCCTTGTTCACAGGGCTTAGCCCTTTGTAAACCCTTGCGAGTACTTGGGCCCTAATCCCTAAGGCAAGTGGTGGCCTAGAGCCTTATGCCTATACATGGGCGTAGACCCATTAGGGTTCAGGTGTGGCTTCGTCCCCTGACCCTTTTTTATGTTTGGCCTTTTGTATCTCTAACTCTGCGCCTACCCTCCAAATTTTGGCCTTTGTGCCATTTTTAACACATTATGCCATATTTGGTAATGGACTAAACTCATTTTGAGATCCACCAAATTTGGTTAAGGTTCTAAATTATCTAGAGGGGTCTTCACTTGGCAGTACCACTAAATCAAGTGGCAGTTCCACCAATTTTGGTGAATGAAAAATTTTGCAAACTCAAGACCCCTCTCCGTTGGAGTTTCCAGATTTGAAGACAAGCTTTAGAGGCTCCGTTCTGGGTCATATTGGATCCATTTTCTGATTTTTTTTTAATTTGGGCTAATTTTTCATGTTGTATGCACTGGTGTAGATATTTTTTGATTTTGGTACATGGATTTTCCAAAAATTGTAGATTCTCATAGGTGTCACTGCACAGTTCTCATTTTTAAAACTTCAAAGACTCATAACTTTCACTTATGACCTTAGATCGAGGTGATTCTTTTTTTAAAGTGCATGATTTTTCAAGTATTTTGTAGTGGTGAAATTTGTTTCACTTGGTTTTATTCTAGGATTGTACTTTCAGCATATACTCATTTGTTAAGAACTTTGTAAAGCATTGAGATCAAATCCACTTGGCGTGTCTTGCTAGAGGTAATTATAAATGCACTAAATATAAAGTGCCAAATTATATTTTATTGGGGGATTATTTGATTGAGTAAAAAAAGCAAGGTGCCTTATGTGCTCTCTTTGAATCTTGCATTCTCATTTCCGCACAACAACCACAACAATAATCTATTTTTCTGCATTAAAATGGATCAAGTAACAATATCAATACTCACACCTATAACTACTATGAGTGGAAGTCCAAAATGATTATCTATCTTAAGAAGCAAGGGTTGCATCAAGTAACTATGGGTCTTGAAACTAAACCAACATTAATTGCTAAAAAACCAAAACGGTTTAACAAATGTGATGAAACATTTGGTACTCTGTGCATGTCTATATCTCCTGAACTTATTTTTCATGTTGAATCTACATCAACTCCAATGAAGTCTGGACAATCTTGGAAGGGCTCTTTGGTAAACAAGATGAATTAAGGGGTCACCAATTGGAGAATGGGTTCATAGGGTTAAAACCATGTAATTTTGATACAATTCAAGATTTTTTCACAAAGTTATAATCCATTATATTGCAGTTGAAGTAGTGTGGGATTGAGAAGAAGGACAATCAATTGATCTTAAGCATTATTTCCAAACTTGGTCCTAACTATTCAGTTTTTGTTTCTACATTTTATGCTACCAAAAGTGTCTTAGGAACTACATATAAAATGCCTTCTCTTGATGATTTTACAAATGAAATCACAAAGGAGCAAGATAAACTGGTTCAAATGGGCACAATTAAGCCCTCTAAATCTCATGCCTTGGCTGCAGATCAGGCACTAAAGATGGAAAAGGGTCTGGTAAGCAGAATAAGAAACAACAAAACCAAAGATAAAAGAAGCAAGATCAGAAACTAGTTGTCTCTAATGCAGTTACTCGGGCCTCTTCTTCCAAAGGCGACAAGCCTAAGAAGGAGAAGGCAAAGTGTGCCTATTGTAACAAACTTGGTCATGATGAACATAAGTGTTTAAAGAAACAGATTGATCATATAATACCCCTAGCTTTTACACCTAGACATTAATGAACAACACAAGATCAACCAATTTTTCATGATGCAAGTGTAACACCCACATATCATAACTGCACATTAAGCACAAAAAATAACCCAAGTGCCACACAAAGGTACTAGAGAGAAGGTGGAACAAGACACGTGCTTCTCCAAAAGATGAGAAGAACCCACATCGACAAATGGCCCACAAGCAAAATGTTGACCCCATTTCGACACTACAAAATTTTAACTTTTCATGTTGAAATGACAAGTGTCATCATGCATCAAATGCCTTTGTTAAGTCACCTTTTGGTCACAAATAAATAACGTCACTTGTTTCCTGCCCCAGTCATTGTGATCATCCATTATCAAGATGTCATGTTTGACCTGGTTGATGTCCATTTCTTGCATTAAATCTAGCACAGGAGCATCATTTTGGAGGAGGATCGCTCATTACTTCAGTCAAATTCTTAGGAACAGTTACCCAGTTTGTGGCAATTTACGAAAATAATTAAATTTGAAAATCTATAAAGGCTGGGAAGAAACCCTTTTACGAGGTGTTTACAACTCCATTTCACCAAATGTGGCAAGTTTTTAGATCCATGGGTCCAAGCAAGAAGTTGGGTCCAAATATAGGCAAAAAAAATCCTGGCAGGAACAGGATCCTATTTCAAAAGCATAGGATCCCATTTAGGCTTGGGGTCTCGATCGTAAACGAGACCCCATTTAGGAACAGGGACCCGTTATAGTTCAAGATCCTGGCCTAAATAGGACGCCATTTCTAAACGGGGTCCCATTTCTTAAAAGTATTTATTTTTTTAAAAATGACCTGCGAGGTCATTTTCTTCCAATAGTGACAGAGGGAGAGCGACAAACCAGCGATAAAGTAGAACAGGATCCTGATTTTCGACCACCTACCACTGCCATTTTCCACCTGGCACCTCCTCCCGCTAAACACTCAGTTCCTCAAGACCTCCAAGTAGGTTTTCTGCATTTTTTATGTATTTTTTCTGGTTTTAGGGTTTAGGGTAAATGAAATTGTTTTCACTATTTTTTTTATGTAAATTTACCTAGTTTTTTATGTAGTTTGATGGTTTATTGATAGAATTTAGGGTTTGATGCAAATTTAGGGTTTAATGTACGAATTTAGCATTTTGGGTTTAATGTAAATTGAAAAATATTATATTTAAATAACCACATGTATGATAACAATATAGATTAGTGAACGTAGAGTTTCAAATTTCAACTGAAATCAATGATCAATAACCACACCAAGTATCTACCTCAAAAACTTTACATCCTAAAACCTAGAAAATTGAAACCCTACCAAGAATTTAATAATGACCCCCTTGACAAGGAAAGGTCCCATGTTGGCATTTTAGATTTACAATTTTGTCCTTCGACAAGTGAATTAGTTTACATTGAAATGGACTAAAAAACACTAGTCTTACAAAGATCCATTTAGACTAATCTCTCTCTCTCTCTAAATATATACTAATCTATTGAAGTTAATTATCTCAACAAAAAAAACTTATGCATTAGATTAGTGATTGCATTAAGGTCAATTATGTATGTATATATTAGATTAGAACATGTGTTAAGGCTTGGTTAAAGGCCAAAATAATCATCTAATTGAACGAATCAAGTCACCGGTTCAATTATGTACATAATTAGGCTTAATTGAGACCTATGAACCAAATTACATCAATTTAGTGCATATTGGGGATGGATCAACCCTAATTTAATGCTTGATTAAAAAATATTACATAAATTATTCAATAAGGTGTGTAGTTTGGGATAACTGAATGTTGAGAATTGATTACATCAAATTAGTGTATGTTCACCCTTGATTAGTCCCAATTATCCATCTAGTTAAACTCACCCAATTGATTTAATAAAGTTAGTTAGTTTTCAAAACTTACTCTAAAATATAAAAGTATATATTTTATATTAATTTGGTATATACCAGATATAAAACATTTGAATTTACGAGGATAAATATCTTAAATATATCTATCTAAAAGATGCTAAGAGATATCAACTTTTAATGTAATTTAAATCCTCTTTTGTCTTTTACTTTCTCATTTCAAATTTAAATAGATAGGAAATTTTTCAAAACTCTCTCTCTCTCTCCAAGTCCCTCCTCTCTCTCAAAATCTAACCTTACCTCTCTCTCTATCTACTCCCACACTCTCTATCTCTCTACCTACCTCTCCCTCCCTCCCTCCTTCCCTCTCTACCCTTGGAGTTGTATTTAAAAGGGTAACCTTAATTCATTCTTATACACCTTTAGATTTAACCTTTTGAATTTATAAGGGGATCTCGTAGGTAAATCATCGAAGCATTAAATTAGAGAATTTATATTAAACTAGACATTGTTTAGATTCTATCATCATCTAGGGCATCCCCTACATGTTTACTTGTTAACTTGAAAGGTTAAAGACATGAACATTAATGAAGATTTTTAAAGATTAGATCCACATGTCTAGATCTCAAATATGTACACTCATGTAGGTGATATATGCAGGTGCATGATTGATCTCACAATTATAAAATTGATTTGTAATGACAAACAACATGACTTTGTAAATTTTGAAGCATTCATCCAAGCATTGAAAGTTTCTTAGATATATTGACAAATCATTTTCAAAACTCTAATATGTTTGCATTGAATTTCCAACTAAGTAGGTTCTTATAAATATTTATTTCATTTATTTAATTTCATCTATTTTGTTAATTTATTTTATAAGGGTGTACACATTCAAGTTTATTATTGTTTAATTATTTTATAGTATATTTAAATGTACATGTATACACATATGTGAATAATCTACATGCATGTATGCATGTGTGCACACGTGTACATATATGTAAATTTTAAATCTAAACTTGATTTAAATTAAATTAAAGTAGTTCACTCAAATTTATTTATTTATGATAAATATTAAATATTTATGATAAATATTTCTAATAGATGTACATACATTATATTGAATCAGTGATAATATTCAAGTTTATTAAATGTTTATTTAGAGATTTATTTGTAAGTTTTCAAGATGGATATTTACTTACATATGTGCATGTGAACTTTAACATTTTGATTTATGTTTGAGTATTTATTTATTTATTTTTCTTCTAATTGTAAATGCAGGTGACCTCCACATTGTACATTCTAATGAACAAATACCTCCACATGATGATTATCTAAATTTAGATGATATTTTGCAAATGAACCAACCTCCACCACAAAACCCTCCACCCCCTCCACCTCAAAACCCCCCACCCCCACCACCAAACAAGGCTCGCTTGCGAGAAAACATAAATGAAAATATAAACATAATTCAAGAAAAATTACATTAATCCAAAATGAGCCTAACATGCCCCACCATTTAGCACACAAACTATTGTTGATTCTATTAGGTCTATTGATGCGGAACTAGATAGATTCCTCCTTTGGAGGGAGGAGAGGAGGCAATTTTATGCATATGGACTCTCATATAGAGAGATCCTAGATCTTCATATTACTAAACAAACCATAGTCCCATATTTTATTGACCCTGCCACAAATCAACCTATACCACCAAACAAAAAAAGAATTTCAATTAGGTGGTGTAGGCAACCTCATATTGCAACACATTTTTGGGAGCTATGGTGGATGGTCTTTGATCATTGACCTCATGCTAATTGGGAGGTGCCATTGTATTTTTTGAGGAAATTATGGCCAGAGTTTGAAATGAGTTTAAAACCTAATTTTTTTGACATTAGACCATTCCAAGGTGTTGGTGGTGGCATGCCACAACATAGGGAAGGGGCACGCGTCAATCCAAATCTCCCTATTCCTATTCCACTCATCATTTCTCCTACTTCACCTGGTAGTCCTACACCCATTCAGTACTAGACAGTGGTTTCGACATTAGGAGCATTGAATGCGCTCTCAGGAAATCTTATTGACCAAGCTACCCGCATGGTAGTTGAAGTCAGTGGTAGAGAGCATGGAGGGGATGGTGCAGCTAATCCTGACACCTCACACATGTCGATGCCACATTTGTGTCAAAATTATAATCAACCATGTGATGGTCCTACTCCTACATCCACTTCCGCAGCTACATCAAAGGTCGAATCATTCTTGGATTTACTGTATTCTAATGATAATCCTACATAGGTACATGTCACATTCTAATTTGTTTCGAGTGAATAATGTACATATCAAAATTTATATTTAATACATTTGAATTAAATATTGTGAATTGTTTGGTGTAGATGATTGGCTCCAGGACCTCATCTCAATTTGCATCGATAGCTATACAAGTCAGCACACCTTACAAGGTAAACAAATAAATTGAGCCTAAAACCATATGTATCTACTTCTAATAAAGTTTCTTCAAAACTTAGATATATATTTTAATTTACTTGTATAATTTAATTCAACTAGATGTAAAACATTTTTTCTACAGCAGGGATGTCATGCGACTTCCATGTCCGATTGACCATAAGGTGTGGTGAGTGCTCCTCCATCATTAGTTGCTATGCCCAAGCCATCCCTGGTGTGTATTTTCAAAAATTGTACTAAATTTGTACTTTGAATTCACTAGATGTATATTGTCTTAAAATTTGAAAATAATTTTTGAATTTATATATTTATATGTCCATATATATGCAGGATCATAGCACTATTAGGATAGCTACTGGTCCTACTACTGGTCAGGGATAATTTCTTGAGTCATTCACAACATTTCAGGTCCTAAGTTAGTAAATTTTCTATGCAATTTATAGGTATTTTGTATGGTTACATGTTTTGGTAAATATTTTAACCTAATTTGTGCTTTATTTGAATATCTAGGAATTAACAATTGAGACTTTTGGTCTAGAATCGATAGCTATACCACCTAGGCAACAAAATGTGGGAGCAGATGAACATGATCATATGGTAATTTGTGCACATGTTAGTATAGATTCAAATATTTAATTTTTTGATTTTATAACCTAATTTGTACTTTATTTGAATATCTAGGAATTAGCAACTGACACTTTTGGTCCAGAATTGACAGCTATACCACTTGGGCAATAGAATGTGGGAGCAGATGAGCATGATCATATGGTAATTTAAATATTTCATTTCATGATTTTATAAACTCAATCAAATTTAAATCATATATACACATGTAATTTTTTAAAAAAATATCTAATTTCAAGTTTCTTTCTCTTGCACAATGTGAGGCAAGTCAATCTATTTCACGTGGAACAAAGAGGCTTCTTGATTATAGTGATGATAGGACAAAGACTATTTATTTCATGGACTGTGATGCATAATTTTTTTATATGCCACCTGACTATGACTATGTTGAATAGTATTTCATGGACTTAGAGATATTTCAGTATTTCATGGACTATGATCTGTATTTATTTATATGATGACTAGATGACTAGATGTTTCAGTACATTTCATGGACTATCTATATTTTAGTATTTCATGGACTAGATCTACATATATATTGACTATGATTGTACATTCCAGTATGTTCTAGTATGTTTAAATGCTTTATTGAACTTATCTTAGTAGGTTTCAATCTATATAATTATTATTTGTAGGAATTCTTAAATTTACATTGCATAATTAAATATTATATGTTGAAAAGGAACAAACATGGAATGAGACCATATTTTTATTAGAATGTTCAGTAAACTAATACAACTAGAGTTAGTGACTATGAGGATGTATGTCTAAGATATATATATATGTATATGGTACCATTTAAGTTTATTAAATAAAATTGCATATCATATAATTTATTTAATCAATTGTACTGTGTTACTATGAAGTAGAAATACATACAAGAATTCATTTAAGTTCATTAAATAACTTTACATATTGAATAATTTATTCAAGAATAAAGTTAGAAAATTAGATCTTGATTGATTTTAGTTATCATTTATTAACTTAGATCATTAGTAAATATTTTTAAATAATCTAATTTAGATTTCCATGGTATTTAATTTGAAATCAATACGTTAAGTAATTATGGAATAGATTGGTGTATTATAAAACTCTAAATTATATACTTTATAACTTGGAGGATATTAGTTCAATGAAATTATAATTTAGACATTGATTAACTTCATTACTTTATATTATACGCTTGCAAGTCAAATTTAGAAGTTGTAAGTGGATTAATTCATTTAATAGTTCAATTACAACTATATATTCTTCTATTGTTCAGATAGTTAAGACCTATCTATCACAGATCATATTTGATAAACAAAGAGACAATGTTGATGGATTACCTTAATGGATTGGGTTTATTATATGGGTAGATGATTTGGTTATGGAAATGGTTAGGCAATGAGGAATGCCATTTTTTGGGCCAACCTAATGATAAATTTCAAAATGACAAGTTAGGACTAAATGATTATATGCAAACTCAACATAGTTAATCATGTAGTAAAAATTTGATCTAAATCATATGTAATTCGACAACCTTAGTAACCTTTGAAAATGTAAATCTATAGGCTAAGTTAAAGATACTAAACTTGACACTCAAACTATTGCTATAAATTTAATATAATGATTAAATGAAGTATGCCACATTAAAATGAAAGCACATTTTAATAAGTCATGCATGTATGGCTTAGTACTAGCGAGACTCAATTGTCCATAACTTTTTTTTATCAATGCAAAGCAGCTAAGGGGCTATACCCTTGTATTATAATAAAATTATGAACATTACATAGGAGTAGGGGATCATTAACAGTCACCCTGAGCATATCCATCCCCAACAAAAAGTACTAACAGGAAACCAAGAACAAAATGGTGCCACAGCACCCTAACCCTTGTTGAAACATATCACCAGCATATATACAAAACATTGTGACAATGTCAAACCCTGGTAAAAACTCCGACCACCCAACCAGACCAGACCAGACCTAACACCTAACAATAATAGCACTTCAATGCAGGACACTCGAGCTTAGCGGGCATGGATTCTCAACCTCCCCCTGTTGGCAGAGCCTTCTACATCCGCCAACCCTTCTTCCATAATAAAATCCTACAACCAGCCTACGTCGTCCTCTAGAATCAGATCCAGAATTTATTTGAGGAATTTTATTCCTTGCACTATTGCCATTTGAAACCTTGGAAGAGAAGCTAGGTCGCTTGAGAAAACCAAAGGGAACCTCTCTGGTGGCTTGCCTTACCGGCACAAAACATAGTAATCTCCTAGCAAAGGAATCCCCCTCCCCACCTCATAGTTTGCCAACACATCCTCCAAGCCACCTAGGAACTTCCCCCATATTAATTTCTTGCAGAGTTGCCTTGCCATGTCCTTCAACTCACCTGCCTCCAATATTGATGCCAAAAGCATGGCAGCTATCTGTATTTACCCTATACATGTGAAAGGAGCGCAAGAATCCCTCCCCCAACACCATCTACAAAGCATGGAGGATTAGGTCGTACCTCAATTTAAAGATCAACCCCAACCTCTTCTCCGTCACCTCCCCCAAGAAAGCCAGTTGTCTGCTTGAGCTTTCCAAGAATATCAAAGTGTCCATGCCAACTGCCTTAAGCCAACCACGTCGAACCTGCTGGGATGGAAAATGCACTGTTATCCTACAAACACAGATATTTAAGACCGTCTGCTAGCTCTCTTCCTGACATCGCACACTTCTCATCATGAGTGTGAGTGCTCTCGACTCCCCTCTCCCACACTCTGTCATCATCTCTTGATATGGCATTGTCACTTCAAGAGGTTCCTGCCAGTAAGGCCTTTTTAGCCAAGTCATCCGCCAACCCATTGTCTTCGCAGTATATGTGGGTAACCTTGAAGGTGTCTAACTCTGAAATAATTTGAATGATGGGGGTTAGCCATCTCCTAAGCTTCCAATTAGGAGTCCACCCTGTCCTAATAGCATTGATCATTATTAGAGAATCCCCTTCTAGATGGATTTTCCTCAAATTTTTGCTCTTAGCACATTGAAGCCCTATCAAGGCAGCCCTGAATTTAGCTTCGTTATTTGTGCCAATCCCCAGATAGATGGATTTTCCCATTAATATTCTTCCTTCATGGTCCCTAATCACACATCTAGCCCCGCTTTCACCCAAATTTCCCTTTGCAGCTCCATCAAACTTGATCTTCGCCCATCCCTCACTTCTTCTCTCGATACCCCTGTGGGGTAACCCCGGAACCCCATTAACAGGGGTCAATTGTCCGTAACTTACTTTAATAGAAAATTATTATTTTAAGGGTTAGGGAACTTAATCTCACTTAAGTTGTCTAACAATTATGTATTCACGATAACTTAAATTATGAGATGAATTCTTGAATTAATGAAGTAACACATCATATGATAATTACAATGTGTTTTCACTTCAACATGAGATATTCCCAAATAATTAATCTAACTTTAACAAATAAATATTTTTTTTTTCTTATTTTTGGAGCACTTTACAATTATATGTGTTTAAAAATAATTATTATTGATTTGTCAAAATGTGTCCAAAGATACTATTAACCTATTAATGATTATGCCATTCACTTCCAAACTTTACCTCGTAAAATAAAGTATCAATTAGGTAATGTGAGCTACAAACTACATTTCTTGAAGGACTCCTTCCTACTATAAAATATAGTGTGTGCTTGAGTAGTTTTCCTTCTTTCATGGACATGTGTACTCATATAAAGAATCTTGAATTAAAAAATTGATTTCATCTAATGAACTTAAGTATGGTTTGTCCACATCTTACTACCATTCCAAATTCCAAAGTTCTAATACTTTTTGAAGGTAATGATTAAATAAAGAGACAAAGGATAATGTGCATCGTGTGGATAATACTTCCAACATGCCTTCTTTCAAGCATCATACTTTTAGGAAGTTTATTAAGTTATGAGAGCCCTTGGACACTATGCTTCAAAGTTTCTTTAAATTTGATTAGTCTTCCACCTATTTGTCCATCAGATCCAAGTAGAGGGCTACCCAATAACTACAATGAGATTGCATTTGTAATTTTATAGACTTAATGAACATCATACTTAGGTTTCAAAGGCAGTAAAACATAATGTGCAAGATTTGATTAACAATAACATGATTCATAGTGAGGTTGTTAATGGTGGGGGCAATTATTTGATTTCTCCCCTAACAAAAAATATATTTTTTAATACTAATCCTTTTCCTAGTCATTCTAATAACATCAATGCATGGAGCCAGTTTCCTGTTGCAAATTCAAGGACAATGTTGTGGTCTAGCATTATTGTAAGGAAGGTGGAATCAGCCCTTTTCTGGAACGCCTTAATGGATTTGATGAAAATTTGTCTGAGCAATTTGCCCGGTCCTGGAAAAATCGTAGAGTTACTGTTGGGAGAATTGGGTTCAAGATTTCTGAGAAAGTAATTGCTATGGCGACTGGTCTGCCTACTAAGGGGACTAAGCTGCAAAGGAAGGTGAAATTGGTGGACCATTCTAACCAAAAGTTGTTCTTGGGGGAAGGAGAAGAACTTGTTCCCTACTAGGGAGGGTTTGAACGGGCCGAGCTGCTAGAGCCGTGGGATGAAATGTGCTTCCTCCTCATGAAATACTTCACTTTGGAGGGTCAATTTACCAAGTTTTATAATTACCACCTCCCTTTGCTTAATCATTTTAGGTGTAATGCTCATATCAGTTTCCATTTCTATTTAGTGTTGTCTCTTGAACATTCAGTCTTTAGGGCTAAAGCAAAGACGAATAAGAAACCTTCCAAGAAACCCATTCCTTTGCACCAAGGTCTTATCCTCTATTTATACAATTTTCATCTTGCTTTGGAGCCACCTAAGCCTATCCAGACCCATAGTGGTGAGGTTTCTGCTAACCCTGATGATATGTCATCTCTGAAGAGCCTTGCCCTTCCCCTGCTTCTCATAAAATGAAAGGGGTTTCTTTTTCTTTGTCCACTACGGAGACCACCATGGTAACAGTTACTCATACTCTGGCTTCTAGAGGGAGCATGAAAAGTAAGAAGAGGAAAATCAGGGAGATGGAGGAGGATATAGTGGGGGACGTTGTGGGGACCCCTAAAAATCTGAGCAATGACCCTATGGGACCTAGCAGTAAAAATAAATCTAATCTATCTACAAAAGAAAAGGAGGCTTTCTCTTCTGGGGTTAGGAGATCAGGCAGGATTACTGGTAAGCCTACGTCAAAAGCTAAACTGATTGAATATTTTGAAAGTGCTTCTAATACCTCCACTCAGGGGGATGATCAACTAAATGCTAAAGACCTCGAGGTTCAAGAAATCTCTCAAGATGTTGAGGGCAAGAATGAAAGTAAACATGTTGATGATTTGGGAGGTGTTGTCGGTGATCCTGAGGACAATGCTGACGAAGGGGAGAGGATGATTATGGAGGAGACTGGTGACGAGGCTGAGGAAGGTGATGACCACAGGCATGATATCCCTGTCCTGAGGGGTCATGTGGAGAAGCTGGAACAAAAGGTTTCTTCTATGGGAGAGCTCATAAGCAGCATGCTCTGTCGTATAGCGTTGCTTAATCTTTCTATTTGTAGGATCTTGGGACTAATGCTGATGAGGAAAAGGAGGAGAATTTCAAAAAGTTGGATGAATTTATTGAATTTCTAGCTAAAAGATGGGATAATGTTTCTCCTTAGTTCTGTTTCTTGTTATGTTGTCTAGTTTCTGCTACTTTCTATCAGCTGTCTATAGGTCGTTCATGCTGTCTATGTTGTTTATGTTGTTTATGCAGGTTATACTATAGTAGTTTTGAGGCTCTTTTGTTCTTAAGCCTCTGGGATCTCTTTTTGTTTTATCGTAAGGGTTCGGCCCCTGGTTTTTGTCGACTTATATAATCAAAAACATCAATTCATCTCATGAAAAATATTCTCTTGCTACTAATCATACAGATATTGAATAGAGAAACTATGAAGGAACAAATGGATACCTTTTCTTATAAAAGAGATAAATTTGTAAAAGAAAAAACAACTTAATCAAAACTAGTGGTTGTTGATCCATCAATAAATTGCTTGGCTCACAAATTGTCCACTAAAAAACAAATATTCTTGAATAAAACTAATATTGAATAATTTTACGTATTGAATAATTTATGGAATAAAGTTAGAAAATTAGATCTTAGAAATTGCTTACATTCAATTGATGCCTACCATAGGAAAAATTATATACTATTTTGTCACGAGTTGAATGCACAAGTAGTGGTCACTAATGTCATCTAGTTGTGGGAGACCTGAAACAAAAATGATTAAATATATCTAGGAGATGACTTAAGGTGATGTAAGAAGATGGACTAAGGGGAGATACATGACCCCTAAATCTAAGTCATGTGAGAAAATTAGCTATAATTAGGAGATGACTTAAGGAGATGTAAGCGGATGGCTTAAGGGGAGATACATGAGCCCTAACTTAAAGTATGTGTCATGTGAGAAAATTAGTTCTATAATTAGGAGATTGCTTAAGGGGAGCTAAGACGATGGCTTAAGGGGACATAAGAGGATGACTTAAGGGGATGTAAGAGGATGGCTTAAGGGGAGATACATGAGTCCTGACACAAAGTATGTGTTATGTGAGAAAATTAGTTCTATAATTAGGAGATGGCTTAAGAGTAGGTAAGAGGATGGATTAAGGAGAGCTAAGAGAATGACTTAATGGGATGTAAGAGGATGGCTTAAGGGAGATACATGAGCCCTGACTCAAAGTATGTGTCATGTGAGAAAATTAGTTCTATAATTAGGAGATGGCTTAAGGGGAGCTAAGAGGATGACTCAAGGGGACGTAAGAGGATGGCTTAAGGGGAGATAAAAGGATGACTTAAGGGGATGTAAGAAGATGGCTTAAGGGGAGATAAATGGGCCCTAACACAAAGTATGTGTCATGTGAGAAAATTAGTTCTATAATTAGGAGATGTCTTAAGAGTAGGTAAGAGGATGGGTTAAGGGGAGCTAAGAGGATGACTTAAGGGGACGTAAGAGGATGGATTAATGGGAGCTAAGAGGATGACTTAATGGAATGTAAGAGGATGGCTTAAGGGGAGATACATGAGCCCTGACTCAAAGTATGTGTCATGTGAGAATGATAGTAAATTAATTAACTATATATTAACTAACAATTAAATATATACAACTATATATATACCTATAAAGTACGCAATCCAAAACTATAATCACAAAAGTAAATAATCATCTCATTCACATTAACTTAAATGGAAAGATAAATCTTCTATGCATTAAGCAATAATGTCATAATACATCTTACAAAAGCACGTGCTATATCCAGGTGTTAGCACAATAAAATAATATACAATATTACATCTCTGGTTCTCATGCCATATAGTCATCTTAGTACAATAATCAAGTATAATATACAAGTAATGAATAATAAGTAAAGTCACTGTCATTGGTCACCACTAACCCACATGGTCTTCCGCAAAGCTGAGAGATGAGAACATGGCTCAGGCGCTTTTCCGCCCAACCACGAAGCATTACACTTCCTTGAAATTCTTCCTAACATGAAGAATACCCGACCCTGCACGAAGCTCCTAGCAACCTAGAAATAATAGGTAGGAGGGACAACCTGGTGCAACCTGATGTCTAAATGCATATCTTTCTACTAGAATGTGTAATATCTCACAACAGGATGTGGCAGAGAAACATATTAATATAATTTTGCTAGACACATACATTCATCTATTTTAATGAAGACATGACTTTGGCCAAGCATTTATAAGTAATGGTCAAATCCTGAAAAGAGGATCAACCTTCTTTGTTATTCCACATTTGGCACCCTATCCTGAAAGGTAAGCCCAACACACACATAGTAAAATAAACTAATTCTATTGCAAAAACAATCCATGGTAACACATGCATTTACCTAATAATAGTTACTAATTACTTTCTTGCAAAAACAACGTGAATACACTTTTCAAGCAAGCACAAGATCTATATGATGTATGCATATCATACTTCTAACAATGAGCTTCATGCATGATTTATTTCAAATACCCATACTATCTATACTCTTATTTTTCTAACCATTTCTTGATTTATGCAACAGGGATAAGAGAATTCAGTTATATAATAATAGATGTCAGCATTATTTACGATGGAACTATATAGATATCTATATGTTAAATATACATAATCCACTTTGCATGCACAATTATTTCACAAATAAAGCTAGATTATATGAATTCATACCCGCAAGCAAGATCATATTTATAATACCGTTATGATTAAATTTGTAATAAAGAATAAAGGAGAATCATCTTCTCTAACAATTTTAGATTCATGTTTGTCAAACAAGAACACCATTTAAGTGAAGGCATAAATAGATAAGTCTATTAAATTAACCTTACAGGTGATCAAGATATTGCTGCAGGAGACAGAACGGTAGGACAACAAAATTAAGCATGGACATCAACACTACATGTGACTTTAAATGTGGTCTGAAACAATATAATTTTCTAACTCAGGCTCACACCCTCATAAATAGTATCCACATAGCAATTTCAACATGCTTACAAAGTCACAAAACCATGTTGGGAGATCAGACATAAACCAAACATGACTTTCATGCCAGCAACTTGGATTTATATTGCAAAAAAAATAGTTTTCACTAAAATAGACATAACTTTCTCAAAACACAACATTTTTCTAATTTTTAAAATGTGTTGGAAAGATAATATAGAGATCTACAGAGCCTAATAAATATTTTCATAATAACCATCTTTAATATAATTTTATAAATATAATATAATCACATATAAACATCATGCTAAAATAGTAGCAGAGATAGACAGTCACTAATTAATACATATCTCAAAATTTACAAATTGGGTAAGGCTGATTTTTTTAATATGATTTAAAAAAATTAACTGCACAACTTCCATAAAAATTTTAGACAAACCCAGTTCACAAATCTAAAGTTATTGATGTTGCAACAGACTATTTTTTTTCTCATGATAGATTTACCAGTTAAAAAAAATACAGTCAACTTGTTTTAATAATATAAAATAAAATATAAAAAAATAATTTGTAAAGTTTATCTCCTAATTTAAAACTATATATCCAAAAATTAGAAATACCCAGATCATTGTTTAAAAGATATGTCTAAACTAAGATAGATTACTATTTTTCTTTTGAATAGTCTCTTCCCAAGTTTTCTATTATGTTTTTTTTTCCTATACAAGAAATTATTATTTCAATATTCTAAAAACCATATTCAGATAAAAGAACCTATCAAATCATCCTACTAACTTTTAAGAATTCCCAACAAATCCAATTCAATAAAATTATTTTCTAATCTTCAAAATCAATGAAACTATAATTTGTTTGAATCTTTCTTTTTGCACAAGAAGCATATAAATCATAGTTTCTTCACACAATCTTATATTCAATTATTAACCAAAGTAAAATATTTGTTAAAGTCTTTCATGACAAGAATCCTACCTCAATCTTTGTAGCAATTTAGTAAAAACAATGGAGATAAACCAATCAATTCTAAGACCACAACAATCCTTCAATTCTTCCAAAAAAAACACTTCCAAATCCTTCAGCTTCAATAACCTATTTTCATTTTCTTCTAATTTGCATAATAAAATTGATAACCAAAAATAAAAGAAAAAATCCCCCAAAAAAAAACTAATTCTTTTCTTTTAATAACTCTTCCTATTTTTCCCAAAACCTAAAAAGTAAAATATAATATTATATTCTTAAAAAAACAAAATAATATTAAAATATCTTTATTCATATTCATGCACATTCTACTTAGATCTAATATTAGAAAATATAGTTTTCTAATTCACAATTATGATAAATTTAATAATTGATTCTCTAAATCTTTAAAATAGACATGCACATTCAATAATTAAATAAATTAAAATAATTCAACTTATTTCTTTTTCTAAAAAAAAAAATCATCAAAATAAATAAATAAAAGAAAGAATATAATTCTCGCATAATTAACCAACACTATTTATTTATTAGAAAATATATAATTAATAATAAATCTATCTGAAATCAACCTAATAGTTTAATTAAATCATAAGACAAAAAAAGAAAGTATGACTACATGGTGAACTCATGTGTACTTAGTAAACAAAATTACATAATTTAACTAATCATCAAATGTCAACCACATCCAATATCCAATGTAAAAGCATAATCAAGACTACATAACCATGTAATGAATGCATAATAAAGTCATTCAATAATGCAATAAGAATGATGCAATGTGTATGAAACTAAGTGAGTGTGCATGCATCAGGTTTCCATCTTGCCCATTCTTGTCGGGTGGTTAGGATGCTTCTACCTCAACCATGTTCTTGTCTTCAACATGCTCTTGCATTCAGTCGCACTCAAATTCTTGTCAATAGGTTAGTCCATAAAATCATAGCCGAAGCTCGAGAAAATACAAATCTATAATCATAAACATATTAATCCATCATTATATCGACTTTCACTTTATGCATTTATAAAAATAATGACATTTCACCCTTACGCACATGTAATTATCCAATAATCAAACAATTATAAGGTAATGTCTAATATTCTCATCAAATATATTGAATTATAAATGAAATCAAAAAGTCGAGATGTGACAATACCTGCAAATTTATTCCATTGTACCATTTGCATCCTCTCTTTTTTTTAATGCATCTATAATTGTCTCGTGTTCTTCCATAGAAAGTGTCTATAACTCTTTATTATCAGGTCTCCCTTGATATCTAACTAGTTTTATATTTGTTGCCACAACCAAATGTGAGTAGTGTATAATCTTATTATGTCTTTCATAATCTTCAAATGCAGGCAAACCATTCTTTCTTATTAGATATTTATGTATCCAGGTGCCAACAACAACTATAGAACCTATTGGATACTCATAGTTATCATCATCTACTCTAGGATGTAATAACTTATGTTTTGTCTCAACACATCGAGCTAACCAATACTTTGTTTCCTCTTCATTGCCCTCGGGTGCAACAACAACATACACATGTCCTGCAAAAAAAATTATTTAATTCAATAAAGTGTGACATATTTAATTTAGAAAAATACATGCATACATATATAATTATATATTACAAAATAGTGTAATTAAACAAAATATTGAATTAAAGTACCTTCTTGTACAAGGTCTGAAACATGATCACAGTCATATAATGCAAACACTTGATTCTTCAATTGTTGTTTCATGTGGATTATATGTTTGTGTAGGTGTCAAGGATCTTTGTTTCTATTCTTCAACCCATTCTATATTTTCACATGCTTCCCAATCACCTACAGCAAAAAATTGACAAAAATTGGCAAACTCCCTAGTCCATATAGTCCACATGCTTGCATTTGAACTCTTAAATGAATGTCATTTTGTTGATCCACTAATTGTCTGACAATCATGTCGAATAAGAATATTCTCTTCTTCAACTAACCAAAAGAATCATCGAATTGTAGAGTTCTCACTTGATCTCATAGATAATTTTGCATTACACCAATCCACAATTGCACGTGCATCTCAAAATTTTGTTGCATCCTCAAATTTTAGTTGCTCTCTAGCAATAGCTCTTTTCACACATGCTCTAGCTCCATCATGCTCTCCTTAACCATGTCCAGCTTCAAAAAACTCAATATATGTTGGATATTATTTTCTTTATGAACCCTACATAGCCAATTTACCATGTCCAGCTTCAAAAAACTCTACATATGTTGGATATTATTTTCTTTGTGAACCCTCCATAGCCAATAAACATTTGAGAATTTTTGAATTGTCATGTACAGTTATTTGACCATATGAGATATTCTGCCATCTAGATTTCTCTTTCTTTTAAATTTTCATAAAATACTTTGAAACAATATCAAGCACAAACTCTAATAAGTGTAATCAGTTATCACTCAAATAGAAATGGTACTCCCTCAAAAAATTTCTATATCTTATGTACTATCATCTACATATTTGTATACAATATGAATAAAGATGGCCACTTGCACTGAATTATAATACTGAGATTGAATTTACTCTTGTGGAGCAAGAGTATATTTTTCTGCAAAGTCAACCATTGATAGTATAGTTCCAATTGGAAATGTGGTTTTACATGTGTGAAATTGTCCATCAAGCCACCGAACATATTGGGAGTGTTTCACATATTTGGATACAATCTTATCCTTAAATTCTCTAATGAATGCATGCACACTAATTTTTTCTGTGACTAACTCGCAACGCTTTCCAATTTTTCCATCCTTTAAAGAATATTCAACATTCTTGAATCTTTTCACATCCACTAATTGTTGTCCAAAACCATGTGAAATACTTTCATGCATACATTCTCCTAAGAATGAAAGTTGCCACATCTATTGCATTGTCTAGAAATACATGCTTTTGAAAAAAATAAGTTTCCATTAGATGTTTCACAAAACAAACCTGCTATAAACTCCTTGATTGTTTGAGATGGCATATTAATACTATATTCTTGCATAATTTTATTAGTATGCAAAGTACAATGTATATATCAAAAAATATCATAATAATAATGGAATTGCACATGAGTTTTACAACAACAAGAGATTCATTGTTTATTAATTTTCACATACCAAGGTTTACATTTCTCAAATGATCTTTGACTTATGTTAATATTTGGTAACATTGAATCATCTAAAAAATTATATAATTTAGTTTGAGTCATGTCTAATAGATGTTTTGGATGAGGATCATGAATTTTTTATCTCACTCTTAATTTTAAAACATCTCTAACATTAGATGATATCCTTGTATTATCATGCCAATATTTTTCAATTAAACATTTGATTTCATTATTTAATTTCATGTCAAACCTTTGGAGTCTACCACTAAAACTCCAACATTGGTTAATGGGATTATTTTCAATACTTTCTCTTCTCTTTGCCACTCTTCTCAAAGTTTTAGGATTTATATTTAGAAATTGACTAGTCTTACTTATCATTCTTTTATTCAAAACTGATTTATTAATTAAAGCAGTTGTTATAGCTCGTCGTGTTGCATTCCTATCTTTAGATTGACTCTTTGTTCCAATAGAATTAATAGCATTAGCAACACTAGATATAACTTGCATCATTGATTCATCTTTTTTAGTTTTTAAAAAAATGCCTAACTTTTTCATTACTTTTCGCATTTTCCACATTTTCATCAATTGCATCATGAGTGTTGAACACACTAGGATACTGAGAGGGGGGTGAATCAGTATCCAAACAACCTTCAAATATTCCAAAGCAGTTTAAAATTTAAACATTATAGCATTAACATAAACATGAAAATGAACACAATGCACATCAACACAACACCAGATGTACGTGGAAAACCCCAAAAGGGGAAACACCACGGTGAGGATTAACTCACAGTATATGAAGCTCACTGCTATAAAAATTACAACTTTGTTTTAGGGAAACAACCCAAGGAAGCTACTACTCCCTGGTGACTTTGTTTTAGGGTCACTCCCAAGGAAGTTTCTACTCCCTGAAGACTTTATTTTAGGGCTACAACCCAAGGAAGCAACAACTCTATGAACTGAGAATGAACTCAAAAATGATTACAGTATGACAGTCTGTCTACTACATCTAACAACTGACATTGAAGCTCACACCTTTGATAATTGCAATTTTGCTTCTTCATATGATTGGATCAATTAGGCACACTCTTCACTTCCTTCATGTCACAAAAATGTCTTCAAGATGAATCAGGACAGCCCTTATTGCTTATGCTCTTTCTCCCTCAGTCGCACATCATAATGCATAACAAGTTCGTATTCTACTTTTTACACTCTCATATTCTTATTTCATAATCATTCTCCACCTAGATCAACTAGGTTCTCAATATATACATGATATTACATTGATTACATTACAAGTCATCTAATACAACAAGAATATTACAATTTACAAGTCAGCAAGAGATCACACATCATGAAACATGTAGAGGACAAGCCTAAACATGAACTACATGCTACTCTAGGAGAAGAAACTCACCTTGGGGACCCCAACACATGCTTTACCCAGTCATAAACATTCTTCACAGCACCATCCTTCAAAGAATAATATCCACACATCACGCTCATTTGAAATAGGTCACCCTTAAGTAATAACACATGAAGCTTGTAGCACATCGGTCATTTTAGCTTGGCAGTACACAGAAGATTAAACATTGTTTGCGGCACACCAAATCACTAGATACTTTGCATAAGTATGCATTGAACCTTCCTAAACATGTTCACAAAATTGCATTGGCAAATCTTCACATCCAAAGGAATGCGGAGCATTCCAACAAGTCTTCATCACCATTTTCCTCTGCCAAAGCACAGATCAAAAATCTGTCACTCAAATTTTATTACTAAAGGTATACATACCTTATCTCTTGGATATAACACCTTCACAACATATTGAACTTTGATTCTGAACCACATGACCATATCTTTAAACATGGAGGAATGCGGAGCATTTTCCCAAGCAGTCTCCCTGGCAACTTCCTGCAATAGAAATCTTCATCAACTTCTAGAGACTAGAACCTTCTTGTGACAGCTCATACATCCTTAGAAGTGCTTCTAATTTCCATCTTTATATATCTTCTTGATGCTTTTACTTCCCATCTTAACGTGTCATCTTGATACTTCTAATTCCCATCTTAATATATATTCTTGATGCTTCAAATTCCCATCTTAATGTGTCATCTTTATACTTCTAATTCCTATCTTAATGTGTCATCTTGATACATCTAATTCCCATCTTAATATATCATCATACTCAATTCTACATTGACTGAGGCATGACATTCAACCATGAACTTCAGCAACCACATCACATCCAACATCAACAACATATCAAACAATCCAAACTGAGTGTTGACAAGAGTGTTACAACCACATCAGTGACAACCCAAACAGAGTGTTGACATCAATGACAATCACATCACAACCTTAGATAACATATGTGCAACAATGAGTTGACATTGAAATCCTATACCTTTTTCTATAAAAAATAGTTTATATAATCTATTTGCATGGGTTCTCATTTGTCTCCAAGAAATCATACCAGGAAGATTATCCAAGAAATTTCTTTTAATTTTAAAAAAAAAACATTTTCATTTTCACTCATACAAGGGATCTCATTCTTATTTTGTGTTTCTATTTTTTTAGTAGTAAAATTGATCTCACTATTGGAATATCTAGCTTCTTTATCAATATCATCAAAATGTGGGTTTGAAGACATACCTGGATTTGTTTCTATAGTCACATTTTCCATATTGTTGAACTCTTCCACATTCACCATTTCCACATTTGCATCATCTTCATTCACCCCATAATTGATGGTCACATTTTCCATGTTGTTGAATTGTTTCACATTCACCGTTTCCACATTTGCATCATCTTCATTCAGCCGTCATTGATGGTCACATTTTCTATAATGTTAAACTCTTCCACATTCACCATTTCCACATTTGCATCATCTTCATTCACCCCATTGTTGATGGTATCTTGAATGCTCTTTTCTTCAATACTCATTGAACTAGATGTTTCAATATTCTTCATTTCTCAAATCTTAGTTCTCTTATCTCTTTTTCATTTTGCCTCCTTCTCTCTATTTGCTTCAATTTCTTTGGGTGTCATGAGCCTCCTTTGTTTGCTCTTTTGATGTTGTTTTGATCCCATGATTACCAAACCCTCTTAATAAAAACAACAAATGGTATTTAATCTATTTTTAAATTGATACCTCTTTGAAATTTCTCAATTACAAATAGATGTAGATGCTTTGTTCAATATATTCTGAAGTACAAGTAGATGGGAATAACAAAAAACCTCTTAATCAAGATTCATCTTCAAAATAGCCCTTGTACTTGATTTTGAAAGGAAATGAGGGCATCTCAGAACATATTTCTAAGAACAGTGGTGTCTTCGACAGATTTAAATTCTTTTACAATTGCTTCAAAAACACACACAACTATGCCATTAAAGCGGAAACTGACATAGAACATTTCCTACATTGACCCTTAGAGGAAAGCACAAGCGAACATTAACTAGTTTCAACAGCAGAAATATTAAACATGAAAGACAGAACAAGAACACAGATTTACGTGGGGAAAACCCTTACGGGTAAAAAACCCCACACTCCAAAAGCCCAGATCACCATTGTATTATTCAGCAACAGAAAGATAGTTACAATACAAAACTGGCAATAAGCCTTTCATGAAGATTTACATCTTGTTCCTTTAGAAGAATAACTGACAGTATAACCTTCTCAGCCAGAACTTCCTTCATCTGAATTCTGTTTTCATCTTCTTCTCAGTCCCTTCACATGTTGTTCACATGCTGCATACAACATACAGCATAAGACTTCACAGAAGAAGAAAACCAGAGGTCTCTCTCGAGAAGAACTCTCTCACACATCTGACTCGATTACACAATTGCTTTTAGCAATCTAATCGATTCTCATGCAAACGACCGTTCATTCCAACTGCCCAGTATCGCTGACATCCAACTGTCCAAACCGTTCGCATAACTATCTAACCGTTCACATTCTCATAGGAAACTTTAGTCCCACATGCACAAGTTCTAGTTGGACATCCGGGTTTAAATGCCCGAACACACGTAAGATAATTGTCGGCACTTTTGCCGCCGACGACTCCAGACTAAGTCTCATCGGAGTAACCAACATCATCCGTGAACACTTCAACACTCACTCCGACAGTTCCTTGTCTTACCGACGCCAACACAACGCCAACTCTTCATCAGAGTGACTTCTGCCATCGGAGTGACAATTCAAGGCTGAGCCGATAGAAGTTCTCACGCCGATGCCAAACACCAACTTCCATCGGGGTGACTAATGCCCATCGGAGAAACTTCCAAATGTCAGCCCTACAAGGATTGTCATGCCGATGACCGTTCCATCGGAGAGACGCCAACAATCATCAAGACTAAACCAAACTTCGCTGAAGACCAATGTCTCACTGATGCCAAAGCCAATGTCATCCATCGGAGTAACGAGGTCCATTGGAGAGAGAACTCAAGGCTTGGCCGACAGTGATTCTCACGCCGACGCCAACCCTTCATCGGTATAACATGAAGTAACAGGGAGACTTCTTCCAGCTACGCCGATAACACTACTCACTCTGATGATCTTTCATCAGAGTGACTCACGCCGACAAGATCACTAACCCTTCATCCATCGTCGGTGTGACCCAACACTATCAGAGCTCCTACCACCAGCTTTACCGACGGTCAACCTTATGCCGATGTCCCACTACCATCGGTAAGACCTTGGAGATCGGCATAAGACACTGAACTCCTGCCGATAGTAAACCTCATGCCGATAGCTAGCCCTCCATCGGTGTAACCTAGCAGATCGGCCAAAGACCTCTTACTCCCACCGATACAAGGAGTCAAGCCGATAACAAAGGAAAACTAAGGAACCAATGAACCTGTAATTTGAGTCACTAGTACTCAACATTCTCCCACTTGACGAAGGAATTACAGGAAACCATCAATGCTCCATATCACAAAACCAAAGCTGATACTGCCACCACTCCACTATGCTCACATGCTCCACAAAAGTTTTAACAAAAACAACTTCAAAGCTTCCAGAACACAGCCATGAGAAACATCCTCCAGAAACAAGATAAACCATCAGCTAGAACAACAATTAGTAAGCTGACTGTACCCATCCAACTGAACATAAAACCCACATGACTAAAAATAGCACACATAGCCAGTGCTAAAACATCCAATCACTCATACCTTAAAGGTATGAACATCAGTAGAGTCATGCCACCTACATATACACCCATCAACTGCAAACACAAGCTCAAAGTGTGAACCAGTCGAAGAAGACCAAACACTTCAAGAACTCCCACTGCATGGGTAATGCAGATCTGAAAAAGATCATGGCATACAAAAAAAACCACCAATGGCATTACATAGAACGTGTAAATAATCATGTAGTACCAAGGAAACATCCACCATGATATGCAAAAACTGTAAGCAAATAATCCTGCAAGAACAACTCCTCACCACCAGTCCAAAGTTCTCCCAAGTTCTCCACATCCAACAAAGAAAGAGATAACAGAACAGAACCTTCATGCTGTCACCCAACAACATAAGTGAAAGCACATGACCACAAACTAGTGATCACTTCAGCTCCAATCAAATCTCAAAACAATGTAATGTGAAACACACCATCAGAGAAACTAACTGAGACCAAGAGGAACACTGCACATCATATACCTGTAGATAATCCTTTTACATACACCTCTGAATGCCAACTGTGTCAAGTATGATCTCCTTCAAAACACCCCAGAGTGAACCAGCATAACAACATCTAAACAAACATTCAATCTCCAAGATCAAACGCAACTAACATGGATGTAAGCCTCACAAACCAAAGAAGATCAAACTAATTCATTTCCCATTTCAGGAAATCAGCCCATTAACCATATCCTAACAGTCCTCATCAATGAATGATATCTCTAAACTCAAATGCATAAGGAGATAATCATGCTATTAATCTCTCACAATGAATCCACTAGAGCCATCAATGAGCAGTTCAAGATCCATATCTATGAAAGAAAACATAAAACACCTGAGAGAAACAATGGGCAATACCTCTCAAGTTATAACCCTGCCGAGAAGACCAAGAGTGGGGATGAGAATGCTCCTCCAGGGAAACCGAGTCTGTATGACTTCTCCAAGAGCAATCTCCTCTAGATCTTTTGTTGAATTCATATTCAACCAAGGTAAAGACTCCTCAACTTTCCTGCTGCAAACTCTAAATAAGCACAACAAATACAGTCTCACCTTATTCTCCATGTATCCATGAGTACCTTTGAACAATCACTTCATGTTGAACTCCAACTGCATCACTACAACACTATGAAGTAATCAAGCAAATGATAAATGTACCCAAACATAGAGAAGTAACCAGACCACTGTCAAAGCTCCAATCATCTGAATCAGAAACTTATCATGACATCATGATCTTACCATCTCCATTTGGAGATTCCATGCTCTAGGTGAACATAACCATGGTCTCTAGATCAATGTATCATACCAAAATTCAAAAGCAGAAATCATGATATGAAAGAAACCAAAATTCTAAACCAACATCACCTGTCAAGCACCACCAACACCTTAGCCAAGAATTTCATGAATCCCCCATGACTCCAAGATGTTTCTCATCCTCAAATAGTGCCCCTGCAAATGCGAAAGAACCCTTCTGCAGCAACAGGATCAAAGAGCTCCTCCTAGTAGCATCTGCAACACTAAAGAAGATCATTCACCACTAAGTGATGAAACACACAGTCAATGCTAAAGCTCCCACTGAACTGTAACAACAGAGCTTTCCAAGCATCCTGACCAAACATCTCCTAATCTAAAAATCTTCCAGGTCCACACATTAACATGTCCATGTGACTACAAAACCAAGTGACACCAAGATCTCCAAAACAAGGAATTAAACTATCACTGTCAATAGCTTACACAAACCTGTGTATTCAAGCTATACATGACATCATGATACACTTACTACAAGTCTCCATAACCAACTATTCAGATACTCTACAACATCCATCCTCTCATCCCAAAATAGTCACACCAATGCACAAGTGACCACAGACAAGGCCAGCTAACAAATCTGCATAAACACTGAAACAACCTTGTGGATAAAGACAGTCCACTTCAAGTCATCTCACTGTAGCTTAATAGGTGATCAGCCCACAAAACTACATAACTTGTAGATCCAACCAATGTACCATGCAAACTCATTATCACACTGGAAACTACACAACTGAGATTTCAAGGAATAGATAACAATGTAGACAACATGACTCAAACATCAGAAAACTTACTTTTCACTGATTCGCCCAACATGTCCACAACCAAAGCACCATAGTCAAGAAACTAGAAGCATTACCATAGAAATGCTGAGTGTCATATCACATACCAGCACTCCCATGTAGAGAAAGCATTTCACCTCCTCACACCATGCACAGAGCATGCATGCAAAACTGCAACTATATCATCCAACAACATCCCAAAAGCCAGGGTCTAGAAATAGCTTAACTACAGCTTCACAAAACCACAAGTTTTTCTTTTGACCGTGTAAAACCTGCAAAAAACCACTTGTGTTTGAAAAACACCCATGCACATCCATACCCACTTCACATCTGGAAAACCCAAAAAGTCTGCAACAAAACTCCATAACAGTTAAACCAGAATAATGGATCATCATGAATATGCAAAACCATAGTTTTTAAGGAAAAACTATAAAACCCCTCAAATCCAAAAAACATGAATCTGAGTCATGCAAGTGCAAAATATCCACTTAAGGAAATAGCAGTTCAAGAGCTTTAGGCCCACTTGTAGACCAATCCCTCAACCACCAACATGCACATGCATCCGAGAGAATCAGGCAATTACAGAAGCTCTCAGATCATCCAATGATCAACTCCAAAGCCTGCATGCAATCAGGGTAACAAAAAATTATGCCTTCCAATACTAGGAACAAAACACCCAGCATAAGCACAATACTCCATGGCTGAGCAGTAACACAAACTCCTTCATATCATCAGAGAGCCTCTCACACAGACACCCAATATGAAAGTTACTGCAGCAACACAGCCTCAAAGCAAACCCCATGCAACAAGATTAAATACTATCAATTAAGAGCCTCAGGCCACATCATGACCAGCTCCAGTCTCTTCACCATCCTTCAAGCACTGCTGAAACAGAAACACAAGATCAACTGCCAGACTTTCACTCAAACAAGGATCAAACAAACAGACATTTCCTTTAGATATCTTCAAGCCTGCCACACTAAGAAATCATCATAGAAGGAAAACCCAGACCTTATACACCAGGAACTCTTACATGCAACACATGCAACACACAAATGTACATATGTGAGCAACAAAGCATATCCCAGAAGAAGGCTCTGATACCACTTGAAAGGAAATGAGGGCATCTCAGAACATATTTCTAAGAATAGTGGTGTCTTCGACAAATTTAAATTCTTTTACAATTGCTTCAAAAACACACACAACTATGCCATTAAAGCGGAAACTGACATAGAACATTTCCTACATTGACCCTTAGAGGAAAGCACAAGCGAACATTAACTAGTTTCAACAGCAGAAATATTAAACATGAAAGACAGAACAAGAACACATATTTACGTGGGGAAAACCCTTACGGGTAAAAAACCCCACACTCCAAAAGCCCAGATCACCATTGTATTATTCAGCAACAGAAAGATAGTTACAATACAAAACTGGCAATAAGCCTTTCGTGAAGATTTACATCTTGTTCCTTTAGAAGAATAACTGACAGTATAACCTTCTCAGCCAGAACTTCCTTCATCTGAATTCTGTTTTCATCTTCTTCTCAGTCCCTTCACATGCTGTTCACATGCTGCATACAACATACAGCATAAGACTTCACAGAAGAAGAAAACCAGAGGTCTCTCTCGAGAAGAACTCTCTCACACATCTGACTCGATTACACAATTGCTTTTAGCAATCTAATCGATTCTCATGCAAACGACCGTTCATTCCAACTGCCCAGTATCGCTGACATCCAACTGTCCAAACCGTTCGCATAACTATCTAACCGTTCACATTCTCATAGGAAACTTTAGTCCCACATGCACAAGTTCTAGTTGGACATCTGGGTTTAAATGCCCGAACACACGTAAGATAATTGTCGGTGCTTTTGCCGCCGACGACTCCAGACTAAGTCTCATCGGAGTAACCAACATCATCGGTGAACACTTCAACACTCACTCCGACAGTTCCTTGTCTTACCGACGCCAACACAACACCAACTCTTCATCGGAGTGACTTCTGCCATCGGAGTGACAATTCAAGGCTGAGCCGATAGAAGTTCTCACGCCGATGCCAAACACCAACTTCCATCGGGGTGACTAATGCCCATCGGAGAAACTTCCAAATGTCAGCCCTACAAGGATTGTCATGCCGATGACCGTTCCATCGGAGAGACACCAACAATCATCAAGACTAAATCAAACTTCGCTAAAGACCAATGTCTCACTGATGCCAAAGCCAATGTCATCCATCGAAGTAACGAGGTCCATCGGAGAGAGAACTCAAGGCTTGGCCGACAGTGATTCTCACGCCGACGCCAACCCTTCATCGGTATAACATGAAGTAACAGGGAGACTTCTTCCAGCTACGCCAATAACACTACTCACTCCGATGATCTTTCATCGGAGTGACTCACGCAGACAAGATCGCTAACCCTTCATCCATCGTCGGTGTGACCCAACACTATCGGAGCTCCTACCACCAGCTTTACTGACGGTCAACCTTATGCCGATGTCCCACTACCATCGGTAAGACCTTGGAGATCAGCATAAGACACTGAACTCCTGCCGATAGTAAACCTCATGCCGATAGCTAGCCCTCCATCGGTGTAACCTAGCAGATCGGCCAAAGACCTCTTACTCCCACCGAAACAAGGAGTCAAGCCAATAACAAAGGAAAACCAAGGAACCAATGAACCTGTAATTTGAGTCACTAGTACTCAACATTCTCCCACTTGACGAAGGAATTACAGGAAACCATCAATGCTCCATATCACAAAACCAAAGCTGATACTGCCTCCACTCCACTATGCTAACATGCTCCACATCAAAATAGCAATTAGGGCCAATAAAAAATTAATAAAAAAATATATGGAAAAAAATTATAAAAAAATATCTTCATCAATCTTTAGTATGATACACATCTTTTCCCATAAGGAATTAGAAAAATACTTTTATTTAGGTCAAATTATGCTTGTCGAACACGTGTATGGTATGGTCCTTAAAAAGTGACTTTTAAAAAGTGGTTTTATACAAGCCTATACAAAATTAATTTCTATCATCTGGGTATTAGAATAAATTACATATTTGAAAACTAGACTCAAAATCCTACATTTCATATTCTGGACTTTTTAAAGATTCTATGTGTAAGTGCTTCAAATGTTTAGTCCAACTATGACAAATTTTGATTTTTAGGAAAAACACTTCCACTTTTTGGCCAAAAAGTGGACCCAACTTCTTGCACACACCCTCATACGCCTTATAGTTTGGGAGATTTTAAAAGTTCAAGTTTTCAAAAGGTGGTTTGAGGAAATGATTAAATCAGGGTTTTCGTAAATGTTGGATCAAAATAATCTGACAAGGGGTCTCGTGACATCATTAGTAACAACGTGGAAAGTTTTCAGGAGAAAATACCATCTCAGTCAAAAGTTATGCATTTTTCACCTTCATCATGCTTACAGGTTTGCTGGGCAAATTTTATTAAGTTTTCACCAAGTGGGGTCAATTACTTTTCAAGTTTTGAATTCACAAAGAAGTTTGGAAAAATCAAGTTAAGAGGCAATGGTGGTAATTGGATTTTAAAATCCTTTAAATTTCTCGTCATTTGAATGTTTTTTGGCTTTAATACCCTTGGTGTTCATGTTATTTCCCTCTAATACCCTTGGTGTTCATGTCATTTCCCTCTATCGCCTTTTTAAAATCCTAAAATCTTATTAAAATCCCCAAACTCCACTTTAACTCTTAACTTACCCCTAACCCTCGATGAGTTCTTACTTTATACCTAACCCTCGAAAAGTTTCCAAAATATGCTTAATCCTCGACATAATTTTTAAAAAGGCATTTTTATGCACATGTCGGAGGTTTTTGACTAAGTATAAACTTTGTTGGAGGTTAGTTTGGTTGTCACAACCTCCCTAACCCCCGACATTTATCTTTAAAGTTGTTTAAAGGTAATTTTTTAGAGGTTTTGTAGGTTGTGACAACCTCCAAAACCCTCGACACATTTTTAAAAGGCCTCTTTATTCATGTTGTCAGAGCTTTTACTCCTACCAGCAACCAAACTACTTTTTGAAACCTCTTTAACCTCTGAAAACATTTCTTCTTTGCCCAAATTCATTCCTGAACACTATCGGACCTCTAAAATTTCCGTTCACAACCATTTTTCCGCACTATTGGAAGCTCCAGGCCACCATGACTGGGAGCTTTGGAACAGGGAATGGACCTCAATTAGAACATAATTGAAAGTGGATTTTGTCTCATATTATAGTTAGAAATCCTTTGGTGGACTAACATGCATCCATGGAGACTTTTAAGAAAATGCAATTGCCAGGTGTGGAGCCAATCTGCTCAACCTTTTATAGCATCCTCTGGTAGGCTTGTATGCAAAATGTGGAACAGGGAAATGTGGTCTCATGGAATGCAATGATTACAGGATATGCACAAAATATATTTGTTGAAAAGGCTCTAGAAACTTTCGATTAAATGCAATAGGCAGATGTAAAGCCAAATTGTCTCAGCCTTTGCCAGCATTCCCCCTCCTGCGCTAATATGGGAATTTTGAAATAGAGTATGGGTAGCTATCAAAGCATAGCAAAATGGGGATTTTTGTCAGGGTTTATAGTTGGAAACACCCTGGTATACATGTGTAGACACCTAAAATTGACTTGCTCTACAAATCAATTTCCCGTATCTTCCTTAACCATCTGTCTATCCCTTGTGATCAATTAATTCATTTTATTTATCACTTTGACCTTACAACACTATCCCTCATTAATCAAATAAATATTCCCAATATTTATTTGGTTCAATTCTCCTTTTCCCTAATCCTCATCAATTAGATAAATCACGGTTATCTAATTGATCTAGCCTACTAATTGACCTACCCTAACCTACCCTAGCCTACCTCATCCTAGCCCTAGGATCAATTAAGCAAAACCTCTGTTTGATTAGTCCTAACCTCTCATTTGGGTGGTCAAACCTAGTTTAACACCCTTCCCCACATCCCCCAAATTAAAAATTGAAATAAATCACACATCACATTTACTTCTCTTACACACCCCTTACCTCACCCATCCTCATTCATTATCTCTTATCCCCAAATGAATTCTTAATTCATTTCCCATTCCCCAAATGAATTTTTAATTCATTTCACATTCTTTCACACCCATACCTCATTTATCACCCCTTTCCCCAAAATGAATAAAAGATTTACTTTTATTCCTAGCCCTTGATCTCATCTTTCAATCCTCACCCTCCATCCTCCTTTCAAAAAATCTATAAATGAGACCCTCTCCAAGCCATTTTAGAGGGACTTCTTCATGCATCAAACCTCTACCAAAATCACTCCATAATCTCCTCATCATACCACCATAATGTCAAAATCTTGCCTCATCTCCATCTAATCTATCTGAATCCACTTGTCTCTCATCTTACATTGTGTTGAGCATTTGAGCAATCCACATCTACAAACTAGTCTTGGGTAAAATCAGAGGAGACTAATCAGGTGCAACTCCTTCCTTCTTGGATTTGTGAGTCATTATGGAGGTATAATCATTGTATTTTGTATTTGATTTATGTTTTAATCTTCATTTTGTCTCATTAATCACATTGGCATGCCCAGTCTTAGATCTAATTGTCACTTTTTGAAGGTTTTATTGTCAGAATCTTTGTTTTCTAACTCTCGTTTTGGCAAGTTTTGCAAGTTTTGGTGATAAACTGTTACAGGTTGCGTCTTGGGCAAAAACGGACTGCATTATTGTGATCAAGTCGCTGTTTCTGTGAATTTTGACAATAAATTTGCCTAGGTTCTGTGAAATTTTTTTTGAAAAAATTCAAAAAAAATTAGGGTATAGTCCATACCATACGGATCCGTATCATACGGATCTATGACCCCCCACACTAATCTGCTCACTGCCTGTTTTATGTAATCGGTGCATTCTCTATTTTCTGCCATCGTTGGTTTGCAAGGTTAAGGTTTTTGGTTTTGCAGCACTTGTTTAAAATCGCCACTGGGTCGCCACCGCTTCATCACCCACCCCCCACTAGGTCACTACCTTCTAAACCCCAACCACCACCTTCCCCCTACTCTCGCCACCTCTGCAAATCCAAACCACTATCGGGGATACCCTTTCTGCCACGGTCGCTCTACCCTAACACCCCTGCACCGCCCGACTACCACCGACTTCATCCTCCGCTGTCCGCCCTACACTCCACCCCCGCTGACTCCAAAACCCCGCAGAACCCTACACCACCACCTGCATCTCCTGAGACCTCCGCTCATCGAAACCCTGTGGATTCGTGCACATCGACCACCCCGAGCCTCATCCTCACTGCCTGCAGCACTCCGCCCAAACCCCACTTCCTCTGCACATCGTCGCTCGGCTGCCCAAACCCCACTTCCTCTGCACATTCCCTACCGCCGCCCAAGATTCTCTCCTCTGCCACAATCAACTAAAGCTCTGCCTACTGTGTGTTAACCCGCTACCACTGTGATCCCTCCACCATTCAACAACTTCTTTTCCACCACACTCGTCACAGCCTGCTAAACTCCCAGTGGTGCCGCCACTGTAAACCTTCCTCCCGACCACCATCACACCTTGTTGTCACCTCCCGAAAACCTAATCCTAACCACCTAAGCTTAACGCCTACCTCCTCCCATAGTCATCTCATCCCCTGTCTTTGCCTTAGCAGTCTTTGCCCTAACCGCCAGTCGCATGGGGATCTTAGCCCCCCTTTCATCTTTTATTTTTTGTTTGCTCCTAGCCCTCAGTCATATGAATGACCGAGGGCTCAACTTAGGCCATTTATATGCCCTAACCGCCAACCTCAACCCTTAACCGCTAGAGGTAAAACATACACATGTGATCACACCTTCATAAACAGTTAGCGGTTAAGTCGACCTGCCACAATCTATCTTGCCTTCTATATGCCCTAGAGGGGCTATTTTTTTTCTTTTTATCACAACTTTCACATACGGAGGTGAAATTGAGCAAACAAACACTCATCGGAAAGAGGACTCCGCCAACTACGCAATTGTGAGGAAAATTTTAGGTGACTGTACCTTTTTCTAGCCTTTTTTTTGCAGTCAAAGTCAAACCTACTTCAAAACTCCAAATGCTCATATCTTTTGCATTTTTGATCAAATTTTTGCAAATTTTTTTTGAAATCGCATAGAATTTCACAAAGAATCTGTTCATGCACTTATTTTTCTTGTATCAGTTCATTTTTTAGTAGATTTTATCATATTATCAATTTTCGCATAACAATCTCCTTGGCTAGTCTACTTGCTCCGTTTTCATTCTTGTGACTTGCAGGTCATTATTCGGGGTTGGAACAACATCAGGATCAGAAAACATAAAAATTTGGACAATGAAAACAATTCAGGTACATCCATTCTAATCTTTCATCTTTAATCTTGTTTGCATACACATTTTGATTTGGGCTTCTAAAACGAATCATTGTTTGATCACACATCATTGAAATTGGGCTTAAAACAAATCAGTGTCTTCAATCACATCTTGAAATTAGGATTTAAAAAGAGTCATTGCTTGACTTGTCTTCCTCACATTTCAATTTCTAAGGGCAATTAACCACTGCAATTGTGAATCAAGTGTGTGTGTGTATGTTCTCTCCTCGCACTGCAAGGTGACCTTAGAGATCAAAAACACCTCACTTGATTTGCTTTTGTTTACCCTTTCCTAGGAGGCCTGCTAGGGGATTTCATCACCCCTAGGGATGACCTCATCTGAGGCTGAATCGAAAGACACCCTCATTGAAATCAGAATCTTGTCACTCTTGGCTAAGCCCCAAAGAACTTTCTACCTTTGGGAAGTGAAGGTGAAGGGTGGGTTACCCCCTTCTCCTGGCTATGTGACAGGATTTCACTTTCAATTCATTAGTCAACCTCATGTAAACATTGCCCAAACCTAATTGGCCATACCCTATTTCAAACTAGGCATTAGGACTTGTTGATGTGTTTCCACATGTCCTTGTTTAATCATTATCATATTCTTCAAATTCAAAATTCAAAATTTCTTGTGTCTTGTGTGAGTGATTTGTTGCAAGTATGGGACTAATCGGTGTTGTCATTGATGTCAACATTCTCTTGTTGCATTAATGATAAGGATTGGATGAGTTGTTAACTGAGGATATTGAGAAAATTAGTCTCAATCAGGAACAGTGAAGAACAGTGATGACAAGAAGGCAAAAGTACTCAATAGGTTAAGGATCAGAGGATGCGGATTAAAGGGTTTGTAGATATGAGTCTTGAGTTGTTCCAGTTAAGATTTTAGAGGTCCGCATGAAGATCTGAAGAAGTTATGTTCACTCAAGTAGAACCGGTTCCGGCAGGCATTCAGTGGTGACAGAGTGTCACAGATTGGTCCGGTGAGCTCCAGAATTACATTATCTCATTCTGCAGATTAGAGGGAGTGTTGAAGAAGTTAGTGTGAAGTGACAACTTGATTTGTGCATTGTTTGGAGGTCCGGAAGAACCTTTTGTTTTATGACAGTGGCGACAGACTGTGTTCTTGAAGTTCCAGATGAAGAAGAGAAGAATTCCAATCAGCTGATAAAGTGCAGATGTTCTTGATGACTCAGGAAAGGTTTCGGTGATCCTTGGATCGTGTACAATTCTTATTGGCAGTCCGCATTGAAGTTACAGTTTGGATTTGATGTAAAGACCACCTGTTGTTGGTGTTCTTCCTGAGACAGGCTGACCGGATGTATTACACGTCTTACAAATGATCTTGTAGGTGTTTGCCGACTTAGATGATTGTTCATAAGTCGATGCTTTGTATAAATAAGGGTTTGTGAATTCATTTAGAAGTGTGTCTTGCGGTGATGAGAGTGATATAGCAAAGAGAAGTGCGAAAGACAGAGCAGGAGTTTTTGGGCTTAAATGGAACTGATCCAGGCATGGTAAAGATGTCAATCTCTAATTCAAGTTTGTAATACTTGTTATCTTGTAGACAGTGTGTCTCTTGTAGGCAGTGTGCCTCCTTGTGAGCAATGTGCTCGGGCAGTGAGCCCTAATTGGCATGTGCCATCTATTTTTCTTATTCTTCTAGTAGAGAATAATCCTTGGGTTAATCACCCCGTGGTTTTTCCCTTAACCAGGTTTCCCAAGTCAAAATCTTGGTGTCTCATGTGTCGATGTGTATCTGCTCTGGTGTTTATGTCTTATGCCTTCATGAATGATTAATTGCTATGCTATTAATTAACAAAGTGGATTTAAGTGTTTGAATTGAAAGCAAATTAAGGATAACTGATTCACCCCCCTCTCAGTTATCAACAATTGGTATCAGAGCCAAGTTCCTCTAAAAGGAGCTTAACCGCTTGAGGAGATCCAGGATGTCGTCATACAAGGACAGTCCAAAGTTTGATGGAACCAACTTCACTCTTTGGAAAGGCCGCATGAAATGTCACTTGGAGTGTATGGGAAAGGTGTACTTGTCCATGGTCACAAAAGCATATACACCTCCACAACGTGGTCCGACAACTCTAAATGAAATCACAGATGATGAAAACAATCTGCGAACTAAAGAGGCTCTTCTAAGTGCATTAACCGACTCAGAGCTCTCAAATGTTATTGACCTACCAACTGCCTATGAGATCTGGATTAAACTGAAACTTTTGCATGAAGAAGATGAGTTTGTTAAGAGTGCAAGGTTGCAGAGTCTCAAAGGGAAATTTGAAAGATTAAAGATGAGAGATGATGAAAATATCACTACCTTTATGCCAAGAGTAAATGAGCTGGTGTGTGGAATTAGGAATACTGATGGAGTTTTGGATGAAAATGAGATTGTTTGCAAAATTCTCAAATCCCTTCCTGATGCCTACAAAATTAAGGTTGCTGCCATTAATGAATCCAGAGCCCATACAACTGTCACAAGAGACCAATTGGCTAGCAAACTGGTTGCATTTGAAATGACCGAGTTTGGAGATGATCCCCCCAAGACTGAATCTGTATTCAAAGCCAGTGCCTATGTGAAAGGCAAACAAAGATTTGATCCGGGAGAAAACTCTTAAAGGAAGCTGTCATGGTATGATCAAGCAAGAAAAGACATGGAAGAGGAAGAAGCAGAAACAGCTCAACTTGAAGCCCTCATTGCAAAAAGACTGCCAAAGGGATCCAGTAAGTATGAAGGAAAATTACCCTTTAAGTGCTTCAACTGCAATAAGATTGGTCACTTTGCCTCAAGATGTCTGGAAAGATCCACAAGATTAAATTCTAACAGACAAAGGTTCCAAAAGAATTATTATTATGTTCATGAAGAAGCTAATAATGAAGGAGTAACAGATGATGAATCAGAGATAGGAGACAAATTCGAAAATGAATGGGTGTTCATTGCCATCAAGGAAGAAGATCCTATATCCCCTGAATCTATCAATCATAAGGTTATAGAAAGAGCTTTGGCTGCCCAAGTTGAAGAAAAGGATGATTGGGTTATTGACAGTGGATGCTCTCACCATATGACAGGTGACAAGAACAAGTTCTTAGATTTGGAAAGGTATGAAGGAGGAATGGTAAAGTTTGGTGACAATTCTACTAGTAGAATCAGAGGTAGGGGAACTATCTCTTTTGATGGAAAGAACAAAACTGGTAATGTACTGAATGTTGAAGGATTGAAGCACAATCTTCTCAATGTTGGTCAGTTGGTGGACAAAGGCTATGATCTCTGGTTCAAGAATGGAAGATGCAGGATCTTTAAAAGTTCTAGAACTGAGATTGCATCCGGTACTCAAACAAAAGGTAATATCTTCCATCTAGTTGGCACTAATAAAAGTTGTCTGTTTGTTCAAGTTGATCAAAGTTGGTATGGCATAGAAGGATGTGTCATGTAAATTTTGATAACATCATCAAGATAAGTAATACTCAAGTTGTAAGAGATCTTCCAAAGTTGATAAAACTTACAAATAGTTTGTGCAAAGAATGTCATCTAGGTAAATAGAGCAGAGTCTCATTCAAAAGCAAGGATCAGTCCTCTACCAGATTATTGGAATTAGTTCATACTGATCTATGTGGTCCGACAAGAATCAAGAGTATGCAAGGTGATAGATATTTCATGTTACTAATTGATGACCATTCCCAGATAATGTGGGTTACCTTTCTAAAAGAGAAATCAGAAGCTTTTGAGAAGTTCAAAATCTTCAAGGCTATGGTAGAGAATCAAACCAGATTGAAACTGAAATGTCTAAGGTCTGATAGAGGTGGTGAATTCACATCTGGTGAATTCATAGACTTTTGTGAGAAGCATGGTATAAAGAGATAGTTGTCAGCTCCTAGGACTCCACAGCAGAATGGAGTAGTTGAAAGAAAGAACCGGACCATCCAGGAAGCATCCAAGACAATGATGATGGAAGCAAATGTTCCCTAGATGTTTTGGAAAGAAGCTGTCAGCACTGCAGTCTACACTCTCAATTGAGTTCAAATCAGAAACAATACTAGTAAGACTCCTTATGAACTTTGGTTTGGCATCACTCCTACTGTGAGATAGTTCAGAGTATTTGGTAGCAAGTGTTACATTAAAAGAGATGAAGATCTAGGAAAGTTTGATGCTAGAAGTGATGAAGGAATTTTCTTGGGTTACTCAACTCAAAGCGAAGTATACTGGTGTTACAATAAGAGACTGAGAAAGATTATAGAAAGTACAAATGTGAAGGTTGATGAAGGTATTGAGAAGCCCTCAATATTTTATGAGTATGATGAAGATGATCAGAATGATGTTCTGGTTCAAGGTGCTCCATCCTCTCCTAAAAGTCAGATTCAGACTGATCTGGTAAATCAGGAAGAAGAGACAGGTCTGAATGAGCATGATCAAGAAGCAAAAGTGCAAGAAACTCCTAAAATTCTAAGGTATGTAAGACTGAACCACTCTGAAGATCAGATCATAGGTGACAGAAGCAAAGGTGTGCAAACTAGAAGGAATGTTGCTCAAAATTCAGATGAATGTTGTCTGATTTCAAAGATTGAACCTAAGACAATAAATGAAGCATGCAATGATGAAAATTGGACAAAAGCAATGGAAGAAGAATTAATGCAAATTGAGAAAAATCACACTTGGGATCTTGTTTCTAGACCTAGAAACAAGAATGTGATTGGAACCAAATGGGTCTTCCGGAACAAACTAAATGAAGTTGGTGAAGTAATCAGAAATAAGGCCAGATTAGTCTACAAAGGCTACTCTTAAATAGAAGGGATTGATTTTGAGGAAACCTTTGCTCCAGTGGCAAGAATTGAAGCAGTCAGACTATTTCTTGCATATGCTGCCTTCAAAGATTTCAAAGTGTATCAGATGGATGTCAAATCTACCTTCCTGAATGGTGACCTAGAAGAAGAGGTGTACATTGAACAACCAGATGGATTTCAGTTATCTGAGCATGGTGATATGGTCTGCAAATTAAAGAAGGCACTGTATGGTCTAAAGCAAGCCCCAAGAGCATGGTATGAGAGGCTAGACAAACATCTTTGGAAGATTGGTTTCAACAAAGGTACTGCTGATAGTAACCTATATTTCCAAATTGATCATGAAAACATCTTGATTATTGAAGTATTTATTGATGATATCATCTTTGGAGGAAGAGACAGTATGTGTAAGACCTTTGCAAACCAAATGAAAAGTGAGTTTGAAATGTCAATGCTTGGTGAAATGAATTTCTTCTTGGGTCTGCAAATTACTCAGACAGAGAAAGGAATCTTTATCTCTCAGACCAAATATGTGAAAGAACTATTGAAGAAATTTGGAATGGAAGATTCAAAGCCAACGAACACTCCCATGGCTACCGAATGTAAGTTGAGCAAAGATGATGACTCTCCTAAGACAGATCAGACAAAGTACAGATCAATGATTGGTGGATTACTGTATCTCACTCAAACTAGACCAGATATAATGTAGGCTGTTGGTCTTGTGGTGAGATTCCAGGTTGATCCCAGAGAATCTCATGTCATGGCAATCAAAAGAATTTTTAGGTACTTGAAAGGAACAGTTGAGTATGGCCTATGGTATCCCAAAGATCATGACTTTTCTCTTCATGCATATACAGATGTAGATTGGGCAAGAGATGTGGATGATAGGAAGAGTACAAGTGGAGAAGCATTCTTTTTGGGAAAAAGGTTGGTTTCTTGGCTAAGAAAGAAACAAGAAGCAATATCCATGTCTACAACAGAAGCAGAATACATTGCAGCAACAGGTAGTTGCACTCAACTTTTGTGGATGAAGCAAATGCTAAGAGATATTCAAGTAGAATATGAGGAGCCTATCACAATTTTCTGTGATAATTCAAGTGCAATAAATATTTCTAAGAATCCGGTATTGCATTCTAAGACCAAGCATATATCTATCAAATTTCACTTTTTAAGAGAACAAGTGAACAAGGGTGAAGTCAGATTGGAGTATGTGCCCTCCAAGGATCAGCTTGCAGATATTTTTACTAAACCTCTTCCCAAGGACTCTTTTGAGTATCTCAGGGAGAAGTTAGGGGTCATGGCCCCTCTGGTGATGAACTAGGATACACTAATGTGCATCAGTTCGGTAGATATCACAGTCATATTTTGTGATCTAGATTGATGATGGGGAGCTGCTACTAAGGGGGAGCAGCTGGTATGATTCTGATGTGTTAGAATTGCAAGTATGAGCCCTTTGCCATTGATGTAAAAGGGGGAGAGAAGACATGTAAAAAACAAGTGGTTGATGATCAAAGGGGGAGCAATAAAGGAAGAGAAGACATGTGAAGAGTTGTTGCTGCTAGGGGGAGCTGTGACAGAAAGGAGAAGTTCTTGTCTTGATGGTTTTTCACATCATATGTTGCCATCAATGACAAAGGGGGAGATTGTTGCAAGTATGGGACTAACCAGTGTTGTCATTGATGTCAACATACTCCTGTTGCATTAATGATAAGGATTGGATGAGCTGTTAACTGAGGATATTGAGAAAATTAGTTTCAATCAAGAACAGTGAAGAATAGTGATGAGAAGAAGGCAAAAGTACTCAATAGGTTGAGGATCAGAGGATGCAGATTAAAGGGTTTGTAGATATGAGTCTTGAGTTGTTCCGGTTAAGATTTCAGAGGTCCGCATGAAGATCTGAAGAAGTTATGTTCGCTCAAGTAGAACCAGTTCTGACAGGCATTCAATGGTGACAGAGTGTCACAGATTGGTCCGGTGAGCTCCAGAATTACATTATCTCATTCTGTAGATTGGAGGGAGTGTTGAAGAAGTTAGTGTGAAGTGACAACTTGATTTGTGCATTGTTTGGAGGTCCGGAAGAACCTTTTGTTTTATGACAGTGGTGACAAATTGTGTTCTTGAAGTTCTGAATGAAGAAGAGAAGAATTCCAGTAAGCTGATAAAGTGCGGATGTTCTTGATGACTCAGGAAAGGTTTCGGTGATCCTTGGATCGTGTACAATTCTTATTGGCAGTCCGCATTGAAGTTACAGTTTGGATTTGATGTAAAGACCACCAGTTGTTGGTGTTCTTCCTGAGACAGGCCGACCGGATGTATTACACGTCTTGCGAATGATCTTGTAGGTGTTTGCCGACTTAGATGATTGTTCCTAAGTCGATGCTTTGTATAAATAAGGGTTTATGAATTCATTTAGAAGTGTGTCTTGCGGTGATGAGAGTGATATAGCGAAGAGAAGTGTGAAAGGCAGAGCAGGAATTTTTGGGCTTAAATGGAACTGATCCAGGCATGGTAAAGATGTCAATCTCTAGTTCAAGTTTGTAGTACTTGTTATCTTGTAGACAGTGTGTCTCTTGTAGGCAGTGTGCCTCCTTGTGAGCAGTGTGCTCGGGCAGTGAGTCCTAATTAGCATGTGCCATCTATTTTTCTTATTCTTCTAACAGAGAATAATCCTTGGGTTAATCACCCCATGGTTTTTCCCTTAACCAGGTTTTCCATGTCAAAATCTTGGTGTCTCATGTGTTGATGTGTATCTGCTCTGGTGTTTATGTCTTATGCCTTCATGAATGATTAATTGCTATGCTATTAATTAACAAAGTGGATTTAAGTGTTTGAATTGAAAGCAAATTAAGGATAACTGATTCACCCCCCCTCTCAGTTATCAACATGATTCATGTTTGTACAAGTGTGATCATTCCATTGAATATTGCCAAATCAAGGTAAACATCAAATACATAAGACAAGTCATTCACCTCATTCTTCCAACACATTCAAATCCAATCACTCATCTATCCTAATCATCTTAATCACCTATCTTATCCACATCATCATCCAAATCATTCAATCTAATCTTATCCTAATCACTCTCATCATCCTTAATCCAATTCATCAACATCATTCTAATCCCATCTCATCCAAATCAAATCCAACATCAATCATCCCTTCTCCATTATCCACTCCAATCAAACATTCCAATCCCTAATCCCTAATCAACAAATCATCCTTGGCACATCAAACTTTGGTTAAGGACCTAGTCTCCTTCATCCTTCATCAATCCCCTCATCCAAAAGCCCAACCAAAACTATCCACATCATTATCAAAATCCCTCAACATCATTATCATCCCAATCCAAAAGCCAAATCAACCCAATCAAAAAAATCAAGACCTTAGTCAAACACATCAATCCTCTAGCTTAAGATCATTAGTCTATCAAAAGCATAGAGAACCATCCAACAAAAACAAATCAAATCAAATCATCTTAAGGTTTTGAAATTTTTATTCCCAACATCACAATCATCCATCATCCCCCATCATCTCATATCTCTCCCACAAAATGGATCTTTATGAAGCAATACAACAATTACAAAGACGTAGAAAAGTCTATGAGAACATGGATCCTAATGCTAAGGAACAATTCAAAAATGACATTAAAGATATACCCTTAGTACACCTCATCATTGAAGAATCCCAAACCCCTACCCTATCTTCATCATATCAACCCTCATCATATCAACCTTCAACATCTTACATATCCACACCATTGACCTCATACCAACCTTCATCATATCAACAAACACGCTACACATCATCCCCATCCACATCATATCAGTCTTCATTCTTTCAACCTTCATACCAATCAACATCTTACATATCCACTCCATCAACCTCATATCAACCATCAACCTCATATCAACCTTCAACCTCATATCAACCTTCAAACTCATACCAACTTCCATCATATCAACCTTTACCCTCATATCAATCACCATCCCCTTACACATCCATGCTATCATACTTATCCAACCAATCAATACCTCCACCTTATCCATCCCCTAACCTTTGTCATGCTAACTTTGATCAAGGGAACACCAATCTAGCACACCTTATATCCTAAATCCAAACCTTATATCAACAACCAAATCCCCCATCTCCTAATTCCCATCCTCCAATCCTCCCATCACAATATCCCTCCAACATTATCAACCTTAATCCATCACCTTATGTATCTCCCAATCCACCAACCCTTATCACCCATCCACCATCTAATCCACCATCAAATCTTCCAAGTCCCAACACTATCACATCCAAAGAATCCTTGTGGGATTTCCTCCAAATAACATCACCTAAAATGAAAGCAAAGAAAAGGAATCCCCCCAATCCCCCACCCCTCCAACACCACCATCTAATCCAACACCTATCCTTGAACCTACCCACGAACCATCATTACTTAATCCCATCACCCCCCTATCCAATCCCAATCCTAATCCTACACCATCCACCATCATTATCCATCCATTACATTGTTCTTCAACCCATAAACTCATGAAGGATACCATCCATTGGCTACTAGCAAGGAATCAAACACCCTCATGCAATCCAACATCCACCAAATCTCTTGAACAACCCCCTATCATAAGTCAAGAACCATCATGCAGCCATGTTCAAGAACCCATAAGTCAAGCACCTATCGCATCCATCCAAACACCTATCACATCCATCCAAGCACCCATCACATCTATCCAAGTCACTCCCACTTCTACCCAAACACATGAGCCATGTCAAGAATCAAATCCAAAGCATGTTGAAACATCAACCCCTTCTCCTAGTCAAGATCTAATCATCCCATCTAATCCCATCCACGATCCCCTCCCATCCGTTGATCAACTTATTGATCTCACCCCATCTTCCACCACCCCTTCACCATCCCCCATGAATCCTTCACCTCCATCTACCAATCCCATCCCAAATCCATCCCCTTATCTACTTGGCACAAGCACTTTCATCCGTGGTGACTCCCTTGTAAGAGGTGAACAACTTCCATCCACCACCTATCCTCTTCCAACAAATAATAGACTCGTATCTTGTTTCCAAAGCACCAAACATCCCATCACATGTCGCATGCTCCAACACATGAACTATCAAGGCAAAGGCTTAGGCCTTCACGAATAAGGCATCTTGGAGCCCATCCACACCACATTCCATCCATCCTCGCATGGCCTTGGCTATACACCCCAAGAAAAATAATCTAAACATGTTCATACCATCCACCCACCTCCCAAAATCCATTCATCCAATCCCAAACATGGTGCATCACATCGCACTCCAAAAGCATATGTCGCCATCCCTCCTCCATCATCATATCATTTGCAAAAGCATGTGACCATCCATCTTCCCCCAAATTTACCTCCACTACTTCCAACTCCAAATATTCCTATTAATTCCACTTTACCTCCTATCCTACCAACTCCTAATATCCCCATCCTCAAATCTCCTCATCCATTTATCCATAAATCCACTAAAATTCCCAATCAAGACCAACAAAGGCACACATCTTTCAAACATGAAGCTTCCCCCAAATCCATGGGATTCAAAAATTTGAATGCCTCAACTCATAAAGCACAAAAGCCTAAAGATATTATCCCTTCCAATCAAAATGAAAAATCAAAAAGGCTATCAAAGCCCACACCATCACAAGAAAAAGCAAAAACAAAAATGGTGTGGGTCCCCAAACAAAGATCACTCAACTCTAATGAGGCATCCATCTCCCAATCTACTGCAAAATCCCAAACATCCCGCTCCCCATCTAAAAATCCCATGATTCCTAAGTCCATTTGGGTACCTAAAACCCCAAATCGACTGTCCACAAATCCCCTATCCTGATCCCCATTACTCCCAACTCCACATCCAAAATACAAGCTTCCAAATACATCATGGTGTGTGCAACCATTGGTCTTGGTTCCCCTCCACCACTTAACATTCCCACATACCCCCATCTCTTCACCTATCGTTCACTATCCTACATATCTTCCCCATCACATTCCTATGGTCCATGCTTTTGCATAATCCACATCATAATCCATTATCCACCATCCATTCCATCTTCTCCTATCTTCCAACAATCCATACAATCATCATCCAAAATGTTGTCCAACATGGGACCATCTTCGCCTTGCTATGGAAACAGACGCTAGAGTCCCCATCCATCAAAAAAGCAAAAAAATCAAAAAAATCAAGAAAATAGTAAAGATAAAAAATTTTCCAATGGTGAAAACCACTCCTCGTGGTGCCTTGGGCAAGTACCATGATGAAAACCCCTTGTGGGTGTCATGCTTAATCCCTTCTCCATCCATTTTTGTATCCCTACACTTTGGGGCAAAATCATACCTTTCATCCACATCCTTTGCATATCCTATCCATCTATCCTTATCCTATCATATTCCTATCTACCATCCCCTATTCATCCTATCATTCCCCATCCATTCTATCCACTATTTCCTCCTCCTTAGATCTTGATGAAGACAAGGGGCAAAATATCAACAACATGCTTTATAGGTACATCCTCCAACCATCTATTGCAAAGACCATCCATTCAAACATGAGCCCATCATGCAAAATTCTATGCATTGGGGCATATGATTCCTTGCAACCTAGTCCTTGGGGAAAATCCTCATCCCTATCTTCCATCTATCTAACATACATCCCTATCGCTTGTCCATTCATCTATCATGAATCAGATATCCAACCCCCCTTATCCAACCCCATCACTTTCACCTCTAGACTTGGTGTTCCCTTGTCATTACTATCTAGCATAAAGGTTATCCACACAAAAGCCTATGCAACTATCTCATAATAAACCATTCCTTTTCCAAAATCATGAAAATCCAAAAACATCACAAAATCAAAAAATCCAAAAACATCACAAAATCAAAAAATCCAAAAACAATACAAAAATCAAAAAAATACAAAAATAATAGAAAACACAAAAAAAATCCCCAAAAAAATAAATATCCATCACAAAATCAACACTGCTCCATCAACATCTCATCATCTTCCAACATCCTCAAAATCACCCAAATCATCCAACACATCATCATCACAAATCAAAACTACATATCATAACCACTTGCATCTTAATGTGCCTTGATCCCGTGGATACAGGGTATGTAGGCAGTCTGGGATACAAAGGACGTTTCCAGTACTCAGGTGCATAAGATGCATCCATCCAACCCCCTGAGCTTACACTAGATCCAAGCATCGCATCACTTATCAAAGCATCGTCCCTTAATCAAAATCATCAACTATCAAATCAGCATCAACCACAACTTGTCACCATCATATCTTGAGCCAATCTTACAACATCAACAAAACATGATCCAATCATCAATTGATTCTTGCCTTAGGATATGTTGTTCCTACAATAGGTAGAATCTATCAAATCATCATCCATCTTGGCAAGAGAGACAATGGCTACTTGTTTGGTTCGTTGGTCTTTTCAATTTTTGATTTTAATCTTTTGTCCTATTCGAAGATCACATCAAAGCTACCTTGATCTCACTATATCATGGTATGTGGCGAGAACATCTAGAATGGGGCATAGTCTTGCTTTTGACTACTATGCTTGTGGGTTGTTTTCATTACTCCAAGCTAGTATTCATATCTTGTTGATCATAGGGTCGGTTCTAGCATATTGATCCCCTTATGCATCTAAGGTTCATCATACCTTTTGTGTACTAAGGACTTATGCTATGAGTCCCCTTCCCTCGTCAGGACAAGGTTGTACTATCTTGGGCATGCATGGGATCATCCCTTTGTTTGAGTGTCTAGTCCATGCAAATGTTGGATAAACATCATCACCCTGGTCTTCTATACCTTGGTGAACATATCCACTTTGCTATATCAAACCTAGGATTGCTCTAAATCATTTTTCAGCACAATGATCATCCACCAATCAATCTTCCACCATCATCATCACTTTCATCTCGCCCCTTATCCTCCAACCACTTCTACCAATCTATTCCATCCATTTCGAGAAAACAATCGTGTTCTTGCAACCCGCCTATCCTCTCGAGGGGGCATCACCCTTACCAATTATCCCCAAACCTTACCCTATTCTTCTAAGCCAAAATCTTTTTTCTATCCAATCCAACTCTATGTTTTAACTTCTTTGAAATGATGTTACTTAGCTGCAACATCATCTCAAAGAGGGGCAAATGTAGACACCTAAAATTGACTTGCTCTGCAAATCAATTTCTTGTATCTTCCTTAACCATCTGTCTATCCCTTGTGATCAATTAATTCATTTTATTTATCACTTTGACCTTACAACACTATCCCTCATTAATCAAATAAATATTCCCAATATTTATTTGGTTCAATTCTCCTTTTCCCTAATCCTCATCAATTAGATAAATCACGGTTATCTAATTGATCTAGCCTACTAATTGACCTACCCTAACCTACCCTAGCCTACCTCATCCTAGCCCTAGGATCAATTAAGCAAAACCTCTGTTTGATTAGTCCTAACCTCTCATTTGGGTGGTCAAACCTAGTTTAACACCCTTCCCCACATCCCCCAAATTAAAAATTGAAATAAATCACACATCACATTTACTTCTCTTACACACCCCTTACCTCACCCATCCTCATTCATTATCTCTTATCCCCAAATGAATTCTTAATTCATTTCCCATTCCCCAAATGAATTTTTAATTCATTTCACATTCTTTCACACTCATACCTCATTTATCACCCCTTTCCCCAAAATGAATAAAAGATTTACTTTTATTCCTAGCCCTTGATCTCATCTTTCAATCCTCACCCTCCATCCTCCTTTCAGAAAATCTATAAATGAGACCCTCTCCAAGCCATTTTAGAGGGACTTCTTCATGCATCAAACCTCTGCCAAAATCACTCCACAATCTCCTCATCATACCACCATAATGTCAAAATCTTGCCTCATCTCCATCTAATCTATATGAATCCTCTTGTCTCTCATCTTACATTGTGTTGAGCATTTGAGCAATCCACATCTACACACTAGTCTTGGGTAAAATCAGAGGAGACTAATCAGGTGCAACTCCTTCCCTCTTGGATTTGTGAGTCATTATGGAGGTATAATTATTGTATTTTTCATTTGATTTATGTTTTAATCTTCATTTTGTCTCATTAATCACAACATGTATAAAGAATGTGGAAATCTAGACAAGGCGTTGAACTGTTTGACTAAGATGCCTCAAAGAAATGTGGTCTCATGGGATGCAACAAATGCAGGATATTCACAAAATGATTTTCTTTTTGTGTGATGGTTGACATTTTAGACTCCAACTGTGGCTTCATAACCTCCTGGCATATGTTCCATCTTTCCTAAGCTACAATGCCTTTCTGCTAGAGAAGACCTCAAGAAAGATTAGAAGCAATGTAATAGGAAAAGGATATTTGTTTTGCTGGTAAGCAAGGAAGGGAAGGCAATCTGATGGATGGGACAATCATGGAATATTTTAAATTACATGAAGGTTGGCACAAACCGCCCCTGGGGTCGCAGGTGGTTTGATCTAAATGCACAAAGCGAAAAGCTTTAAACCCATGAGATAAAAACATTCTAAATATATTAAAAAAACATTGATGAAATCTACCAGGCCTTTTCTTACATTGGTGTTCTAATTGGTTGTAAGACTTTGTTTGCATTGAGAGTGATTGGTTGAGTTGTTTTTTTCCTTGTTTCCAGCTTCTATATCAACTATTGATACTGCTATAATCTGAGTAGGAGTTAGTAGGCACAATTGCCAAGGTTTCAGTTTGAACCATGTAGTGATATATGCCATGTGATCCTCATACTGGTATGTGATATCAAAGGTTGATATGCTCATATTGTTAACCATCAAAAGCAACAGTTCATGAAATGAGCAGAGAAATTTTTACTAGTCCCATCTTTTGGCATAAAAGAAAATCATGCCATCTCAGGGATGTTCTTTTTAGAGGGTGAAACTAAGTTGGAATAATGCATCCATGTGTTTCATCTTATTCTCTGTCCACAAGCCTATCTATTGAAAAATTGTCTAAACTATACATTATTTTCATTTTCTTAAACATCAGGTTGTAGCATGGAGATTCTGACAAGTCCAGCCATTAATCTTTGTCATCAAGATTTGGTTATTTTCATGGTTACAGACACCCTGGAATCAGAATCTTGAAACCAGGATCACAATTGAACTGAGACACTCTCGCTACTATGCAGTTGTTAGAAGGATGCCTAACATGTTGGATTTTGGGCTTCATGATTATTTCTCAGCTTGATGGGCACAAGGGCCAAGTATCAAGAATGATTCTTGTTTCTTCAATGGACCTATTAAACAAAGGCTCACAAACTTTTCCTACAAACAGATAAATTTTGGAAATCATCGAGGGAATTTTGGTGATTATCAAAGAAATTCTCCACTGTGTTAGAGATTAAACTAGCTTGGAGAGGCATCAACTGCCATTGCTAATATTATTTGTTGAAATGAAATGGATGCCTCTATTTTTTATTGAAGTGCTCTCCAAATCCCACTAAGTAGACAAGAGACAGTTTACATTTAGAGATGCAGGATATTTATGCAAATTTAGAGAAATTGATTTGGTAATATCAGACAATAGGGTATTTTTTAGATTCAAAATATTTACTAGATGATGTTGAAACAAAGACAACTCTTACTAATATGTGTATTCAAATATTTCCCTGAGAACCATGTTGACTTCAATTACATAAGGGATAAAGGAATTGTTTTGAAAATAGTGTGTGCAAGTTTTGAAGAGAAGTATTGAACTTGCATTTTGTTTGAATGAAGTGAGAAGAACATAGAAATATGTTTGGCAAAGTACACCTACAAACCAATACCTATAGCCAGTACGAGAAAAGTGTTTGATGAAATGCCTCGACAGTCAAGTACCTGTCAAATTTCGACAGAGACTCAACATTTAATTATAAAGTCAGTTGCATTAATATTTTAAAAACATTTCTTTTATGGAGTTCGAGATACAAGCTCATAAAGCAACTTTGTAATATTTTTAAATATTTTGTAAAGTCTGAAAAGTAATTAGTTACAAGCTGGGAGGCTATAAAAGTATTGTTTTCGAATGTAAGAGGGTTCCAATTGGTTCCATTTTTGGGTTCCAGTTCCAGTATTTTCCAGGCTCCCAGTTATTTTTCTAGTATTAAACAAAACTAAGAAGAAAATAGAGGATTGATGAATCCATACTTTGTACAGAGAAGTTTTTGCAGTTGTATAACTTTAATGACTTAATACAGAGAGCATTTGATTCTTATGTTTTATGTGTTTTCTATGTTATCATTACCTATTTTTTGTGTGTTGAATAGGTAAAGTTTTATGTATTATTGTGTGAATCATTCGTCATTTGCTGGAGCATTTATAAGTTGTGCAATATATGTGTGCAAAATGTAGTTATAATCTCAGTATGTTGATTTAATATTGTTCATGCAAACCCATTTCATCGTATGATGAGATTAGTATGTTGTTCTTCCATTATTGCTGCAGCATCATATATTTTATCATTTTTCTTTCATCATATGAATTTGGGAATGTAGTTCCTAATTTTGTGAAGAATCTTTATATCTGTATAAATCTGTGAAACTCAAGTTGGTATTCTTATGTTTACAACTACAGTTTCTATGAGTCTTTTTCCATCAATTTTCCTTTCTTTGCCTTTTGGTATTTCTGGTCAAAATACTACAAAAACCCCCAAATTTAATCATACAAGGGAGTTGCCCCTCTCAAACGTAGATGAAGACCGCTACTCCATAGCGGTCTCTCCAATTTTTGGCCAGTTTATCACTGCTCTTCGAGCGAAACAAAATCATTCTTGAACATTTAACCGTAGCGACAAATCTGTTTACCAACAAATTTTTGGTAGCTCTATTAGGGAAATAAAGTGTTGGTGCATTTTATTCCTTAGAAATTTGAAGGTATCTCCTCCAGAAAGGAGATTGGTAACTCTATCTGAAAGAAGAACCCTAAATAATGGATTGGTATCATGAAATTCAAAGGTGTAACTTATAGTTGCATGAACCAGTATCTGATAGTGACAATGATGATGAAGAAGATTATTTATTTTCTTTGTATCCTCCTCAGAAAAATTAGATTCTGGACGAACCCAAGCAAGTGGAATTCCTAAAAAATTTCTACGGTGGCATGCAACTTGGTTCTAATAAGGTGCATCCTTCTTTGCTTCAAACACTACAAAAGATTGAAGAAAAAGATGGAAAAGAAACTCGTTCCCTTGCTCGTGATCATGATTCCTTACTAAAAAAAATTTGTAGATCCCAAAATAAAAATGATTGTGTTGGGATATATCATTTGCATGATGAGAACAGTAGTAAGGAGGCAGAAATTTTTCCTATGGATGAACCTGTGTTTGAAGAAATGTCTTGTATCAAAGGGTTGAAAGAGACTCATCAGGACATGCATGTACTAAAGAAGAAGAAGTTATTTTATCCACCCATGAAAATACATGTCCACTTAAGCAAGATCAAAAAGAAAGAGTGGTGGAGAAAGAAAGAGAAGACTATATTGAAGCATGCAATAATGAAGAAGAAATCATTCTAGATAATGAAGAAATTTTAAACTTGACTGTAAATAGAGAGCTTGAAGATGAATCACAAAATGTTTTCCTGACATGCATGTAGTCTAAACAAGAGGATAATGATGAAGTAAGAGTTTCGTAAGATCTCTCTCATAAAATTTACATTCCAAGTTAGTGTTTGGAGTCTTCGAATGATGATTTTCTTTGCAGAGAAGATATTGTTCTTTCCCCTTTATCATTCATTGACGAAGAAGACATCTCAGTTGCTAAAAATAAAGGTATTGGTTTAGCTTCTTCTTCTTCATTGTGTTTAGAAAAAGAATTTTCTAAATTAGTGACCTCACATCCCAAATTAGTTGAAGATTTGAATCAAGGTGTCGAAAACCACTTTATGCATGATAATCACAGTAATGAAGGTATGACAGAAAATGAAAAAAATTCTTTTTGTTCTCAAATAGACAATGAAGCAACATCCTACACCTTGCAAATCATTACTGTTGAATAGGCTTTTGATGATAAAGTTAATCCTCAAAGAGATGAGTGTGAATCTATATCTACACCTATTGTAGTAATCATTGAAGAATGCTTAGTCAATGGTTTGACTGTGAATAAGATTCCAAATCTATTTGAAAACAATAAACATCAAGGTGAAATGTTGAGTACTCTAGATATATCTCTTGATCATAAAAGTACATGTGAAATTGCATGAATAGAGGATAGAAATAAACTTGTTCCTAAATCTCCTTGTTTCAATGATTCTGGTTAAAGTTATGATTTTAGGAGTATGGATGAAGTTACAATAATTCAAAGGATTGATGGAGAATTACGTGTTGCAACTTCTCCTGCATTACTTCCAGGGAAAGAAACTATTCTTTATTCTTTTTCAATCACAAAAGAGGCTGATAAAATGCGTAATGTAGACCTGTTACTCCCTCATCCACGTGTGTCATTCTTAGAAGAAGAACATTCTGACTCAGCTGTGATAAAGAGAGAAGAATTTTCTTTTACAAAATATGATCATATGATGGAGGGTGTCATTCATGAAGTGAGTTTACAATCTTGTGATATATCTATTCAAACTTGGTGTTCCAAGACTTCAAATAATGATTTCCTTTGTAATGAAGAAATTAATATTCAAAAATCAAATCCATCATTTGCATTTTTTGAAGTTTCTTTAAATTACAATTTATACGAGGGATGCCTAGTATGTGGTTTGGTTTCTTCTTGTTCAAACAGTCCAAAAATTACTTAGATAGAGGATATTGGCACGCTTGATACAATATGAGAAGATACATGATCGACATTATACACAGCAATATCAATATGATTTAAGAAGGCTTAAAAATTTGTGATGAGAAATGGTTATTTGGTACATTGTTCAAATAGCTCTCACATGTTATATGTTCCATTTTTCTCATCATCTTTAAATGGTTGCTGAGTCTACAAGCACTTCACAGTAGTGCATTTCTTTTCCACATAGGTACATATTCCTTACAGCCTATTAATGGATTCACATAATCATCTTGGAGCAGTTTGAGGTAGGAGTCACCTACCCTGTACATAGGTTAGCTAGGTGTTGTCTTGTCAGTTTTCCCTTTCAGTTGTGTGTCTCTTTTTGTTGTGTATCCCATTTTTTTTTGGTTCATGTCTCTCTATTTTTCCCAACATGCTACTTCATTTCCCCTTTACTCTATTGCCCAATGGTTAAAGCACTATTTTAAAAACCAAAAATTTTAGGTTCCTTATCGTGTCCTTTGCAGTCTTTGTCCCCAAGTAGAGCCAATTGTTGACCCCATTTCAACACTACAAAATTTTAACTTTTCATATCAAAACGACAAGTGTCGTCATGCGTCAAACACCTTTGTTAAGTTGCCTTTTTGTCACAAATCGACAGTGTTGCTTGTTTCCTGCCCTAGTCATTGTGATCACCTATTATCAAGATGTCATGTTTGACTTGGACCATGCCCATTTCTTGCATTAAATCTAGCATAGGAGCATCACTATGGAGAAGGATCACTCATTACTTCAGTCAAATTCTCAGGAGTAGTTACCCAATTTGCGTTAATTTATGAAAATAATTAAATTTGAAAATTTATAAACGCAATGAAGAAACCCTTTTACAGGGGTTTGTGCAACTCCATTTTTCCAAATGTGGCAAGTTTTTAGATGCATAGACCTTACAGTTTCAGAGATTTTAAAAGTTCAAGTTTTTGGTGGGTAGTTTGCAAAAATGATTAAATCAGGGTTTTTGTAAAAGCTGGAGAAAAATAATCTAATAGGGGGTCTCATGATGTCATTATTAACGTGGAAAGTTTTTAGGAGAAAATACCATCTTAGTCAAAAGTTATGCATTTTTTGCCTTCATCATGCTTACAGGTTTACTAAGCAAATTTTATTAAGTTTTTGCCAGGTGGGGTCAGTGACTTTTCAAGTTTTGAAATCACAAAGAAGTTTGGAAAAATCAAGTTTAGAGGCAATGGTGGTAATTGGATTTTAAAATCCTTTAAATTTCCCATCATTTGACTATTTTTTGATTTTAATACCCTTGGTGTTCATGCCATTTCCCTCTATCTACTTTTTAAAATCCTAAAATCTTATTAAAATCTCCAAACTCCACTTTAATTCTTAACTTACACCTAACCCCTGACGAGTTCTTACTTTATACCTAACCCTCAAAAAGTTTCCAAAATATGCTTAACCCCTGACTTAATTTTTAAAAAGTCATTTTTATGCACATGTCAGAGGGTAGTTTTGTTGAATGCACAAGACAACTGAGAGGGGGGTGAATCAGTTGTATCATAAATTTCAAACCCTCAAAAACATTCAGATCCACATTAACCTTTAAACTTGTTATGATGATTAAGCATGAAAAGAAAATAATAGAAACTGAAACATAACAACACCAAACACAAGACAACACCAGATTTTACGTGGAAAACCCAAGAAGGGAAAACCCACGGTGAGGATTAGCTTACAATATAAAGTAGTAGCAACACCAAATTACAAAAGGCTCACTGCCCAAAAGAAAGAAAGAAAGGCTCACTGTCTAGAAGAAAGAGATAAAAGAGAAGGCTCACTGCTAGGGATGAACTAATATAATTGCATCTAACCTATGCATGGAGATCAGTTCCAATGAAGCACAATATTCACCACAACACAAACAACACCTTCGCAGCAACACTAAAAAATAGTAGACACCTTCTACTCACTGCATCCAGTAGCCTAACACATGAAAACTCTTGTTGCACTTATCAAATCCACATCATAGACATCATCTTCAACGCACATCTATACAATCACGAATCCTTGACACTTATTTTTACCATCATCAACTTTGAAAACATTCTCCAAGGTCGGCAACACATCTTAACCCATAAAATTCAATTTAGGTCTAGACCAAAACATTCCCGCAGAGGAAAGGAATGAATGTAGACCACATCACACCTTAGCATGGACCTAAATCCATACATACATGCTTCATCACGCTTTCACAATCAATGAAGCAGAACAACAATTAGTGTAAACAACCAAGTCGACCAAACTTGTGTTAACACTATGAACTTTTAAGTGCACGCTTCCTCAAAACTAAAAGATGACATGTGGACCATGCTCCAAGCTTGAACATGATCTAGAGACATCCACAAGCACTTGAAAAATAACAAAATCTTTTGCAACATCTTTCACCTGAAGAAAGTTCACACCAGAGCACTTAGATTACTCTGTCATCAACTACAACTCAAGAAACAAACTTGCAAAGCACCAAACCTCGAACCACTTAAACTAAAGAAATATATAGACCTTGTAAGCATGAATCCAAAACCACAAAGCCAGAAACAAATCTGCAGAGAAATGTAGAGCAAAATAGTTTCTCCCAGACACTTTTGCACAACTCAGAAACACTGTCTGCACACTGGTGAACACAACTTTCTCTGCACAATGAACCAGAGCACAAAATTTGGAACATAGCATCTCTGAGCACCTTTGAAAAACATATTCAAACTGTAAAAGTAGATCTTCAATGAGGAATAAATGCGGAGCAAAACCAAAACATTACTCTGTTAAGTCAAAACACATATTCAACACACTGTTTCCTTTATTAATCAAATTTTCTCAAAAGCATTTGGAAACCAGACAACAGAAGCATATTCTCAACATCTTTAACACCTCTACAAAGCTACCAAATCACCTTCAGCAATAGCTCATATCCTCATCTCTGCACAACCTTCTCTTTGATCTCTGCTCAACACAAACTACTCATACTCTTGACACAGTTGACATCAATGAAAACACCGATTAGCACATGCTTGCAACAAGTTTGGTTGTCACAACCTCTCTAACCCCAGACATTTATCTTTAAAGGTGTTTAAAGGTAATTTTTCAAAGGTTTTTTAGGTTGTGAAACCTCCAAAACCCCTGACACATTTTTAAAATGCCCCTTTATTCACGTTTTCAAAGCTTTTACTCCTACTCCAACCAAACTGGTTTTTAAAACATCTTTAACCTCTTAAAACCTTTCTTCTTTGCCCTAATACATTCTTCAATGCCCTTAGACCTCTGAAATGTTGCAAGTATGGGCCTAACCGGTGTTGTCATTGATGTCAACATACTCATGTTGCATTAATGAGAAGAATTAGATGAGCTGTGTGCTGAGGATATTGAGAAAATAAGTCTCAATCAGGAATAGTGAAGAACAGTGATGACAAGAAGGTAAAATTCCTCAATAGGTTGATTATAAGAGGATGTGGTTTAAAGGGTTTGTAGATATAAGTCTTGAGATGCTCCAGTCAAGATTTCAGAGGTCTGCATGAAGATCTGAAGAAGTTATGGCCGCTCAAGTAGAACCGATTCCGGCAGGTTTTAGAGATGACAGAGGGCCACAGAAAGGTCCAGTGAGATCTGGTATTTCATTATCCCATTCTGCAGATCTGAGGGAGTGTTGAGAACATCCCTGTGAAGTATCAACTAGATTAGTTCGTGGGTTGAAGGTCCAGAAGTGCCTATTCATTTGTGACAGTGATGACAGACTATGTTCTTGTAGCTCCGGATGAAGGAAAGAAGAATTCCAATAGGATGATGAAGTGCAGATGTTTTTGGTGATTCAGAGAAGGTTATGATGATCATTGGATCATGTCCAGTTAATGTTGGTGGTCCGCATTGAAGTTAGAGTTTGCATTTGAAGAATAACCACAAATATTGGTGTTCTTCTTGAGACTAGCCGACTGGATGTATTACACGTCTTGCGGATGATCTTGTAGGTGTTTGCCAACTTAGATGATTGTTCCTAAGTCGATGCCTTGTATAAATAAGGGATTGTGAATTCATTTTGAAGTGTGTCTTGAGGTGATGAGTGTGTGGTAGCGAAGAGAAGTGCGAAAGGCAGAGCAGAAGTATTGGGCTTAAATGGAACTGATTCAAGTATACTGAAGATGCTATTCTCCAATTCATAAAGGTGATACTTATTCCTTTGTAGACAGTGTGTCTCTTGTAGGCAGTGAGCCTCTTGTGAGCAGTGAGCCCTAATTGGCATGTGCCATTTTGTTCTTTCTATTCTTCTAACAGAGAATACTTTCTTGGGTTAATCACCCCGTGGTTTTTCCCTTAACCGGGTTTTCCATGTCAAAATCTTGGTGTCATATGTGTTGATATGTTTCTGCTTCTGATTTAATGCTTTATGGTTCATGATTAATATTATGCTAATCACTAAAGAAGATTCAAGTGTTTAAATAACAGAAAGTTTCGTACAACTGATTCACCCCCCCTCTCAGTTGTATGCCCTAAGTCTAACAATTGGTATCAGAGCTAAGTTCCTCTAAAAGGAGCTTAACCGCTTGAGGAGATCGAGGATATCGTCATACAAGAAGGATAGCCCGAAGTTTGATGGAACCAACTTTTCTCTTTGGAAAGGTCGCATGAAATGTCACTTGCAGTTTATGGGAAAGGTATACTGGTCCATGGTCACAAAAGCATATGCACCTCCATAGGGTGGTCCGACAACCCTGAATGAAATCACAGATGCTGAAAACAATCTGCGAACCAAAGAGGCTCTTCTAAGCACATTAACTAACTCAGAGCTCTCAAATGTTATTGACCTACCAACTGCCTATGAGATCTAGATTAAACTGGAACTTTTGCATGAAGGAGATGAGTATGTTAAATGTGTAAGGTTATAGAGCCTAAAAGGGAAATTTGAAAAACTGAAGATGAGAGATGATGAAAATATTACCACTTTTATGCCAAGAGTGAATGAGCTGGTTTGGGGAATTAGAAATTCTGGTGGAGTCTTAGATGAAAATGAGATTGTTGGTAAGATTCTCAGATCCCTTCCTACCTCTTACAAAATCAAGGTTGCTGCCATTGATGAATTCAGAGCCCATACAACTGTCACAAGAGACCAATTGGCTGGCAAACTAGCTGCTTTTGAAATGACCAAATTTGGAGATGATCCCCCCAAAACTGAATCTACATTCAAAGCCAATGCCTCTGTGAAAGGTAAACAAGGATTTGATTCAGGAGAGAACTCATCAAGGAATTTGTCATGGTATGGAAAAGCAAGAAAAGACCTAGAAGAAGAAGTAGAAACTGCTCAACTTGAAGCTCTCATTGCAAAGAGACTGCCAAGAGGATCCAGTAAGTGTGAAGGAAAATTGCCTTTTAAGTGTTTTAACTGCAATAAGATTGGTCATTTTTCCTCAAAATGTCCGGAAAGATTTTTAAAGCCAAATCCTAACAGATCAAGGTTCCAAAAGAATTGTTACTATGTTCATGAAGAAGATGATAATGAAGGAGTAACAGATGATGAATCAAAGACAGGAAACAAATCTGGAAGTGAATGGGTGTTTATTGCCATCAAGGAAGAAGAACCAATATCCTCTGTATCTATCAATCATAAAGTTGTAGAAAGAGCTCTGGCTGCCCAAGTTGAAGAAAAGAATGATTGGGTCATTGACAATGGTTGCTCTTACCACATGACAGGTGACAAGAATAAGTTCATAGATTTGGAAAGGTATGAAGGAGGAGTGGTGAAGTTTGGTGATAATTCTGCTGGTAGAATCAGAGGAAGAGGAACTATTTCTTTTAATGGAAGAAACAAAACTGGTAATGTACTGTATGTTGAAGGTTTGAAGCACAATCTTCTCAGTGTTGGACAGTTGGTGGACAAAGGCTATGATCTCCGATTCAAGGATGGAATATGCAAAATCTTTGAAAGATCCGGAATAGAGATTGCATCCGGTACTCAAACTAAAGGTAATATCTTCCACTTGGTTGGTACTGGTAAAAGCTGCTTATTTGTTCAAGTTGATCAGAGTTGGTTATGGCATAGAAGGATGTGTCATGTGAATTTTGATAATATCATCAAAATAAACAATACTCAGGCTATAAGAGATCTTCCAAAATTGGTGAAACCTACTAACAGCTTTTGTAAGGAATGTCAGTTGGGTAAGATGAGCAGAGTCACATTCAAAAGCAAGGAACTGTCTTCTACCGGACTATTGGACTTAGTTCACACTAATCTTTGTGGTCCGGCAAGAACCAAAAGTATTCAAGGTGATAGATACTTCATGCTGCTAATAGATGACTATTCCTGAATGATGTGGGTAACCTTTCTAAAGGAGAAATCAGAAGCTCTTAAGAAATTCAAAATATTCAAGGCTATGGCAGAGAATGAAACAGGAATAAAGTTAAAATGTCTAAGGTCTGATAGAGGTGGAGAATTCACATCCGGTGAGTTCATAGAATTCTGTGAGAAACATGGAATTAAGAGACAGTTGTCTGCTCCGAGGACTCCACAGCAGAATAGAGTAGTGGAGAGAAAGAACTGGACCATCCAGAAAGCATCTAGGACTATGATGATGGAAGCAAATGTTCCTCAGATCTATTGGAGAGAAGCTGTCAACACTGTAGTCTATACTCTTAATCGAGTTCAAATCAGAAGCAGTACCGGTATGACCCCTTATGAACTCTAGTTTGGCATTACTCCCACTGTAAGATATTTCAAAGTCTTTGGTAGCAAGTGTTACATCAAAAGAGATGAAGATTTAGGCAAGTTTGATGCTAGAAGTGATGAAGGAATATTCTTGAGTTACTCTACTCAAAGCAAAGCATACCGGTGTTATAATACGAGACTAAGAAAGATGATAGAAAGTACAAATGTGAAGGTTGATGAGGGAATAGAGAAACCCTCAAGGTTTTATGAGCATGATGAAGATGATCATAATGGTGTTCTGGTTCAAGGAGCTCAATCCTCTCCTGAAAGTCAGATTTAGACTGATCCGGTAAATCAGGAAGAAGAGATAGGTCTGAATGAGCCTGATCAAGAAGCAGAAGTGCAAGAAACTCCCAAAGTTCCAAGGTATGTAAGACTGAACCACTCTGAAGATCAGATCATAGGTGACAAAAGCAAAGGTGTGCAAACTAGAAGGAAAATTGCTCAAAATTCAGATGAATGTTGTCTGATTTCAAAGATTGAACCTAAGACAATAAATGAAGCCTACAATGATGAAAATTGGACCAAAGCAATGGAGGAAGAGTTGATGCAAATTGAGAAAAATCACACTTGGGATCTTGTTTCTAGACCTAGAAACAAGAATGTGATTGGAACCAAATGGGTCTTCCGAAACAAACTAAATGAAGTTGGTGAAGTAATCAGAAATAAAGCCAGATTAGTCTACAAAGGCTACTCTCAAATAGAAGGGATTGATTTTGAAGAAACCTTTGCTCCAGTGGCAAGAATTGAAGCAGTCAGACTATTTCTTGCATTTGTTGCCTTCAAGGATTTCAAAGTGTATCAGATGGATTTCAAATCTACTTTCCTGAATGGTGACTTAGAAGAAGAAGTGTACATTGAACAATAGGATGGATTTCAGTTATCTGAGCATGGTGATATGGTCTGCAAATTAAAGAAGGCACTATATGGTCTAAAGCAAGCCCCAAGAGCATGGTATGAAAGGCTGGACAAACATCTTTTGAAGATTGGTTTCAACAAAGGTACTACTGATAGTAACCTATATTTCTAAATTGATCATGAAAACATCTTGATTGTTGAAGTATTTGTTGATGATATCATCTTTGGAGGAAGAGACAGTATGTGTAAAACCTTTGTAAATCAAATGAAAAGTGAGTTTGAAATGTCAATGCTCAGTGAAATGAATTTCTTCTTGGGTCTGCAAATTACTCAAACAAAGAAAGGAATCTTTATCTCTCAGACCAAATATGTGAAAGAATTATTGAGGAAATTTGGAATGGAAGATTTAAAGCCAATGAACACTCCCATGGCAACGGGATGTAAGTTGAGCAAAGATGATGACTCTCCTAAAGACAGATCAGACAAAGTACAGATCAATGATTGGAGGATTATTGTATCTCACTCAAACTAGACCAGATATAATGCAGGTTGTTGGTCTTGTGGCGAGATTCCAAGCTAATCCCAGAGAATCTCATGTCATGGCAATCAAAAGAATTTTTAGGTACTTAAAAGGAACAGTTGAGTACGGTTTATGGTATCCTAGAGATCATAATTTTTCTCTTCATGCATATACAGATGCAGATTGGGTAGGAGATGTAGATGATAGGAAGAGTACAAGTGGAGGAGCATTCTTTTTGGGAAAAAGATTGGTTTCTTGGCTAAGCAAGAAACAAGAGGCAATATCCCTGTCTACAACTGAAGCAGAATACATTGCAGCAGCAAGAAGTTGCACTCAAGTTTTGTGGATGAAGCAGATGCTAAGAGATATTCAAGTAGAATATGAGGAGCCTATCACAATTTTCTGTGATAATTCAAGTGCAATAAATATTTCTAAAAATCCGGTGTTGCATTCTAAGACTAAGCATATATCTATCAAATTTCACTTTCTAAGAGAGCAAGTGAACAAGGGTGAAGTCAGATTGGAGTATGTGCCCTCCAAGGATTAGCTTGCAGATATTTTTACTAAACCTCTTCCCAAGGACTCTTTTGAGTATCTCAGGGAGAAGTTAAGGGTTATTGCCCCTCTGGTGATGAACTAGGATGCACTAATGTGCATTAATCCGGTGGATATCACAGTCATATGTTGTGATCCGGATTGATGATAAGGGAGCTGCTACTCAGGGGGAGCAGCTGGTATGTTATGAAGTAGTGAAGTTACAAGTATGAGCCCTTTGCCATTGATGTCAAAGGGGGAGAGAAGACATGTGAAAAACAAGTGGTTGTTGATCAAAGGGGGAGCAACAAAGGGAGAGAAGACATGTGAATAGTTGTTGCTGTTAGGGGGATTTGTAACAACAAGGAGAAGTTCTTGTCTTGATGGTTTTTCACATCATATGTTGCCATCAATGACAAAGGGGGAGATTGTTGCAAGTATGGTCCTAACCAGTGTTGTCATTGATGTCAACATACTCATGTTGCATTATTGAGAAGGATTAGATGAGCTGTGTGCTAAGGATATTGAGAAAATAAGTCTCAATCAGGAACAGTGAAGAATAGTGATGACAAGAAGGTAAAATTCCTCAATAGGTTGATTATCAGAGGATGCGGTTTAAAGGGTTTGTAGATATAAGTCTTGAGATGCTCCAGTCAAGATTTCAGAGGTCCACATGAAGATCTGAAGAAGTTATGGTCGCTCAAGTAGAACCGGTTCTGGCAGGTGTTCAGAGATGACAGAGGGCCACAGAAAGGTCCGGTGAGATCCGGTATTTCATTATCCCGTTCTCCAGATCTGAGGGAGTGTTGAGGACGTCCCTGTGAAGTATCAACTAGATTAGTTCGTGGGTTGAAGGTCCGGAAGTGCCTATTCATTTGTGACAGTGATGACAGACTGTGTTCTTGTAGCTCCGAATGAAGGAAAGAAGAATTCCAGTAGGATGATGAAGTGCGGATGTTTTTGGTGATTCAGAGAAGGTTATGATGATCGTTGGATCATGTCCAGTTAATGTTGGTGGTTCACATTGAAGTTAGAGTTTGCATTTGAAGAATAACCATGAATATTGGTGTTCTTCTTGAGACTGGTCGACCGGATGTATTACACGTCTTGCGGATGATCTTGTAGGTGTTTGCCAACTTAGATGATTGTTCCTAAGTCGATGCCTTGTATAAATAAGGGATTGTGAATTCATTTTGAAGTGTGTCTTGAGGTGATGAGTGTGTGGTAGCGAAGAGAAGTGCGAAAGGCAGAGCAGAAGTATTGGGCTTAAATGGAACTAATTCAAGCATGCTGAAGATGCTATTCTCCAGTTCATAAAGGTGATACTTATTCCTTTGTAGATAATGTGTCTCTTGTAGGTAGTGAGCCTCTTGTGAGTAGTGTGCTCGGGCAGTGAGCCCTAATTGGCATGTGCCATTTTGTTCTTTCTATTCTTCTAACAGAGAATACTTTCTTGGGTTAATCACCCCATGGTTTTTCCCTTAACCGGGTTTTCCACGTCAAAATCTTGGTGTCATATGTGTTGATATGTTTCTGCTTCTAATTTAATGCTTTATGGTTCATGATTAATATTATGCTAATCACTAAAGAAGATTCAAGTGTTTAAATAACAGAAAGTTTCGTACACCTGATTCACACCCCCTCTCAGTTTTATGCCCTAAGTCTAACATGAAATTCTTGTTCACGGCCATTTTTCCGCCCTATTGGAAGCTCTAGGATGCCATGACTAGGAGCTTTGGAACAGGAAATGGACCTCGATTAAAACATAATTGAAAGTGGATTTTGTTTGATATTATAGTTAGAAATGCTCTGGTGGAATAGCATGCAACTATGGAGATTTTTAAGCAAATGCATTTACCAGATGTGGAGCCAATCTGCTCAACCTTTTCCAGCATCCTCTGGTAGGTTTGTATGCAAAATGTGGAAGCCTAAACATGGTGCATGAACTATTTTAATAGCTACCTCAGGGAAATGTAGTCTCATGGAGTGCAATGATTGCAGGATATGTGCAAAATATATTTTTTGAAAAGGTTCTGGAAACTTTCGATTAAATGCAATAGGCAGATGTAAAGCCAAACTGTCTCAGCCTTTGCCAACATTCTCCTCTCCTACAACAATATGGGAATTTTGAAATAGATTATGGGCAGATATCAAAGCATAGCAAAATCAAGATTTTTGTCAGGTTTTATAGTTGGAAACACCCTAGTATACATGTACGAAGAATGTGGAAATTTAGACAAGGCATTGAACTATTTGACTAAAATGCCTTAAAGAAATGTGGTCTCACAGGATGCAACGAATGCAGGATATTAACAAAATGATTTTCCTTTTGTGTGATGGTTGACATTTTAGACTCCAACTATGGCTTCATAACCTCCTGGCATATGTTCCATCTTTCCTAAGCTACAATGCCTTTCTACTAGAGAAGACCTTAAGAAAGATCAGAAGCAATATAATAGGAAATGGATATTTGTTTTGCTAGTAAGCAAGGAAGGGAAGGCGATCCGATGTACGAGACAATCATTGAATCTTTTAAATCACATGAAGGTTGGCACAAACCACCCTTACGGTGGTAGGTGATTTGATCTAAATGCACAAAGAAAAAATATTTGAACCCATGAGAAAAAATCATTCTAAATATTAAAAAAAACCATTGATGAAATCTATCAGGCCTTACATTGGTGTTTCAATTGGTTGTAGGAGTTTTTTTGCATTGAGAGTGATTGGTTAAGTTTGTTGTTGTTTTCTACCTTGTTTCTAGCTTCTATATCAACTAATGATACTACTATAATCTGAGTAAGAGTTAGTAGGCAAAACTGCCAAGGTTTCAGTTTGAACCATGTAGTGATATGCCATGTGATCCTCATACTGGTATGTGATATCAAAGTCTGATATGCTTATATTGTTGACCATCAGAAGCAATAGTTCATGAAATGAGCAGAGAACTTTTTACTAGTCCCATCTTTTGGCATAAAAGAAAATCATGCCAAGTCTCAGGGATGTTCTTTTCGAAGGGTAAAACTGAGTTGGAATAATGCATCCATGTGGTTCATCTTATTCTCTTCCATAAGCCTATCTATTCACAAATTGTCTCAACTATGCATTATTATCATTGTCTTAAGAATTAGTTTGTAGCATGGAGATTCTGACATGTGCAACCATTAATCTTTGTCATCAGGCTTTGGTTATTTTCATGGTTACAGACACCTTGGAATCAAAGTCTTGAAACCAGAATCACAATTGAACTACGACACTCTCGCTACTATGCAGTTGTTAGAAGGATGCCTAACATGTTGGATTTTGGGCTTCATGATTGTTGCTCAACTTGATGGGCACAAGGGCCAAGTATCCATAATGCTTCTTGTTTCTTCAATGGACCTGTTAAACAGAGCCTCATAAACTTTGCCAACAAACAGATAAATTTTGGAAATCGTCGAGGGAATTTTGGTGATTATCAAATAAATGTTCCACCACGTTAGAGATCAAACTAGCTTGGAGGGGCATCAACTTCCATTGCTGATATTATTTGTTGAAATGAAATAGATGCCTTTGCTTTTTATTGAAGTGCTCTCCAAATCCCACTAAGTAGATTGGAGACAGTTCACATTCAGAGATGCAGGATATTTATGCAAAGTTAGAGAAATTGATTTGGGAATTTTAGGCAACAAGGTATTTTCAAATTCAAAATATTTACTAGATGATGTTGAAACAAAGATGACTCTTACTAATATGTGTATTCAAATATTTCCCTAAGAACCATGTTGATTTCAATTACATAAAGGATAAAGGAGTTGTTTTGAAAATTGTGTGTGCAAGTTTTGAAGAGAAATACTAAACCTACATTTTGTTTGAATGAAATGAGAAGAACAAATAAATATGTTTGGTAAAGTACACCTACAAACCATTACCTATATCCAGTATGAGAAAAGTGTTTGACGAAATGCCTCAACAGTCAAGTACCCATCAAATTTCGATGAAGACTCAATATTTAGTTATAAAGTTAGTTGCATTAATGTTTTTAAAACATTTCTTTTATGGAGTTTGAGATACACGCTCATAAAAGTGACTGTACTATTTTTAAATATTTTGTAAAGTCTAAAAAGTAATTAGTTACAAATTAGTTATGGGATGGGAGGCTATAAAATATTGTTTTCAAATGTAAGAGGGTACCAGTTGGTTCCATTTTTGGGTTCCACTTCCAGTATTTTCCAAGCTTCCGGTTCTTTTTCTAGTATTGAGCAAAACTACAAAGAAAATAGAGGATTGATGAATCCATACTTTGTATAAAGAAGAATTTGCAATTGTATAACTTTAATGACTTAATACATAGAGCATTTGATTCTTATGTTTTATGTGTTATCATTACCTATTTTTTGTGTGTTGAATAGCTAAAGTTTTGTGTATTATTGTGAGACCCATTCGTCATTTGCTGGAGCATTTAGAATCTATGCAATATATGTGTGCAAAATGCAGTTATAATCTTGGTATCTTGATTTAATACTATTCATACAAACTCATTTCATCATATGATGAGATTAGTATGATGTTCTTCCATAATTACTGCAGCATCATATATTTTATCATTTTTCTTTCATCATATGAATTTGGGAACGTAGTTCCTGATTTTGTGATGAATCTTTATATCTATATAAATCTGTGAAACTCAATTTGGTATTCATATGTTTACAACTAGGGTTTCTATGAGTCTTTTTCCATCAGTTTTCCTTTGTTTACCTTTTGGTATTTCTAGTCAAAATACCACAAAACCCCCAAATTTAATCATATGAGGGAGTTGTCCCTCTCACATGCAAAGGAAGACTGCTACTCCATAGCGATCTCTCCAACTATTGGCCAGTTTATCGCCACTCTTTGGGTGAAACTAAGGGTATGGAAATCAAATGAAGGTAAAAACACTAAAAAAATGCATAAAAACACTAATTTTATACCTTCCAAGCGACCTCCACGTTCTAGATAAGGTTGAGAATGTTGCACCCAAACATTTTAGCTTCACCCATGGCTTGCATATGTGAAATGCTCTCAACTAAGATTACAAGTCACTCAAATCTAACTCAAGAAATGGAGAGATTTTGGCATAATAAGTTTACTCAAATTGTGGATGATCAAATGGCTTGGATGAGGGTGTATTTATAGGCTTTTTAGAGGGAGATTTGATCCAAGGGTTGAGATTTAAAGTTGAGATCAATGGATGAGGATGCATGTGAGGTGGAGGGCTTAGATTCAATCATCAAAAATGAAGGGATGAGAATAAAGATGAATTTTTAATTCATCTTGGGAAGAGGAGAGGATTAAATGAGGGTAGATGAGGTGGATTAGATGTGAATTTTAAATTCACATGGGGAAGAGGTGAGGATTAAAAATAAATCTTTAATTCATTTTGGGAAGAGTGGTTATTAATGAAAGTGGGTGGTGTAAGAGGTCATTTATGGAGTTTATGACAAATGTGTATAAAAAATTGCTTTATGTGGCTTAAAAATCAATTTTTTATTTAGAGGATGTGGGGATGAGTGTTAAACAAGATTTGACCATTTTAATTAAGTTGTTAACTTAATTAATATGGCTGTTGTAAATTAGGGAGTGGGTTAATTAGTGGTTAAGATTAATTAAATAGTGTTTTATTTAATTAATCCTAGGTCTAGGGGATAGGTGAGTTAGACTAGCTAATTAAATAACAGATATTTAATTAACTAAGGTAGGGATGGGCTAATTAATAGGTTGAATTAATCAAATAACATGATTTATTTAATTAATTGGGCTAATGTTAGTAAAAGGGGTAACTATTGAATTAATTAAATTAATTCAATTTGAAGGGGGGAATGATGAATAATCAGGTGTTGGAATGAACAATTAATTAAATAAAAATTTAATTAATTGATTAGAACGGGAAATTGGTGATATTAGTGATGTCAGAGATTAGATAAATGGTGAAGGCATTTTTAGGTGTCTACATTTGCCCCTCTTTGACGTGGCGTCATGACCTAGCAGGGAAATGACGTCAAGTCAAAGAAAAATGCCCCAGCTGCCGGGAAGGAATGGAATGGATGAGGGATGCCCCCTCGAGAGGTCAGGTGAAAAAATAATTTATTTTAGGTGAGCTCTCGAAAGGAAGAATAGAGGTGAAAATGGATGGAGGACGGAAAGACAGGTTGATATATAAAAAACGGGCGAAAAAGGTTATGATCTGCACCCTGGGGAGGAAAAAGTGTGTTGGAGGATGACATGGCTTACTATAAATAGAAAAAGTGGGCCCTAAAGTGCTACATTTGCACTCATTGAGCCACTTGGACAAAGGAGAAGAAGGGACACGATGGCGAACCCACTCTTCCCGCGCTTTGAGCACTTGTCTGAGCGAGTCCGTTCTTACAGGTAGTTAGCAGAGGCTAGCGACCAAGTATGCCGACCACCCTAGCTTTGTCATTTTTTTGCTATGTCACATTTATTACCTTGGGAAATGTGTCTTAGGGTTTTGGTGCCATCGAGTGACCGATTGGCATGAAATGGGCCTGGATTGGCGCCATCTGCATAGAGGGATTTGGTGGGGATTGGCAACAAAGCTAAAAGCTTTGGCGCAATGCTGCGGATTGGTGCCAATTTGCGCCCTAGGGTTTCAGGCGTGCATTGGCGCTAAATGAGAAGTTCATGGCGTCATTCTCTCAACTGGCACTGCCTAGGGACGTGGTGCCATCATGTCGATTGGTGCCATATGGAATTGTGGCATCATTTAGTAGAATGGTGCCCCAAAATTGCTAAATCTCGAGTGCAAGCCGAAATGGTACCAAATGAAAGAGAAGCAGTGCCATTCTCTAGAATGGTGCCTTCCTAAAAGAGAGTGGCGCCATCTATAGGAATGGTAGTGTCATCCTAAGGATTGGTGCAATGGTGAAGAAAACTAGCACCAAATAGAATTTGGCTCCAGAAAGAGGAAAAATCAGTGTTAAATAGTTGATTTGGGAGAAAAGGTAACTTTTTTACTCACATTTGGCAAATGCAGGTTCCAGGAGAGATCATGGGATCACAGAAGTGATGTATTCCCACTGTGATGCAATTATTAGATGGGTTTGATGGAGCCACTTGGGCTCAACTAGCGAAATTGGGCTTGTTGACAATAGCAGATATGCCCGTTCTACGAGCACACAGGGTGATGATGACAGCTATTGTAGAGCGATGGCGACCTGAGACGTGTTCCTTCCTCCTGTCGATAGGGGAGATTACTATTACTTTAGAGGATGTTTATCTCATCCTCAAGCTACCAATTCATGGAGCACCAGTGATGTATGGTACTAGGAGAGGACAGGTAGCTTTAGGCAAAGCGTTTGCCCCATGCCGTCCAAAGTTGTCACAAGATAGACGAGAGATGAGTTATGACCAGACTTTGGCAGTGGGTGTAGATCATTTTACCTTATTTCTTTGTGCACTGATTGGAGGTGTAGTGATGTCGGATCAGCGTGCTCGGGGCTTTCTTATGGGTTGGAGAGAGATGATAGAGGGGATGGTGCGAGATGAGATAGTTTATGCATGGGGGCCATGCATATTAGGGCAGTTGTATCATGAGATGCATACTGTGGTGTATCGCTATGATTCAGCGTTATCTATTGGGGTCACACTGCTGCACGTGTGGGCCTTTGAGAAAATTATGATTACTAGGCCATAGGGGGCATACTTTCAACGACAGTTCAAGGTATTTGTATTTTTATACTGATAGCCCATTGAGTACTCTCACACAGGGTGATTGCGTTATTGGCGGCGGGTTCTTGATGATCTGGTTCAGGTTACATGGCAAACATACATTGGAGTAGAGTCATGGCTAGATGATGATAGTCATATGCCTTATACATTCTAGCCACGTTATTTGATGGGTTGAGGTGATCACACCATTGATATGTATCTTCCTTCCTGGGTTATGCGTCAGTTTGGCTTATGGCAGGATCTTCCCCATGGGATGGCAGTGTTTGCCCGGACAAGGCGAGATGTGAGATGGCCACCAACCATAGCGCCGCAAGTGGTGATAGCTAATTTTGCAACTTTACAGCCCCAACAATGGGATTGGGGGATTAGGTTGGTAGATGCAGGGACTATGTCAGCGTATGATCAATGGTGGGCGACATGGCAGCCGATCCGTTTGATGAATCTAACTAAGGAGCCCAACATGACTGTGGAGGTAGAGGAGCAGGGAGATATAGTGGAGGAGGAGATAGTGATGGAGGAGGTTGAGGAGGATGAGGATGATCCTATGGGGATGTTGGTCATAGCGTCCTATGAGCAGGTGATGGCGGCGAGAGGATGAGGGAGAGGGAGAGGTAGATGACAGCTGGCACCACCACTATAGGTACAATAGCAGGTACAGTAGCAGACACCGCCTTAGGCATAGATTCTTGCACAGTAGGGGTAGGGAGGTCAGCAGGTAGTGAGGCCTAGGCAGCAAGCTCCACAACAGCAGTAGTAGATCCTTGTATAGCAGGTACAGATAGGGCAGGTGCAAGGGCCACGAGCACCATGACAGTAGGGTCCTAGGCAGGGACCACCTACCTAGCAGGTACAAGAAGAGGATAGAGGATTAATGCCACCCCTATGGGCACCCCTACAGCAGGAGGGATCGAGGGCCACCCCAGCACAGCAAACAGTTGAGCCATAGGTGAGGTAGAGGACGCATCAATAGCATGTTCCACAGGCTGCCATATCATTTTTGGGGATTGGCAAGACAGAGGCAGGTAGCTCAGGGGCAAGGCCAGGGCCAGTTCTAAGAGGGCGCTCATCACATTAGCGCACCCAAGAAGATGATGAGGAGGAGGTGGGGACTCTCTGAGGTCATCTGGTGAGTTTAGAGGATACAGTGCAGATACAGCAATAGGAGCTTGTGCAACTTCGCAGGGCAGCTTTAGATGGATCAAATGGGCAAGTGAGTGCACTACAGGCGCAGTTGGCATAGGCACAGGCTTAGGTGGTTGCCTTGATAGGTGAGAGGGATTTGGAGCAAGCTCTGCGGTAGGTTGTAGAGGCTAGGGCCTAGCAGGAAGAGGCACAGGTGGTGAGTTTACAGGGGATGGTGGCAAGCACTGGCATGGGTCTGGTGTTTACACAGTTTCAGACTCAGATTACACGTCTACAGGGACAGTTGTAGCAGGTACAAAGTCAGCTCTTAGAGGAGGGGAGACGGGCCGAGTATTACTATGGAGCATATTGTTCTGTAGTACCTGAGGGTGATCGTATGCCTAGCTATAGCCAGTGCAACAGATCCAGGATGTCTGGGTCTCATAGATCTAGGCAGCCTATCTAGTCGGTTCAGTAGCCTACAGCACCTCCACCAGTGGTACCTCAACAGCCATAGCAGTCACAGCAGCCACTCCCATAGCAACAGTAGTAGTAGATACGACCAGGGTCACCCACAGAGTCAGGCAGGGGTTCATCAACCCAGGGTTGATGTGTTGACATATATTGATGTATTTTGGGCCCTTAGAGGCAGTTTTGTATCATGACTTGTATATGGATTTTGAGTGATATATTATTTTTGCAGTGATATATATTTGATGATACTTATGGATGTCCATGATGATGACATGATTTTATTTATGATATGCATATGATAGTTATGTTTATGTTATGGATCCTATATATTGTGATGTGATGGTTTATGCTTTTCTTATGATGTTTATGCATTATGATTTTATGGTGATGTTCATGGATGGTTATGACTATAGATGCATTTTATAATGTTGATGCATGTTATGATTATGGATGCATTTTATACAGATGGTGTCATAATGGTGATGTATGTAGGTGCATGTTATGGGTTATGATGTGGATTAAAAATAGATGTAAAATGGTTTGTGAACTGAAAATAAATGCTCAGATTAATAACATTTATTATGAATGCAAAAATGAATGAAATGGAAATATATGCTTAGATTAATAAACATATATTGTGGATGCAAAAATGAAATGATATGAATATATGCTCATATTAATAAACATATATTATGGATGCAAAAATGAAATGATATGAATATATGCTCATATTAATAAACATATATTATGGATGCAAAAATGAAATGATATGAATATATGCTCATATAAAAAAACATATATTATGGATACAAAAATGAAATGATTAATGTAGTGGATGCTTAGATTACACTTGTGTGAGAGTTTGATTTGTGTGACAATGAAATCATCATGGTTAACTCTTGAAGCCGTCTCACACGCATGTAATATAACCACTGCCCAATGTGCAGTGCTTTTGGGAAAGTTGGGAAGGGAACAAGCAATAAAAATTGCCAGGCGATGTGTTCCCTTTAGAATCTCTATGTGAACGTGAAATGATGATGTAATGAGTATGTAATGATAATGAATTAGTGCAATGGTTAATGAAATGAACAAGTCATGATATATCTTATGTGTGTGTTAAACCCTGGGTGATGAGGGGGCTGATAGGGGATAGGTTGGGGGGAGTGGGGGAAATGGTTAAGATAGTTTTAGGATGGATTGGAAAGATTTGAAATGGGATTATTAGGGTGGTTTAGGGAATGCTAGGTTATTGGACACCACATCAATAGAGGGGTTTTGGTTTAGATGTGTTAGGTTGGTTGAATGGGTTAATGGGTAAGTGAGAGGGGGGATGTTAGTTGGGGGGGTGCTAGAATGGATGGATGGGGGGGTATTTGAATGGATTAGTGTAGGTAGATCAAAATTCTAAGCCAAAACAATATGGTTGGATGGGTAGTGATAGAAAAAGAGATTCAATATAAGCTAGGCAAAGTACTTGCATTACCAATATTGAGAGCATTTCTAAGTTTATTATAGCAAAGTAGGATACCTTTCACGAAGGTATGAGAGGACCTAGGTGATGATTTTTATCCCACACTTCCATGGACTAGACTCACAAACAATAGGTTTATTCCATGCATTCCCAAGGTAGTATAACCTTGCCTAGATGAGGAAAGGGGACTCATAACATAAGTTCTCATAGTACATAGAAGGTATGAATAACCTAAAATGCAAATGGGAAGCAGTATGCTAGAACTGACCCTATCTTCAAGATATTAATACTATTCTTGGAGTAATGAAATCAACCCACAAGCACAGCATACAGAAACAATGACCATGTCTATTCCAGATGTTGCCTGCCACTTACCATGATATAATGGGATCAATGTAGCTTTGGAAATGACCTAGAACAAGAAAAGAAGGTAAAAATCAATAATCAAAAGACCAACCGAAAAAGCATGCAAATAGCCATTGTATTCTCTTGCCAAGATAGGTGTTGACAGCATGATGGATTCTGTCCATTGTAGGAATGATATATCCTAGGATGTGAATCGGTTGGATTTTGTTGGGTAAATTTCAAAAGGCGGGCAAAAGGGATAGTCAAGCCATGTGTGATGATTATAGTTGGTATGTTGATTGATAATTTTTGCATGAGATGTGATGTTTCGGGCAAATGCTTAGCGTGTGTATTGTTTAGTAAGCTCAATAAATAGGAACCATCCAAATGGGTTGGATGGGTGCATCTTATGTACCTGAGTACTTGATACTTCCTTCATATTCCAGACTACCTACATACCCTGTGTCCACGGGATCAAGGCACTTTTAAGATGCGGGTGAGATGAATATGTAGTTTTGGTAAGACTTGATGATGTGGGAATGGTTTTGGGATGGGTATGATGATGATGTGAGAGTGTGTGATGATGATGTGAGAGTGTTTTTTGTATTTTTCTATTTTTTCTCAATGTTTTTGGTGTTTTCAGATTTTCTATTATTTTTGGTTTTTTGGGATTTTCTAATGTTTTTGGATTTTTTGGATTTTCTAATATTTTTGGATTTTTTGGATTTTAGTTGTACAAAAGAAGCCTACAAGGATCCTATTGTGATGTCCACAACATGCCCCATTTTACCCTTTAGCAAAATGAGGACCCTTGCTGTGGCTTTTGCTTGTGGTTTGTATGTTTTTTTGCTCGCTTGGCGGTATTGGTAATATGTCTTGGATGCTTAAAATTTGAGTTGCACAATGCTTGGTGATAAATGGTTGTTATTAGTGAAATCTGCATCAAAAATCAGCTAGGTTGCCTTTTGAACCATTTGAAAATTCTGCGTATTTTAAGAGTTATGCTTGTTTCTGTGAAAAGTTAACACTGGATAGATGTTGGTCAACATGTATCTGATATAAATTGTCATTTACATGTATATGTTATACTTTTGGTCTGTCGGGCTATTATATTCATCGTGTTTTAAATTACTTGTTGTTAGTGGTTTAAAATGAACTTATGCAAGTCCGGACCCGATGGCGGTTTAGGGTGAATTGAATAAATGAAGAAATCCACAATTGTATATGTATATTACAACTCATGTATTAAAGATACAAATGCAAAATATACATAAGCGGATATCAAATTGAGTTCAAAGTGATGTATAAAGTTGGGGTCGCCTCGTTTGTATGATTAATACATTGTTATTGATATACTTTTGATACAAATGCAAACTGGACACGATTCGAAAAGTTAAACAGAACCAACTTTAAGTAATGTCCACGTTTGTATATTTAGATACATGTATTAGAAATACAAAAGTGAAAGATGCAGTTCTGGACTTGAAGTCAGGATTAAATAATGAATAAAGTGCAGTTACGCATAACAAGGGTTAGAAAAGTTAACATCGTGAATATTTGTATATTCACATGTATATCGTATACATGAAAATATACAAATGAATTATATGCAAAACCCAACGTGATTAAAGCTTTGAACATTGTATATTTCGTGTGGGGTCCACATGTGTATGTTTGAGAGGTATGAATGTGATATACAAAAAAGGTGATACAAACGACATAGATACAAAACCGGACCTAAAACTAATTCCAATTTGTTTTATAAACCCGATAGAGTCTGAGTTTGTATATTTGGATGATTGTATAAGATATACATGAAGATATACAAAATAGAATATGCAAAAATGAGAGAGAACAAAAATACTAAAGTGCATAATGACTTGTCATGCATGTATTTGAAATACAAATGAAAAGTGCATGTATATGAGATACAAAGCGCAAAAGTGCAAAAGGCCAACATATACAAAATTCAAAATATGCAAGAAAATGGTAAAAGTAAAACGCAAAACAAATTGTATGCATTGATTACAGCATTTAATGCACATCTACCACTGAAAAACCTAAATTTGAAGAAGTTAAAAGGAAATTCAATTATGATTAACTTCACAATTGCATTCAGAGTCCAGTTGTAGAGCATTTTGTAGATCTAAGGTGACGTGTGATTCAAAGGGCGAATTGTGATTTCAAAGCAGCTGTGTTGAATTCAAACGGTAAATTTCTTGTCAACGGTATTAAAGTCAACGGTTGCGAATTCAGGTATTTATTTTACACTCCCACTTGCGTTTAATGAAATTTGAGTACAGTAATTTTATAGTGATTACAGTAGAATAACAGGAATGGTTTAAACTTAATTAATCATTGTGATAATTGTGAAACTTAAACATGGTGGGGTAGATATATAGAATTCAAAAAAAGGGGAAAAATACAAGACCGTAGAGTTAAATGTTAAACGGTAAATGTACATGGTAAAAACCTTAGGAAATATGGGCATGGTTGTAAAATGAATGTGTATCTTTTTAGGATGTCGCCTAAGGGAAAGAAAGTTGAGAAGACGGTTGGAAAGGCTGAAAAGAAGGATACGAGGACTAAAGAGGAATTTGTAGTTAGATGTTATAGTTCAAATATATACGCTTCAGAAGGAAGGGTAATGGACATAGAAATTGGAGATTTTGATTATGAAGAAAAATTGGAGAAGATTAGAGCACCTGGCGCATTGTGATGCCCCGTCATGCAACCCTAGAGTGCTAGACTAGAAAGTGCAAAATTACAGAAATAATTAATTTTTTTTTTAAAGTAAGAGATTGCAAACATTAATAACATGAGATATCAAAATACACAACATAAAGGAAAATGCACTTCTAGCACCTCTAGGGAAACATAACTGCATCAGTGCAAATAAAGTTTATACCACACAAATAATATACATCATACTGCTACGATAGATAAGAACAACTTTGACATTTGCAAGATAGATGATATACAAGATAACAGCACAAGATTACAAGACCGATCATGTCAGTTTACAAAAGAATACATATGAAAGTATACAACATTTCTAAATGAGGAAAGCAATCTAAAATTGGAACACCTCTGCACAAAACTCGAACTACATCTCCAATAAGACCAATGGATAGCTCTGCCACCCAACCATGTGGAACCCTGAGGTCCAGCCCACCGAGCTAGGAGATAACATCGAGGCTCCACCAGGTCGAAGTTACAACAATGAAACAACAATAAGATACAGACTCCTTACAGGCAGACATGATAACCAGACTACACAGAAATGACAGTAATCCACCAGACAAATCAAACATCCAACCAAGATCAAGCAAGAAGCCAAGACTATACTCCAGAGGTATCAACGAAATAAAGAGGAAGTAACCGAGTTGCATAAGGAGAGTGTCATTGCATGGTCCTAGCATGGGTTACACAGGCTAGCTATCACTAGAAGCTAGCCCCCATCTATGGTTACCCTAGCAGCCTCTCTCTAGGCACCGGCCCCATAGGGTGACACATGCGGAGCCGATAGGTCCTCTCATGGAGACAAGGAAGTTGGCCTTGCTAACCAAGCCTTCTCATCCCATCCTTAGCCTATGAGAGCACTCAAGGCATGGGTGAGGTATCTTACTTATCTTGTTATGTGTTTTACTACCCTAACCCTCCTAATAAGTTATTAAGTATCCACTTGCTCATAACTTCCATGGGGTTACCCAGGCGGCCTCTCACTAGGCACCAGCCCCACTATAGAAACCACTCCCTTAGCAATCTCTAAACAAACAACCAAACCACCATGAGCAAAGATAAGGTACAAAATGGCTTCTAACCATTACTCATGCCATTCACTTGCCCTCGACAATACAAATCCCATTGCATTGACATGCCACTATTTGAACCAAAACCCAAAACATCACACCTCCGGAGATAGGTACAAAACCAATGAAAAAGTAACCATTATCTGACAAGGACAATGCTTCTGCATTTTGACACCAAGTACACATGACATCCCTCAAGATTCCCACTTCACAATTAACCAAATCAAAGACATAAACTCCACCCAAGGCGAACACAAAGATCCATTACAAGCATATAACTATGATCAGAAGGATAAACGAACATAAGATATTCAATGTACTCCTGGATTCAATCATGAAAACAACTTATAAGGATTAACAACAATTTATAAGAACATTCAGGTTCATGACAAAATACCGATTTACACAACGATATCCCAAATGGCAACTTTAAACCTCAAGGAATTAATGACACAAAGGACGGAGAACCATAATCTGAATATCTCAACTAATCCAAAATCAAGAAAGTTATAAATTAAGTCCTTAACTAAACAATTCCCATGATAAAACACTTTTATTCCTCTAACACACTACCTTGATTTCCAACATAAAGATATCTAATTTACTATGTTTTAATTTTCTCACTTACAAGGTAAACGAAACTAGATTATCGCAATATTGTTACCTCAAGAAAATTAGAATAATGACACAAACTACTCTAGAATTTATATATATGTATAACAAGGTAGACATTAATTGACTTGCACTCGAATTTTACTCTAAGAAACCAAAATAATTCAAATAACTCCAATATTTTATTTTCTAACATTTACGTGGTACGGAGATTCCAAAATAAACTAACAATTTTAACTAAAGACGACTATAAATATACACCTATATTCTTGATAAGCATAACCCTATATATTACCATCCACAATTTCTAAATAGACATCTATAAGCATCTATAATTCTTTCCTCAAGCATACATTACCATCTAATGTTGACCACTACATTTCCCTATTTCAAAATTTATATATACAAAATTTCAAAAGCTTAAATTCTATCTTACAAATTCCAATCGAACATTGAAACCCTACATATTTTTCCTATAAGAAGGGTTTCCAACTAGCATCTTACCAAATATAATTCCAATGCAAAACATTATGAACATATATAATTTTCTAACTTAATATCACTTTCCATTTTCAAAACAATACAGGTTTCCTAACTAACATGCTACCAAATAGAACTACTAACCAACATATTTATAAGAAAGTGTATGCATTTATTTCTATTCGTATGAGACACCAATCGACCCACTAACGAAGACTCTAAACAAGCCACCCGACTTATAATTACATTGCTATGAAAGCCGACTACCTACTCAACCTTTTCGACTGCAGTGTCATAATGCAAGTGACTAAAAATAATTATGACTACCATTCTCTAACATATGCCATTACATAGGTTGAGGGTCTTTAACTACCACAAACAAAGGTAAAAAAAAGAAAAACTGTTTCACCACCCATATGCATTCTAGGTTCACTAAATCCTAGATCGACTATGAGCCATGGTTTTCCTAACTCACGGTCCAAGCAAAAACAATGATCAAAACAGAATCTATCAAAAAAAGTGGAAGCGAACAGAAAGAGAGTATGCGAGCTGACTACAGATGGAAAAAAGAAATTTCTATAAGGAAGTTCCCAAAAACAAGGCCTAACAATGCAAATTTCTAAGAGATCAAACATACTCAAACTTCTATAAGCTTCAATCTGTGATTTATTTCCTTTACAAATGATGAATTAAACAATTATCTCTCATCCAAAAGGAATTTTAATGCAGATATGGAGGAAATTGTGAAGAAAACGTCACAAGGTTTAGTCAAAATCCTAGATGTTCTTTGCAGGGTAGCTTTCTAGAGGAAGTAGTGTTGGAGGCACAAACTCTTCATCAGGGTTACGCAAATAGAAGCAAGAATCCAAGGTAAAAAGGTATTATGGATAATATGAGGACTAAATACAAGGTTGCAAGCACTAACAGGTTACAGGAAAAAGCCAAATCACTTCTTTCTAAGCATTTCACTTCTATCAGAGAAATACAAGTGTGAGATAAAATGCAAGAATGACAGGGACAAGAGATTGGTAAGAGTTTAACATTGAGTAATCTTTTCACAGGATTGAAAACACAATACAGGGTTACAAATGATGGCACAAGATTTCAAGAAGAATTTAGGCAAAGGTTAAACCAAAAGAATACATCTTGGAGGAATTCTATAGAGATTGGAGCAACATTTGACCATACAGACACAAGACATAACAAGCCACAGAGATAAATAGATTCCAATCTATAGGACATGCAAATACACACACACGGAACAAGCTGCAATAGATTTTAAATTTTACACTACAGCAATTGCAAATTTTTACAGAGAGACAAATTACATACCCGGATTCCAGTCCCACCTCCAAATTTGTCCAACTCCTACAACCAAATTCCCTGTTCTTCTCCCCAATATCTCTGTCCTCCTTCCCACCCCCTCAGAATATAATTTTTTTCATATAAAAATGATTCAACTCATGAAATAAATGCAGACATGCATATGTTACCCAACAACCCACTCTTCTGAGAAAATTCAAAAATTTGCTATAAAAGGAGATCCCAAATCTTCAAATTTCAAAATTGATATCACAAGGCATTAATTTCACATATCACAATTTATTCTGAACCAAATCCATACTAATTACCCATAACTACAACTTGTGACATAAATACTCTTGGGTAGCAAATAATTAATTCTAGATTATTATAAAATTTAACCAAGGTGTCAAACCAGTTCTAAGCCAAAACAAATATTATCCAATAAACTTAATAATAAATCATTAAAGTATTTTCCCACTACACATGAACAATATTAACACAACTCGACCATACACCATAACACAAGATTACCAACATACAAGGCAAGGACCAAGCGTCACAACACGACTCAAGACCACAACAGAAGACAAGGACCGACCTAGTGGAATAGACCTCGTGTTATCTCCCATCACTGATACCCATTGGTGCAAGAACTTGCTCAAACTTGCTATATCAAGTGGAGTCGAGGTTCGGTACCTGCGGCTTGCATCCAACAATTGGTTGTATACGATCAAATACATATATGTCTACACACGGAGAGTCAGAGAATCGCAGTGTAGCAGGGTACTCGAAGCGAGTAATGCTACACCGTCCCTACTCTTGAACAAGATTATAACCACAGCATTTGAAACCAGATATCAACGAATCTAATAAAACATGCAAATATTAATCCATTACTAATCATGTCCAACATATCATAACCGAAGTAATACTAATGTCATCATAACTCATAACACATGTCTAAATATATCCATCAAACATAGTCCATCAAGGTCAAAGAGAACATAAACCATAACATACTAATCCAAATGTCTCAGAACTATAAAAATGCAATAAAAGACTATCAACTGTTTCAGAACTGTCAAAGAGAAATATGAAACTAACATCTATCACAAGCCAAAAAGCTAGGGGCATTACACGCATCCTTGGCCGTGAAAAACATATGGGATGTAGGATTGTACAATGTTGTAGGATTTCCATCAGTCATGGAGGCTAGGGACCTAGTTCTTGAGTGTATTCAAAGATCTGATTTGAATTCCAGGAAGGTAAAACATAATGGGGTGGTATTTGCAGATTTGTCTATCGAGGGTATAGCAGAAACCTTTGGGTTGAAGACCACTAGAAAGATGAAAGAAATAGATATAGAGAAATACTCAGATGATTTTAAGAAGAATGAAGCATACTGTAAAAGTGCAATATTCTACGGATGGTATTCTCTAGATAAAAAGCCAAAGGTAGCTGCTAGGGTACCAAAGAATTTGTACAGGTTAGATTTCAAGGAAGACATTTACATCATGATTACATTACTGAGCAAAGTAATGGGTTTAGCGGATGCTGCTGCATTTGAGCCATGGATGTTTTCTGTAATATAATTTATCAGAGAAGAGACTGGGAATGTTCATTGGGATTTGGCTATTAGCAACGTCATTTATGCACAAGTCCTGAGACTTAATAAACAAAAGAAGTTTTTCATGTCATCTTATATTGTATATTCTTGTGCAGCCAAGATGCAATTGAATGGAATATCAAGGATTGGCACATTGGGAAGTGGACGAGGGTAGACTTTAGTATATGAGCATTACCCAGACCTGCAGGAACAAAATGTAGGGAAGAATTGGATAAGGGTAAATGATGAGTTTTCCATGTACCTGGTGAGGATATTGACAGGAAAAAAAAATCAAAGGTTCTCTGAAGTAGCAAAGAATTCAATCACATGGCATAGAACTTGGTGTATACAGTTCTCTACCTTTATATACATTAGAACTGAGGGGTTCAAAGGAAAATCTTTTAGACTACCAAGATACCCATCAGACAGGGTAGTGTTGTTGGAGTTCACAAGACAGATATTGGATGTTTATGCAATGTATAACGCCAAGTTTAATAGGGGTAACATTAAATTTCCTTTTGTTATTGGAAAATACCAATGCTTCAATGAATATGTAGCTAAAATATTAGAGGCAGAGTTGTTAAATTATGGTTTTCCAACTTTTGATCTGGTCAGACCTTTTGATCCATTCAAAAGGATTCATAATTTTGTAGATAAAAATTTTAAACATTAGCCTCACATTGAAGATTTCTGGGCTGACTGTGACAATGAAGTTCAAGTCAAAAAGACGGCTCATCAAAGATTGACCCTCGATCAGGTAAGAACATTGAGAGTAATTGAGGTACCACCTGAGGTTAGAGATGATGATGAGAATACATTGCATACAAGATATGATAGTAAAAAGGTTGCTGAGGAAATTCTAATTGAACCAGACTGGAATCATCCCGAGGAAACTTCATTGGACAATATTTCAAAGTCAGTATTTGCATATTCAGATATGTGGATTAAGGAGAGGATAGAAGAATTGAAAGCTAAAGGAGTAATAGTCACCTACCAGGGGAAGAAAGGTAAAAAGAGAATCCGGGAGAGTGAGGACAATTTTGATGATTTCCAGAGAAGAAAGAGGTAGGTGATAGAAGCTAAAATAGCTAAGGCTAACACAGGAGCCACAATAATGGATCCATATGCACTAGGGATAATAGTGGCTATCCCTATAGGAACATTTGTATTAGCAAAGGAAGGGACATCTACATCCACTGCAGCTATCACAACAGAAGAAGTTCCAGTGCAGGCAACGGTATTATCTCAACAAGAATCAACACCTACAATACCTGTACAAACACCTCAGCAACCACTTTTGGAAACACAAATCCAGCAAGGAGGGACACAGGGGTTCATACTGGTTAAATAGGAAATGACTAAGGAGATGATGGCAAAGGCATCAATAGTCCAAGCACCCACAAAGGACAATGTAGAAATAGTGGATGTGGATAATATTGAGGATGTAGAAGATGATGAAGGTGAAAGTGAAAATGAAAGCAGCAATGATAGCCTAGAGATGAGAGGTAGGCAAATTCCTAAATCTCATCTCATGATCTAGGAACATTTGATGTCGGGGTATCACAACAGGCTACTACACAATCAGTACAAGATGTGGAAATGATTGATCCTTTTGAGAACTTGGTGCCTAAAAATATTATGGAAGAGGTCAAAGAGGCAGCTAAAGAAATATTAAGAAATCAAGAAGAGGAGAAAGAAAATGAGGGGAAGGATAACATGCCAACTGCTCAAGGAGAAGGTTTACCAAGTCAGGAGAATGTGCCTACAGCTGCTATGGAAGAACAACAAAATGTTGAAGAGCAACAAATTCCTCAAGAACAGCCACCTACACAACAAGAAGAACAAGAAGATAAAGAAGATGAAGAAGATCATGAAGAACAAGAACAAGAGGAAGTCATAACAGAGGAACCTCAGGATAAGGTCATGAATGATAAGGCTGCAAGTGCCAGTGTGGAAATACCATCTTGGGTAGGATCAAAGGTGAGACAAGAGTCAACAGTGTAGTTGATGCCTATTGACATTAAAAGTTTACTATCCAGTGAGGTCACTAGAAGGGGTAAGATAAAAGCAAGAATAATGTCTACAATCAAGAGAGATCCTTCAGGGACAAGGACTATACAAATGGCAGTTCCACAAGCAGACAAAGAAAAGGGAGAAATAGGAATGGAAGAGTATAATGTCATAAGCATGAACCTTGGACATGTGAATAGAGAACAACATATTGAAGATTATAGGAAATGACTGAATTGGTGGCCAATAAAATGCTAAAAGATAAGCAGAAGATAAATTTGAAGGGGCAAATTGCCCAATTACAACAATTTATTCAGGGAATATTTGATCCTGTACAAAGTTTTCTAGAATTATCTTTTGAATTGACTATCTTGTCTAAGGAACGGATAGGAGAAAAAGAGAATAAAAAGCATGAAGCTAACATGTGGGAGGAATATGTGAGGACATTTATTCAAAAGGGAGAAGAAGTAATAAAAATTGCCATTGGCAATTGGAACCTCGCCTTGACTGAAAAGAATAATTGTGCTAACATTTTACAGAAATGCCAAGCAAGAATATTATAGAACAGGGATGAGTTGAAGAAACTCAATACTATGGAAGGGCATACACAGTCATTGGTTAATGAGGGTATTGTAACTTTACAGATTATTTTTCAGATACCTAGATGGAAGATGGAACTAAAGTTTGAAGAAGGTATAATTAGACCTTGCATTGTCAATGTGCAAGAATTAGAAAAGATTGTTCAAGATTTGTTAAAGAAACATGTAAAGATACTGGAGCATTTGGTCAAACATCTGTGCCCCCAAGTTCAGGTATATGATGTAAGTACAGCCATAAAGGAGTTTGGGGACAGCTTCCAGCCATGTACTGATGACCCTGTGAACAAATTAGATGAAGATGTAATGGAAAGGATAATGGAGCTAAGTGCAAAGATCAAAAAGTATCATAAAAGAGGGGAAGATAGAGAAAATAGAGCACAGATATTGAAGAAAAGCGTAGAAATGCAGCAATATACATGGGATACATCTTCGAGAACAAGTCAAGCTTCCATATCAACCTTGGTGGAAAGATATACAGAGTATATGAGAAAGAAGAAAGGAGATCTACAAGTAGAGGATACAGGGGATAGTGATTAATAAGCTTATTTCACCTTGTATTTTATCATTCTTTTTGCACATGCAGAAAAGTCAAAGGACAGAAGGTCAACCATTGAGGACATTTTCACATTTTAAAGGATTCTAAGGGTTATGACTAAAGAATATTCTCTCAGGATATTTTAGGAGTGACAACTGGCAAGGAGCATAATCCAGGGATATTCTTAATGTGACAGCTGGAGCATAGCTGGCAGGGGTTGTTTACCATTGATATTATATTTTAAATCTTGACCGTTGATGACAATATTCTAACCAGTTGCATAGGATCTAAGTCTATATAAGGATCTTTGATAGATGTATTTTAGTACACACAGCTGACATAGAAAAGTTACCAGAGAATTTTCAAGAGAAGTGATTAGTGAAAATACTTTGAGCATCGGGGGTTAAGCAAGAATTTGTTTGTGTCTAGGTAGTAAGGAATATGTGGAACATCCTATTTCCTTGCTATATCTGTAAAAATGTCTGTAAGTTTTGATGATATTGTTGATGTATTCAGGAAATTGAAGTCATAAAATATTGTAAATGCGAAATGGCTAACATATATCAGTAAATACAAACATTGAATTTCTACATCTATTCCAGAGTGTTATTTGATTTATGTGTTTGGTTGATATATTTCCTTGAAGATTGAAATTCTATATGTGAATTCGTGAAATGATTTGGATGAACATATATGAGTTTATTTGTTTCTGAATTGTCCAAGGTAATCAAAATTTGTCCACGTGAGTAGCAGAGCATCATATTTGTTTGAATCATATTTCTAACCCTATCTTTTGACTTTCTTTTATCAGAAGTTTAAATAAATAGCTAAAATGCAATCATCTAAAGAAAATTGTTAAAGATTCTAGTAAATATGTGGAAATGCTAAAGATCTTTTGATAATTTTCAAAAATAAAGTATGTTTCTGTAAAATTCATGCAAAGATTGACTTGAAAGTTGTAAACATTTGCAAAGGATCATTATCTTTAGAAGTATTTGAGGTTATTTGCAAAGAATGAGTAACATTATCCAGTAATGAACTTTTAAATCATGTAAGGCCCCTTAAACAAACAACTTCACATTGAACCTTGAGTAAGTCCAACACAATCATGACCTGATCAAAGCCTTGGAATTGAGAACTATTTTCTAGTAATTCTCCATATTCTTCAAGATAAGACAAAGTTCTTTATGAATTTTATCTCTGGTTGTATGTGAATAACATCCACATCAACAATTTTTGGCAGTAGAAGGAGGGCCTGATAGGATTTAAAGTGATCTTAGTGCAAACTAGCTAATAACATTGGTCAAACGACTAGTTCTAGGTCAAATCTAGGGGATATTTTCGTACAATTACCTGACAAGCGACAAAGAGGTATAAATAGTCCCTTAATCTTAAGTCCTAGGATCTTTCAGGCAGGGAGTTCATCACATACTCCCCCAAGTCCAAATTCACCTTTGGTTATACCTAACATAGTAAGTCCTAACGTTTCCGCATTGAGACTGTTGAACTTTAGTCTAAATCCTCAAAATCAACCAAACTTTGGTTTAAATCCACCTAGAGGTCCTATCATGGCATTTTTCAATGTAGATTCACCTATACACTTTGCTGCATATCATGATATGCCAAAGAATCCTGACAAGATATGTCTGAAGTATCAATTACATCAAGATGCTGAAGATCACATCAAGATCTTCAAGGAAACTTGCTTCAAGGCAAGGTTAGCACATGAAAATGTGGTATGTAGGTTATTTCCTTTTACTTTCAATGAACAAGATTATAGCTGGTATGTCAATCTGCCTAATAATCACATTACAAGCTGGGTAGTTATGGAAGAAATATTCATGTCTAGGTTCAGAGGTCCAGTAGAGCCAGCATCTCTGTATCATAGGTTAGCAGAGATTAAGAGAAGTGAAGGAGAGTTTATAACCACATTTAATGATCATTTTCAGAAGGCTTATTCAAGATTAGTTGCCCCTTACACTATAACCAATGATGCAATATTAGAAATGTAATATGTTTCTTTGGATCCATTAATCGCAATGTTTGTTAAGAGACAGATACCTGCAGTGGCAAATATGTCCGAAGCATATAAGGAAGCCGTGAAAATTAATCAGGAGATGAGACCAACAAGCTATGGTCCTTTAGTAAGCCTCAGAAATGTTGCAGTTCCCAATCAAATGTAGCAATTGAATGGTGTTTTGATGCATCATACTCCAATGTATAATTCAGTTCCTACTCATACGCCAGTATACAATCCGGTCCCTACTCGTGCTATAGTTCCATACACGGGTAATGCTGCCAATGATAACTAGTTCAATGGCCAGTCATTCTTCCAAGCTCCCCAAGATGCATATGTAGCTAAGGCACAAGAGGATAAAGACGAGTTAAAGGAAATTACTGCTCATTTGAGAAGGTTAACCACTGAAGTGACTCAATTGAGGAATAATAGTTTCTATGGTCAAAATCCTCAAAATAATACTCATCAAAACCAAGGACAAGGATCATATAATAGAGGTCATAATGGAGACAATAAAGCATATGGAAATGATAATAGAAATTCAAATCATCCTAGGCCTCCTAGAGTGTGGAACACAAGACCAAATAATGGTACTTTGGCATCTCCATTCGAGAATCCATAAAATCAAGAATCTAAACAACCTGCTAGGATACAAGTAGCAGATGTAGCTCTTAAGAATTGGTGCAGAATCAATAATATGAGTGCTCATGTCGAACTTGATTGTCCACAGTTCTATTTGGTAGCGAGCATCTTTAAAGTGGAAGTGCAGAGTCCTACATTAGAATTTCTGATTCCTAAAGGGAATGAGATAGTGCCCTCAGGATATGAATCAGCCATGGTTCTGGAAAGTTTTACCTTCTCATTGAAAGAGGAAGATGATCAGATAGAAGAAGATGAGTCATATTATCATGAAAGTCTATATCCTGAATCAGCTTTAGTGTTGGAGACTTTTTAGTTTCTCTTTGAAACTGAGAATGAAGTGTATGGTGAGCCAGATGAGCTTCAAGCATTTCAACAGTCCCAAAGAAATCACACGTACAACTTGAGAAGCAACAACAAACCTGGAGGCCCTTTCACTACCTCCACACCTCTAAACAATCTCAATACACTGCCTGATTTGCATTCAAGTAACAATCTTCTACCTCCTAAAGAAAATCATCAGGGTGTTAGTACTTTGGCTTCACAGAAAGTTCAGGTAGGTAAATCATAACCTAATGATGCTTCTAAATTGATGAGTTATTTATCTGAAGAGATTAGAAAAATAAAAGTGAATGTGCCTTTGTATGAATTGTTGAGAAGTCCAGGAGTTAGAACTGCTTTCATGAAATCCTTAGATGAATCAGGTCCTAGAGAAGATTCAATAGCTCCAGTTAATCATAGTAAAGACATACAAATTAAGGAGAAGAACAAGAGTATTGAACAACCTGCAAGTACTAATGTAGTGTTGTACACAGAAAAGGAGTCTCCTCCTTTCTTGTTAACCTTAAGAATTTTTGGAAAAAACCTGCATAATTGTATGGTGGATTCTGGAGCCTCTGCTAATGTCATGCCATTAGGAGTATGTAAAACTTTAGGACTCGCCCCTACAAAGTTGGCCAAGGTTGTAACTCAACAGGATAAATCTAAAGTAAATGTCGTAGGAGAGTTGACATGCATATTCAGATGCAATTACCTGCTGATCCTAGAGTCACACAATATATTGACATTCAGGTAGTTGACATTCTGGTGATTTATGGAATGTTGTTGAGTAGAGATTGATCCAAAACTTTAAATGGATATATGGCAACAGATTTCTCACACATGTGGTTGCCTTGGAGAGGCATTCCTAATCAGATTAGGATTGACGCAGAGCCAAAGATGAAACATATGATAACTGAGTACAATAAAACAAATGAAGTATTGTACGTTACAGTAGAACCTAGTGTGTATAGAGTCTCTGATAGGGGAGTCCAAATAGAGGAAATCCTAGCTTTTGATTTTGAGAAAAAACCTATAAATAAGGGAACCGGTGTGCTCATTGAATCTGATTTTGATTCTTCTAATGAAGAAGAAAACACTGTGAGTAGTTTCAACCAAATCATGAATGAGGAAATTCAAAAATGTATTCAACAAGGGACTATTATTCAGGATGTTTTATGCAAGGGATGGTGCGGAATTCACAAAACTGCACATTCTGAGGAAGATTGTGTGATATGTAGGGAAATAATTGAGTGTCAACATAGAAAATGCATGGCACAAAGTGAAAACTAGGAAAGTGGACTTACTATTAATAGTCATAAATTGTTATTACATAAGGATGTCGGTGCCATACCAAAGGATTTAACTGACCTTACAAGATCAACAAGTGATAAACATTTGATCACACATAAACCTGTAGAAAACGTCACAACACCTATAGGTCAAACAAGAGTACATAAGAATATACATGCTATTACAAAACCTAAGGTAAATAAAGTACTTCCTGTAAAGGTAAAAGATCCAATTCGCAAAAAGAATAACATGTGGATTTTAAATTGTGACCGATCAAAATCCAAACAAGGAGCAGGGGCTGGTATAGAACTTATTGATCCTGATGGTAAGTCAGTTTTAGCAGATTACAGATTGTAGTTTCCATGTACCAAAAATGTAGTGGAATATGAGATACTAGTACATGGATTAGTAATGGCCATCAAGAAGAAGGTGAAAATCCTTCAAGTTTTATCTGATTTCGAATTGGTGGTCAGGCAAGTCAGAAAATTCTATGCCTGCAATTTTCAAAAAATAGTGAGTTATAGACGTAGGGTCTGTGATTTGATAGAGTCTTTTGATGCTTTCAATATTATACATATTCCTAGAGAATTGAATCAACATCTAGATGCCTTAGCAGTCGTAGCTAGCACTCTTGAACCATTAACCTTGTCAAGATTGAAGAAATTTGTAGTAGAATTAGTGTTTATTCCCAATATACTTGATAATGTAACAAATTTTCAAGTATTTGAAGGTGACCAATAGATCCTTGATTTTATAACAAGTCATGATGTCTTTGAAGCTTAGATAATTGATGAACAGGATAGACCAGAGATATTTTGGGATGAAGAAGATATCGTTGACCTGAAAAGCAACTCCTTACCAAAAGGAGTCATTGAGTTAGAAAAGATCTTTGATTTTGATGGAGTTGTCAGACAAAAGGACCTTCCTAAAATAGAAGGAGGTAAGTGTGAGCCTTTCAACTTAGGCACTGATAAAGATCCTCAGAATGTATTAATTGGTAAGACTTGTTCCACTGAGTTGAGAGATGATATAATTATTGTGTTAAAAGTTTATAAACATGTGATTGTGTGGTCATATGAAGATCTCAAAATGTATGATACATCTATCATAACCCACGTAATTCCCTTGAGACCAAGAGTAAAGCCATTTAGGCAAAAACAAAGACTGATGAATGCCATTTTAGAGCCCTTGATCTTTGAAGAGGTTAAGAAATTGTTATCTACAAGGATAATTTTTCCTATGAGACATTCTACTTGGGTAGCTAACCTAGTGCCTGTAAGAAAAAAGAATTGAGATATTAGAATTTGTGTAGACTTCAGAAATCTTAATAAGGCATCAAAAAAAGATAATTACCCTTTACCACTTTTGGATGAGGTTTTGCAGGCAATTAATGGTTCCAAGATGATGTCCTTCCTAGATGGATTTTCTAGTTATAATCAGGTCTTGGTAGATAAAGAATATAGCTTAAAAATCACTTTCACATGCAAATGGAGTAATTATTCTTATAGAAGAATGCCATTTGGTTTAATCAATGCAGGGGCTACATTCCAAAGAGCCATGGATATTGTTTTTCGGGGATTAGTAGGTAAATGCATAGTGATTTATATGGATGATATGACAATTTTTTCTAAGGACGGGTCTAACCATGCAAATGATTTGAGAAAAGTATTGCAGAGATGTGAAAAGTATGGCATATCCCTGAACCTAAAGAAATGTGTCTTTGGGGTGACAGAAAGTAAACTGCTAGGACATATTATTTTTGAGAATGGAATTTCCATTGATCCAGATAGAAGGGAAGGGATTAGTAAGCTACAATTACCTGCTAGTAAGAAGGAACTGAAGTCATTTTTTGATAAGATAAATTTTGTGAGAAAATTTATCACTGGTTTTGTTGAGATAGTATAGCCTCTGAATGTTATGCTTAAGAAAGATGCCCAAATAGAATGGACACTAGTGGCCAGAGCAGTGTTTAAAGATATAAAGGAAGCTATTAACAATGCTCCAGTATTGACTAGTTTGAATTATACTAAACCATTCTTCATTTATTCTTTTGCATCTGAACACTCATGTGCGGCAGCCTTAACACAAAAGGGTGAGGAAAATGAAGAAAAGCCAATAGCATTTATGAGTGCTCCCCTTAAAGGTACAGAATTAAAGTTCTTGGATACTGAAAGACAATCTTTTGCATTGGTGAAGGCAGTAAAAAAATTTAGGCTTTACATTTTAAGAAGTCAAGTCAAATCTATTGTGCCAGATGCTACAGTAAAGATGTTGCTAATACAAAATGAGCCAGGGGACAAAAGAGCAAAATGGATCACCGTGTTACAAGAATTTGATTTAGAAATCATTCCAATGAAATTGGTTATAGGTCAAGCTCTAGTTCAGACTATAGCTAATACAGATCCCAAGATTGTTCACCAACAATATGTCATGAATACCAGTACTACAAGTGGATGGTATGATGATCTTAATTCATTCTTGATATTAGGGAAATATCCCAGTCACATGAAATCTTCCCAGAGAAGAGCACTAAGGTTGAAAGCTCAAAAATATATGATTCAGGGAGGTATACTATTAAAAAAGAATCATGAAGGGATATATTTAAGATGTTTGAATAGAGAGCAAGCTGATAAAGTAATGTTAGAATTACATGATCAGTACGGGACAACTCACAGGTCTCATTTGGCTATGACACATAATATCTTGAGGGCGGGGTACTACTGGCCTACTATGTTTATGTGAGGCCGATTATTTTCCTTCCTTATTTTGATCATTTTACATTACAGTTGGTGACATTATCAGACTTTTAGAGACTATTGTTCCATTATGCAGATTTGATTATATCTCCTGATTTTGGTTTGACATTGTTTAGACATGTGGTGACTTGATTTGATCATATTTTGATGTTAGGATGATGTTAGATTTATGAGATATAGTTGATGATGATTATTGATGTGATTTCAAGATTCCTTATGTGGATATATTATGTGATGATGATTATGAGACATTCGAAAGAAGATGCAGTTTTTATATTAAATTATGTTGTAAATGATTAATGATGTATGCAATGACATGAATTTAATTTCAGTTGCTTCGGCTATGATTATCCATGATGTGATTGACACTTGATCTAGTTGTGCAAGATTATATTCCCAAGCCACGGGAAATCGGAGGTAGTGTTCACACATATGTTACTCCCTGTGAAACCAATCCATTCCCAAGAGGGATGAGGATCATGTGTGATCGGATGTTGCGTGCGTACATGTTTAATTTATTTATTTTGGCCTAGCGACCCCCTTATTAGATTGAATTATTTCATGTGTTGTATATTTATAATTGTTTTACACCACTTGGTATTATTTTTATTTTGGGCCATTTAAGAGTGAATTTATGCCTCCCTAGGTGTTCCTTAGTGTTCCAAAACTTACCCTAGGTGGTTACCCTTGGGTCTAGGGTCAATTTTGACTAACTAAACCTTGGGGTAACTCACTTTTGGTCACTCTAAACTAGGGTTTAGTCAAAGTGACTAATTTTGAAATGGCTAAGGGTGGGAGATGAGTCATGCTTTGGGAAAGACCCATCTCCCTTCCCAAAGTTTGGGGATCCCTTCACCAAGAAGACTTGGGAGATCTTCAAGACTCCCAAGTGTGTGGGATCTCCCTCCAAGACTCTCACACACGTGTGAGATCATCTTGGAGGAAGATGGCTCTCTTGGAGAATAAGAGGATGCCATATGGCATCCCTTATCCTCATGGAGGCTTGAAGGGAATTGCCACCTCACCACTTGGTCTCTCACACATGTGTGAGAGCACAAGTGGATAAGGTGAGGGATAGAATGGAATTGGAGGGTGACACTTGTCACCCTCACACTCCTTCTCCCTTGCAAGTGGCATGGGATGAGGAAGGAGAAGGTGACAAGTGTCACCTTCTCATTCCTCAAGGCCAAATTAGAAGGCCTATATTATCTCCTCTTGAAAAGGATGTTGATAACTGAGAGGGGGGGGTGAATCAGTTATCCTAATTATTTCCTTTATTGAACTTTCCTTTTAATTGAAGCAGCATAAAATCAAACATAAAACATTAACCATAAAACAAGAAACACATGACACAGTATTTTTGACGTGGAAACCCTGTTAAGGGAGAAAACCACGGGGTGATTAACCCAAAATTATTCTCTGTTAGAAGAATAGGAAATTACAAAGATGGCACTTGCCAATTAGGGCTCACTGCCCGAGCACACTGCTCACAAGAGGCCCACTGCCTACAAGAAGACACACTGTCTACAAAGTGATGAGAATCACAGTCTTGAACTGATTGGAAGCATCTGCATATGCTGGAGTTCAGTTCCGGTTAGGCTCAGTACACTGATCTGCTGCACTTCATCTTTCCCCTGTTCTTTATTCTGCTATCTTCCACATACCGGATCCTTTTTGCTACCTCTGCTCTTTCTCTGGACTTATTCGCATATCTCTCTATATCACATCACACTTCACAACTAAATCCATCCTCTATAAATATCCGCACAAGTAATTTCATCACCTTTCTAGTCGGCATCCGGAACAGTCTAGTTTCTTATAAACTCTCATTCTGTCGGCTGAATCCTTCCTCACCAAGCAATGCGGATCAAGCATATACTTGTAGATATCATTAATCATGTCGGCCAAACATGATTCATGCCTTCACAACCTCTGTCATCAACAGTAACACATCCGGAAAGCAGTCTGATACTCTGCCAGTCAGTTCTTCCTCTGTTTTCACTGTCTCTCAGGAATCCGGTACTCAACCATTCATATCTTTTTCCTTGTCCATCACCGGAGGCTAAATCCTTGGAATATACCACTTAAGGTAGTCCTCTTGACTTCCCCAAATCCGCACTGCACCAAGACACTTCCTCTGAGAGGTCCGGACCAATCTGTCGGACCTTGCCACATGCTCTGTTCTTCTTCACCGGACCACAACTTTCTTTATTCTGACTTCCGGTAGAGACACATCATGACTTGCGGATATGTGGGATGACCTTTGTTGCCATCAATGACAACAACCATGAATCCATATAGTGTCTCTTGCCAACAATCTCCCCCTTTGGCATTGATGGCAACACTTAGTGAAAAATGACTAAGTGTTTTCACTATGCTCCCCCTTTGCTGATGCTCTGTCTTTATATACAATTTCCGGAACTCCCCCTTAGTTGGATCCCTCATTTTTCACTGCTCCTCACTCCCCCTTTGACATCAATGGCAAAGGGTAGGGTCCGCATATCAAAATTTTCAAAAATTTCTTATACTTAGCCGCATATTTACATACTCACATATATTGAAGAATGTCTGCAAAGGATGTCTGTAATTGAATCATTTCGGTAGCCCAACTTTGCTTCATTCTGTCCAAAATTGAAATGTGACCACTTAACAAAAATGCAAACGCTTCTGCCCGCTTGAGATTTGTCGGATCTTTTGTTTGGGCGGTGGTCCTAGCATCACTGATGGCCTCATGCATGGTTTCCAACTTAGGGATTATAATCCTTCTAAGTTCTCCCATCCGGTTGGTGATGTTCTTCCTTTCCTTCTCAAGATTCTTTATTTCGTTCAAGACTGCAATAGTCTGACATTCTTGATTTATTATAGAGGAAGAGAGAGGATCAAAACTTTGAGATAAGCTTTGTAGCTTATCCTGTTCCTCTTTTATTTTCTTGTCAAATGCTGCTGTTGCCTTTGACCAGGATATACAAAATTTATAGATATCACCGCCATCCTTAAGAGCATTCTCTAAGCTCCTTATTCCAATGCTTACAATCTTCCTATCCTTAGAGATTAATTCTAATATTTCTGAAAATCTCTTATCCAAAAATTCCTTCCGGACCTTTTCTTCAGCTGATTTTTCTAAAGAATCAAAATGTGTATCAACACTGCTGACTAAGGTTTTTAGATTACCGGAAGTGGAGGCTGTCGGATCTATCTGGATTGATGGCATGATCTTTACAAGTATTCCAGAAGCAGCCTCTATCAACTCACAGTCTTCCATATGAGACTTCAGGAGCTTTTCATTTGCCTTGGCATTTGCAAATGAAGCTATCTTCATTGTTTGTACCGGAGAGAGAGAGTCAAAATCAAATGGGCCTTTTAGAAGCTCCGGTTCATCAATCTCTAGAGTTTCTTTGCTCAAAAATTGTTGAACAGTTTGTGCAGTGTCTCTTGCCGGAGACAGATGTTTCTTCTCTTCTGCAGTCTTAGAACTGTCAACCTCTTTGTCTTTCACCACTGCTTCCTTCTCCTGTAGTTGCTCTTCTTCTTTGGATCCGGAGACTGTAGGGGAAACCGGAGGAGAGATACTAACTTGTTCATGGGCCACTTCTTCTTGAGCAGAGGGTCCCAAGTCCTCACTTGTCTATTCAGGGCTCACTTCTTCCGGAACAGAAGATTCCAAATCAGCAGCTGTTTCTGCACCTAAGTCCTCTACAACAGGAAGATTGAACCTTTTGAAGGCCTTCCGGAGGATCTCTTCTGTCTCTTGGGCCACTTTGTCAGTCTCACCAAGCATGAGTTGATTCATCCTGGCTTTGCTTCTGAACTCATCTTTACAGTCCTTGAAGATAATGTTCATTGTCTTGGGATCAATTTGAGGATATAGCTGAATAGCTATCTACTCCCGGATCTCAAGATCTTTAGCATGAGCATTATTTTTTCTCACTTCCATTTCCTTTTCTAGGCTTTTAGGAATAAGAGATATTATTTCAATGAAAGCCTTATTATATATGTTAAGATATTTCACTGTGGCCTCCTGCAGAGTCTTTTGGTCGGCCTCACTGAAGTCATCATATGATTCTGTCATTGGTTGAAGGTTTCCATCCACCGTGACCGACTTGATTATGCTCTCTAATGACAGAGTGGGCTTTTCAACAGTTACCTCTGCCATTTCCTCCTTTTCTTGGCCTGTGGAGGGCTTACCGGATCCTTTCTTTTTCTGTTTCTTTACTTCTCTTACTCCTTCATCTGATTCTGTCTCCTCTTCATCCTTTTGGCTTCCATAAGCCCTTGTGGCTTTTGCCTTTGATCTCTTACCGGATGCCTGGACTTCCGGTTTTGAACTTTTGGTTGAGGGAGGTGCAGATCTCTTTGTTGATCTGGTCTGGGTGGGAGCTCCAACCGGAGCACTTTCTTTGCTTTTCTCTTCTTCCTCGGCCTTCCTCCTCTTTTCCCGGCCGGCATCAAGTGCCTCCTTTGAGATACCTAGGCCTTGAGCAATGTGCTCTACTTCTTTTCTTACCTTTCTTTTAATCTCAGGTTCCCTGAGTTCTACATGTATCTTTACACTCAGCTCCTCAAAGGTTCCAAACCTTTCTGCCTTAGGATCTTTGGGCTGACTTAGCATGTGTTGAACATGCAGCTCCACTATCTGTTCATCAACTTCATACCCCATGGGCATGATCCAGACAGTCCTTGGCTCCACTGCCTCCATTAGGCACTGATCAGTGTCAACCATAAAGCACACTGAGTCCTTGTATTTCTCAATGAGAGACTGGGGAATTCTCTCTCTTGCTTGCATCATGCTCTGAAAGTTTTTGAAGTATCCCCATAGAGCTGTATTTCTCGCTTTTGCATCCCCAAGTCCATGCAAATAGTCTCTTATCTGGACTGCAACAGGTTTGTCATTTTGCCATACCCATCCATTTGTTCCGGGTAGCTCATTCATGAAATAGAAGAATAGACATACAATAAGAGTACCATACTTAAAGGAATTCTTCTTATCCTTCTTGATTTTCTGTATGTTTTCCATTAATTGGCTTAGTAGTAGTTCGCAGAGATCATATTCTGCATTCTTTCTTAACATTTCATAAGCAGTGTATATTGCAGTTCCGGATACAGAATTCTCCCTGCTGGAGTGGTAGATCTTGTATCCTATTATCATTGATGCATATTTGATATCCGGATCGGAGATGTCTTCAATGGTCATTGCCCTTTTGTCAAATTTTGATCCGGTGGCCTCAGTTACAATGTTGTTCTTGACAGATTTGAGGATAGGTACTCCTCCGGAAGAGTATAGGCCAGTTACTGCTCTAATTGCCTCTTTTGTGATTTTGCAGGGTCTATCTAGCCATAGAAAGTTGTCATGCATCCTGCTCAGCACATACCGGACCCATTCATCCTCTTCAAAACAGGGGAAATGAATAAATTGCTCAAATTGTTTCTTCTGAATATCCTTATACTCTGGTTTAAGCTCAAAAGCATTGTCAATCAGCTGCTTATGATAGAGGTCTCTTAATTTGAATTCCCCAAATTCCTCAATGTTTGCATGTATGTAAACCCTAATGTCTTCGGTGTGTAAAACTCCGTGGGGAACACTAGAGAAGGCTCCTAGTGGGTCTACCTCCAATGATTTGTAGGGATGTTTCTTGAATGAGGGGCGAGGTCTATCAGAGATCTTAACTATGTTTGGAGTAGCCATTCTTCAAAGATTTGCAGTGAGGTAACGAAAAACGGAGAATACCTTATGCGCCTTCGGTTTGCACGGAGTGGTTGGATTGATTTCTTTATACAATAGCTTTGGCAGGAGATCCTTGGTGCTTGATGAACCTTGTTGCAGAGCTCCACTTTTCGCTTCTTCTCGAGTGCAGAATGAGCAAATGACCTTTGAGAAATCCCTTAAATTGCTCCGCGAACCCTAATACCTGTCTGCAATAAATGCTTCACCTACATCATTCCGGTTTGCCTTGTCTGGATAGCTTGGAGTATCCCGGATTAGTCCTGATCTGTGGATATCATCCGGATCTTTCAATCATGAATAAATCGAGATAGCATATTACAAGATCATCTCAAACACTCTGTCCAATCCGCAGAACAAGATAGTGCATTTCCGGATCTTTCCAGACCTTTTTGTAATCCTCTATCATACCGGAGCATCTCCCTGAACAGGTCTTATTTGATTGATCACAGCTTCTTCATAACTTCATGCGGACCTCTGAAAACTTGACTGAAGTATCTCAAGACTCATATCTACAAACCCTTTGATCCGCATCTTGTGCCACATCCGGCACCGCTTGTTTGGCTGGGGGAACAAGATTTTCTTTGAGTCTCCCCCTGAGCCTGAGCTTACTTTTTAATTTCCGGAAGAAATATCAGCACCAGAGTCTGGTGCGGATCCAACCTCTACATTCTCTGAACTTTTCTTTACCCAAATCTTGCTCATCTGATTCCTAACCTCATCCGCATTCATCTTTTGTTTACCCTTGTCTTGATTCTGATTATACACCGGACCTCTCTTGTCCTGATTCTTGTTTCTGCAGACTTTAGCATTATGACCGGACCTATTGCAGATTTGGCAAATAACATTTCTTTGCATATTTGACTGATATCCTCTTGATCTGCATTGATTAGCCCTATGACCTATTCTATTGCATGTGAAGCATCTACCTTTGAATGATTTGTTTATTTGCATAATTCTGCATTCATGGGATTTGTGTCCATACCTTTTGCAGTTGAAGCATTGTCCGGAGAAGGATGAATTATTCTGATTCATTCTCATTCTGCACTGATTAGCTTTGTGACCAAAGTGGTTGCAGCTGTGGCAGTATCCATTGAAGGATGGATATCTTTGAGCATTTGGCTGTCTTACCGGAGGTCTTCTAGGCCTGCTCCTTGGATTTTCTGATCCAAGATTCTTCTGACCGGATCCGGAGCTTTCTCCTTTCTCATATCCCAAGCCATACTTGTCATCTGTCCTCTTTTGACTTCCAAGAAGAACTTCAAGTTGAGCAGAACTTATCTTGAATTTCTCTTTATATTCATTTGCTGTTTGAAGGTCTATTTTGAGAGAGGTAATTTGATCCTCAAGTTTTCCTTCATTATCTTTGGCATCTTCAAGATCAGATTCAAGATGTCTGATAATCCTGTCCATCTGGTGGCATTCTTCTAATTTTTCTTTAAGAGATTGTCTTAGATTGTCTTCAGCCTTTCTTTTTTCTTCAATCTCTTGAGTAAACTTTATAGTTCCTGATTCCATTTCATGTCTTAACATAATGACTTCTTTTGATAACTTTTCACTTAACTTGGTTTGCTCAGTCAATTCTTCATTTGTATTGCTTTCTTCACTTTGTCTTGCCAACTGTTGAAGCAGCTCCTTTCTCTTTTTCATAGAGAGACTTAATTTGTCTTTTAATTCTCTCATGAATTCATCAGCCTGTTTGAGTCTTTCCTTTAATTCACTGACTTCAGAATTTGACTGTTCAAGATCCTCAAGGGCAGTCTTGAGTTGCTCCCTTAAACCATATGCATCCATTTGAAATCCCAGATCTTCCTCAAGCTGTTAGGCTCTATTAGGAGGAACTTGGCTCTGATACCAATTGTTGATAACTGAGAGGGGGGGGTGAATCAGTTATCCTAATTATTTCCTTTATTGAACTTTCCTTTTAATTGAAGCAGCATAAAATCAAACATAAAACATTAACCATAAAACAAGAAACACATGACACAGTATTTTTGACGTGGAAACCCTGTTAAGGGAGAAAACCACGGGGTGATTAACCCAAAATTATTCTCTGTTAGAAGAATAGGAAATTACAAAGATGGCACTTGCCAATTAGGGCTCACTGCCCGAGCACACTGCTCACAAGAGGCCCACTGCCTACAAGAAGACACACTGTCTACAAAGTGATGAGAATCACAGTCTTGAACTGATTGGAAGCATCTGCATATGCTGGAGTTCAGTTCCGGTTAGGCTCAGTACACTGATCTGCTGCACTTCATCTTTCCCCTGTTCTTTATTCTGCTATCTTCCACATACCGGATCCTTTTTGCTACCTCTGCTCTTTCTCTGGACTTATTCGCATATCTCTCTATATCACATCACACTTCACAACTAAATCCATCCTCTATAAATATCCGCACAAGTAATTTCATCACCTTTCTAGTCGGCATCCGGAACAGTCTAGTTTCTTATAAACTCTCATTCTGTCGGCTGAATCCTTCCTCACCAAGCAATGCGGATCAAGCATATACTTGTAGATATCATTAATCATGTCGGCCAAACATGATTCATGCCTTCACAACCTCTGTCATCAACAATAACACATCCGGAAAGCAGTCTGATACTCTGCCAGTCAGTTCTTCCTCTGTTTTCACTGTCTCTCAGGAATCCGGTACTCAACCATTCATATCTTTTTCCTTGTCCATCACCGGAGGCTAAATCCTTGGAATATACCACTTAAGGTAGTCCTCTTGACTTCCCCAAATCCGCACTGCACCAAGACACTTCCTCTGAGAGGTCCGGACCAATCTGTCGGACCTTGCCACATGCTCTGTTCTTCTTCACCGGACCACAACTTTCTTTATTCTGACTTCCGGTAGAGACACATCATGACTTGCGGATATGTGGGATGACCTTTGTTGCCATCAATGACAACAACCATGAATCCATATAGTGTCTCTTGCCAACAAAGGAGTGTGGGGTTCTTGCATTTTGCATTTTTACTTCTATTCTTGGAGTCCTTTTTGGGAGTTAGAAAAATTTGGAGAGTTGGAGAAATTTTTTTGGGAAGCTTGGAGCTCTTCATCAAACGTGCTTCCATTTTAGGGCTTTTGAAGGTAAGCTCCATGGCTATGGCCAGTACCCTTTTTGCTTATGTTTCCTTTTGTGTATGTGGTTGTCTATTATGTGGTTTGTCATTTTATTTTGTGTGGGATGGGTGTGGTGAGAGCACCTCCATTTTGGAGGAAAGGCTCAACTAGTTTGGGGTAGGGGAGAGTGAACCTCCTCGAGGTCATCTTCTTTGTGTTGCACTATTTTAGCCTTGAGGGCTTCATATGAGTTTTGGAAACAATATGGGATTTGGCAAGAGTGTCATAGTGATTTTTGAGTTTTGGTGGAAAAATGTGTTTGGCTTGAGGCCTTGGGATTTTTGTGATCTTGGAGTTCTTGGGGTGGCCTCTTGAGTTGAGGGGTCCACTTCCCTACCCCCTTCAAACTCAATTTATTGAGTTTTGTTTGTGTAAATCCATGGGAGTGATGTTTTGTGTGTTTGAAAATTTTCATTTGGTGGTGTATGTGTGCAAAATCGTGTGGACTCCTACCTCCCCAGCTTGGGGGTGACCCACTAGCGGGTCTATGGTAGGGAGGAGGGATTTCCTTTGTGGCTTGGTTTCCCATTGTTGTGTTGCCTATTGCAGGTTTATTGTTGATGAAAATGAAGACTGGAGGAGCTCATTCTTGCCTTATAGTCTTTATCTTAGTTGGTTGTTTGAGCCATGGCCTTAGAGGCCTTGTTGTAGACTTATGTCAAAATCTTTAGTATTCTATGTGTTGGCTGTTGTAAGAAATATTTGAGAGTACTCTTCAAAATTTATTCAAAATTTGGTTGCTATAACCTTGCTGTTGTGGTTGTTTGGGTATCGGGATGTTGAGACAAGAAATTATAGTTTGCTGGTTATTTCACTTCCATCTATAAAATTTTATTTGTTGTAGTTTGAAAATGTTGGATGCTAAATAGAAAAGAAATACAATAGTGTTGTTGAAATTTCTGTTGCATAATAGGTGGAAAAGCAATTTTTACATTGTTGTCTTTTTAAATCTGAAAGGAGAAAGAAAGAAAATATACATTGATGTGTTATATGCAATGGAAATACATGGTTAATATCTTACTGTGTTCATATTTGATTTTTGGAAGTTTGAACAAAAATGATTTTTTTTGTAATTGTTGTCATTTGTTCTTTTAAGGAAAAAAAAAGAAAACTTGCAAATCTGGTTATATCATTCCATTTAAAGTTTGTTTATATGTATATATATGATACAATATACATATATGTATATAATACATTATATATACATATATTGAATGTATATATACTTCTATTTAAATATATCTTACCTTTGTTGTTGGACTGAATAAACTGGATTTATATACATATACCACTGTATATATATATATATATATACAGGAGGGTATACATATATGTTTGAATGTAATGTATTGTTTAAATTTTGTATGTATATATATCGCTGTGTATACACACACACACACACACATATATATATTAGCAAACTGGATTATGAAAACATAATAATAAACAAACAATATTAAGGCACTTTTATTAAAAAAAAAAGAACCCAGATTGTAAGGCCGAAGCCAAGATCGAATTACAGTTGAGTTTTCATTTTAAAGAGGGTAGCAATAAAAGAAAAGAGGGAATGGTGGACGGCGGCCATGGCCGCCGCCCACCGTTGTTATTGTAAGAGAGCCGCGAGGGGTGTGGGGAGGGGGCCGAACCCCCACCCACACCCAAGGGCGTGGGTGGGGGTTTGACCCCCTCCCCACACCCCTTCTGCCTTAGTAAAATGTTTAACACCGCCCCTCCCCTCCTCTGTAAACTACAGTCTACACCATGAAGGTTACGGCGCCAACACCCCTGTGCATCCTTTATAATCTGCAACGTTAAAACTGATAATGCCTTAGGATACATATATACATCTGGTAAAAACAACAGAAAATAAAGAAACCCTGTTGTTTTAAACAAAAATGTATACCTCTGTGAGAGGATTCAATCATGGCGGCCATGGATCTTCTCCAAGCCCTTCCTGTAAAACAAGAGAAAAAAAAATGAGAGAGAAGCAAAACAAAAGAAAGAATAGGGTTTCCATAAGGAAACTTCATTATAAAATTAGGGCATCTTTTTGGGAAAACTATTATAATAATAAATTAGGGTTAAGTGGGAGGATGAGGGAATGCATTTGAAATGCATTTTATTTATTTCCCTCATTTTGCCTTGGGCATGGGAATTTAAAATTCCCTCTTCCTTGCCTTGCCTTTTTAAATTATTTTTATTTTATTTTACCTTGAGATTATTTTAGTGGCTTGAATTATTTTGGGTTTTGATTTTAATCTCCTTTGGAAATTTAATTGGTGGCGTTGGAATGTTTTATTTTCCTTGTGGGATGCTTATCCCTTGCAAGTTATTTATTTTTGGGGGGGCATTTAATTTAATTTCTAGTGTGTTTTTAAATTATGTGGAGGGAAAACCTCTTTATTGAACTTAATTTTAATTTTAGTTTTATCGATTTTATTCCAAAAAGGGTATTTTATTTTATCCTCTCTTTAATTATTTTAACGGGAGTTAATTAATAAATATAATTGTCAAGATTATATTTATTAATGGACTTAAGTTTTTGAGTTTTAATTTGGTCGTGTAATGACTTCGAAATTTATAATTTCGTTGAGTGGTCAAAATTATTTGACCTTGGGAATTTAATTAATTTTCCTTACGTTTAATTATTTTAATTTTTACATTAATTTTCTTCTTGGAGGTTTTCTTTTAAATATTTATTTCAATTTTTGAAAACGCGTTATGCTGTCAAATTTTTCCTAGATTTTAGGTTTCATTTTTATGGCTTTTTGCAACATCGTTAATCACTCCATCTTATCATGCGACCATCATGCCATTGATTTCGTATTTTATTTATTCGATTTCATTTATGCATGGAGTTAGGGTTTGATTTCGATTTGGTCAAAATAACATCTTTCACCTAGGAAGCTTAGGGTTTGAGTTAAACTGTTCTAACCCTAGAAGCAGCGCACTTCTCGCCGCATAACCCCTAGTCGGCTATCATCACGCAGGGGATTGTGTAGGTGGACGCACTTCCCCGATTTACAATTGACAGGTTTACCCCTTACGTGTATTGCCACTGAGCACGCTGACGCATGCAAGGGAGTTTCTAGGGGCATGCAGAAAAGTTTTTGTTATTTCGTGTCATGACCACATGTCAAATTTGGGCATGACACGTGTGTTGTGTGTCGTGACCGCATGGGAAATGTGGGCATGACAGTTTAAAGACACTAAAGAACATATCAGATGATGTCACATATGTCAGGCTACTGCTGATAGAGGAAGAAATATTACTCATCCTTTGCAACCTGTGATTGAAACTAGACCATTTGCACAATGGGGGCTGGATTTAATTGGAGTCATTAACCCTTCATCTTTTGCTGGACAGTGACAGACTATTGCACTAGATGGATAGAGGCTACTTGTTGTAAGTTATCTACCACTAAGGTCGTCATCAAATTTTTGGAGGAAAATATCATAACAAGATTCAGAGTACCTTATGCACTGGTATGTGACAATGGCCCTGCATTTTCTTCTTTAAAGTTTTCAAACTGGGCTTTTGAATATGGTATTGTTTTAAAATTTTCATTGAATTACTATCCACAGGGTAATGGGTTAGCAAAATCCACTAACAAAATTCTATTAGATATCATTAAGAAATTGATTGCTAAAAACCCTAGGGAATGGAATACCTTATTGTAATATGCTTTGTGGGTTGATAGAACAAAAATTAAGACAGCTTTGGGAAATTCACCATACCATTTAGTATATGGCACAGATGCAATTTTGCATGTTAATCTGAGAATCCCAACCTGGAAGTTTGCTAATGAATACTTAGGTTTTGATGATCAAAGAGAAGCCAGGTTGGTTCAATTGCTACACTTGGATGAGAAAAGAAATCAAGCCATAGATAGGTTTGCTAAACATCAAGCAGTAGTCAAAAGACGGTTCGATAAAAGAGCTAGAGTTAAAACTTTTAAAATTTTAGACTTGGTCTTATGTTGGGATAAAGCCCGTGAGAAAAAGGGAAATCACAGGAAATTTGATAAGTTGTGGATAGGTCCACTCTAGATTGCTAAAATTATAGGAAACAACACATTTAGGTTGAAAACTTTAACTGGGAAAGATGTTCCATTACCTCTTAATGGCCAATATCTTAAACATTACTTTCAGGCCTAAAAGTGTTGAGCTGAATTTTACTGTGTATTATATTGTAAATGTTGTATAGTTGTTCATTTTCAGTTTGTTGGTTTTCTGTTGGTGTGTTTTTCCTTTTGTTTGAGTGTTTTGTTGTGTTTTGTTGCTGGTGGTCTTCATTTTGATTTTGGATATGCAGGAGCAGACTACATCTTTAGAAAATAGTTGAATTTCTAGAATTGAAGAAACCATTTGAAATTTATGCATAAGTTGTGACTTTTATCGGTGTATTTTGCGTGTTTGGTCTTTTAAAGATTTTATTCACCATCAACAAATTGAGATATCCAGGGAATCATACAAATATAGAGTTTTAATATTCTAGGGGTAGGTTTGGGAGATAGTGGACATTTGCATTAAGTGAAAAATCTAAAGATTTGCCTTTTCTACCACTATAATCTCCACCCTACATATCATGAACAGGATTCTACAACCTGGTAAACATGAGCTTTATTGCAATATCAAAAAGTATTATTGATGAATACAAAGTGAATGATCAAAGAAATCATTTGAAACATATAAGGACTACCAGATAACTCCACCAGGGCTATGGACGCTTGTTGACAGTGGGGCTCTATTTGGGGTGATTATAGTGATAACCTTGTTGGGGCTATGTACACATGACTGGTAGCAAGGCTCTATCCAGGTTGGCTTAGAAGGTTAAATCCATCTATGTAGTTTAATACAAATAGTTGTTGTTTTCTGAATCTGGTCCAAAGAGTGTGAATGAATCAATTGTACACACTTAAATTCCTTTGAAAGTTTCTTTTGATGTTAGTGAATACATTCTTTCTATGATTGAGCAGCAGCTTGCATATAAATAAAATTGGAAATTTATGATTTATTTCATTTTGTTCCTTGAGTTTTGTTGAATTTGGTTGTTTTATTTGGTTGCTATTATTTGTGATGTTCACAACATGCCCTATTTTACCCTTTAGCAAAATGAGGACCCTTGCTGTGGCTTTTGCTTATGGTTTGTGTTTTTTTTGCTCGCTTGGCGGTATTGGTAAAATGTTTTGGATGCTTAAAATTTGAGTTGCACAATGTTTGGTGATAAATGGTTGTTATCAGTGAAATCTACATCAAAAATCAGCTAGGGTTGCCTTTTGAACCATTTGAAAATTCTACGTATTTAAAGAGTTATGCTTGTTTATGTGAAAAGTCAACGTTGGATTGATGTTGGTCACCATGTATCTGATATACATTGTCATTTACATGTATATGTTATACTTTTGGTCTATCACGCTATTATATTCATCGTGTTTTAAATTACTTGTTGTTAGTGGTTTAAAATGAACTTATGCAAGTCTGGACCCAACAACGGTTTAGGGTGAATTGAATATATGAAGAAGTCCGCAATTGTATATGTATATTATAACTCATGTATTAAAGATACAAATGCAAAATATACATAAGCGGATGTCAAATTGAGTTCAAAGTGATGTATAAAGTTGGGGTCACCTCATTTGTATGGTTAATACATTGTTATTGATATGCTTTTGATACAAATGCAAACTGGACGCGATTCGAAAAGTTAAACAAAACCAACTTTAAGTAATGTTTGCATTTGTATATTTAGATACATGTATTAGAAATACAAAAGTGAAAGATGCAATTGCGGACTTGAACTCAAAATTAAATAATGAATAAAGTACAGTTACGCATAACAAGGGTTACAAAAGTTAACATCGTGAATATTTGTATATTTGCATGTATATCATATACATGAAAATATACAAATGAATTATATGCAAAACCCGACGCGATTATAGGTTTGAACATTGTATATTTCATGTGGGGTCCACATGCATATGTTTGAGAGGTATGAATGCGATATACAAAAAGGGTCATACAAACTACATAGATACAAAACTAGACCTGAAACTAATTCCAATTTGTTTTATAAACCCAATAGAGTCTAAGTTTGTATATTTGGATGATTGTATAAGATATACATGAAGATATACAAAAGAAAATATGCAAAAATGAGAGAGAACAAAAATACTAAAGTGCATAAGGACTTGTCGTGCATGTATTTGAAATACAAATGAAAAGTACATGTATATGAGATACAAAGCGCAAAAGTGCAAAAGGCCAACGTATACAAAATTCAAAATATACAGGAAAATGATAAAAGTAAAATGCAAATAAAATTGTATGCATTGATTACAGCATTTAATGCACATCTACCACTGAAAAACCTAAATTCGAAGAAGTTAAAAAGAAATTCAATTACGATTAACTTCACAATTGCATTCAGAGTCCAGTTGCAGAGCATTTTGCAGATCTAAGGTGACGTGCGATTCAAAGGGTGAATTGTGATTTCAAAGCAGCTGTGTTGAATTCGAACGATAAATTTCTTGTCAATGGTATTAAAGTCAATGGTTATGAATTTAGGTATTTATCTTACACTCCCACTTGCATTTAATGAAATTTGATTAGTGTAATTTTACAGTGATTACAGTAGAATAACGGGAATGGTTTAAACTTAATTAATCATTGTGATAATTGTGAAACTTAAACATAGTGGGGTAGATATATAGAATTCAAAAAAAAGGGGAAAAAGACAAGACTGTAGGGTTAAATGTTAAACAGTAAATGTACATGGTAAAAACCCTAGGGAATATGGACATGGTTGTAAAATGAATGTGTATCTTTTCAAGATGCCACCTAAGTGAAAGAAAGTTGAAAAGATGATCGGAAAGGCCAAAAAGAAGGATACGAGGACTAAAGAGGAATTTGTAGTTAGAGGTTATAGTTCAAATATATACACTTCAGGAGGAAGGGTAATGGACACAGAAATTGGAGATTTTGATTTTGAAGAAATATTGGAGAAGATTAGAGCGCCCTGCGCATCCTTGGCCGTGAAAACCATATGGGATATAAGATTGTACAATGCTACAGGATTTCCATTAGCCATGGAGGCTAGGGACCTGGTTCTTGAGTGTATTCAGAGATATGATTTGAATTCCAGGAAGGTAAAACATAATGGGGTGGTATTTGCAGATTTGTCTATCGAGGGTATAACAGAAACCTTTGGGTTGAAGACCACTAGAAAGATGAAAGAAATAGATATAGAGAAATACTCAGATGATTTTAAGAAGAATGAAGAATCCTATAAAAGTGCAATATTCTACGGATGGTATTCTCCAAATAAAAAGCCAAAGGCAGCTGCTAGGGTACCAAAGAATTTGTACAGGTTAGATTTCAAAGAACATATTTACATCATGATTACATTACTGAGCAGAGTAATGGGTTTAGTGGATGCTGCTACATTTGAGCCATGGATGTTTTCTTTAATACAATTTATCAGAGAAGAGACCAGGAATGTTCATTGGGCTTTGGCTATTAGCAACGCCATTTCTGCACAAGTCCTGAGACTTAATAAACAAAAGAAGTTTTTCATGTCATCTTATATTGTATATTCTTGTGCAGCCAAGATGCAATTGAATGGAATATCAAGGATTGGCACATTGGGAAGTGGACCAGGGCAGACTTTAGTATATGAGAATTACCTGAACCTATAGGAACAAAATGTAGGGAAGAATTGGATAAGGGTAAATGATGTGTTTTCCATGTACCTGGTGAGGATATTGATAGGAGAAAAAGATCAAAGGTTGTCTGAAGTAGCAAAGAATGCAATCACATGGCACAACACTTGGTATATACAGTTCTCTAACTTTACATACATTAGAACTAACGGGTTCAAAGGAAAACCTTTTAGACTACCAAGATATCCATCAAATAGGGTAGTGTTGTTGGAGTTCACAAGATAGATATTAGATGTTTATACAATGTATAAGGCCAAGTTTAACAGGGGTAACATTAAATTTCCCTTTGTTATTGGAAAATACCAATGCTTCAATGAAGATGTAGCTAAAACCTTAGAGGCGGAGTTGTTATATTATGGTTTTCCAACTTTTGATCTGGTCAGACCTTTTGATCCATTCAAAAGGATTCATAATTTTGTAGATAAAAAGTTTAAACATCAGCCTCACATTGAAGATTTATGGGTTGACTGTGACAATGAAGTTGAAGTCAAAAAGAAGGCTCATCAGAGATTGACCCTTGATTAGGTAAGAACATTGAGAGTAATTAAGGTACCACCAGAGGTCAGAGATGATGATGAGAATGCATTGCATACAAGCTATGACAGTAAAAAGATTGCTGAGGAAATTCTGACTGAACTGGACTGGAATCAGCCTGAGGAAACTTCATTAGACAATATTTCAAAGTCAGTATTTGCATATTCAGATATGTGGATTAAGGAGAGGATAGAAGAATTGAAATCTAAAGGAGTAACAGTCACTTACCAGGGGAAGAAAGGTAAAAAGAGAAGCTAGGAGAGTGAGGACAATTTTGATGATTTCTTGAGAAGAAAGAGGCAGGTGGTAGAAGCTAAAATGGCTAAGGCTAACACAGGAGCCACAATAATGGACCCATATGCACTAGGGATAACAGTGGTTATCCCTGCAGGAACACTTGTATCAGCAAAGAAAGGGACATCTAAATCCACTACAGCTATCACAACAGAAGAGGTTCTAGTGCAGGCAGTGGTATTATCTCAACAAGCATCAACACCTGCAGTACCTATACAAACAACTCAACAACCACTTTTGGAAACATAAATCCAGCAAGGAGGGATACAGGGGTTCATACTGGTTAAACAGGAAATGACTGAGGAGATGATGGCAAAGGCATCAACAGTCCAAGCACCCACCAAGGACAATGTAGAAATAGTGGATGTGGATAATATTGAGGATGTAGAAGATGATGAAGGTGAAAGTGAAAATGAAAGCAGCAATGATAGCCTAGAGATGAGAGGTGAGGAAGAAGAAGATATGCAAATTCCTAAATCTCATCTCATGATAGGAACATTTGATGTCGAGGTATCACAACAGGCTACTACATAATCAGTACAAGATGTGGAAATGATTGATCCTTTTGAGAACTTGGTGCCTAAAAATATTATGGAAGAAGTCAAAGAGGTAGCTAAAGAAATATTAAGAAATCAAGAAGAGGAGAAAGAAAATGTGGGGAAGGATAACATGCCAGCTGCTCAAGGAGAAGGTTTACCAAGTAAGGAGAATGTGCCTGTAGCTGCTATGGAAGAACAACAAAATGTTGAAGAGCAGCAAATTCCTCAAGAACAGCAACCTCTTCAAGAACATCCACCTCCACAACAAGAAGAACAAGAAGATAAAGAAGATGAAGAAGATCATGAATAACAAGAACAAGAGGAAGTCATAACAGAGGAACCTCGGGATGAGGTCATGAATGATAAGGCTGCAAGTGCCAGCATGGAAATAACATCTTAGGTAGGATCAAAGGTGAGACAAGAGTCAGCAGTGCAGCTAATGCCTATTGACCTTAAAAGTTTACTATCCAGTGAGGTCATTAAAAGGGCTAAGAGAAAAGCAAGAATAATGTCTGCAATCAAGAGAGATCCTTCAAGGATAAGGACTGTGCAAATGGCAGTTCCACAAGCAGAAAAAGAAAAGGGAGAAATAGGAATGGAAGAGTATAATGTCATAAGCATGAACCTTGGTCATGTGAATAGAGAACAACATATTGAAGATTACAGGAAATGATTGAATTGGTGGCCAATAAAATGAGAAAAGATAAGCAGAAGATGATAAATTTGAAGGGGCAAATTGCCCAGTTACAACAATTTATTTAGGAAATATTTGATCCTGCACAAAGTTTGCCAAAATTATCTTTTGAATTGACTATCTTTTCTAAGGAACAGATAAGACAAATAGAGAATAAAAAGCATGAAGCTAACATGTGGGAGGAATATGTCAGGACATTTATTCAAAAGGGAGAAGAAGTAATAAAAATTGTGATTGGCAATTGGAACCTCGCCTTGACTGAAAAGAATAATTGTGCTAACATTTTACAGAAATGCCAAGCAAAAATATTACAGAACAGGGATGAGTTGAAGAAACTCAATACTATGGAAGGGCATACACAGTCATTGGTTAATGAGGGTATTGTAACTTTATAGATTGTTTTTCAGATACCTAGATGGAAGATGGAACTGAAGTTTGAAGAAGGTATAATTAGACCTTGCATTGTCAATGTCCAAGAATTAGAAAAGATTGCTCAAGATTTGTTAAAGAAACATGTAAAGATACTGGAGCATTTGGTCAAACATTCGTGCCCCCAAGTTGAGGTATATGATGTAAGTATGACCATAAAGGAGTTTGAGGACAACTTCCAACCATATATTGATGACCCTGTGAACAAATTAGATGAAGATGTAATGGAAAGGATAATGGAGCTAAGTGCAAAGATCAAAAAGTATCATAAAAAGGGAAAATAGAGAAAATAGAGCACAGATATTGAAGAAAAGCGTAGAAATGCAACAATATACATGGGATGCATCTCAGAGAACAAGTCATGCTTCCATATCAACCTTGGTGGAAAGATATACAGAGTATATGAGAAAGAAGAAATGAGATCTACAAGTAGAGGATACAGGGGATAGTGATTAATAAGCTTATTTCACATTGTATTTTATCATTCTTTTTACACATGCAGAAAATTCAAAGGACAGAAGGTCAACCATTGAGGACATTTTGACATTTTAAAGGATTCTAAGGGTTGTGATTAAAGAATATTCTCTCAGGATATTTTAGGAGTGACAACTGGCAAGGAGCATAATCCAGAGATATTCTTAATGTGACAGCTGGAGCATAGCTGGTAGGGGTTTTTCTTCGTTGATATTATATTTTGAATCTCGACCATTGATGAGAATTTTGTAACCAATTGCATAGGATCTAAGTCTATATAAGGATCTTCGATATGTTGGCAAGAGACACTGTTAGGCATGATATATGTTGTCATTGATGGCAACTAAGATCATCCCAATCATCCTCATAACACAATTTACTCATACTAGAAGTTAGATTTAGAATTTGTCAAGTCTAGGCAGTTAGGAACAGAGCAGCAACAGGGTCCGGATCTGTCCGGTGGGAAGTCATGATTAGCTACGGATCTAGGGGAGTCATATGCATTGTCAAGATAGTCTAACTCTAGGTTTTTGTCCTCTAGTGATGAAGGATTCAAAAGATATTAGCCTCAGAGTACCGGGTTTGAGTTTGTCAGAGCAGACAGAAGAAGAACAAGCCAACCTTTTAGAAGATCTTGATTCTGGATGTATTGAAGTCATTTGTTGGACAAATGATAATGATCAGTGATAGTGGCTGACATGAGTAATGATTTTCAAGAGCAAGTTTTGGTCTGCACCTTAAGTTATACATAGATCTAGCTGACAAAGTAGAGCATTCATAAAAGTTCTAAGTGTTGTTGAAGCTGACTGATAGAATGATTGTAGATCATATTTCGGTATATATATAACTGATGAAATTGGATGATTTAGTGTGTATGCGAATAAGGCGTATGTGAGAAGAGTAGAAATCCAAAGTGCAAATGAAGGCAGAACAATAAGAAGAGTAGAGCAAAGATGAAATGTGTAAGATCAGTTTTTGTACTTAACCGGAACTGAAATTCTTGCATAAGTAGATGCCATTAATCAATTCAATTCTCTGTCATTCTCTTGTAATGTTTCCATAGGCAGTGAGCCTCCATTTGAGCAGTGAGCTCTGGGTAGTGAGCTCGAATGCATGTACATTCCCATTTGTAAAAATACTTTTAACAGGGTATTAATATTTGTGGGTTAACCCCCACCGTGGTTTTTCCCTTAACCGGGTTTCCACGTCAAAATCTTGGTGTCGAATGTGTTATCTATGTTTTCTGTTCATATGTTATTGATTGATTCTAAAATGTTTATATCATTAAATTAATTATAAGTGGAAAAGGAAGATTGAGAGAGAAAATATTGTAAAAGTGTGACAATTGATTCACCCGCCCCCCTCTCAGTTGTCTAGTCCTAAACCAACAATTAGTATCAGAGCGAGGTTCCTTTAGAAAATTTTAATAGCTTAAGGAAGATCTGGGAAGGCAGTAAAAATGGATGAATATAATCTTCAAGGACAACTTAATCTCGCCCTAGATGATCTTGAGCAGTCCAAGGCAGAAGTCCAAGAACTGTAAGATAATGTCAAAAAGGCTGAAGACTTTATTGAGATCTTAAAAGAAAAGTTGAGAAAATCCAATGCAAAAGGAAAGGAGCAACCTCTTCAACTGGAAGACAAGGCCCTGAAAGAAAAGACAAAAGAATGTGAAAAGTTAGCTAAAGAAGTTGTTGTCCTAAAACATGAAATGGAAACTGGGGTGATGAGACTGACCAAGGAAATTGAAGATAGGAAGAAAATTGAAGAAGAGATGAAGCAAAATCTGAAAGAGAGAACTGAAGAATGTTGCAGAATGGATGGAATAGTTGGTCTCCTAGAATCTAATCTACAAGAAGGCAGAAACAATGAGAGAGAACTTGAGAGATAGATTATCACTCTCAGACATGACCTAGAAATTACAAATGAGTATAAGGAGAAGTTCAAAATAAGCTCAGCTAAACTCGAAGCACTAATTGAAGAACAAAAAAAGGATAATGACAACCGTAATCTTAGATATGAGAAAGGTGAAAGCTCCAGATTTGGACAAAGAAATTTTCAACCAAGGAATAAAAGGAACATATCTAGAAAACCTCCGGTAAGATAGCCTAATGCTCAAATATATCCATCATTCAATGGAAATTGTTTCAATTGCAATAAATTTGGTCATAGAGCTATTCAGTGCAGAAGTAGAGCAAATCAAAATGGTCCATCCTTCTCCGGTCAATGCTTCAAATGCAAGAGGTATGGTCACAAATCCAATGAATGTAGAAGTATGATAATGAATAACTCAAATGGCAATTCTTTCAATGGCTACTGCTTTTCTTGCAATGGATTTGGACACATGGCTAATCAATGCAGGTCAAGAGGAAATCAAGTATGCTTTAACTGCAATAAATCTGGTCATGTTGCAAGATTTTGCAGAAATAGGAACAATGGAAGAAGAGGTTTGGTAAATAGAAAACCAGATGAGCAGAGACAAGACAGAGGCACAAGGAAAATTGATTTGAATGAGATACATAGTGAAATGAACAATATTTGGATAGAGAAAGATACAATAAACAATAGTGATGGGTCCGCACTGGAATACGGTGCTAACAATTCCTCCGGGAATTAAGTCAGAATCTCTAGCTCAGGGGGAGCTGCATTGAACATCAAATTCCCTTGGTCAGTATGTGGGTGCCTGAGTCGAGCACAATAAAAGAGAATATTCTGAATTGGTCCAGAACCTTTGCAAGGATTTCCAAAAGAAAAGATGTTGATATGAAATCTTGCGGAGTGATTCATGAAGATCTATCAAAAACAATGTAACTGGATACAATTAGGGCAACGCATTTATTACAAAGGCAAATTAGGTGATGAGAAGCTTTAAAAGGTCACTTGGTCACTCATTTGAATCACCTTGCTTTTGAAGAAAACAAGAAGAAGAGCATTTGAGCTGCAAATTCAGAGATTGAGGCAAAGAGCGGATTCAACCGGCAATTGATCAACCCTAACCCCATGAAAGAAAAAGGTACCTCTCTGTAAAGATTTGAATCTAAAATCTATTGAGATGGCTACTCCTCATGTTGACATTATTGAAAGGCCTTGACCAAAATTTAAGAAGCATCCTCACAAATCAATTGAAGTCGACCCGTTAGGTGCTTTTTCAAGTGTTCCATATGGTGTGTTGCATTGAGATGACATTAGGGTTTATATTCATGCAAATATAGATGAGTTTGGAGATTCAAGGTATGTAGACTTGTTTGAGAAACAACTCATGGATGAAAATCACGAAATTAAAACCAAGTATAAGGCCCTACAAGATAAACACTTTATTCAGATTATGGAGTTTCCAACATTTGATGAGGATGAATGGGTCCGATACGTCCTGAGTCAGATGCATGATGAATTCATTTGGTTGTTAAAACCATTCAAGATTACCAGGGATACTATAAAAAATCTAACTGGTTTAAACTTAACCGGAGGATTGCCCATACTGAAAGCCATGAAAAACTAGATAGTAACTAATGCTACCGAAGCTAAGTTTGACATAAGGGAAATGACCATTAACGATATTATAGAACCAAATGTCAAATTCACCTCCATGGTGATTGGGTACAAGATTTACCACTCGAGTAGAGAAAATTTTGTTTCCGGAACAGCCATTTATGTTGCATATAAGATGCTAAAGGAAAATGTTGATTATGACTTGGGTGAACTACTACATAATCAACTGATTGAAAATTTGAACAAGATCAAGAAAGATAAGAAAAACACTTTCAAGTATTGTACATTGATTCTATGTCTATTCTTTTACTTTATGAATGAGGTACCTGGAGTAAAAGGTGTGCACTGGACTAAGGATGAGCCAGTTGCCATTCAGATCAGAAATCATCTTCGTAGTATTGGTGATTTCAAAGCTCAAAAAATTGCAATATGGGGTTACTTCAAGAATTTTCAGAGTATGATGCACTCAAGGGAAAGAATTCCTAATTCAATTGTTGACAAGTACAAAAATAAAATATGCTTCACGGTTGATATTGATCAGTGTTTAATGGAAGCAGTGGAACCCAGAACTATTTGGATCATGCCCATGGGGTATGAAGTAGATGAAAGGATCTTAGATATGTATGCTCAACATTTGCTAAGCAAGCCCAAAGACACAATGGTTGAAAGATTTGGAACTTACGACAATCTGAGTTTAAAATTGCATACTGAGCTCAGAGAACCTGAAACCAATAGGAGAGTAAGAAAAGAAGTTAAACAGTTAGCTAAAAATCTTGGCCTAACTAAGGAAGCTGTGAAGAAATTCAGAGAAAGAACAGAGAAGGATGAGAAAAAGAAACAAGATAAGAAACCAATAGGTGATCCGGTGGAATTCTCTTCCACTTCAAGAACTACTAGAAGCTCTACTACTACCTCTACTGCTTCCAAAACTACAAAATCGGAAGCAAAATCATCCAAAAAATGGGAGAAAGGGAAGAAAACAAAAGCATCCCAGACCTATGAAAAAATAAGAGAAGAAGAAGTAGATACAGACTCTGACAAGGAACTAAAGGTCACTGGAACAAAAGCTACAGAGTTAACCAAAGAAAAGTCTTACGGAAGCAAAAGGACTAGCAAAAAGCAAAAGATAGAAGATTATGAGGAATATGTTGAGAAGCCCACACTCTCCCTAGAAGATGTGATAAAATCAGTCACTGTGGATGGTAATCTAAAACCCATAATTGAATTCTATGATGAATACAATGATATGGATAAAAGGGTGTTGGAGGAAGCAACGATCAGATATCTCAACATCTACAACAACGCACTGATTGAGATAACTTCTGAGTTACCACAAAGTCTGGCAAATATCTTGGAGTTGAGAAAATAAAATGCCAAGTGCAAGGACATGGAGATCAAAAAACATAAGCTAATAAATTTGTGTCCTCAAATTTCTCCTGATCAAATAGATATGATATTCAAGGAAGTCAAAGATGACTTTAAAAGCAAAAGGAGAATGAACAAGCTCATGCTTGGAGAAACAAGTGAAATCATTGAAGAAACTCAAGAGATTCTTTTCAAAGAATTAAGAAAGCACAATTTTCCCATAATAACAAAAGAAGTTCTAAATGGTGAAGAAGAGAACATTATTGAGCAGCAATCTGAGTTGGGTGAAGCCTCTGTTCCGGAAGTAGAACAAGCAAATCAGGTGAATACAGAAATGTTGGATAAAGTAGTTGGTACAAGAGATACTCCTAATCCACCTGATACGTCAGAGAAAGAAGATAATATTACTACTTCACAAAGCCCTCTGGATCAGGTAGCAAGTGATGAACAAATACGAAAGAGTCCTTCTGCAGAGAACACAAAGAAAGATAAAGCAGAAGAAGATGGTGCAAATGTTGAAACACATAAAGCAGATACTGAGAAATCTGATGAACAAAAGGATGGTTTAGAAAATGTTACAAGAGACACTGCAGATGCAGTGAAAAGTCTTCTTGAAAAAGAGTTGAGTGAGCTTGATGAACCTGAACTACTCCAAGGTCTATCCAATCCTGATGCTCTCTCTCCAATTCAACTGATGAAAATAGCATCATTCACCCAAGTAAAGGCTAGAGAAAAGATGTTAAAATTCCATATGGAGGACAATGAACTATTGGGGCTTGCATCCAGGATTTTGGAAAATTTAATGCCTACCTACCAAAAGAGTCCATCTGATTCCCCCTCTGAACATCTGAAAAATCTTGTAAGTTCTATGAATACTCATTTTGAGTACTTTGAGAAGTCTACGGAGGAAAAAGTTCAGAAATAATTCCTGGATAAGAAATTTTTTGAAATAAAGAATCTGATAAGAAATGATAGAAGAATACTAAGTATCAGCATAAAAAGTATTCAAAATGCTCTGAATGATGGAAGCGATATGTACAAATTATGTCTACCATGGCCCAAAGTTAATGAGGATATCGAGAAAAAGATAAAGGAGCAAGAACAGAAATTGTCATATCTCTCTCAAAATTTTGATCCTCTAATAATTTCCCCTATAAGTCAAGAATTTCAAGTAATTAGGCTGACAGATGAAATAAAGAGGCTTGTTAAAGAAAAGGGTAACATTATGAAGAGAATGTGTGAGCTCTGGGGATTAATTGCTCCTAAGTTAGAGACAATGTTTAATGCCCTATTTGAATCTCAGAATGCAGCTTAGACTAGTGATCTAGTAGATCTGTCAAAGGTAGAAGCATTTTCATTCTTGCTAAGTGGGCACATCTCCATTTTGGATGGAATGAAGAGTACTTGGGCCTCTGAACTTGTGCAAATAAAAACTAGCTTTGCAGACATTCTCAAGTTCATGTAAATAAAACTTAATGACTACTTATACACATGCGGCAATGTATATAGAAATTTTGGAGAATTTTGACCTGCGGACCCCACCCTTTGCCATTGATGTCAAAAGGGGGAGTGAAGGGCAGTGAAAAATAAGGTATTCAGCAAAGGGGGAGCAATGGAACAAGTGAAGTGCATGAATGTACAGACAAAGGGGGAGTTGCACAAGACACTTAGTCATTTTTCACTAAGTGTTGCCATCAATGCCAAAGGGGGAGATTGTTGGCAAGAGACAGTGCTAGGCATGATATATGTTGTCATTGATGGCAACTAAGATCATCCCAATCATCCACATAACACAATTTGATCATACTAGAAGTTAGATTCAGAATTTATCCAAGTCTGGGCAGTTAGGAACAGAGCAACAATAGGGTCCAGTATTTTGGTCTGGATCTCTCCGGTGGGAAGTCATGATTAGGTACAGATCTAGGGGAGTCATATGCATTGTCAAGATAGTCTAACTCTAGATTTTTGTCCTCCGATGATGAAGGATTCAAAAGATATTAGCCTTTGAGTACCGGGTTCCAGTTTGTCAAAGCAGACAGAAGAAGAACATGTCGACCTTGCAGAAGATCTTGATTTTGGATGTATGGAAGTCATTTGTTGGACAAATGATAATGATCAATGACAGTGGCCAACATGAGTAATGATTTTCAAGAGCAATTTTTGGTCCACACCTTAAGTTATACATAGATCTAGCCGACAGAGCAAAGCATTCATAAAAGTTCTAAGTGTTGTTGAAGCTGACTAATAGAATGATTGTAGATCATATTGTGGATATATATATAACTGATTAAATTGGATGATTTAGTGTGTATGCAAATAAGGCATATGTGAGAAGAGCAAAAATCCAAAGTGCTAATGAAGGCAGAACATTAAGAAGAGCAGAGCAAAGATGAAATGTGTAAGATCAGTTTTTGTACTTAACTAGAACTGAAATTCGTGCATAAGTAGATGCCATTAATCAATTCAAATCTTTATCATTCTCTTGTAATGTTTCCATAGGCAGTGAGCCTCCATTTGAGCAATGAGCTCTGGGCAGTGAGCCCGAATGCATGTGCATTCCCATTTGTAAAAATACTTTTAATAGGGTATTAATATTTGTGGGTTAACCTCCACTGTGGTTTTTCCCTTAACCGGGTTTCCACGTCAAAATCTTGGTGTCGAATGTGTTATCTATGTTTTCTGTTCATATGTTATTGATTGATGCTGAAATGTTTATATCATTAAATTAATTATAAGTGGAAAAGGAAGATTGAGAGAGAAAAGATTGTTAAAGTGTGACAAATGATTCACCCCCCCTCTCAGTTGTCAAGTCCTAAACCAACATGATAGACATGTTTTAGTACACATGGTTGACATAGAAAAGTTACCAGAGAATTTGCAAGAGAGGTGATTAGTGAAAATACTTTGAGCATCAGGGGTTGAGCAAGAATTTGCCTGTGTCTATAGTAAGGAATATGTGGAACATCCTGTTTCCTTGCTATATCTATAAAAATGTCTGTAATTTTTGATGATATTGTTGATGTATTCAGGAAATTGAAGTCATGAAATATTGTAAATGTGAAATGGCTAACATATATTAGTAAATACAAACATTGAATTTCTGCATCTATTCCATAGTGTTATTCGATTTATGTGTTTGGTTGATATATTTCCTTGAAGATTGCAATTCTATATGTGAATTCGTGAAATGATCTGGATGAAGATATATAAGTTTATTTGTTTCTAAATTGTCCAAGGTAATCAAAATTTGTCCACGTGAGTAGCAGAGCATCATATTTGTTTGAATCATGTTTCTAACCGTATCTTTTGACTTTCTTTTATCAGTAGTTTAAATAAATAGCCAAAACATAGTCATCTAAAGAAAATTGTTAAAGATTCTAGTAAATATATGGAAATGCTAAAGATCTTTTGATCATTTTCATAATGTTTGAAAATAAAGTCTGTTTCTGTAAAATTCATGCAAAGATTGACTTGAAAGTTGTAAACATTTGCAAAGGATCATTATCTTTAGAAGTATTTGAGGTTATTTGCAAAGAATAAGTAACATTAGCCAGTAATGAACTTTTAAATCACGTAAGGCCCCTTGAACAAACAACTTCACATTGAACTTTGAGTAAGTCCAACACAATCATGACCTGATTATTGAAGCCTTGGAATTGAGAACTATTTTCTAATAATTCTCCATATTCTTCAAGATAAGACAAAGTTCTTTGTGAACTTTATCTTTGGTTGTGTGTGAATAACATCCACATCAACAGATCCTCGTTCCACGAATTAGCTTTGGGTGGGATGATGCATGGGTGGGCAATTGATGTTTCAGAATTCCAAGCCATGGGATGTGTGGAATGTGGAGTGTCGTGATAGAAAGAGGACTTATTAGATGGTGGAACTGGCCACTACACATGGTGCCTGAGACAGGTTTTCACCATGGTACTTATCCAAGGTATCACTGAAGTGATTTTAATCATTGGATGACTTTCTTGCACTTGGGTTTTTCTTGATTTTTTCAATTTTTTTGGTATTTTTCTATTTTTTTAATTTTTTGTATTTTTTCTTTGGGATACTTGATGAGTTATGTGTAGAACCTCTTCAAATACAGAATGTTCTTGGGTTCATCTAGAGGTTGGCCCTTAGGTGTTGCAAGCTGATATGCCCCTAATCCATAGCTGGCTGTGATAACATATGGTCCCAACCAATTAGGCCCAAATTTTCCCTTTTTGGTGCGCTCTTGCAAATTTTTATGATTTTCCATGAGGACAAGGTCGCCTACTTCAAACTTGTAGTTTTTGATTTTCTTGTTATAGCTCCTTCGTAGGCGGTTTTTGTATGCCTGCAGATGGTTGAGAGCATCTAGGCATTTCTCATCCAATAATTCTAATTCATGCAGCCTTGCAACTCGATATTCTTCATCAGTGATCATGTTCTATAATGAAACCCTTAGTGATGGGAGCTCGACCTCAATAGATAAGATGGCTTCGGAATCGAATACTAGTGAATATGGGGTGGCTCATGTAGATGTGTGAATGCTTGTGCGGTAGGCCCTTAGGGCAGGATTAAGTTGAAGGTGCCAGTCACAGCCAGCTTCATTAACCGTCTTCTTCATAATGCATAGGATGGTTTTGTTAGAAGATTCAGCTTGATCATTACCTTGGGGGTAGTATGGAGTTGAGAAGTGGTGTTGGATATGGAACTTCTCAGATAGGGTGCGAACTTCCTAGTTGTTAAATAGTGTCATGTTATCTGTGATGATGGAATGAGGGACACCATAGTGACATATGATGTAATGGAGAATGAACTTAGCAATTTGTATGTATGTGGTGAAAGTGAGAGGAATGGCTTCCACCCACTTAGTGAAGTATTCAGTGGTGGTGATAATGAACTTATGACCGTTGGATGATGGAGGGTGAATCTTACCTACAAGTTTGAGTCCCCATTGTGAAAAAGGCCATGGAGTTGTTATTGGTTGCATCTCTTGTGATGGTTCATGGATGAGGTCCCCATGTTGCTGACACGACAAGCATTTCTTCACGAACCTATAAGCATCTCGCTCCATGGTCGGCCAGTAGTATCCTGTTCTCAAGATCTTCTTGGCTAGGGTAGGTCCACTAGAGTGTGCCCCACAAATACCTTCATGTACCTCGTGTAAGGCCACTTCGGCTTCCCTAGAGTCGAGACATCGTAAAAGCGTACCATCAAGGCTCCTTTTGTAGAGGGTCTCATATAAGGGTGAAGTGGGAGGCATGGCGGATAAAGCTTTTGCGTTGTGAGGATGATAGGTTGGGTGGCATGATGTTGTCATGAAGGTACATGTACGTCTCTTGATACCAGGGAGATAGGGGACCAACAATATCACACACCAGTTCTGATTGTGGAACATCATAAGCTGGTATGGGGAGTTCTTCAATCAGGAACTCACATTTCTTGCTATCTTTCTTCATGTCCACCAAAGATCCTATCGTGGCCATGGCATTTGCTACTTTGTTATTCAACCTTGGAATCTATTCAAAATGGATGTCGTGAAAATAATCTTTGAATTCGTCCACCATTATTTTATAGGGCAAGAGCTTGTCATCTTTTGTCTTGTACTCATTGTTTACTTGTCGAATGACCAATTGGGAATCTCCAAGACCATCAGCTTCTTGATCTTCCACTGAATCGCCATGTAGAGTCCTATGATGAGGGCCTCATATTCTGCTACATTGTTTGTACATAAAAATGTGATCTTGTATGATTTGGGCTTGGTGTCTCCTTGAGGGGTAACAAACAAAATGCCTGCCCCCGAGCCTCGATGTGTGTATGACCCATTAAAATACATCTTCCATGTTTCTGTTGTCAGAGCCACTGCTAATATTGATTCATCCAAGAACTCTGCAAGCATTGGTTGCTCTGTTGGGATTGGTGCATCGGCTAATTGATCAGTGATTACCTGTCCTTTAATGGCTTTCCTCTCCATGTATTCAATATCAAACTCACTCAGGATCATTACCCATTTAGCCATTCTTTATGTAAGGGCGGCTCTAGTTAGCAGATACTTCAACGGGTCAATCTTGGCAATGAGCTTAGTCTTGTGATTAAGCATGTAGTGTCTCAGCTTTTGTGAAGTGAAGATGGCAACTAGGCATGCTCGTTCAATTGGAGTATAATTTAGCTCGTAGGACACCAAGGTATGGTTGATATAATATATGGCTCTTTCTTTTCCTTGTTCATCGTGTTGTGCCAACAAGGCCCCTATAGTTGTTTCTGTTGTTGAAATATACAAGAGGAGGGGTTCTCCTTGTTTTGGTGGAATAAGAATAGGTGAGTTAACAAGGTATTCTTTCAGCTGCTCAAAAGTTCCCTGACACTGATTGTCCCACACAAAGGTTGTGTTCTTGCGGAGAAGATGCTAAAACGGCTGGCATTTATCGACAATATGTGCTATAAACTGTCGAATGGATTGAATCTTTCCTTGTAGACTTCGCAGCTACTTAAGTGTCTTTGAAGGAGGCATCTCCATTATAGCTTTGACTTTAGTGGGATCTACTTCGATTCCTTTTCTCGACACTATGTATCCTAGAAGTTTACCAGAAGTGACCCTGAAGACACATTTCTTTGGATTCAGCCGCACATTATATTGTTCTAGCCTGTCAAAGATCTTGGCCAACACATTTAAGTGTTCTTCTCTAGTTTTAGATTTTCCCAATAGATCATCTACATAGTCTTCCATTATGTTGTGAAAAAGATCATGGAAGATGACCGTCATTGCCTGTTGATATGTCACACCTGCATTCTTCAAGCCGAAAGGCATCACGACCCAATAGTATATCCCCCATGGGCATATGAAGGATGTTTTATGTTGATCTTCTTCTACGATCCTAATTTGATTGTACCCCGAGAAACCATCCATCAAAGACAACATCTCATGACCTGCTATGAGATCCACTATGATGTCAATGTTTGGTAGTGGAAAGTCATCTTTAGGGCAAGGCTTATTAAGATCTCTAAAATTTGTGTAGCACCGGATGCCCCTAGTGACTTTGGCTATAGGTACAATATTGGATACCCACTCGGGGTAATCTATTGGATGAATAAACCCCACATCTAGGAGTTTCTTAAGCTTTTCTTTGACAAGGAGTGCAATTTGAGGATTCATCTTCCTTAGCTTTTGTTTCACTAGTTTCTCATCAGGACGTACCGCAAGGTGATGAACAACCAAGGCAGGATCTAGTCTTGGCATATCGGCATAGGTCCATGCGAAATTACAACTCCTTTGCTTAAAAAAGGCTAGGAAGTTCTCCTGTTCTGTTGCTGTAAGGGACTCTGCTCTGAATGTGATTTTCGGTGCTTCTTTTGTTCCAAGGTTCAATTCTTGTGATGCTTCCACTAAGATGGGTGATTTGTCTGGATATACTTTAGCCACTTTGGGAAGGCCCATGCTCTCATCTCCTAGCGCCTCATGGAGGTTTTTACTAGGTGATACGTCCTTTATTTTAATTTTTTTTTCACCTGAAAGTGCCACGGAGTGGTTTTCACTAGGGGGTGTTGTTTTTATTTTTATGTTTTTATGACTAAGAGCATGGGTGGTCTCTCTGAAGTAGGCAAATGTGTTGAGTTCCATGATATATCTGTCTTTGTGGTCTCTAAGGGGGAAGTGATCTCTGACCCCCATCATCTCTGCTATTGCCTCATCATTCTGTACAACATTAAGGATGGGAGGTCCTTGTTGGTCCCAATCTATAAGCTGGGGGTAAACAAGAGGTAGATCACGGGAGTCAGATGGAGTGGTGGTTAGGGTATAGATGGTTTTGTAGACACCTAAAAATGTCTTTTATCACTAAACTGACTCCCGACATCCCTAAACATACCAACTTCCCTTCTAATCAATTAATTAAATTTTTATTTAATTAATTATCCCTTCATTACCCAATTTTTCATCATTTTATCCCCAACAATTGAATTAATTCTATTAATTCAATAGTCCAAACATTAGCCAATTGATTTAATAAATATGCAATATTTATTTGGTCAATTTCTCCCTCCTCACTAAACCTAATTAATTAGCTAAATCATGTTTAACTAATTAATTCAGCCTATTAATTGACCTATCCCTACCCTAAGCAATTAAATAGCTATTATTTAATTGTCTACCCTAGCCTACCTCATCCTAGCCTTAGGATTAATTAAATACAACCTTATTTAATTAATCTTAAACCTCTCATTAAGATGGTCAAATTCAGCTTAACACCCTTCCCCACATACTCCAAATAAAAAATTGGAATATATCCACATAAGTCAATTTTTTATTTTAATAAGTCCCACATCACATTTAAATCTCTTACAACCCCTTACCTATGCCATGCCACATTTATCACCACTTATCCCCAAATGAATTTTTAATTCATTTACTCTTCCCCATGTGAATTTTTAATTCACATATATTCCATCTCACCCATACTCATTTAATTCACCCTTTTCCCAAAATGAATAAAAGATTCATATTTATTCCTAGCCCTCTATTCCTCCAAGATCAAATCTGAGCCCTCCACATCACTTTCATCCTCCATCATTGATCTCCCAAATCAATCTCAACCCTTAGATCAATACCTCTCCCAAAATGCATATAAATACAACATCCTCCAACCCATTTTGGGATCCAATTTTCATGTAATGTTTCCATGCCCAAATATCTATTGAGCTAATTAGTGAGTTGTCTTTTGAGATAGTATTTCACATTTGAATCAATTAGGGTATATCTTAGGAGTTCTTGGGTGCAAAGCTTCTTTCCCTTTTTGATGAGATTGGGTCTCCTTATTGAGGTATAGCTTCTTGTTTATATGCTTTTAGTTTGTTTTCCACCTTTGATTTGGATCACCTAATCACATTGGCACACCTGGTGGGACCCACAAGGTCCATATCTAATCCTTTTTTATGAGTTTTGTTTTAGAGACGTGTTTTTGCAGGTATAGCGCTATCTATCACAAACAAACATGAAATAAAAGTTACACAACAACCTTTATTTATCTTGAAAGATACGATGAATTCAAAGAATTCATGATCTTAAGTCTCCATTGATTAGTTCATAATCTACTGACATTACTCAGTGGTTGATGTGTGTTGCTATTAATCATTCAGGGGCCTTACGTTCTCCAATAATTTCTGCAAAGTTCATCAATATTCCTCCAAATATCATGTTCTTTAAATCTGCTCTGCATAGATTTCCAACAATTTGACCTCTACACTATGAATTTACTCAAATAATGTGCCTACAGGTTGATATTTGCATGATTTCTACCATTATTTGTAATTCTTTGCATGATATTTTCAACACTACATGCATTTAGCTCAAATATGCTAATGATATTCAGTTATCTACGGGATGTCAGCATATTTCTCTGTTCTGCTTATTATTTATCATGATTTGCAGTTATGGAAGTGATTTCAATGAAATTAAGAAAAAGAAATGACAAATATAGGGTTTAAAGAATGAGATTCCCAAAATTACTTGACTGGGATCACTGATCCACATACATGTTCTGATACAGCAATGAAGAGAAGAGAACTAGAATCATACTTCACCAGGACATTCCACAAATCCACATGATCCAATGCAAATCTTCAAAGGAAAGGTGACAACAACATGCAATAAAATGAAAGTGCTTCTATTGAACACAGCATTCACCATTACATATCTAGAAATCAACTTGAAGATTACGTAAAGTTTACAATCAGGATGTAATCTGAAGCTTCATCTCCATTTAGTATGCTTTAGAACAAGTACATTTACAATGATCTGAAGAAAGAACCTTGGCATTTCAACAATTCAATCCTCATTAGTCTCAGTAATCCGATCTCCTATATCAAATTGGCTCAATCAGATTTAAAATGATTGACCTCTATTCGTCCTCTTGTTATGACAAATCATGGCCCTCTTTATAGGATAGAAGCCAGAAAATGATTACAATGATCCAAGGATTAGGATCCTCTCAAAACAATCAACGGTTTAGATGAACAGCACGTGCCTTCCAGTTGGCACTCACACATCTAGCATAGAATATTCTAGCATTTTGGACTTGATTCATTCCCTAGCTTGCAAATAATTCATTTGATAATATCCTCCTCGGCTCTGGTTCATGTTGCCTCTGTGTCTGCACCTCTACAATTCTCAGCTATTTCACTCTGCAACATACAGCCGAACTCCAAATAGTTCCAACATCCTACAACAAACAGACAAGAATTAAGTATCACCATCATTTAATAAACTCGCAAGAGAAACAAACATTGCATATCTGATGTCCAGAATGATTGAGTCAACCATCGCTGACCAAAAACATGCAATCGTGCCCTAAAACGGCCTCAAAATCCTCCCGCTTTGCTTTCCCGCCTTTTCGCATACTCAATTCCTGCATATCGGGCACGTACATCGTAAACATACAAGCGGCCCAGACATACAAAGACCCTTCCATTTTTAACTTTCTCTTCGCATCCGAGAATGCATCTCTAACTTGTATCTTTTCTTTTGCATACAAGGCTGGTATCTTCTCTTGTATCTATCGCTTGTATATTTCCTTGCATACAGGGCCCAATACATACAAACGCCTTTGTATGTCTCTTTCAGACTTCAACTTTTTATAAACCAAAGTTTATTTACTTTTCAGCTCTGCGACATGTATATAATGCAATGTATCTTCTGATATGCTTTAAGGTGTGATACATTGTACATACCAAATTTTAATTTCTTCTGAATTCTGCCTTGCATGTACAAAGTGCAATGTATGTCCCGAAACATGTACATGTACAAAGCGCGAGCATACGACAATAAAACCACTTTTAATAACATTTTTGGTTCCGCGGCTTGCATATGGTTTAGTAGGCTTTGAAAGTAAGATACATACAAAGCACGAAACATACAACGAATTTACCCTGTTTCACAAACTTTTTAGTTCTGCGACTTGCATATGGGCGTTACATCTTTCGACATGTATGTCTTCTTTGTATAACATGCAACCATAAAATGCACTCAATGAACTTTAACCGATATTCATTTTAATTCTCAACTCTGTCAGGTCTGCGACTTGTATGTAAGGAATAAAGTGTTAGCAAATGCATACAAGTAAAGCCAACGACCCGATATACAAACATCCTTGTATATGTATCACCTTGCATATACAAACGACTTTGTATATGCAACATACAAACCTTCCTACATAGCATTTACCAAAAAACACACATAACTTGCAAAATACGGGGAATTTTAAAATGGTTCAAAAAGCAACCCTCATTCATTTTTGACAAGGAATTCACCCATATTATGCTCTGGCACTTAATGTTTATTTTTCTTTATTTTCAACAAGGTTTCTACCTTTCACTTCCTTTTTCCCTTTACCACCAAGCACAACAACACACACGAGCAAAAGCAAAAGCCACAGTAGGGGTCCTCATTTTGCTAAGGAGTAAAATGGGGCGTGTTGTGAACATCACAACAACTAGCAACCAAACAAAACAATCAAATTAAAACCATTAAGGAAAACTAAATGAAATAAATTCATAACTTCTAACTATCTTTTCTGCAAATCATTATTTAACTTGAGACCTAATCTATTCAATAAGGTGCATGAATTTTTCTTTTCAGTTTAAGTGGGTGCATGTGATTAATAATCCTCATCTTGAAAATCAATTGAACAAACTAGTGACTGATATTAGACTACCTAGTTGATGTCATTCCCTCATAGCCAACCGAATAGAGCCTTGCTGCCAGCAGGCGTCCATAGCCCCGACAAGGTTATCGTTACAATTCTCCTAAGTAGAGCCCTACTGCCAACAAGCATCTATAGCCCCGGTAGAGTTACTTAGATGACTTAATCTAAATTTTTAGTAAAAATGCATTTTATTATTTTATTTATTTTATATTTTGAATTTGATAGAGATTTCATAAGATATTACAATTGTAACTTCATGATGCAAGGAGTGATCACTTGCTAAAATTAAGCTGAGAATTGTAATGGTAGCAAGGGTGACCTCTAATTTTTCACCTAATATCTACACTAGTAGGTTCAACAAACCCAAGGATTTTAGGTGTGTCATTATGAGAAACTTCCCTTGAATACTCAACCCACAGTTATTGAATACAAAATTTCACAAGTCAACTAACCTTCTGCATTCATGATAGTCACAACAAGTTATGCATAAATTTCAAATAATTAACCTGAATGTTCTAAATTTTCTATTGTTTTCAATGGTTGTTAGTCTGCTCCTTCATACTCTAAATCAAAATAAACATCCCTGCTAAGGAAACAATAAAGCAAACAAAATAAGTAGACTATACAAACAACTAACCTACGAAACTAAAAAATCCTACAAGGCAAACAAAACCTAAGAAAAGACCCAAAGACACCTATATTTGCATACTTCCTTAGATTGTGCAGGAGCATCAGGGCATTAGTTATGGTTCTGATCCTAGCAAATTCATCCTTATATTCTGAAAAATATTCTTGTATTCTAAATTCATTGTGTTGAACAAAATAACCTCTGATTATCAGCAACTGAGGAAGCTCATCATATCCATGACTAATCCATATGCATGTTTTATCTCCCAAATTTCCATAATCAAAATAATAATCAACATCATTTACTGCGAAAAGGGAAGATACAACCTGGTGCATCTCTGGTTCTGCAAGACATGCTTGTTTGCTGCCAGTTGGTCTTCCATTTAACTTTGCATTTTTGTTGCTTAGCTCAATGTCTGGTCTCACTTCAAATTGAAGGATGTATGACTCTTGATGGATTATTTCTTCATCTTTATCTAGCTTTGTTCCTTCATTCTAGATGTTTAGTTTATCTTAAGTTCAGGAAACATTTCAATGTTCTCTTCAATTCTCTGCACATCAGCATCTAAATGAGTATCTTTATCATCATAACTTGATATACAGAAATTTATCATTTCTAAATCATTTGACTGTAAAGGTGAAACAACATTCGACTGATAGGAATACTTCCCTGTTTCATTTTCAAAATAACATTGGATTGGCATCTAATCATGTACAACAACTCCAAAGCTTTCTGTATCTTCAACTTTCATGAATTGTTCATCAAATATTTCACATTTTCCATCCAGTATGGCATCTGGTTCCATTGTCCTGCAACATTCTTGTATTTGATCATTCAACTTAAAGAAGTCAGCTATGAAATTAGGATTTACTTTCTTTTCTATGACTCCATTAGTTGCTATCATAGGAACTTCATCAGCAGCAGTGCATTTAAATTGCTCCACCACCTATTTACACTTCTTTATCAACTCATCTCTATCAAAACTACCAAATTCATATCCAGAAACATTATCCTGACAAGTGTTTAATAATTCAATATATTTGTCTAGTGTATCAAGATCAATTTCATATTTATCTTTCCCCTCATCAAATCTTTCTTGTTGATTGTCTGATGATGTGAAACAAGAAGCACTTTCTTCTCTATGATTTTCAGAAGATTCATACCTGCACTCTACCTCACCCTTATTATAAAGTAGAGACCTCCAATTCTCACCATAAAATGACTCAAGGAAAGATGTTTCCTCTTCTTTACCTTCTAGAACTAATTCAACTATTGTATTTTCTAAACAACTCATGATTATGGGTGTTGTTTCTTCTTGTTGTTCCAGAATTTCTTCATTTTCCTGCTAGACTTCAGCCCTGAACACATCTATAAAAAATATTAGTCCTTTCAAATATAAATCCAACCTTGTAAGAAAAGTTAGACAATTAATTTCACTGTGCTCCATAGACTTGTGTATCCTGCAACAACTGGATAAACCAAAGTTAGATAAACTTTGAGGATAAAGCTGTTCATTCAAAGTTTCCTGAAATAAAGGAATATTAACTTGACAATTGTCCTCATATGCATCCATCAAAATGAGACTCTATTTTCATTTTTTTAGGATTTTGAAATTTTCATGAGATCTATCATATCTCAGAATAAAACTTGAAAGCTCATAACATTAAACGAATCTTTGAAGCTTTGAGTTAGATCTTTGCAAAGATACAGTCAAACCTTCTCAAAGAAGAGATATTTGTAGACATTCAACTCAAATGATGAAATATTTATGCAACATTTGCAGAAATCCACAGATTCCTTGTTCATGCCCTCCTTCTAGTGCCAATTTATGTTGATTGTGTTAGAAGTGAGGGGCCTGCAAATTAATTGCAAGATTTAAGGCAAGTTGCTATACAGAGGTAGGGGATATCACTTCAATTGAAAAGAATTTATTTGCTAAGAAACAGCTCATGCCCTCCTTCTAGCGCCAATTTATGTTGATTGCATTAGAAGCGAGAGGCCTGCATAAAATGAATGATGACTGAAGCAATGTGTTCTTTCCCATTCTGCCCTCCTAGCACCAATTTATGTTGATGATGATGTTACTCACAAACAAACATGAAATAAAAGTTACACAACAACCTTTATTTATCTTGAAAGATACGATGAATTCAAATAATTCATGATCCCAAGTCTCCGTTGATTAGTTCATAATCTACTAACGTTACTCAGTGGTTGATGTGTGTTGTTGTTAATCATTCAGGGGCCTTATGTTATCTAGTAATTTCTACAAAGTTCATCAATATTCCTCCAAATATCTTGTTCTTTATATCTGCTCTGCATAGATTTCCAACAATTCGACCTCTACACTATGAATTTACTCAAATAATGTGCCTACAAGTTGATATTTGCATGATTTCTACCATTATTTGTAATTCTTTGCATGATATTTTCAACACTACATGCATTTAGCTCAAATATGCTAATGATATTCAGTTATCTATGGGATGTCAGCATATTTCTCTGTTCTGCTTATTATTTATCATGATTTGCAGTTATAGAAGTGATTTCAATGAAATTAAGAAAAAGAAATGACAAAGATAGGGTTTAAAGAATGAGATTCCCAAAATTACTTGACTGAGATCACTGATCCACATACATGTTTTGATACAGCAATGAAGAGAATAAAACTAGAATCATACTTCACCAGGACATTCCACAAATCCGCATAATCCAGTGCAAATCTTCAAAGGAAAAGTTGACAACAACATGCAATAAAATGAAAGTGCTTCTATTAAACACAGCATTCACCATTACATATCTAGAAATCAACTTGAAGATTACGTAAAGTTTACAATCAGGATGTAATCTGAAGCTTCATCTCCATTCAGTATGCTTTAAAACAAGTACATTTACAATGATCTAAAGAAAGAACCATGACATTTCAACAATTCAGTCCTCATTAGTCTCAGTAATCTGATCTCCTATATCAAATTGGCTCAGTCAGATTTAAAATGATTGACCTCTATTCGTCCTCTTGTTATGACAAATCATGGCCCTCTTTATAGGATAGAAGCCAGAAAATGGTTACAATGATCCAAGGATTAGGATCCTCTCAGAACAATCAACGGTTCAGATGAACAACACGTGCCTTCCAGTTGGCACTCACACAGCTGGCATAGAATATTCTAGCATTTTGGACTTGATTCGTTCCCTAGCCGGCAAACAATGCATTTGATAATATCCTCCTCAGCTCTGGTTCATGTTGCCTCTGCGTCTGCACCTCTGCAATTCTCAGCTATTTCACTCTGCAACATACAGTCGAACTCCAAATAGTTCCAACATCCTGTAACAAACAGACAAGAATTAAGTATCACCATCATTTAATAAACTCGCAAGAGAAACAAACATTGCATATTTGATGTCCAGAATGGTCGAGTCAACCATCGCTGACCAAAAACATGCAATCAGGCCCTAAAACGGCCTCAAAATCCTCCCGCTTTGCTTTCCCGCCTTTTCGCATACTTAATTCTTGCATATCGGGCACGTACATCATAAACATACAAGCAGCCCGGACATACAAAGACCCTTCCGTTTTTAACTTTCTCTTCGCATCCGAGAATGCATCTCTAACTTGTATCTTTTCTTTTGCATACAAGGCTGGTATCTTCTCTTGTATCTATCGCTTGTATATTTCCTTGCATACAAGGCCCAATACATACAAACGCCTTTGTATGTCCCTTTCGGACTTCAACTTTTTATAAACCAGAGTTTATTCACTTTTCGGCTCTGTGACATGTATATAATGCAATGTATCTTCTAATATGCTTTAAGGTGTGATAGATTGTATATACTAGATTTTAATTTCTTCTGAATTTCACCTTGCATGTACAAAGTGCAATGTATGTCCCGAAACATGTACATGTACAAAGCGCGAACATACAACAATAAAACCACTTTTAATAACCTTTTCGGTTCTGCAGCTTGCATATGGTTTAGTATATCGACTTTATATTTAAGATACATACAAAGCACGAAACATACAACGACTTTACCCTATTTCACAAACTTTTCAGTTCTGCGACTTGCATATGGGTGTTGCATCTTTCAACATGTATGTCTTCTTTGTATAACATGCAACCATAAAATGCACTCAACGGACTTTAACCAATATTCATTTTAATTCTCAACTCTGTCGGGTCCGCAACTTGTATGTAAGGAATAAAGTGTTAGCAAATGCATACAAGTAAAGCCAATGACCCGATATACAAACAGCCTTGTATATGTATCACCTTGCATATACATAACTTGCAAAATACGAGGAATTTTAAAATGGTTCAAAAAGCAACCTCATTCATTTTTAACAAGGAATTCACCTATATTATGCTCTGGCACTTAATGTTTATTTTTCTTTATTTTCAACAAGGTTTGTACCTTTCACTTCCTTTTTCCCTTTACCACCAAGCACAACAACACACACAAGCAAAAGCAAAAGCCATAGTAGGGGTCCTCATTTTGCTAAGGAGTAAAATGGGGCGTGTTGTGAACATCACAACACGCAGTGGCACTATCTTTGGAGTATTTCAGCGCTATATACTATTTTGGCACTATTTCGCATAGCACTTTCCCTATCAGCTTTCACTCACAAATCTATCTAATTTCTAGTCTTCCTGCTGTGTTATAGGGTTATTTGCTCTGTATTTTTGTAGGAATCTTGAACGAAGAGGGGAAGGTTATGCCGAAATTTTGTTAAGGACTAAACATACATTTTTGGCATTTATCTTGTCTTGTTTTCCCTTCATTAGGCTAACAAGACTAACAAGCCCTTGGTCTGTGCAGTTTAACTCTCTATATTGGTTAGGAACACCTCTGTTTTGCAAGACGGACAAGTTCAGGCTCATATCGGCGCTATCAGAACCCAGAGCGGCGCTATTTTCAACTATGGCCGAACCCCTCAACCGCATGCACAGTGGCACCTTATTAGAGTCATACCGCATGCACAGTGGCACCTTATTAGAGTCATATTAGCGCTATTGTCTATTTTAGCACTTTCTGTGGGTCATATTAGCGCTATTTAATGTTTCAGTGCCTTCTATATTTTATTTTGGTGCTATATTATGTTATGGCCCCTTTTATTTTCTATTCTAACGCCATTTTGTAAATCAGCGCTATCTGTATGTACATCAACAGCGCTATTGTTCTAGGGTGTCAGGTTTTCTGTCAGTAGCGCCATTGCAGTCCACAGTGGCACCATTTGGTCTCTGTTTTAGCGCTATCTTTACAGGCTGACTTTGTGTTCTGTGCAAGGACTGATAAGTTGTTTGTAGGTCATCACCATCATTTTACTGCCACTAACAAGTTTTTGCAGGGTGTTTATCTTTAGTTTAAAACAAACACTTCAATTGGGAATTAAAAAGAACCCTTGCATGTTAGCTTAAACAACATTTTGATTTGGTGCAATAAAAATTGATCAACAACCAACAAACAAATCTTTGTGTGTGCCTTAGCTTAGAACAAACATTTGAATTTGGTGTTCTAAAATTCACAAGTGCTTGCCAACAACTGTACAAAACATTTCGATTTTGGGCTTTAAAAAGAACCACAAAGTGCATCAATGAACTCATTGGATTAAAAAGAACAACAATCTGCATTCTTCACTCATCTAAGCAAGCAAACAAATCAAATTTGTGTGAAGTGTTTTCGTGATTATGTTTGTAGTGTGAAAAGTGTATGCTCTTCCCTCACACCATTGGTGACCTTGGGAATCAAAAGCTTCTCACAACACTTGCATAAATCACCCCCAACATAATCCAAAGAACTAAAATGAACCATGTTTAGTGTGACCCAATCACAGAATATACGTATGCTCTCCCTTCGCATCCTTGTATGAACTTGGGGATCAAAAGTATTTTTGTGGTTGTGTTGCTTTTGTTAATCCTTAGAGGGCCTACCACCCCACTTCGAAAGGTGGGAATGACCTAAGCGGCAATAAGCTAAAGCCAAGCTCTTTCAAGCCACTATATAAAATAAGGTGTTTGTGACGAAAGTCACAAGCAACAGGTGTTGTTGTGTCATACCGATAGCCAACCTCCCCCAAAACCCTCCAAGGCATAACCCTTGGAGGCTGGGAGACTCTATAACGGAGAGTAGCGTTGCCACATGTATGGCCACCTGAACAAATGCACTTACAACGAACCTTTGTTTTAGCAAGCCAAAAACCTTCTATTTGTTGACGTAGAAGGGAAACCTTTGAAGCAGCCCTGATTCATGTGGTTCTTAGCTGAGGTAGCAGGGACAATCCTAAGGTTTCGTGAGGGACAAGCCTTCGTGGAAACCCAGATCTTGGTATGCGTGAGAAGTGAGTGCAATTGTAAGGAGGAGTCGATGCTACCAAGATCCTGGAGCTACCCGCTTTGAATAGGCATAGCTATGGGATTTAACAAATACTGTCATATCTTCGCCTTAGGTTGTGCAAAGTGCTTGTTTAAGAAAATCACACGTCTTTTCACAAACAAAATCTTGGTTATTGTGTGTTATTGTGCTTTTAAGAAACTTGCCAAGAGACAATAAAAATCATTTGATCAAACTTCATATCAAAACAAATCCAAATTTGACATCAAAATCCAACTTTTTCAGAGCCTCGACCAACACTGCCCTGTTTTAGCGCCATCTCTGTTTACTTTTGGCACCATTTCACCTGTGGATTGGCGCTATTTGCAGACTGACTTGCCTGAAACTAAGACCAATTCCATTGTGATCTTTAGGACCTTCTTTGCCATAATCCATAATCACCTTCCAAAAATCTGTCCATACCCCACTCATTTTATCCAAATTTTTCCAATCATACCGTCATTTTGACCTTAGAGAATCAACCATTATCATTATTGGACCCTTTTCTAAAACCATAGTCCACTCAATATCATATCCATTCCTCCTCATTAATCTTTGCATGTCTTTTGGACCAAACAAACATCTTTGTTACAAGAAATCATTCCAAAATCATCTCGTTTCTTTCATTAAAAACATATCCAAAATATTCAAAAAAACCCAGTCACCCATCAAAAAACCATCAATCAAAATCCAAAACTCGTCATGCCTTTGAGCTAAGGCTAGATCTACATTTCAACTTTTACATCATATTTTGCTTGAAGAGTCATTAGTCAACCTTTCAGGTAAAAATCATCCTTCTTTGTGTAAGGTCATTAGTCTACCCCAAACAAAGAGAAACATCCATTTGTGCTACACAAAACTAGATCTTACTAAAGCTCATTAGTTGACCATCAAATCCTTTTCAAAAACATCATCCTAATCTCTCATACCAAACATCTAGTTCATCCAAAATTTTCACCATCCAAATCAAACATCAAAATCCATTTCGTCAAATCATCCTCAAGCAAACCTCATCTCTCGTCTACCATTTTGGTCCAAAACATTGTAAACATCAATACCACCCACTCGTATCATCCCTAGATTGACACTTTTTTTGAAGAATCATCTTAGAAGTGAGAAATCTAGCCTTTATCACACTACAATCACCCTTTCATCTTCCATTCCACTACCACATCCTCTTTCGGGTCCAACAAATCAATCTGAACTCTCTAAGGTCTTAATCCCCCTTTCATCCACCTCAAAATCAAATCCATACACTTGCATGCCCATAACTAGATCACAACACAAGAAGAATCAAGCAATGGCAGATTTTGGACAAAACATGGGCATAGGAATGCCTAATACCAATGACAACAACATACCAACCAACCAAACACACAATCTACCTACGATCTTTCAAATACTAACATATAATCCAAATGAAAATCCCTTCCATTTCTTGCAACCACCACCACCACAAAACGTCCCCACCATGTCCCAAGATGATCTAGATGTCTTGAGCTTTACACAAGACGCTGATAGCATGAATCCTAAGGTCGAATCTAATAGATATCTTGATTACCTCCTCAAAATTGGTGCCCAACCACCCCACAACATGACATCGTCCCAACCATCCACCTCTAACATCAATCCTACCACATCCTCCCAACCATCTACATCAAACACCCAACCGTCTACATCAAACACCCAACCTATCATCTCACAAACCTCAACTCCCACCGTATCTACCGCCACCACAAGCTCTAATGTCACCACATCTATAATCCCTACAAGTGTCTCCAATCCTACTACCTCCCAACCCATCATCACATCCACTACCACAACTACCATAAACTCTTTTGTTCCACGCAAGTGCTTCCACAAGTGTCCCTCCACTTAACCCTCAAACCATAGCATACATGCGACAATTCTTTTCGCAACCACCTTTAAACACGACCAACCCATCCATCATCAATCCATCTCATGTCAACCCTTCCAACGTCAACCCATCTAGTATCAATCCTTCTCATCTCACATTTCTACAAAACCCCCTAGCATCATCAACACATCATAATCCCAACCCTCAAATACCTCCCCATATTCTCCAACAAATCCACGCTTACCAACAACACCCCACACAAACCAACCAACACACCACCCCGCAGTACCAAAACACAATCTCCCAAAACCTCCAACATCAAACACCACCCAATCTCCAACACCTCATCCATCAGCAAACCCACACACCTCAACCGCCACCAACCCCAGATCTCACAACCGTTGTACAGGTCTTAATTCAAAAGGTAGACGATATGCAAACTGGGGGCAAATGCAAGCATTACTCTTTTGAGGATATTTGCCCTATCCATTTGATCAAACATTGTACATGCCCCCTTTCCCCAAGAATTTTGAAACTCCAAAATTTGACAAATACAAGGGAAAGGGAGACCCTAGGGATCATCTTAGGGAGTTTTACCTCGCTTGCTTAGAACTCTCAAACAACGATACATACCTAATGAGACTATTTCCAAGAAGCCTCGGTGGTCAAGCCGCTGAGTGGTTCTCACATCTTCCCCCAAGCATTAGGTCTTTCCCTGAGCTCGTGAAAAAATTTGTGAATCATTTCTCTTATAACTTCGAGCATGAAATATCTATGATAGACCTTTGCAAGACAAAACAAAAAAGTGGAGAATCCTTCGCTTCCTTCTTGCAGAGGTGGAGAATCTTAGCAAGCAAACTCCCTTGGCCAATTCTTGAAAAACAACTCGTCACCATGTTTGTGACTAACCTCAATCAGGAAATAGGGTTCCATTTACAAATCCTTTGTGCATCTACCTTTGAAGAAGTCATCGACAAAGGTACAACCATAGAACGGGCCCTCATCGCCAAGGGCTCGATCAAATTATATGACTACAAGTCCAACAACAACAGCAACAACAACAACAACAACGCGCAATTAAACGAAAAGCCACGCTATTGGGGAAAGAACAAAAACACCTTGAACGACGGCGTCACTAATGTGAAAGTTGTCCAACATGTACAGAATCAACCATCCTCCAATACATACACTGCCAATACAAATACCCAAAGGGGGCAAGTTAAACAAAACAAACCACGAAGACAATTCACACCTTTAGGGGAACCAATTGCGGATACCCTCGACAGGTGTCTAAAGAAAGGTTTGATCACTCTCCCACCTATTAAACCCCACCAAGAGAGTGAGCTAAAAGTGGCATGGTACAATGAGAATGATTATTACGATTACCACCGCATTGTGGGACATAAGACTGCTGATTGCATGAAGTTAAAGCATTGTGTGCAAGACCTCATTGATCAAAACAAAGTCAATCTTGAGCAAAGCACCCAACCGTCCCCTAATGCTAATCTAGGAGCTTACAAGGATCCACTGCGCAATCATAACAAAGCCTCCTCATCCAATCAAACCTATAACATCACCACACCTCCCACCTCCTATGACTCTATCATAGGGCGGATAGAACCATCCTCTAACCATATCAACACAATCACCATTCGGGCTCAAGCACCCAATTGCACCATCACAACTCGTCGTGGCCACATATCCATCCGTATAGCCCCTACCACTCATCAAATGCCTGCATCCACATCAGATTCTCTACCCAATCATCCATCTACGCGCCCATCGCCTACCAATCAGTACAATCTCCTAGAACATCTAGGAAAGACCCCTGCACAGATCTCCATACTTGAGCTGCTTCGCACATCACCTCTACATAAAGACATCCTTGATAAAGCACTCTTGGAGACCCAAGTTCCCACCAACCTAGATGTGAATCAGTTCCAAGCCATGGTGGGCCACATCGCCACACCTCATCATCTCAACTTCTCAGAAAAAGATCTCCCTACATCCAAAAACTCACATAATGAAGCCTTACACATCGAAGTTCATATCCACAAACATATCATCAAGAGAGTCTTAATAGATGGTGGCTCTGGTCTAAACCTGTGCACTCTTAAATTATTAAAACAATTGGGATACTCAGATGTGGTTGTAGACACCAGTGAGTGCATAGCAATCAAAGGATATGATGACACTGAACGACTATCTAAGCGTACTATCAAGCTCCCTATTCAAGTGGGACAAAAGATAATGGAAATGAAATGTCAGGTCCTTGATCTTGATCTCCCCTACAACATTCTTCTCGGTCGCCCATGGATCCATGCCATGCAAGCGGTCCTCTCTACATTCCATCAATGCCTCAAGTTCCCTCACAACAGCACAGAAGTAACTATCTATGCCGATCCCCGCCCCTTCCAATACTGCAGTTTCTTGGAAGGCCATGTCCACACCTTTTGTCTGTATAACAAAGCCATCACCAAAACCAATCCCACAACTTCCACCTCATACATCGACCCCACCAACATTGCCACCACTTCATCCCAAACACCTCCACCACCTGAGATCAAGATCAAGCTTAGTGACATGGGATGTGGGGAGTATGACCTACACAGCACCTTTTGTGTGGGCACGTTACCCAACCCTAAAATGTTTGGTACCCCAAAGCAAGAAGAGGCCAATACAGTCGTCATCAAGTGCAAACCATCACCTACCTTTGCAAAGAAACATCTCCTAGATCAAGATGTGCTTGAAGACATCATCCTGGCTATACAAAGATGAGGAAACCGCCCAACAAGCTCCCCCAATACCAACAGAAATCTATGGTAAAGGGTCAGAAATTGTCAAAAACATGGGCTATAAAGGACAAGGCAGTATCGGCCTTCATGAACAAGGGATCATGGAACCCGTCCAGGCAACAAGAAATCCTTATACCCAAGGGTTAGGATATGGTCAACGATAATGTATCCTCACCACTGGTGAATGTATCTTAGCCGAAGTCACTACGGTTTCCCTTGAAGTCGATAATATCAATGAAACAAGCCATCAAGATTCCTTTAGTGACTTTGTCAATTTCTTTGACTCATCCATATGTACCCTATACATGGTCACCACCCTAGCCTCTTCATCCAATGACTTACCCCTTGTATACCCAGACCTCATAGATTGGGACCAACAGGGACCTCCTGTCTTCGACGTAGCACCAAATGATGAGGCCATCGCTGAAATGATGGGGGTTAGAGATCACTTCCCCCTGGGAGATCATAGAGTAGGATACATCATGGAACTTGATACGAATGCCTACTTCAGGGAGACAACCCCTGCTTCCAATCATAAAAATACAAAAATCAAACATGGATATGATGGTGCAAACCGTTCCGCGGCAGTGTCAGATCCCAAAAAAGTAAAAATAAAAGATGTATCTCCAAGTGAAAACCTCCACGAGGCACCAGGAGATGGAAGTATGGGCCTTCCTGAGATAGACAAGGTATATCCTGATAGATCACCCGTCCTGGTAGAGCCGGCTCAAGAGATGAATCTTGGGACGGAAGAAGAGTCAAAAATCACCTTCAGGGCAAAATCTCTCAGCACCAAAGAGCAGGAAAACTTCTTGGCCTTCTTCAAATGCAGAAATCACAATTTTGCTTGGACTTATGCAAACATGCCAAGGCTCGATCTTGCCTTGGTTGTCCATCACCTTGTAGTGCACCCTGATGCAAAACTAGTAAAACAAAAGCTGAGAAAAATGAACCCTTAGGTGGCCCTCCTAGTCAAAGCAGAATTAAAGAAACTACTGGACGTTGGCTTCATCAGACCAATTGATTATCTTGAATGGGTCTCCAACCTAGTACTACTAGCCAAACCAGATGGCCAAATCCGCTATTGCACCGACTTCAGAGACCTTAACAAAGCCTGCCTGAAGGACGACTTCCCTTTACCCAACATTGACATGATAGTGGATCTTACGGCAGGACATGAGATATTATCCCTCATGGATGGTTTTTCAAGGTATAATCAAATCAAAATCACCAAAGAGGATCAGCATAAGACATCCTTTATATGTCCATGGGGGACGTACTGCTGGGTGGTAATACCGTTTGGCCTGAAGAATGTTGGAGCTACATATCAACAAGCCATGACAGTCATCTTCCATGATCTTTTCCACCACATCATGGAAGACTATGTGGATGACTTGCTCGGAAAATCAAAGACACGGGAGGAACACCTGGATGTATTAGAAAAAATCTTCGACCGACTGGAACAATACAATGTTCGCTTAAATCCAAAGAAATGTATCTTCGGGGTCACCTCCAGAAAACTTTTGGGATACATCGTCTCCAGAAGAGGAATTGAGGTAGATCCCGCAAAAGTCAAAGCCATCATTGAAATGCCTCCTCTGAAAAACTTAAAATAGTTGAGAAGTCTGCAAGGGAAACTCCAGTCCATTCAGTGGTTTATTGCTCAACTTGCCGATAAATGTCAACCATTCCAGCATCTACTCAGAAAGGATACAACTTTTGTATGGAACACTCAGTGCCAGGCTGCCTTCAACTAGCTAAAATATTATCTAGCTAATCCCCCTGTTCTAACTCCACCAAGACAAGGTGAACCCCTCCTGTTATATATCTTAGCAACAGAGACAACTATCGGAGCCTTACTAGCACAACACGATGAACAAGGGAAGGAAAGAGCCCTTTATTACATCAGCCGCACCCTGATCTCATATGAGCAAAACTATACACAAATTGAACGAGCATGTCTGGCCCTAGTCTTTACTTTACAAAAACTAAGACACTACATGCTCAATTACAAAACCAAGCTCATCGCCAAGATCGATCCACTGAAATATCTGCTAAACAAAGCTGCTCTTACTGGGAGAATGGCAAAATGGGTCATAATCCTCACTGAATTTAATATCAAATATACTAAGAGAAAAGCCATCAAAGGATAGGTTATCACTGATCAGCTGCTGAAGCACCCATTCTTGCAGAATATCCTACACTGGTAGATGAAGCCATCTTGACAATAGCACCGGCAACAGAAACATGGAAAATGTACTTTGATGGATCATACACACATAGAGGCTCGGGGGCAGGCATCTTGTTTATTACTCCTCAAGGTGACACCATCCCTAAGTCCTTCAAAATCACATTCTCATGTACCAACAACGTGGCAGAATATGAGGCCCTTATCACAGGTCTCTGAATGGTAATCAAATGGTGAATTGAGAAGCTGACGGTGTATGGAGACTCTCAACTAGTCATCCGGCAGGTAAACAATGAGTACAAGACCAAGGATGATAAACTCCTGCCTTATAAAAAGATGGTCGATGACTTCAAAGACTACTTCAATGACATCCACTTCGAGCAAATCCCAAGGCTAAACAACAAAGCTGCAGATGCCATGGCCACCATCGGATCCTTGGTCGACATGAAGAAAGACATCAAGAAGTGTGAGTTCTTGATAGAAGAACTCCCTATCCTAGCATATGATGTTCCTCAATCAGAGCTAGTGCGCAAAGTCATTGGTTCCCTATCCCCGTGGTATCAAGAAACCTACCTATACCTCCATGATAATATCATCCCCCCTAACCTATCCACCTCACAACAAAAATCTTTCATCCGTTGAGCCTCTCGCTTCATCCTTGTAGGAGATACCCTATACAAAAGGAGTCTTGATGGCACGCTTTTATGATGTTTAGACTCTAGGGAAGCTGAAGTGGCCTTACAAGAGGTACATGCGGGCATCTGTGGGGCACATTCAAGTGGACACACTCTTTCTAAAAAGATCCTAAGGACCAGATACTATTGGCCAGCCATGGAATGAGACGCCTACCAGTTTATCAAAAAATGCCTACCATGTCAACAACATGGAGATCTCATTCACGCACCAGCACAGGAATTGCAACCAATCATGATGTCGTGGCCTTTCTCACAGTGGGGACTCAACCTTGTAGGCAAAATACATCCCCCATCCTCCAATGGCCATAAGTTCATAATCACTGCTACCGAATACTTCACTAAGTGGGTGGAAGCAATACCACTCACCTTCACCACTGGAACCCAGATATCCAAAATCATCCTCCATTATATCATCTGTCGCTATGGTATCCCTCATTCCATCGTTGCCGATAATGGAAAACCATTCACGAACCAGGAAGTTCACACTTTGTGCGAAAAATTACAAATCCAACACCATTTCTCCACGCCATATTACCCTCAAGGAAATGGTCAAGCCAAAGCTTCAAGTAAAACCATCCTGCGCATCCTAAAGAAGACAGTTAATGAAGTTGGCTGTGACTGGCACCTCCAACTCAACCTCGCCCTATGGGCCTATCGCATAAGCATCCACACCCTCACATGAGCCACTCCATTTTCCTTGGTATTCGAATCTGAAGCCATTTTACCTATTGAGGTCAAGCTCCCATCCCTAAGAGTATCCCTGCAAAACATAATCAATGATGAGGAATACCGAGTCGCACGGTTGCATCAGCTAGAATTACTGGATGAGAAACGCCTGAATGCGTTGAACCACCTACAGGCCTATCAAAATCACCTCAGAAAAAGCTACAACAAGAGGATCAGAAACCAAAAATTTGAAGTAGGTGACCTTGTCCTTATGGCAAATCAGAAGAACTTGCAGGAGCGTCCTAAGAAAGGAAAATTCGAGCCCAATTGGTTAAGATCTTATGTCATCACAGCCACTTATGGATCAGGAGCATACCAGCTTGCAACACCTGAGGGGCAGCCGCTAGATGAGCCTATGAACATCCTACATCTGAAGAAATTCTACGCATAACCCATCGAGTACCCCAATCAAAAAAATTTAAAAAAAATAGAAAAATCAAAAAATCAAAAAAATCAAGAAAAAACCTGAGTGCAATAAAGACTTCCAATGGTGAAAATCACTTCGGTGACGCCTTGGATTAGTACCATGGTGAAAACCTGTTTCAGGCGCCATGTGTAATGGCCAGTTCTACCATCTAATAAGTCCTCCTTCCATCACAGCACTCCATATCGCACACATCCCATGGCTTAGAATTATGGAACATCGAATCCTATCGCCCACCCCACACTATCCCACCCAAGGCTAACCCATAGAATGTGGATCCTTGTAAGCTTCCTTTTGTACAACAGAAAATCAAAAAATCCCAAAAACAACAGAAAATCACAAAATCCAAAAACAACACAAAATCACAAAAATCCAAAAATAATAGAAAAATTGCGAAAATCCAAACAATTCACTGCAAATCATCCCCATACATTGATCTCTCTGCAAATTGCGACCATCACTATCCATCAATCCTCACTATCACACCGGATTTGCCACAAAGACGATGGCGCTGTACGGAGCTCTGGTGCGTGTTAGGGCACGCGTGCCCTAGCCGCTCCCATTTTCGGCGTCTAAGTGTGTTTGGTGGGCATTTCCTGCTCGCGGGGGGGTTTTTCTGAGTGCACAGGGGTCTGGAGGGGCGTGGGCAGGGGTGTGAGCTCCTCCCCTTCGTGGCTAGACACTGGTCGGGTCATTGTCTGGTGCGTGGGTCGCCTGGACGGGGGGTGCGCGGCGGCTGGGGCTTTTGAGCCGTCTACCTTGCCTCCTTCCCTCTTTTGCCTGGCGTGTGGGCTCTCTTTGCCATGGAGAATCAGGGTTTTGCTTCTTCCCTGGACTTGGAGATGGGAGATCCATCCTCTCTGATGCATGCCAGTGTTAAGGATCAGACTGAGTTTCCTCTTTCTGGAGAGGGTACCTCCTCTTCAAAAGGGTCGCTTCGAATTAAAAAAGCAAATGGATGTTTGGAGAGATCGGAAGATAGACCGGTTTTGGTTATTCAACCTGAGCAAGTTTCAAAGGATGTTGAGTATTGGTGCAAGCATGCTCTTATTTGCAAATTTTTGGGCCTTCGTCTCTCTCTTCCCATGTTGGAATCCTGGGCACGTCGGGTTTGGAACCCTGAAGGAGATATGGAGATCCTTTTAGCGGCTAATAACTATTTTTTGGTTATTTTTTCAAGCATGTCGGACAGGAATAGGGCTTTTGAAGGTGGCCCTTATTTCTTTAACCAGGTTGGGCTCTTCATCAAGCCCTGGCATATGGGCTTCAACTCTGCTGAAGAGATCCCTTCACGGGTGCCTGTGTGGGTTTGCTTGCCGAGGCTTCCGTTGGAATTCTGGAGGGAAGACATCCTACATTCAATCTCTTTGCTTCTTGGAAAACCTGTTGGATCGGCTTCACAGACTCAAGACCGTAAGGTGATTTCTTTTGCTCGTATTTGTGTCGAAGTTGATTTGAATAATCCATTACCAGACTCTATGGAGATTTGCATGGGTTCTTCCTCCTGGATCCAACAGCTAAATTACGAAACCCTACCATTCAGATGCCGAATTTGCCATGAGTATGGGCATCTACACCGCAGATGTCCCAGATTGAAATCTTCCCCCATGTCTGCCTCTGGACCTCCTAGGATGGACAAGGGGAAAACTCCAGTGTCGAATGGGCCTGTTGATAAGGAGGGATTTACCCCGGTTATTTCTCAGAATAAAGGCAAAGGCAAGAAGAGATCCTGGATGGATAGACAGAATGATGGCACATTTAATCGGTTTGAGGTTCTTGACAGCATAGTCCAAGAAGATGGTAATCCAGTAGAGCTCTCTTCTGGGGTTCAAGGTCAGGAAGAGATTCAGGTGGTGGAGGCAAAGGAGGAAGAGTTGATTCTTCCGTCAGGGATTCATCAGGCTGGTCAGCCGGCTTTGGACTTGCCTCCTCAAGTTCAGAATATTGGTGGCCTCCAGGAGTCACACTTTCCGGTGGGTACTGCTAGTTCAGCTCCTTGTCCCCAAGTTACGAAGGGGTCCGCGGATCCTGTGAAGGGGGCTAAGGCTCCTCCGGCCTTAGGTTTGCATCAAAAATCTTTTAAAAAGGGGCCTCTAGATAAACAGTCAAGGAGTGGAAGGAAAACTGATCAAGAGAAGGTTAAGATTATGGGTGATACTTTGGTTGAGTCCGGGTCTGTGAAACCCATTGATTCCCACTTCTCCCACCCCCCTAAATGATAGCTTTATCTTGGAATGTAAGGGGGTTGAACAGCATCCCTAGACAAAAGGCTGTTCGCAGATTAATTGAGTCTCAGGCTCCGGATGTGGTCTTTATACAGGAAACCAAGCTTACAGTGGATGGTTTGAATAATTGTGCTCTGCGTATCTGGCCCCAAGGCTACTGGTAGGGGGTGGGGGCGTTGGGCAGTTCGAGGGGGGTGGCTTGCTTCTGGAACCCAAGGAAAGTTTCCCCCTTATGGTGGGTTTCTAGTCGGTCTTCCATCTCTATGGTGGCCTCCATTTTTGAAACTGGCGAAAGATGTCTCTTCTCTAATATTTATGCTCCTACTGATCTTCCAGGTAAGACTCATCTTTGGGATCATATCTATTTTGTCTGTTCTCTGGACCCATTTCTCCCATGGATGTTGGCAGGTGACTTTAATGCTGTTATTAGTATGGAGGAAAAACAAGGAGGGTTAGCCAGGCTTGATCCTTCTTCTCTTTTGCTCAGAAATAATATTGGTTTCCTCAACCTTGTTGACGTAAAGCCAATCAATGGAGTGTTTACTTGGAACAACAGGAGGTGTGGGGATGAGGCTATCTCAGAACGGCTAGATAGATTTCTGGTTTCCTGTTATTGGATGAGCAGCAGGTGGACTACCAGTTCTGAAATCCTGGATTGGAGGGGATCTGATCACTGGCCGATCAAACTCTGTGCCTCCTCTTATGGGGTCACGAAAAATCCTTCTTTTAAATTTCAATTGATGTGGTTACGAGATCAATCTCTTCGGGATCTTGTGCTGGATTGGTGGTACGAAGGGCTTCCTGCCCATGGGACGGCCATGTACACTTTTAGTAAATGGCTTCAATATGTGAAGTATCGGCTTAAGAGGTGGAATTATCAATGTTTTGGGAACTTGCATGCTCAGAAGCTTGTTGCTCAGTCCAAGCTGGATAGTGTCACTCGTCGGATTCGAGACTATGGGCTATCCTCTGACCTTCTGAACGCTGAGTCCCTGGCCCTCAAGGGCTTAGAAGAGTGGGAGCTTCGGGAGGAGATTTTCTGGAAGCAAAAAGCTCGGATTGATTGGCTTCAGGAGGGGGACAGGAACACGACTTTTTTTCATAACTCGGTTAAGGCCCGTAGGCAGGGGAACTCTATCTCCACTCTTGTCTCGAGTGATGGGACTCAACTCTCGTCCTATGGTGAAATCTCCAGGGAAGCTGTCAACTATTTTTCTAATCTTTTTTCCAGGGAGGATATTGCTGCCAGATCTGAAGAGAGGGCTATCTTGGATTGTATTCCTTGCTTGGTCTCGGATGAGATGAATAGGGCTCTTCTGAGCCCAATCTTGTTACCTGAGTTAGAGAAAGTTGTGTTTAGTATGAAAAAAGGCAAAGCTCCTGGCCCAGATGGGTTTCCGATTGAGTTCTTCCAGGAATTTTGGGAAATAATAAAGTCTGATCTCCTTGAGGTGGTTCAGGAATCTCTTAGGAACAAACAAATGCTTAAGTCTTTGAATTCTACTTTTCTGGCTCTCATACCTAAGAAGGAGGGGGCTATTCGGATGGATCAGTTTAGGCCTATCGCCTTATGCAATGTCACCTACAAGATCATTACCAAGTTGATTGCTGAGAGACTCAAACCTATCCTTGGTGCTTTGATTTCTACTGAGCAGGGAGGTTTTGTGGAAGGGAGACAGATTTTGGATGGTGTCGTGATTGCTACGGAGGTTATTCACTCTATGGCTTCCTCTAAGGAGAAGGCCATGTTCATTAAGCTTGACATGGCTAAAGCTTATGATCAAGTGAGCTGGGAGTTTCTTTAGAATATCCTCTTAGCTTTTGGCTTCAACGAGGAATGGGTGAGCTGGGTTCTCAGTTGTGTAACCTCGTCCTCCTTCTCTGTTCTTCTTAATGGGGATTCTTCAGATTGGTTTAGTGCTTCTCGGGGTCTTCGGTAAGGGGACCCTCTGTCCCCGTATCTTTTCATTATCATGGCGGAGGGTCTTGGTAGATTTATTAAATCCCAGGTGCGGCTGGGTCTTCTTCATGGTTGGAGCTGGACCAATGATCTCCCTCCCTGTTCTCACCTTCAGTTTGTGGATGATACTGGATTGATGGGCTTGGCTAGAATCAGTGAGGCAGTGAACTTCAGGAGAACTTTAGACATCTATTTGAGAGCTTCTGGTCAGCGGATTAATGATGATAAATCTTCCATCTATTTCTTTAATACTCCTCGTCTCATTCAGACCAGGATCGCCAGGATTCTTAGATTCCAAATTGGTTCTCTTCCTATGATGTACCTGGGGACCCCTTTGGCTCTGGGATCTCAGCGTCGTGACTTTTGGCAGGGGATTTTGGATAAGTTCCGGAGTAAGGTTAGCCATTGGACTTACAGATGGCTCTCTTCTGCTAGTAGAGTGCTTCTCCTAAACGCTGTGGTGCAGTCTCTCCCTATTTACAGGTGTTGTGTGTAGATTCCTCCTGCATCCTTTGTGAGGGATTTTGATGCTCTCTCCCGGCAATTCCTTTGGTCAGGCAACCTTCTTTCCTCGAAATGGAGTTTAGTCAAGTGGGAGTCTATCTGTAGGCCGAAGCATGCTGGGGGCCTTGGCCTTAGGTCTATGACTCTTGTGGTTACGGCTTTGGCGGCTAAGCTGTACTGGAGATGGTGCAACAACCAGGATCAGGATTGGGCCAAGATTCTTGCTTGCAAGTATGCTCCTGGGGTTGAGAGCCGGGATGTGCCACGGATTGCTTTGTTGGGCAAAGGCTCTTGCATTTGGGATACTCTTAAGAAGGGAGCTCAGCTTGTTCAAAATGGTCTTTTCTGGATCTGTAATAATGGTTCTGATGCTCTTTTTTTGGCTAGACTCTTGGGATGGCCACCCTCCCATTCTGTCTAGTTTCCCTCAGCTTATGCCTCTGTGCCAGATGTTCTCTGATGCTGGTTGGACTAAGGTGGAGCATTTTAAAACAGTTAAGCATATCGGTCATCTGGAGGTGTCTTGCTGGAAGGATCTGCAGGAGTGGTCTATGGGTGGCTCTGATGAGGATCGTGCTGCTTTGTGTAAGGTCTTGGAGGGTAGGTTTTGCAGCACTCTGAAGGAGAGGGACAAGTTGGCTTCGAGCCCTAGCCCAAAAGGGAATTATACTGTTGCTCAAGGTTATGCTGTGCTTGATAGGAATTTAAATGGACCTACCGAGGTGCCCTGGTGGAGGAAGGTTTGGAACAACTTTTCTTGGCCCAAGTGTAACTTCTTTTTATGGTTGGTTGCCCAGAGGAAATGTCTCACTTGGGAGAATCTTCGTAAACAGGGGTTTCAGGGACCTTCCATTTGTTTTCTTTGTTTGTGCAGTGAAGAATGTTCTTCCCACTTGTTCTTTCATTGCCCCTTTTCTCGTGAGATTTGGCACAGATGGTGGGAGGCTTGGCATCATGGGTGCATTCATGTTTCCTCTCTTATCGAGTTTTGGGAGAGCATGGGCAGGCCTCCTGCGAAGACGCCTTTTCTTCAGGTGGCCTGGTTCATTGGGCCCATTTTCATTCTTTGGAACCTTTGGCTGGAAAGGAACCGTAGAGTTTTTTGTGATTCTAGATTGGATACTGGTCAACTGTGGATGAAGATTATCAGTAGGCTCTAGGAGACTATTTCCGCTAAATGTGATCTGTCTGAAAGTATTGATCCTGGGGATGTTGCGGTTGTGCGGGATCTGAGCCTGGGTGTTAATAGTAGGGGGTGCCGTACTGGTCTTATGCCCCGCCGTGTTAAGAAACGGGTCTGTCGTGATGGGAAGTGGGCACCCCCTCCAGATGGAGTCCTGAAGATTAATACTGATGGATCTTCTCGTGGGAATCCTGGGCATGCTGGTATTGGGGGTATTGGTAGAAGTAAGGATGGGGATGTTGTTTTTTGCTTCTCTGTCTACAAAGGGCATTACTCTAATAACCTGATGGAAGCCCTTGCTATTAAGATTGCTGTTGAGCGGGGTTGCTCTCTTGGCTGGAGGAGGATTATATGTGAGTCAGACTCTTAGATTGTTGTGGATATGTTGAACAACCAGAGATTGGATGGTGTTAGTTGGCATTTAGCTTCGATGGTCAGACAGATTTTGAGTGTTTGTAGTTCCTTAGAATTTGTCTCTTTCTGTCACATCCCTAGAGAATGGAACAGTGTGGCTGACTGCTTGGCGAAGTGGGCCTCAGAGAAAGGAGATGGTTGGGATATCAGTGGTAGGAATGAGTTACCTTCTGATTATCTAGGGATTTTGGAGAGATTTTTATTGGAAGACAGGAATAAGTAGTGTTGTTGTTAGTTTGTTGGCTGTTATCCTTTCTGTTGAGCCTGTGGCTCTTGCCTTGTTTCTCGCTTTGGATTGAATAAAAAAAAATTCCCCTTTAAAAAAAAAAAAAAAAAAAAAATCCTCACTATTACACCCATCCCAAACCATTCCCACATCATCAACTCATGCTAGAACTATATATTCATCTCGCCTGCATCTTGAAAGTACCTTGATCCCGTGGGCACAGGGTATGTAGGCAGTCTGGAATACGAAGGAAGTTTCTAGTACTCAAGTACCTAAGATGCACCCATCCACCCCGTTTGGATGGTCCCCATACACTGAGCTTTCTAGACCTAATAAATGATACACACGCTAAAGTACGCTTGAAGCATGTCCCCTAATGTAAAAATCATCAATCAAACACACCAACTATAATCCCACACATAGCCTAACTGTCCCTTTGCCCACCTTTCAAAAATTATCCAACAAAATCCAATTGATTCACATCCTAGGATGTATCGTTCCTACAATGGACAAGAATCTGTCTTTCTATCAACATGTATCTTGGCAAGAATACACAAAGGCTATCCGTATCTTTTTGTTGGTCCTTTTGATTATTGATTTTTTGTCTTTTTATCTCACTCTAGGTCATCTCCAAAGCTAGCTTGATCTCATTATATCATGGCAAGTGGCGGACAACACCTAAAGTAGACATGGTCATTGTTTCTGTATGCTATGCTTGTGGGTTGGTTTCATTACTCCAAGAATAGTATTCATATCTTGAAGCCTGGGTCAGTTCTAGCATAATGTGTCTCATTTGCATATACAGGCATCAAAACCTTATATGTACTATTCGTACTCATCACTATGAGTCCCCTTCCTAGGCTAGGCAAGGTTATACCACCTTAGGCACGCATGAAATCAACCTATTGTTTGTGGGTCTAGTCCATGCAATCGTGGGATATATATCATCACCTAGGTCATTTCATACCTTTGTGAACTGTATCCTACATTACTATAGCAAACTCAGAAATGCTCTCAATTAATGTTATGCAACTACTGTTACTAGCTCAAATCATCATCCTAATCATTTATTCAGCTATACCATCTGGGCCCACTTGTCTTAATATAGCAAGCCATGTCATCCCTCCGCCCACTCTTTTTTCCCTCCAGGGTGCAGATCTCAACCTTTTTCCTCTATTTTTCTTCCTATCATCTTCTTTTCTCATCCTCTATCCAACCTTCACTCCCGTCACGTCCTTTCAAGTGCTCGCCTAAATTTTTTTTATTTTTTCGGTGACCTCTCGAGGGGGCATCCCTCACCCATCTTATTCCTTCCCAGCAGCTGGGGCAAATTCTTTCTTTGACCTGACACCACTTCCCTGCTAGGTCCTGATGCCACGTCAAAGAGGGGCAAATGTAGACACCTAAAAATGTCTTTTATCACCAAACTGACTCTCGACATCCCTAAACATACCAACTTCCCTTCTAATCAATTAATTAAATTTTTATTTAATTAATTATCCCTTCATTACCCAATTTTTCATCATTTTATCTCCAACAATTGAATTAATTCCATTAATTCAATAGTCCAAACTTTAGCCAATTGATTTAATAAATATGCAACATTTATTTGGTCAATTTCTCCCTCCTCACTAAACCCAATTAATTAGGTTAATCATGTTTAACTAATTAATTCAACCTATTAATTGACCTATCCCTACCCTAGGTAATTAAATATCTATTATTTAATTGCCTACCCTAGCCTACCTCATCCTAGCCTTAGGATTAATTAAATACAACCTTATTTAATTAATCTTAAACCTCTCATTAAGATGGTCAAATCTAGTTTAACACCCTTCCCCACATCCTCCAAATAAAAAATTGGAATATATCCACATAAGTCAATTTTTTATTTTAATAAGTCCCACATCACATTTAAATCTCTTACAACCCCTTACCTATGCCATGCCTCATTTATCACCACTTATCCCCAAATAAATTTTTAATTCATTTACTCTTCCCCATACGAATTTTTTGTTGGATCTAGGGCATACAACTGAGAGGGGGGGGGGGGTGAATCAGTTGTATAAAACTTCTTGCTCTTTCAAACACTTGATTCTTTGTTGTTAGTTAGTAGCATATCAATTAATCATCCATGGAAGCATAATACATAAACACAAGAGCAGATAAGCATCAACACATTGAACATCAAGATTTTGACGTGGAAAACCTAGTTAAGGGAAAAACCACGGGGTGATTAACCCAAGAATTATTCTCTGTTAGAAGAATAAAGAAAAATGAATGGCACATGCCAATTAGGGCTCACTGCCCGAGCACACTGCTCACAAAGAGGCCCACTGCCTACAAGGAGACACACTATCTACAAAGTGATAAAAATCACAGTCTTGAACTGGAGAATGACATCTCTACCATGTCCGGATCAGTTCCAATTAAGCCCAAAAACCTCTGTTCTGCCTTTCGCACTTCTCTTCGCTATGCCACACTCATCCACACACCACACCCCGAAATGAACTCACAGACCGTTATTTATACAAGACATCGACTTAGGATCAAACATCTAAGTCGGCAAACAATCATAAGAGTATCCGCAAGATGAATAACACATCCGGTCGGCCACCACAAGAACATTCGCAGGATGAACAACTCATCCGGTCGGCTAAACAGAGCAAGAACTTCATCCGGAAGAATAACTTCAATTCCGGGCTCTACTATCAATGCGGATCAACAACACAACCTCAACATGATCCAGAAAACTTAACAAGCCTGCCTGAAAGTCCGGATACATCCGCACTTCCTTTACTTGCTGGAATCTCTTGTCTTCCTCATCCGGAACTTCAAGAACACAGTCTGTCGCCACTGTCATAATGCAAGAGGTACTTCCGGACCTCCAAATCATACACAACTTGAGATGGCACATCACAAGGACATCCCAAATACTCTTTCCAATCCGTAGATTAGGATTGTACAATTCCGGACCTCACCGGACCTTTCTGTGATCCTCTGTCACCTCTAAGCACTTGCCGGAACCGGTTCCACACAGACAGCCATAACTTCTTCAGGTCTTCATGCGGACCTCTGAAAACTTGACTGAAGCATCTCAAGACTCATATCTGCAAACCCTTTAATCCGCATCCTCCGGTTCTCAACCTATCCAATATATTTGCCTTCTTCTCATCACTGTTCTTCACTGTTCCTGACTGAGGGTAATTTTCTCAATATCCTCAACACACAGCTCATCCAATCCTTCTTGTCGATGTAATATGAGTATGTTGACATCAATGACAACACTTGTTCACCTCATACTTGCAACAATCTCCCCCTTTGTCATTGATGGCAACATGTGATGTGAAAAACCATCAAGACAAGAACTTCTCCTTTCTGTCACAGCTCCCCCTATCAACAACAACTTTTTACATGTCTTTTCTCCCCCTTTGATCATTAACCACTTGTTTTTCACATGTCTTCTCTCCCCCTTTGACATCAATGGCAAAGGGCTCATACTTGCAATTCTAATACATCAGAATCATACCAGCTGCTCCCCCTTAGTAGCAGCTCCCCATCATCAATCCGGATCACAAGATATGACTGTGATATCCACCGGACTGATGCACATCAGTGCATCTTAGTTTATCACCGGAGGGGCCATGACCCCTAACTTCTCCCGGAGATATTCAAAAGAGTCCTTGGGAAGAGGTTTTGTAAAGATATCTGCAATCTGATCCTTGGAGGGAACATACTCCAATCTGACTTCTTCCTTGTTTACTTGTTCTCTCAAAAAGTGAAATTTGATAGATATGTGCTTAGTCTTAGAGTGCAATACTGGATTCTTAGAAATATTAATTGCACTTGAATTATCACAGAAAATTGTGATAGGCTCCTCATATTCAACTTTGATGTCTCTTAGCATCTGCTTCATCCATAAGATTTGAGTGCAACTACCTGCTGCTGCAATGTATTCTGCTTCAGTTGTAGACAGAGATATTGCATCTTGTTTCTTGCTTAGCCAAGAAATCAATCTCTTCCCCAAAAAGAATGCTCCACCACTAGTGCTCTTCCGGTCATCCACATCTCCTGCCCAATCTGCATCTGTGTAAGCATGAAGAGAGAAATCCAGATCTCTAGGGTACCATAGACCATACTCAACTGTTCCTTTCAAGTACCTAAAAATTCTTTTGATTGCCATAACATGAGATTCTCTAGGATCAGCCTGGAATCTTGCCACAAGACCAACAGCCTGCATTATATCTAGTCTAGTTTGAGTGAGATACAACAATCCACCAATCATTGATCTATATTTTGTCTGATCTGCCTTTGGAGAGTCATCATCTTTGCTTAACTTACATCCGGTTGCCATAGGAGTGTTCATAGGTTTTGAGTCTTCCATACCAAATTTTATTAACAATTCTTTCACATATTTGGTCTGAGAAATGAAGATCCCTTCTTTTGTTTGAGTAATTTGCAGACCCAAGAAGAAATTCATTTCACCAAGCATAGACATTTCAAACTTACTTTTCATCTGATTTGCAAAAGTTTTGCACATACTATCTCTTCCTCCAAAAATGATATCATCCACAAACACTTCAACAATCAATATGTTTTCATGATCAATTTTAAAATATAAGTTACTGTCAGCAGTACCTTTGTTGAATCCAATCTGCACAAGATGCTTATCCAACCTTTCATACCATGCTCTTGGGGCTTGCTTCAATCCATACAAAGCTTTCTTCAACTTGCAGACCATATCATCATTATCAGACAATTGAAATCCATCCGGTTGTTCAATGTAGACTTCTTCTTCCAGATCACCATTTAGGAAGGCAGACTTGACATCCATCTGATATACCTTGAAGTCTTTGAAGGCAGCAAATGCAAGAAGTAATCTGACTGCTTCAATTCTTGCCACCGGAGCAAAAGTCTCTTCAAAGTCAATTCCTTCTATTTGAGAGTAGCCTTTGCAGACCAATCTAGCTTTGTTTCTGATTACTTCACCAGCTTCATTTAGTTTGTTCTGGAAGACCCACTTGGTTCCAATTACATTCCTGTCTCTAGGTCTGGGAACAAGATCCCAAGTATGATTTTTCTCAATTTGCATCAATTCATCTTTCATTGATTTGGTCCAGTTTTCATCATTGCAGGCTTCATTTATTGTTTTAGGTTCAATCTTTGAAATCAGACAACATTCATCCTGATTTTGAGCAACATTCCTTCTAGTTTGTACACCTTTGCTTTTGTCACCTATGATCTGATCTTCAGAGTGGTTCAGTCTTACATACCTTGGAATTTTGGGAGTATCCTGCATTGCTGCTTCTTGATCAGGCTCATTCAAACCTATCTCTTCTTCCTGATTTACGGGATCAGGCTGACTCTGTCTCACCGGAGAGGATTGAGGTCCTTGAACACTGTCTTGGTCATCTTCATCAAACTCATAAAATCTTGAAGGCTTCTCAATTCCTTCATCGACTTTCACATTGGTGCTTTCTATCATCTTCCTCAATCTCTTATTGTAACATCGGTATGCTTTGCTTTGAGTGGAGTAACCCAAGAAAATTCCTTCATCACTTCTAGCATCAAACTTTCCTAGATCTTCATCTCTTTTAATATAACACTTGCTACCAAATACTCTGAAATATTTCACAGTAGGAGTGATGCCAAACCAGAGTTCATAGGGGGTCTTACCGGTGTTGTTTCTGATTTGAACTCGATTGAGAGTGTAGACTGCAGTGCTGATAGCTTCCTTCCAAAACATTTGAGGAACATTTGCTTCCAACATCATTATCCTGGCAGCTTCCTGAATGGTCCGGTTCTTTCTCTCAACCACTCCATTCTGCTGTGGAGTCCTAGGAGCAGACAACTGTCTCCTTATACCCTGCTTCTCACAAAAATCAATGAATTCACCAGATGTAAATTCACCACCTCTATCAGACCTTAGACACTTTAGTTTCAATCCGGTTTGATTCTCTACCATAGCTTTGAAGATCTTGAACTTCTCAAATGCTTCTGATTTTTCTTTTAGAAAGGTAACCCACATCATCCGGGAATGATCATCAATTAACAACATGAAATATCTATCACCTTGCAGACTCTTGATTCTTGTCGGACCACAGAGAACAGTATGTACTAATTCCAACAGTCCGGTAGAAGACTGATCTTTGCTTTTGAAAGAGACTCTGCTTTGTTTACCTAGCTGACATTCTTTGCACAAACTATTTGTAGGTTTCATCAATTTTGGAAGATCTCTTACGGCCTGAGTATTGCTTATCTTGATGATGTTATCGAAATTTACATGGCACATTCTTCTATGCCATAACCAACTCTGATCAATTTGAGCAAACAAACAACTTTTATTTGAACCAACCAGATGAAAGATATTACCTTTTGTCTGAGTACCGGATGCAATCTCAGTTCCGGAGTTTGTAAAGATTCTGCATTTTCTATTTTTGAACCGGAGATCATAGCCTTTGTCCACCAACTGACCAACACTAAGAAGATTGTGCTTCAATCCTTCAACATACAGTACGTTACCTATTTTTCTCTTTCCATCGAAGGAAATAGTTCCCCTGCCTCTGATTCTGCCAGCAGAATTGTCACCAAACTTTACCATTCCTCCTTCATACCTTTCCAAATTCAAGAACTTATTCTTGTCACCAGTCATATGGTGAGAACATCCACTGTCAATAACCCAATCATCCTTTTCTTCCACCTGAGCAGCCAAAGCTTTTTCAACAACTTTGTGATTGACAGATTCAGAGAGTATTGAATCTTCTTCCTTGATGGCAATAAACACCCACTCATTTCCGGATTTGCTTCCTAGTTCTGATTCATCATCTGTTACTCCTTCATTGTCATCTTCTTCATGAACATAATAGCAATTCTTTTGAAACCTTTGTCTGTTAGTATTAGACCTTGCAGATCTTTCCGGACATCTTGAAGCAAAATGACCAATCTTATTGCAGTTGAAACACTTAAAGGGTAGTTTTCCTTCATACTTACTGGATCCTCTTGGCAGTCTCTTTGCAATGAGGGCTTCAAGTTGAGCTGTTTCTGCTTCTTCTTCTTCCATGTCTCTTCTTGCTTGATCATACCATGACATTTTCCTTGATGAGTTTTCTCCCGGATCAAATCTCTGTTTGCCTTTCACATAGGCACTGGCTTTGAAAGCAGATTCAGTCTTGGGAGGATCATCTCCAAACTCGGTCATTTCAAATGTAGCTAGTTTGCCAGCCAGTTGTTCTCTTGTGACAGTTGTGTGGGCTCTGAATTCATCAATGGCAGCAACCTTGATTTTGTAGGCAGCAGGAAGAGATCTTAGGATTTTGCAGACAATCTCATTTTCATCTAAAGTTCCACCAGCATTTCTGATTCCACATACCAGCTCATTCACTCTTGGCATAAAGGTAGTGATGTTTTCATCATCTCTCATTTTCAATCTTTCAAATTTCCCTTTCAGACTTTGCAACCTTGCACTTTTGACAAACTCATCTCCTTCATACAGAAGTTCCAATTTAGTCAGGATCTCATATGCAGTTGGTAGGTCAATAACATTCGAGAGATCTGAGTCATTCAATGCACTTAGAAGAGCTTCCTTGGTTCGCAGATTGTTTTCAGCTTCTGTGATTTCATTCAGAGTTGTCGGACCACCTTGTGGAGGTACATATGGTTTTGAAACCATAGCCAAATATGCTTTTCCCATACATTCCAAGTGACACTTCATGCGACCTTTCCAGAGAGTGAAGTTGGTTCCATCGAACTTCGGACTATCCTTCTTGTATGACGACATCCTGGATCTCCTCAAGCGGTTAAGCTCCTATCAGAGGAACTTGGCTCTGATACCAATTGTTGGATCTAGGGCATACAACTGAGAGGGGGGGGGGGGTGAATCAGTTGTATAAAACTTCTTGCTCTTTCAAACACTTGATTCTTTGTTGTTAGTTAGTAGCATATCAATTAATCATCCATGGAAGCATAATACATAAACACAAGAGCAGATAAGCATCAACACATTGAACATCAAGATTTTGACGTGGAAAACCTGGTTAAGGGAAAAACCACAGGGTGATTAACCCAAGAATTATTCTCTGTTAGAAGAATAAAGAAAAATGAATGGCACATGCCAATTAGGGCTCAGTGCCCGAGCACACTGCTCACAAAGAGGCCCACTACCTACAAGGAGACACACTATCTACAAAGTGATAAAAATCACAGTCTTGAACTGGAGAATGACATCTCTACCATGTCCGGATCAGTTCCAATTAAGCCCAAAAACCTCTGTTCTGCCTTTCGCACTTCTCTTCGCTATGCCACACTCATCCACACACCACACCCCGAAATGAACTCACAGACCGTTATTTATACAAGACATCGACTTAGGATCAAACATCTAAGTCGGCAAACAATCATAAGAGTATCCGCAAGATGAATAACACATCCGGTCGGCCACCACAAGAACATTCGCAGGATGAACAACTCATCCGGTCGGCTAAACAGAGCAAGAACTTCATCCGGAAGAATAACTTCAATTCCGGGCTCTACTATCAATGCGGATCAACAACACAACCTCAACACGATCCAAAAAACTTAACAAGCCTACCTGAAAGTCCGGATACATCCGCACTTCCTTTACTTGCTGGAATCTCTTGTCTTCCTCATCCGGAACTTCAAGAACACAGTCTGTCGCCACTGTCATAATGCAAGAGGTACTTCCGGACCTCCAAATCATACACAACTCGAGATGGCACATCACAAGGACATCCCAAATACTCTTTCCAATCCACAGATTAGGATTGTACAATTCCGAACCTCACCGGACCTTTCTGTGATCCTCTGTCACCTCTAAGCACTTGCCGGAACCGGTTCCACACAGACAGCCATAACTTCTTCAGGTCTTCATGCGGACCTCTGAAAACTTGACTGAAGCATCTCAAGACTCATATCTGTAAACCCTTTAATCCGCATCCTCCGGTTCTCAACCTATCCAATATATTTGCCTTCTTCTCATCACTGTTCTTCACTGTTCCTGACTGAGGGTAATTTTCTCAATATCCTCAACACACAGCTCATCCAATCCTTCTTGTCGATGTAATATGAGTATGTTGACATCAATGACAACACTTGTTCACCTCATACTTGCAACATTTTTAATTCACGTATATTCCATCTCACCCATAGTCATTTAATTCACCCTTTTCCCAAAATGAATAAAAGATTCATATTTATTCCTAGCCCTCCATTCCTCCAAGATCAAATCTGGGCCCTCCACATCACTTTCATCCTCCACCATTGATCTCCCAAATCAATCTCAACCCTTAGATCAAAACCTCTCCCAAAATGCCTATAAATACAACATCCTCCAACCCATTTTGGGATCCAATTTTCATGTAATGTTACCATGCCCAAATATCTATTGAGCTAATTAGTGAGTTGTCTTTTGAGATAGCATTTCACATTTGAATCAGTTAGGGTATATCTTAGGAGTTCTTGGGTGCAAAGCTTCTTTCCCTTTTTGATGAGATTGGGTCTCCTTGTTGAGGTATAACTTTTTGTTTATATGCTTTTAGTTTGTTTTCCACCTTTGATTTGGATCACCTAATCACAGGTGTATACAGCAGTTTCAAAGAATTTGGCGAAATCACTAAAGGAGTCTTGATGTTCTGCTTTGTTGATGTTATCAACCATAGGGGAGACCTTAGCAACCTCATCTAAGATGCATTCGCCATTTGCAAGGATGGACTCTTGTTTTCCATACCCTAATCCTTGGAAATGCAGGTTTCGTGTTTGTTGGAGTGGCTCTACAATCCCTTGCTCATGAATGCCTATACCACCTTGTCCTTTATAGCCCATATACTTGACAATCTCAAGACCTTTGCCATAGATTTCAGCCGAGATAATAGGGGCTTCTTGTTTTGCTTCTTCTTCTTTGTATAACCATGAGGATATATCTTCGAGAACATCCTAGTCTAGGAGGTGCTTCTTCTCGAAGGTGGGTGATGGTTTGCATTTGATAACTACCATGGAGACTTCTTCCTCTCTAGGAGTACCAAATGTCTTAGGAGTGGGCAATAATCCCATATAAAAGGCACTGTACAGGTCGTATTCGCCACACCCCATGTTGCTTAGCTTGATCTTGACTTCGGGTGGTGGAGATGTTTGTGATGTAGTGGCGATGTTGGAAGGGTCAACATATGAGGCAGATGATGTAGGATTGGTTTGTGAGGCAAATTTCTTAGTGGCGTTGTTATATGGGCAGAAGGTGAGGTCGTGTCCTTCCAAAAAGCTGTAATATTAGAAAGGACAGGGATTGACATATTAGTAACTTCTGTGCTGTTATGGGGGAATTTCAAGCATTGGTGGAATGTGGAAGGGACAGCTTGCATGGCATGGATCCACGGTCAACCGAGAAGAATATTGTAGGGAAGGTCAAGATCAAGCACCTGACACTTGGTTTCCAAGATTTTCTGCCCCACTTGGATAGGGAGTTTGATGATGCCTTCAGACAGTCTCTCAGTATCATTGTACCCCTTAATGGTTATACATTCACTAGTATCCACAACTACATCAGAGTATCCCAAATGTTTTAACAATTTTAGAGTGCACAGGTTTAGGCCAGAGCCACCATCTATTAAGACTCTTTTTATGATGTGTTTGTGGATGCAAACTTCGATGTGTAAGGCATCATTATGTAAGTCATCGGAGATGAGAAGATCCTTTTCAGAGAAGGTGAGATGGTGCAGTGAAGCGATGTGGCCCACCATGGCTTGCAATTGATTCACATTCAAGTTGGTGGGGACTTGGGTCTCCATTAAGGCTTTGTCAAGTATTTCTTTATGAAGGGGAGATGTGCAGAGCAACTCAAGGAAGGAGATTTGTGCAGGGGTCTTTCCTAGATGGTCTAGGAGGTTGTATTTATGGGTGGATGGTGGATTGGATGATGTAGATGTGGAAGGTTGGTTAGCGGCGGGAGCTCCACATATGGAAACATGACCGCGGCGAGTTGTGACGGCGCAATCGGGTGCTTTTGCTTGAATGGTGATGGTGTTGATGTGATTGGCAGAGGTCTCTATCCTTCCTATGACAAAATCAAAGGAAGTAGGTGGTGGTACAATGTTGTAAGTTTGGTTTGATGAGGAGGCTTTTCCTTTACCATGGTCCAAAAGTGGGTCCTTGTATGCTCTGAGATTCGCATTTGGTGATTGTTTTGGTGGTTCATCAAGGGCTATGTCACCCCTATCTATAAAGTCTTGAATACACTACATTAGCCTCATGCAGCTACATGTCTTATGTCCCTTTATGTGATGGTATTCACAATAAGCATTTTCATCAAACCAAGAGGGTTTGAATTGGTTCTCATCACAGGGTCAAATAGGGGGTAGCATGATCATGTCTGCCTTTACAAGTTTATTCAAGACATTTTCAATGGGATCCCCTAAAGGCGAGAATTTTCTCTTAGGGTTGTTATTTTGTTTTGGCGGTCCTTTGGGAACATTGATGTTGTTATTTGTTGTAGATGTGTTGGATGGTGTTGGGTTTTGTACATTTTGAACAGCTTTCACATCGGTGATGCCATCGTTAAGGGTGTTCTTGTTCTTTCCCCAAAAGTGAGGTTTGTCGTTTGATGGTGCATTATTGTTTGTGTTGTTGTTGTTAACCTTGTTGTCGTAGGTATAAATTTTTATGGAGCCCTTGGTAATGAGGGCTCTTTCAATGGTGGTTCCCTTGTCGATAACATCTTCAAAGGTCGATGCGCATTGTATTTGTAGGTGGAACTCCGTTTCTTGACTAATATTAGCCACAAACATGGTGACTAGTTATTTTTCAGGGATAGGCCACGGGAGTTTGCTTGCCAAGCCTCTCCATCTTTGCAAAAAGGTGGCGAAAGATTCTTCGTTCTTTTGTTTGGTATTGCAAAGATCAATCATTGATATCTCATGTTCAAAGTTGTAGGAGAAATTATTTACAAACTTCTCCACAAGCTCATGGAAGGTCCTAATGCCAGGAGGAAGATGTGCAAACCATTCGGTGGCTTGACCACCGAGGCTTTGAGGAAAGAGTCTCATCAAATAAGTATCATCATACGAGACTTCTAGGCAAGCAATATAGAACTCCCTAAGGTGTTCCCTAGGATCTCCCTTTCCCTTGTACTTGTCAAATTTAGGCATTTCAAAGTTCTTAGGGAAGGGAGGCATATATAGTGTCCTATCAAACGAGTAGGGGAAAATATCCTCAAAAGAATATTGCTTCCTCTTGTTTCCTTATTGCATGGTGTCAACCTTTTGGATTAATGTTTAGACGACGCTAGCTAAATCTTGGTTGGGAGGTGGTTGTGAAATTTGGTTTTGTTGACTTTGCATGAATTGTTGGAGAAAGGGTGGAATTTAATTTTGAGGTGGCGTTTGATGTTGGGATGTTTGATTTTGGGCATTTTAGTTTTGTAGTGCGAGATGTTGTTGGTATGCAAGAAGTTGTTGTAAGATGTGTGGTTGAAGTTGTGGGTTGGGATTGTGTTGTGTGGTTTGGACAGATGATACAATGGGTGCTTGGGAGATGGGATTTTGTACATATGTGAAATTAGATGACGGATTGGCACATGGGTTGGTATTGGTTGTGTTAGGGGGTGGTTATAAAAATAAGTGGTTTATGAAGGTTATAGTGTTGGGGTTAGGTTGAGGAGCGCTAGTGGTAACACTTGCGTGTGTGGTGTTGGTGGGAATGCTTAGGGTGATTTGTGGTGTGGATGAGGTGATGGTAGATGTTGATACATTTGATATGTTTGGTGTGGTCGATATGTTGGTGGGATTTGTGGATGTGGTGACATTAGAGTTAGTGGGAATCATGGAAGTAGTGACATTGGAGGCTTGAGATGTGTTAGGGTTGGTGTGTGATGTGGATGGTTGTGATGACGTGGTGACATTGGGTATCATAGCACCATTTTGGAGAAGAAATTCAAGATATCTATTAGGGTCCGATCTTAGGACTTTATCAAGCATATTCAAAGAATCAGCATCTCGTGTAAAGTCTAAGATATATTGATCCACTTGATTGGTGTTGGATGGTTGTGTTTGTGATGGGAAGGGGAAAGGATTTAGCATAGTGATAGCATCGTATGATGGCACTTGTTGGATGATGGGGACATTATTTTGGTCGGTTGATGGCATCTCTATGCCAAATTTGTTTCTAATAAGAGCCATTTCTTGATTCTTCTTTGCTTGTGATCTTGTTATGGGCATGCAATGGTGTGGATTTGATTGAGGGTGGATGAAGGGTTATGACCTTAGAGAATAAGTTTGATTTATTGGACCCGAAAATAAGTGTGGATGAAGATATGAATGTAATGAGGTGATTGGGATTTGTTCAAGGAAATCAAAGATTTGGGTTTTTGGAGAATAATTCCCTCAGAGTCTAAATCTAAGGATAACGGTGTGATGTGGGTATAGGTTTTAGCTTTTAGGGGATAAATCCCAAAAAGTGGCAACCTAAGGAAGGTAAATGAACAATATGAGGATGGTGGAACATCCTTAGAGGTTAAGACGTTTAAGGAGGTGGGTGAATTGATTTTCAAAAGATTTGGACGAAAAGGAGTGAAAGAGGTGTAAGTGAAAACAATTTTGGGATGATTTGGAGGATGTGACTAAAGATAATAATAAACTAAGGAAACCTTAGATGACTAGGGTAAATGATTTTAGATAGAAATCAACTAAGAAAGCCTTAGGTGATTTGGATGTTTAGATTATTTTGATGATGTTGGGGGTATACTCAAATCAAAAGGTGGGTGAGCTTGAATAGATCTAGATCTTTAGGATTTTTGTAAAGATTGGTGTTTTCTTTTTACATAAGGTAGACTAATGACCTTAGGCAAAAAGGGGATGATTATTCTACTTGAAGGTAGACTAATGGCCAACAAGCAAAATATGAATCAAAGGATGGCAAGATCTAGGTTTAGTTCTTTGCTCAAAGTTTTGATGGGAATATGATTGTGGATTGGATTGGTCCAGATTGATTTTGTATTTTTGGATGGTTTTGATTTTTGGAAATTTAGATTTTTGAGGTTTGGATAATGGTTGGATGGATAAAGTATAGGTCCAAAAGATGAAAGTCAATATGCAAGGTTAAGTTGGATTATGTATGGAGGTGTGATTATGAAAAAGGGGGATTATGGTTGGGCTTAGTGATGTGATTGGTAGTGAAGGGTCCAATAATGAAGGTGATTATTCTCTAGGGTCAAGATAGTAATATGGATGAAAATTTTGGGTCAAAATGATTATGGGTGATGGTCAAAGATGGGCTATGGTTTTGGTAGATTTTGAGAAGGTGGTTGTAGATTATAAATGTGCAGAGTTCAAAGGTCCCAAAATAATCCCCTAGGCATATGTGTAAGCTACTTTGAAAATAGCGCCAAAGCTTAAGGATAAGGTGCCAAAATAGTGAGTAATGGCACCAGGGATTTGGGAAATGGTGCTAAAGCAGTCACAGTGAAAATTTAGGTGCCAAACATAAGGCTTTTGGCACCAAAACAAGGCAGTGAATGGCAATTTTTTGGTAAAATTGGGATTTTGATGTCAACTTTTAGATTTTTGAAGGTCAAATGATTGGTTCTTCGAGAAATATCGAATGTTTCAATGATGGTTTCTTGACAAGCATACAAACACTTCAAACAAGAGAATACAACGGCCAAAGGTTTTGTTGTGAAATGTCGTAATTTTGAATATTCATCTAGCACTTGTACAACCTAAGGCAAGAAAAAGATAATATTTGCTGGATTCAAATTGTGGATAAATTTGATCTGCACTTACTCAAAGTGGATAGCTTAGAAGTTTGGTGGCACTAGCTCCCCCTTACATGGCACACACTTCTCGGTAACACCAAACTTCAAATTCCTAAAGACCCAAAGATCTCAAGGAATTTGCTATCTCAACTTTGAATTGCAAGAACGTGGGATGGCTTCAAAGGTCTAACCTCTTGCGCCAACAAATAGAAGGATTTTGGCCACTAAAGAAAGGTTTCTAGTGGGGGAACATTCGGGGGATCGGCACGTTATGAGCATCCAGTAAACCACTTAAGGTTTTAACTAGTTCTACTAGGAGTATCATATACACAAGGTACGACTTCCTTTCGAACTAGCATTGAACGGTAAGTGCTAATACTGATTTGGACTTGGATTTCACCTTATCCTATTTTGTATGGCGGACCAAATGAAAGTACCGCTTGGGGTCTCTAATGAGTTCTCCTTGCAGATGTGTCTCAAGGGCAGACCCCCTCTAAGAAAAAGAAAAAGAGAGTAGAACCATTTCTCTTCACCTAAGATCCTTTTGAAGGCGAGGGGAGATGATACTTTGATTCTATCGCTTGGGTAACACAAGTGTGCAAGCGCACAAGACACGTCAAACAAGATCTATGTTCTTTTTAAGATCCAAAACGAAGTGTTCCTATGATTGTTTGCAAACAAGGTTAATTTTAATGCACCAAATGTAAATGTCGTCTAAGCTACACAAGCAAAGTTTGTTCTAGTGCACCAAAAATAAAAGGTTTTCTAAGCTATTAAAATCTTGCAAAAAGATGTTAGTAGTTTGATTTTTGAGTCTTGGGCAAACGTTATCAACCTACAAAACACTGTCAAACACCTGCACAAATTCCAAGATTAGCACAGAAAAGGCACCAAAATAGAATGAAAAGGTGCCATAGAACAGGTAAATAGCGCTACAGATACCAGAAATGGCATTACAGAATGATAACAACTACTTTTAATTGCTAACTGAAAATGGTGCTACAATAAGTCAAAAAGGTGCTACAAGAATAGGAAATGGTGCCAAACTACGTTTTACCTCCGTTTACCTTGTATGTCGAATCTGATAGCACCCAACTGGGCATGGATAGCGCCAAAATGACGCAATGTCTTAAGAGGGTCTCCAAAAACAAAGTCTCAAAAATCTCAGCTTAAGCAGGGTTAGTACTTGTCTCCTTGTCAAATAACACCCAAAAGACTAGAAAGATGGTGATAAAGATGTTATAAACAAGCAAAATGAACTAGGGTTAGATGTAAAAGTATTAGATATATCCCTAAATAATTTTTTCCATAATAACCCCCTCCTTCTGTGTCTTTTATGTGAAACCTGAGAGTAACTTAGCCTAAAAGCCTTGAAAAACACCAAAAAAGCATTAAAAACCAATCGTTAGAGCCAAAGTGTTAGTAAAATAGCTGTGAAAAAATAATGCCAAAATAGTCGTAAAAGGTGCCACAGAATGCAAAAATGGCACCACTACAGGGAGAAATGGCGCCAAACAGTGAGTCTTTAGCGTCAAACCTGCAAAAACACATCTTTCAAACACAAAACTCAAACAAAAGTTAGTGGATTGGGACCATGGGGTCCCACCAGGCGTGCCAAATGAGGGTATGGAAATCAAATGAAGGTAAAAACACTAACTTTATACCTTCCAAGTGACCTCCACCTCCTAGATAAGGTTGAGAATGTTGCACCCAAACATTCTAGCTTCACCCATGGCTTGCATATGTGAAATGCTCTCAATTAAGATTATAAGTCACTCAAACCTAGCTGAAGAGATGGAGAGATTTTGGCATAATAAGTTTACTCAAATTGTTGATGATCAAATGGCTTGGATGAGGGTGTATTTATAGGCTTTTTGGAGGGAGATTTGATCCAAGGGTTGAGATTTAAAATTGAGATCAATGGATGAGGATGCATGTGAGGTGGAGGGCTTAGATTCAATTATAAAAAATGGAGGGATGAAAATAAAGATGGATTTTTAATTCATCTTAGGAAGAGGAGAGGATTAAATGAGGGTAGATGAGGTGGATTAGATGTGAATTTTAAATTCACATGGGGAAGAGGTGAGGATTAAAAATGAATCTTTAATTCATTTTGGGAAGAGTGGTTATTATTGAAAGTGGGTGGTGTAAGAGGTCATTTATAGAGTTTATGACAAATGTGTATAAAAAATTGTTTTATGTGGCATAAAAATTAATTTTTTATTTAGAGGATGTGGTGAGGAGTGTTAAACAAGGTTTGACCATTTTAATTAAGTTGTTAACTTAATTAATATAGTTGTAATAAATTAGAGAGTGGGTTAATTAGTGGTTAAGATTAAATAAAATAGTATTTTATTTAATTAATCCTAGGTCTAGGGGATAGGTGAGTTAAACTAGCTAATTAAATAATAGGTATTTAATTAACTAGGGTAGGGATAGGCTAATTAATAGGTTGAATTAATTAAATAACATGATTTATTTAATTGATTAGGTTTAATGAAATGGGTGAATTAATCAAATAAACATTTTCGTATTTATTTAATTAATTAGGCTAATGTTAGTAAAAAGGGTAACTATTGAACCAATCAAAAAAAAAGGGGGGGTAACTATTGAATTAATTAAATTAATTCAATTTGAAGGGGGAAATGATGAATAATCAGGTGTTGGAATGAACAATTAATCAAACAAAAATTTAATTAATTGATTAGAAGGGGAAATTGGTGATATTAGTGATGTCGAAGATCAATTAAATGGTGAAGACATTTTTAGGTGTCTATAGAAATAAATTCATTCTTGAATATTTAATTGCAACGACAAATTTGTTTACCAACACCAAGCAATGTTGACAAATGGATAACAAGCTAAAGGGAGGTTCAATCATGAAACCTCGAAAGGACAAAACATCCAACATGGATCCAAAACACAATCCACCCACTCACTAAGCATTAATCAAACATGCTAACCAACTCAAGAGCATGAGAACAACTCAACTAAATAAAATAAGCATTTTCCAACATATACACATACATGCCAAAAAGGAGAAATACCATACGAAATGCCATGGTCATTCGACACCAACATCGAGACAGGCCAAATACAAACATGGATGTCTCAACCATAATGTGGGCACAATACAACCCAACTCATAACCATGTCATAAAGCAATAACATCATATAGAAAAGATAGCACTAGAACATGCCAATTTAGCCATTTCAACAACTAAAATAGCTTTCTCAAAATAACAATTTCCTTCCAGAACAAGGATAATTTTCCAGCCAAACAATCAAATAAAATAATACCATGGTGGAGGCTACTTCCCAAACATGGAAGGATCACACTCTAATAATAAAACAATACAAAGATCAAATATACATCAATGATATTCTGCCTCCAACGTGCTCCAATAACCACAAAATGTAGCATAATCAAAATATGAAATAATGCACCAAGAACTCTTCCATCTCCCAAGAGATCTCCCTGTGGGACCAATGGGGAAATGTTACCCATCACCCTGTCGTATTACCATCATCAAGCGCAATAGATACCTATGCCACTCTAGGTAACCCACAAGCTATAGAGAAGAAGATCATGGCAACACCGCTATCCAAGCCAACACTCTCACACATCCAAGGAATACATGGCAACGCTCACACCAATCAACAGACACCAATAAATGAATGTGTGGCACAATTTTCCATCAAATACATACAAAATATGAATGGCTCACACAAGCCAACAAGCATCACATAATACCATCACAATAACCAAGCATAAGGGATTCTCACACCTTTAATGTATGACAAACAAGGCATAAAATAACACCATCACACATACATATATGAGAGCACAATAATATCAACATACATGCAGGTGGTCACAAAACATTCCCACTACTAGAACTAAAGAAAGGTTAGAGCAAGAACACAAGAAATATATGAACCAAAACTAGATCTAGGATAGCATCGCCATTTTGCGCTGACATCTATTTCACATATTCCAACTCAACATAAGGTCTAATACTCATGATCCAACCAAACATGGACCAGGGGAGGGTAGGTAAGACACTGGGGTGGGCTTCCCCTTGGTTCTCCATAACCAAGCTAGAAGCAAAAAGTCCACAAAGGTCTCAAGTAATCACTCACCCATTGAATGCTTCTCAAAGGTAACATGGATTAATTGGAAGATGCACACACTTACCTAATGTAAAGGGATCTCTTGCAAGACACATCAATGCTTGATCGATTGCAAGATACACACACTTACCTAATGTAGAGGGATCTCTTGCAAGACATGCCAATGCTTGATCCATTGCAAGATACACACATACCTAATGTAAAGGGATCTCTTACGAGACTGACCGACTTATCCAAAAAAGTACACCTCATCCACAGGTATAGGGTCATTTCTCAAATGACAACACACACTTACCTATGAGTACATCTCATCCACAGGTATAGGGTCATTCTCAAATGATAACACACACTTACCTGGGATTTGGCCATCCCAAGCCTCCTACGAATATCCCCTATCCTATACAATTCTAGGGTCAACTTTTTAAAAGCTCAAGAATAGGAAAAGAGTGATTTTCCCAGAAAACACGCTTCCCAATGCACTTTCAAAATTAAAACTATGGGATAACACATGATTCCACATAACATGCAACTTTTAGAAATTCCAAATTTCAATAAAATAAAATAAAATATTTTCTATAAATAATCTAAGTTCGCCATTAACGGATCTTGAAGCATTCATCCCCAAATTTACCCCTAAATTTCATTTTTTTGTTAAACAATAAATTTAAAAAATCTAAAAATACCCTCTTGCTTCTCAATTCACCCAACATCACACTTTTCAAAAAAACATAAATTTTTTGATGACATGTGATAGGGTAAAACAGGGAAATTCACTTAATTTTCACGCTTTTCAAGGAATGCAAAATCTGAAAATCTAAGCATACCCTCTTATGCCTAATCTACCCAACAACACATTTTTTAAATAAAATTTGCATTTCCAAAAATTTTGACAAGGTTTGGGTGGAAATTCAATTTTCCAAAAATGATTTTTCCTACGAATTTAAAATTAACAAATAAGATTGCATACACAACCAACGAGACAAATACCTCACTCCAACTAAAGGTAAGGGCGAGGGGAATCTTTTTCATTCTTTATGCGATCCAATTCAACCAAGAAATCTCTAGGTATGAGCGATTCAATTTTATTTCGAAAGAGGGTTTGAAAATTCCCATTTTCTCCATTTTCCTCTCCATTTTCAAACAATTCATAATGAATAGTAAAACAAAGCATTTTTCCATATATCCCCTAATTTCAAAAATAACTAAATCCTTTTTATTCTTTTCCACAAAATAAAATCACTAAAGACATAATCTAGAAATAGACATTTCTTTTCAAACATAAATTAAATCTATTTCCAAACACCAAGCAACTAAATTAAAATGCCTTTGAAATTTAAATATTTCAACAACACAAATAAATAAATAATTCCTTTCTCGCAGGAATAATTCTAACTTCACAACTAGAAAGCATTTCATCCCAACACATTATTTTCAATATGCATTTAAATGAAATGCAAAGCCTTTCTAAAATTAATTAATTCATAACTTAAATAAATCAATTAAATTTCCTTCCCTCTACACTAGGAAATAAAAAGCATAATTAACAATTTCCAAGAACATCACAATTCATTTCATAGATACCAAGCATACACAAAATCGCACAAGCGATAAATTAAGTACACCCAAGAAGATATTTATTGGTCTATCACAAGGGGGATTTGGATGGGTTTTCATGGGTTTTGACAACACAAGGATGAAGGTGAGATGGCTAAGCATCCCATGTCAACATTCTCCACATTTCATCCATTGGTCAATAACCTGTAATTTCTTTCACACTCAATGCAAACGTCATGCGCATCTGTCTAATATATGACAATAGCCGAAGCAACTAACAAACAATACATAATTAAATATTAACCATCTAACTTGCACATTTGAATTAAATCATTCACCATGCAATACGATCGAAGTGCAATTAAACATATACAACACAATACTAAAGGAAACTAGGTCTACCCACCAAGCATGACATTTAAAGGAAAAATAGTGAAGCACAAACACCAATGCATAGCAATGTGGTAACATGAACCTCATCAGAAACTCCTCGATGGACATACAAACCATCCCATAAAGCATCCAAACTACACCATCATAACACCTCAATGGTAACAACCTCATCGGTAAGTTTGGTGCAACGATGTCAAATCACGAGAACACACAATACACTATAGAAACACTTAACACAACATATCTCAAAAAGGATCAAAGCACCCAAAACTCATCTATCACATAAGATGACAAGGGTCAACATAGTTGGGTATTACATATCACCTTACACATCTTCTTGAAAAGAACAATATCAAGGTACCTAATTCTATCAAACATAGTTCATCTCAAGAATCTTCAAAGGACACAGACAAAAGTAAGGGGAAAGGAAAGGGCAAGGTCCTAGTTGTTGTGGCTTCACAACCGAATTCCTAGATCATTGATTCAGGTGGTTCACACCACATGGATTTGTCACAAGATGGTTTTGTCTCTTTGGAGCCATGTTCTATGCCAACCATTCTAATGGGAGATGATACTCCTGTTGAGGTGCATGGGAGAGGGTCTATTGACATGGGAGAAGGAACATTTCATGACATTCTTTATGTTCCGTATTTGTCAACTAGTCTCCTATCTATCTATCAAATCACTCACACTGGCTCTGGCAAGTAGATTAAGTTCACTCCATACACGGTGGTAATCAATGAGATGCATAGTGGGTCTATAGTTACCATGGGAAAAGTTGATCATCGGTCCAAACTGTATCACTTTTCTCACTTTGTTCTTGATTCTCCTTCACTTTCTTTCCTCACTCACTCAGATGAGGTGAGTTGTTTGGGGCATCAATGTTTTGGCCACTTGAACTACCACTACTTTCAATTGTTGCCATCTATTCAATTTTCTGATGGAGTTTGCCAAGGGTGCATTCTTGGTAAGCATCCTGAAGAGAAATATGATAAATCCAAAGCATGGAGGGCCACACAACTTTCGGAGTTAGTACATAGTGACATGGCAGGACCATTTCCACATCCTTCTTTCAGCAGGATTAGATATGTTTTGACTTTCATTGATGATCTTTCCAGATACACATGGGTATATTTTCTCAAACAAAAGACTGAGGTCTTTGAGTCTTTTCAGGACTTCAAAGATTTTGTAGAGAAACAATTTGGGAAGGCCATCAATATTATGCATATAGATAATGTGGGAGAATATGTCAACCAAAGGTTTGAGCAGTTTTGTGCCTACGAGGGCATTGATCTTTAGGACACAATTTCCTACAGTCCATAGTATCTAATGGTGTTGCAGAATGTAAGAATAGGTCCTTGAAAGAGATGGCCAATTGTATGATTCACTTCACATCCATGGCACCTCGGTATTGGGCTGAGGCCATCAACTGTGTGTGTTACATCCAGAACTGAGTTCCTCACTGAGCTGTGAAGGGGGTCACTCCTTTTCAAGCTCGGGGGTGACATGATGATAGTTCTTCTAAGGATCTTAATACTCTTAATCTTGATGAGGAGTCTTCTTCCTCCACTTTAGATGGTGACAATGATGATGAGGATTCATCTTCCTCCTCTCCTAGTTATCATTCAGAGGGTGATGATTCTCTTCCAGATTCTCCCGATTCTCTAGCTACTGGGCCTCTATGGGCTCATCAGACATTAGAGTCAACAGGTGATTGGGTTGGTGATCCCTTAGATGCTAGAAGAACAAGGTCATAATTTTAGCAGGCTCCACATCTCTTCATTACTTCAACTTTCAATCCATAGTCTTTTCATGAAACTTCTAGTGTCCCCGAGTGGGATGCTGCTATGCAGGAAGAGTTTAGTTCCTTGGAGAGGAACCATACTTGGGATTTAGTCCCCCTTCCTAAGGGAAGGAAACTTGTTCAATGCAAGTGGGTCTATCAAACAAAAATTGTTGCAGATGGGTCAGTTGATAAGCATAAGGCTCACCTAGTCACCAAATGATTCTCCCAGGTTCTTGGGATTGACTACTCTGAGACTTTTGTGACAATTGCTAGAATGAACTCCATCCAACTTGTCCTTGCTATTGTTGTGGCCCATCGTTGGGAAGTTCATCAGATGGATGTGAAGAGTGCTTTTCTTCACGGTGACCTATAAGAGGAGATGTACAAAATCCTTCACTTGTTTGTCGTCTTCAGAAATCTCTCTATGGCCTCAACCAGGCCCCTCAAGCCTCGTATGCCAAGATGGACTCCTTCCTTCTGTTAGTTGGGTTCACTCGGTGCCATTCTGATCTAGATGTTTATATTCTACAGTAGGATGATACTCTCACCTTCCTTGTTCTCTATGTTGATGACTTATTGCTAACATAGAGTCACTCATGCACCATCAAGGCAGTTAAAGTTGCCCTTCATAATTGTTTCTTGATGTCAGACTTGGGCCTTCTACACTACTTCTTAGGGATTGAGATTAATCAATCTTCATATGGTATCTTTATTGCATAGCCCAAGTACACACTTGAAATGCTCTCTAGATTTTGCATGGTTGATTGTAAGCCTGCATCGACTCCATTTCTGTCAGGGGTCAAACTTAAGGCTCATTTTACTTCACCATTGGTGGATACTACCTTGTATCACCAATTAGTTGGGAGTCTCATATACTTGACTCACATGAGGCCTAATTTGTCATAAGTGGTGGGCCTAGTCTCCAAGTTCATGCAGGAGCCACATGAGCTGCATTAGAAAGCAACTAAGCATATTCTTCACTATGTACATGGCACTCACAATTATGGGATTAACTATGTAGCGAGTAGGGTGTTAGGGTTTCTAGATCAGGATCTAGTGTTGTGTAGATCCTTTGTTTGGTTTTTTATTTTACATGTTGTTGTGCCATTGTTGTTGTTTGGCTATTTTTTGGCATGTTTGGGCCTGCTTGTTCAACCTGGGGGCTTGCTTGTAAAGGGATCAAGACCCTTGTTTCCTGCTTATCTTAATAAAAAACAAATCTAAAATCTATGTTGGAATAATTTCTCAAAAATAAATAAAATATTAACATAGTTTTCATTTTTTTTAAAAAATTATTTGTTTTAATCAAAAGAAGAAACTAACTAAAAGAAAGGCCACCTACCTAGAGTAGGCAATTTTCTTATTGAAGAAGTTGAAGAAGCTTGACTGCTAACTTTTTTCTTCTTCTTCCATTCTATTTATAAATTTATTTAAATTCCTTTTCTCTATTTTTCTAAAAACTTAATTTTAATTAATTTTATTTAAAAATGCATTAAGAGGAGGAGTTATCTCCATCAATTAAGTTTATTAACTAATTAAGAACAAACAATTTTAATTGATTAAAATTTATTTTCTCCACTAAACAATTCAATCAAGTAAAATCACTTAGAAATTAACTAATACTAAGGAGTTATCTTCCTCCTTAACTCCCTAACTAGTTGAAAATAATTAATTAAAAATAAATAATTATTATTTTATTTAGTTCACAATTCAATCAAGGAGGTTAACTACTAAAATGAATGGTTATCTTCCCCAAGGAACTCATTAATTAAAATAAAACAAATTGTTTTGCCATGCAAACACCTTTATTATCTTTAGCTAACAAATAAATCAAATAGATTGAGTAAATTTAGTTAACAAAAGTAATAATTACTTAATATTTAGTTAACTATTGACTTGATTATAATTTAAATTATATTTTATATATTTTTAATTTAATTTATTTTGTATGAATTTAAATTTATGTATTATTAATAACATTATTATTTAATATTTATTTATTTACTTTATTCCCATTATTATTTAATTTATTAATGATTAAATTTATCAACAAATACTTTCTTTTTTTCTAATTTAATCATCAATTGATTATTTTTCTAACTTAATGGATAAGATTTAATGTGTCAAGAAGGAGGCCATGACAAAGTAGTCAAGCATCATACATATAATTTAAGCATGTAGCATTAAACAATCTCAAATGTGTCATGAGATAGTATACATTTTAAAATGTGGGGCCACAAAACCGATGGGAAAGGGATGTTCTAATACATCATACAGGATAAGTTTGTGTTTGATCTAAATAGCAATGTCCTTTTTAGTACTTAAATGCAATATACTTACTCTACCTTGAGCATCAACAAGTCTCTTTATGATTACATATTGATGGTAGATATGCTAGTAGTGGTGATGGGGTTGGGAATATGAGTGGTGATAGGGTGGGTATAAATAGGTTGGGATGTATTGGTGGAAGTGGAATAAGAGTGGGAGAAGCATGAGAACATACAATAGGGTTATAATGTAAGTGGGAGGTAAGCACTAAAATATGTGCAGTGGTAGTGGGAGCAATGTAAGATGGATGGGATGCAAATATGAAATGAGTAACATGTGGAGAAGTGAAATGTGGAAGGGAGAAAGTTGGGGATGGAGTTTGGGAAGGAACGATGGAGGAAGAGACTTGTGATTGTGTAGGGAGAGATGTGCCATGAAGAGAACTTGATGAATTCATCTTTTCATTGATCCCTTTATTCAACTCCATTTAATAAGACTTGGTCATGAGTGTACTATGGAGGGTATTATCCAAGTCCAAAGGATTACCATTATCATCATGGTTAGCAAAATCCTCTACAAGCAGTTGAGTCAAGTGTTAGCATCATCCCTTTTGTCCATTGCAACAACTTGACCTTCATGCTTAAAGGAATCTTATTCATTTAAATATATTGTTGCATTCATATTTTCAATGATGTGATCTTTGGTTTGATGCATGGTCATAGTTGGATTAAATATAAGACTTATCCTAAGTGGAAGATTGGAGCTTGTTCGATGTTTTTGCATGCAAATAATGAAGGGATTGAAATATATGAATAATGTAAACATGAATTTTTAGATTTGAAATAAAAATAAAGAAAATAAAAATATCAAACAAGTGAATCAGAACCACCCTAGGGGAAAAACAAGAGAGGTTTGACAAGTCAGGGTTTAAATTATGATGTTTTATTAGGAATTAACTGCATAATTTTTGAGTCAAACTCATTGACCCATTTTTCATGAGTAAGGGTTCACAGGAACCCATTTCTCATGAGCATGAATGGTTTGTAAGGCACAACACTTGTTGAAGGTTTTGCAAATGGGGCATCAAGTCAATTGGGTTTGATCTTGGGAGAAACTCCATGGTTAAGTGCATTTGAGTTGGATTAGTACTAGGATAGGTGACCTCCTAGGAAGTCTTGATGCTTCACTCCTGTGAGCATCACCTAGATATTGAGTACTAATTGGACTATTCATGCTCATAAGAAATGGGTTTGTATGAACCACTACTCATGAAATATGGGTCAATGAGTTTGACTCAAAAACTATGTAGTTGAATCCTAATAAAACATAAGTTGGGGTTCATTAAATGTAGAGAAATAAGTGAAACTTGAAATCCCTACAAGTAAATCTCTAGGTTTAAAAAGTAACACAACAATAAATGTAAATCATACCTAAATAAATACAAAGAACTAAGTTTTATAACACAATAATCAACTATTACTACCATTACCATTTCACCCTGTTGAACCACTTTAGGCATAAGATTTTAATCAACTTTCCCTTTTACTTATTGTCTTCCCTGGAATCCTCTATTCATGAAGCCAAGGAAGCCCATGCAAAAACTCCCGATAAACCTACTACCCCCCTTCATCAAGGACTGATTTTCTATTTGTATCATTTACATCTCGCTCTCTACCCCTTGAAGCCTATTAAGGTCAGCCTAGTTGAGGAGACTCCCCTGGCACTGCTACTGGGAAATGTGTGGAAACCCCCAAGTTCTAAAGGTAAAATGAAAAAGTTTGTTAGTCTGCATTTAGATGAAAATGGTACTCTGAAGGGTCCCGTGTCTAAAACTCCCCAAGACACACCCCGGATTAAAGAGGTAGAAATTGGGGATAGTCAAATGGGTTCTACCTCTAAGCCTAAACCCCCTCCTAAAGGAAAAGTCATCCCTAAATCCCAAATCAAAAAAGTGAGGAGGCGGTCATGAGTCTCCACAACCTCAAACAGGGTGAAAAATCCTCTGCGAAAAGGAGTCTGGTAAGGGATTTGGGTCAGACCAGTAAGAAAGAAAAATGGCTCCAAGCTGGGGAGAGGGTCAAGTATTTTGTTGAAGAAACTAAATTTGTGGACATGGACTTGTTGGTTTCACCCAATGTCAACCAGCTTAAAGTGGATGTCAAGGGTAAAGCCGAGGTTGTTGGTTCTAAAGCTAAGAGAACCCCGAATGTGAGAAGGTCCAATAGGATAGTCAGTAACCAAACTCCCAGCAAAAAGGGAATTGATGTTTCAAGTGACTCTCAGTATGAGGAGGAAATTTTGTATGAGGAAGACGATGATATTCCTGAGGATACTATGCAAGTTGAGGAGGGCAACAACTTGCTCCCAGAGATGAATGCTACCGATTCTGAGGATGAGGTGGTTGATGTGGTTGTTCAGGAGCAACTTGTAGGGGAGAAGAGGGAGAAGAGGGAGAAGAGGTGTGATCATTGTGAGCAAACTGCCAAGGAGGTGTTTGTCCTCAAAGCCAAGGTGGTTGAGCTTGAGAAAAAATGGAAGGTGATGGTGCGCTTCAGCACCAAAATCATGCACCGTTCAACTACTACCCTTTCGGTGTTGTAGGACCTGGAGTTGAAGAAACATGGTGTTGGTATTGAATGTATGGGTAAACATGAGGAAATGTACAAATTCCTCATAGAAGAATGGGTTGATATTTGCTCTTATTTTCTCTAGTTTTTGGTTAAGTAATGTGTCAAACTCTATTTTTTGGGTTTTGTTGTTAATCTGCTGCTGAAGCGTTGTTTCTAGTCGTTTGGGGACTTTTCTGCTCTGCCCATGTGGCAACTTTTGTAAAGGGATCTAGACCCTCTTTTCTAGCTTACTTAATAAAAACACAATAATCAACTAATAAAGTAAATAGGGGTTTAGAGGATGCTCATCTCTTAATCATGGCAAAAGTTGATGTTGTTGATCTAAATTACATAGACGTGTTTAATGACCAGTCCTAGACTTTGAAAATTAGATCTAAAGGATGAATCTTGTAGTTGATGTGTCACTATGACTTGCACTTTTATTAGATGGGATCACATGTAATTCTATATATGTCTCACATGTTTCTTTTAGTTAGGGTAAAAATTGTGAATCAGGGTAAATGTATAAACAATGATAAAACCCTAACAATGCATAATAGAGAACAAGACAACATGAAAATCAAAACAATAAACACAAATGCAAACTGAAATCTCCATTCTATTTTTGATTGACCTCCATTGCTCTTCTCCACCTCGCATGAGAATGCAAGATTTTGAAGGTTTGATTGTTGGAGGAATGTTGGGTATTCACTTCTGCAGCATAACAATGAAGATGAAGATGGAGGATGGAAGATGATCGATGAAGGATGATGAATGAAAGATTGCGGAGGTAATTCGACATAGTAAGGATACTTGAAAGCTCATCAATGCAAATGGTTTGTGAGAGGGTTCATTTATAGGGAAGGTTGACTAGGGTTTTGATGTGGAATGAAGAAGATTTGATTTTGGAGATAAGATTTGATAAGGATTTAATTTTTGCTTTATTTGACAAAAGAGGAGATAAAACAAAATAGGATAAGATTTAAGAAGATAGAAAGATTTGATTTTTTGTTTAAAAGGAAATAAATCCTAAAAAAGATGAGAGGGTTAATTGATGAATTGTCTAATTAAATAAATTAATTAGATACACATGAGTTGCAATTTTGGAAAGAAAGCAAGAAGATATTTTTAGGATTTTATTAATTAAATAAATATTTGATTTATTTAATTAATGTTGGATTTATGATTTAATTAATTAAACAATATAAATTATTTAATTAACATTAGAAGAAAGAAGGGATTATGAATAGAAAGGGGATAAATGAAATTAGTCAAATAAATAAGATTTATTTAACTAATTAGGTGATGACATGGATACCTAGGGCAAAACATGCTACAAGATGTCTAGATGATGTAATGTTGTGACAAGGTGTTGCAAGAGGACATTTTTGGGTGTCTACATTTTGCCCATCTTTGAGATGATGTTCTAGATGATGAAATTTGTGTCGAGTAACATCGTTTCAAAGAAGCTAAGGTATGGATAGAGGAAAAAGATGATGATAGAAAGATAGGATGAGGATGCCCCCTCGAGAGGATAGGCGGGTTGGACAAACATGAATAGGCTCTCGAAATGAAATGGATTGGTCAAGGAAGAAAGATAAGGAAATGGATAGAAGAAATGAATGATGTGTTATGATGCAATGAAAGTGAGAAACCATGATGTTTGATATAGCACTAGACATTATGCACCAAGGTATAAGGACCAAGGTGACAATGTGTCTCGTGCCCCAGCATAATACAACCTTGTCTAGGTACAAGATATGAATATTAGCCGGAAAGATACAGATTTGATGCAAATGCAAGATAAAAATGATAACACACACAAGCAAGAAAGTAAGCATGCACAAATAATTCAAAAACAAACAAGGTATTGCCCCAGTCAAGTTGTAAACCAATGATTGATTGATTGATTGATGATGATGATAGTGTTGTCATTGCAGGGAACGATATATCCCTAGATCAACACAAAGATGATTGATGATTGATTGATTGATTAATTGAATGGGTTTACAATAAGGCTAGGATCAAGACCATTGATTGCGATTGGATAATTTGACACAATTGATTAACTTGGTTGGTATGGTTTAAAGATTGACTTGCATTTGAGTTTATTGGATGGATGATTGATGATGAGATTGATTGGAAGAAGTGATGGATTGATTATTTGAGGAAGTGATTTGATTGAAATGAAGTGACAATTGATTAGATTTTAGGTGTTTATTGATGATGTGGGAGATAGATGATAGAAGAAATGAGATGGATAAAGATGATCTTTGGTGAATATTAGAAGAACAATGGAAGATGGAAAAGGGCTATCGCCTATGCTTGAATCTGGGTAATTCCTTCATATCCCAGATTGCCTACATACCCTGTATCCATGGGATCAAGGCATTTAACGATAGAGGTAAGATGTAGTTCTGATTTGTGTTTTATTGATGGTGATGATGAAGGTGGATGGATTGATCGGGTTACAGATTGATTGGGATTGATGTGATGTTTGATGATATATGATGTTATTGATGGGATGATATGGATTGGATTGATGTGATTTTTCATTGATTGATTGGATTGATTTGTTGATTTTGATTAGATTTGTTTTGATGGATTGATTTTATTTCTTGGATTTTTGTTGGCTATTTGATTTTTTTTGTATTTTGGGAATATTTGATTTTTTGTATTTTTGAAATTTTTTTATTTGTTTTGTATTTTCGAAATGTTTTGATTTGTTTTGTATTTTCGGAATGTTTGGATGCTTTAGTGTTTTTGGAAATATTTTTGGATGGCATTGGATTGCAATTTGTATAGACTTTGCACTAGATACCAAGGATAAGGGGAAACCAAGTCTAGGTGCAAGGATGAATGTAGGATGGATAGATAAACGGATAGGCGACAGTGGAATGGAAAGGATGTACACGTAAGAGAGCAAGGATGTGATCTCCAAAGGCTATGTCATATAGGAATAACATGCCCCATTCCAGGTGTAATACTTAGGATTTTTCATGACAAGGCTCATGACGATAGGATAGTGATAGGATTGGATGGAAAGGATGAGGTATATCAAGAGATATCCAAGGCATGTTTCAATATTTTGCCCCCAATCTTTATCAAGATCAAGATGAGGAAGGGAGGATGAATGGATGTAATGGGATAGGTGTATGTATGTGGAATGGATTGTTAGTCTCTGAATCGGCAGAGGATTTTCTAGTTCCAATGCATAGGCAGATTCGGCCAACAAATACAAGAGGTTGCGTGAGCTGCCTTCCCTTCACTTCTGGTTCTGCCGCACCAAGGGGGGTATCCCTATTAGCGAAAGATTTAACTTTGACTCGCCCAGTGATAGAAAGATTTAGCTTTACAACAACATGCAGAATACTCTCATGTATGGACCAAGATTTTCATGATAAATCACAAGATTGGCAATGTTCTTGGACATGTCTAATTGGTTGTGGATGAGAGTATGCAGGGGTCCTATTTCTATTCCTACAAATAACAGGTTTGAAGTATGAAATGGTTTGTTTTGATGTTTTGGATGCAAGACAAGGGGGTTTTGGAGCATAACTACTACACAAAGGCAAACCAGTGCCTATCTCAGGGCAAGGAGTCAACTAGATGTATACAAGAGAATGATTTGCACTAGCATTCAAGTTTCAAGGGGTTAGGACTGGTATATGCCTTACAAACACCACCCAAGACTGAGTATTTAGCTACCTCTACTTATAAATATCCTGGATGACATACATTCTTCTTCATACTTAACCTAAAATAGTTTAATCCACTCCTTGAATGGAAGTTGGAGATCAAACATGCAATACAGCAAATCTGTATCCTACAACCTTAGTAACCCTTAGCAACCAGATTCAAAAGAAGGGATGCATACAGCAAATGGAGACAAACAACTAAACACATGCAATACTGCATTTTTCATATAAAACAACAATGAAACTGAAAATATGTGCAAGGTGCATTCAAATGCAACTCATAAACTCCAAAATAGATAGAACAGCCAAGAAATGCTCTAATCTTTGTTATTTTTCTCCAAAAAATGCCCAAGTCTTCAACAACCAGAAATGAGTAACACAGTTTGCCTTTTATAGCAAGAATATGCACTCAGCATTCAATACATGGTCAACTCAAAATTTCACTGCTAGATACACTGCACCATGAGAATGGTGCTCAAAACATTGAATGCAACATGAAGAAAAAGAAGGAGGAGTAGGTAAAATTGGAAGTCGTGCAGCCGACTGGAGATTTTCTTCACAAATTTGGTAGTTGGCCAGTCAATCAGACCCATACCTCTGCAAATCGCCATTAATGGCCAACCTACCCATGGTTTCTTGGAATACAGCAGCGGTTACGTGCTTTTGAAATTCCTTCTACTTGAAATGCAGTTGCATACAGACATAAACCCTTCCTGTGCAATTTTAAAATAGGGTCGTCGATTTATTTCCTCCTACCGAAATCTACGGCCTTAATTCATGCATCCACCATGAAAATCCACATCGGCACCTTTGAAAAGTCTTCCACCAGTGAAATTGTGCCACGTAGGCACCTTTTTTCTATTACTGACTTTTCCCTCTTCAATTTTGCCTTTTTCGCCATTTTGCCATTTTCGCTTTTGTATATGCAAAAGCACATACATACAACTGCTACATACAAGCGCGGACCCCAAATTTTTATGGAATAGTTTGAAATTGCATTCGGGTCCAGCTTGTATCTTCCCTTTGTACATCGCTTTGTATATCGCATATACAATGTGCAACATACAAGCTGCGGACCCCAACCCATCATGAAGCACATTGCAATTGCTGTCGGGTCTGACTTGTATCTAACTCCTTGCATATTTTAAAGTATATCGCACATACAATGTACAATATACAACCCGCAGACTCCAAACACTTATGAAACACTTTGAAACTGCTATCAGGTCCGGGCTTTGCATATTTCTCTTGTATCTTTTCGTTGTATGTTCGATTGTATGTGCAAACATACAATCGCCTTTGTATGCAATTGGTGGGCCCCAGGCTTTGTATCTGACTTTTGCACATTGACTTTGCATATTTCAATTGTATGTGCGCAATATACATTTCCTTTGCACATTTCCTTTGTATGTCAAATATACAATGCAAACATACAAAGAAACCCGATGCACATACCTGCGGACCCGATCACCATTTTAACCCGATTTGAAACTTCTTTGAGATCCGCATTGTATCTTGCCTGTTGTATATCAAATATACAACACACCATACAAACCTTTCGATACAACTGCAGAATCTATGATGGAATATTCCAAGAATGTATCCGAACGCCACATATAAACCCGATATGTATGCAAAGATACATACAACGATTTTTCACCATTTGAAGCCGATTAAACTTCCTTTTCGGGCCCGCCAATGTACATTTGCACTTGCACATTCAAATGTACATACAAATAGCAATGCATATACAAAGATACATGCACAAAAAAGTGAAGGCCGACAGACTTGAAATTTTTGGATTTTTTGAAGAGTGCCTGCAGATGAATATTTGAAACCTGAACCAGCAGCAGGCACCAACATTGGCTCTGTCTGGGGACGCATGCCTCTTGCAGGCATGGCGAGAACTCCAGATCTCTAGGATGCAGACCAGTCCCTATATCCATTGGGCACATAGAGTCAAACATTGCACCAACCTGCATCACAAATTACATCTTTGAAGCACTATTTTGGTGGCCCTGGGTAGCCAAAAATGAAGAACCATAATCTCTTCCTGCCAAATGCCTGATTCTGATCTGAACGACCCCAACCACAACTGAAAAAATCGCAATAAACCGCCCATAAGCTGATCTTGTCAATCACATACTTCATAATTTTTGAAAGCTTGCCTCTGTCAGTATTGCCTCTGTCACTCTGCATCTCACAATCAGACATATAACCATACATACTGGAATATCTTTCAGTATTAGGTAACATATGTATGTTATATTCCTCTAACAGTATATCATATTGCATGTGGCATTCCTCATTAACTACCTTGCTGTTGCACATTACCAGGCACTCATCCAGCTGATCCAGAAACTGAAAACATTCAAAATATATGAGACCTTCAATGCCATTTATATCACTTATTGACATTGAAAACAAAACTTGATCCATAGACTCATTGTAGCACACATCTGGAACAACTGATGCTGAACATTCATTATCCACAGTTTGCATATCCATATCATCCTCACAAGAGCTGAAGATCTCTGATTTTGATTCACATGTCCCCTCTTCACAAACTGATGCAGCACCTAGGTTAGATGTCTCTTGATATTCATCATCTTCTTCAAAAAGAGGGTTAACTCTGCACCAATGAAGGTCATAACTCACCATGTTCAATGCATCTAAAGGCTCATCATAAAGGGGATTCATACTCATTGCAAAGGTCTCTACTTCTTCATGACAATCCAACTCTTCTTGAACATTGCCAAATCTAGAGTCATAAGAAGAACAAACCTGATCCATGAACTGATCATGGGTATCATCTTTATCATCTGATTGCCCCACATACAAGATTTTTGCTACTTCAATGCATTCTAAAGCTGAACTATCCATATCACTTTCCAGCCCTCTAATGTTTCCTGAGGAAACTGATATTGACTCTTGATCCATATGATCACAACTATGCACAACTGGATCATTTAAACATGAATGCTCCTTGCTGAGGACTGGCATATTAATATTACTTAAAAAATCATTATTATCAACTTCATTTGTTGGGCAAATCAAGGCATTCTCCTTTATGGCAAAGTCATCATTAACTTGGAATGATGCATAAATAGGGATAGCAGGGGTGTGAGTGCTTTGACATTCATCTTCAACATACAAGTTATATCTTTCATTATCATTGGGGACAACAGGGCAGCAGAATTTTTTAGAGAAATAACCCTTTTGAATTCCATGCCTCCAATTATTTTCAATGTCTATTGCAAACTGATGTGCCTGATGCAATGTGGTGGGCTCCTTATCTCTTAATCTATAACTCATTTTTTTATCAAATGCTCCCAAATAGACCACTAGGCACAATGCATCATTAGGTCTCATGCATTCTGGTATTCTTTTCAATGCCTTCATAAACCTGAGGTTAAAAGCTGGAATTAACTCTTCCTTTTCAATATGGATAAACATAAAATCACTAATAACTGCATATTCAGATATTCTTTCACCATATTGTTCTAGAAATGCAGATTTAAATTCTTGCCAAGAGCTGACAGAGTAGGCCGGAAGATAGGAGAACCAGTCCCTTGCATCTTCAACTAGAGATTGAACAAATAATCTCATAACTACATCTTCATAGTTAATCTCAAAGTTATCTATAACATTTCTAAACTATTGCAAGTGTCTCTCAGCTGATTCATCCTCTACACCACTGAATTTAGGCAAATACTTTCTGATCTGAGATGTAAAAGCATTTGGATAACCACAAATGCCATTGAAATTGATGGGCTTATTTCTGGCAATGTTGAAACCTCTTTTATCACATGGTTGGGATTGGTCACTATACATTGTTGCATTTGATACCTCACAAGGGTGCAAGGGCTGATAATACATCTTTATGTGTTTTTGCAACCCTTTTCTCAATTCATATTTTCAATCAATGACCTTAGGCTTTTAAAATACAAACTGCTATTTAAAATTTCCTAAAGTCTTCTGAATGAATCTTCTCAACAATATTGCATACTTTTTATAAAATACATTCTTAGAAAATACAAAGCATGCAAGCTTCACCAACACTTCCCTTTTACCCAGTGCTACTTCACCAAATAGGGAGTCCATTAAAATTTATACACCATGTTTTTTTAAAACCAAAACATGTGAAAATACCTAGATATGTTGCAGTAGCTGCAAATTCCTTTCCCTAACTCATTGTATGAAAATTTAACACCTCTTGTGTCTTTATCAGGTTCTTTTTGTGCAAAGTCACCACCTCTTTGGCAAAGGAATGAGCTTCAGATAGGCTAAAGCTGAAAATTCATTTCTTTTCTTTCTGGGTTTTCCAACAGCAGAGCCACACATACAACTTTAAGTTTGTTGCAACAAGGCACTTCCAGGTCTGAAACTTCAATCTTTTAGACTCATACCTTTGTGGATATGACATTACATCCCCAGTAGAGTCACCATTTCTGTTAGTCTCCGAATCGGCAGAGGATTTGCCAGTTCCAATGCATAGGCAAATTTGGCCAACAAATATAGGAGGTTGCGTGAGCTGCCTCCCCTTCACTTCTGGTTCTGCCGCACCAAGGGGGGTATCTCTATTAGCTAAAGATTTAACCTTGACTCGCCTAATGACATAAAGATTTAGCTTTACAACAACATGCAGAATACTCTCATGTATGGACCAAGATTTTCATGATAAATCACAAGATTGGCAATGTTCTTGGACATGTCTAACTGGTTGTGGATGAGAGTATGTAGGGGTCCTATTTCTATTCCTACAAATAATAGGTTTAAAGTATGAAATGGTTTATTTTGATGTTTTAGATGTAAGACAGGGGGTTTTGGAGCATAACTACTACACAAAAGCAAACCAATGCCTATCTCAGGGCAAGGAGTCAACTAGACATATACAAGAGAATGATTTGCACTGGAATTCAAGTTTCAAGGGGTTAGGACTGGTATTTGCCTTACAAACACCACCCAAGACTAAGTATTTAGCTGCCTCTACTTATAAATATCCTGGTTGACATACATCCTTCTTCATACTTAACCTAAAACAATTTAATCCACTCCTTGAATGGAAGTTGGAGATCAAGCATGTAATACAGTAAATCTGTATCCTAGAACCTTAGTAACCCTTAGCAACTAGATTCAAAAGAAGGGATGCATACAACAAATGGAGACAAACAACTAAATACATGCAATACTGCATTTTTCATATAAAACAAAAATGAAACTGAAAATATGTGCAAGGTGCATTCAAATGCAACTCATAAACTCCAAAAGAGACAGAACAACCAAGAAATGCTCTGATCTTTGTTATTTTTCTCCAAAAAATGCCCAAGTCTTCAACAACCAGAAATGAGTAACACAATTTGCCTTTTATAGCAAGAATGTGCACTCAGCATTCAGTACATGGTCAACTCAAAATTTCGCTGCCAGATACACTGTACCATGAGAATGGTGCTCAAAACATTGAATGCAACATGAAGAAAAAGAAGGAGGGCAGGTGAATTGGAAGTCATGCAGCCGACTGAAGATTTTCTTCACAAATTTGGTAGTTGGCCGGTCAATCAGACCCATACCTCTACAAGTCGCCATTAATGACCAGCATACCCACAGTTTCTTGGAATGCAGCAGCGGTTACGTGCTTTTGAAATTCCTTCCGTTTGAAATGCAGTCGCATACAGGCAGAAACCCTTCCTGTGCAATTTTAAAATAGGGTCGTCGATTTATTTCCTCCCGCCAAAATCTGCGGCCTTAATTCATGCATCCACCATGAAAATCCACATCGGCACCTTTGAAAAGTCTTCCACTGGTGAAATCGCACCACGTAGGCACCTTTTTTCTATCGCTGACTTTTCCCTCTTCAATTTTGCCTTTTTCACCATTTTGCCATTTTCGCTTTTGTATATGCAAAAGCACATACAACAACTGCCACATACAAGCGCAGACCCCAAATTTTTATGGAACAGTTTGAAATCACATTCGGCTCCGGCTTGTATCTTCCCTTTGTACATCACTTTGTATATCGCATATACAATGCGCCACATACAAGCCGCGGACCCCAAACCATCTTGAAGCACATTGCAATTGCTGTCAGGTCCGGCTTGTATCTAACTCCTTGCATATTTTAAAGTATATCGCACATACAATGTGCAATATACAACCCGCGAACTCCAAACACTTATGAAACACTTTGAAACTGCTATCGGGTCCGGGCTTTGCATATTTCTCTTATATCTTTTCATTGTATGTTTGATTGTATGTGCAAACATACAATCGCCTTTGTATGCAATTGGTGGGCCCCAGGCTTTGTATGTGACCTTTGCACATTGACTTTGCATATTTCAATTGTATGTGCGCAATGTACATTTCCTTTGCACATTTCTTTTTTATGTCAAATATACAATGTGAACATACAAAGAAACCCGATGCACATACCTGCGGACCCGATCACCATTTTAACCCGATTTGAAACTTCTTTGAGATCTGCATTGTATCTTGCCCATTGTATATCAAATATACAACACAACATACAAACCTTTTGATACAACTGCAGAATCTATGATGGAATATTTCAGGAATGTATCCGAACTCCACATACAAACCCGATATGTATGCAAAGATACATACAACGATTTTTCACCATTTGAAGCCAATTGAGCTTCCTTTTCGGGCCCGCCAATGTACATTTGCACTTGCACATTCAAATGTACATACAAACAAAAATGCATATACAAAGATACATACACGAAAAAGTGAAGGCCGATAGACTTGAAATTTTTGGATTTTTTGAAGAGTGCCTGCAGATGAATATTTGAAACCTGAACCAACAGCAAGGACCAACATGGATAAGGATAGTAGGAAATGGTATGGTAAGAGAGGGTATGATAGGATGGAAAATGATAAGTTGGAACATGATAGGAGGATAAGACAACGTGCCCCCAAGTGTAGGTGGCATAGTAGATCAATTTACACATCACGCTTGTTTGCCAGGTTTTCATCATGGTACTCATCCAAGGCGCTTGTTTGCCAATTTTTCACCATTGGATGAAGGGATTTCTCTTTACTTTTTATTTTATTTTATTTTATTTTATTTTATTTTATTTTATTTTTTGACTTTTGAATACTTGGATGGGATAGGTGGATATGGACGAAAGGGACTCAAGTGTCTAGTTCTATGAAAGTGATAGTCCCATTAGAGATGGATGTCATCGCATGGACCATGTCAAGTGTGCTCATAGATGTTGGTAGGGGATTGCATAAAATATGGATTAGGTAGATGGTGGATTATGATATGGATTATGGATGGAAGGATAGTGGATTATGATGTGAATTATGTAGGACTTATGCAAGAGGATGAGTGAAAAGGCTTATGCAAAAGCATGGACCATAGGGATATGATGGGTGAGATATGTAGGATAATAGTTGAAGGAAGGGGAGATGGAAGTATGTAAAAATGTTGCAGAATGGAAGGGAATCATGACCAATGGATGCACACACCATGATAAAAATTGAAGCTTTTGAGTGGATGGTGGTGTAGGAAGCAATGGGGATGTTTGCTTAGGGGATGGGTGACGAAGTGTTTTAGGAACCCACGTAGATTTAGTATTTTTATGATTTTTGTTTGACTTGTGGGATGAAGGAATTTGATATTTTTGAATGGAATGGATGGAAGAGGATGGTTGGGATTTTTGAGAGGTGGATGCCTCTTTTGACGTGATTGATTTTTGCTTAAGAACCCATGCCATTTTAGTTTTTGACTTTTGTTTTGAAGGTATGGACTTGGATGGATTTTTATTTGATTCTTTGCATTTGTACCCTAAGGTATTAGGATCCTTAGGAATTTTGGCTTTATGAGTGTAGGCATCCAAGTTTTTATTTTTGAATCCCATGGGGTGGATGGAATGAGTGGAAGCTTTATGTTTACATGATGTGTGCATTTGTTGGTCACGATTAGGAATAGGAGGGTATTTATGGATGATAGGAATATTAGGTGTTGGAAGCAATGGTGGCAAAGTGGATGGAGGGATGTTAGGAGTTGGAAGTAATGGAGGTAGATTCGATGGAGAGATGTTAGGAGTTGGAAGTAGTGGAGGCAAAGTTGATGGTGGAAGGTGTACGGTCACATGCTTTTGACATTTGTAAGATGATGGAGGTGGAATGGCAACATATGTTTTAGGTACATGAAAAGGGTTGTGATGGAAAGAGTTGGACTCATGAGGCATGGAGGAAATACCAACATCTTTAGATTGTTTACCTTGGGATGTGTATCCAAGGCCATATGAGCGTGGAGAGACTTTAACATGTATGGGCTCCAAAATTCCTTGTTCAATAAGGCCTAAGCCTTTACCGTGATAGTTCATGTTTTGAAGCATGCGATGGACAATGGGACTAGATGTAGGTGGAACACTGGACATGAATTCCTTATTGGATGGAGAAGATGAGATGGTAGACAATGGTTGATGTGTTCCTAGGGAGGAACATTCATGAATGAGGGTGGATAGACCAATAGGATGTGATGGCTTTGAAATGGAGTTGATGGTGGATGTGGAAGGATCATTAGGATTTTCATTATTGTTATGCTCACTAAGATCCAAGATATTGGTTTGATCTTCTATGTTTTATTGTGAGGCATGTGTCTCATCAAGGGAAACAAATATTTGTAGCTCATGGATAGGACTAGGTGGAGGATGGATGTGAGCAATTTGGATATATTTCTCATGGATGGGTATGGGATTATGGATAAGATCAAGGTGCTCATGGATAGCTTCTTTATAGGTAATATCATCTTGATCATGAAAAAGATAAATGTTATGGATGGGTAGCATGGAAAGGATTTGATCTTGATTAGAACTAGGGCTTGATGTTTCCACATGCTTAGGATCATACTCTTAACACAACTCTTGTGGTTTCATGGAAGTGAAAGTGGGAGGCTCTTGGATGAGTTTAATGGGTTCTTGATATTCATCAATAAGAGAGTATGATGGACTTTGACTTGGGCTCATGATAAGAGGCTCTTGAATATACTCGATGGCTTGTGAGTCACATGATGGGCTTGAAGGGCTAGGCATGTTAATGGAGGGCTCTTTAAGAGGCTCAAGGATAGATGTTTGATGACATGGTGATGTTTTATTCCTTGCTAGTAGCCAATGGATCACATCCTTTGCAAGTGTATGGGTGAATGGACAATATAGTGGATGGACGATGATGGTGGATGGTGTAGTAGACTTAGGATTAGGGCTCGTGGGATGAATAATGGGATTAGATGGGCTAGGACTTGGGCTAGATAGAAGGATAATGGGACTAGATGGATTGGACATATTAGGATTTGGATTAGATGGGGGGATAGTAAGGTTGGATGGATTAGGACTAGGAGTAGGATCATATGATGGTGTTGGGATAGGACTAGTTGACTCATGTGTTGGCATGTGATTAGACGGTGAAGGTGTCTCATAGGATGCATTGGCTGGGTTGGTATCTCCCTCGTCAAAGGACATTAGGTCTTGTAGCATAGGTGGACTTAAGTCTATCAGGTCTTGGTGCAAAAATGGAGTTGGGCTCGCTTGATTTATGTGCAAAGGGCCACTTGAACTTGCACGTGGTTCTTGTGGGGACACTTGGTTGCCTTGTAGGTGGGTTTGATGGTGTGTTGGAATGTTAGAATGAGAAATTGGATGATCTTGAGGTGGATGTTGATAGGTTGATATGGCATTGACATGATGTGTAGATAGATTAGGTTGGCCTGATGGTGAAGGTGACACATAGGATTGTGGTTGAATGTGTTGGAAGTTGTGATGGTGTTGTGGTGGAGGGATTGCATAGGATAATGGTTGTTGGGATATGGATTGATATGGATGAAGGTTGAAATGGGAAGAGGTGTGATAAATTGATGAAGGGGTAACATGACATGTGGATGGATGAGGTTGATATGATGATATAGGTGACACATAGGAATGATGTAGAAGTTGTTGATGTGGTGATTGGATTTGATGTTGTGCTTGTTGGATTTGACAAGTGCCCATGAGGTGTTGGGCTTGGGCTATGAGATGTTGTATTTGAGGTGATTGGCTTGTTTTAATTCGAGGTTGTTGGATGAAGGCTTGTAGTCATTGAATGATTCGTTGGTCTAGGGGCTATGGTTCTCGGTAAAGTGCTTGGAGGAGGTCTTGAAATTGGGGTACTATGTTTTCTAATGTTGTCATGGTGTCACTTTTGGCAAATGTTTGATTAGGATTACGATGATGATTTAGAATGATTAGTATGTAATTGCTTGAATGACTAGGATGATTAGGATTAGATGATGTGGATGATGTGGCTTAGGATGTGTGTTATGACAAGTAGGTTGAGGATGATGTGGAAAGTGTTTATTGGTAGTTTGACTTTGGCAATATCAAACACAAGATCTCACATGTAAATGCATGAAAACACACACCAAACACGATGATGAATTTGTCTTTCAAGATTAAATGTTATGATTAAACACACACTTGAAGACACAACAACAAGCCTAATGTTAGTCAAGTGGGGTTTGGCCAAATCAGTCTCAAGCTAGGTTGCACAAGGTTGACTAAGGATGCAATGAAAGCAAAATCCTACCACACAATCAGGAGAAAGGGGTAACCCACCCTTCACCTTCACTTCCCAAAGGTATAAAGTTCTTTGGGGCTTAGCTAAGAGTGATAAGATTTCAACTCCCAAAGAAGGGTGTCTTTCGATTCACAACTCAGTTGAGGTCATCCCTTGGAGTGGTGTATCTCTAAGCAAGCCTCCTAAAGGGTATGACAAAAGCAAACCAAGTGAGGTGTTTTTGATCTCCAAGATCACCTTGCAGTGCGAGGAGAGAGCATACACACGTCCACTTGATTCAAACTCACAATTGTTAATTTCCTTTAGAAATGAGATGTGTGGTCAAACAGCTCCAAGAATTGTTCTTTTAACCCCAAATCAAGATGTGTGATTGAAGACACTGGTTTATTTTAAGCCAATTTCAATGATGTGACAACAAATAATGTTTGTTTTAAGATGCCCAAATTAATGTGTGTTGACAAGCAAGTTGTTCTTTTTAGCAATGATTAGAGATGAAAGATGGAATGTGTGCACTTGATTATTTTCACTTTCCAAGTTGTTGTAGATGATGATGCCAATGTTGTTCCAGCTCTTTAGATTCACCTGAAAGTCCACCAAGACAAGAAAAAAATGCAAACTCACAAGCCAAAGAGGGTTATGCCAAAAATATGCAATCTGTTAAAAACTTGAGATAAATGATCCGATACAACAAAACAAATTGCATAAAAATAAAATTTGGGAAATTCTAAGTAGTTTAAAAAAATTTGTTGAAATCTGATAAGTTTTGCTCAAGATATGCTTGATTGAAGTTTAAATGCGAGTTTGACTTTGACTGATAAAAACACTTGTAAAATGACACATTCACTTGATAAAATTTGCACTGTTACAAAGTTCATCCTGTCAGCTTTTTGACGAGTCCTTGTTTGCACGATTTGGAGCCTGTATGACAAAGTTATGATAAAAAAGAAAAAATGCCCCTCTAGGGCCTATGGAAGCATAAGGCAACCTGACAATTTAAGTTGACCACCAGCTGTTTTGAAAATTTTTGGTCACATTGAGCAATTAAGTCCCCGCGGTCAAGTTTAGTGGTTAAGGCTAGATTTAGCCCACGGTCATTCATATGATCGTCGCTGAACCAAAGTCAAAAATAAAAAAGAAATTAAAAAGATAAAGGGGGTCGATGGCCTCCCCTTTTCTCTTGGTCACAGATGTGACCACAGGGAGAAGAGCAGGGGGCTTAGACTTAGCCCTGCCTTAGCCGCTAGTGGTCACAAATGTGACCGACTATTGGTAGATCCGCATAGGGGACTTGAAACCCAAATGATAACCGCTAGCCGCGAGCTGGAATCATGAAATGCAAAGGATGAAATGACGGTTAAGAGGTTGGGGTTAGGGTTTATGAAAAAGGAAAGCCGAAGATTCAACAGGAGTGATGATCAAGCTGTTTGAAGGGAACTTCTTCAGCGACCAGGCCACGGGGGATGTGACGACTGCAAGTCAAAGGTAGAGGACTGACGATTATGAAAACGGTGGCGATGTGTGAGAATTGGGCGGCGACCAAAGTTTGTGGCTTGGTTGATATGCAACATCGATCAGGAGAAAACATGACAGAGATCTAAGTTTTGGAGGAGTTGACTGCAGAATGCTTGGCGGTGACCAAGTTAGGTGTGGTGGCGATAGTAGGATAAATGAGCGACGACAGGTTAGTCGCCACCAACGGCGGTGAAAGATAGTACAGGTAGTGGCGACCACGGGATGCTGCATGCAGTGGTCACAAAGGCTGCCAACAGTAGCTATGCTGGATCAAATGTTAAGGTTGATGCTGAGTAGACTTCGATGCGTCGAGGTTTAGGGTTTGATAAATGAACCAACTCTAAGTTTAGGGTTTATGGTGGATTGAATAATCAGAGTCTAGGAAGTGTCGACAGAGGTTGTGAGGTGGTGGCTAATGAAAGATGGTCACGTTTAAATGGGAGGTGACTATGCTTTAATGGCTGTTGACAGGGGTTTGATACAAATGGTCGACAAGGAGTTTCAAAAAACACAGTCCACCATTAAACCCGCAAAAAACCAAACTTGATCCATGTAACAATATATTCATCAAACCTCAAATAGACAACACGCTGCAGAGATCAGAGAACCTATCCATACGGTACGGATTCGTATGGATCTGTACTATACAGTCTGTGAAGTACAAAAAAAGTTTTCAAAAATTTTCAAGAAATTTTTCTGTGATTAAACACTATGAAGTTTATAGTCAAAATTCATGGAAATGGCCTCCCGGACGCAATGGTGATGTCGATTTTAGCCCAAGAGGTCACCTACAACAATTAACTTGCACAACTTGACAAACTAGGGTTGGAAAAATGCAAATTTTTGCAACAAATAACTGACAAAAAAACTAATAATTAGGTCCCACCGAGCGTGCCAAATGTAGTTAGGGTAAAAATTGTGAATCGAGGTAAATGTATAAACAATGATAAAACCCTAACAATGCACAATAGAGAACAAGATAACATGAAAATCAAAATAATAAACACAAATGCAAACTGAAATCTCCATGCTATTCTTGATTGACCTCCATTGCTCTTCTCCACCTCGCATGAGAATGCAAGATTTTGAAGGTTTGATTATTGGAGGAATGTTGGGTGCTCACTTCTGCAGCATAACAATGAAGAGGAAGATGGAGGATGGAAGATGATCGATGAAGGATGATGAATGAAAGATTACAGAGGTAATTTGATAGAGTAAGGATACTTGAAAGCTCATCGATGCAAATGGTTTGTGAGAGGGTCCATTTATAGTAAAGATTGACTAGGGTTTTGATGTGGAAGGAAGAAGATTTGATTTTGGAGATAAGATTTGATAAGGATTTGATTTTTGCTTTATTTGACAAAAGAGAAAATAAAACAAGATAGGATCAGATTTAAAAAAGATAGAAAGATTTGATTTTTTGTTTTAAAGGAAATAAATCCTAAAAAAGATGAGAGGGTTAATTGATGAATTGTCTAATTAAATAAATTAATTAGATACACATGAGTTGCAATTTTGGAAAGAAAACAAGAAGATATTTTAAAGATTTTATTAATTAAATAAATATTTGATTTATTTAATTAATGTTGGATTTATGATTTAATTAATTAAATAATATAAATTATTTAATTAACATTAGAAGAAAGAAGGGATTATGAATAGAAAGGGGATAAATGAAATTAGTCAAATAAATAAGATTTATTTAACTAATTAGGTGATGACATGGATACCTAGGCCAAAACATGCTACAAGATGTCCAGATGATGTAATGTTGTGACAAGGTGTTGCAAGAGGACATTTTTGGGTGTCTACATTTCTATCTACAACTGTCATTTGCCTCCAAAATTTGTGCTCTTACTGCGATATTTGAATTGGAACTAAGGTGATGTTAACAAACACCTTATGGAGTTCGTTGTGCTGGATTGAAGTTTGGAACTTCCCTGCACTCTCTTAGTTAGACCCTTTTTTTGTTTTCCACAAGAGTGAAAATATCAAAGACACGATATGTAATATACCTAATGCAATATCCATTGATGCAAATGCAAAATGCTCTATGATCTAACATTCTAATGCTTGATTGAATGCTCTCTAAGATGCGATGAGATGATCTTAGGATGTTTGATTTGTGCGTTAGGACTTGTCTTTAACTATGTCATCCCAGGTACTAAATTCACATGATTTTTGTGTGTAAGCTAATGGGCAACAATCCACTTTTGAAAGGGAGTTAACTTAGGGTGTGTGAAAGTTAAGTTTAAACAAGGTGGATGCAGTTACATGTGTGATTCTATCTAGGAGATAAAATCATACCCTCGATTTAATCTAGGGTGGAAAAATGGATAAGAATCATGATGGGTTTGGACCACAAGGGTTGAACTAATAAAAAAATAGAGGAATTGGCTGGGTTCTATCACTTTATGCACTAAAATACTTTGAATTGAACATTGAAATGACAAATCTAAAGATAATTCCAAAATGAGTGTGAAATTAGTGGGCAAAAGAGTGAAATATGCACTTGTCTTCTTTGCAATTAAATATACACAAGGTTTTGGGAAACATATGAGAAAAAAAGTCTTCATTTATAAGCAAATTAAATTTATTATAATAGCGTTGTCTTAGTAAACAATAATAAAATTGTTATGGAGTAAAAAGTGGGCACATGCCTTTTTACCTCCTAGTTTAGCTCCTAGGTCCCCGTGTTTACACTCTACAAAGCAAAATATTCATCCTGATGAGAAATCCTCCGAAACCCATGTCAAATGGGAATTAGAGGCCCATTTAATGCATAGGTCTTGACCAAAAAGGCACCTTGGGACTTGGGTGCTCGCGCCCAAGTCCACCTTGATTAGTCAGGGTAAAATTAAATGCAAGTCGACATAGGACTTTTAAATGGGTCCTCCCTTGTCGACTCTTTCAATTAATTTGTGAAAGTTTAATGGGATATCATATATAAACAAGTGTTTGAATTCATTTTCTAACAAGTTGATGATAACAAGGTTATGATATTGAGCAAAGGAGCATTCAAGGCATTCATTGTGTTAGTATTGTGTTTGTTGTAGATTTGGAATCATCGTCAACATCCTTATGAGTTGAAGGATCTTTGTCCTCCTAAGGACTTCACCACCAAGGTAACATCATTGTGTTTGAATCATTTCATCATCATTTGGATTATCTTTAGCCTTTGTCCTACAAAGACACACTCTCTCTAACAACGGTGTTGGGAAAGCTTGAATGCTAACTCAAGATTTGATTGAAGCAAATCCCTAAACACCACAACCCCCAAACCCCTTTTCTTCTTGTGTGTAGGTTACAGGTGTGGGAATTGTAGAAGTGAAGGTACAAGGAGGTTGTTTAAGGGATAAAGATTCAAGATCCAAAAATAGAGTTCATAAATTCACCTGTAGCAGATTTGGGCGCCAGCCCCAGTGTCGAACAGCTAAAACAAACCTTGGATTTAGCATTGGAGCATCATTTACGACATTTATCCAGTTTAGAACTTTTGGAGATCAGTACTTTCTAGACTCAGGCGCTAGCCCCGGAGTCTTCTGATATTTTAGCTTCTAAGGAATAGGTTACTACATCTCATTGATCATCCTAATACTTTCAAATCTTAACTTTCCATTGTTGTTTGTCTGTTATAAGTTGATTATCACAATTCTAGGGTTTAGTGCATTGATTGGCCTAGGGTTTGATAAAAGGCTTGGTTGAATCACATCTTTCCTTAGCAAACAAGAGAACAAAATTAGTAGTTGAGTCCTCTTTCATCTTGTAGTGACTTAACTCAGTTTTGCCCTTGAATGTTATAGTGAAAGGAGGGTTTAATCTAGTGTACTTACATGCTTGCATTCATCTCTCCTTTTCATCCTTAACATTTTGGTGAACCTATGTTTTAAAGAACTTGTATCTTGCTGAGTGTTAAAATCAGATCTCGCATTAATTCATATCATACTTATCACCCTTCATTGGAAAATCTTGCATACATTTGAAAAAATTGAAAAAATAAGCATTCTAGGCTTACATAAAGGCATAGTTTTGCATTATTCTCATTGCATATCATTGGAAGCATTTGAAAATATAACTTATACATCAGATATGAGACAAATCACATCAATTAATAATTTCATGATATCACACCTTGCATTTGCATATTTCATTTGTTAGGGTTTTATTGAAAACTTGTATTTTTCATATAACCTAGTTTTTGCAAAAGCTAGGGTTGGTAGTCAAAATATTATTTCATATTTTGCTTCTCTCTTTAGACACTCATTCAAATCTGATTTTGAGTTGTAGTGTTGCCTCATTATGTGTTCTTTCATTAAAATTTCAAATTTTGCAATTACATAGTGTGTAATTCAACATTAAGGGTTTTACACACTTTCTCCACATTTCTTTAAGCAAACTTTTACATCATCAATCTTGCCTTGTTGTGTAGCACTATTTCCATCATACTTACTTTGTTTTCAGTGAAATTAGTGTGTTTTTGATTTTCAAAAACCCAATTTCCTCAAACTAGTGCCTTGGTGTGAAACAGTCACATACATGGCCTCTAATCAAAACAAGGGTGGTATGGTCCCTCCTCAAGTTTATAGGAATAGGAAGACTCCTGAACTTGAAATAACCTTTACACCACATGATAGAACAATTGGAGACATTGAGGGACCTCTTTACATTACCGCACGTATAAGTGGAAATCCTACAAGAGGAGTCCTTATTGATCCAAATTGTATAACTAATGTGATTATTGAAGAGTTTCTCTACATGCATGATTTGATACAAGAATCTTATGAACCCACACATATGATGGTCAAGACATATAATAAATATTTTCTCCTGATTATAGGGAAGATTACATTATTGATTAAAGTAGTTGAGAAAGCTTTGGAACAATCATTTGATTTCATTCCTACCTCTAACCTATTTCGTGTGAAACTAGGCCATCCATGGCTCAAATCCATGAAAGCAGTCCCCTCTACAATTCATAAATGTTTAAATTTTCCTCACCAAGGGAGAGTGCATGTTGTCCACCATAGTAGATGGAAGCCTATGGTTACTCGTGGAAATTTTAGCCTAGACTACTTTTGGCCACAACCTACTAAGTCTGCTCAACCAAGAGAAGATCAATTCTTCCTAGCATACCAAAGATACAAGGCGAAGTTAATAACAAAATTGGTTGGACCTCCTATTGACCGAGTTGAAAGTGAAAAGCAGCCTGAATTGAATGAACCCCCTCACCCATGAGGTAAAGGAGTCTTTGTTGAGGTTCCTCCTCTGCCATCCTTACAAGGATTAGGAGATACCCTTAAAGAACAAAGTAGTTTATCCAAAAAGATCAATTTTGTACCAGCTTCCTCCTCTAAGATGTCAAAGACTATGGAAAATCATGAGAATCATTTTACAAACATCACTAATAAAACACAAAGGAATAGGCAAGCAAGAGAAAGGAGGACAAGACAAGCCTTAGCTCGACAAGCAACACCTCAACAAGAAAACATTCCACCAACTAACATTGAATCAACAAAGCAAGAGCTAAAGGTTGAAGAGTTAAAATACAATGATTCAAGTTGGGCAATTGTACCTTATGTACCTATTTCCTCTTGCATTCGAGATTAGGAGGAAGATGATTTACTCGACAACAACTACTAGTTCGGTTGTGTAACAGGTAAGTATTTCTAAACCCATTTTAGCCACCTTTGATGTGGCACCTAATTGAGTTGTTTGCTTATGTGGCCTTCTCTTCTATGTTGTGTTCCCCCATGTTGTGTTAAATGTTGTTTAGGTCTCTTTGGATGACCCTTGATACTCTTGTAAGGTCAAGGATACAAGGAGACCACCTCCGTTGTGACCATTCTTTTATTTATTTCTCTATTTTTCTACTTTCCTCTCCCATATTTAATTGTTGTGTGTCGTGCCTTGGGGGCATAACATCATGGAGGATGTCTTGGGGGCATCTTCCCATGTTGTAAACCCAAGTCACTTTTGTCTCCTCTCTCATTTTATTGTTTAAATTCTTCGGTGGCTCTACTAGTCAGCGGATGACGAAAATAAACAAACATTGATAAGGACTGTGTGTCCCTTTAGCAAGAAAGCAAAAATGGACCTAGTCCATATATGAAGATGGGGTTGATATATATTATTGATGCTTGACTAGTAGAATCACTCCGTGTTGTGATCTGTATTGTGATATTTATTGTAACAAACCTTTGCAATACACTAAATCTGCTTCTATGCACTTTGGATTGTTTTGTATCTCACCTTGTTGCTACACTCGGTTCTGAGATACCTACAGTATAACCTCATGGTTATACTCAGTTTTGAACCCACAAGTATAGCCTTGGTCTATTATGTGATATTATTTCTGTATAACTTTCATGAATTGATTTGGTTGTTATCTTAGAGTAAGATTTTCTAACCAAAGCTTATATCTTGTTGATTATCTTAGCAAATGACATCGATGTGTTTGTGGGAACATTTGGCGATCGTGGCACATGTCACTTTGGGGCATGGGCTTTGCAAAAGCTCTTGTTCCCTTACATGTTTTCACTCTACCTTAATGTGCTTGATACTGGCAAGTGGGATCAACCACCTTCAGGTGGGGGCATATATAATGGTATCTGCTTGATTACTTTTACATTGACAAAGCGTGTTTGTAAGCCCTCGTCGCAAGGCGAGATGGCGTATCTCTTGAGCTAGTGCACATCCTTTTTAGCAAAAACCCTCATCACGAGATGGGATGGCGTATCTCTTGAGTTAGTGCACATCCTTTTAAACAAAGCCCTTTTGTGGAAGGCGGGATGGTATATCTCTTGAGCTAGTGCACATCCTTTTAAAACAAAGTCCTCATCGCGAGATGGGGTTGGATCTTGAGTTATTCACCCTTAAGCATGTCTTTGGCAGTTGTGGTAGCGTAGCTTAACTGTCAGGTGTATTTGGCGTGTCTTAGATAGTGGAGTGCAGCGACGAGCTCCTTCCTATCGCCCGTGTTTGCCGTGTATAAGACATATAGGGTGTTGATGACATACTATGTGGCACTTGTGTATTCTGTGTGTCTTACGTGTCTTCCTCGCGTGTTTTGCATGCTTGTGGCATGGTCTAAAGTCATGTGATGATGAGCCCCTCACATTGTATGTGTTTTGTGTGTTTTCGTGTGGTCTAAAGTCGTGTGGCGATGATCCCCCCATGCTGTGTGTTTTGTTTACTTTAGCATTATATATAGATATGTAATTGCTCAATCATTTGCTTAATTATGTTTTCTCTTCATGTATACTTCGTGTATTGCGTGACTGCATTCATGTCTTCTTCGTGTATTACGTGCTTCCGCTATCTTCTCCATGTATTGTGTGCTTTTTTACTATATTCACTATGTCTTATGTGACTATTTAGTGTTTTCTTATGTTTGCCTAAGCTTGGGGGCTACAAATAGTCCTTCAAACTTAGGGCGTGTTTTCATTCTAGCGTTTGATGTGTTTTGATATGCTTTGACCATACTTTAATGCATGTGCTGAATCATAGGATCACACACACATTAAAGTGGGGGTTAAATGTTATTGAGTAAAAAGTGGACACATGCCTTTTTACCTCCTAGTTTAGCTCCTAGGTCCTCGTGTTTACACTCTACAAAGCAAAATATTCATCCTGATGAGAAATCCCTCGAAACCCATGTCAAATGGGAATTAGGGGCCCATTTAATGCTTAGGTCCCAACCAAAAAGGCACCTTGGGACTTGGGCGCCCATGCCTAAGTCCACCTGGATTGGTCGGGGTAAAATTAAATGCATGTCGGCATAGGACTTTTAAATGGGTCCTCCCTTATCGGCTCTTTCAATTAATTTGCAAAAATTTAATGGGATAGCATATATAAACAAGTGTTTGAATTCATTTTCTAACAAGTTGACGATAGCAAGGTTATGATATTGAGCAAAGGTGCATTCAAAGCATTCATTATGTTACTATTGCAGATTTGTGTTAGTATTGTGTTTGTTGCAAATTTGGAATGATCATCAACATCCTTATGAGTTGAAGGATCTTCATCCTCCTAAGGACTTCACCACCAAGGTGACATCATTGTGTTTGAATCATTTCATCATCATTTGGATTTATCTTTAGACTCTGTCTTGCAAGGACACGTTCTCTCTCTAACAACGGTGTTGGGAAAACTTGAATGCTAACCCGGGATTTGACTAAGGCAAATCCCTAAACACCACAACCCCCAAACCCCTTTTCTTCTTATGTGCAGGTTACAGGTGCGAGAATTGCAGAAGTGAAGGTACATGGAGGTTGCTTAAGGGATAAAGATTCAAGATCTGAAAACAGAGTTCAAATATTCACCTGTAGTAGACTTGGGTGCTAGCCTCAGTGTCCAGAAGCTAAAACAAACCCTAGATTCAGCATCGGAGCATCATTTACGACATTTTTCCAGTTTGGAGCTTTCAGAGATCGGGACTTTCTGGACTCAGGCGCTAGCCCCGGAGTCTTCTGACATTTCAGCTTATGAGGAACAGGTTACTACATCTCTCTAATTATCCTGGTACTTTCAAATTCTAACTTTCCGTTGCTGTTTGTCTGTTATAAGTTGATTATCACAATTCTAGGGTTTAATGCATTGATTAGCCTAGGGTTTGATAAAATGCTTGGTTGAATCACATCTTTCCTTAGCAAACAAGAGAACAAAATCAGTAGCTGAGTCATCTTTCATGTTGTAGTGACTTAACTCGATTTTGTCCTTGAATGTTATAGTGAAAGGAGGGTTTGATCTAGTGTACTTACATGCTTGCATTCATTTATCCTTTTCATCCTTAACAAAAATTTATTAAACAAGGGTTAAATTTGTCATTATCTTTTTAAATTTTTTTTTAATTTTTTAACTTTGCATTATAGATTTAAATGACAACTTTTAAATAATTTTTAACTTTGCATTATAGATTTAAATGACAACTTTTAGTTTAGATATAGTCTCCCTTTTAATGTTGTAATCTATCTCATGTGTTCAAGCCAAAGAATTCTAAATATTCAATTTTATTTAAAAAATAAAAAATATATACCATCTCTCAACCCAAATCTCAAACATTACGCGGCCCAAAAAACAGATTCACTATTCAACGAGTATACTGTTTTTCGAACATAAGCATACTTCGGAGATTGAACCCAGTACCTCAATCTACATTAGGGAAAAAAAGAACAGAAAAATGGCGAGCTTGGAGGTAGCACTAGTCCAAATGATGAATGACTATTCAAAGTCCAATACACAGCGCCGAGATCAAATAGGTACATATTAATTTTTCATCTTTTTCATAACAATAAATTTATAATTTACAAAATTTTCTATTTACTTGTCGTTTAATCAATGATTTGTCATTTTTGGAATGATAGTTAAAAATCTCTGTATTCAACAATCCGAATTTTAAAATATTTTTTAATCATGCTTACAATTCTCCGCCCCGCACCTGAAAATGCTTTCTTCAATTAGACCCTAACCCTAACGCTTAGATTTGACCCAATCCTGGCGCTTATCTTTAACCGTAACCCTAGGTCTTCTCTATAAACCTAACCCTGGTTCTTAGCTATAATTGCAACCCTAATTTTCATATGTAATTCTCATACATATAACCCTTACCCTAGCTCTTAGATTTAACCGTAGGCCTAGCTCTTATTGTCATCCTGATCCCTAACCAATTTAGCAACTTCTGTATGAAACGTTCAGTATAGTGATCTCAAATATGGAAAAAAAGGATCTCAAATATGGGAAAAAAATGGGAGACTGTACGAGTACATATTTAAAATATAAAATAATTTACCATAAATACGCTAGTGTATTATTAAAAAATCAAGCGATTGGAGTCTCCGCATCTGCATGCAGTTATTAAAAAAAAAATCTACATAAAAGTCTTCATTGAATTGAAAGGTTTGGCTTTATAAATGCCATAATGCCATAGACTTGAAAAATATATTTAGTATATTACATGCCAATTTCTCTTGAAGTTTTGAGAGAGAGCCAAAAGGTAGGCATATGACATAGAAACAATCCATCCTTAATATCATCACTAGCTAAATATTCATCATTGAAGGGGACCTCATCAACATCACTTTGTAAAGGAGAAAAGTGCACACCCTTACACGTTTCCCCTCTTGTTTTATGCCATATTTGTGCGCTCTCATGCAAGTGTGCATGCTATTAGACATTGGCACCACAATGTGCAATCGTGCGCACAACTCTTTGCATCGTACACCATGTGCCTAGTGCTAAGAACCATGTCGCGCCTTTCCTAAATCATTTAGCTCGTGCATAAACCTTTGCATCATGCACCGTTTGCGTAGTGCCAAGGATCATGCCACACAACGTTGCTGAAAACTTTGTCTGTGCTCTGTGCTACACTTGCATTCCGAGCACTCCCACACACACTCATGGTGTGCACTACGGAGCCTAGCACAAGACATCATGTAGCATCTCATTACATCACACAACAGTGTATTGCATGTACTCAAGCCGTTTCATGACATGCCACTTGTTAGCACAATGCACAACCAAAATCTTAAATGTCGGAAGATGAAGAGTCATACATGGAAGATCAATCAATCGGTTCAACTTCCATAACGGCCTCTGCCTTTATGAACATGTAAAAATATAAATGTACATCTATAACATAACATATAAGGAAAGATTTTTGGCATCAAGACATTGTAAATACATAACCACACATCTCCACGAGAGTATGCCATGTATAGAACGTGTAGAATAATAAATGGTATGTTCTAGTTCTAGTATTCTTCTTTGTCTAATTCTTTATCTCCATTTGCTTCCACCCACTTACAACACATCTAGGCCCTTGCATGGAGCATTGCCCCTCGAACCACCTAGGATCTAGATCATTGGTATTAGAGTAGTTCATCTTGCATGTCCTAGCAAATGAGATCCGAGTATCTAAGCCTCAACATCAAACCACGAGAACCACCAAATTACCTTCCATGTCGTTTCAAATGCATTCAAATAGCAGAGGAGTAGGATGTAGTCCATACATTGATCAAAGATGAAATTTCAAAGGCTCTTCGAGAACAATAGGCCTTTCTATTCAACAAGTTTGCAAAAGTGCTCAAATGGGTGGTTCCACTAGCACAATTGTTAGGAAAAGCTTTTGGTGGCCAAGCCCCCCTAGACTCCATGTGAATTTGGATGTTCCTATGTTTGAGGGTAAAATAGATGTCGACACTGTAGACAACTGATTAGATTAGTTAGTCATATTTCTCTATGAATGACTTTTTTGATGAGGAAGAGATCAAGATTGCACTTTTGAAAGTCTCTTCACCCATCAAGAAGTGGTGGTAAGCCCATGCACTTTGGGAGGAAGACCAGATAGGAGGAAAATTTGTGCCTACCTAGGAAATATTTTTGGAGGCTTTAAAGGATGAATACCATCTTGAAGATGTCTATGATGACTACTTTATTTAGTGGCAACAATTGCGCTAAGGATATGATCAATCAGCTTGCGCCTACATTGATGCCTTTTGTAAGAACCCTTAACCAGATTCTTGTTCAAAAGAATAAATTTTCTGATTTTTAACTATGCAGAAATGAGCTCTAATACCACTATAAGAACCCTGTCTTATCTAAACCAGATTTTTTCCTTTGCTGCCCTGATTTTTCTGATTGCTTTTGTTTGAAAGTGTTTATGGTTTTGAAAAAGTGATATTCAAGAATGCAAATAGACTTGCAAATGAAGCACAAAATGATCAAATTATTGAACCAAACAACTCACACAAAGTACATATAACCCCGGAATGAAAGCTTCACTTCCTTATTGAATTCAAGAGCTGATTACAAATGATATTGGCTGTAGATTACATCAGACCAATCTGATTTCAAAATCAGATCTCAAACAAAGTGTAAATAAGCCCAAATGTTGCTCCAAACCCTAGCCGCTTGATGTAGAATGATGCCTAGCCAAGGTATAATGATCAACTTGATGATATAAGACCAAATCAGCCCCTGTAGATGATCAATGTTGGACTGATATGACTGATAAACCCTGCTGATATGACTGATGCAAAGTCTGATTAGTAATTCCATCCAAATGAATGCCAAAAACTCCTCCAAAATGAATCGCTAGATGCTAGGAATGAAATGATTAGAAACCCTTATGCCTTCAAAAAGTGATGATCAAACCCTCTAAAAGTATGCCGATAAAACCTTGACGAAGTCTGATTGTGCTGGTTACAACCCAGATTTCACCAATCATTCCAAAAAGTGCCAAATTATGCCAAATTATGAAATTGCCTATGCCTAGAAGTGGTGCGATATGACCCAGCAAGCTTGTAAACCTCAAATGATGTTAAGATATGATGATATCAACCTCTGAAACACAAGTCTAGCCCACTGTAATAAAATTCAGAACATCAAATTATGAAACCAAGCCTCAAAAATGCCTCCAATTGAAGGGCGATCCACCTAAAAATCCTTGTATGACATCAACACATGAAAATATGATCAATCTGACCTCTGATCTGCCTTATTCTTTCTTCAATCTGCATACAAAACTTTCAAACCCTAGCTGGAAATGAAATTTTCAGGAAACCTGAGTTGTTTGAAGTCAATTCTCCATCATAAACTTGCAATTATGCTCAATGATGAATTCTAAGTGTAATCATCTCTGATGGTGGAATGGGTTTTCGTCCAAACCACTAAAATTCAAGGGTTTTCGTCCTTGAACAAGCTGAAAATCAATTACAGCCAAGAGCAAACTCTCAATATGCAAAAATACCAAATGATCAAGATATATCAAAAATGCTCCAAATGACCTCCTTTTATACTTTTCAACTTGGGCGCCCAAATAAAGCATTATTTTATTATTTTTGGAGTCCACCACCAAAAGAAAATAATATTTAATTATTTTCTTTTTATTTTATTTTATTTTCCTCCAGCTTGGACTTCCCACATAAATAATAATAAAATAATATTATTTTATTATTTTATCTTTTTCTCCCTTGAGCGGACCTTTGGCTTAATAAAATAATATATTAAATAATAAAATATTATTTATTGTCTTTTGCCATCCTTTTTATTTTTTTCTTTTTCCTCATGCGTCAACTTTTGTGGGAAATATTATAATATTATAATAATAAAATATTATAAATTAACTTCACTTCCAATATTTTATTTTTCCATTTCTTTATTTTCCATTTTCCCATCTAGGTTGTTTTCCCTCTTGGCATAATATTTTAATATTTTTGGCTTTTAAAAATAATATAAAAATATCAATAGCCAAAAATACAATTTATTCCATAAAATAAAATTAGTTGAGTCACTAGAATCCAACATTGCATTCTCCAAGCCTCCAAAGTCCTAGGTCAACCAATAAACATTCCCTTACCAAACCTTGCTCAAAAAGGGGACATTACACCTTCTATGACCTCTATGCGAAGTTGGGCACATTTGAGTTAGAGCAACATAGAGTCCTCAAGTATCATTGCGGCTTGTGTGCATTCATTCAATCCAAACAAAAGTTGGGCAAGGTCAAGATGATGGGAGAAGCGTATTACTACGTGACTATCATTGAGGACAAGTCATGATTGAAGAGCAAAGGGGACAAATCCCCTGCACCAAAGAAAACACCGCCTTCGGACAAGAGTAAATTGTCCAAGATAGGTAAACGACACGACATGCACAAATGTAGTAGCCACTACAATGCAAAGTGCCATGTGCTGAAGAATTTGTTCATGTGTGTAGAAACAAAGGGTTCCCATGATCCAATAGACACAGACCTCAACACTATTCGTCTTTGCACAACACTCACAACTTTCATGCTAGACAGAGAAGTAGAGTGCCTATTCCATTTGTAGACATGGGTGCAAGACCACCATTGGTTTTTCTGGTTGATGGCAATAGCATGAAGAATCTCATTTCCAAAGCTATTGTCCTATACTTGAATTTGCCAACCATGCCTCATTCATAGCCTTACAGTTTGGGATGGATCAGTTCTTGCAGCACTAGAGGTATACATGTCATGTGCCAATGTCACTTGTTATATGCTAATCATCCTTTCTGCGAGGAGCTAGTATGTGATGTGCCAATTGATTCTAGTGACATAATCCTTGGGCATCCTTACCTGCGTTGTGGCCAAGGTGTCTACATAGCCAATCCTTAGAGCATCATTATTTCAGTAAGTGGAAAGAGATATTGGATTCTAGAGGTGATTCCACAAGTCAAACATGTTGGATTGTCTCTGCACCAGATTGCACAAGTTTCCTTCAACACAATTAGAACGATTGTCTTTCAAGAAGGGCGAATAATCCATGTGCTCTCACGTAAGGGTGTGTGCTATCAGACATTGGCATTACACTGCGCAACTCTAAGCACAACGCCTTGCACCATGTGCTAGGAATCATGCCATGCACTTGTGTGCCACATAGTGCTTGGAACCATGCCGCACCTTTCCTAAATCACTTAGCTTTTGCACAACACTTTGCATCATGCGCCATTCATGCAATGGCAAGGATCAAGCCACACAACGTTGCTGACAACTCTGTTTACTCTCCATACCACACTTGCATTTCCATGCACACTCATGACACACAACACAAGGCTTAGCATAGAACATCGTGCAACATCTTATAACTTCACGCAATAGTCCAACACATCTTCTGGAGCCATTTCATGACATGCCACTTGTTAGCATAGCGTGTGACGAGAATCCTAATTGTCAAAAGATGAAGAGTCGTACATGGAAGACTAATTGGTTCAACTTTCATAATGACCTTTGTCTTCACGAACATGTAAAACTATAAATGTACATCTGTAACATAATAGATAAGTAGAGATTTTTAACATATAGACATTGTAAATACATAGTCACGGATCTCCATGAGTGTGCCATGTACAAAATGTGTAGATTAATAAAACGGTCTGTTTCTGTTCTAGTATCCTTGTCTAATGCTTTATCTCCATATTGTTTTTGCATGCTTACAACACATCTAGGCCCTCGCTTGGGGCATTCCCCTATACCACCTGGGATCCAAAACAATGCCATTTTGTGTTGACAACTCTAGTACATGTTTCTAGCACATTTTGGGGCTCTTTTGGTGCACACATTGACCCAAGACCTATTCTAGTACTTTGTTATGCCTTAGCATTTTATTGGGTTAGATATTGTACACCTTGCATAAGAACATTGTAATGTTGGTTTGGGTTAGATGTGGTGCATCTTGGGATGTGGATGCCACACTAGGTTAGACAATCTTGGGACCACTTTGTAATGTTGTAACATTGGAAATGCATTTAATTTGTGGGTCACATGAAAATGCATTTAATGTGAGGGTTTGCCTTGGAAGTTGGAATGACTTTTGAGTGTAGGGTCAAACTTGGGAAATGCCACTTGGTGCATTGATTTAGAAAATTTAGTAAGTTTTTTGTTGGAAACTTAGTAAGTTTTCTTGTTGCTCTCTTGCCCCTATATATAGAGGCTTTGGATAGTGGCATGATACGTAGAGAGTTTGTTGCTTTTGGAGTAAGGAGGTGTTGTTGGATTGATGCTATAATTTTGCTAGATTTTGAACATAGTGTGGAGACACTAAAATCATCTTGCTCATTGTATTGTAATCATATTTAATTGTTAATATAGTGAGTGGTATGGATTTGATGTTAGGTTTTTGCTGAAAAGGTTTTCCCAAGGTATAAGAGGTGTTGTGTACTGAATGTGTGATTGTTTCTATCTTTGCAGTTGCTTATTTGCATTCATGTTTCAGATTTGTGGTGGTAATAAGTTTGATGTAAAACAACAAATTAACTTCTACATCAAATTATCCATCCATTTTTTCACAAGTGTTATTAAAGCTTGGTTGCAGGTTGATACTTGAGAAGTAGGATGCTTTTGTCCTCGGAGATATGTGGTTTTAGTGGGGTTAGTTTGTGCTCACCTTAGATTTGTATGAATCATGACAAGTACATCAAGAATGGAAATTGAAAAGTTCAATGGGCAAAATCTTGTGGAAACTTAAATTGGAAGATCTCTTGGTTGAGAGAGATCAATGGATTGCAGTGATAACAGTACAAAGTTTTATTCCTCTTGGAATGGATTCAGATGATTGGGATAAACTTAATAGGAAGACAAGAAGCATCATTAGACTTTGTCTTTTTGATTTTGTGTTGTTGAATGTCACCAGTGAACCCACTGCTAGGAAATTGTGGGAGAAATTAGGGGCTATGTATCAAACTAAGTCCTTTGTTAACAAACCTTTCTTGAGAAAGAAATGGTATTCTTTGAGAATGAGTGATGGTGTTTCAATTATTGATCATTTAAATACTTTCAATACCATTGTGAGTTAATTAACATCTATACATGTGGTTATGGACGAAGAGTATAAATGTATAACATTACTTTCTTCCCATCTAGATTCATAGGATAATCTTGTCATGGCAATTAGTAGTACTTCTACAAAGTTGAAGCTTGAGGAAGTAGTAGCTGCTCTATTATCAAAAGAAATGAGGAGAAAGGCATGGATGGTGGTGAAAAGGATGTTTTCATAGTGAGAGGTAAAGGCAAGGACAAGAGTGGAGATAGAAGATTTTTTCTCAACAAGTAGAATCAGAGCTTGGTTGTAGGTTGATGCCTGAGAACTAGGATGCACTTGCCCTAAGATATTTGTGGTTTTAGTGGAAGTAATTTGTGCCCATCTTCGATTTGTGTGAATCATGACAAGTACATCAATCAAGAACTGAAATTGAAAAGTTCAATGAGCAAAATTTTCAGTTATAGAAACTAAAATTGGAAGATCTCTTGGTTGAGAGAGATCAATGGATTGTTGTAATGTCCCCTATTGGAACAATACTAATTTTACCCTAAAAATTCAAATCTCACAAGTTTAGGGTTAGGGTTTCTAATTCTTGGAACAAAATGGTTTGATAAGGTGCCCAAGAAACCCTCTACCCTAGGCCCAAGAGCAGGTGCTTCACCCCTCTTGGCCCCATGTGGCCTCTTGCCATCCATATGGGGTGGCGTGCCTAGTGAGGCATCCTATCACCGTTCCCCTTATCAAAACCATTCTGCTTCCTCTTATGATTCAATTAATTTCCATGATGGGAGGTTGGGGTGCAACTACAACAGGGTGTCCCGGAAATCACTCCATCTAAGCCCAAGAGCGGCTTCCCATGCCCTCTTGGCCCACATGTGGCAGGCCTCAACCATCCACCATGGGGTGGCGTACTTAGAGGATGATCCCAACGCTGTTTCCCCTCCTCGTAGGCCCTTAATTCCATCATCAGAACATCCATACAAGAATCCACATTAATGCATAATAAACTAATCAAACTCATAGTTGCAAACAATCATGTCAAATGTGTTGTGGATATGATCTATATTTCATAGCTAGTTTCATAATGCCTAATAATATACATGACTAATGATGATCTTTCAATTATATGCATTTGTCATTATTTATCATATGGCATTTATCATAAGAAACATAGGGTTAGATACCTCATACCAGGAGGATAATTCTTGCCTTTGTATTCTCTAGAACTCTTAAGGATTTTATTCTTTCCTTCTATGCTCTCTGTAGTTACTTATCATTTTCATTGCTTCTTTTTGATTGTATTTTCTCTTCTTATAGATCTGTTTTCAAATCCTATTATATATTCCTTCCCAGCTGTTCAACATATATATCTATATCAGAAATATTCTTTTCAAGCTCAGAATTATATCTATATATCCTTCCTTTAATGTTGACTGCAGTTTAATGTAACTCTCCTCACAATTCTGTCATAAATTTCTCTTCTTAAACTGCATGTATTCTCTTACAAATCTGATATAAAACTTCTCTTCAATGATCTTCTTTCTATATCTTCATGTGCAGATCTGTAAGTGTGTGCCTCATTCCTTCTTCTTATCCCTGTATTAAACCAGATATATGTTTCCCTATGTTTAGGATTGTTGATCTTTTATGCTTGAGGCAGATTAGAACTCAGAACCCCTATTTTTTTTTCCCCCTCATTCACTACTGCCTATTTTACTTATATATCTCTTAACATGTAAGAGAAGTCACCACTTGTGAAGGGGTGATGACTCTTCATAAAGTCACACCCTATTTGGAGGGATTGCTGCCCAAGAGAGACAGCCCTTTTGTTTTTGCTTTTTAAACTTTCCTAAAACTGATCGCTGCCCCCTTAATTACAATCGCATCATTTCATAGATCCTTTCTCCTTTTTGGATTGTAGCCCCATCCTAATAACCAAATCATACTTTTACTTATTAATACTCTCCTTATTATGCATCGCATCCCTTCACCTTATATTTTGAATAAGACAAAAATCCTTATTTTACATGGAGTGCTACCTTCTCTTAATACTAATCACCACATATCATATATCTTTTAATATATGCATATTAAGTATTAAATGCTTCACATGAATCGTATGCACCTTTCTAATTGAAATCGGCCACTATTAGTTTTTAAATATATTTAATTATGATTTATAATATTTATATTTGTATTTATATTTATTTTTATATTTACATTTATGTTTATTATTTATAAATATATACCTTTGTTAATTAAAATAAATATATTATATTTTACTTATATAATATATATAACAATATTATTAAATAATATATATGAATAATACATGTTTATTTAAATATTATGACTAAACACCACCGACTTTTATCATGATGTTTAAATCTTTAATTTAACAATGCCTTAATATTGGGACATCACAATTGTAGTGACAATAGTGCAAGGTTTTATTCCTTTTGGAATGGATTCAAATGATTGGGATAAACTTGACAGAAAGACAAGAAACATCATTAGATTTTGCCTTTCTGATTTTGTGTAGTTGAATGTCTCTAGTGAACCCATCTCTAAGAAATTGTGGGAGAAATTAGAGAATTTATATCAAGCAAAGTCTCTTGTTAACAAACTTTTCTTGAGGAAGCAATTGTATTCCTTGAGAATGAGTGATGGAGACCTAGTTTTTGATAATTTGAATGCTATCAATGTCATTGTAAGTCAATTAGCATCAATAAATGTGAAGATGGATGAAGAGGATTAATGTGTAACATTGCTTTGTTCCCTTCCAGTTTCATGGGATAATCTTGTCATGGCAATTAGTAGTACTTTTACAAAGTTGAAGCTTGAGGAAATAGTAGCTGCTCTAATCTTAGAAGAGATATGGAGAAAGTCCATGGATGGTGGTGAAAAGGATACTCTCATGTGAGAGGTAAAGGCAAGTACAAGAGTGGAGATAGAAGATTTAAATTTCCTGAAAAGCATAAGATAAAGTTTTGGAACTGTGGAAAATCAAGACATTTCAAAAGGGAATGCAAGTTTAAGAAGATTGATAAAGGTAAGGCATTAAGTGATGATTCTTCTTCATATTCAAAGTCCTCCAATGAAGAAGGCGAAGATGGAGATTTGGTTATGGTATCTTCAAGTATTCATGCATTTGATCATGCATGGCTAATAGATCCAAGTGCTTCTTTTCGATGACTCCTTAAAGGAGTGGTTTTTAGAATATGAGAAGTATGGTGGAGGTGATGTGTTCTTAGGCGATAACTCAACACATAAAATTTTTGGTTGGGGTAAGTTCAAAGTGATGTTCAAAGATGGGAGGATTAAGACACTTTTTGGAGTTCTACATGTTCCCGGTTTCGTGAGAAACTTGATTTCTGTAAGCAAGATGAGCGATGTAGGTGTGGAGGTTGTCTTTGTTAAAGACAATTGTGAAATGGTCAAAGAAGCTATGATGTTAGCAAGGGGAATTCACCATGAAAGTTTGTACAAATTGGATGCTAGTATTGTGAGTGGTGGATGTGATGGTTCCATGGTTCTTGTGGATGATCATATAAGTTTCCTACTGGAAGGAAATTTGTTGGGTGTAAATAGGTGTCTCAGATGAAGAAGAAATCAAAGGGTCTTTAGGGCATTGAGGAGTGAGCCATGTTGTAGTGGGAGTTGTGAGTAGGGACATGGTTGTGAAAAAGACATTGATGGAAGGTGTTGCTAATGCCATGAAGAAGCCAATAAAGAAGGTTTCGTGGTGCACAAGAGCTTTGGGAATTTCTCCCTTAGCAACAACTTTTTGTTTTTACTTGACCCTTATTCAATGTATACAACAAGTGGGAGATTGTTGGGTTAGGTGTTGTACAACTTGCATAAAAAAATTGTAATGTTGGTTTGGGTCAGATGTGGTGCATCTTGGGATGTGGATGCCATAGTAGGTTGGGATCACTTTTAATTTGGGTCACATGAAAATGCATTTAATGTGAAGGTTAGCCCTAGAAATTGGAATGACTCCTGGGCGTAGGGTCGAACTTGGGTGTCTACCTTGGGAAATGCCACTGGGTGCATGACGTAGAAAACTTAGTAAGTTTTTTTGTTGGAAAGTTAGAAAGTTTTCTTATTGCTCTCTTGCCTATGTATAAAGGCTTGGGATGGTGGCTTGATACATAGAGAGTGTGTTTCTTTTGGAGTAAGGAGGTGCTGTAGGAATGTTGCCAACTTGCTAATTGTATTGTAATCATATTTCGTTGATAATATAGTGAGTGGTATTGTTTTGATGTTGGGTTTTTACCATAAGGGTTTTCCCAAGGTATATGATGTGTTGTGTACTCTATATGTGATTGTTTATGTCTTCATAGTCGTTGATTTGTATTCATGTTTCAGATTTGTGGTGATAATAAAAATTATGTAAATCTGATAAAAACAACAAATTAACTCATAAATCAGATCATTGATCCATTTTTTCTCAACATTTTCTTCTTAGAACATCTTTGTTACATTACACAGAACTTTCCCTACTTTGGACAGGTTCTTAGCTATGATTTTGTCCCTTAGATAGTGTAATGTCCCCTTTTAGGATATTCCTGATTTCTTTGCCTGCATACAATAATAATCACTAGAAAGGGACATTAGTAATATTAAAGATCAATAAATTAGATAATTATTAATGAGATCAATACTTCATAACATAAATAATGAGATCAAATCATCATAGCATAATTAATAATGAGTTCAATACATATATCAACAAGTACAAAGTATACACATCATACACAAAGCATACACGGGTTATTCCCAATGGTCAACCACATAATGAAATTCTATGAGAAAGCATATAGGGCGCCGGGAGCCTGTCCTCCTCAACCAAGCCCAAGGGCACGGTACGTCCATCCTGGGTAATTCCACCCCTTGGCCCACAAGTGGCAGGAACTCCCGTCCATCCTACTTGGTGTGTCCCACTTGATGAAGGGACCAGTGCTGCTGCTTGTCCCCTAATATGCATTTCACATTCATTCCAAATGTGATGGCCCATTGGGTTAAATGGGTAATATAAAGTACCTCTTGATAAGTTCAGTTACAATGTCAATATATTCTTGCTGTTACTGTATATGGTAGTGCTGCTGTTGTAATATAATTTATATAAATATTTGCTGTCACAGCTATAAATATATATATCGCTGTTGATATATATTCCTGTCCGCCTTTTTATATTTTGTTTCTGCTCTTATTCCAGATAATAATTCCTTTATTGATTATCGATATCTCAGATATTTGTTGATTTGATTGACTCAATAATAGAATTATAAAACAATTGAATGATAGAATGATAGAATGATAGAAGAGTAGAAGGATAGAGTGAAGAATAATGTAATAATAGATATGATGGAATAATGGAATGATAGAAGAATAGAATGATATAATGATAGAAGAAGGAATGATATAATGATAGAAGAAAGAATGATATAATAATCGAATATTAGAATGATAGAATAATAGATTAATAGAATGAGAGGATGATAAAGTTATAGCATGATAGAAGGGCTGCAATGAATAATTCTCTGCTGATATATTGATATCTTTTTCACACACTTATATCTTCTTCATTCAATCTGCCTTATAAATGATGTTTCATTATCCGCTTATGCTCCCCTTCAAATCTGTACGATCATCTTTCAAATCTGCATACTTATCTTTTAAATCTGCGTTTATTCCTTTTTACAAGTCTGCCATAAATGATCTTCTTTTCAATTCTAATCTGCAGATCTGCTGGTGTAAGATCTTCCATTTCATTCTACTTCACATTCCATTTTGTATCTTAATGCCTCTATGAAGAGAGACATCTCTTTGAAAGATGATGACCTTTCAAACAATCATGACTCCTTTTCATTTCTAATTGCTGCCTCTTCAAGCTTGATCGCAGCCTTTAATATAATTGCTGCCTTTAGTAAACTATTACAAATGTTGATTTATATCCATAAGCGCTGCCTTAATGAAATACTTTACTTCACATATCAATCGCTGCCTTAATGACTTTTTAATATATCATTGTCTTTGGTCAGCATTCATAAATACAAATTGTTGCCTTATAATCACATCACCTCTTAATACATTCACTCCTTCTTGTATGTAAAATTTCAAATTAAATTATGTCATTCTTTGGCACCAAACAAGGAAGTTGGCCAGCATGGGGAGGTCGGCCTCATCAAGCATCTTTGATTATTTTCCAAGGGTCAGCCATCTTTTGACTGAAGGGCGGTCGGCCTAAGTACGGGACATTTCAGATAGAATCGTGGTCATGATCTTGTCCACCTTTTCCAAATTTCAAGTTACTCACATTTCACAACCAACAATCTCGGATATGACCATTACTTGTCGATGCACACACCAAAAAGTTTGAATTTGGTGTCTAGGGTATGTATTTAAAGGAATCATTCCAAGGTCATTTTTTACACATTAGAAAGTGTTGCTCAACAACTGGGACAACACATTCACACATTTGTCTAATATTTTGCAGGTCCACAATGACCTCCTTGTCTATATCAGCATCAACATCCAACTACACTCATTTACTTTCACTATTAAATTAACATCGGGGCTTGACTAAGGTGCAAGGAAGGCCTGAACTTCAATCCCTGTATGGCAAGCTCCATGATGCTCCTTAGCACCACCGATGTTTTCCTTAGATATAATCAAGTGAACAATTGTTGTAGGTACCAAAGACCTAAATTTGCTCTAGACAAAATCATTGAAATCAGGACTGGATTGCACCATTAGATAGGATCGCTGTCACAATTCTGTCCCAAGTTCTCAGCTTCTTTAGACATTAGTCGTCTCTACCTTTTGATCTAATGTATAGTCTTTGAATTTAGTTTTTAGACTTTTGTCACAATACCATATCATTCAAAGTTCACATTGCAAGGTACGCAACCCTAAATTCATTTTATTTCCATATTAGCATATGTTCATTTATAGTCTTAATTAGCTTAATCAGTTGCGTTATTAGACTCAACTTATATCATTATATGTCTAGGGTGTCACATTTAATTGCTTTGACTTATTAACACTCTAGATATATTTTGAAGGGTTGTTTTATTTCCTTTCATTTACTTAACCACAATTTAGATATCTTTGAAGGGTTGTTTAATTTCCCTTAATTTTGGTGAACCCGTAACCTACATGCCTATCCCTGAGGGTTAGACTTCTGTTTTTTTAGAGTTTTAGATCTCCATGCTCTCATTTTTATCATTATTCTTCAGATTTGTTTGCTCATTGTGTTGTTAGTGCTTCATCTAGGGTTTGGCCTTTAATTGATTGTCATCATTCAGTTCTCCCTCATTGTTTGTGCATCATTGTTAAATCTTTCATCACGGCTTGCAATCAACACTTGTCCTTGGCTTCCATTCCTAAATGCCTCAAGGATCTTAATTTGTTTTCACAAGATGTTGCACAACACCTTTTGGCCTTTGAAGACCTCATATGCTTTTTATTAGAAAGAGGGTGCTCCATGTTCGAAATATACATTAGTTCAACATGTTGCTGACTTTTTGTTTTTCTTAGAACCTGTTCACACTTCTCCTTTTATGTGGGAAGACTTTACCTCATTTGTTCATGCAATTCATAATGATCATACTCCTCACATGACATATGATAGTGATGCATCTAGTGATGGTGATACTCCACCTTCTTCAACTACACATGGTGCTACTTTGGTTAATGATGATGATATTCCTCATGTGGTTCATCACAGTCCTTCCTCTCTATCCCTTGGCTTATGGTCTATTGATGATCTGTTTAGTGAGAAGCTTAGTGACACTTTCTTGAGTGATGAAAATTCTGTCTTCTCCTTCACATGATATTAATGATGGCTCCTTGTTTCATGATGGATTGGCTCATGCTACTATTAGTGAAGAGTTAATGTTTGATGGCTTTAATGGTAATAAAGATGCATCTTTACATTTCAAGTCATTTCTATTGTTACATTATGAGTTTATGCATGATATGTTCTTTATTGGGACATTTAGAGAAACTTGAGTAGATGAAGCTGTATAATGATTTGATATGTATCATACTTCTTATATTGCATTCATCATGCTTGGTCGTGCTTTCATAGATTACTTCACTTTTGGCCCTAGAACATGTTTGTCTCATGATTCTTGTCTTTCACCTTCTAGTGGACATTCCTTAGGAGATATCATGGATTCAACTATGCATTATGTTGATATACCTTTTTTAGATGCCCATGAGGGCTCTCCTTTGGATCATTTTACACCTTCTCATGGTATATCTTTTGAGAACTGTGAAATACATGATTATCATAATGTCTCACCCATAGTATAAAAACTTGCCAAGTACTCACAAGTCAAAACAGAAAATGAGTAAATTGTCCATTAACTCGTCTAGCTGAGCTTTGCACAAATTTTGACAAGATTTGGCAATATTTGGAGAGTCTTGGTGAGTTTGGCCGAGTTAATGATTTTAAGTATTCTTTTAATTTGTTGAGTTAATAAATTTAAGTATTCTTTTAATTTGCCGAGTTTTGCGCCTAGTTTTTGCCGAGTTTTTGTCGAACGGTCGAGTCCAGGTTAAAATCGGGTTTGCTAAGTTTTGCTGTGTCACAAGTTTTCAAACTATGGTCTCATCCACACATCCCATTGGTTCACATGAACAAACATATGCCAATTCGACATTCATAAAGAAGAACAAATGAGGATCTCTTACAATTTTTACCTTATGTGAGAATTATACTCATGCAGTTAATGATCTACATATTGTATTTTCCTCCACTCCTACACATGATATTGACACACATAAGGCCATTGAGAAACTTGTTAATGATTATATCTCTAGCCCCATTGTTTCTTCTACACCACACAACTTTTCCCACCAATTGAGCACCATCATGAGCAAGTTACAAAATGTAGAGAATTCTATTAATGATTTGCAACAATCTCAAAAGAAAGATTTCACTAGTGAGGTACTACATAATCCATTGTCATATGACATATTGACTTATCCCTCACCAATGGGATTTATAGCACTAGTTTTACAATATATGATGGTAGAGGTGATCCACTAATTCATATAAGGTCCTTCACAACTATAGGATTAGATTATTTTTATGAGTACAAATTACTTGCTAGATTGTTTCCACGAAGCTTGAGTGATTATGTGCTTACTTGGTTCTATTCTTTACCTCATGCGCCCGTTTCTTCTTTTGGAGATTTAGCAAATACTTTTATTGGACATTTCCATTACAACATTGAGCTTAAAGTAACCATTGACAAAGTTACACAATATAAACAAGGAAAACATGAGACAAGAAATGAGGATATGGCAGTATGCTAAGATTCCAAAAGTCTAATGAGTTTCAAATTACAAGATAATGTGTTTCAAGATTTGTATAAAAGTCTACTTTCAACACTCAAAGAAAAAGTGCTTTACAATACTTATCATTCATTTTCTGAGTACGGTGTATGCACATACGCACTTGCTTTCTTAAAAAATGATTTTTTACGTCATATTGTCTTTGGTATTCCTCATTCCCATGAGTTGCAATTAATACCAAATTTAGATAATGGGGGCAATGAGGGTTGATCTAATGTCAACCATAGTGATCATCATCAAACAAACATCAAACCAAAACCATTTAGAGAATTCACTAGATTGGAGGATTCCCCACATGTCATATTGAAACAACTCTTGCAACAAAAACTCATCACTTTACCTTTTGTTAAGCCAAATGATACATCTAGAGGTGTCATACCATACTTCAAAGCTAGATGTTTTTGTGATTACCATCGAACAAATGGACATACCTACCGTTGGTAGGTGCATCACACTAAAGCATAAAATTCAAGATCTTATTGACAAAAACATGATACAAGTTGAGGATTTTCATGATAAGGCAAATACACCTTTAGCACTTTCAAATGATGAGTCTAATCCAATGCAAATGAATGAAGATCCTTCCAATGTTAGTGATGATGAATATATTGGTTTTGATGACACATCTAAGGATACTCACAACACACCACACATTGATGTTATAAATGAAAGTATCAAACATGATGAACATGAAGGAAACATACATAATCAAATACCCCACTAAAACATCAAGGACATGAAAGCCAAGACATAACATCTAAGACAATTATTTCAGAGCATATATCATGCTTGGCACCATATATACCACTTTTATTCATAGGGAAACAATCCATGATCATACATCATCCTCTATGCAACATGGCATTTTAATAGATATTCCAATGGGGTGCATGGGCTTAGGTGACACATCTTTCCATCCCATTGAGACACCCAATTTTGGTGGATTTATTGGTTAATCTTTTCACATGTCTACGTCATTCCATGTTACATGTATTTTATGCTATTTTCATGTTCCTTTTTATGCTTTCACTTAATCTTGCCACTTAAGGTGCAAGACATTGTTACTTTCATGGTTGCTCATTGGGGGCAGCCATGTGGGGGCATCTTTTCCATTTACATCCATCCACATACACATTGATCACACACACAAGTACACAATAGGTACATATTCCTCACTCAGTTTTACATTTACATATCATACTTAGTTTTACACTCAGTGTTCATAGTTTTATTTTCCCTTTTTCTCTCCTCGATTTGTTTGCGTTCCTTTGTAGTATACACAATTCGATGGGGGCATATTATTACCAATCCTATTTCTTAATTTATGTGCAGATTTCATAGGTTGGGAGCACACATTTTTTCCAACGATTTAGTCTTTAGAAGACTCATTCTTTATCTTGTTGCTATTTTACCTTTTTATACTTTGGGATGCATGCACACTTAGTTTTGCACACATACCAAACTGAAGGCAAAATGTAGAGAAAAATTCATACCCTTAACACTTTTCCCCTCTTGTTTTATGCCACTTTGTGTTGACGACTTTGCTACGTGTTTCTAGCACATTTTTGGGCTCTTTTGGCACACACACTGACCCAAGACCTATTCCAACACTCGATTATGCCTTAGTATTCTACTCAGAACACCATTGTTACATTACTCAGAACTTTCCTTTCCTTGGATAGGTTTGCAATTTCAATTTTGTCTCGTTGACAGATTGCAACGATGATCTTGTCCACTTTTTGCAAGTTTCAAATTACCCACATTTCATGACTGACAATCCTAGACATGATTGTTATCTATTGGCATGTGTGCCAAAAAGTTCGAATTTGTTGTCTAGGGCATGCATTTAATTGAATTATCCCTAGGTCATTTTAACAAATTGGAAAGAGCATGTCTAACAACTAGGACAATGCATTTGCACATTTGTTTGATATCTTGTAGGTTCACGTCAATCTCCTTGTCTACATCACCATCAACATCCAACTACACTATCCCGTTTAGTTTCACTATTAACTCAACCTCAAAGCTTGACTAAGGTGCAAGGAAGTCTTGAACTTCAATCCGTGCATAAAAAGCCCCACAATGCTCCTTGCCACCACCATTGTTTTCCTTCCTTAGATATCATCGGGTGAATAGGTGTTGTATGTATCGAAGACCTAATTTTGCTCTGGACAAAATTGCAAAAATCAATATAGGATCGTGCCATTGGACAAGGTCATTGCCATGAGTCTATCCCAAATTATCAGCTTCTCAATCATCAGTTGTCTCTACCTTTTGATCCAATTTCTAGTCCCATAATTTAGTTTGTAGCCTTTTGTCACAATGTCATATCAGTTGAAGTTCACATTGCAAGGTACCCAACTCTAAATTTATTTTATTTCTATTATAACACATGCTCATTTAAGTCTTAGCTTAGTTGATAGTGTAATCGCATTTTACCTAAACCTTTTGCCATAAGGGTGAAGAGGTAAGGAGGTAGAGGGTCTCCTTGACAAAGTCCTGTGGAAACAAAAAAAGAGGAGAGGGTGTTAGGACTTGTGAAATTTCCTAAGGTTAGGGTATGTATGCCCTTGCAAGGTTTACCCATGATTGACCCTTTGCTTAAGTTTTCAAAGCCTTGTGCCCAAAATCTATTTCGCTAGTGACTTGTTTAGCCTGTGTCATCTTTTAAGTCATCTGAGTCATGTTTCCTTTGTCGTTTCATTTATCGGCCCCTTTGTCCGCTTCACCAGTTAGTGCCTTGCCTTTGCTAACATTCAAGATAAAGCGCTTGAGCGCCATGTGTTAGGTTGTGATCCAAAGGCGGGCCCAAAGTATTCAAAAGAAGAACTACCCGAAGGTGAGACACTTGGCGTGTCTGCACTTAGTTTCAATGTTCCATGCCTAGGCACTCGAAGGAGCGCTATGCTGCCATTTGGCAGCGGGACCCGTTGGGTTATTCGTAGAAGAGGAGCTCTGTGGAGGCGTCAGTCATCTGCTTTGAAAGAACTTTTAATATAAATTGTGGCCCCTGCTTGTTAACCATGTGGCGTTACCTCGACACAACGCGAAGCTTTGATTCCAACACAGCCTCACTATGAAGCCTCCTTGGAGCTGTGAGGACGCAACTGGTTAATGCGTGTCCTTTGCACAAAAATGGGCCCGACAACTGGCACTTAGCGGAGACTCGAACATGTGTTGTCCTTAGGATTTGACACAGTTTTCTTTCACAATGTGAATTGATAAAATGAAATCTAAGGCTTCGGCGTTGGGAGTTATTGTGTGCCTTGGCCGATTGATCTTGATTTCACAGCAAATAAATAGTTGGCATTCAAAAGTTTCTGCAATTCGTGGCATGTTTAATAGGATTCAGCCTGCTTGAAAATTAATTGCTCGAAGTGACAACATTAAATTGCGAAGTGACCACAATTGAGCATGAGGATCCAAGTAAGTTATTAAACACGTGTGGACTGGTAGGAGTGTTAAATGACATCTTTGCTTTCTAAAGCAGGCCGGATGTGATGTTAAGAGACAAGTTGAATAGTTTTAAGGCTCCCGAAGCGTGTTTTCTGCCCCCAATTCTTGAGAATTACTGTCTGGATAAATCATTGAGCAATTGGATGGCAGAGTTCTGCAAGATTACCTTAGCATTAATCTAATCTGTCGCGCAGAGGGATAAAGCCGACCCAGCCGAGTGCAATGCCTGGATGGATAAATTACTTGAATTAGAATTATGCCTGGATAGTTTTATAAGGGAACCTAAGGTACTCCGCGATCCCAGGTATACAACTCATGTTAGCAAAGTGGCAGGAGTTAAAGAACACAAACGGCCTACAAAAGAGAAGTGTATTGTGTGGGTACAGAGGTACATGGTGATGTAAATCTTTCACGTCACCTGTGCTTAGAGAAATCTTCAGTGTACGTGTGCCATTCCTTCAAGGCGCTACAGACAACTAGAATGGTACAAGTTTTGGATACGGGTCATCATGAGGATCTAGCCAGGATTGAGAACCTAGCCGAAGGCCAAATCAGCCCAAGTTTTGATTATAAAAGGAAATATGATGTTGGAATGATCATGCTTAGTCTTTGGACTTATTTGAAAGGGGTTGATTTCTGTATTCTTAGAAAGTAGGAACGATGATTCCTTTACTTTCATGGGGCTTCTCGACTTTCTCATGTTTACAGTTGTGTGAGTTCAGAGGTAGAAGTGAGAAATTCCTCCCTAGAATGGGTGGAATTGGAATGAAAGTCGTCTGGTTCACTTGGCTTCTGAGGCAAGTTCTGAACAATGACACATGCTTTCGATGGAGAGTAGAGCATTCATGAGAAATGCCTGAGTGGCGCATAATCTCTCCATCCTCTATTGGAGTTGATTAGTTTTCTTGGCTCCATATTGAGGTGGATAAATTCCAGTTCCTTGTCCGGAGCCTTTGGTGTTCTTCTATCCATGCCAGTGGATGCAGTGGATGTGTTGGCCCTCAAAGAGGAATCCTTCATTTTCAATGTCATCTTGTTCTTTCCTGAGGGCCTTGCTCTGCAAGAAGATGGGACAATCTCGCCTATTTGATCTTCATCTCCTTGTACTTGCAACTTGGTGAGGTGTGCGCGTTGATGAAGCATCTGCAATAGCATTAGAGTAGAGTATTTCGCTCTCCTCATTGAGGCTAAAGTCATCAGCTTCTTCACTGCCACCCTCAACATTTGGAGAGTTCAAGATGATTGCACCTATTGAATCCCACTCTCCGACGCTTGTTTACACAGCTCAGGGATTCAACACAGGAGTGCTTTCACACTCGTCCACCACCTCACTAATTGCCAGCAGCAACCAATGTCTCAACTTGGGCGGGTCAAGGCTATCTTAGTTGATTCTGCTTTGTCCCCGTGGCAACGAGACGTTGTGGACCATTTCAAACAACTTTTGACTACTGCACCCATTTCCGTTACACAAGTGTTTGTTGGTGTCTAATGAAAAGGTGACATGTGTCACTCATCCACGAGCTTATGTAATCAAAGTGTTATATAAAAGAGGGAAGGTATCTTTATTTGTGGGAGAGAGGATTGAAAAGGGCAGGATGCTAGAATAATCTTTAGCTTGTAATAGGAGAACAATGTTGTAATGTCTATAACATCATTTGCAATGACAATTTGTTTCTGTTAAGAGCTTATATGAAACATACTCTGATATGTGATTCTCTCTAGTCTTCAATGTAACAATTCTTTCAAACCATATAATCAAGGATTATAAATTTTTTCATACACATTTGCTGTATCGAGCCACTTTTATGTTAGTTTATGTTCAAGGGAACAGTGTAATTGCTTTCATAAGAATGACGAGGTTGTTTATGTTGTGAATGGATAATTAAGCATGATTACATATGTGTGAGTCCTTAGTTGGTCTTATTATTTCCAGCCAGTAATCATTTAAAAGACCATTAGAACTGTTTAGTGTCAAGGCAAATGATATACAACATTGCGACTTTGTAATCCCAGAAGAGGCACCGATCTATTTCTATGCACCCTCACATCTTGAAAAACTCATCAATTCAACAAACTTTGAACCTACCATAAGTCACTTATAATTATTTGTGATCTTCACACCGGATTTAAAGATTACAAGGAGACTCATATTTGTTGCCCATCCATAAATCCTTGTCAAAGTGAGGAAATTCTTATTTGCTAGGCATTATTGTGTAATTTTGTTGAAATCTTTCAATTAATGTCAATAGGGGTACCCACCTAGGTTCTGCAGAGCCTGAAGTGCAGGGGAGAACACTGCATAATTTGTCTCCCGTTCGTTGGCTAGCCTTCTAGTAATTCTAATCATAGGATCTGATAAATCTTTAGGAATTACTGAGATACAGGTTAGGGAACCAACATAGGGGATACCATTAATAAGAATAGAGAAGGAAGGAGAGGCCACGCAACTCATAATCCCATCAATCCACCTTGAACGAAACCCAAAAGCCGATAAAACATTCTTGAGGAATCACCATCTAACCCTGTCATAGGCCTTGGACATGTCCAACCTAATGAACATAGCTTTATCTTTGGAACTAGACATAGAATGAATAGCCTCGGCAGCAACAATAATACCATCAAGGATTTGACGCCCTTTCACAAAAGCACCATATGTTTAGATGAAATGAGAGAGGCCAAGATCTGCTTCAAGTGTTCTGCAATAATTTTTGTGATAATCTTGTATGTAACATTGCAATAATTTAAAATCTTCACACATTTACAATACTTCCATGATTCTTCTTTTTAGCTTTGCAACATAAATTAAATTCCAAGATGCCAAGCACTTGATAATGAGGGACCCTTATTTGATACGCGTCCCCTCACATATAATATCTATCAAATTTTGGAAATAAGCGAATCGACTTACCTTTTATAAATTTAATTCTGCCTTTTCTAATATTTGTATGGCAGTTTGGGTACGACCAACTTTTGCATAGAATATGGTCTTCAAAATATGCAGTAGATTTATTATATAAACATGGTATGGACAGCATCAAAAGACACAAAAAGTACGGCTAGGGTCTTAGACCAATAAAATAATAAAAATATGATGTGTTAGAATATCACCTCACTCACAACACTGGTTAAAATCTCCAAAATTGTATTTGCTTGCAAATATCACAATTTTGGCAATAAATCCTTCCTGGAAGCAAATACCCAAACCCTGCATAAAATGCTATATCCTTCCGCACAAAACCTTCAAACCTGTAAGAATCTACACAATTGTGAACCTTGAATAGATTCACCTCTTGATTGACTAGGGAAGATCTTTCACTTCTGAAATCAATATTCCCAAGGGTTTTCGTCCTAAGGTTTTTGTTGAACAAACTTGCTCAACCTCCATAATTGGGGTTTCAATCAAATGCAAATATCCAGAATGAATAAATCTAGTCTCCAAATCTCTTTTTATATTTCCCCATGGAGCCTTCTCGAAGTTATATTATAAAATCACTTAAGCACCATATAAAGTGACTTTATATTATTTTTACTTTTGGCCCCAACTTAAGTCACTTTATAATTAATTAAATACAAATTGTCCGAAAAATAATCAATTAAGACAACTTTATTTAATTAATTAAATTATTCCCTCTCCAAAGCCCAAAATTAGCCTATGGAAATTAAATAGCCTAAAAGGGGCATGTCTGATCACCTACGCCAAAGAAGGGGACATTACACAAATGAAGGCTTTTCCTCCAACCACCATGCTACCATGTATTCATGAATATCTGGATCTCTGAGCCACATTACCTAAAACTTGAAAGGAAACTTTTAGGAAGGAAAATGAAGGGGAAGAAAATTTGATAGGGCAATGATCTAATCCCTTCCACTACAAAATGTTCAAAGAAGAAATCCAAATGTCACCAACCCAACAATCAGAGACTAAAAACCTATCAAGTCGTTCAGAAATGGAGGCAAGCCCACATCTTTTGTTATTCCAAGTAAAAACTCTACCTATTGGTTTAACATCCAACAATTTAAGAATAGATAAATTAGTCCTGAACAAAGTAGAAGAGGGGTCAAGTCGACTAGAGCCTCCAAGTTTCTCATCAAGGCTGAGAATAGCATTAAAATCGCCTGCTGGAATCCAAGGAGCAGAAGAGACCATAGAACGAACAAATCTAATGTGGGACTAAAGAAGAACCTTACCTTGAAAATCAGTAGGAGCATACACATTAGTGAGGAAAAATGGAGCTGTTTGAATCAAAGTAGGTACCCGCCAATGATAAGGAGTGTTTGCTCGCTATCCAACGAGATGGAGTAAGTCAGCGGGAATCCCATAAGCAAGCCAACCCTCAAACAAATCCTTGAGCCCCGATACACTGACATTGACTACCTTTCCAAATCGTAGATGACAGGGTAGCCATTTCCTCCACATAGAGCTTAGTTTCTTGAAGAAAGATGATATCGAGCTTGTGTTCCCGAATAAGATCTTGAACAACCCTTTGACGTGGGGTACTGCCCAAACCGCTAAAATTCCATGAAATCACTACATTTTTGGGGAACTGAGAAGTGTCGTATGTTTGAATGACATTAGACTCCACTAGTGATTCCTCTATCATCTTCACCTTTTCTTGATCTTTTTTTCTCCCTACTTAATAGAGGTGGAGATTTCTTCTTCAATTTATCCTTTGCACATAGGGCTTGAGAAGCTTCTAGCATAACACAATCTGCAAAATCTTCAACAGGAGCCTCTGTCAAAATAGGAGATGGTGCAATTAATCTAGAATCAACATTAGTAGCTTCCTGGTGCCTAATAGATTCCTCAAGATCACTAGGAGATGGGGACATCCCTTCTTTCTTTCTGCAGGGTTGGATGAGGTATCAGAATTAGGAAGATCCAAGTCCTGGCCAAGAGATCTATTCCAGGGGCCTCTGGGGGTTGCTCAAGTTCCTCAAAGTTTTCTAGGACCTCAAACTTGTTATTGGATTTTTCTCTTGAAGCATTCCCTCTTGGATGTAATGTCCCTTTTTTGGATATATTTGATTTCTTGGCCTGCAAGCAATAATAATCACTATAAATGATTTTAGATATATTGAAGATCAAGACAATATGTTAAAATTCAGTTCAACACATCAAAGCATCATGAATATTCATATTAATACACCATAACATAATTAATAATGACATCAAGACATCATAGCATAAACAATATGCAATTCAATCAGTCTTGACTCTTAACACAATTCCTCAAAGCCAATCCCATAATGAATTCCATAGGAACACTTGCAAGTAGCAATATTAAGGCGGGTCATCCTTAATATTGCCGAGAGCATGTAAGGGGGGCATCCGCCTTGCAGCGCCTAGTTCGCCATCCTCCTTGGTCAAGGTCAAGAGGGCCATCCTCTTTGATTAAGCTCAAGAGCATGGAAGGGCCATCCTTCTCATCTCTTGGCCGACTTGATGAGAGCATGAGAGGGCCATCCTCTTCATCTCTCGTGAACTTGGAAGGGCCATGCTTCCTACTTGCAATCATCTCCTTGACTTCAATATGGACTGGTTAGGAATTTGTTAGATGATTGATATAAAGCATAGAAGCAGAAATCGCGAATAAATCACGATTTATGGTAAAAATCGTGACTTGCCGGGATTCACGATTTCCCCCCAAAAAAGTCGCGATTGTAAAAAAATCATGGGTTCTAACAAATTTTCAGGCATGGAGGATGCTGATTTAGGGCTCGCGACCATACATTTAGGGCTTGTAATCATAAAAACGCGATTTAGGGTTTGCAGTCACGGGCAAAGGTTGTGGAGTCTGGATTTGCACTTGCCAATTGCATTTGTTTGAAAGTTTCCAAAGCCTTTTCGACAAATCCATTTTGTGCATACCCTGCAATCATTGCAGTCCACGAGACCACATTTCTTTGAGGCATTCTGTCAAACAGTTCGCCTGCTTGTAAACAGTTCGCGTGCCTTGTCGATGCTTCCACATTAATTAATTTGTTTTATTTAGGGTTTGTTTTATGATTTTAGTTCTTTTTAAATAATTAAAATTTAGGAAGGTAATTACCATTTATTATTATTAATTAATATTTAAATATAATCACATTTTCTATTTTATTATTAAAGTTTAAAATAAAAATTTTAATTTTTAAATTTTAAATCCATAGATTTAATATATATATTAAATTTAATTATTTTTTAATGTTATTTTTTATTTTAATTATTAAATTTTAAAATTATTTAATATTTAGTTTTAAATGTTAAATTGATGTCTATTAATATTTTATTTAGGTTTTGTTTTACGATTTTAATTTCCTTTTAAATAATTTAAATTTAAATTAAACTTTAAAATTACTATTAGTTATTTAATATTTAATGATTTATTATTATTAATAATAAAGTTTAAAATAAAAACTTTAATTTTTAAATTTAAAATTTGTAGATTTAAAATATGTATTAAATTTAATAATTTTTTAATGTTTTTGATATAATAAGGCGGCTAAAACAAGGGGCCGAACCCTTTCAGTACATCAAAAAGAAACCCCAGAGGCCAAAGAACAAAAGAGCCTCGAAACAGTTACAGCAAAACCCGCTTAACCAGCATAAACAACAAAGACAACATAACCAGTCTAAAGACAGTAGATATAAAGTAGCAGAGAACAGACAGCATAAAATAAAGCAAAACTAGGGAGAAGCATTCTCCCATCTGTTAGCCAAAGTTTCAATAACTTCACCCAACTTTTTGAAATTCTCCTCTTTGTCATCAACAGTAGTAGTCCCAATATCCTGCAACATAGAAAGATTAAACAACACTGTATGCCTGAGCACATTGCTTATTAACTGTTCCAGCTTCTCCACCCGACCCCTTAAGACAGCAATGTCATGCTCGTAGTCATCACCTTCCTCGGTCTCATCAGCAACTTCCTCCACAAACATCTTCCCCCCTTCGTCAGCATTGTCCTCAGAGTCAGCGACAACACCTTCCGCAACATCAGTCAGTTTATCCACATTCTTACCCTCAGCATCTTTTGAGATTTCTTGGACTTCAAAGTCCTTGGTATCATCCCCTTGAGTGGAGGCATCAAAAGCACTCTCAGAATAATCAATAAGTTTAGCTTTGGGCGCAGGTTTTCCAGCAATCCTACCCGACCTCCTAACCCTAGAAGATAAACCCCCCTTCTTTTCTTTAGCAGACAGAGTAGATTTACTGCCAGGTCCCACAGGAATACTGCTAAGATTTATAGGGGTCCCCACAGCATCCCCCACAGTATCCTCTTCAATCTCACTTATTTTCCTCTTCTTACTTTTCACACTCCCTTTGGAGGCCGGAGTGTGTGTAACAGTCACCATGGTAGTTTCCTCATTAGATAGCGAAAAAGAAACCCCTTTCAATTTATGAGAAGTAGGGGAAGGGCAAGGCTCAGGGTCTTCAGAGACGGCAATATCATCCGGATTAGCAGCAATTTCACTGCTATGGGTCTGGATAGGCTTAGGCGGCTCCAAAGCAAGGCGAAAATTGTAAAGGCAGAGGATAAGACCTTGATGCAGGGGCATGGGTTTCTTAGAGGGTTTCTTAGCTGACATAGCAGTAGCCCTAAAGATCGAATGCTCAAGAGAAGACAATAAATAGAACGGAAAACTAATGTGAGCATTGCGTCTAAAATGATTAAGCAAAGGAAGGTGGTAATTGTAAAACCTGGTAAACCGACCCTCCACGGTGAAGTATTTCATGAGGAGGAAACACATTTCATCCCACGGCTCTGGCAGCTTGGCCCATTCAAACCCTCCCTAGTAAGGAACAAGTTCTTCACCTTCCCCAAGGAACAACTTTTGGTTAGAATGGTCCACCACTTTCGCATTCCTTTGCAGCTTGGTCCCCTTAGTGGAAAGACCAGTTGCCATAGCAATAACTTTCTCAGAAATCTCAAATCCAATTCTCCCAACAGTGACTACGGTTTTGCCAGGTGCGAGCGAATTGTTCAGACAGGTTCTCATCATAACCATTAAGTCGTTCCAGAAAAGGGCTGATACCACCTTCCTTGCAGTAGTGCCAGACCACAGCATTGTCTTTGAATTCGCAACAGGAAATAGGCTCCGTTCGAATCCGATCACCTCCCATTTTAGCTTTCCAAACAATAACACAGAATCCCCAAAACCAGAAATTCACAGGGTAAATGTGAACGATAAAAGTATCAGCTTGATAAGGAATTATGATAATAGGGCTGCACGAATTATCATTAATCAGAGCCGCCTTTCGAAAAACCAATTGAAGCTTGCCCTTCCCATGCTCGAACATAATTATCAAGAATTCGCTATAATTAGCAAATAAGCAACTCGCCTTAACACAAGGGAGTAATAATGCTGAAGTGACATTGAGCAACGAAGTACACAAAATCACGTACTTAGAGATACACGTCAGCATCTCCCAACAAAACCGACGGAACAAATTGTCTCTCTTATTCTGATGAGTCATCCTTGATAGGTCATCTCCTTTTTGATTAAATCCCTTATGTTTAAAGGGATGTTTTTATCTTGGCGCCAACATCGCCAATTTGAAAACTGCTGGCCATAGTTAGCAAGGGCATCAGCAACTCCGTTTCCCTCTCTATATATATGAGAGATATCAACTCTAGAAATCCGCTGCATAAGGATCTAGATATCAACTATGATATCTTTCAGTTTCTAGCCACAAATCGACGCATTAGTAACAGCATCGATAATCAACTTAGAATCCCCCTGAATATACAATTGCTGGATATCGAGGGAAATAGCCAACTTCACACGCCATAAAAGAGCAGCAGCTTCAGCAAAATTATTGCTTCGAAAACCTATCCCGCCAGCATAGGCAGCAACCAGCCATCCTTTGTCATCTCTTATAATCCCACCACCACTAGCCTTACCATCAGCCTTAGATGCCCCATCAAAGTTTAATTTGAGCCAATGGGGCTTTGGGGGAATCCATCTGGTATTTAATCTCTGCAACTGTTTGGAATTATCACGAGCCGGAATTTGGTTTAGAATTCTCCAATTGGTTGCAATTTGCTCTTCTTCCTGAGAAAGAGGTTTTTTCGCAGTTTTGATGTGGGAATTTATCACATTTTCCATAAGGATCTTAGAAAAAGAATGAAAGACTTGAGAGGTATCCTTGGCAGTGTCCCTAAAAATTCTATTATTACGCTCCTTCCATAAAGTCCAACCCAGACAAGGCAGAGTTTGATTCCAAAGCTCAACTAGCCAAGGATGAGAGAAAGTAGGGAACTAGTTGGCAATGACTTCCTTAACATCAGGATTACAAACCCATTGAATGCCAAAATTCCTTAAAATAGAATTCCAGATTTCCTGGGCAAAATCACAATGGAGGAATAAATGAGGCTGTTTCCTCCTCAAAACACAGAAAACCCCTGTTTACCAGAGTGAATCCCCTCCTCTGTAAATTATCTTGAGTTAAGACTTTGTTATGAACAACAGCCCCCCAGAACATATTAATTTTAGGGATAAGTTTATGATTCCAAACTTTCCTCCAAAGCTCATTTTTGTGCACATCAGGGATCAGCAGATGGTAAGCAGACTTAACAGAAAACCGACCTTTCTTATCCGGCCACCAATACAACTCATCTTCCCTAGGAAAGAGAGGGATTCTAACCCCCAGTATCAAATGTTGGATAGACCGCATCCTAGGAGTGAACTCAGGGCGTTGAGCACAACAATCCAGGAGATTTTTCCAAATCCTGATACCATTATTATTGTGAATATAGTGACAAACTTTGGCCCCAAAAAACTGTTTAGCAATGCCAGCAACAACTCCATAATCACCTTGAGCATCGAGGGCCTTATCATTCAACCAAATGTCTTCCCAGAAGTTGATAGAATTACCATTCCCCAGTTTCCATCTAAGACCTTGTTTGAGTAAACTTCTAGACTTCAGCATTTTATTCCAAATAATAGAGCCGTGAGGAAGCCCCTCCTGATGAAGGAAACTAATGCTATCAGTACCATGAAGATACTTGGCTTGCATAATGTCCCCCCACTCATTATTATGGACCAAATTCCAGTTTATTTTGGAAAGGAGGGCTTTATTCATATTCCTAAGAGATCTAATGTTAAGACCTCCATGAGATTTGGGAAGACAAACTTTTTCCCAACTAACCAAAGACATTCTCTGTTTGTCTTCCACACCTGTCCATAGGAATTTTCTTTGGATCTGCTCCAACTTGTTAGCAATAAACCTAGGCATTTTGAAAAGAGAAAGGAAGTAAGCAGGAATACCTTCTAAAGAAGCTCGTAAAAGCTGAAGTTTACCAGCACTACTAAGTAATTTCCCTTTCCAGCCAACCAACTTCTTCTGAGTTCTTTCCAGAATTCCATTCCAAAATCCCTGAGAAACCTCTTTAACCGTGAGGGGGAGGCCAAGATAAATAGCAGGAAGATCAGCCTCAGCACATCCAATAATATTAATGATTTTACGTCGGAGATGAGCCGGAATATTAAAAAAAACACATTGCTCTTCTGAAAGTTTATGTATTGACCAGAAGCTTTGGCATAGTCATTTAAAATATTCTTCCACCTACGAGCTTCAACCACAGATGATATACCAAAGAGGATGGTGTCATCCACAAACTGCTGCACAGACATAGAGGAGAGAGAAGAAGTAGGGTTAATACCCACAATTTCCTTGGAGGTAATCTTAGAGTGAACATATCTCCCCAGGGCCTCCGCCATCATGATAAACAAATATGGAGAAAGAGGATCCCCCTGTCTAAGCCCTTTCGAGGAAGAGAAAAAACCCCTAGGGACCCCATTGACCAGAACAGAGAATTTAGCAGTAGTAACAGCGTCTCGAATGAGAAGGGATATTTTATCATTAAAACCAAATTTTTTTATGACTTTAAACAAGAACTTCCATGAAACTCTATCATATGCCTTGGAGATATCTAACTTAAGAACCATACCAGGGATCCTGCTCTTATCCATAGAATGGATAGTTTCATGGGTGGAAATAACAGCATCGAGAATTTGTCGACCAGGGACAAAGCATTTCTGAGAGGGGGAAATAATTTTATCCAAAAAAGGCTGAAACCTCAGGACAATCAATTTAGTACATAGCTTATAGATGGTATTACATAAGCTAATGGGTCTGAAATCAGAGAGATGCATAGGCTTAGGCTTTTTAGGGACAAGCACAATAAAAGTATTATTGATCTGTTTTAGAAGTTTACCAGTTCTGAATAAATCCCTAACAGCTGTAGTGACATCAAAGCCCACAATATCCCAATATTCCTAAAAGAATATTGGAGGAAAACCATCAGGGCCCGGAGCTTTGAAGGGACCCATAGAAAATAAGACAGCACGAACCTCCTCCTCAGAAATTGGTTTTAGCATTTCAATGTTATCCTCTTTTATAATCAATGAGGGGATTTTATCTAGGAACTGGGCCATAATCCTCCCATTGCCAGCAATATCCACTCGCTCTGACAGCAAATTCTGAAAAAAGAAACCAGCTTGATCCCCAATCTCATTGTCCTTAGTGATAATATTGCCATCCTCCAAACATAATTTAGAAATAGAATTAGCTTTCCTATGCTTCATCGTTGAGAGATGAAAAAAAGCAGTTTTCCTATCCCCTTCTTTGAGCCACTGAACCCTGGACTTCTGTTTCCAGAAAATTTCTTCTTTGCTCATAAGATTCTTCCATTCAGAAATCAGGTCACTTTCCTCCTGAGTAATATCATTTGTACCACCTCCTTGAGCCATTAGCTATTGAAGGTCAGCTAATCTTCTAGAGATAGTTTTCTTTTGGCTAAACACATTGCCAAAACTATATTTGTTCCACCCACGAACTTCCTGTTTAATGTGAAGGAGCTTCTTAACCAGCCGAAACATAGGAGTACCCTGAATGGGAAGTTGCCACCAATGAGCCACAAGATTTCTAAAATCTTTGTTTAATCCACATAGCTTCAAATCTGAAAGGGATAGGACCACACTTACGCTGCTCCTTCCAATTAAAGAGAATAGGACTATGGTCCGACATGGTTCTAGATAAAGCCTTCAGACTCATATTCTGATGGTTATCCCAATTGTTAGAAATAAGAAATCTGTCCAATTTAACTTGTATCAAATGGACTCCGCTTCTTTTGTTAGACCAGGTAAAGTTCTGATTTTGCAGCTCCACATCCAACAACCCAAAGGAATTGATAAATTCCGCAAAATCAAACATACTATCAGAAATATCAAGAATACCCCCCAATTTCTCAAAAGGATATAAGGGAGTATTAAAGTCTCCAGCCAGCATCCAACGAGAACGAGGGGAAGTGGAAAGAGTATTACACAAGTCAGTCCACAAAGTTTTCCTCATGGCCCTAGTGTTCGGGGCAAAAATATTGATCAGGGACCAATTTAAAGAAGGTAGAGAGAAGTTAACAACCAGAAAAAACTTACTAGAGGCAGCAAGAGATCCATGGATTTTGGCAGCATTCCACATAGTAACAATCCCTCCAGAGGCTTCGGTAGCCGGGCTAATATAGTAAGCAGCCCTGTGCCATATTTCATCAGCTATCCTCTTAAAGTTCTCTTCATTCATCTTAACTTCTTGAAGTAAAAGAATATCTAACTTATTTTCCATAATACAGTTTTTCACTTCAAACTGTTTGGTGGAGCTATTGAAGCCCCTCACGTTCCAAGAAAGAATTCTCATTTAGAAGGTTTTTGAGATTGGATCTCTAGTGTTTTTTGCCTACCACTGGCAATCTCCCTGGCAATTTCTCTTTGCCTTGTTTCTCTGAGAGTCGGTCTTCCTTGTCTAGGGTTTGTTCCAACATCAACAGACTTTTTAGCCCTACGAATCTTTTTCTTAGGGGTAATCCAATCATCTTGGTCATTACCACTACCACTCGGTCCAATTCCAGTGGATCGGGAGGGAATAGCTACCTGATTCTCAAAAAATCCTTCCTCAGTGAACTCAGCTGTGGTTATTTCTGGAACAGGAGAGGGATGCTGCTTAGAGGATGGTTGGAAAGTCACAACCCTATTAATGCAAATCGATTTTGTGAGTTGGGCATTCTGTCCAATAGTAATCGAGTTCTCTTCGCCTTCAACATCAGCCTCCTCCGATTGGGAATGAATCTCACCCTCTTCAATCTGAGTATTCTGTTGAGCAAAGTGCTGCTAATCCTCTACATTAGACTTCTGAAAACCTGTCTCCATAACCTTCTCTGTAGATACTTCAGTGATAACATTTTCCTCATTACCCCCCATTCCCTGATTATCAGGGATGTCTTGTTTGGATGAGATATCATCCTCATCTTTGTTAAGATCAGCATTATCTCCCATTTGCTTCACTTTACAATGGGTCATTAAATGGCCCTTCTTCTTACAGATCTGACAGAATGTAGTAGCATTTTCATAGAGAATCGGCTGGGTCTAGATCCCATACTTAAGAGTTTAAGTCTATGGACATGGGGAGGGTTTGATGGATCTCCACATTAACACAGAATCTAGCATACACACAACGGGACTTAGCCCGAGTGGTGTTATCCAACGTCACATACTGACCAAAGGTATTACCAATAGCAGAAAATATCTTTTCGTCCCAATATTCCAAGGGAAACCCCAGGAGCCTCACCCAAACTGGGGCAGTCCGATTCAAGTCCGTATTGGGATCGAAACCAGGTTTCTAGGAACACAGGGCGAGTGAATGGGTGCCATAAAGCCATGGCCCTCCTGCCAGAACAGTTAACATATCCTCCCTATTTGTAAATTTAAATAAGAACAAACCTCTTGCCATAGCTATGACAGACACGTTGCCTTTAATCCTCCAACGATTAGAAACCCACTTCTGCACCATTTCAATATTAGGACGGAGAGAGAAGAACTTACCGACCAGGGCCAGATCCATGGCCGCCACTATTTCTTCAACCAAATCATCAGGGATATCCAAAGCCATACCTTTCGCCGATTCCTTCTGAACTGGAACCCTAGATGCCCCTTTAAGGGAGTAGATCTTCTTCCCTGTCAAAACCCCTTTCCATCCCTTGGAAGGATCCCCACCCGCCGAGGTCTGGTTCCCAAAGGCACTGCCCAAGGCAGTAACCTCCATCATCAGAGAAAAGAAAAGCATAAACCCTAAAAAACCCTAGAAAGCCATTGAAAGCAGATCAAAAGTTCAGTCCAAAAATTTCCTTTAGTCCAAAAATTTCCAATTTACCTAAATGTTTACTTCTACTCCAACTCCTACATTTGTGCTATTAACTTCTTTCTTTCATAAATTTTGTATTTAATTTTAAATGTTAAATTGATATATATATATATATATAATAAATATTATATTATTAATATTTTATTATAATTATTATTATATTTATATAATATAATTATATTATTAATAGTTATATATTATAACATTAAAATACAATATTTATATTATAATATATTCTAATATAATAATTATATCATTGATATATTAAAATATAATATTTATATTATTAATATATTCTAATATAATATTATTAATATATTCTAATATATATAATATATATATATATATGTTTTTTGGAAATCCGATTTTTTTCCTGATTTTTTCACGATTTTTTGAAAAAATCTTATAGTTTCGATTTGCCGATTTTTTCCCGAAAAGATTTTTGCTTCCTTGATATAAAGTACCTCTTGATGGATTTCAAGTTTACTCCAATCTGCTACTATATATATATTATCTTTGCTGATAACAATTATTGCATAAATATATATCACTGCTGATATATTCCTTGCAGATTTATCTCTGCCTTAGATATGTTTTCTTGCTTATCACTTGCTGCCTTCAATGGTCTTTGGATCTTTGTTTTATACCCTTCATAGCAAGAAATCACACCTCTTTAAACACAACCGATGCCTTTTGACAACCACCGCTGCCCTTTGGTTAACATTAGTTAAGGTTTCCTTTTTTTTGTCTTCTAGTGCCTTTTTTTCTCCTAGCGCTAGCCTTTGTCTTATTATGGCCAGCGGTGGGTTTTATTTTATTTTATTTAATTTTTGTTTAACAAGTCAGGGGCATGACATTGGACAATTTTGAAACCTTCTATTGTGAGTCTTCACCGGAACAAAACCCTTGGATCCAATCCCTCTACAAAAGCTTGGGCTTTGCCTTTTGCTGGGTTCTTTGGCACAAATTTTTAGGAGGTTGGTGAACCGGGGTTGGAGGTCTTTGAGGGCAATTTATTTTCAAATGATTGTAAATGTGACAAAATCGACACCGAAAGGGAAGGGCATTGTAGTCGATTTGTTGAATCTAGTGCATGTTACCCAATTTGATTTGAAGAGAATTTGTAAGAGGTTTATTAAGATCAATTTCAACACATGCGAGCATTAAGTAGTTACCTTTCTTTCTAGCATAAACTATGAGGAACCCACAAGCCTCCCAAGCACCTCCACAATGGAATGAAGAATATCCGATCTCTAGAACTTCATAGGAAGCTGAAAGAGGCGAATCTAGACTGGAATGCGAGGGGAGTTCTTCCATTGGATCAAAACTCACATGCCATGGTTTCATAAATAGACTTGCTTGGTTATAGAAGTATGGACCTCCTTCAAAGGCGAGATTATGATCAGCTATCCTAGAAAAGATCACCAAAAAATACCTATTTGTATCAAGAATAACCTCCATATTGCCCTCAAGTTGCCAAGTACGATGGGCCCAATTCTTCAGAAAGGGCAATGTGACCTTGATACCCATGAACTTGTAGATCAGCGCATGCTCAGATAGATATATAACATCATCGACAACAATGTTCGGATTAATAATGAAAAAAGGCCGATCCTCACTTTTTTGCAAACAACCATTAGATTGGGGTCAATTTTCAATCGTCTAATTTGGATTTGTGACATGCGTAGCATGCATCAAGAAGTTGATCACATTCTCATGGCTAGAAGGTGAGGGCTCATTAGCCTGAACAACATCTTTATAAGAAAAAAGGAAGGGCCCCCTCCAGGCACCGCCAAAGACACAAAACAAAATAAGTGAAAATCCAACACAAAAAAGACCAGTAAAAAACACCCAACTGCCAAACACAAAACCTAGGGTTATCGACAGAAAAACTAGAGAAACAAACCTTGTAGCTATACCTTGGGGTTTTTTCTTTGTTTTTTTTGCCAATGACCGTAGGTTTTGTGTTTGGCAGTTGGGTGTTTTTGGCATGCTCTTTTTTGTGCTAGGATTTCACTTTCTTTCGTTTTGTCTCCTGTGGTGGTGCCTGGAGGGGGCCCAGGGGGTCCACTTGTTTTTTCTTTTATAAATGCTATTAGGGCTAATGAGCCTTCATCTTTTGGCCATGAGAATGTGATCAATTTTTTGATGGAGGCTATGCATGTTGCCAATCCGGATTAGAGGATTGAAAAACGACCTTGATTTAATGGTTGCTTGCAAAAAAGTGAGGATCGACCTATTTTAGTTATTAATCCGGACCTTGTTGCCAATCATGTTATGTATTTGGCTGAGCATGCGCTAATCTGCAAGTTCATGGGTATCAAGGTCACATTGCCCTTTTTGGAGAACTGGGCCCATTGTACCTGGCAACTTGAGGGCAGTATGGAGGTTGTTCTCACTGCAAATGGGTATTTTTTGTGATATTTTCTAGGATAGATCATAATATTGCTTTTGAAGGAGGTCCATTGTAATGTCCTGTTTTTGGCGCATAGATCTTTTTTGCGCATTTCGCCCGTTCCTTGTCTTCAAGAGGCTATTAAACTTGTTTGCGAGGACTCCAACGTTCTTGGAGTGGCTGTGGCTTAGTCTTGCAGAGCAGTTGTTCATGGTTTTAAGTTTGGCTAGTCATTTGGAGTTCTTAGATGCTTTTAGAATTCAGTTCCAACTTCTTAGGGGCTCTCCAACCTTCTTGGAGAAACATGCTATTTTTAGACAGTCACTTGATAGCCTCTGATTTTCGTCCCAAGTCTTCTACTACACTTTGATATGGTTAGAGTTGTTCGATCAGTGCATCTCTATGCTTTTCGTAGCTTGGGACTATTATTTGACAGTTTAATTAATATTTCACTAAGGTTGCCTAAGGTTTGGAGTAAGGATTAGCAACTTAGTGTAATATTAATTATAAATTGACGTTCTCTTTTTGGAGTGGTTTCTTTTATATGGCATTGAGCTCAGTTGGTGTTCAAGAGTCAGTGATGCTTTCAGAAGCACTTTTGGCTTTCCGGTTTGCTCTCCAAACTTCTTGAAGAAGCCGTCTATTTATAGTAAGTCACCTAGTTGGCATCATTCTTCATCCTAAACCTTCAAGATCATGTTGGTATGGTTTATTTTGCAATTCACTTCATTATGGGATTTTCCATAAGTTGGGTGAGTTATTAAGCCATTTAATTAATATATTTGCTTAAGTTATCTAAAGTTGGGATTATTAAAAGATAACTTAAGTGGAATGGTTCATTGGAAATGGAATTTGATATATTATTTGGTGGAGCACATAAAGTGAGCTTTTAGACTTTGGAAAAAAAAATATTTGAAGAAAGTCTAAAAAAGAGAATTATTATTGAGGAAAAATATGAAGAGACAAAAGGAAATAATATTCTATTTCCCTCAAAAGGTTATAAAAGGAGGCCTAGAGCTCATTGTTGGGGTTATGCTATTGATTTGATATTGTTATGCTGTTGGATTGGACTTGGGAGTTCTTCCATTATCTTTCGAGGACGAAAACCCTCTTGTAGATTGGGTGTGGTTTCATTTAGAAACTACCATTGTGTTGAAGGTGAAGTTACTGGAGCAATCTCATACAGAGTTTGCCATTGCACTCAATGGATTTTGAAGTCTTTGAAAGTTTTCGTTTGAAGTTTGATGCTATGGCCGTATAGTTGCAGCCATGGCGTGGGATACATTTGGTGATTTGTCTGATGTTTATCAAGTGCTAATGCTATGGTAATTTCCTATTCACCTAGCCGCCTAGGTTTTTGAGATTAACATGAGTTTTTGCTGCTGTTTGGAGTCCCTTTCATGGCAAGCCGTACTATCCATGCTGACCGTATAGGCAGGGATTTGGCGTGGTGGATTAGGGAGGAGAATCGCCTAAGTTTGGGTGCTTATTTCCTTTGGTTTTGAGGCGCCAATGATAGTTGATGACATTGCCATGAGTTTGGAGGTGGAAAATCTATGTTGTGGGACTGATGTTAAGGTTTATGCATTGCTGTGATAAGGTTATCAGACCTGCAACACAGCTACAACAGTGACAGAAAAGACTTCAATCAGAACTTCCTTATAGTTTCTTGTATGGTATATTTTGGTGTTCATATTGATTAGTTAGCATGTTTCCTTTCATCTTTCATATGGTTTCCATGAGCTAACCTATTTCAGCAGTTCAAACAAGTTGGAAATTAGGGTAACTGAATGTTATTGCATCCTATACTTACATTGAGAATATTTAATTAGTTGCAATATTTCATTGTAACCCTTGGAAGGTATTACTGCCAGTGGGATTGATTGTTTAATGCTGTGGTTTTCTTACCCCACTGAATAAGTGGATGTGCCTAGGTTTCCTTCTTGTTTCTCCCACTGAACAAGTGGTTGCCCATTGCATAAGTGGATGCCTGCTACATAAGCGGATGCCCACTGAATAAGTGGAAGTTGTTTTTATTGTTGGTTTGGATTTGAATGCTAACTCGAAAGCATTTGTATGCTCTCACCTTGCCTTCATCAAGATCTGGGTGATCGGAAGAGTGTGGAAGAATCATTGTTGCACTTATCTTCAGTGTTGTCTGGTTTCAAAAAAAAAAAAAAAAACCAGGGCTGCATATTACATCCATACTTCTATAACCAAGTGGGTCTTGTTGATGTTTGTTTTTAGACAAGTCAACAATAGAGTAAAACACTAGAGTATCCCACTCTCTTTTGAATAAAGCTCTTCAAACGCTGAACTATGTGATCCAGTGAAGTAACTCTAAGGTTCCTTATTTATGATTCGTGATGGGTTAACTCAGTGATTACATGTGATCTTGCTGATAATCACAAAGGGACTTACATTAGACTTCTTCATACATTTAGCTTATCTCTCCTTCAGTGTGGATGACATATGTACAAGACTTCAATGATAAAGAAAAGTAAAAAGATAAAGGTCTAGAAAACTAATCTAAGGTCAATGAAGCAATGATGATGTATGAATAGACAAACTCTTTGATAAACCGAACTCCCCTTCGCCAAGGATGCCTACAACTACATGAAGTTGGTGCAATCTCCTAAGGTATGTGAATGGTTTTCAAATCATGAAGGCTTATACAAGCACCCATTAAACGGCGCAGCTCAAACAAGCATCCACAATCGAACTTAAGCAAAGGAGGCTCAGACTAGCTTTACACAACACTTCACCGGCGATGAATGTTAAAAGCATGAGCTAAGAGTTGATCAAATATTCAACACAACATGCATTACATCAAAGAGCTTCTAATCTATTTCTAATCTACTTGAAACATCTCTTCATTCAATTCAAGATACAAGAAGCCATTCTACTCCACAAGACAACACTTAACATCAAACAATGCTCCAATGTCTTTGCATTAATCTTGAGAAATATTTATAACAACTTCAAGTCCTCTCAGAGAATTTTGAGAGTCTCTCCTACTCTACCTCTAAAATCTAATAATTAGTCTACTCCTTTTACAAATGAGGCAACAAGGTGAATGGCTCAGATCATTTCATGTAGCCAAGGGCTTAGATCATGCCACCTCAGTAGGTAGTTACAATAATTTGCTATTTTTAGTACAAAAGAGAGGCAATGAAGGCACGTTTTCCAAGAAGATAAGATAAGATGGAATCTTTGGAGCATCTTCCACATAGGTGTCCTCCTTGTCTTCTTGCTTGTTGAATGATGTGGCGACTTGTGATTGGATTGATGATGAGTGTATGCCACGTAGGTGCCACCTTGGCAACTCTGACGGATCCCAACTTGTGTCACCTTGTAATGTCTTTGATGTGATTGCTTTGATACTTGAATGTTTGGGAATACATCTTGTAGATCTTGCCTTGTTCATTTTCTTGTAAACTGGATGTATGATAGATGTTGCTTCATTTGACTAACACTGTGATGCTTTCTCTTCTCTTGCATGTAGGTTGATGTTCTTTGGATGCATCTTGATAGAGAGTAGTAGGAGATGATGATGATGTATACTTCCTTCATGATCAGAAGTAGGAGATCTCTCTTGGACTTGAAGATTCAGGAGGAACTTGAAGTTTGATGAATGAAGTGTCTTCGACATGATGCAGATGATGAAATGCTTCCTTGTTGATGATCTTGAAGTATTGAAAGAACTTGAAGTAGAGTAGATGCCTTTGGAAGTCTTGATGAAGATGATGTCTTCTCCAACCTAACAGCTTTTTAACTCCTTTGATGATCCTTCAGCCCCATCTTTATTGCTGCAACATAAACAAAGAAACAACATCAATTCCTTTTGATAACTGATTTCATAATACATAGGGATCTTTCAGATATATAAGAAGCACATTTAAGCATTCAACAAACCTCATCATCAAATAGACTTCACTTTAGATATGTCTAAGGATTTCAAACATAAAATGATGATATTTCTAAAATAACCTACTTAAAAGACTATCCTATGCAAACTCTAACATCAGGCGCAGCAGATCACACTCAAAACAAAGCCTTTCACTTTGGCGCATTAGTTCATGATTTTAAATCCTCTTGATGTCATGGCGCACTAGATGATGATTTTATGCTCTGGATAGACTTTGACAACTTAGATTCAACCTGATTATGAGGTGGCGCATTGGATAAAGAAAGTGAGTTCTTCTTAAGACTTGTTGAAACCTTCTCTTGAAAGATGCCTTATGATTTTGAGCGCATTAGTTGGGAGTTTTGTGTTCTTCTTGCAATCAGATTTGGAAGGTGGCGCACTAGATTGAGTTTTTAAATCCTCTGTATGGCTGGCGCATTAGATGAAGGTCTTGAACTCCAGATGAAAGGCATTTTGGCAATCAAATCAACCCTTCATCTTGAAGGCGCATTGGTTCAAACTTTTGGATCCTAATCTAAACAAGATGTCTTGTTCTTTGAAAGTCACTTGAATCTGCCCCCCTTTAATCTTTGGCGCAGCAGATTGGAAGTTTGTTATCTAGTTGAAACTTGTTGTGAACCTGACATCATTCACTCCTTGAAGACACTAACACATTGGATAAGAGAGTTGGATCCCGGTTGAATGATCATTAAAACTTGAAACCAATCATCTTTCCCTTAAGCGCATTGGATGCCTATGTTGATGTCCTCATGAAATTTAACTTTTGCCTCACTTTAATCTTTTGAAATTGCGCTTTGGTTAAGGTTTTCAGATCTTCCTTTCATCTCCTTCTAGGCAAATCAGTTCAGAACTTTGAGTTCTTGTGAAACTTAATATACTTTTACCCTTAGCGCAGCAGTTGAAGGTTTGGAATCCTCATCTCATTTAAGTGCGTTAGATCAGGATATTGGGATCTTCTTGTGATTAGCGTATTGGTTGAAACTTTAGGCTCTCCTTGTAATCATACTTGGAAGGTGATAACCCTTGGCGCATCACTTGAGTCTTTTAGGTTCTCTTTGTAATCAACACATTAGATCAAATTCCTGAATCCTCTAAGGCCAGCGCAGCAGATAGGAAATCAGACCTCTCTTCATTCTCAACATCTTCTTGACAACTAGCAACCTCTTTCCATATATCGCATTGGACGAAGGTTCTGACGACTTCATGTATTGGCGCAGCAAATGACAGTTTTATTCTCCCCTTAGGTGACACAGCAGATGAGGATTTGATTTCTCCTCGAAAGTTTATTAAAAAATGTCAAAGGTTGGCGCATTGGACTAGCAATTTGATTTCTTCTTGAAAAAATTCAAGTTCTCTCCTTATAAACATGGCACAGCAGATTGAAATCTTGATTTTTTTATCTTAAAATTTGTCCAAAAACTTCAATAAAAACTCATACAAATCAGGCCAATAGGATGAAGATCTTGAGTCCTTATGTATCACTCAAAAACTTACCTTATCCTCCCCTTGAAAGGGCGCATTGGATGATGATTTTGAGCTCCACTTGAAACTTACCTAAACTTGTAATAAACCTTCCCTCCAAGCGCATTGGATAGGATTTTTGAATCCTCTAGTCCCTTGAATTTCGTGATTGAACCCCCTTATCTCTTGGCGCACTAGATGCCTGTTTTGATCCCTCTTTATCTCAATGGCGCATTAAATGGAAGGTTTGATCTCTTCTTAAAGCCAGCGCATTGGATTAGAACTTTGGGATCTCCTTTGTATACATAGCGCAGCAGATTAGATTTTTAGATCCTCTTCTTGAAATTGAACCTTTGACCTCACTTTACCTTTTGAAATTGCGCTTTAGTTTGGGCGCATTACATATGGTGCAATGGTTCAAGATTTCATTGTTTGGTTGGAAGATTGTCATCTCATCAAGATTTTGCGCCACATCCAAACCTTGTCGCACTGAATCAAGATTTTGGATCCTCTGGAGTAGTTAGTCGTTTTCAGGGTCTCTCAGGGTAAAGGTCTATTGAAAAATATATTTAAGTATAAGAATTTCTTGTACTTTAAATATTTTTCAATATACCTTTCAGGATGTTTGAGATAGGTCTCGAATCCACTGGATTTAACATGCAAAATCTAGAATTTGGAGGATCCACCAGATTTCAAACTTAGTCAATTTTTCAGGATTTCAGGCTACCAGACTTAGTCATTTCCTGGATCTCGAACATACATCAGGATTGATCTCAGTGTTCATTATTTGGATGGAATTTGATCAAGACTCTTCATCACTGCAAGTTCATGTTCCAGATGAGACCTTCAGTTATAAAACAAAACCTTCTAGGAGAGAGACTTATTGTTAGATTGGCAGAGGAAACGAACCTAAGACATCATCCAAAAACTAAATGCAAAGCATCAGAGCTCAAAAAAAGGGAGTCCCCATTTGCAATGGGGCGATGTGTGATTTGGTCACAACAGGTCTATTTATGAAACCATGGCTTGTGGGTTTTGATCCGTAGAAGAACTCCCCTCTCATATTCTAGTATGGATTCGCCTCTTTCGGCTTCCTATCGAGTTCTGGAGATTGAATATTCTTTATTCCATTGCAGGGGTGCTCGGGAGGCCTGTGGGTTCCTCACAGTTTACGTTGGAAAGAAAGGTAACTATTTATGCTCACATTTGTGTTTGAATTGATCTTACTAAACCTCTTCCAAATTTTCTTGAAATAAGATTGGGTAACATGCACTATATTCAACAAATTGACTACGAAGCTATTCCCTTTTGGTGTCGATTCTATCATGCTTACGATCATTTGCAAAGAAATTGCCCTCAAAGGGCTCTAGCCCCAGTTTACCATCCTCCTAAAAAATCTGTGCCAAGGAACCCAGCAAAAGGCAAAGCCCAAGCTTTTGTAGAGGGATTGGAACCAAAGGGTTTTGTTTCGGTGAACAGTCACAATCGGGGAAGGTTTCAAAATCGTCCAAGAGGGAATGCTTCAAGAGGAAAATCCAATAACAAGTTTGAGGTCCTAGAAAACTTTGAGGAACCAGAACCACCCATGGCCTAGCAACCTCTAGAGGCCCTCGGAATAGATCTTGGCTAGGACTTGGATCTTTCTGATTCTAGTACCTCATCCAACCTAGTAGAAACTCATGCCTCACTTGGTATACAGGTGTTAGCCAAAGAAGGGATGTCCCCATCTCCTAGTCATATTGAGGGATCTGTTAGACATTGGGAAGCTGCTAATGTTGATACTAGATTAATTGCAACATCTCCTAGTTTGGCAGAGGCTCATGTTGAAGATTTTGCAGATTGTGTTATGCTAGAAGCTTCTCAAGCCCTAGGTGCAAAGGATGAATTGAAGAAGAAAGCTCCACCTCTATCAGGTCTTCAACAAAAAAAGCTCAAAAAGGTTGGATCAAATAAGCTCTCTAAAGCAGGGAGAAAAAGAGATTAGGAAAAAGGTGATGATAGGGGAATCACTAGTGGAGTTTGGTGTCATTTAGACATTAGACACTCACTTCTCTGTTCCCCAAAAATGGTAGTGATTTCTTGAAATTCTAAGGGTTTGGGCAGCACCGCTCGTCAAAAGGATGTTCGAGATCTTATTCGGGAACACAAGCCCAATATCATCTTTCTTCAAGAAACTAAGCTCTATGTGGAGGAAATGGCTACCTTATCTTCTAAGATTTGGAAGGGTAGACAATGTCAGTGCATTGGGGCTCAAGGATCTGCTGGAGGGTTGGCTTACTTATGGGATCCTCGCTTGCTTACTCCATCTTGTTGGATAGCGAACAAACACTCCTTATCATTGATGGGTACTTGCTTTGATTCGGGCATCTCGATTTTCCTCATAAATGTGTATGCTCCTACTAATTTTCAAGGTAAGGCCTCTCTTTGGTCCTATATTAGATTTGTTCATTGAATGGTCTCTTCTGCTCCTTGGATTTTGGCAAGCGATTTTAATGTTATTCTCAACCTTGATGAAAAACTTGGATGCTCTAGTCGACTAGACCCCTCTTCTACTTTGTTCAGGGATAATTTATCTTTTTTTAACTTGGGTGGAGTTTTTACTTGGAATAATAGAGGATGTGGGCTTGCCTCCATCTCTAAACAACTTGACATGTTTTTAGTCTTTGACTGTTGGGTTGGTGACAATTGGGTTTCTTCTTTGGACATTTTGCAGTGGAAGGGATTATATCATTGATTTATCAAATTTTCTTCCCCTTTATTTTCTCTTCCTAAAAAGCCTCCTTTCAAGTTTCAATTAATGTGGCTCAGAGATCTAGATATTCATGAATGGTCGCATGGTGGTTGGAGGGAAAGCCTTCATTTGGTATTGTTATGTATTCTTTCTGCAAGGGACTTCAATTTGTTAAGTTCAAGCTTAAGTAATGGAACAAATGTTCTTTTGGAAACATATTTTGGAAAAAGTCTCAGGGACAAGAAAAATTGGACAGTATCACTTTCCAAATTAAGGAACAAGGAATTACCAAGGAGCATCCTCTTGAGAAGTCCTTGTGTTCCAAAGAGTTTAATGAATGGGAGCCCTGAGAGGAGATATTCTAGAAGCAGAAATCAAGAATCGATTGGCTTTAGGAGGGAGATAAGAACACATCTTTCTTCCATAATTCAGTCAAAGAAAGGAGTAGTAATGCTATATCATCTCTCATCTCGGCTCAAGGAGATCAACTTTCCTCTTAACAAGATATTACTAGGGAAGCTGCCATGCATTTCTCCTCCCTATTTACAAAAAGTGGCCCTAGTGCTTTGGAGGAGGAACAATTCATTTTGGACTGCATTCCCTCTTTGGTTTTTGAGGATATGAACAATCTTCTCATGGGACCAATTTCTTTTAAGAGCTAGAGAAGGCGGTGTTTCAGTTGATGAAAGGTAAATCCCCTGGTCCTGATGCTTTCCTTATCGATTTTTTTAGGAATTTTGGGATATTCTGAAGCTTGATCTTTTGGAGGTTGTTTGAGAATCCTAGGTCAATAAGCAGATGCTCAAGGCTATTAATTCTACCTTCTTGGCCCTAATTCCTAAAAAAGAGGAGGCTAATTCTTTTGATTTGTTTCGTCCTATTGCCCTTTGCAATGTTACAAGATTATCACAAAAATTATTGTAGAACACTTGAAGTAGATCTTGGTCTCTCTTATTTCATATGAACAGGGTGGTTTTGTGAAAGGGCATCAGATCCTTGATGGTATTATTGTTGTTGCTGAGGATATTCATACTATGTCTAGTTCTAGGGATAAAGTTATGTTCATTAAGTGGGACATGGCCAAGGCCTATGATAGGGTTAGATGGTCATTCCTCAAGAATGTTTTATTAGCTTTTGGGTTTTGTTCGAGGTGGATTCATTGGATTATGAGTTGTGTGGCCTCTCCTTCCTACTCTGTTCTTATTAATGGTATCTCCTCTCGTTTGTTTTTTTTGCTTCCAGGGGACTTCATCAAGGAGAGCCTTTATCTCCTAATCTCTTCATCCTGATGGTGGAAAGTTTAGGTAGACTGCTAAAGCACCAAAGAGTTAATGGTTGCATCCAGGGTTGGTCTTGGGCTCAGGGTTTGGACTCGCGGTCCTAGCTTCAGTTTGTGGATGATATTGCTTTGATGAGGGTTGCTAAAATTCGTGAGGTGATCAATTTTAGGAAAGCTTTGGACATTTATTTGGCTGTTTCTGGTCAACAGATTAATGAGGATAAGTCCAACATTTTTTTCTTCAATACTCTTGTGCCTATTCAGCAAAGAATTGCGCACATTTTACATTTCAGAATAGGGAATCTCCCTTTGGATTATCTGGGAATTCCCTTATCTATTGGAAGCCCCGAAAGAGAGCAGTGGAAGAGGATTTTGGATAGATTTTGAATGAGGGTTAGTCATTGGACTTTCCAGTGGTTGTCTTTTGCTTGATGGTTGATGCTGTTAATAGTTGTTTTGCAGACTCTTCCTATTTATAGATTCTTGGTGCTATTGGCCCCTAAAAGCTTTCTCAAGGAATTCGACTCTTTCTAGGAAATTCTTATGGGCAGGGAATCTAGATTCCCAAAAATGGAGTTTGATCAGTTGGAATCAAGTTTCTAGACCTAAGCAATATAGTGGGCCTTGGCCTTAGGCAGTCTGAGCTCAATAGCTAGGCCCTGGTTGCCAAATTGAACTAGAGATGGTGCAAGCATCCAAATCAACCTTGGGCTAGATTTCTTAATTTAAAATATTTGGGAGGAGTAGTTGTGTGATTGTAGATGAATTTGGTAATAGTGTGAGCCTTTTGCAATACCTCCTTAACTCATTCAAGTTTATCAAGGCAATGTGCTGCACATTGGCTAAAAACATAGAGGGATAGTTGTCCATCAGGAGACTTCTAGCAACAACATAAGAAACAACATTGTATGTAATAAATTGAACTGCATTTAGTGGCCCTACATCTATGACCACCTTGTCAAACAACTCAAATCGTGAAGCCACAAATTTGATCCTATTTGATGCATCCACAAATTTCATAAAGATCATGTCAATATCACAAGAGACAAGGAAGTTGATGAGAGTTCAATTCCTTTTATCTATCCACCCATCCGACATTATGTTGCATCCAGTCTTTGCCCACTCTAATTGATGTTTGTTAATAACATCCTTAACATATTGTACTACATCATTGAGCATACCAATCCTCAAAATCTCATACAATGGGGCTTTGAATCTTGAATCTACAGCTACAACGACATCCACCATACCTTGTTAGTATGGAGAGCTGGCAACATGGAACTACAGACTAGAGTAGAACTAGAAATTTGCAACTGCCTTCTTTGCCTGTTCGTGGACGTTTTTCCTCCATCCTGTACTCTCCAAAGTGGTTTGCAATCTTGGTGTAATACAAGGTCCAAAGAAAGAATTAATGTTTCCTCCACCCATGTTTGGGTTGCGTGCTATAGAAGTGGGCGTTGTGTGAGACTCCAAAAACTTTTGTGCACCAGCTGCCTCATCCAAAGGATTGCCCCTACCATATGTACAATTAGAAGCCATTTTTTGCCCAATTCTTACGTTTTTAACCTTACCATCAGAAATTGATTGAAGAGTTTGTTTTACCTGATATGTGACATCTGCTTGGCACTCTAGACAAGCATTGGTGTCATGCCTTGGCTCTTTCGCCAAATGCCATTTGAAGTGATATATGCCTCCATTGATATCATTCAAACAAAATTGCATTTGACTTTGGTGGTACTCGAGATTGACGTGCAATATGCCCAAAAAGACTCTTTGGCCCGACATGATGACCAAATCTACAAATAAAATTTGAATTCAATCTTTCATATTTTTCAAGGTTATAACTTTTGCCTTATCACTCCTAGAAGAAATCCTTATCGCTCCAACCTTATCACTCCTGTTTTTCGATATACGTAGATCCCCAATGCCAAACTACCCAATATACCAATGCGATGGTATGGAAAAACAATTCTCTCGATATACCAAACCTTCCGATATACCCGAAGGTACGTGGAAGAGAGATGTATGTGAAAGGAGAGATGCATGTGAGAGCAGAGTGGTATGAGAGAGTAGAGTGGCATTGTAAGAAATGGCATGTGAAATGTCTCAGATTTGTCTAATGTCATACTTGTTCGCAAGGGGTAGACCAAAGCATGTAGGCACAATTGCCCGTCTAACACTGAGACCCCCCCTGTGTTGGATTTACGACCGAATGACAGATCAACAGAAGAAGAAAGAGAGAAGAGAAGAAATATAAGAGAAGACAATTACATGGAAAAGTATTTGCAGTCTCCTTATTACTCCAACCTCTATAGCCCTCAAAAATACCTTCGGGGCATCACTTCCCAGGGTATGAAGGGTAATCTTGCCGAATGTTGTGTTTGGTGCATTATAGAGGGGCTCAAGAACAATTTTTTCCTAGTTGAGTATATCAAACCCCTTGCAAACAATAGTACTTTACAATAAAATCAAGTCAAGCATGTACAAGTTAAATAGGTTATCAATAACATAACAATTTGTGTGACAACAATCTTTGTTTTCACCTCCTTCAAGTAATTTGTGTGACAACAAAAATTAGTTTCAAATTGTTGTAATGTTTTTTATTCTGTATGGATAAATTTGTGAGAATGTATGGTCATCTTAAAAGTTACAAATGAATTTGTATATATTTGTAATTTGAATACCCTTGCCTGTTCATAACTACATAGTAACTCTTGATCACGAGTATGATAAATATTGATTGGCTGTGAAATTATAGACCTATCACACTTCGTAATATAGTTTACAAGATCATATCAAGACTAAAGCCTATTCATAATATGGTTCACAAAATAGAACATGCATGGAGACTATTCCTATTTTGGGAAATTATGACCATTTTCCTTGTTTTTAGACCTCTTTTATGCTAACAGATTGGGCCAACAATGGTTATATTCAAGGAAATGCATTTAAAAATTAAGCTTTAATTTTAGTTTAAGTGTGGTCCACTTATATTTTTATTAGATTGTGGGGATCCTATCGATGATCTAGCATAATTGGAGTGTTTGAATTACCATTTGTCTAATGAAATTGAGGAGAGAAAGCCATGTAAGAGGTCACATGCATTCATTTAGGGACGTTGAATTGTCATACCCCAATACTTGTATCCTCCGAAATAAAGAGATGAACAGTAAACGTGTGACTTTGACAAGGGATTTTGAAATCCTTGACCTGATTAATTTTTGGCCTATTGACCTCTATTATAAATGTATTATTCTAGGGACGTTCAGCCCTTAATATGACTAATATTAAAGCCTTTCAGCCATTGCATTGCTACAATTTTTCCTTTGTCTATACACTATTACATGTATCACTTAGTCTTTGTAATGGAATTTGATGTTATCATTTAGACCTACATTGAACTCATACATTTGAGTATGGCATTATACTGATCAATGTACTTTATATTTTCAACTTTGTTTTGGAAATGTTAGTGTTGAATTGAAGAATAAGAATGAGGATACAAATTATTCGTGGAAGCTACTAAGTGGTATTATGGATGATGTTCACTACCATGTCATGTCCCCTTTTTAGAACTAAAAGAATTAATTGAAGACCCGTAGCCTATTTTTATTTCTCGTAGGCTAAGGGCAAAATAAGGGAAATAATAATAATAATATTTTAAGTTGGCCCCGATCACTTTATTTTTAAAGGGGCAACTTAAATATTAGTATAGGGCCTATGCAATATTTTAAAAGTGTTTTTAACACTTAATTCAATATGTAATTTAAAAAGTGTTTTTAACACTTAATTCAATATGTAATTTAAAAAGTGTTTTTAAACACTTGATGTAATTTTAAAAAGTATTTTTAAATACTTGGAAGGAAAATTAAATTCAAATGGAGGGCTTGAAAAGGCAACTATAAAAGAAAGTCATTTGCTCAAAGCAAATCATCTGATTTTGTCATTTCAATTATTCCTTCCAATTTGGAGTTTGAAGCATTCAAAGATGAAAACCCTTAGTGTTGGCAGATCCAGAGGACGAAAACCTTTTTGGTTTCCATATTTGGATTTGAGGACGAAAACTCTCTCTTCCATTAAAGGTGATTCCATTCAGAAATCACAATTGTGCTGAATTGTTGAAGATTGATTGTGGAATTGTAGTCATTTTCAATTTGCTATAGTGTCGTTACAGTCCTGAGTGTGTTTATTTGCTGATTTTAAAGAGATTTATTGTTGTTGCTGCTAATAAGGGCTTAGATCAGTTCAAATTCAGTGTTTCCAGCCATCATTAATGCTGCGCCGAGCCTTTAATCATTGTTTCCAATCATCATAAGTGTTGTGCCTAGGGTTTCAAATTATTTGCTGCTGTTAAGTGATTAAATGCTGATTTATTGGCTGCAATATCAATATTAATTTAACAGATCTGCTATTTGTGATTAGTGAGGAAGTGTATATGAGGGTTTTAAATTTGTATCAGCCATAGTTGGAAAACTCAGACTCGGCAAAAACTCGGCAGACCTAAAATTTGTGACTCGGCAAAATCTCGGCAACTTAAAATTTTAAAAATAACTTAAATTTCTTTAAAAACACAACTTTCCGAGTTTGGCGAGTTTTTCGCTCAGATTCGCGGAGTTTTTGGCGAGTTTTCGCTAAAACTCGGCAAGCAAAAACTCGCGAGTTAAATGGTGAGTAACTTGCAAGAGCAAAAAATTGGCGAGTACTCGCCAAGTTTGCCAACTATGGTATCAGCCCATAAATAATTCAGATCTGCTGTTACAATTGGTTAATTTGTCATTTGAGAGTTTCTTAAAATCATATCAGCATTGTTAGTTGTCGGATCTGCTATCATAGTTGAATATTTTAATTGAAAGGTGTTTTGCAAGGTTGTTGCTAATTATATTGCTGATCAACACTCATTTCAGTAGGGTTTGGCATCTACTTTGGTATGTTTTTAATCATTTCAGCTTGCACACTTTGTAAAAATTGTTTATTTCCTAAGGTTGTTTGATTGAGGACGTTACAATGTATTAGAGCCTAGATCTTGCCAGCCGGCAGGGTAGAAAGCTAAAATCTGATTGCAGATCTATAATATACACATGAGTGAAAGAGAAGTTAGGTACTATCAAAGAAGAAAGAATATGGATCAAAACAAGCGACCTATGTTTCTTCAAGCAAAATTCTTGCCAAGAGAAGAAGATACAAATCCTATTCAAGAGGTGCTGATACAAATACAAAAAAAATTGCAAAAAGCTAGGGATCATCTTGAAACAATCAACAAAAGAGCAAGATGAAGCACAAGTGAGGAGCCAAGATTTTAAAAACTAATTACTTGATTAGTTTATTATCAACTTCAAGGATCTAAATCAATTTAGAATCTCACAAAAGAAGAATCCTATTCAAGAGGCATGGTCAGGAGAGCAGTGCAACAGAAATGAGTGCAAACTTCTTGCTTTTAAGGAATAATGCAAAAAGTCCGACATTTACAAATCTTATACTACCTTTGAAAACTTCTTAGAGGAATACGAAGAAAATAGACATAGAAGATTGTTGAAGAAAGAGGAAGGGTCGGAATCTAAACTACAAGAAGAGTTCAAAGAAGAAATTAGAGAGCATGAGCCAACGAAGACATTCTTGAAGAAGGGAGAACAGTCAAAGCCAGAGATTGTGAAGGAACAAGCCATTGTGTAGGAACAAAAGGGATCCAACATACAAGTTGAATGTAAAGATCCTTTTCAGAAGAAGATGTTTTATTGACTTTTAACAATTGTATATGCCAACAAAATATTGATGAAGTCAAGGAGGAAAAAACATTACTTGTTGAATGCGAAGAGCCCAAGATGGAGATAGATGTTCCACTCCATGAGCTACCCAACAATCTTCCAAAGAGTGAGTCATTGCCTATATGATTGATCTTCATGATAGTCATGTTGATGAGCATGCAATTGAGGAGAATGTTTTGGTTGATCCTAACTTGGAAATCTCGAGTCACAAGGATGGTGCTGTTGAGGATATCTCAACAATTTCTACTTCGGCAAAAGGAGGTGAACACTTTGATTACAACCCAAGGTATGAAAAAGATGGTTAAATTTCAGATTTATTGTGCCATACTATGTCATTACAAGATTCTTGTCATCATGGGAAGCATTCTAAAAATGGTGAAAGGGTGAAGGATACAACTTGCAGTATAGAGCATATAGATTCTTTGACTCAAGTTTAGAGTTGTTTATGCATATGGGATCTGGATGACATTTTGAGGTACAAGAAGGATAAGGGTTTTGATGAGATCAATATCACTATTCTTAATGAGTTCTTCATCTCGTGCATTTGGATAAAAGGTAAGCTCATGAAGAATCATATAGAATATGTTGAGAATTCTAACAAAGTTATGAAGGTTCAATGCTCGCATTTCATGGGCCACTCCTTGGAGCTAAGTTCTACACTTGAAGACAAGGTAATAGATTATGGCCTAATGGAGATAGTCATAGTTGATGGGACAATGAGATGCTTGATGTTGAAAGGTGGTAAGCCAAATAGATGTCATTTTGCTATTCGAGATTTTCTGACCAAGCATAGTATGGTGTTTTTGGAATCAAGCTACAAATAGGTTTGCCACCCATGGATGTATGAAGGAGAATTTACAAAGGATGAGATATTACAAGATGACTTCACCATTCCTTGCACCATGAAGGCACAACAACTTGTCATCACATTGGGTACACACAAGGTGTGCGATGACTTTTATGTCACGAGTCTAGGAGAGACCGGCATGGTACTAGGCATGTAATGGCTACATTCTATGGAGTTGAAATTCACTGAAAAAGAAGTAGTACCTCAAGGCATTGAAGATGGAGCTAAGAAGATGGAATACGCAGCTTTGACCATACATTGAATAGAGACAACCATGATTGCATCCATACGTGAGACACCTCATCAATGATAATATCTGGTCTAGTTTGGATAAGTATAGTACGGTGTTTGATGTTATACCTCTAGGATGGCCACGGAGTAGAGGATTTCATCAAGAGATAGGGAAGAGACATGTTGGAGGTATCTTTCCTATTGAAGAAGTAATTTGCACCATAAAAAGGATTCAAGAAGGTGTTCATAGTAATATTAGAGTAGTGCAGCATAAGTTTGGTGGAATAACTTCAAAATTAGATATGCTTGCAAAAGATTGCAAACTAAACATAATTGGGAAGACTAGTGATAGCATATTGTAGTTATGTTGCAAAGGAAAACATATCAGGGACTGTTGTAATCATAATTTCTAGCCTTAGGACTGCTGTCATCATCATTTGCAGCTGCTACATTACACCATTTGCAACTGTACAAGTGCTTTTTGTCATAGGATTACTGATTTTTAAGGGTTTGAAGAGAGATATGTTGTTTGTTACTGTTGTTGAAGAATTTTCAGTCATTGTTTTGACTATTTCCAGCCTTCCTATTGTTGATATGGCTGATTTTTATAGAAGACTTTCAGTATTGCTGCCACCATACCATCTTCATATTGCTAATTTTCATGGTTTCAGACTTTGGATTGTTGTTATCAGTCATATACAATTACAGGTTTGCAGATTTTAAGAGGTTTTTCTTGCATTGTGCTGATTGTGAGGGGTTTCAGATGATTTATGACTGCTGCAACATCATTTCAGCTTGCATTTACACCAATTTATGAAGGTTTTTGCTTGCAGTACAGCTGCACGATCTATTGGAATTCAAGAAAGTTATTATGTAATGTCCCCAGGGCTGCTATATACTCAGATCTAGGATTCTTCCAGATTTATGAGTGTTAAACTTGGTAATTTTCTCTAATCATAAAATGCCAACAAACTGAACACCATTCAACCCAGTAAAAATAACAGTTCAAGACATTTTCTGAATCATTACCATAACAAATCAGATTTCACCAATCATTATCAATTGATACAGCTGTAGAATGGGACCTTTATGACCTGGATGCAATGTTACCAGGCTGTACTGGACGCCGTAATTGATTGAGGTATGTTCAACTCCCAGTTTACCAGTTAAAACACACTTAGTCTGATACCAAGTGAATTGTTCCACTGTTGCCCTGATTTTCTGATCTAGGGTTTTGTGATTGGATATGTGTTGTTCAGTCCCAACAATAAAAATCATACACAAATTATGACAGGTGCTGTCTCTACTCCAATTTGATGGAATGAACAACTCAGATCAGATTTGGTTACCCAGCTACTACCGGAAAACAATAAATATTTGAATTACCCAATTTCATTTACATAAGAGGAATCATGAATGATTTCAGTAGGCAAATATAAAATATTCTGAAAGTACCAGGTGTTGCCAAGCAGCAAACAATTCACATTCAACTTGCTACAGAAAGAATAACATTAGATTACAAATGATGATAGCACCTTGCCTCTCTTGCTGTTAATAGGGTCCAAAACACCTGAAATCGCCTCCAAAGGCCTCCACAAGGTCTGCTCTAGGTCTAATATGCTGGAAACTGGGTCAAATCCCTTGGATCACTTCCAAAACTCCTTCAAATCCTCCACAATGGATGGTGTTGGGTTTGGTATACTGGCGGCAGGGTCAAGTTATCTGAATCACCTCCTAAATCACCTCCAATCTTCCACAATAATATGTGCTAGGTCTGAAACTGCCTCCAAATCTTCCACAACAATGTGTGCTGGGTCTGAAACTGCATCCAAATCCCCCACAACAATGTGCGCTGGGTCTGAACTTGACACTACCTTCTACAATTTGAGTGGATGTCTCTTATTGGCACTCCTTTCTTGAAATCAGATAACTCTGGTTAACTCATGTGAAATTTCCTAAAGTGGAAATGCCCAAAAAACGCTTGGGCTTTCGTCCTTGATGTGATTGCTCGAATACTTGCAAAGGAGAGAAATTTCTTCAAAATCAAAGTAGCATAATTCCTAATGAAATTCCAAGTGTTTCTTTTGTATCAATATGGGTTTAATTTTGAAGAAGCCGACTAACTTGAATTTGCAATCCTTTGGCGTTGACTTGCATAGAGATATTTTTATTTTTATTTTTTATTTGTTAATAATATTAATATTATTATTATATTATATTATTATTTGTCTAATGTTTAAAAACACTTTTATTAAATTAAAATAATAAAATTAGTTCCCTGGAAGTGACATGACATATTATAATGCTCAATTGGAGGTTCCAGACTCTTTGGTTCATAGTGTCCTCAAGCATTGGGAAGAATGCATCATTTGCCAACAAATCAAGAAGGAGCATAGTGTGAGTTGGTTCATTCCTTGCCTAATCCTAGTTAGAAGTGGAAGGATACAATCGTGGACCTAATCATGGATTTCTCCAAGGTTTGCATTCATGTTGTAAATAAGCTAACTAATCATGCACACTTTTTTGTTATTTCTTCTCAATTTGCCAAATTGTTTTTCAAAGAAGTGATCAAGTTACATGGTTTGTATAAAAATATGGATGATGGAGATAGTAGATCCCATAGTGTTTTTTGGCAGGAGTTGTTTCATTTGACAAGTACAGGATCCATGCTCCATGGACGTTACAACATGATTCATCATATTGGCACGGAGATACTTGACCATTTGGGTTTGCAATTGCTTGAGAGCAAGCAATTCTGGGAAGGGCGGACTGTCATGTCCCCTTTTTAAAACTAAAAGAATTAATTGAAGACCCATAGCCTATTTTAATTTCCTGTAGGCTAAGGGATAAAATAAGGGAAATAATAATATTTTTAAGCTGGGCCCGATCACTTTATTTTTAACAAGGCAACTCAAATATTATTATAGGGCCTATGTAATATTTTAAAAGTGTTTTTAATACTTAATTCAATATGTAGTTTAAAAAGTGTTTTTAAACACTTGATGTAATTTGAAAAATATTTTTAAATAGTTGGAGGGAAAAGTAAATTCAAATGGAGGGCTCGAAAAGGCAACTATAAAAGAAAGTCATTTGCTCAAAGCAAATCTCCGATTTTGTCATTTTGATTATTCCTTCCAATTTGGAGTTTGAAGCATTCGAGGACGAAAACCCTTGGTGTTGGGAGATCTGGAGGACGAAAACTCTCTTGATTTCCATATTTGGATTTGAGGACGAAAACTCTCTCTTCCATTAGAGGTGATTCAATTCGAGGATGTTGATTTGTTGAAGATTGATTGAGGAATTGAAGTCATTTTTAGTTTGCTACAATACCGAGTGTGTTTGTTTGCTGATTTTAAAGAGGTTTAATGCTGTTGTTGCTAATAAGGTTTTAGATCTGCTCAAATTTAGTGTTTCCAACCATCATTAATGCTGTGCCCAACCTTTAATCATTGTTTCCAGTCATCATAAGTGTTGAGCCTGTTATAAAAAACCATAATGATATATTATTCAATAAGATGATTTACAAGATAGAGCACAACTCTATATAAAGGCAAGATGTTTCTATATAAGGATTACAGCTAATAAAATAAAAAAGATAGAAACATTCTAAGCAAACTAAACTAAAGCAGAAAATAGAAATATCCTAAGATGACCATTAATAAACTATATACTTTATTTTAATACCCTCCCTTAATGGTCATCGTACAAACAAAAAACCCATAACCCTATGGAGAGATGGTCTTCAAAATGCATTAAAGGCAGACTCCTCAGTATGCTCTGCCACTTGAGCACTTTGCTGAGACTTTTCCTAGTTGGACTTCTCATCAGCCAACTGCTTTTTGCAAAACCTCTTGATATGACCAATCTTCCCACAATAATGGCAAGTAAAAGACTTCTTGGAGTTCTCCTCCGAATCACCTCGTCCTTTCTGCTGAGTGGACTTGCCTTTGCCAACTTCCTTGGCAGTAAAAGCTTGTTCAACACTAGGAGACTCACTGGTACTCCCAAACTGCTTCCTCCACCTATCCTGCTACAAAAGCTTGTTGCACAGCTCATCAAACTTCAAGGTAGCATTGGTGGATGTAATGTTGAGCGTTTTGATGAAGTGCTTGTAGGAACGTGGCAAACTTTTCAAAGTGATCACCACCATATCCTCTTCAGCCATCTTACGACCAATGGCCTCTAGTTGGTCGCGAATATCCTTGATTTTCGTCAAGTGCCCCTGCAAAGACACTTGGTCATCCATCATAATAGAGAATAGCATATTCTTCAGGAAGAATGCCCTTCCCTTGTCTGAGGTCTCATGAAGATCTTTCAGATGCTTCCAGATCTCCGCAGCAGATTTACCAGATGGTATTTCTGGTAACATCTCATCGGTGATAGATAATTTTAGAAGCATAACTGCCTCCTTATTACCTTCATCATACTTGTCTTGATTCTTCCAAGGAGTAGCGGGACGAATGTTTGTACCTAGAACAAGCGAATTCAGACACCGGTACTCAAAGATGGTAATCATCCTCTGCTTCCACGTGTTGTAATTCTTTCCATTGAACCTTTGCGTATTTTCCAACATAACACTGGACAAAGACGCCATCCCTCCCGTTTTCTAAAGCACGAAAAACGAGGTAAACTTCTCAAAAAAGTCTAATTTTCAAAACTCAGTTAGAAATCTTCACCGAACAGCTGGCACAAATTTTGAGGCAATTAGCCCATAAAAAAAAACCCTGATTTTATTGCAAAAATCAGTCAAAAACAAAGTCTTCAATTTTATAAAAAAATCGGCACAACCAAAAGATTGCAAGTTTACAGAGGCGCTGTAAGCTCTTTGTAGTTCAAAGACTACCACCTGAGTTACACTACTCAGAGCAAAACCAAAACCATCACAAATTGCGGCAAGACATAAATCGCGAGCCAAAGAAAGCAATCATGGAAGGAAAAAAGCACGAAAGATGCAGTCGCAACTAGATAGAGCCAAAAAAATTCTTGATGTAAGGGAAATGCCGCCAAAATTTGAAAGACTGACGCGATCATATAAGAACTGCAACTATAAAAGGGACCGCAGGGTAGAAAGCAGTCACGACCAAGGTATTACAGCTACGGGAAATCACGATTTGGAAGTTTGCCCATAAAAGCACAAAACGACGTTCAATGGTGACCACGCGACTCGGAACCAATCCTTAGAAATATTTTTGAAAAACGCGAAAACCCTTCAGGCCCAATATGAAGAAGAAATCTTGCCTGCACACGAGCTCCAAAAACGACTCGAAAATAAAAAAACACACGATTTTGCAACTTGCAGAGGAAAGGGGGTTCGACCCAGATTTTAGAACCCGCCTTCAAATGCCATCACAGACCTAAACCGTGAACTGAGCAGGGGAAACGGGAATCCTGATCTTCAAAGGTTGCAATTTGGGTATTGGTGCAACCTCCAGGGAGTAGGAAAAAAAAAAAAGACCAACAACAAAACCCTGAGCTAAAGAACAAATTCGAAACCATACGACAAAATCAAGGAGGCCGTATTACCCACCCAAACCTGTGCTCTGATACCATGTTATAAAAAACCATAATGATATATTATTCAATAAGATGATTTACAAGATAGAGCACAGCTCTATATAAAGGCAAGATGTTTCTATATAAGGATTACAGCTAATAAAATAAAAAAGATAGAAACATTCTAAGCAAACTAAACTAAAGCAGAAAATAGAAATATCCTAAGATGACCATTAATAAACTATATACTTTATTTTAATAGAGCCTAGGGTTTCAGATTACTTGCTACTGTTAAGTGATTAAATGCTTATTTATTGGCTGCAATATCAGTATTAATTTACCAAATCTGCTATTTATGATTAACGAGGAAGTGTACATGAGGGTTCTAGATTTATATCAGTCCATAAATAATTTAAATCTGTTGTTACAATTGGTTAATTTGTCATTTGAGGGTCTCTTAGAATCATATCAGCATTGTTAGTTGTTGGATCCGTTGTCATAGTTGAATATTTTAATTGAAAGGGGTTTTGTGAGGTTGCTAATTATATTTCTGATCAACACTCATTTCAGTAGGGTTTGGCATTTACTCTGGTATTTTTTTAATCTTTTCAGTTTGCACACTTTGTGAAAATTGTCTATTTCCTAAGGTTTTACGACTGGGGACATTACATAGCATTTCTTATGTGATAAGAGTTGTGATTTAATATGGAATAAGATATAGGGCAAATGTGTAAGTTTATATCTATTAAACACACAGATGATTGTGTTAACATTCATGTCATTCTCATTGATAATACATATTATTGATGTTCATAGACTTGAGGACTTGATAAACAATGTCTTACGACCTGTTGTTACTATGATTTAAACTTAAAAGATTTAATTTATAGTAGAGATTTTGTGAAAAATCAACATATATATTCTATTTTAAAGGGACTATTAGATCTAGAAGGGATATTCAGTGTTGTACAATGTCAAAATGAGGATAAAAAGATATAAAATCACTGATATCTAACCTTGGTTGGTTAGCTTCAACACTCAAAACCTTCCTATCGCCGTAGTTTTGAAATGCACTAGCAGTCATGACTCACAATCGTCAGTGAGCGAAAAATGCCCTAGCCTCATTTCATGCAAAGTCGTCACAACAAACTGCTTGAAAAACAAATGCAAAATGTGCTAGATTGCATGAGTATTTTGTGCATAAACCTTACCGAAAGGAAATCATGCGCGTAAAATATATAGTGGGTAAAGTAGATTGCATGTAAAAAAATTGTCATAGTTCCACGGAGTTTCGGGGACGGGGACGGGGGGACGGCAGGGGACGCGTTTCGGGTTTGGGGACGGGGGGGGCCTAAATTTGGGGACGGCGGGGGACGGCGGGGGGACGGCGGCGGGGGAGCAGTGCGCTGAAATACATATAGTACTTGAAAAAATAGTTATAAAAAGAGGTATAACAGTAGAAGTCTATAAGATATATAAATTAGTTATAAATTAGACATGTATGCAAAATGTGGAAGCATAGACAAGGCACATGAATTGTTTGACAGAATGCCTCAAAGAAATGTGGTCTCATGGACTGCAATGATTGCAGGATATGCACAAAATGGATTTGTTGAACAGGCTTTAGAAATTTTAAAGCAAATGTAATTGGCTGGTGTAAAGCCAAATTCCACAACTAACATAGACATGTATGCAAAATGTGGAAGCATAGACAAAGCACGTGAACTGTTTGACAGAATGCCTCAAAGAAATACATCGGCAAAACTGGGGGACGGCGGGGGACGGCAGGGGATGGTGGGGGGATGGCGGGGGGATGGTGGGGGATGGTGGGGACGTTTCCCAGAAGTCTCCCCGTCTCGGAAACGGGGAGACGTGGGGATGGCTGTATTTTACGGGGGGGACGTGTCCCCGTGGAACTAGGAAAATTGTTGAAATCAGTCAAACCTACAATGCTGCAATTTAATTGCGATTAAACTTGAGAAAATCATTAAAACACTGGTCAAATATTGGCAGTTAATGAGTGCTTTGAAAATCGCGATTTTATCGAGGAAAATATTGGGATCCCTAGCAATTCGCAATCAATCATGATTTTTTCATTATTTTTGCTTCTATGGTTCAAACACTGAACCTATAAAGCTCACTGGAATAAGTAGATACTCTTGCACTTACTTAGTTCACTATGATTGAACTTTTGGAATAAGTAGATACTCTTGTACTTACTAGTTCACTCTGATTGAACTTGACACTTGGTATGAATGTAGTAGCCTTGGATTTCTTAAATAGACTTTTAAGCTTGTAAGAATAGTTGGCTAGTCCTAACCAAGAATACCTAAGTTGGTGTAGAAAGGAAATTTGGATATACAAACTATGTATAAAGAACTAGAGTATGCAATGGAAGCACAGTGCATCCATAACACGTAAGTTTAGGGTTCTCGTTTGCGGACCTTGAAATATGGTGAAACTTATAGAGATATATAGAAATCTTCGCCATCTTATAGTCTTGAGACAAGGAGAAAATAAAGAAATATGAAGTTCTCAAGATAAGCAGGTCAAAACACAATTGTTAAAACCATAAGTTTTGTTACTTGGATTCTTTTGTTGATTTGAATCATGACACTTGATAGTTGATATTAGAATCCTTGCTGAGGTGGATGGTATCTAATGATTGTTATTCCCCAGTATATAGTTGATATTAGAATCCTTGCTGAGATGGATGGTATCTGATGACTGTTATTCCCCAGTATATCTTATTGCATCAATTGTTGAATTCAAATCTGCACATTATTAGATGATGACTTCCAATGCATATTTAATAGTATCAAAAATCCTCTTTATGGTATAAAGATGAATGGTTATGATATTGAATTGTAGAGAACTTGAGGACATATGCTTGAATGGGTTTAATATGTTTGAAAGACCTAGAATCGGCGGCACACTCATAGAGGGCAGGTTTGTAGCTACCTTAATACTTATTGATGTAGCCATATGTTTGAAATGGGCTATTTGTTTTATGGCTGTCATATAGGTCAAAGCTAAACTAAGAGAGAAAGCATACTCAGGATGTTGTATGTTCTATTCAGATACCTATATGTATGTAGATAGATATTGAAGGAAAAATAATTGGATGGAGATTGTTTTGCATAAACTGATACACCTAACATTTGTAAACTAGCATGCTATGAGTTTGGAAATGAGCTTGCATTGTTTTTAGCATTGTATGAAGCCATTGTAAATAATAACTTATATAGAACATAGTGACTTGCATTTGTATTCTTCAATGATTAAACAAACTTGTTGAAAGATTTTGCTAGGCTATAATGGCACAGGTTAGAACTAATGATGTTAGAAGTGTGGGTAAATTAGATACTTAGCTATATGTGTCCTTGAAATGATATTCTATTAAGATGATGCTTAGGATTAGAAATGGACTAGTTTGTGTAGAATAGGCTAAGGGTATTGAGATGCTTGAGATTTGATTGGTTGAACAACAACTTGGATATATGTTCTTGATGTTAATATGAATTTTATGCTAAAAAATAAAGAATGGACTATAAATTTGTTTGGATTGAAATTTAGCTACATGTTGGTTTAATGGAATAGTGGTGATCTATGTTGTGAACACGTGGCGAGCAACTTGATTATAGTAATAGGACCTAAGAGGAAATTGATGAGAGTATATGAATATAATTTGTACCTAATTGTGATGAGTGGTCATATGATTACATGGTACTTTATTGCTCTACAAAGATAAACAAGTGAATGTGTGTACCATGTGGCGTAAATAATGACCTATCTTAAGAAAAACAACACTTAAATTGAAAAATTGATTATGGAATCAAGCGGAAATGCATATGCAGATGTATACTTTTTATAATTGTACCTTAAAATCTTAGAAATTTGTTCTAAATTGGTCAAATTAGGAAATAGAAACCACTTGAAAGGCAATGATTTAGTAGATTCAAAATCAAACAACTTGACCAATAACCTCAAAATAAGAAGAAATTTAAGTCATAAATCAAGACCCCAACAGGTTGAAACATGAAAGTGAAAAACAATAAACAATTTTAATGTAGCTATTAACAAAAGAAAAGAACAAATGCAACTTTCTAATAAGCCGAACTGGCTTATTCCACGGGGGGAGGATGTTACATCCCTCTAAGGCACCCGATTTTAACTTGTTGTAGATAGGTTTTAATTGTAGTTCTGAAGTAAACATGATTGAATTAGAAGTTCGTTAACCATTTCAGTATAACCCGCATTGTGATTTCGTGATTTTGTTATGATGTTATTTAATTATGATGCATCCTCACTATTAGTTCACCTATTGTTGTGTAATGTAAAGAATCTATAAATGGTCTATTCTAACAGAAGTTTGACAATTAATTTTGATTTTAGACTGCTTTCTTATGTATATAAGACAATCATTACGAAAGGAAAAGTTAGTATATTTGACACTTGATTTTATATTAAATATTTTCTTGTAATGACAATATTATGTCTTGGTTTTTGTATTTTCTAGTGAAACTTATTTATAAATTAATATTCTAAATTGAACAAAATCAGTAATGACCAAATTATGGTTGTTACGGTTTTATGTGATTAGTCATAATTAAAATGTAATTGTATTTTCTTTTATTTATATGTTAATGATGTTAGGCATGATTATTAAATGTTTGCTGGTCCTCTCACTCTTTATATGGAATGGATCAATGCCATAATTGACCTTAACCATATATTGGTTGAATGATTTTATCTATCACTAAAGTTATAGTAATTCATTTCCAAATACTGGTTGAAGACCTACAAGAAAGGAACTAATGGGAAAAAGTTAATTGGAGAATTTTTTATGAAGTTTTATCACACTATTATAATCTCACTGATCAACAAAGCTCGAATGATGGGAATGTGATAAAAGAAAAATTATAGCACTGTCTAAAGTGGCTAAAATGTCTTGCAAAACATATCATACGGGGCTGTGTATTGCACTCCAAGTTCTTTAGAATGAATCTGCACCCTACACATTGGGAAATCAGAACATCTTAGTGTAGATGGTTCAACATAAATTAAGGAGATTTAAAAATGAAAAGTCACAAGTTTGGTGGGGGAAGAAAAGGGGGATCTAGCCCCTATAGGGAAAAAGGAGGTAATTTTACTGGTTTGGCTATGGTAAAAAAGGGAGACCAAGGAAGGAAATGGAAGAGGGGTGCGACCAGGAGCTAATTGCCGTATCCTATGGTTTAGCCAATTTTCACTAGTAGCACCCAGGTGATAGATGCCAGGAGCTACCTATAGCATGATAGGGCTTAGATGACTTTCACCAGTAGCATGTAGGTGATAGATGCCAGGAGCTACAACATACCAAGTTGGACTGACTTTTTCCAGTAGCATGTAGGTGATAGATGTTAGCATCCATCGTCCCAAAGGTTCAGCGTGTTGTGGAAATATTATTAATGGCCGCGTGTATTTTGTGTTGCTACACTTATGCCCTTGCCAGTGACGACAACAAATAGTATGAGATACTTGTCTTGTCATTGTAGTTGGTTGTGAAACAAGAAAATGATGGACCCACGATGAAGTATGGGATGCACTAGTTTTTCTTTTCCTTGTTGTCACTTTATTATAAAAAGGCTTATGTGTTAGTGAATTAGGTAATGGGAAGATGCATATAGGAGGGTCACATCCACTTCGTATAGCCAGCTGGTCACTATGTGTATATGTTATGTATGTATGAGCTGGTCACTATGTGTTTTTGTGTACATATCTTGATGTGTACTAACATTTGACTGGGATACACTTGCCATCATACTACTCTACATGGATTATATTAAGCTTAATGGTTGTGATCCAAAAACAGAGATTGGGAATCCCATCCAAATTGTCAGGATGAATTCCTTCTATTAGTGTGCAGGCATACTACGGCATTATCCTCTGATTCCCCAGAAGTTGGGATATGCAGGCGGAGTGCAATGGGCGGCGCTTGTTTGAATAGGAGTAGGTTTTGGATTGGTGTTCCTATTATGTGTTCACCTGGATAGATTAAGTGTTAATGAATAAAGTTGCCTGGTTAATTAGGATTGTGTTTAAGGTGTAATGAGAACAATAGTCACAAAAATAAAAGAATTTAGTAGTAACCAGGGTGGTTATTACAAGTTCTAAAACTATGTTTCCAAGACTGCTGCCAGTTCTTCTATGACCATATAATCTCCCCCAAAATCAGTGTATCCTTGGGGTTTTTGGGGCATTCCCTAGAACAGGGAAATTTTAGGTGTGGTAGGACAAGGACGAAATGCTACACCCTCCATCCTGGCATACCTCTGCAGAGCAGGGACATCACCGGGGATGTTCCCCTTTGGATTATTTATATTTCCAATATTTGCCCCTCTAGGTTTTGCCAGCTCATTAATTGATGGTTTTCTTATTGTATAAAGTATTGAAGCTGTAGATCAAATCACAATTATATATTAGAGCGGTATAGGTTCAAAGTTCGTATATTGGAAGCATCCATTGGAATTGTAAGGTTTGTCTTTGCTGCCATTGCTCTTCTTTTATGTCTTGACAATTCATCTCGGGGATAAGCTTTCTAGAAAGAAAACTTGGAAACCTATGAGGATAGATGATCATGAAACACCTTCTAAACACAAGGACTTTGACCATAAATCAAATCTTTATGGTCTTATTTGTTTTACACAATCAAAGTCCAATAAATATTCTAGGTTTTGCGAGCTCATTAATTGATGGTTTTCTTATTGTTGTGAAGTATTGAAGCTGTAGATCGAATCACAATTATATATTAGAGTGGTATAGGTTCAAAGTTCGTATACTGGAAGCATCCATTGGAATTGTAAGGTTTGTCTTTGCTGCCATTTCTCTTCTTTTATGTCTTGACAATTCATCTCGGGGATAAATTTTCTAGAAAGAAAACTTAGAAACCTATGAGGATAGATGATCATGAAACACCTTCTAAACACAAGGACTTCAACCATAAATCAAATCTTTATGGTCTTATTTGTTTTACACAATCAAAGTCCAATAAATATTGTGTGTTAAAAGAGCATGATTGCAGTTTTGCTGTTTGTTTTGATAACTAGCTCAGCCCTAGGATTCAGGAGATGGAATGCAATTTACAACATGACACATTCAAATACCTGGATAAAGTTTGGGGTTTTATATCTGCATGGTGCAGACATCTTGACTGTGCAAGATGAGTCTGTTTTTGCCTTACACTGTTTTTCTTAAATTGCAGTCATGATAATTCCCACTAAAGTTTTGCTTTGGTGTCTTTGATCCTCTCAGCTGATCTGGGAGATGTCTCTCTGCACACAATTTTTTCTATATTAAATACAGATTGAGAAATTTGTTCTCCGATGAGATAGGCTGCTGTCATCTATTTTTTAATGATACAAAGTTACAAACATTGTACCCAGCACGCTTAGTGTCTTCAGAATGAAATGCAAAGCATTAATCAGATACCATGGGGTAAGGTAGCCAGTTCCAAAAGGGTTTTTAAGCGGAGTTGGATTCCTCATACTACGAACACCCTAGTTATAGAGTGGGTTGTCATCTCATCTTGCTCAGAATAAGCAATGCAAAAGCAGTAGATTTTTCTTGTCTTGCTCAGTTTAACCAAAAACAAAAGCAGTAGAGTTTTTTTACCTAAGTGGCATTAGCCTCAAATTAAATGCTGGAGGCTTATATTCATTGAAGAAATCTATATTGGGTTGTCATCTCATCTTGCTCAGAATAAGCAATGCAAAAGCAGTAGATTTTTCTGTTCTTGCTCAGTTTAACCAAAAACAAAAGCAATAGAGTTTTTTTCCCTAAGTGGCATTAACCTCAAATTAAATGCTGGAGGCATATATTCATTGAAGAAATCTATATTTCCTTCATACTTGATATTTCGGTGATCTACTTACACCATGAAAATCATTGATTTGAGCTGAGCTGTGACTTGTTTATGGCATTGAACAAATAGATCTTGTGAAGAACTTAAACTTATAAGTTTTGCTGCCTTAATGATTTCCTGGATTATTAATTATAATCATCAGGTAGCCATTGATTTATATCTTACATGTTAGAATTGGAATTAGTGCTTATTTATTTTGCTTGTTGGCATAGAAAAGATGAAGAAGGATGCTGTAACAACTGCAGCTCGTGTTTCAGAGTTGCTTGTAGATAGTGTAAATAGTGAGGTTCAAGAATCCTTCATCAATGAGAAACGCATTGAATTTGAAACTCGTGCATTGGCGTCAACAGTACAGCGGTATACCAAGCAAACAAATCAATGGCTTACAGTAGTTCGTGCATTGGATTCAGCATTGAAGGTGATAAGTGCTTCTTTCCTTTTAACTGTTCTTTGAAAATTTCACTAAATGGTAGGAGTTGAAGGGAGTCTAGTGAATTTAACTAGATGGTACAAAATTACAATCACGGTTATGATAAGAATCTTCAGCTGTTATTGTAAACAACATCTTTTCTTAACATTGGTACCACTTTCCTATCAAGAAGATAGAAAACTCGATGGACTGTTTGTGCAGATTTATGCATATTAATATTAGGTACATATGAACAGTCTCTTTGAAACTCAAAATATCCCAGACACTAGGCCTGTAATTAGTAATTAGTTGAAAGCAATGGACTGTATATTTTAATTATACTTGGTTGGCACCATGTTAAAGATCACTTAGTTTTGTATATGAGATGTGACATAAGAAACAAATTAAACAATTAGTATTATTTTGTCAGAAATTGTGCTGTATTTGTGAGAGAGAGGGCATGTAGAAGTAGGCTGTATTTGTGAAGATCTACCTGATAACTGTGGTACCATTCTGTGAATCTCTTTCAGGAAATTGGAGATTTTGAGAACTGGATGAAAATAATGGATTATGATTGCGAAAGCATTGTTCTTGCACTGCAGTACATTCACAAGAAGGAAAACCCACAATTATAAGCAAGCTGGTTAAGATTTGTAGTCATCACAAGATTGTTTTTTCATTAGCTTTTGATTTGGTTAAGTTAAGGTAGATAGGTTTTTCATTGGGATTCAATTTCCCCAAGTTGGAAGGTAGCAAATTAGTGGATGAAGTTCCTGTTTTCTATGTTACTGTGGAGCAATGCAAATATATAACCATTTAAGGTGCTTAAATTTTTCAATTTCATAATTTAAATTCATGGAAGACTTAAAAGCACAAAACACAATTCTGATTTAACTTCATCCTAAAAACTCTTATGAAATTAACCCAGAATTATAGCAAAGTACTCTTGGTAGAGGAAAGTGGATAAGACGAGGTTGATTTCAAAACAATGTCTTGAAAGTGTTGGAGAAATGAACCCCAACCAAACTGTAATAAGGAGTCTACCAAAAAGCCCCGGTTACACTCAGTGGTATAGCACCCCAGCACAGAGATGGGAGGCCCTAGGTTCAAGTCCTAGTTAGTCCATGGAAAATTACAGAAAATGGAAACTGTGGAAACAATCTCAAAAATCTAAGTCTAGCTTTTCTTTAAGCAACTACCAATGGCCATAAATTTTTGAAAAACACCTATAACAGTCTGAAAAAGCAGTTCGAACAAACTCTATATTTTACTGGTCTGTCTATATATTTGGCACTTAGTAATCTATGACAATGTAGGCCACATGAGCCGGAATATATGCCACATGAGCTGGAATATATGACACCAGTTCAATTCAGCTGCAATTCATGCTGCTCAGGTCACCTGAGTTGCAAATGTTAAAAATATTGGCTTTCCAATTTTTAATTGTCAAGTTAAGCAATATGGACAACCTTCATCTGAATTTTCTATATTTGACATAAATAAGGTGGAGAGTGATGATACAGTTGGTAACCAAAAAAAAAACCGTTGCCAAGATCTGAACAACAAATCGAGGACTCATCAGAAAGCGTACTGGAACTTGATGAAACTCTGATCCCATTAACAGCTTTTGAAGGAAAATAAAAATACCTGATTCAAAACTTAATTGCCACGTGATTGTCAGGAATATGGATTGTCTCATATAACATTATAATTTATAAACATGAGTTTTGCCACAGCGGCCACAAAGTACAGTCTATACCTAGCTAAGCCCAATTTTTAAGTATCTTCAAATTGTTATCTTAGGATAAAGAGGTACGAACTGTGAATATAAAGACCTTTGTTTACTTATTTTGCTCAAGCCTAGATGGATGCCCCAGAAGGCTACAGATCCATAAAGTTCTAATGGTTGTTGTGAGTAGATTGTCAAATACTTCTGTTCATGATATTAAATAATGGAAGTGGTTGTCAAATTGAAGGCTGTCCTTTTAGATTGCTTAATCTTCGTTTCAAGTTAAATTTTGAGATAACTTGCCAAATGTACTATATGCTTCTTAACCATGACAGAGAACTCAACTACTCATAAACTATGCTTTTTATAAAAAAGACTATCGTTAGGCACTGCCTAACGATAGGCTTTTTATGGCCAGATTATGACATAAAACCTAACAAGAAGTTTTTGAGATAGACTGCTTTTTATAATATTATTATTTTTAATATAAAAAAGATTGCTAGGCACTCAAAGAACTCCAAATTCTATGTGAAATGTCAAAGGCAATAGTAATGACATGCACCTCTTAAGCATGAGATCAAAGGTAATAGGAATAACATGCAATAAGATTATCAATATTCACGATTAATTTACTTTTCTAGGCAGTTTCTGAAGACATGGCACTGCATTTACAGCTCTTAAGCATGAGGTGACAGGCAATGATAATTAACATGCAATAAGATAATATTCACAATTAATTTACTTTTTTATGCAGTATAGAAATCATGATAACAACAGAATGCATACAACTGTGGCGTGGTGAGATTTGGGAAACATGTGCGTCTTATAATGGCCGAGGAGTTACATCTTCATTGAAATTGTATGCAGAAAAAGGGAGTGAGTGGAAGAAGCTTTTATTAAAGTGTCTACCTTGACTTCGATGCAAAGATTGAAGTGGGCTTGGATCATGGAGACGACCAAAATTTATATTGAACAAGATTTAATATGTATCACCAACCAAAATTTATATTGAACAAAATTTAAAATGTACCAACCAAAAGTTATATTAAAAAGGTGTCATGTTTGCTTGAACTACAATGTTTTTGCAGTCAACTCGGTTATTAGTACTTGCCTTCAACAAATACTACATAAACAACAACATAATTTGCAATTAAATTGTGCAGCATTAATTGATTTAAGTAGTTTATTTGTAATTTGTTAATTTTTTTGTAATGTTTTAAATCAATTCTTATAAATTTGAGTACATTAATTGATTTAAGTAGTTTATTTGTAATTTGTTAATTTTTTTGTAATGTTTTAAATCAATTCTTATAAATTTGAGTATAATGTAATTTTTAATATCTTTTTTAGTGGAAACCTTGTTTTGATTCTAAGGAGCACATTAATATGGTTGGTCATTGTCTAGGTTAGGCTTTTGGGTCTGCAATTGGACTATTGGGATGAGGAAGTGATGTTTGGAATTGCTAAATTGTTCGAACAACTCATAGCTTTTGATAAGTCACCAAATCTAGAAAATGTCTTATTTATGCTAGATTCTATGTGAATGTTGAGGTGGATAAGGATCTTTATTCCTTTGTCATATTATCCTCAAAATATGGCATATGGATGCAAATGGTTGAGTATGAGTGTTGAGTTGTTTGTAGCTTCGATTAGATAACATAATAATAAATATGAATATATAAGTAATATTAAATATTACTTATATATTCATACTTAATATATATAAGGTATGTTAAGATAAATATCAATATAGCATGATCGAATGATATATTACCAAAGCATAAACATCTTCTGCATTCTAAACGGTGATTAGTAACTGTTAAAATCAGTGAAACCGATTATAATACAAACGGTGACAAAGTCACACCTGTGATAGGCGTGACTCCTTGAGGAGTCGCGTCTATCACAGATGTGACTCCTACTGTCACTCACATATTTATATCAATGTCTTTGCCCTGCAATACTATGGATCGACACAAAAATCGGAAGTGTATGAGAAGTGGAAATTGCATCTGAAGTACAAAAGAAAGTAATAAGTTAAGTCTGCTATATAAATATCCAACTTTCAGAAAATATCCAAGTCAGAGATTATAAGTTCGATTTGAATTTACATGGTATCAGAGCCAAGTTAAGCAGAATCCGGGCAGAAAATCAAACTTGAGAAATTCAGATTTAATATATCTCATTTCTCAAATGGCAGCAACAATCCGATTCGAAGACATTGGAAGGAAAGAACAGCAAAAAGAAAAGGGTGTAAAGAAAATCAAGATGCGTAAATCGTTATCTTCATAACAACGATCCATGAGTATAAGGAGCAGCAATCTATGTTAGGAGGGCAGATCTAATTAAAGACAACAACAATCATGAGCAAATAATATATGAAAAGATTTGCAATGATTGGTGAAGTTGCATCCCTCAAAGGGAAATAAAAGGAGTCAATGAAGAAGATCGATAGGCATCAAGGAAGGAGAGGAATCAATCGATCTATAATTAAATCAGCAAAGGTATGGAATCTCTATTATATATTGAACTTATAAATGTCTTAAGGCAATTTCTGAAGATATGCATATTCATATTGCAATAAGTAATATATAGTTGCAAATGCATTACTCAATGATAGAAATGAATGACATGAAATAAAATATGATTAGCTTATAGGAATGCATTACATTATATTGACTAGAATAGCAATCAAATGAAATTAGTCATATAATTGACATAGGATATTTATGTACATTATCATCATGAATATGGAATCTTGATTACATATAATGGATGAACAAATGAATGTCATTATAAATGAATATACAAGGAAGAATGAATTAATATGATAAATGTGTATATATAGAATGAACATGATCAATAATGATAATGGAAAGTGATCAAACATTATATAATATGTGATGGGCCATATGATATGAGGCCAAAATGATAAGTCATCATATGAAATATCAACAAAGACTTAGAAAGCATAGGATTGTGCTATATCCAAGAAAAGGATTAGCCTAATCATTAATCGTCTCGTTATCCTAGGTGTATGGGTAAGTTAGGAGATTGTATGTTGGACCTAGGTAACCCTCAAGTGGATGAAGAACACTGTGTGGGTGTGAAGTCCCTTGAGCCAAGAGACGAAGAACACTGTGTGGGTGTGAAGTCCTTGGGCCTATGGTAATGATGAGCTCATCAATGTTAAATGTGCTTGACGTGAGGTGACTCTTGGTGGGATGAAGAATGTTGTGTGGACATGAAGTTCCATCAAGCCATATGGTGAAGAACTCTGTGTGGGAGTGAAGCCTTTGGGCCTCCGTATGGGATGGTTAATGGCTCAATGAATCATACCTATGGAGCTAGAGATGGATTAATGATAGGGTGACACATGATCCTCTCAAGGGTAGAGCATAAGGCCTTTGATCATGAATATGAATATAAATATAAATATGAATATGAAAGTGAATATAAATGATTATGAATATGAAAATGGGATTAAGAGGAAGTTCACTATACCTTATAATCCTCAATAAAATAGAGTTGCAGAAAGAAAAAATATAACCATTGTAGAAGTTGCTAGGGCTATGTTACTTGATCAGAATATAGACACTTCACTTTGGGCAGAAGCATCTAGTACTGCTGTCTATATACAAAACAGATGTCCTCACTCTCATATTGATGACAAAACTCCTGAAGAAGCCTTCACTGGCACAAAACCAGACATTAGTCATTTAAGGATATTTGGTTGTCCTGTTTATATTCATGTGCCCAAAGAGAAAAGAACTAAGCTAGAACCTTCTGGGAGAAAAGGCATCTTTGTAGGCTATAGTGAATCATCAAAAGCTTATAGAATATATATACCTGGTCAAAGACAGATTGAACTAAGCACAGATGTGATTTTTGAGGAAGACATAGCTTTCAAAAGAGCTAGAAATGATAGTTAGAAATTCAAACTTCCAACTCAAGCATAGAAGAGGATCCTACACCTGAGTTTCAAAGGGAGTATCCTGAGGAAGAGGTAAACCATGAACAAATCACATCACTAGAAAATCCCAAGAAAAGACCACTCTGGGCCACCAAAACAATGGAAGAAGCTAAAAATTATGCCGCTCCATCAGGGACTTTTAGGGAAAGCACAAGACCTAAGAGATTCTCTAGTTATGTAGCTTTAATGAGTGAATTCATTAAATCAGAACCTTCTAGTGCTATAGAAGCTCTTAAGCACCAAGTATGGAAGGATACCATGACAAAGGAGTATTAATCCATCTTGAAGAATGATGTGTGGGATATAGTACCTAGACCAAAAAGGAAATCTGTTGTTTCTTCAAAATGGCTATTTAAAATCAAACATGCTGCAGATGGCAGTATAGGGAAATACAAAGCAAGATTTGTAGCCAGAGGATTTTCACAAAAGGAAGGAATTGATTACGACAAAACATTTGCCCCAGTTGCTCGATATACATCAGTCATGGCAGTTCTAGCTATTGCAGTAGCCAAAGGGTGGAAAGTCCATCAAATGGACGTAAAAACTGCTTTCTTAAATGGAACCATTGAAGAAGAGGTTTACTTAGAGCAACTCGAAGGATTTGAGATTCACTATGCAGGATCCCATGTATGTAAATTAAAGAAAGCTCTATATGGACTTAAACAGGTCCCCAGAGCCTGGTATGAAAGAATTGACAGTTATCTCTTGAGATTAGGCTTCTCAAATAATGATGCAGATCCAAATCTCTACTTCAAACAAAGCAAAGGTGATATGTTAATATTGATATTATATGTTGATGATCAATTGATTACAGAAGAAAATTACCTTATTGATCAGTGTAAGAAAGATCCAGCTTCAGGATTTGACATGAAGGACTTAGGTCTATTACACTACTTCCTTGGATTGGAAGTATGGCAGGAATCAGACTGTATTATTCTAAACCAAGGGAAGTACACAATTGATATATTAAAAAGGTTTGGTATGATGGAATGTAGACCTATGTCTTCCCCCATGGAAACAAATCTTCATAAATTGAAGGAAGCAGCAGCAGATTCTTTGTTGGCAGATCCCACTCTGTACAGACAGATAATTGGATCCTTGATGTATTTGGTCAATACCAGACCTGATATCTGTTATGCTGTAAATGCCTTAAGTCAGTTTATGTGTGAGCCCAAGGAGATACATCTTGTGGCTGTGAAACATATAATGAGACACCTTCAAGGTACTCTAAATTATGGCTTAAAATATGAAAAGGTTGACTTAGATCTACATGGATTCACATACTCAGATTGGGTTGGAAGTGCAACTGACCAGAAGAGCACCTCCGGATGTTGTTTCAGTTTAGGGTCAACAATGATATCATGGATCAGCAGAAAACAGTCTTCAGTTGCTCAGAGTTCTATTGCAGCTTCTATGGCTGCTAGAGAGGCAGCATGGCTTAGAAAACTGCTTGTGGGATTATTTGGTAAACCTCTGGAACCAACTATCATCCACTGCGACAATCAAAGCTGTATTAAGCTATCCGTGAATCCAGTATTCCATGATAGATCTAAACATATTGAGATTCCTCATCACTATGTGCATGATATGGTGGAAAGGAATGTGATTCAGTTGGAGTATATCAGTACAGGAGATCAAATTGTAGATATTCTTACTAAACCACTCCTCAAGGTAAAAGTTGAATACTTAAAAAAAAATCTTGGTATGATTGAAATGTAAAATTCTAATTGATTTGTACTAATATATTAAAGATGTTTAATATGTAAACATCTTGTGTCATATGTGTGACTCTATGACATTATGGGCCTACCCATTCTGTGTTTATTTCCAAAAGGTGACGATTTTTTGGATAATCTACACTTGTACCTAACATTATAAGGTGACGATCTTATAATGTTCATTAGACTGATATCATGTGACTTGATATTGGTATGAATCATGGAGTTATCATGATTGAGTTATGGTAGACATTATGTGACTTAATGTCAGTGCACCTACCATAACTGGGATATATATAAGGAGAATGTAATGTTCTCGAGTATAGTATATCCTTTAGTATCACGAGGTAGGTGATGCTACGTATCACGAGATAGGTGATACTATATATCATGAGTTATGTGATATTAAATTACTTTGAGTAATTCATTATAGATCAGATAATTGATATTCACAGAGATTATTGTGATATTGTTATCTTCCCGAGCTAAGAGGGAGTGTTGAGTTGTTTGTAGCTTCGATCAGATAACATAATAATAAATATGAATATATAAGTAATATTAAATATTACTTATATATTCATACTTAATATATATAAGGTATGTTAAGATAAATATCAATATAGCATGATCGAATGATATTACCAAAGCATGAACATCTTCTGCATTCTAAACGGTGATTAGTAACTGTTAAAATCAGTGAAACCGATTATAATACAAATGGTGACAAAGTCACACCTGTGATAGGCGTGACTCCTTGAGGAGTCACCTCTATCACATATGTGACTCCTACCGTCACTCACATATTTATATTAATGTCTTTGCCTTGCAATACTATGGATCGACACAAAAATCAGAAGTGTATGAGAAGTGGAAATTGCATCTGAAATACAAAAGAAAGTAATAAGTTAAGTCTGCTATATAAATATCCAACTTTCAGAAAATATCCAAGTCAGAGATTATAAGTTCGATTTGAATTTACAATGAGGACTCCTTTGTTGTTTGCTTAAAATGCCACAAATCTAGCCACTTTGCTAGAAATTGCATGGGCAATAGGAGGATTGAACAGTATGGAGAAAGAAAAGGAAAAATGAACCAAGTTTACCTTAGGCTAAGGGTTGATTGCCTTAGACAAGTATGATATGGAGTTGGAAAATAGTGTGGTGGAGCACGATGTTCAGGGGGTTGACATGCTAGAATTTGGAGACTGTGAGTTGAGCATTAATCCTTGTCATTTTCCAGAGACCCATGGTAGGGGGACTCAATATTTAGGGGCTCTGGGCATGTGGTTAGTAGGGAGGGGGTTGATGCTCAAGATGTTCATTCTAGACCTTGTGATATGAGCTCCTTTAGTAAGGGTTAACCCTTATTTTGCTCTCCATCTTTAGGTAAGGAGATAAGAAAATTGGAGGATTTGAGCCCTAGAGTAGATAAGCAAAGAAGGAAAGTTGTCCCTCACTTGTTCCATTATGAGGAGGGTAGGTTGTACCCTTTGCTTTCAAATACGAAGCAAGTGAGAGATCATTCTTGCAAGAGAACTTTTAGAACAGGGACAAAAGTGAAAAAGGGAGAACAAATAGGAAGGAATTTTTTCAAGGAGTTAGTGAATGTTATAGTTGGAGGATAGGGTACTCTAGAACTTTATGGCTTCAAGTAGCCGGTCAAGAATTGTGAATGATGATTTTTTTTATTTTTTGAGGGCTATATGGTTTGCCCTCTCATTTTTTAGTTTTAGCATTGTGCTTTATTCTTGTTGTACTTATGTTGTTTCTCTAATGCATATGTTGTTGGTTGTCAGCCTTGGTGTTGATGGACTTGTATGTTAGTTCTATTTGATGTTTTTGTGATGTTTGATGGTCTCTATTTTTGAATTTTTGCTCTGTAAAAGGGTTTAGGCGCTTTCAAAAACCCATCTTTTATCTTTAATAAAAAGATCTTTTTAAAAAATATTGTATAAATTTATTATGTAATTGAAAGTGTTATTGTTAATATTTTATAAAATTTATTTTTTACTAAATTATTAATAATTATTTTAATTATTGATTTCATAAAGAATTATAAATATTTCATAGTGATCTTGAACATTCTTAAACTCAATAACAAGGACTTGGGTTGATTCCAATAGTCTTGTGATCTAGTTTTGTCCTCTTAGGAATACCACTTCTTGTTTTGTTGTCTCGTCATTCTTACCCATCAAGCCTGTTTCCTTTCTTGTGTTAACTTATGTACTTTCAATTTCCCTTTATTCTATACCTTTCACTTCTTTGTCATCACTGTGCCTCTATTTGCTTGTCATCTTTGTCACTTGTCTACCTATTGACTCCCATTTGCAAACTCTCCCATTCTTCTTAAACCTCACTTTTCCTCCATTTCTTTCTTAGTTTTCACAATTTTTATTATTGTTTTACCATCGATAATCACAAATGCTTTTGATTCTTCGTCTCCCCTTTGCTCTATTTCATCTTTCACTATTTTTAATTTATCCAATTGTTTCCCCCTAACTTTATCCCTTGGCCTCAATAAAAAACATTTATAGAGTTTTCAATCACAATTTTCATTTTTAGATTTCTTTCTATCCTTGATTTGAAAGCACTCCTTTCTAGTACACTCAATTCAAGGGGGACACATTATCTACTAATTCTATTTTCAATTTTTGTGTTGTTCAACATGTAGCACATACTTATTTCAATTGCTTAGATTTTGAGCTTTAAGAAGATTCTGTATCCTTTTTTTATCATAGTTATTTATTCCATTTCTACTTTGGTATGCCTGCTCACTTAGTTTTGCATGCACATCAAAGTGGGGGAAATGCAGAGATGAAAATACATAATTCACTTTTTTTTGATAAGGGTAAAAAATGGGTTTTGAAAGGGCCCAAAACCTTCTACAAAAGCTATAATAGATAGAACGATAAAGTCTAATAGAACAAGCATGAAACAAACTACAAGGACAAGCAACATAAAGATTACAAAACAAAAGCTACCAGCACTACACTAGTTGTATTGTTGCAACAAACACATGACAAGTTGTCTAGAATGTGATTAGTTAGGCGACTTGAATTTGTAGAGCTCAAGAGAGCTTTGAATATTAGCTACCATTTTCCCATTGAATTGTTGAAACAAAGATTTGATCTCTCTTTTTTGACGGTTAATCTTGACTCAATAGATTTCTCACTTAAGAACCTAATTCTAGAGAGACCAATAGGGCTTGAACCCTCCATTTTCCCTTTTTCTTTGATAGGGGTATCGGAAGAAGGTCGTGAAGCATGCGAAGGGCTAGAACAAATAACCTTCTCCACCGCAACCACCTTTGTTTTCCTCTCAATAGTAGGTGAGGAAGGCTGTCTTCATTGTTCTAAGGATTACTAACCTCTTTTTTTCGTTTTCCAAGCATTTTGTTTCCTCCTATTACCCAGACAAACAACACTCGAGAAACTAGCCATAGGACATAATTGACAAATGTTCGAGACCACCTCAAACTCAATCCTTTGGTCCTAAACACCAAATTCAGAAGACAAAGAGATAGAGACCAATAACTTTTTATCAACATCTACATTCACACAAAATCTAGCAAACAAAAGATGCTTTCTAGATCTCATCATAGATCATCATAATTCACTTTCTCACCTCTATGTTTTGTGCCACTTCATGTGGATGTGTTTAAAGCATGATTCTAGCACACATTTTGGCTCTTTTTGAACACACATTCACCCTAAACCTAAACTCACTATGTTATGCTAAATCATTTGTCTCAGACCATCACTGATCTAATTTCTTGAGTTTTCACCATTTGAACTAGATCACACTTACAATTCTATTCCTAGGATGGGATTGTGGGTGTAATCTTGACCTCATATTCAAAATTTTATACCACTTTCCAAGATCAACAATCTTGAGGTATGATCATAACTCATTGGCGTGGTTGTTAAAAAGTTCAAATTGTGCCTATGATTGTGTACTTAAGGGCATCATCCTAAGACACTTTTTAGGATCAAATAATTGCATAAGAGCACCTCTCTGTTGATAATTGAGAGGGGGGGTGAATCAGTTATCCTAATAATTTTAACTTTCTGTACTTTCTTAACAGTTAATGTAACATCAGAATACACATGACACAATGATTTTGATGTGGAAACCCTGTTAAGGAAAAAAACCACGGGGTGATTAACCCAAGATATTATTCTCTGTTAGAAGAATAAAGGATACAAAATGGCACTTGCCAATTAGGGCTCACTGCCCGAGCACACTGCTCACAAGAGGCTCACTTCCTACAAAAGACTTATTATATACACGAAGAAAACTTGAACTGATGAGAAGCATCCACACATGCTGAAGTTCAGTTCTGGTTAATCTCAATAGATTGATCTGCTACACTTCATTCTTACTCTCCTTAAGTGCTGCTGTCCTTTTACATTCCGAACCTATTTTTCTGCCTTTTGTACTATTCTTCTTTTTCTCACACTTCAACACTTACACACCACACCCCTTCACATCTAAATCCGTCTTGTACATATATATCCACACAAGTGATTTCAACACTTTTCTAGTCGGCATCCGTAATAGTCAATATTATCTCAAACTTTAGTCTGTCGGCTGAATCCTTGCTTCCAAGTGAAGCGGATCAAAAAGAAACTTATAGAAGTCATCTAATAAGTCAACCAATCATGAAATATACCTTAGGAATCTTTATCACCATCAACATCTCATCTGGAATAACTTCTGATGCTCTGCCTATCAGTTCTTCCTCTGTCTGTTCTATCAAACCGGACCCTAATACTTGAATGCTTATATCTCTTTACTTTTTCACCATCGGAGGCTCAATTCCTAGAATCTATCAGTCAAGGTACTCCTCTTGACTTCCCCAAGTCCGCACTTCCAAAGATACTTCCTCTGAGAGATCCGGACCTGACTGTCGAATCTTTCCACATACTCTGTTCTTGCTTACCGGACCACAACATTCTTCAATCTGACTTCCGGTATAGAGACATCATGTCCTGCGGATGTGTGGGATGAACTTTGTTGCCATCAATGACAACATTCATGAATCCATATAGTGTCTCTTGCCAACAATCTCCCCCTTTGGCATTGATGGCAACACTTAGTGAAAAATGACTCACACTATACTCCCCCTTGGCTGATGCTCAGTCTCTATGTATATTTTTTGAAGCTCCCCCTTAGCTGGATTCAACATTTTTCACTGCTCATCACTCCCCCTTTGACATCAATGGCAAAGGGTGGGGTCCACACACCAAAATTTGCAAAAGGTTAACTTAGTCGCATAAGTATATCATTCGGTTGCACTCTACATATACTTTAGTATATCTGCAAAAGTGTTTTTCAATTGTACATCTTCGGTTGCCCAACTCAGCTTCATCCTGTCCAAAATTGATATGTGACCACTCAACAGGAATGCGAAAACTTCAGCCTTCTTTAGATCTGTCGGATCATTTGTCTTGGCAGTGGTTTGAGCATCACTTAGGGCCTCATGCATGGCCTCCAACTTAGGAATGATTATTCTTCTAAGCTCATTTAACCTGCCGATTCTGTTTTTCTTTTCTTTCTCTAGCTTCTTAATTTCATCCAAGACTGCAATGGTCTGACATTCTTGATTTATTATGGATGAGGTAAATGGATCAAAATTTTGAGAAAGCTTTGTTAGTTGGATCTCTTGTTCTTTCATTTTCTTCTCAATCTCCATTGTTGCTTTGGACCATGATAGACAAAATTTATATATTTCCCCGCCATCTTTAAGAGCATTTTCTAAGCTCTTTATCCCTATATCCATATTTCTTCTATCATTTGATATTAGACTTAGTACTTCAGAGAATCTTTTATCCAAAAACTCTTTTCGGACCTTTTCCTCAGCTGATTTCTCTAAGGACTCAAAATGAGTGCTGATTGAACTAACAAGAGATTTAAGATTACCTGATGAGGAGGCTGAGTGATCCTTCTGAAAAGATGGCATGATCTTTTCTAAAACGCCAGATGCAGCTTCTATTAGCTCACAATCTTCCATGTGAGACTTCAGGAGTTTTTCTTTTGCCTTTGCATTGGGAAATGAAGCTATCTTCATTGTTTGAACCGGGGAGAGAGAGTCAAAGTTAAATGGACCTTGAAGTAACTCCGGTTCATCAATCTCCAACATTTCTTTTGTCAAGAAGTCCTTGACAGTTTCTGTAGTGTCTCTTGCCAGAGACAGAGATTTCTTCTCTTCTGCACTGTCACTTATGTTCTTCTTAGCTTGACTTTCTTCTCTTCCTTTCGCTTCTTCTTCTTTCTCCTCTATTCTTTCTTCTCCTTTAGATCTGGAGACTGTAGGGGAAACCGGAGGAGAGATATTTGTTTGTTCATGAGCCACCTCTTCTGGAGTAGAGGATTCTAAGCCCTTGTCTTTACCTTCACCGGAGTCCAGTACTTCTTCTGTCATTGCCTCAGTAGATTCTTTTTCAACACTTGTAGCTGAGGGATCAACACCCAAGTCCTCTTTAATAGGAATGTTGAATCTTGAGTATGCCTTCCGCAGGATTTCTTCTGTTTCTTTTGCCACTTTATCAGTCTTTCCAAGCATGAGCTGATTCATTCTAGTCTTACTCCGGAACTCATCCTTGCAATCTTTGAAGATCATATCCATTTGTTTTAGAGTAATTGAAGGGTAGAGCTGAATAGCTATCTGTTCTATGATTTCTAAGTCTTTTGCCTTAGCATTTTCTTTTCTCATTTCAAGTTCCTTTTCCAAACTTTTAGGAATTAGAGAAATTATTTCAATCAAGGCTTTATTGTATATGTTCAAGTACTTAACTGTGGCTTCCTCCAAGATTTTTCTATCTGCATCATTATATGCATCATAGAATTCTGTTATTGGTTGCAGGTTTCCATCCATAGTAACAGCTTTGACTACATCATCTAGGGACAGAGTGGGCTTTTCAACAAATTCTTCTACCTCTGCCACCTTATCCGCACTGGATACTTTCTTCTTCTTCTTCATCTTCTTGATTTCTTCATCGGATTCTGTCTCTTCTTCATCTTTCTGACTAATATAAGACCTTGTGGCCTTTGTCTTAGTTCTTTTCTCTGCTTTACCGGATGATTTTGCTTCCGATTTTGATGTTTTTGAGCTCTTGTTAGTGGTAGGGGTGGACCTCTTAGAGGATCTTGTCCGGGTGGGGGCTTCTACTGGACCACTTTCCTTTTCAGCACCTTCCTTCTCTTTCTCTGCTCTTTCCATCTTCTCCCTATTGGCATCAAGTGCCTCTTTTGAGATGCCAAAGCTTTTGGCAATGTTTTCTACTTCTTTTCTTACCTTTCTTTTCATCTCTGGTTGCCTTAGCTCAATATGGATCTTCACACTTAATTCTTCAAAGGTTCTAAACCTTTCTACCTTGGGATCCTTTGGTTTACTAAGCGTGTGCTGAACATGCAGCTCTACAATTTTCTCATCCACCTCATACCCCATTGGCATGATCCACACTGTTCTTGGTTCCACTGCCTCCATTAGGCATTGATCAATCTCTACCATAAAGCATACTGTGTCTTTGTATTTCTCAACTAGAGATTGGGGAATTCTCTCTCTAGCTTGCATCATGTTCTGAAAGTTTTTAAAGAAACCCTAGAGAGCTGTGTTTTGTGCTTTGTCATCACCAAGTCCATGCAAATAATCCCTGATTTGTATGGCAACCGGTCTGTCATTTTGCCATACCCATCCACTGGATCCGGGTAGCTCATTCATAAAGTAGAAGAATAGACAGAGTATTAGACCACCAAATTTGAAGGAATTCTTCTTGTCCTTCTTTATCTTCTGTAGGTTCTCCAAGAGTTGGTTTAGAAGGAGCTCACAAAGGTCATAGTCTGCATTTTTTCTCAACATTTCATAGGCAGTGTAGATAGCAGTTCCAGGTACTAAATTTTCCCTGCTAGAATGATATATCTTGTAGCTGATGATGATGGATGCAAACTTGACATCCAGATTAGTGATGTCATCTACTGTCATTGCTCTTTTATCAAACCTAGATCTGGTAGCCTCACTTACAGTCAGATTCTTGATCGATTTGAGAATAGGTATACCACCGGATGAGTGCAAACTGATAACTACCCTAATGGCATCTTTTGTGATCTTGAATGGTCCATTCAACCACATGAAGTTGTCATGTATTCTACTCAAGACATACCGGACCCATTCATCCTCAGCAAAGCAGGGGAAATGTATACATTGTGCAAAGTGCTTCTCCCGGAGGGCCTTGTATTGGGGTTTGAGCTCAAATGAATCATCTATTAACTATTTGTGGTAGATATCCCTTAATTTGGACTCTCTGAATTCTTCAATGTTTGCGTGAATGTAAACCCTAATATCTTCTGTATGCAAGACACCATGCGGAACATTGGAAAAAGCTCCTAGGGGATCTACTTCCAAGGATTTGTAGGGATGTTTCTTGAATTTGGGGCAAGGCCTATCAGTGATCTTCACAATATTCAGAGTAGACATCTTTAAAAAAGATTTGCAGAGAGATATTTTAAGAACGGAAAATACCTTTTGCGTCTTTCAGTTTCACGGGGTTAGCCGGATCGATTTATGGATGAATTGACTTTTGCAAGTGATCTTTGATGAGCTTGAGGAATTTTGTTGCAGAGCTTCTCTTTTCATTTCTTCTTGAATGTAGAATGAACAAATGCTTAATGAGAATACCCTTATATTGCTCCGTAAGCCCTAATGTCAAGTTGCAATAAATGCTTGACCTAAGTCATTCCGGTTTGCCTTATTTGGATGACTTGAAGAATTGGATCAATCTTGATCTTAAACGTCTTGCGGATCTTCCAAATCTTAACGATAGTTTATTTGGATGTTTCTCTTATGAACCCTTTAATCCGCAACACTTCTTGTGCCAGTTTCGGCACCAATTGACTGGCTGGGGGAACAAGGTTTTCTTTGTGTCTCCCCCTGAGCCAGAGCTCACTTTTTAATTTTTGGAAGGAATATCAGCACTAGAGTTTAGTGCGGATCCATCCCCTACATTCTCTGTACTTTTCTTCACCCAAATCTTGTTCATCTCACTTTGAACTTCATCCGCATTTACCTTTTGTTTTCCCTTATCTTGATTCTGATTATGATATATCGGACCTCTTTTGTCCTGATTCTTGCTTCTACAGAATTTTGCAATATGACCAGATCTATTGCAAATTTGGAAAACAACATTTCTTTGCATATTTGATTGATATCCTCTTGATCTGCATTGATTAGCCATGTGACCCATTCTATTGCATGCAAAGCATCTACCATTGAATGAATTGTTCATTTGCATATTTCTGCATTCATGAGATTTGTGACCATACCTTTTGCAGTTAAAACACTGTCTGGAGAAGGATGTATTAGTCTGATTTATTCTCTTTCTACACTGATTAGCTCTATGACCAAAGTTATTGCAGTTGTGGCAATATCCATTGAAGGATGGATATCTTTGAGTATTAGGCTGCCTTACCGGAGATCTTCTAGGCCTGTTCCTTGGATTTTCTGATCTAAGATTCTTCTGACCAGATCTAGAGCTTTCTCCTTTCTCATATCCCAAACCACACTTGTCATCTACCCTCTTTTGACTTCCAAGAAGAACTTCAAGTTGAGCAGAACTTATCTTGAATTTCTCTTTATATTCATTTGCTGTTTGAAGATCCCTTTTAAGAGAGACAATTTGATCCTCAAGTTTTTCTTCATTATCTTTAGCATCTTCAAGATCAGATTCAAGATGTCTGATAATTCTATCCATCTTGTGGCAATCTTCTGATTTCTCCTTGAGAGATTGTCTTAGATCATCTTCAGTTTTTCTTTTCTCTTCAACCTCTTGGGTAAACTTCATAACTCCTGATTCCATTTCATGTCTTACCATAATGATTTCTTTTGATAACTTTTCACATAACTTGGTTTTTTCCTTCAGATCTCCATTTGTATCATTGGCTTCACCTTGACTTGCCAATTGCTGAAGTAGCTCCTTTCTCTTTTTCATAGAGACTTAATTTGTCTTTTAGTTCTTTTATGAAATCATCAGCTTGTTTGAGTCTTTCCTTTAATTCATTGACTTCAGAGTTTGACTGCTCAAGATCATCAAGGGCAGTCTTGAGTTGCTCCCTTATACCATATACATCCATTTGAATTCCCAGATCTTCCTCAAGTGTTAGACTCTGTTAGGAGGAACTTGGCTCTGATACCAATTGTTGATAACTGAGAGGGGGGTGAATCAGTTATCCTAATAATTTTAACTTTCTATGCTTTCTTAACAGTTAATGTAACATCAGATCAAATAAGCAACCATAATCATGAAATGGAAATAACACCAATACACATGACATAATGATTTTGACGTGGAAACCCTATTAAGGGAAAAAACCACGGGGTGACTAACCCAAGATATTATTCTCTGTTAGAAGAATAGAGGATACAAATTGACACTTGCCAATTAGGGCTCATTGCCCGAGCACACTGCTCACAAGAGGCTCACTGCCTACAAAAGACTTACTGTATACACGAAGAAAACTTGAACTGATGAGAAGCATCCACACATGCTGAAGTTCAGTTCCGGTTAAGCTCAATAGACTGATCTGCTGCACTTCATTCTTACTCTCCTTAAGTGCTGCTGTCCTTTTACATTCCGAACCTATTTTTCTGCCTTTTATACTATTCTTCTTTTTCTCACACTTCAACACTTACACACCACACCCCTTCACATCTAAATCCGTCTTGTATATATATCCACACAAGTGATTTCAACACTTTTCTAGTTAGCATCCGGAATGGTCAATATTATCTCAAACTTTAGTCTGTCGGCTGAATCCTTGCTTCCAAGTGAAGCGGATCAAAAAGAAACTTATAAAAGTCATCTAATAAGTTGGCCAATCATGAAATATACCTTAAGAATCTTTATCACCATCAACATCTCATCTGTAATAACTTCTGATGCTCTGCTTATCAGTTCTTCCTCTATCTGTTCTATCAAACCGGACCCTAATACTTGAATGCTTATATCTCTTTACTATTTCATCACCGGAGGCTCAATTCCTGGAATCTATCAGTGAAGGTACTCCTCTTGACTTCCCCAAGTCTGCACTTTCCAAAGATACTTCCTTTGAGAGATCCTGACCTGACTGTTGAACCTTTCCACATACTCTGTTCTTGCTTATCGGACCACAACATTCTTCAATCTGACTTCCGGTATAGACACATCATGTCTTGCAGATGTGTGGGATGAACTTTGTTGCCATCAAATGACAACATTCATGAATCCATATAGTGTCTCTTGCCAACACTCTCCTCATAGGAGTTGATTTGTGTAAGTCTTAGTTAATATTAGGCTGAACTCACTACAATTTTAGTTGGCATTAGAGACAATAATTTAATAATTTTGACATCTCACTTCTCTTTTGTCTATATCTCAATAACTGTTAGAAATATATGAAGTTTGCATTAGACTCAACTAGCATCGCACATTGACTATTCAACATCATTGCCCCTTTTATCTATCTTTTAGTACTGCCAACACAAATGAGGGGTCTAAATAGTATCAAGGAAGATTCATTTCCCCCTTTATACATAGCATACTCTCAATGGTGCTCTTTAGCACCAAACTATTTCCTTGACATAATATACTAGGCAAGCATTTTGTAGATGCTAAAGATCATGTTTTGTAGTGGACAAAATTGTGCCGCTAAAGCCAATCACACTAGGAGGACTAAATTATGGGTGTGATCATGTCCGAGGCCCTTAAAAGCTTATTCCATTTATCACAGGTCTTTATAATTATTAATTTAGTTTAAGAGTTGAGTTCTCAACTCTGCCACAATGTAGCAACAATCAAAGTCAACATTACACATCAAATTGTAAGTAAGCTCTAATCTCTCATTCTCATTTATCATTTCTATTTATTTACCTTTAGTATCTCAAATATTAACTTAATCTCCATATTAAAGTCCCTAAATTAATGTAGGATGCACTTTATTTCCTTACAATTTAAAACATAAAAATGACAACATTAAAAAAATTAATACTAATATTGTAATTAAATTAAAATTATAATTTAAGAAGGATTGCAATTACATTAAACAAGGACATAGTATAAAGAACCCAAACGTAATGATATAGGTTAAAATAAAAAAAAAACACATCAAATTTGAATTTTTTTAATATCAAGCTAATCATTTCAACTCTTAATTTGTATTTGAAAATTTTAACTTGGAATTTAATTATTATTAAATTGAAAGAAAACTTAAATACCATTCTTATAAATAACACAATGCTCTATTCAATCTTAGGAAAGGAATTAATTGTCTTGTTATTAAAGTATTATAAGAAGCTAATTTTGTACTTTTGAAGTTCCTTGTTTAAAGATTGTTATTGATAACACTCTATTTGATGATCTCTTAAATATTTTTATGATTATTTTATTTTATCAAATAATGAGGGTTTTATAGGGGCCTTTACTTAGAAAATTATATAATATCATTATAAAAATGATATAGAAGCCAAAGTGATAAAAAAGGTCCAACCTCTAGAGTTTTAAGGCTATACAAGTGAAGTACAAAATATACCCCCAAAAAGATATCTCAATACATGGACACATAGTCACAAAGCAAGAAATCCTAATAGATGATAGAACCATGTGGAGAGTAGACATAGCCAAAGGAAATCATGTTTCCATAGAGCCTCTAGTCACCACAACCCTGTTGTTCACCATGTCAGCCCAAGGGTGAGGCTCTAGCTAAGTTGTGTGTTTGCCAACTTTTAATATGCAAGTACTCAAACCAAAATTTTAACAAATGTGAAGAAAGGGGATTGGGGGAAAGGGGCCACTATGTTGAACCAATTGCTTGAAAGATTCTCCATGATAGGTAGCAAAAATGATAGGGCAAGGGCAAGAACACCATCCTTGTGCTTAACCATAGTCACAATATTTGAACAAAAAGTGACCATGTCTACCAATTGGTTAGCCACCAAGTTGATATATCCTTTCAAATGTGCAAATGTATTGTGGATACAGGGACAAGTAGGGCACTCCTTTGCCTTAGAATCCACTAGCTATTCTATGCTGGTAGAACTAGACAACACCATAGCATGAACCCAATCATACACCACCTGTCTAGGGACAAAGATGCCAAGTTTTTCTATGAAGTCAACTACAATTAAGTAGTGCAAACATAGAGCATTGGTTCCATCTAAACCCTTAGGACCCAAAACACATGATCATTGGCAGAGAGGAAGAGGAAGGCAACACAAAAATGGATTTTAGGTGGATATCAAATGTCGCCTCATCTTTACTACCTTGCAACATGATGTACCAAAAGAACTAGAGGGCCAAGGGCAAAGATGAGGATGTGAGAGAAGGAATGAGTGAATGAGTGAAGCACTTATATCAAGAGAATTTAAGGTGAGAAGACAAAGGAGTTGCATACCACATGTATGAGGGATTAGTGAAACTAAGTGCATTAGTGACAACAAATGATTCTAAGGGAAATAATCCCCACTTGCAAAAAGAAAACATAAAATATATTAGTACAAAAAAAGAGACATCTATGACCACAAGGACAAGAGATTTGAAGCAGTGAGTTCCTTCATGCCACCCCATGCATCCAAACAATCATTGATATCAACAGAGAAAGGAGGAAGTTTAATCTCTTGATTAGCAAGATAGTTTTCCACCTTATTGCTTTCTCTAAGGTAATGAGTGAAAAAAATTCATCCAAAAGTTTGTAAATGACCAAAGCTTCATCTAGGAGGGACTTAAATTTATAGCACCTCACATTTTTTTATCCAAACCAAAAATCATTATCATGAAATCCCCTTTACAATGAGTTTTTGGCACTTGAGTGAAATAACTAGTTTTAGACCTTTCGCCATTATTTCACATTCTTCCTCATTATTGGTTTTATGACTGTTAGTAGGATATAGCGCATGGAGTAGAGCCGACCGGAAGCTGGTGCATACATCATGTGGAGGCTGGAAGCTGACATAAGATGCTAAAGGACACATCCCTATATGTAATAGATATAGTACATATGTAGGATATAATAAGTAAGATATGATATACTATGATATGATAACAATAGAAGTCTGATTAAGCATGTATGTAGGATGATGAGGCATAGACTTAGACCTGCCAAATAATGGATGTATGATGTTTGGTTGCTACTTATATATATATGGAGATTTGTTGGTACTAAATTATTCTTTGGTGTCTTATTGTTATGATCTGTCTGTGATACTCTGCATATGTTATTCTTTGTATTTTTCTATCAATCTCTAACTACTTGACGGGGGTATAAACTGACTACAAAGACTTGACTGAGGACTGGATCTCTGGATTGGTATCCCTCTCCATTTATTGCCAACATTTGGTTTTGTTGCCAGGACCCTGGAAGAGGGTAGTTAAAGATTGAAGGGGCAAAAGATTCAAAGAAGTAGCTCGAAGTACCAGAAAGAAGAGAAGGCTAGGTTGGGGGAGAAAATTTTTAATTTGCGGAGAAATCTGGGTCTCCTTAAGTTCCTACCTCTGTGAGAGGGGGACCAAACACTTAAAGGGATGGCAAGTGGAAAGGGGATATGATCTGCAAGGATCTTTCAAATGATGTGACTCTTCAAACAAGGATACCATGGGATATAAAAGGACTAGTGGAACACCAAATCAAGAAAACCCATGGCGAAAGGGGAGAAGTGGAAGAAAAGAGAAATCAACGAAGACATCAGGATCAAAATGGAGATAAGCAGGGAAGAAAGATTGAAGCAAACTCAGGAATGACAATAATGTTACCGAAGAAGGATGGAAAGGGCACAAGAGAGTAGAAAAGATATGACAACATAAGTTGTGGAAGGAAAAGAGGAATGATTTATGGAGTGCGCCATGGAGGGTGTTGCCAGAAGGGAAGAAGAAGAGAAGCGCGTCGTGGAGGATGCTGCTGAGTGCGCCATTATGGGTGCTATCAGAGAAAGGAGATTAGAAGGAGAAGAAATAGAGCATGTCATGGAGGATGCTACTGAGTGCACCACTGTGGGTTCTACCAAAGAGGAAAGTGGAAGGGAAAAGGAAGAAAGAGGCGAACTAGGGTTTCACCAAACCTTGCCGCAGACTATCAAATTTTTTGAATCAACACCAAAAAATTTGAATTTAGGTGAAGAATATATAGAGGAGCTAATTTTTCGAAGCATAAAGGAGATAAGAGGAAGAGGAGAAGATGGGGTAAGCATTGAGAGAAGTTACGAGGATTTTAGAAGGTTATTTCAATCATCACTTGATGTTGACATGATGCCGTTGACAAATAGAAGAGTATCCCCTAATTTGAAGAGACACTATGAAGAGACACAACCCCTGGACCATGAGTCACCCTGAGTGCCATATAAAGCAAGGAGAAGTTTAATTGAAGAGGAAAATATTCAAGCAAACAAGGAAGCAGACATAGCAAAAGAGATCTGGAGCAATTTCAAAGAAGTTTTAGGAGAAGAGTACTTTGATATCCGACTACATAGAGACAAGGAAAGGGAAAGAACAAACTAAGTTGATAGAAGACAACCTACCTGGAAGAGTAGACTAGAGGAAACCTACCACAAAGTACTAGAGACATTGAGAAGACCAACCATGGATATTCCTATCAAGTTACAAGTATTTGAGAAGGATACTACTGAAGCTGCAAAACACATTTTTGTTTTGGAGTCTATTTGGAGCTGGAATGGGGTAAAAAGGGGTGAAATCAAGCTATTTGACTTCATAGGCACCTTGTGGAATGAAGCATTGAAGTGGTATAGGAAGACATGTCCAAAAAGTGATAAGGAATGGGATGGAATCAAGCAACTATTCTTGGAGAATTTTGGAGTTCCATAATTCCTACAAAAGGGGTTAGTAAGATGAGATAGTTGATGCAATTGGATAAAGAATCAATAAAGGACTTTGATAAAAGATTCAAGGAGACAACTAGGAAGTTGGAGGAACCACTGACTGAGAAGCAAAAGATAGAATGGTTCATTTCTGGAATAAGCCTTGAAATAAGATCTGTCCTGGATGGAAGAACATCTGCAACATATGCCGAAGTAGTGACACTAGCCTGCTGAATAGAGTCTCAATCTTGGCACACAGAAGAGAAGATGAAGGAATACCTAGAAATGGAGAAGCTGAAATTGGAATTAGAGCAATTAAAGCTAAGAAATGAGATTTTGGCCAAGTAGGAGGAGAATACACAGAAACAAAGACCTAATATTTGGTGCTCATATTGTACAAGGGAAGGTCACTTGAGAAATGAATGTCGTAGAGTAAAAGGTGAAAGGCAAGCTGCCACAATAAAGGCAGACATCAAAACAACAACAAAAAAAATAAATTCAGTAAACTGCGGATTGTGTGGAGAATGGGATGACCATGAAACACCAGATTGTCCTTCACAGAACTTCAGGAGGAAAAGAGATATGGCTAATGAAGAAGATGAAACATGGTACAATGGAAATAACACAAACTTGGTGGAGAGCAACAACATGACATATGTGAAAATCATAGTAGAAAGAAATGCATATGATCAAGGCTAGAAGAAACCAAATTGGAGAAACCAGAGGAATGCCAATGCAATACAAAATTCAAACTCTAGCGGTCCATCTTATGTAAATAACTACAATAATGATGATAGAGAGCAGTTTGGAGGCTACAAAGGAGGTCAAGGCCATGGAAGAGGTCAAAGAAGGAGAGAGGATGCCACATGTTTCAAATGCAGTAATCTAGGACACTTTGCTAATGAATGTTGGGGCGAAATAAAAACACAATGTTCGTTCTGTAGCAGTATAGAGAATGACCTATTTTCTTGTGATAGAGCACAATAGTACTTATGGAATGCACCACCATAATATAAGAGTGATGAGTTACAAAACCTGAATACACAAAAAGGGGCTAGGATCATAAGAAGGGAACCTAAGGGTCAAGGAGTAAGAACTTGTCGGAAGAACAACAGGGAGGAAATAGAAACATCTTCAATAGAATCTACAGAAGAAGAAGAGTATTATCAGAGAAGTAAGTCAAAACATACAGGAAAAGATAGAAGAAGACTGAAGGAGAAAGCTGCGATATTGACATGACAAGGAAGGAATACCGGAAGACATTACACCATTGAGATAGAAAAGAAAGATAGTGAAGAGGAAGAAGAATTTGTTCCTACTAAGAAACAACATGAGGAAGTTTTGAAGGAAGCTAAACAAACAATAAGGAAGGAGCAAGAAAAGGAGAAACAATACAATCAATTTTTCACCAAAGAAGAAGTAGAAGCTCTCAAGCAGTTAGCCCAATTGACACAATAACATAGACTCATTGAGAAACTTAAGCAATTTTCTAAATACTGGAATAAGGAGCAAGGTCAAAAGAGCCAACTCCGAAGTATGGGAAGGACATATAGAGCATGGAAGATAAAGCCACTCATGGTGGATGTTCATATAAATCACAGAAAAGTCTGGAATGTCATGATGGATCTATGAGTAGATGTTAACATGTTGACAAAGAAGCTTTAGTAATAGTTGGGAAGACCTAAACTAACATAGACAACTTATAATATAATCTTGGTAGATGGATCTAATATGTAAACAATGGGAACATGGAATCAAGTGGAAGTTAACCTAACGAGGCTCAAACAAGTCTTATACTTTATCATTGTAGCCATGAAGGATCAAGGAGAAGATTTCAATGCACTTTTGGGTTTGAGATGGTTCGCAAATGCAAACAGTATCATAGACTCCTTAAAAGAAGAGCTACCATTTGCTAACAAGAAAAAAATTATCAATATTCCTTTGGGATCATCAATGGAAGAAGCATGTACACATAAGAAGTCAATCAAGTAGAAGACAATAATAAGGATTCAAAGAATATCTACACAATTTCAAAGTTGGATGCAGAAGAAACAACATAAGAGCTTAACTCTGAGGGAGAATTGGAGATAGAGAATCACTATAGCATAGATAGTGAGGAAGTTCAAGAATCCTGATTGAGAGAAGAACCGGAATTAAAAACACACAAAATAGTTGGTTATCGGAGGATGTTTGTACGTTCAACATGAGCACAACCAACATATTTAATGGTTCATCCACCAAGAAAGAAGCTATACATATAGGAAGGACCGTCCGCTGCCTGTATGAGCATGGCTTGGCTTCACCTTTCCAGATAGTAGTAATGAGTTGCAAACATTACATTTAACCATACACGTGCTCGCACATCTTCCTTGGGTGTCAATGGCAGAAACAAACTCACACATACACCAAATCAAACCAAGACAACTGCCAAAACAGAGGTTAAACAACAAAATCAAAATGCCAAATATTTTTGGGTGATGCCGATTACACGTGCGCTCGGGTGCTCCTGCATCATAGAGTCAACTTGGTCTTTTATGCTCTTAGTTGTAGCCGACCAGTTCAGGAAAAATTGATATATAACTTTGGCCTCTTCTACACATTTCAGAACATTTTTCAAATTTTCTTGAAAATTATTATGTGCCTTAGCACACTTCCCTGATGCATCAGCCAATCTTTTATTATACACTTGCTCTGTTATTTTCAACTTAGCTTTCTTTTCAAGGTAAGAAGAATGGGCCTTGAAGTATTCTAACAGGAGTTTCATTTTCTGAGTGGGAGGTAAGGATGGATCTCTTTTTGCCTTAGGTAGTTCTTCCTATATGATCTTAATTGCTTCTTCCAAAATTTTAGCTCCTTCCACTTGTTTTTTCAGGAGCTCTTGACTGGTGGTAGACTGTAGTATGTCTCCCAGTTGTAACTTTTGGAGGGGAGATATTCTAGACAATTTCAAAGTTGGATGTAGAAGAAACAACAGAAGAGCCTAACTTTGAGGGAGAATTAGAGATAGAGAATGATCACTACATCACAGATAGTGAGGAAGTTCTAGAATTCTGGTTGAGAGAAGAACTGAAACTAAAAACACACAAAATGGTTGCTTATCAGAGGATATTCTATTAGCCATATGTGTTGTCATTGATGTCAACATAGTATACATTGATGTCACCATATCAGATGGAATTGTATAGACAGACTTGTACAAGGAAGGAATTAGTATGGTCAAGGCAAACCAGTCAGGGAGAAGAGTAAATAAGCCTAAGTATGGATCAGTTTTGGGTTTCAATATGATGCGGAGTCAAACACTCATATCTTAGCATGACTTCTACATATACACATACACATCTCATCAATTGGGAGTACCACACTCAAAGGTAAGAAGTTGAAAAGTGTCTAAGGCATTCACAGTGCACATTCTAAGGCAAAGTCAACTTGAACTAGTCCGCATCTCTCGGCAAAGAATGATTTGGTCATGTGGTTCTAATGATAGCTCATGACATGAATTGATATGACATATCCAAGGTTTTAGCCTCTCACTCATTCAACATGAAAAGTTACAAGGGTTTGTACATCAACCATCACCCAGATAGAACAAAGTAGTATTAAGGAGACAATGGAATGCTCCACATTCCTCCGGAAGAGATCTGTTTGTCATGCGGCTCTAAGGAATGACTGAGATCAGTATGTTACATGCTTTAATAAAGTTTCAAGTGTTCTAGTGGTCCTCAAAGGTAGTACTCAAGTGACAGAGGTATCATACTGTATTTTGGAGCCTGAGTGAACAAGTTAAGTTTTGTAGAAAGTAAAGCATATACAATTCTATCATCAAATCTTATGCAGAGGTTCCACATGGTCCACAATATATTAGGTATGATTTGCATGCAAATATTATTTATTCTTCGATACCTCATTGAGTATTCTTGCCTGCTGTAGACACCCAAAAATAACATAAATTCTTATTTTTGCCTTGTCGATCATACTTCTGTGTATTTCGTCTAATCTCCCTTATTTAATTAAATAATTAAGTAATATTAATTATTTAGTTAAATTCAATTATTTCTCCTCTTTCTAAAATTAATTATTTAATTAATCAAACTATTTCTCCCAAATAAATAATTAAATTAAATTAAATTATTTTATCTATCTCTCAATAATTAAATAAATAATATTTAATTATTCTCTCTATTATTCTCTCTATCATAATTATTTAATTATCTAATTCATCTCTCAAATTAAATAAATTAATCAAATTTATTTAATTTATCTCATGTTGCTCTTTATAAAAAATCTCTACTTTTATTTCCTCCAAATCTTTTTAAAATTCTTTTTTTATTTCCTCCAAATCTTTTTTAAATCTTTTTTTATTTCCTCCAAATCTTATCTTATTTGTCTCCTCACATATTTGAATGACAATAAATAAAAATCCTAAATATGTGTTTTTTTTATCTCATTCAAATCTCCACCTCCAAAAAAAATGTAACTTTGAATTAATAAATCAATTCCCTTGATTTTCTTAGTCATCTCATCTCAATCCCTTGATTTATGCATGCAACTCCTTGATTTTTCTCTTGGCTTGTTGTCTCGTCGATTTTAAACCGTTGATCATAATTCCAATCCATTTCAATCTTAGCCATTCATTATTTTCCAAGAGAACTATATAAGAGTGTGTATCCTAAGCTATTTGACATCACATCATTTTACACCCTTACTCTGCCGTTTCGATTCTCAATCTTTGGAGTATTTTATCACTTGATCTTTTGAAGCACTCCATCATTCAAGTCAACTTGTTATGCAAATCTGAGAGCAATTCCATATCACGAAGATCACGATATTTGAACAATAGAGCTTTTGGTTTGATTGTTCCTATAGTTACATTCATAGTTTTTATTATCTTGCTCTATTGTACGTACATTAGATCTGTATTTGATTTATATTCATTTTAATGCATTATTGATCCAAGTACATTTCTGGTAGTACATTTTGGCGCCCACCGTGGGCATTTTTTTCCCACAACATAGGCATTTTTTGCCTTTTCTAATCCTCTAACAAACATTTTTAGCTTTATTATTTTGCTAGGATCTCGTTTGGTGTTTGCTTTGTTGTTTTTCTATATGCAGGAAACGCTTTTTGCCTCGATCCACTCTACATCAAAAAATTGAATCTATTTGCAGGAAACAAAAGAGAAAACACAAGATGTCCTGATGTAGAGCAGGGGTATAAGTTGTTCAAACTCACTCAAACAACTATCCACAAGAATATTTATCCATTAAACAAAAGGCTTTCCTTCACAAACTACCCTTAATCCTTGTAGCCCTCCAAAATGACTTATTTTGGCATAACTTTCATAAAATATCTTGAAATAAAAATAGAAGGGCAATTTTAGATACCCTTTATGCCCTTTTAAAACATATCCAATTTTTAGGTGGGGTTGTTTTGGAACACTGAGGCCAAATCTTGACTGTCCTACTCTTAACTAGGCTTAAAGTGGTGCAACAAATAGGGTTTTTCAGCCATAATTTTCAAACTAGAACTGATCTCCAAGAAAGAAAACTTGATTCAAATACCCATTTGGCCCTTATTTAACATATCTCAAAATCAAAGTAGGTTATTTTGTACAGAAACCCTCAAATGTGGACTATTTTCCCTCAAATTAGACCTACTAAGGTTTTAGACCTGTTTAGTAAAATAGACATAACTTGCTCAAAACACAATGAAATTGAGTGAACCAAAAAGTAGTAGAAAGTAGATTCAATTATATTTCCAACCATACTACATTTAGATCATACAAATTCTATACAGGTCCGTACCAAGCTCTGAAACAGCTAAATAATATTCAGAAAATGCAGAAAATAAAGCACTTTTATTGATTTTTGTGCAAAACTTCAACCACACAACTTGTGTTAACCATTTCTAGGTTAATACAACATGTTTCCATCAATTTATAACTACTTTTTCAACTTCCACCTTTTATTTTCTTCATTTACAACATGTGACTCTTCAAATTCCACAATTTTGCAACTTTTGTCAATTTTTGACAACATTTGCAAAAATGACAACATGGATTCACCAAAACTCCTAATGAGATAACATGGACTCTAACACATCCAAAATAATCTTAAATTAACTTATTACAAGTATTCAATACCAACAAACCTAAAATGCAAACTTGACCCCTAACAACCTATTTAACCAAGGTGCTCCTGCACCATACTCCCCAAGAAAAAAAAAGTTTTGAGTTCCACCTCAAATATGAATCTTCTTTCTTGTCTTCCAATTCCTTTGCATGGATACATTGTTTTCATTTTGGTTGATCTCAAATACATTTGTATCAACTAGTGCACTTGTGCTTTTTGGTCCAACAACATGCTTCTTGAGCCAAGGCCAACGTGGTACAATGTAGCCATGTGCTTGTGTTTGTTTTCTTGTTCTAGCTTGACCTTGGTTGGTAATTGTAAATGTATTGTTGCTGTCATCCAATTTGTCTTCTTTACCTACATAGGAAACAAACATATTAAAGAAATCATATTTTTTTCTGCATACTTCACTTCTTCATCCACCTCATGTTGTTTGCCACACATTCTTTTCTCTTCATTATTCTCCAAATTCTTTAGCTGCACCTCAACCATACCCAACCATTCATTTTCATTTTTGAATTGCTCATCCATTCTTCCATTCTCCTTGACATCAACATTCTCAACTCTGGGTTCTTCTCCTGAGAACCATGCTATCTCATTATCCTCCATAACTATCTCCTCTCTTTGGAATATCCTTGAGTCCTCTACAACTTCTTTTGCTATCTCTTCTTCTTCTTCCTGAACATCACCCACTTCAACATCAATGTCACTATTACTTTCATTAGTTTGAGAAAATTTAAAAGAAAACTCTTCCATTTCTCGTTCAATTGATTTTTCAAACAATATGTTGTTTTCAAAATTTGTTACCTCAACCATTACCTCATTTGGCTTTGCTTCATATTGTTGTACTGCTGTCTTCTCACTTAACAATAAGCTTTCAATTCCTATGCACTCATCCTTCAAGGCGGTTAATGCAATTTTCATCCCATCTTTGTCTAACTCATATGTGTTATTTTTCTTATTATAATTCACTGCCCTGTTATAATGCCACAACCTTCCAAACACAATATGACATACATCCAAATGCATAATATCACAAACTATTTCATTCTTATAAGGGCCTATTTGAAACTCAACTTTGCATTGTTCACTTACGGTTACCTGGGTACCTATTTGAAGCCAAGTCACTGAATAAGGTGCATGATGTGGTATTCTTTCCAAGCCCAATTTATCTACCATATACTCAGAAATAATATTATCCATGCAGATATCTGAAATCACAACTTTACAACATTTACCTTTGGATTTGCAGGTAGTCCTGAATAATCTTTCCTTTGCCATCTTTCTTGCTTTCTTGGCTGCCAATTCTTCCTCATGTAGCCTCTCTGTCACTCTTAACAATCTATCTAGAAATGATGATGCCCTTGTTCCATCTTTCTTCTTATTAGGAACCATCCTTCAACATCAAATCTCACTAAACCACATTAGCCAAAAGAATAAATCATTCCCAAAGATCTTCTAGCTTTGATACCAATTTGATGCAGAGAAGGGGTATAAGTTGTTCAAACTCACTCAATCAACTATTCACAAGAATCTTTAGCCATCAAACAATAGGCTTTCCTTCACAAACTACCCTTAATCCTTGTAGCTCTCCAAAATGACTTATTTTGGCATAACTTTCAGAAAAGATATTGAAACAAAAATAGAAGGTAAATTTTAGATACCCTTTATTCCCTTTGAAAACATATCCAATTTTCAGGTGCGGTTGTTTTGGAACGCTAAGGCCAAATCTTGACTGTCCTACTCTTGACTAGGCTTAAAGTGGTGCAACAAATAGGGTTTTTCGGCCATAATTTTCAAACCAAAACTGATCTCTAAGAAAGAAAATTTGATTCAAACACCCATTTGGCTCTTATTTAACATATCTCAAATTAGGGTAGGTTATTTTGTACAAAAACCCTCAAATGTGGACTATTTTCCCTCAAATTAGGCCTACTAGGGTTTTAGACTTGTTTTAGTAAAATAGACATAACTTGCTCAAAACATAATGAAATTGAGTGCAAAAAAAAGAAGTAGAAAGTAGATTCAATTATCTTTCCAACCATACCATATGCAAGTCATACAAATTCTGTACAGATCTGTACCGATATTTGAAACAACCAAATAATGTTTAGAAAATGCAGAAAACATAACACTTTTATTGATTTTTGTGCAAAACTTCAACCACCCAACTTGTGTCAACCATTTCAAGGTTAATAAAACATGTTTCTAACTATTTTTTTAACTTCAACCTTTTAGTTTCTTCATTTACAACATGCGACTCTTCAAATTCCACAATTTTGCAACTTTTGGCAAATTTTGACAACATTTGCAAAAATGACATGGACTCACCAAAACTCCTAATGACCTAACATGGACTCTAACACATCCAAAATGATCTTAAATGATATTATTACAAGTATTCAACACCAAAAAACCCAAAATGTAAACTTGACCCCTAACAACCTATTTAACCAAGGTGCTCCTGCACCATGTCCTCCTTCCAAACTCTTTCTCTCTAGTTTACTAGGTTGTTTGAATAACATTTCATTTTGGGTTTTAAAACAAACAAGTGTTTGGTGCACGAGCTGTTGGCCGTCCAAGATCAGTGTTTATGCTCTCCTCTTGAGTGCTTAGTACGATCCTGAGGATCAAAAACATTATCTTACACCTTCATATGCACATTTACATCACATTTGCTTTTGGGTTTTAAAATGAACTACTTTTTTCCGTGTTTGTTCAAATTTTGTGAACCGTTCAAGATCAGTGCATATGCTCTCCTCCCACGTTCTTAATACAATCCTGAGGATCAAAAACACCATCTTACATTCACAACTTTACATTTTTCTTATTATCACACTTTGCTTAACGGTTCAACGAATAACTTGTTTCGGTAATAATCACGTCTTTGATCTCCTCTTGCATGGCCACAGAATTTTGAGGATAAAAAATAGTGTTTATTTTCCCCTTTGTAACCTATTAGGAGGCCCTGCCTAGAGAAGTGATCACTCCAGGGATGACCCTAACCCTAACTCTCGTGTTCTGACGGAGTATAAATAATGAGAGGTGAATTGAAAGACACCTCTCTTGGATCTGGTACATCATCATTATAACTAAGCCCCTAAGAACTTTATACCTTGGGGAAGTGATAGAGGAGGGTGGGTTACCCTCTCCTCTTAGTTATTGTGATGGTATCCTTATTCATCTACAGATTTGGGCCTCAACATACCCTCGATGTATATAGAGGATGCTTTCATTAGTGCACCTATTCTATCCTAGCTAAGCCATTCAACCTATCTACCCTATTCTCTTTCTAGGATTGTCGTTGTGTCTTTCATGTTTGCGAGATAAATATCAAAATTAGATCTATAAAAATGTTTGTAATTGTCTACTTTTGATTGTTTACTTTACACATTTGTATTTCATTTCAAAACATAGAAGTCAAACCAAGTCTTTCGTCAAACACATAAACTAGTTTCAATCAAAACCGTTTCAAACCTTTTTCAACTTTTTGTTTTGGGGTAGGTTTATTTATTGGTCATTTTCAGGTTGGGATATAATTTCTTTGCTAAAAATATCTTCAACCTAATCACCCTTTAAAAAATTTGAACATTTCCTAATCACCTTTAACCAATTCAAAGTATTCTCTAATCAACTTTAATCAGCCTTAAAAGTAAAGCAATTACCTATAGAAATCAAGGGATCTACATAGGACACATTTTGAAAAGTGATAGATTGTTGCCCTTATCCTTATAATATATCCAATTATTGAACTTATCAAAATCTTGGTGAATATCAAAAATCAACTTGAACCTATCAACTTATCTATATCAGGAACATATCAAAGAGCACTAGATCTCTCCATCATATCATATCATATCTATAGCTAATCAGTTTGTGGGAATCATAAGTCTAGTACAAGTGAATGTTATCATATCTTGAGAAGCTTATCATATCAGAATCATATCTATAGCTAATCAGTTTGTTTGGACTCATAAGTCTAGTACAAGTGAATGTTATCATATCTTGAGCAAGTTATCATATCAGAATCATATCTATAGCATATCAGTTTGCTTGGACTCATAAGTCTAGTACAATTGAACGTTATCACATCTTGAGAAAGTTATCATATTAGAATCATATTTGTAGCATATCAGTTTATTTGGACTCATAAGTGTAGTACAAGTGAACATTATCATACATTGAGCAAGTTATCATATCAAAATCATATTTGTAGCATATTAGTTTGCTTGGACTCATAAGTCTAGTACAAGTGAACGTTATCATATCTTGAGCAAAAAATATTTATCATTATCATATCTTATATCGGTGGAGATCTAGCATACCTTTGACTTCCTTGGTTTAGATTAAGCCTAAGGGTCTCAACTTTGATTTTTGAAACATATCCAAACTTGATATCATTTTAACAATAGTATATGGTAACTACAAGATCACGGTCTAAACAAGAAGAAATGGATCCTAGAAGAATAGCCATAAATGTCTCGGGACCCTCTTATGGGTAAAAGCAAGAAGTTGGGTCCACATATAGGGGAAGTTTCATACAAAAAAAAATCCTGACAGGAACAGGTACCCGTTTTAAAGAAAACGGGTACCCATTTAGGAACGGGCACCCGAGCCTAGAACAAGTACCCATTTTGTTTTATAGAATGGGTACCCGTTTTGTTTTTTACTATTTTTAGAGTTTTGTTTTCTAGAACGAGTACCTGTTTTAAAACGGGTACCCATTTCTAAAATTTTGAATTTCACACCCACGCTTTTGGTTTCGTTTTAGGCTCAGGAAAGGCATGGGTAGCCGACCTTGAGCCTTGGACCTGCAAGTATTTCTCTAAGTACAGAACCAGAGGAAAGACTGACTTCACCTATATGGCTGATGACATTTTTTTCTAAATTTTTTTATGAAATTAAAACCCATTACAGATCATAGTGTCTATTTTTCAAATATGTAATTTTTTTTGGATTGGACTTATTTTTCTATTTACTATTTAATTTATGAGAAAACTGGTCCAAAAACTTGAAATGACAGGTGTTTGTATTTTTTTAATAACTTTTAATTTTTAATTTTTTTTTAAAAAAAGTTATATGTCATCAATCTACACATCATTTTTTACACAATGAAAAAAAAGATTAATTTTATGATTTTTTTTGCTCAAATTATGTTGGCCGTACACGAGGGGTTTTCAAAAGTAGCAATTAGGCCTAATAAAAAATTAATAAAAAAAATTATTTTGAATAAAATTATAAAAAAATATCCTCATCAAACTTCACTGTACTACACATCTTTTCCCAAAAGGATTTTGAAAAATAATTTTATTTAGGTCAAATTATGTTGGTCGTACACGTGCATGGTATGGTTAAAAAAAGTGACTTTTAAATAGTGGTTTTTAGAAATGCCTATTGAAAATCAATTTGTATCATCTGGGTATTGAAAAAAATTACATATTTGGAAACTAGACTCCGAGTACTACATTTTATATTTAGTGACATTTTAAAAGATTCCATCTCTAAGTGCTTCAAATTTTAAGGTTGAATGTGACAAATTCTGAAAATCAGGGAAAACACTTCCACTTTTTGGCCAAAAAGTGGACCCAACTTCTTGCACTGACCCTTATGTTTCAAATACAAACACTAATCCTGAAGAATACGGTATGCCATCTGTGCCATCACCTTTGGAACAAGGTCTTGTGGAAGACCTAGATGAAATGCCTACTTCTAAGGAAATAGAAGACTTTGTAGTTGATCTAAGGGGCTCTAAGCTCATTGAGATATTGTTGGCTCAACACCCTGATTACTCTATGGAAAATTTGCTAAAACAAGGGGCTAGAATTCCATCTCAAGAAGAAATAAGACCCCTTGGGGATAAGGATCATGTCACTAGACAAATGCATACCACCATTGACCTCTTAACCCCTACCTTTTCTAGAAGTATCCCAAGATTGTAATCTATGCCTATGCCTTAACCTTCAAATTCCATGTTTATCTCAAGTTCGCCTACCATTCCCAACTTGTCCATGCCTCTATCCCAACCTTTGAATTCCATGTTTACCCAAAACCCACCCACCATTCAAGGCTTGTCCATGCCTCAACAAACTCATGTTTCTACCTCAAACATCCTTCAAACACACTATGGTACCCAAAATCCTTTTTTTAATACCTTTACCAATGTCCCTCAAACCCAAGTTCAAACCTCATCCTTTATTCCCCAAGGGTCAAATTTAATGTCTAATAATAACCTTTTCACTCAAAATCCAAATTCTAATCTAAATCCCCAAATTGATGAAGTCATGATAATAAAGCAACAATTTCAAGAGTTGCAAAAACAAATGTTGGATCTTCAAATGGGAAGTACCAAAAAGAGTTATACTTTAGAGGACATTTGTCCTTGCCCTTTTGATAGATTCCTTAATATGATTTCATTCCCTAAGAACTTTGACATCCCCAAATTCGATAAATATAAGGGTAAAGGTGACCCTAGAGAACATGTGAGAGAATTCTATTTAGCTTGCATGGACGTATCCTATAATGAAACTTATCTCATGCCCCTATTTCCTAGAAGTCTAGGGGGCCAAGTAATAGAGTGGTTTTCTCACTTGTCTCAAGGGATCAAAAGTTTTCAAGAATTGGCTGAGAAATTTATCCAACATTTCTCCTATAACATTGAACATGAAACCTCAATGACTGATTTGTACAATACTAAGAAAAAAAATGGTGAATCTTTTGCTTTGTTTTTACAAAGGTGGAGGAATTTGGCAAGTAAAATTCCTCGGTCAATTCCTAAAAAACAATTGGTCAACATCTTTACTCAAAAACTAAACCAAGAAATGAGCTTCCATGTTCAAGTTCAAGGTCCTAATACCTTTTCTAAACTCATAGAAAGGGGTATGACCATTCAAAGAGCATTGATAGCAAAAGGTCTTGTCAAAATCTATAAGGAAGATAAAGGAAAATCCTTTGATAATAATAATAATGATCAATCTAAATTGTGGATAAAAAATAAGAATGTTGTAAATAATGGAGTGGTTGATGCAAGGGCTATTCAAACGACCCCATCTTCATCACATACAACATTGTCAACTAACCCTCAAGGTAATGAATGTCCTTATAGATCACTCTTTCCTTCGAAAAGGAAGTTCACACCCCTAGGAGAACCTATTGAGGTGGCCTTGCAGAAGTTGGTCAAATCTAAATTAATTAATCTACCCAAACCCTGAAATGTTGAACCCCAAGTAAAAATGCCTTGGTACAATGACAATGAATTTTGTGACTTTCATAGGACCAAGGGTCACAAAACTTCTAGCTGTATGAGGCTCAAACACATAATCCAAGACCTCATTGATCATGGTGATGTAACAGTTGAAAATAACTCTCATACCACCAATGCAGATTTAAATTTTTTTAATGATCCTATGCCTAACTATGGAGAAGGACATGCCCATAACCAAGGTAATTCTTCTAGAGATGCCAACTACACAAAAGTAGGCCATAATTATGCAATAGCCAATCTAAGACAAGAAAACAACCATGTCTCTACATTAACCATCAAAAGTCAAGCAATTAGTTGTAATGCTACTACTTGAAGAAGTAAGGTCACTATTCAAGGACCTTCTACTTCATCTAGACCTTCATCCAATTATAATCTTGATAAAATTTTCCAAGAGTCAAGTGTGTCTTCCAACATAGATGCCAATGAGTTTCAAGCCATGGTCGGTAATATTGTCTCTACACATCAACTTGTGTTTTCTAAAGAGGACCTTCCACCTCTTAGCCCCAAGTATACCGAGGCTTTGTACTTGGAAGTTCTTATTCATAAGCATATAGTCAAAAGAGTCATGTTTGATGGGGGAGCTAGTTTAAACATTTGTACCTTAAGTTTGATAAAAAAGTTGGGGTATTTCGATGGAGTAATATATCCCTTAAAGAAAATAACCATTAAGGGTTATGATGATGCTGAGAGAGAATCAAATGGAATTGTTGAATTACCTATTCAAGTGGGCCCTATGTTAATAACAACTGTGTGTCAAGTTTTGGACCTTGATCTACCCTATAACATCCTTCTTGGTCACCCATGGATCCATGCCATGCAAGCCGTCCCATCAACTTTCCACCAATGCATCAAATTCCCTCATGATGGCAAGGAAATTACCATCTATGGAGATCCTCAACCCTTTCAATATTGCTAAAATTTAGCTGCAAAATACCAAGAGACTCATCACATCCCTAATAACCATGAAGCCTCTCCATCATCATCTTATGTAGACGCATCCACATTAGCCTCATCTTCATCCACTCCTTCCCCTTCAAATCCATCAACATTCGAGATCAAGGTCCAAATTCATGACAATGGTTGTGGACAATAGAAAATGCAACATTCCTTTTGTGTAAGTCAACTTCCTCTCACACCTAAGTATTTTGGTAAACCTAAGGAGAGTTTATTGAAGGTCATTTCCAAGAAATGGCTCCCTAAATTTCACTATTGGGGTAAGTTGGAGAAAGAAGACATTCAAGAAGATGTATCATCATGGCTCTATAAAGAACAAGAAGAAATCCAAGCTCCTAAATTGAACCTTGATAGCCATTCAAAAGGTCTTCATATCATAAAGAACATGGGCTATAAAGGCGAAGGTGGTCTTGGGCGTCAAAATCAAGGTATCATTGAGCCTATCATTCAAATTCCTCAAGGTAATCATGGAGGGTTATGGTATGGATCTCCTATGAATGTGCCCCTAAAATCCACTTACACTATTGATGAAGTTGAACCTCCCCCTTTGTCCAAAAACATTAATGTTGACATTCAAGAGTACTCTTCCTTTGATCTAAAGAACATTTTCCAAGACATGTCCATTTGCACCATAACACCCAGGGTATCCACTTCTCAAGCACATTGTGTTGACCTCATATACCCTCAACTCATTGATTGGGACCAACAAGGACTGCCTTCTTTGGACCTTTTTCAAAATGATGAAGCCATTGCAGAATTTATGGGTTTTAGGGATAGAATTCCCTTAGGTGATCATGAAGCAGGTTTTTCCATGGAATTAGATGCAAAGGCCTATTTTGAGGAAGATGCTGAAAGAACAATTTATAATATGGAATCCCATGATAAAGGTCTAGAAATATATCCTATCTTAGTGGAAGAAGCTCAAGCAATTAATTTAGGTACCCAAGAGCGTCCTAAAGTTACCAAGTCCAATGGGGGCATTAGAGTTTGTATAGATTTCAGACTTAACAACTTGCCATGAAATGCTCTCTTTAATGAATGGATATTCTAGTTACAACCAAATTAAAATAGCTCTTGGAGATCAACATAAGACCACCTTTTCATGTCCATGGGGAACTTATTGTTGGAATGTCCCATATCAAAAAATTCTATGCTTAAAACTTTGGAACATACACGGTTGATGTATGACATTCCACCTTGAGTCTTGCACTGTTGACATCTATGTTTCCTCCATCCTTTGGTGTATCATTGCCTCTTTTGAATTACACTATTAGGGGCATGTCCTTAGTATATGGTTATGCATATGGATCCTTAAAACAAAGCTAAAAACATTCTAAAAGCCAATATCCTAACTTTTAAACACAAACAAACTAATAAGCAAGAACCCTTGACCTTAACAAGATCCTTGTAAATTAAGTCAATCTCCTAACTTTGTCTAAAAGCCAAAATCTTTCACAATCCAAATCTAATATCCAAATCATGAGGCCTTGACAGGATAGATCTTTCCTATATCAGGCTATCATCTTTATCTAAATCTTGAGCTTAATAAATTGGTAAAAGGACATTGTGGCATTTTAGCTTATTTTGTGACTTTTTGGGACCATTTGTGTCTTCTTTCTCTTTAGTATGTTGTGTGTATCTTATATCTATCTATCTTTTGTCTTTTATGGGTTGTTTAGCATAGAAGTGTCTTGTTCAATGTATATATCAGTTTGTATCTTTTTCTATGACATAAGAGTTTGAAATGTGGCTAATGAATGTTGTTTGTGTGCATCAAATCATTTTGTCATTTTATTATCATTTTCCCATTTCTTATCCTTTGTCTTATCTCATATCTTGGGTCTTTTGTCTTTTATTATTTTGTTATTTATATCTTTTATCTTATCTTATGCTTTCGACGATCTTATCTCTTTATCTTCTTTTTGTCTCATCTCTTTATCTTTCATTGTTTATGTCACATTCTGAGGAAGCTCGAAGATCTCTACACCATGCGGTGTATGAAGGAGAGTGAGGAATGGGGCATGAGTGCATGTGCATGTGTATGTATGTAACCACTCTATGATGAAAAAGAAAGCATAACCAAAAGTATCCTAGATGGATCTATTCTATTCTATGAAGGAAATACAATGAGTGCAAAATCATCAAAATCATAACCATATCACATTTCCATTTTATCCTAATCTTCATTTCTTTTATATGTTTTTCCTTGAAATTGATGTATCTTCTTTTCAAAAGTTTTCCTTGTGTCCTCCAAGTCAACCTTCCGAGGGGGCATCATCACTGGGGCATTCTTCCAGCTTTTTCTTCTATGTTCTTTGATACAATGTCACATGGGCATGACATTATATCAAAGAGGGGCAAAATGTAGACACCTAAAAATAACATAAATTCTTATTTTTGCCTTATCGATCATACTTATGTGTATTTCATCTAATCTCCCTTATTTAATTAAATAATTAAGTAATATTAATTATTTAGTTAAATTCAGTTATTTCTCCTCTTTCGAAAATTAATTAAATAATATTAATTATTTAATTAATCAAACTATTTCTTCCAAATAAATAATTAAATTAAATTAAATTATTTTATCTATCTATCTCTCAATAATTAAATAAATAATATTTAATTATTCTCTCTTTCATAATTATTTAATTATCTAATTCATCTCTCAAATTAAATAAATAAATTAAATTTATTTAATTTATCTCATGTTGCTCTTTATAAAAAACTCTTCTTTTATTTCCTCCAAATCTTTTTAAAATCCTTTTTTAATTCCTCCAAATCTTGTTTTATTTCCTCAAAATCTTATCTTAGTTGTTTCCTCACATATTTGAATGATAAAAAATCAAAAATCCTAAATATGTGATTTTTTTAATCTCATTCAAATCTCCACCTCCAAAATAAAGTAACTTTGAGTTAATAAATCAATTCCCTTGATTTTCTTAGTCATCTCATCTCAATCCCTTGATTTATGCATGCAACTCCTTGATTTTTCTCTTGGCTTGTTGTCTCATCGATTTTGAATCATTGATCATAATTCCAATCCTTTTCAATCTTAGCCATTCATTATTTTCCAAGAGAACTATATAAGAGCATGTATCCTAAGCTATTTGACATCACATCATTTTACACCCTTACTTTGCCATTTTGATTCTCAATCTTTGAAGCATTTTATCACTTGATCTTTTGAAGCACTCCATCATTCAAGTTAGCTTGTTATGCAAATCTGAGAGCAATTCTATATCATGAAGATCACGATATTTGAACAATAGAGCTTTTGGTTTAATTGTTCCTATAGTTACATTCATAGTTTTTATTATCTTGCTCTATTGTGCGTACATTAGATCTATATTTGATTTATATTCGTTTTAATGCATTATTGATCCAAGTACATTTCTGGTAATACACCTGCAAGGAGAATTCAAGTATAATTGTCTTCCGGAGCTGCAAACATTTAAGTCATTATGAATTCCTCTGAAAACTCCATAAGAAGGTGTGTGGATCCAATGAGTTGCGTAATTTGATATCTTTGATCATTTCTATAAGGTTTCAGGCCCTATACTTCACCGCAAATTCATGTTCTAGGCTGAGAATAATTACATAAGGTCTGGAAGACTCTGTTCTCTACAGAGTAATACATTTCTTATCTTGCAGATGCACAACTTAGCATGATACTTCTTTGGGAGGATGTATGGATGTTTTTTAACTGATGTGTGATTGAATCCTTGGTTCGCATTGAGGTTTTGATTTCTCCCCAATAGTTGAAAGATGAACAGTTGACAATGTTGAGTAGTATGAGCCGACTCGTTAAGTATCCAGTGCATGTGGAGGCCTTTGACTAATTTATCTGAGTTTAAGAAATGTGGAAAGGTGTGTCCTAATGTTCCTCATAAAGCCCTGAGGTCCGCAACAAATTTTGTTGTCAATTTGCATGTGTTGTGGCCGACTTGTGACTAGATACATGTTACATTCAATATTGTCTTGGATGCTGACCTAATCAAAGTTTCAAGGTGTTACAGAAGATATATATAGATGATATAATTCATTTGAAAGGTAATTAAAGTGGACATGAATATAATAGAGTAGATAGGAAATGCAAAGATTCAGTTTGAAGAAAGATATTGAGCAGAAATAACAGACTGCATCATTAGCATGCAACAAATGTATTCTTCCTAGCAGTCTTTGTATTTACACTATCATTGTAATAGCAGTGAGCTGAACTATCAGGGAGTAGTAGCTTCTTTGGGTCATAACCCTAAATCAAAGTTGTAAATCTAGAAATAGTAGCTTCCTTGGGTAGAACCCTAAAACAAAGTTGTAATACTTTTGCAGTGAGCTTATTACATTGTGAGCTAATCCTCACCGTGGTTTTTCCCTGTTTTAGGGTTTTCCACGTAAAAATACTGGTGTTATGTGTTGACTCTTGATTTGTATGTTTTCTTTCATGTTTTCAAAGCTATTCAGTTTTATCAGTAAATATTTGGCTAGAGTTTTTAAGTGTGTTGATTCACTCCCCCTCTCAGCACCCCATTGTGTTCAACAATTGGTATCAGAGCCAAGTACCTCTGAAAAGCTTGACCATTGAGGTAGATCCTCCACTTGAACACATGGAATCTGAAGTGTTGGACAATGAAATATTTGCACCTGAACCTAATCTGGAAGCAATGGATCCTGAAGGTTGAGACTTTGAGTCTAATGAGTGTGAAATAGACCTTGAAGAAGAACTCAAGACAACTCTTAATGATCTTGAGGAAGCAAAAGATCTGAACTTAGAATATGAAGACATGCTTGAAAAAACAAAGGAGACAATTGACAAGATGAAAACAAAAGTAAAACAATCAAAAGAGGAAATTGGGAAACTAAAAACTCTGATAGAAGGAGATAAAGGAAGTGACAAGCTCAAGGAGGCTGAAGACATGATCTCAAAGTTAAAGGTCATGGTTGAAGATTGCTTAAATATCAATCTCCATGAGGAATCAACTAAATGTTCAAAACTTGAAGAGGAAGTTATCACTCTAAGGAAAGAACTAGAAAATGCAAAAGAATAGATTGACAAGGGACTGAAACTGAAAGGAGGAATTGATATTCTTGATGAAATAATAAGCTCTCAAAAGCCAGATAAAGAAAAAACAAGTCTTGGTTATGAAAAGGGAAAAAGTCCTATGATCAAAGCCCCTGCAAACTTACATGATAACTTTCATTCAGGAGGAAAGTCTATAATCAAGAAAGAAGAAACATATGCTGAAGATCTCAAAGAAAAGGACCACAGAGTTACAAGAGAAGATGATTTTACACCTGTCCAAAGACAAAGGAGGAACGTGAAGAAGAATTTTAAGTATCCTCAACCTACAAGGCAAACAACTCAAATAAGGTATTCTCAAAGCTTCAATGTTAATTGTTTTACTTGCAATAGGTTTGGTCACAAGGCTATGGATTGTAGAAACAAGATAAATCAAAATGTGTTAAGATGTTACACTTGCAATAAAGTTGGCCATAAAGCTGCTGAATGCAGAAGTAGGATGAACTAGGGCTCTATTAGATGTTATGCATGCAACAAGTTGGGACACATGGCAAATGAGTGCAGAAGCAAAATACCAAGGTATAACAGGGATAATGCTCAATCTTTTCATGGATATTGCTACACTTGTAATAAGTTTGGCCACAAAGTAGTTAACTGTAGATCAAGGGCAAGAAGGAGTGGAAATGCTCAGAAAACTAAGTGCACCTGTCATGAGTGCAATCAAACAAGGAAATATGGAAAGAATGTGAAACCCATTGATATTGCTTAGCAAAGAATGGAAATGAATAAAGTATGGAAGAAGAAGGAAGTTAGTGATATTTTTGGACCTCTGCCCAGCGCAGGTGGGTCCTCCAATAATTAAAAGATAAAGATATTGGGTTAGGGGGAGTTACTTGACAGTAATTTACTTTCAAACCCATGAACATGCAAGATGTTGAATTTTTAGCATATGGATTAGTGCCGACATGAGAATGATAGGATTAAGGAATTAAAGGAGTTTGATGAAAATTCTAAAAGGAAATCTCTAAATGTGGAAAAATGCAGAGGACTTTAGGGTTCATAGTAGAAAGAACTTCTACCAAGAGGTTTTATGGGCTCAGGAGGAGTTACTTCTGGAAATTCACCATCCTTCCTTCATGGTGATGCAAGCACACAATATATAGATAATCTTGACAAAAATTCTAGAGCATTTGAAGGATCTGCGGAGGATTGCTGAAGAATTATAAGGTTCTGCATATAAAAGAGAAGCAAATTAGGTTAAATAGAAATTGCAATTAATGTGGAAGAAAATTGTTGGTGGAATAACTATATAGGTGATCCTTGATCATTCCCAATCACTTTTGAGCAAAGACAAAAGATTGGAGAGCTAAAAGGAGATCTAAAAGCATGCAGCGAATTGGTCAAGCAAGACCTGTTACCACTCTCCCAAGTACTTTTCATCTTTCTGGTTAAACCCTAGCCGTGAAGATATTGCAATGGCAACACCAGTGGTAATAGACATAGTTGATAGACCAAGGACTAAATTCAAGAAGCATCTTTTTAAATCTACCATAACTGATGAAGTTGGGGCATTCTCATGAGTTCCTACAAATGTATTACACATGGAGGACATTTGGATCTATGTCCACTCTCAAATTGATGAATTTTACCATCTCAAACTCGACCAATTCAAAATGAGCACTTGTTGGGAGATGATTTGCAACTAATGCCTGAGTTTGCAAACATTACCACCAAAAACCTAGACATTTGGAAGGGTTTTCCAAATTTTTGGTATGAAGATGCTTGGGTAAGAATTGCCCTAAGCTAGATACATGAAGACATCTTCTATTTAGATCGGCCTCACATCATCACCAAGGAAGATATAAAGGCAGTGACAGGTTTATGCTCCTCTGGACCTGTGTTCATACTGAAATTTGTCAAGAATGAAGAGGTAATGAGGCTCACCATAGCCAAATTTGACAAAAGAAACTTGACAGTAAATGACATTGATGAGTTGGGAGTTTGGTATGCAACCATGGGAATTGCATACACAATCTACTTCAAAAATAGGGACAACGCCGCTTCTCCAACAACAATCCACACAACATACCAGATGGTAAAGGAAGAAATAGATTTTGATCTGTGTGAACTTCTTTGGCAGCAACTCTTAGATAGACTGAAGAGGACAAAATAAACCAAATACAAGTTCTGGTATGGTTCCCTCATCATATGTCTCATGTTTTATTATTTGAATGAGTTGCCTTCAATGAAGGGAGTAGTGTGGAAATCAAATAAACTGGTTGCCCATCAAGTCAAAGATTACATGAGAAGTTTCTCTAACTACAAACACTGTAATACCTTATTTTGGGGGTTCTTCAAAACCTTCCAAACTGACATGCAATCCAAAGAAAGGATACCTAGGAAAGTTGCGGAAAAATACAAAAATGATATCACCTTTATGGTTGATAAGGATAATTGTTATATGGAGGCTATGGAACCAAGGACCTTTTGGATCACAACTTTACCCTATGAGGTGTCAGAATTTGACCTAGAAGGATATGCTAATATACTTCTCAGTAAGCCAAAGGATTCCTCTGCTGAGAGGTTTGGTACATATGATGAAATCATGTACAAAAATACAAAGAAGGATGTGAAAGAAACAAAAGTCACAAAGTCCAAGGCTGAGGAAATAAAGATAAATTTAGAGGAGATACTGAATTCTCCTAAAGGTTCCTTAGGAGGGACACAAATACCTCCCTCTGCACTCCCAAGAAGAACAAGCAAATCAACATCTATGCAACTACCTCCTTTGTTGCCTCTAGATCCTCATTACCTGTTAAAAGATCTGGCTCCAAGATCCCATAACAAACTACTAAAAAGAAAAGGCCTAGACAAAAGAGTAAGGGAAAAAGAGAAATGGTCAAAAACGTTGAAGAAAAGGAATAAATTAAATATGAAGAAAAGATAAATTTTGTAAATGTTGAAGATGTTGAAGAAAATGAAGAGGAAATAAAGAAAGCATCTTTATTAAAGAAAAGAACAAGAAAGGAAGGTGAAACTTCTAAGGAAAAAGGCAAAGGAAAAGGCAAGAAATCTAAGGAACCTGATCGTGTTCCTCTGCAATTAGATGCAACCATAAATGCAATGATATAAGGTGCCTTGGAAGAAGTTGCAAAATCTATGATTAAAGGCATGCAAATGACAAATCCACTCTTGAAGAAGAAGTGGTCAAATACATGGGAGCACACAACCTGGCTTTGATTGAAATAATAGATCAACTTCCAAGTGCCTGGCTGACATTCTAACCAAAAGGAGAGATGATGCACTAAAGGTAGAAGCTAAGATGAAGAAGAGTGCAATAGAAAAAGCTTGTCCCACAATCTCCAAAGAAGACAAAGTTAGAGTCTCCAAGGTTCTAACAAAAGAATTTAGGACTAAAAAGAGACTAAACATTCTAATGTCAAGAAATGAGGAGGAGATATAAAAGTTGAAAAAGGAAACATTGAGGAAAACTGTAGAAGTCCTCAAAGAAATAAAGATTGAGATGGGGATTATTGAAGAATTAACTGATCAATCTGAGGAAAGTAAGGAGGACAATGAAATATCTGAAAAGAATAAGGAGATGGCCCTTCTTGAAGATACTAGTGCTTCATCTCCTATAGACACTCCTGCAGAACAAGGTCTCCTTCCTCTAGAAACAACCAAGGCATAAAATATTGAGAGTCAAGACAAGGACAGTGTTGAACCTTCTCTGGAAAACACATAAAGTGTTGAAACAAGAGAAGAAGCTATCTCTGAGGATAATCAAGATGAGATGGAAAATAATAATGAGGAACAAAAGAATGAGGAAGATAAAGAGGGAGAGAGGTTTGAAGAGATTGATGACCTAGGTCAAAGTACGTTTGAGGTAGACTCTCTTCAAGATTTATTGAATCTGTAAATATAATTTCAACTAGTCATTACCCCTCAACTTCTGTAGGTTCCAACTACTGAGGGTCAGATAGATTTGGCTGGTATCTCCCCTCTTCATAAACTGCATCTTGGAGACTTATTGCATGCAACTGCTAGAAAAGAGTTTCTACAATAAAATTTGAAGAAAAGAAGTGTAGTGGAAGATGCAGTCAAGGTCATATAGGAAGGGTTACCAGAGGTAACTATTGACTCTCTCTGCCTGCTGAGCAAAATCTTAAACTATTATTGGACTCCTTCAAGGATCATTCTTCTCATTTGAAGCAAAAAGCATAACAAGAGGCGGAAAGAAAAATAACTGGCAATAAAATGATTGAAATGTCTGAAAAATGTGTTAATACACATAATAAGCTTAAGGAAAGCTTAAAGAAATTCAAAAATTGCATAGATGAAGCTACTGCCCTATATTTGTTTTGCTTAAAATGGCCTACTTCAACAAACAATATCAAGGCACAAATTAACCCTATTGAGTCACAATTGACTAAGTTAGCAAAAACTTATGACTTGTCAAAAGACAAGATGGGTGCAACAAGGGCACATGTTGAAATCCTGCATGTACAACTATCTCAACTACAGAATCAAAGAGAAAATATAAAGAAGCAATTTGGTCAATTAAGAGAGGAAGTGAACTTGAGACTTGCCTCAATGACATGCATGATGGGGGATGCATAAAAGATAGACCAAAAGTTGAAGACCCAAGCAATATAGAGGAAGTAGAGGAAATGTGCATATAGTGTGAGTGTTAGACTCAATTGCTTGCCTCAGAATGTGGTATCTGGGCCTCAACTATTGAACTCAGGGTAATCTACAGAGCTATTCTTCCAGCTAAGTTGTTAGAACAATTTTGATGTATATAATATTGCGTAAATATTAATAGAACAACAGTACCATTTTGGTTAAGGGTACAATTTTGTGATTAAATCATATAGTCAAGGGGAGCACAGTTTAGATATCTTTTTGTAAGGGGGAGCACACATAGTTTTGGATTGATACAAAGGTTATCAATCCCTTTGTCCTTGATGTCAAAGGGGGAGAGAATCTAAGGGGGAGCATATGTTTGCATCAATGACAAAGGGGGAGATTGTTGGCCATATGTGTTGTCATTGATGTCAACATAGTATACATTGATGTCATCATATCGGATGGAAATGTATAGATAGACTTGTACAAGGAAGGAATTAGTATGGTCAAGGCAAACCAGTCTAGGAGAAGAGTAAATAAGCCTAAGTATGGATCAGTTTTGGGTTTCAATATGATGTGGACACAAACACTCATCTCCTAGCATGAATTCTGCATATACACATACACATCTCATCAATTGGGAGTACCGCACTCAAAGGCAAGAAGTTGAAAAGTGTCTAAGGCATTCACATTGCACATTCTAAGGCATAGTCAACTTGAACTGGTCCACATCTCTTTGCAAAGAAAGATTTGGTGTTGTGGTTCTAATGATAGCTCATGAGATGAATTGACATGACATATCCAAGGTTTTAGCCTCTCACTCATTCAGCATGAAAAGTTACAAGGGTTTGTACATTGGCCATGACCCAGACATAACAGAGTAGTATTAAGGAGACAATGGAATGCTCCACATTCCTCCAGAAGAGATCTATTTGTCATGCGTCTCTAAGGAATGATTGAGGTTAGTATGTTACATGCTTTAATAAAGTTTCAAGTGTTCTAGTGGTCCATAAAGTTAGTACTCCAGTGACAGAGGTATCACACTTATTTCGGAGCTTGAGTGAACAAGTTAAGTTCTACAGAAAGTAAAGCATATACAATTCTATCATTAGAGCTTATGTGGAGGTTCCACATGGTCCACAATACATCAAGTATGATCTGCATGCAGATATTAATTATTCTTCGGTACCGCATTGAGTATTCTTGCCTGCAAGCAGAATTCAAGTATAACTATCTTTCAGAGCTACAAATGTTTAAGTCATTTATGAATTCCTCTAAAAACTCAATAAGAAGGTGTGCAGATCCAGTGAGTTGCATAATTTGATATCTTTGATCATTTCCAAAATGTTTCAGGATCTATACTTCACCGCAGCTTCATATTCTGGGTTGAGAAGAATTACATAAGGTCCGGAAGACTCTGTTCTCTACAAAGTAATACATTTCTTATCTTGCGGATGCATAACTTAGCATGATACTTCTCTAGGAAGGTGTATGTATGTTTTTGAAGTGATGTTTGATTGAATCCTTGGTCTACATTGAGGTTTTGATTTCTCCCCAGTAGTTGAAAGATGAACAGTTGACAATATTGAGTAGTATGAGCCGACTGGTTAAGTATCCAGTGCATGCGGAGGCCTTTGACTAATTTATCCAAGTCTGAGAAATGTGGAAAGATGTGTCCTGATGTTCCTCATAAAGCCCTGAGGTCCGCAACAAGTTTTGTTGTCAATTTGCATGTGTTGTGGCCGACCTATGACTAGCTACATGTTACATTTAATATTGTCTTGGATGCCGACCTAATCAAAGTTTCATGGCATTGTGGAGGATATATATAGAAGATATAATTCATTTGAAAGGTAATTAAAGTGGACATGAATATAAAAGAGTAGATATGAAATGTGAAGATTCAGTTTGAAGAAAGATATTGAGCAGAAACAACAGATTGCACCATCAAAATGCAACAAATGTATTCTTCCTAGCAGTCTTTGTATTTACACTATCATTGTAATAGCAGTGAGCTGAACTATCAGGGAGTAGTAGCTTCCTTGGGTCATATCCCTAAATCAAAGTTATAAATCAAGGAGTAGTAGCTTCCTTGGGTAGAAGCCCTAAAACAAAGTTGTAATACTTTTGCAATGAGCTTATTACATTGTGAACTAATCCCCACCATGGTTTTTCCATGGAAAAATACTGGTGTTATGTGTTGACTCTTGATTTGCATGTTTTCTTTCATGTATTCAAAGATATTCAGTTTTATCAGTAAATATTTGGCTAAAGTTTTTAAGTGTACTGATTCACTCCCCCTCTCAGCACCCCATTGTGTTCAACATATTCATGGTTAGAATCGACAAGGAAGACATACCACAATCCTCCGCATTTCATTAAAACTCACTGGAGATCCCTTGCAGCGCATCTATGGAGGATACAAAATATATGGATCAAAGACCTCATGGAGTAAGTCACATTTTGAAAGGAATTTCACATATCAAGTTGCCTAAGTTTTTAAGAGTACATAGTCTACATACATATCTAGTAGAAATGGAGATAGTTTTTTCAGATGAAGACATAAATTATAAGCTATTTAACACACATTGGTATGCAATGCCACAAATTGGTGGAACACACACAAAGACACAATCAATCGATGGCCAAATTCAAAATACTCATAAAAACAAGAATTTGCCGGAGGAAGGAGAATATGACATCATACCCAAATACTCAGGTCAGATCTCACCACAAGAACATTTATCCATGTGTATAATGGTATGGAGGGAAAGAAATGAACATAATGAGATACTGTATACCTAATTCTTTTATTGGACACTATCACCAATTGCACAGAAATGGTATATAAATCAAGAACGAAGGAAAAAAACTAAATATTGGGAAGAGATGCAAAAGGACTTCATTCACACATTCTCATTCTTTAGTCCAGACAAGAACATACATACAACACTCCTAAGAATCCAGAAGATAATCTTTCAACAAGATGCGGAAGAAGAAGTAAAACCAGAACAAGGCTCACCACCGACAAGAATAAAAGGCATATGGAAAATCATAAAATGGATGGATAAAGAATCATATCCGGAGAAACACAAATGCTACAAAGCAACACAATAGGAGGATGAAGAGAGTAGGGAACCAAAAATAAAGATTGAGCAAGGAGAAAGAAGGCTGGCAGAATCAACAACCATCAAGGAAAATACTACAATAAGCCCATCCAACTAAGGGAAGAGAACATTTCCAAAGAAGGAGATCCTAAGTTAGCCAAAATAGGAGACTATTGGGATGAGAAGGTAGTGGCTCAAGTAGCATAAATTTTTTCTAAGTATGAAGATTTGTTTCCTAGAAAATTCACATAGATGAAGGGAATCAAAGAGGAATCCAGAACAATGAAAATTCAACTAAAATAAGGTAGTAAACCAATCATGAAAAGGCCATACAAATTGATTCCAAACATGAAGAGAAGAGTTAAAGTAGAACTTGTTAAGATGCTCGAAGCAGGAATCATAAAACCAATGGAGGAACCAGAATGGATCAGTCCAATGGTAGTACAGAATAAGAAAACATGAGAAATCAGGATCTGTGAAGACTATAGAGAATTGAATAAAGCCCTTATTCATGATCCTTTTGCTACACCATTCATAGAGGAAATTTTGGAGTTAGTTGCCGGCATGGAGATTTACTCTTTCACTGATGGATTCTTTGGATACCACCAGGTGAAAATTACAGAAGATGACCAACCTAAAACAACATTTACCTCTGAACTAGGATCTTTCATGTATATAGTTATGCCATTTGGATTGAAAAATGCACCTATAGTATTCTATAAAATTATGGTAAATGCACTCAAGGAGTTTATACATGATTTCTTGGAAGTCTATTTGGATGATTGGACCGTATTTGGACTAGTAAAAGATCACACACATACATTAAGGTTGATGTTGAATAAATGTAGAAGCTTGCAATTCTCCCTGAACTTGAAGAAATGTACTTTTATGGTAGCATTTGGAATACTATTGGGTCATATAATATGAAAATAAGGCTTGATGGTTGATCCCCTATATGTTACAATTATTCAAAACTTACCACCACAAAAAACTGCATTTGATGTCAAAACATTCCTAGGATATACTGGTTACCACCACAAGTTTATCAAGAATTATGCATCCATCTTAGTACCTATAGCAGAACTATTATAGAAAAAATAGGGCAAAAGTATCACCTGGAATGAGCAACACCAACAGGCATTTGACACATTGAAACAAAAGATAGTAGAAGCACCCATACTCATATTTCTGGATTGGGACAACACATTCCATGTTCATGTTGATGCATCAGGGATTGCAGTGGGAGTAGTACTGACTCAAGCAAGGGGTTCTAAGGATCATCCTATAGCATTTGCAAGCATGAAGTTGTCAAAAGAAGAGAAGAATTATACCATAAATGAAAGGGAATTCTAGCAATGGTATATGCATTATAGAAGTTCAAACATTACCTCTTGTCGACACCTTTTGTATTCTAAACTAACCATGAACCATTGAAATATCTACTCAACAAACCAATCATTCAAGGAAGAATTTGCTAATGGATACTTTTGTTTCAAGAATTTGAATTCTCAATCATGGTGAAATCAGGAAAGTACAATCAGGGACTAGTTTACTTATCCAAAATTGAGACAGGGAAAGATCCAGAGGTACAAGAAGAAGAACTACCTAGCACAAACCTTTTCAAAGTAAATGTGATATCAGAAGAACTAAAAGCTATAGCATACCTATTGGCTACATGCGAACCTCCAATAGAAATGTTTGCACAAGAACTTAGACAAAACCTAATGCGGAAGTCTTTTCCTTATACATTGATTGAAGGAGAGCTACATATATGAGGAAAGGATGATATTATCAGAAGGGTAGTATACAAACATGAAAGAGAGGAAATTCTAAGAGAAGCACATGAAGGAGTAGTAGAAGGACATAATGCCAGAGATATGACATCAAGAAAAATCAAACTAGTTGGGTTATGGTGGCCTACACTTTTCAAAGATGCAAAGAGATATGTTAAGAATTGTGATGTATGTCAAAGAATAGGGAGACCTACCGCAAGAGATGAAATGCCATTAAGACCAGTCCCAATGCAATTACCTTTTCAGAAATGGGCTATTGATTTCATTGGACCTATAGAGCCACTAGCAAAGCAGTCAAAATCTAGATTCATCATTACCAAAGTGGAATACTCGAATAAGTGGGCTGAAGCACAACCAACTAAAGATTACATTGCAAAAACTACCACCAAATTCATCTATGAGAATATAATTACTAGATTTGGCTACCCGTTGGCTATAACCAATGATCAAGGTAAGCATTTTGTAAACAAGATGATTTCAGAACTATTAGACAACTTCATGATAATACACAACAAGAGTTCATCATATCATTGACAAGCAAACAGAGCAAGTGAATCCTTGAATAAGATCATTGGGGTAGAATTAACAAGGACGTGCAATGGGAGCAAGATAGGTTGGGATCTAAAAGTACTTACGGTACTTTGGGAATATAGAACAACTTTCAAAAGAAGCACTAAATTCACTCCCTATGAACTGGTGTATGGAATAGATGCTACAATACCAATACACTTCATATTGCTGAACTTTTGCACAAGGACTCTCAAGCTAAATGAAGAAGACTCTCTCACACAAAGGATTGAAGAATTAGAGAAAATGGATGAGGGCATATTGATGGCAGCATATAACATGAACTTGGAAAGGAAAAGATAGAAAGCTTGCCATGATAGAAACTTGAGGAACAAAGCATTCAAGGAAGGTGACCTAGTACTCCTATATGAAAAAAATTTTAAGAAGTAGGGAAAACTGAAAACAAGGTGGTTAGGACTGTTTTACATTAAAGAAATTGCAAATTCCAGAGCAGTCAAACTAAAAAACATGGAGGGCCAAATATTAGCTGGCTATGTCAATGGTGCTAGACTCAAGAAATACTTTCAACTGGAGTAGAGCATGTCTTGAGGACAAGACATAGTTTTAAAGGGGGGATGATGTGAGCAGGATACAGGGCATGGAGTAGAGCCGACCGGAAGTTGGCGCATACATCATGCGGAGGTTGGAGGCTGACATAAGATGCTAAAGGACACATCCCTATATGTAATAGATACAATATCTATGTATGATAGAATAAGATAGGATATACTATGATATGATAAAAATAGAAGTCTGATTAAGCATGTATGTAGGATGATGAGGCAAAGACTTAGATCTTCTAGATAATGGATGTATGATGTTTGGTTGCTGCTTATATATATATATGGAGATTTGTAGGTACCAGATTATTCTTTGGTGTCTTATCGTTATGATTTGCCTGTGATACTCTGCATATGTTATTCTTTGTATTTTGCTATCAATCTCTAACTACTTAACCGGGTTATAAACTAACTACAAAGACTTGACTGAGGACTGGATCTCTAGATTGCTATCCTTCTCCATTTCTTGCCAACAATGACCAAGAAATAAAGAATCACCCTTGACCAAATTGTCCATGCTATCTCAAATTACATGTCTAGCCTAATTATACCAGAGATACCTTAACATGCACTATTAAAATTAAGTTAAAGAAATCTAGGCAAGAGCCTTTTCCAACAAGCTTTGGCTCTAGCCATTTTTTCTTGACTACCCCATGAACAAGAGGCATATTTTCATGATTATTGATTATGAAGTACTTCTCAAATATTGTAGGGAAATAAGATAACCCTATGTAAATATATTTAGGGTGAATAACTTAAAATATAAAATGATGCAATTCAAAACTTAGATATATAAGGGAGTTGAGAATAATAAATTGAATAATCTGAGATATGAATAGATTAAATTGAATAAGATAAATTAGGGTTTACCTTGAAATTGGTAAAATCTTGACTCTGGATATTGAGATGCTATGATTGAAAGACAAAAATGGAAATCTAAACCTAGGTTTGATCTTAGAGGATTGGTATGATTGAGACATGAGAGTTTGAAGACCTAAGCCACGTTCGTGCCTACGATTGAGTCCACTTGACACAATTTTGTCTTGTTGGCACAATTTTATCTTAAGTTGAGATATGCCTTCGATACTCGCAAAATATGTTCTCCTAATGTAAATCCATGTAAGGAAAATTAGGTGGTATGAAGAAGAATTGTTTCTATTACAAAGGGGAAGAGCGATCAACTTTCTTGTTAGCAATTAAACCCTTGGATTGATTCAACATATCTAAATAGAGAAATAATATAGGTGTTAGATTTGATATAGATAGGGAAAGATCTGCTAGCTAGACCTGCAAGTGACTAATATGCAAATGTGTTGTCCTAATTGTCAATTAATCCATGTATAATGCCTCGTTGGAATGACCTAGGGTGATGCCTTTAAATTCAAGGTCTAGACTAATAATTTAAAACCTTAGGTGTGTTGGCCAATGGGTAATAGTCATATTCTAGAAGTGATTAGTAAAAGGATCAGTTGACTTCATTGGAGAAGTGGAACACAACTCAAAGGACACATAAAGTAGGGTGTAAACATCACAACTTAGAAATTTGGTGAAAAATAAAATATTGTAGGCCTTTGTGTGAAACTGTTGATTTTGATCAGTGTCAATTTTAAATTTGTCAAAGTGGTTTCATACAGAAGTGGTAGGTTTGTCACATTTTTTGAAATGGCTAGTAACACCCAATAACACATCAAATCCCCATTTCTTTTAGTTTTTGATGACTTTTGATATCCTTTCTGTTGGTTCCCAAAATTACTACAACCCAAAACCCTAAAACGTTGCAAAACCATCTAAGCTAGGGGTGTCATCGAGGTGATTTGGAGGAGGTTTATCAATAGATTAAGGGTAATTTTGGCTAACTTACTGGAGTGGGTAGACTCCTCTACACTTCGAGCTCAACTTAGACTCTGGAGGGATATTCGAAGGGGTATACCTAAGTATGTATTGACTTCAACATCAGATAAACAACTAAAAATAGATGAACAACCAAACCCAAATCATTGCCTTGGCCCCAAAGACTGTCACTGAACCAAGAGAAACTGGTTGTCATAAAGCCCCTATTTTAAGCTGATGGGAGCAATCCTACATAGTGAGGATGCTTAAGGAACTGTAGCTGCATCTAAAACTAGATATACTATTTTGTTTTTTAAAAGCTTGGGTGATCAAAGGCTTCTTAGACCGATGCTTATCCATTGGGTTGCAGAGTCTCATGTTCATCAAAGGAACACAACTACAAGGAAATATATGGTTGCCTATTTGAAAATTCAAATGCGTAACAATCAATATTAAATCATGAGAATACTTAATAATCCAACAACATACCACATTATTCCATATGTAAGACTGAAATGACCATTTACAGATCCTAAAAATGGATTAAGAACTGTCACATTCATTCAAATCAGATTTTACAATCATACCACTAAACGTGCCAAGAGAAAGTCCTAACTACGATAAAAATTTCCTGAAAAAACACCCACAACAGTGGAGAAAAATAATGATTCAATGCAAAGATTACAATATATTTGACACAGAGTTTTTATAGCTGCTTCATGAAGAACATAAACTACAAACTGGTCTTTTTCCTAATTGCCTCTAGATCTCTACACTTGTTGAGAAAAAACTACCCAAATGACCAACCCGTAAAACATCAAAAAAACATGCTTATTTATGAATCTATGCCCTAAACTCTATCATCATGTATGCCCATGTTGCATTAAATCTAGCCCATGGCCCTGTCAGAAAAACTACATGATTGAAGGAATGCCCATACCCTGGCATGTATGAACACTGATAGAAGAAGATTTCCCACATGCCTTGGGTACCTAGAGCATTAAAGAGGGAAGGCTGAATCCACATTTTGGTACTTGTAAATCCATTTCGTCCATTTTGTCCTTCATGTGTGTAGGCACATTGAAGATTTTTACTATTTAAACAACCACCTGTGTGACCTTGTCCTGCAACACATTAATTGCTGAGTACTAATCTACATGTATTACCCTGCAATCATGGCACAATTTTAGGAATCACGCCCCTTAAAGCTTTTACAACACTTTAAAACTATTGTTCAATTATCCCTTACAGGCCCCCTTTGAATCTAACTGTACTTGAAGAATTTGAAATTTTGCATGGTTGATCTTCATATTTCATCTTTATCAAGCCATTTGGATTTAGGTTTTATCTCCCTTGTCAACTAATTTGCTAGTCAGAAAACTGTTCAGTTGGCGAACTACCATGTTCGCGAACTCTCTATTTCTTCGATAAAGGATCTTTGTTTCTTTTTTCCTCTTTTTATTTTTCATTTCCCTTATCGGCGATCTTTCCTTTTGCCTAACCATGGAATCACCCTCTTTTCTTCCTTCACTGCCTTCTTCCAACTTTTCATCTTCTCTATTGGCAAATCTTCCCCGCGACAAACTTGGTTATCGGCGAACCTATTGGTTTGCGAACCTCTCCTTTCTTTGATGAAAACTTTCTCTTTTTCTCCCTCTTCTTCCTTGTCTTTTTCTTTCTCTATTTATCCATCCTTTGCACTTTATCTTTCCATTGTCAGTAATTTCTCTTATCAGCAAACTTGGCCTAGCGCGAACCATCCTTCTGTCATTTCATTTGTCTTCTTTCTTGCTTTATTGATGAACTGTCCTAGCGGTGAACCACTTTGTTGGCAAACCTAATGGTTCACGAACCACTCTTCATTTCGACAAAGGCGCTGTCACATCCCTAATTTTGACTTGAAATTACTTTTTACTTTTACGTAAATAGAAGTGAATTCTTTGGATAAATGATTTGGCATTAAGTTATAATGTCAAGATAAATCATTAGCTTCCTAGATTCTAGTCATGTGAATAAATGCATGTGATGTAATTAATCTAGAAGGTACTTTTGAATTTGTTATTCATAAGGTTATGAATGGATTAACGATACGCTAATCCCATTTACATGGTTGCAAGTTGAATACAGGAACACTAGTTTGTTCACTCTCCAGAAAGGAGAGAGAGTATCTTCTAGGGAGAAGAGTATAGACACATGGATTGAACAGTTAAATTGACATTTGAGTATAGTGTAGTAATGTCCAGTGAACACTAGCGGACTAGGGTAAGTCATGTTTGTGTTTTCACATTGTGGTCAAGTCAAGTTTCGACACGACGAGTTGTCGATGTCGAACTAGAACCTTTTGGCATATTGTGACATCAGCCAAGTCGATTAATCAAATTTGACGTCGTCATGACATAACACTCGATGAATTGCTTCTTAAAGAACGTCTTGGTCACATTCATTGTTTTACGTAGAAAACATAAACTGATGCATCTAATGCGACTTGTAGGTTGAATTATGTTGGTTGTCAAGAGTTTTGATGATAAGTTGGCGTATAGTCTTAAATGATAACTACCTTCTTAACTGACTCAACAACTTAGAATGCTTGAAGAGAGTTGTTGTATACATGAGGAGTGGTGTTTTAATACCCACGTTTCTTTCCTCATTGCATGCTCAAGATAAGACCATTGAGAGGCATGTATTGTGGAGATACTCACAGCTTAAAAAAAATGGAGAGATCCATCGCATTTGGGCAGTTCTCTTAACAACCTTTGTGGGATTCCTTTAGGCACCTTCTCTGCCTTATTCACCAAGGGTTGAGAGAGAGAAGTGGCATGTTTTTAACTATTTTTCTTAGTGGTAATTAATGACCATAAATCTCCTTTGTTTGTATGTCTTTGTGGAGAGTTTTAACATGCTTATTACGGGAGGTTAGCCATGGGATGTCGTGGGAAGTTAGCTTAATGACTTTGAGTAAAGAGACCCACGGCTTTATAGGAGACGAATAACGATTTATTGATGGGTCTTGATGAAGAAGAGGCATGGTCGTTAAGTTCAGTTTGTTTGAGGGAGTGGTCATTTGTGAGAAGAGTGGTACTTAATACCACACTTCCCTCTAAACTCGGCATGCTCAAGTTGAGAGCACATGGAGGCTTATATAGAGGAAGTATTCTCGACATGGAGGGGAGTCCTTGGATGGCTTGTTAGTGGAGTCTTGAGAGAATATAGGATGGGAGAAAAATATAAAATAAGTAAGGAAAATTTTAGAGGAGGGCAGAAGAGACAACATAGACGACAGTAAAGAAAAGGGTAGGAGAGCTATTAGCTATCGGGCAAGGTGAAGGGCAGATAATAGAGCATTATAATTAGCAAGGCTGTTGACAACAAATAGTGCTCACAGTAGAGAGCTTATCCGTCGATTGGATCGCTATGAAGTGTCTTGAATAGGTTCGCTTCTTATTCAAAGTTTATGAATAGATTTTGATACTTATTTTTCATTCTAGATACCTTCAAACTGAGAATCGAAGCTCTTATCTTGTAAGACTGACATCTCCAAGTAACGAAATTGCTGATGCCTTAAGATAGTATGAATTGTTTCTCTGCATAATGAATTAAATGTGTTTTAGAGTCTTAAATGACTATTAGGGAAACATTGAATCATGTCATGTTTAAAAAAAATGGTTATGATTGTTGCCGTATGGTCAGTCGGGTAACGTATCAAAACGTAGTATAAACATGATCAACTTTTTGTTATCAAGGGAACCTTTGTAGGTCACTTTTAACTCATACTTATGCTATTTAATCTTATATTTCAGATGTCTCTGTGTAAATATATGTTTAATACATCTTCATGGTTATTATGATATCAACGACTACCTTTTGTAACAGCATAGTCTTTGCAGACTTATGCTTGAATGAGGATCATTATATAATGAACTCTTATCTTGTAGTTATCATAAAACTCTTATACTCGTTCCATGATTAAGTAATCCCGTGTTTTGGAGAAACCAAGCTGAGAATACTTTAGAGCGACTAATGAAATTATAATTTTGAATTGTGCAAAAGACACCCGGTTATAATAGTGTGTTTATGCTACATTGTATATGTTTTTGTTATATGGAAAAACAACTTAGACATTAAACTTAGGTTGACAACAAGTTGATCTAGTCTTTATATATCTGTTATCAAAACAATCCTAAGTAAATATTCTAGACTCATATGAAAACATAGGGTTTGATATAACTAAGATTTCTTTGGAATGGGAGAACAACCTTGTTGTAATAGATTGAACAAACTCTTAGTGATAAGAATATCATATTTATTCTACGAGAAACTGTGTGTCTATAGATGCCTATAAGGTCTATATGGTTAAGTATTTAACCTTTCTATACCGAGAGTTAGTTTATGAAAAGAGACCATTAGGTCAGAAATGATAAATTATTTATATCTCAAAACCCATTTAATTTTGAAAACTTGAATTTGATCAAGAGTACTTGCAATGGTACTATTATCATGATTCTAATAGAGGATAATATCTCATATAGTATATATGTAAAATGAGATAAGGTCATTGTGATATTGAAATGGCTATATGATGACAAAGGTATAGATTTCATTATGAGAAACACTTTTTCCTCTTGTTATATTATAGTACAAATCTAAGGGAATAGGTGATCCAAGAATGTGGAACTGTAGAGAGCCTTTGTTAACATTTGTTGTTTATATTATGTTATCTCGAGAGGAAGAGTAATGTACACAAAGCAAAGATATAAATCTCGTAGCTTTTGTTCTATAGAACTTATTTTAGTTCTAAGTGCACAAAAGACAATGTTAACTCTAAGTTGGGCATCACTGGAGTGATTTATTCCAGGGTTGGGTACGTTGAGAGTTTCGTAACTCATTCCCTACATGATTTTAGTAAAATTTCAAGATTGGTAAAGGTTTATTTGACATTTATTCACAAGGAGGTTATAAATGAACCTAACTTATGTTGAAAGTCAGTAGACTCAAGTAGACCAAGGGCTCGAAAGTAGATTATTATCTCTTATGATTCAAACCTATTAGGATTGAAAGATTGACCTAGATCAACAGAATAGATGTGAAATGATAGTATTATATGGTGAGGATATACCCAGAATACTATGCTTACTCATGATACATGAAATGAGAATTCAAAACAATGCCAAGTGGTTAAGGAAGACTATAGGTATTTGTTTCAATGTTATAACAAATATTTATGTTGTTTTTGGAAAACAAGGGTGTTGATAATTCCACGTATTGGGTTAGAAAAGTCAAATCCTAGTATTAAGATTAGGATGATACAGGAATGCTATAACTCTTGCGGTAGGTATAACATTGCTTAAATGTATATATATTTTGGTCAACAATGAAAGATCAAGATAACCATTTTGATCGATAGTTAAAAGTTGAGAAGACCATAGGGTTGACAGTGAAAGGTTAAGAGAACCATAAAACAAGACCAGAAAGAGTCTTAGTGGTACCTTATCAAATTTAAGTGATTCTATGATAATGTCAAGCTTGTATTGATGCATAAAAAAATGCTTGATACTTGAGACAAAGAGTAACACTACAGGAAACCATAAACCCTAGAAATTGCAAGTTTTGCAAAGAGGGTATCTCTAAAAGGATTATAATTACCTATTTATATTTTGCATGTTTACCCTAGATTGAGGGATTGTTTCTAAGTCAGACTGACTAGAAAGAATTTTGCATTGTAGACAGGTTTGTGTCTAAAGTTACTAAATGATGGAATTCAAACTATAGGATGAGATAGTTTATGAGATGATTCAGTAGTGTGTTTCTAGATGGCATGACCAATCAGAATGATCATACTTAGCTAGGAGTCTAGAGTTGTATGGTTGATTGAGTTTTGTAAGACACACCACTAGAACTCATATGGAAAAACTTGTTGGTTCCATGTACCTATAACCTTCATGAAGGGTAGGGCCACTTCCTATATGGAAGATGTGTGGGAGAACATCAATCTGTGGTTGGAGGTAAATCACTTGGAAGATGCTCTCTCTCTCTCTAGTAGATGATTCTCCAAGTCTTGTAAAGATAATTATCAATATTCCAGATGTAGTGTACTCCATGTTATGGCTTTGATAGTCACGTTTATGAGGTAAAACTATTCTTTATGCTGAGTGCACTTATGTATTGTAAATTAAATGACAAGATGTCTATTTTGTAAACATTATACTTGGGAAATACAATATGGTATTGTATTTTGTGGTGAGAAATCTTGTAAATTGTAGTTACTTGATTATTTGTTGAATAAAAGAAATCTTTTCTCTATCTCATGTTTACCTTGTTAATTTACTTTATGGTAAATTTTTGGTTTTTACTATGTTTTTAGAACGTGGATGTTACAAGCAACCACTTTATCCTTTCCTTTCTTTTCCTTCCCTTTGTTGGGAATTTTCCCCTACGACAAACCTTCTTTTCTTTCTCTTCTGCCTTAGGAAATCTTCCTTCAATCGCTGATCCATGCCGTCGGCGAAGTCTTCATCAAAAAATCCTCCCATCAGCGAACCTAACGGTTCACAAACCAAAAATTTTTCTGCCAAAATACTTGACCACTTTCTTTCTTTTTTCTATCTTTCAAACCTCTTCTTTTGCCTCTTTGTCACTTTGTCAGTAAATCAGCAAAACTACGAACTTGAGAACCTTATTGGTGAAATCGGTGGTTTGTGAACTAGTCGATTTGCTGATAAAGTCCTCAAATGAACAAATTTTCAAAGGGAAGGAAAAACAATGACAAGGGGGAACTTTTTACTTAGAATTTTTGAAAGAAAACCCATGGAAATATCTCAGATCGGGTATAAATGATGTGTTTAGACTGTAAAGGCAAAAAGTGGGAATTTTGATGGATTTTGGGCAAAATGACGCATTATTGGGCATTGGTTTTTTATAGGTTCCAACACTTTCTAGGAATCTACACATCTAGTTAACAATTGTGAATGTCCCTAGGGACATCATAGAAGGATTGGGATTGAATTGAAGTGAATTCTAGTAGAGTTCATAGAGGTTCAATAGACTATCATAAGAAAAGAGTAGGATTGCAAGTGTGTAAAAAAGAGTTGTTTTAATAATCTTAGGAATTGAACTAAGTTAATTTTAAGTTGGTTGTGTGACCAAGAGTCCTAAGACTACATCCACTTTTAAGATAGTGGATAAGTAAGTGTTTTGACTCACTTTTGTTGGAGTTTTCTCCTAAAATTTGGCTTCTATAGAATAAATCCTTGTGTCTTCTAATTGTAATGTTTTTTGCTCTCAATTTTCTTAGAGTTCATTGTTATTCATTTTCTTAGAAAGTATAGTTCATCATTCCTTCATTAAGATTTATATGTGATGAATAGTTGTATTGAAAATGCAACACAATGAAGAAGAGCCCAAGGCTCAACCACATCAACAACAATCAATCATTCATCTTCAACGCTTTAATTGATTACATTCTATGGCTTTATAAAGCCATTCAACTTACTAACTACCCAAACCACTAATAACTAACAAAAACTAACATCTAATAAATTAACATTAGCTTGTTAATTTATTATTTATTACATTATTCTATGTCATGCACTAATAATTCCTAACACCCCCCTTTAGTGCTGACATAGGGACTATATTTGATGCTGCAGTATCGACAATTAACATGTCTCATATTTCCCCATTCAATGAAAACTTTTCTTTGGATGTCTGTTTCTACCGATAATGCATCTAATTACAATGTGCAAATACAAAATCTATTACATACTTATGGCTCCAAAATTCTTATTTCTCCATTTACATAATGTTAAAAAAAATTTACAATTTCATCTCTATTTTGTGCATCGACCCGTTCATTAAATATCAACACCATTCTCAAACTATTTTTGGGTTTTATTCTCCTCTTTAACAACTTTTCATAACATTTTAAATTTCTAAATTTCGTTACAAAAACCATAAAAGTAAGTTTTGGTAGTTACATTCCCGTAGTTGGTTTTGTATGGGAAATAAAGGCTTTTGAAAGCCAATATATTGTAATAGTTGAAGTGTGTTATTAAGTCCAATTAAATGTAAATGAGAGAAATCTCATTTCTCTTGCATTTTCAATATGGTATTAGAGCAGGTGTCCTATGAGACCTCTCTGTTTTCCTTCCATTCACTTGTACTTCCTCCAAAATGATGCAAACAAAGGACTGGCGGATACCATGGACCTCGTGCGAAATCTGGAGTTTGTAGCATCCACTCTTCTTGCATATTGCATGACAATTTAGTAAACAAATAAATAAATTAACATATCATTGCTAATTTATTTAGTAAAAGTAAGTTTTGGTAGTTACATTCTCGTAGTTGGTTTTGTATGGGAAATAAAGGCTTTTTAAAGCCAATATATTGTAATAGTTGAAGTGTGTTATTAAGTCCAATTAAATGTAAATGAGAGAAATCTCATTTCTCTTGCATTTTCAATAAGTTGTAAGGCATATATTTCTTTGGCTTATGGATGAAGTTTGGTATCTAAGCAATCTCTTTCCTTTGTGAAAGTGTTTGAGTAATTTTGTAAGTTCATGCCCATAACAAGAGAAAGTGGAAAATATTTGTTTCTTTTGCAAAGAGACATTGAAATATGTAGTTGGAAAAGAGAACTATGAATTATAGAAAGAAATGTAGAAACCCTTGATGGAGAAGCAAGGTTCCTCAAGCTAGAAGTTGGTGTTACAAGTATATATCAGTTAATAGAGGCAATTAGAAAGATAAGTTAATAGAGGCAATTATATAGATCATCAAGGTTGTCATGAAGAAGTTGTGCTCATAGGAAGATGCCAAAGGCAAGGGAAAGTCCTAATCCATAGAAGAAAATGAGCAAAGCCATGGTGAATCAAGTCTACCAAGAACATGTCAATTCAAGGTTGAGGAAAAGGTTAAGATTCCCCCATTCAAAGGAGATGTGGATGTGGAGAAGCTTGGCTATTGGTTGGCACAATTGTAGGTATATTTTAGTATGCATATAAAATGTTTCCTTTGTCGATTGAGAATGATAAATTGTACTTTAACTTAGTTTGAAAGTCTCTTGTATTTTAAATGGGTTTAAGAAAACAATCTCCTATTAGTTCATGGGATCAATTTAATAAGTCTATCAAGAAACAATTTAACTCCATGTGTCAAAGACGAAAAAATGTATGGAGTGGCAATTTTTTGAAACAAAAATCAAGACAAAGTGAAAGAGTAGACTAGAGTGAGTTTTGAAGAACAATTTCCAAATTGAGAAAGACATGCAAGAAGAGGAGTTGTTGATGAAATACATTGGAGGCCTTCATAGCCATCTTAAGAGGACCTTATTGCTCTCTAATTTGGTGGACATAGATGAAGTGTGTGCACATGCTCACTACCTTGAAGTAGATAGTTCTCCATTCTTTACAAAGACAAAAGGAGAGCTCTCTGACCAAGATAAAGAAGGAAAGAGATAGACGCGACCTACCAAGCATTCTGCCCATTGTGATACAAATAGTCATATAGACAAAAATTGTTGGAACATACATCTAAAAAGATGCCCATTTTGGAAAGGTCAAAAGGATAAGAAAAATCACCATGCATACAATTGTTAACATGGGTAAAGAAATTGATTTTAGTCTAGAGGCCAATTCTAAGTTATCTTAGAATACAATAAAGGTTAGTTTTAATCTTTTGGTGCAAGAAGAAAATGATCAAAGTTGTTTAGCATTAAAATAGAAATAACGATTTTTAAAGTTGACATACTTTTTGATTCTTGTGCCCAAGGTAACCTCATTCACAAGGTTTGGTTGGAAACTTGGTATTGGATCTTATCAACACCCCAAACCTTATGCTTTGGTTGGGTCAAAGAAGGTGCTGATTTGACCATTAAAAAGAAATCTAGATTAAAGTTTTTTGTTAATGATAAATTATTGATAATGTGATTTAAGATTTTGTGCTTATGGATGTGTCTAGAGTTGTGTTTGGCAACCCCTATATATGAGACAAATATATGTATTACTAAAAGGCCAACAAGAACCTATTAACTATTTTAAAATGAGTAACATTGGTCTTAGTGATGCTTCGTAATTCTTTTGAAATGAGTTTCTCGGCCACTCATGGTTTCGTTGCCTTGTTTGAGGTGGATTTTCTACCATTTAGGGTAGGTGTTGGTGTGTCTATGATGGGCACAATGCTTTCTACTATTGATGGTTTGGTTCCTGCTATCATAGTCCCTGCTTCTATGGTCCTTGTTGTGATCTCAAGTTTATGCGAGGATGTTTGTACACACCCTAACTCTTCTTGTGCCTCCTCCCCTTTCATCTCTTGTGTGGTGGTGGACGGTTGGTTCAGGATGCCCCCAAGTCTTATACAACTATGGATGGATTCATAATTATTTAAAAATGAGTTTCCTACCAACTCTTTCTCCCCTAACCCTTTTTGAGGTGGATTTTCTACCATTCAGGGTGGGTTTTGGTGTGTTTGTGGTGGCTACAATGCCTTTTGCTACTGAGGGTTTGGTTCTTGCTATTGTGGTCCTTACTACCATGGTCCTTTCTATGATCTTGAGTTTATGTGAGGATATTTTTAAGGGCCCTGACTCTACTTGTGCCTTCTCCCCTCACATCTCTAGTGTGTTGGTGGACAGTGGAGGGTTGGTTCAAGATGCCTCCAATTCCTATGTGGCTATGGCTAGGGAAAGGGTTTATGTTGGTGATCCTAGGTCACACCCTTCAATGGGATTTGCTTGCCCTCCTCTACATGGTAAAATTAATCCCTCTCATGTTCTCAATCCTCCCCTATTGTCATTTGTGGATAGGATGCGATCAATAATGAAGAATACTTTAAACATCTAGGCTCGATCTACAAGTTTAATCAATTTTGGCCTGCCCTTCTTTATTTAAATAAATGTGTTTTGGAATCTTGGGAACCTCTAACAGAGGGCAAGATTGAGCTATATCCCTATGGTAGGGTATTTTTATTGCATCATTTTGATCAGAAGAAGAAAGGAAGTTGGTGTTGGATGATGGGGTCTGGATGTGGGGACAACATTCCCTCTTACTCAAACCATAGTTTCCCTCCTTCAACCCTATAACTGAATCTCTAAGTATTATGTTTGTTTGGGTCAAAATACTCAATCTCCCTCTCCACTTCTAGGATGTTTCTCTTTTTGAACCTATTGGCAATGCTCTTGTCATTTTCTATAGGAGGATTCAACATCTTCAAACTTTAGCCACACTACCTTCACACATATTATTATGGTTATTGACACCTCTAAGGATCTGCCCAAGGAGATTGTCCCATTGGTGGGGGATAGACCTTGGACTTAGACACTTGACTATGAAAGTCTCCCTTTTTGCTACAGGAGATGCTTTGCTATTCGACACCTTTCTTTGGATTGCCCTCATTCTTGTCACAAGAAGGGTTTAATGACTTGGTGGAGGAATACCCTCCATGATCACTTGACTGTTGGTACTTTTTTGATTCTATAGACAGCATGTCTAATGATGAGGCCTTAGAGGTCCGTATTCCTGAGTTGGTTCCCCTTGGGGTTGCTATGACCTTAGAGATTTCTCATGATGGCTCATCTTGTCAGGGCCCATTTTTGGTGGATCTACTTTTGGAGCCCCACCCCTCAAGCTGTTGGCCCACTCCTTCTCTACTGAAGATTTCAGTGTACATTTTAGCTTAGATTCAAATGGTCTTTCTACACATGTGGAGTCTCAGTTCAGGTCAGCGATAGAGGCAAGCCTCCCCCTCTCCTTATTCTAAGGCTTTGGAGAATGATTTGTGATGGAAAATTGTTCAAAGAGTGAAGAGAGGCATTCCTAAACATGCCTATGTGTCCCACACCTAGGTCAAGGGTGCTAGGGATGCTAGATCAAGGTCTGTGGTTGTATAGTTGCTGGTCTAGGTATGTGGTTGCAAATTGGCTAGTGTTTAATAGTTGTTTGGTGCCTTGTTGGGGTGATGTCGTGCATGGTAGATGGGCTATAATTGTGCTAAGGGGTGGTTGTTTGTTGGCCTTCATCTTGCCTCTATAAAAGGTTTTCAAGTCCTTTCAAAATCTACATTTACCCTTAATAAAAAACAAGTACTTCTTAATAAAAGGTGGTTAATGCTTCATGTTGAATGCTTCCAAGTGCAAGAAGGAGAATCATATGGCCTCAACTATTTAATCAAGAAGAATTTTAGGTGTAAGCATCCATGTCATTCCACTTGTGTAAGAGAAAAATAATGTTGATACGGCTCTTTCAATAAAATCAAGCACTTCTGATTTTTAAGGACACTTAGACAACCTTTCAAGACAAATGTTTTCTAGATCTTGATTAGAATGTTGCAAAATGAGGTGGAAACCAAGTCATCCATTGAGAGGATCATCCCTCTTGTATCGAGTCTTGATTGCTTTTGGAGACCAAAACCCTCCATATTAGGGATGTGTGATTAGTAAAAATATCAATTGACTTCATTGGAGAGTGGAACACAACTCGAAAGACACATGAATTAGGATGCATACATTCAAAGTTGGAAATTTGGTGAAAAATGAAGTATTCCAAGCCTTTGTGACTGTCAATTTTTCTAGGTAACTATTTTGAAATCACCATCACAATTGTGAAATTGTTGAGGCAATTTCATACATAAGGAATGGTTCATCATTACATGCAGCAATAATTTCATCAACTATTCTAAAACAACTAGTAATGCCCAAAATGCTTTGAATCCATATTTCTTTTAGTTTCTAACAAGGTTTGAGAGCCCTGATGGGATGTACAAGTCTATTTAATGCTTTGTGAACATTCTTAGAGGCATCAAAGATGGATTGGGGTTGAACTAAAGCATGGATTCTAGTAGAGTTAATAGGCTAATAGATTGTCATATGAAAAGAGCAAGACTAAATGTGTGCAATAGAGATTTGTTGTAGTGAACTTAGGGACTAGAATGAGTTGAATTCAATTTGGTTCTATGCCCAAGAGGCCTAAGATTACATTCCCCTTTGAAGATAGTGTATAAATGAATGTTTTGGCTCACTTTTACTAAAGTTTACTCCTAGAATTTGAATTCTCTAGGGTCTAGATCATTGTGTCTTCTAATTGTGGTGTTTGTTGCTCTCAATTTTCTTTAAGTTCATTATTAAATTTGTTTACTTAGGAAGTGCAGTTCATTAATCCTTAAATAAGATATGTATGTGATGACTAGTTGTAGGGCATAGCTTTCTCTAGTTCATAGATCAAGTTTGGTATTAGAGTAAAAGTTTTCACATACATTTTCCTCTCTATGACATATTGGGTAAAATTACTTTTTAATCAATTTCTTCAATTGATCTTATGAATTAATAGGATCTTTTTTCTTAAAGCTGTAGAGTACAAAAGACTTTCAAACCAAGCTAAAGCATTCTTTTCCATTCTCAACCTAGCAAAAGGAAACATTTAGTTTCAAATGAAGAGTATGAATACTAAAATAGACCTCCAATTTTGACAACCAATGGTTAAGATTTGCCATATTCACATCTCCTTCAAATGGAGGAATTTCAATCTTTACAATTCATTAATCTTTCATTAAGATCTCTATGTGATGACTACTTGTAAGGCATATCTTTCTTTAGTTTATAGATCTAGTTTGGTATCAAAACATAAATTTTCAAATATATTTTCCTCTCTATGACATTGGGTAAAATTGCTTCTTCATCAATTTCTAAATTGATCCCATGAATTAATAGGAACTTTTTTTTTCTTAAATTCATAAATTATAAAAGACTTTGAAACCAAGTTAAAGCAACCATTCTCAATCTAAAAAAGGAATATTTCATTCCAAACTAAGAGTATGCATACTAAAACATACATCCAATTGTGCCAACCAATGGTCAAGATTGTTTTTGCATCCACATCCCCTTTGAATGAAGGAATCTCAATCTTTGCCTTAGGCTTGAATTGAGGTGTTCTTGGTAGAATTTCAGTTCATTGTGGATTTGCTCCTCATCTTCTATGGAGTGGGACTTCCTCTTGCTCTTGACATCTTCCATTTAGACCAACTTCTCCACAAGAGCCTCTATGATCCCTCTAATTATCTCCATTGATTGGGACATGCTTACTACATCAACTTCTAGCCTGAGTAACTTTGCTTCTTTATCAAGAGTTTCTGCATCTCTTATCATTTTTCTTAGTTCTCTTAAATCCAACTAAGGGATTAAATGATTCTTTGCAAAGGCAAAAGTTCTTTCCCACATGCTCTTGTTGTGGACATGAACTTGTAAAATCAATAACAACACTTCCACAAAGGAAATAACTTGCTCTACTACCAAACTAGTTGTAAGGCATAGCTTTCTCTACTTTATGGATTAAGAAGATCTAGTGTGGGAAAACTTAAATTTGAACTTGAATTAAAGGGAAGAGGTTGTGGCTGTGGTTTAGCCTAGGGGACAAAATCACATACACAGTCTAGTCTAGGATGGGTAATACTTCAAGAATTGAATCAAGAATGTTTAGAACTGAGTGATATAACATAATAGAGTGTTTGATTTAGGTTTTTGGTAAATGAGTGTGTCAAAAGTGCCCAATTAAATATTAGGAATGTACATTAAAACCATCCATACAAAATAACATAAAATAAATGAAACAAAATTAAATAATATATATATGTTCTCTTCTTCAAATATATATTCAACTTTTTTGTTTTTTCAAAATATATTACAAATTCTAAAAGAAATATGAAATAATATTTATTTATGCATATAAAATAAATAAAAATAAGACAATACAAAATATTCCAATCATTTTAATTCTTACAGGATAAATAACCCTTAAGAACATGTAGATTTAGGTAAATTTACCTTTTAAAATTGTACTTCATGTAAAACTCTTGGACCTAACAGAAGTCACCTGAAATCATGGCTACCTCCATTGAACTACTATTTTATCGTATTCACAACTAGTACCTTATAGGCTCCATTGATTTTGTTTGGGTGGTCCCATTTAGAATTTGTTAGAAATTCTAGCTCATAAGCATAACATGTTACCATGTTTGAACAAATAATTTCCCTGACATGATTGTATTCAATATATATATGTCGATCCTTATATCAATGCATCATGTTTTAGTCACTTTACATATAATACCCACCATGTTGTGAGTGGAGGACAACAAGACTATATATTCCTAGAGATTGATACTCATGTTTCAACTAATCCACAGGCCTAGATTAGGAAATGTCAAGAAGAACATTTTTTTTTATTACTTAACAGTCACTGCAATAATTCAGATTTTGTATGGGAAATAAAGGCTTTTTAAAGCTACTGTATTGTAATTGATGAAGTGTGTTATTAAATCCAATTAAATGTAAATGAGAGAAATATCATTTCTCTTGCATTTTCAATATGGTATTAGAGCAAGTGTCTTGTGAGACCTCTCTATTTTCCTTCCATTCACTTGTACTTCCTCCAAAATGATGCAAACAAAGGACTAGCGGATACCATGGACCTCACGTGAAATCTGGAGTTTGTAGCATCCACTCTTCTTGCACATTGCATGCCAATTTAATAAACAAATAAATAAATTAACATATCATTGTTAATTTATTTAGTAAAAGTAAGTTTTGGTAGTTACATTCCCATAGTTGGTTTTGTATGGGAAATAAAGGCTTTTTAAAGCTAATATATTGTAATAGTTGAAGTGTGTTATTAAGTCCAATTAAATGTAAATGAGAGAAATCTCATTTCTCTTGCATTTTCAATAAGTTGTAAGGCATATATTTCTTTGGCTTATGGATGAAGTTTGGTATCTAAGCAATCTCTTTCCTTTGTGAAAGTGTTGTGAGTGATTTTGTAAGTTCATGCCCATAACAAGAGAAAGTGGAAAATATTTGTTTCTTTTGCAAAGAGACATTGAAATATGTAGTTGGAAAAGAGAACTATGAATCATAGAAAGAAATGTAGAAACCCTTTGATGGAGAAGCAAGGTTCCTCAAGCTAGAAGTTGATGTTGCAAGTATATATTAGTTAATAGAGGCAATTATATAGATCATCGAGGTTGTCATGAAGAAGTTGTGCTCATAGGAAGATGTCAAAGGCAAGGGGAAGTCCTAATCCATATAATAAAATGAGCAAAGCCATGGTGAATCAAGTCTACCAAGAACATGTCAATTCAAGGTTGAGGAAAAGGTTAAGATTCCCCCATTCAAAGGAGATGTGGATGTGGAGAAGCTTGGCTATTGGTTGGCACAATTGTAGGTATATTTTAGTATGCATATAAAATGATTCCTTTGTCGATTGAGAATGATAAATCATACTTTAACTAGTTTGAAAGTCTCTTGTATTTTAAATAGGTTTAAGAAAACAATCTCCTATTAGTTCATGGGATCAATTTAATAAGTCTATCAAGAAACAATTTAACTCCATGTGTCAAAGAGGAAAAAATGTATGGAGTGGCAATTTTTTGAAACAAAAATAAAGACAAAGTGAAAGAGTAGACTAGAGTGAGTTTTGAAGAACAATTTCCAAATGGAGAAAGACATGCAAGAAGAGGAGTTGTTGATGAAATACATTGGAGGCCTTCATAGCTGTCTTAAGAGGCCCTTATTGCTCTCTAAGTTGGTGGACATAGATGAAGTGTGTGTACATGCTCACTACCTTGAAGTAGATAGTTCTCCATTCTTTCCAAAGACAAAAGGAGAGCTCTCTGACCAAGATAAAGAAGGAAAGTGCTAGATGCGGCCTACCAAGCATTGTGCCCATTGTGATACAAATAGTCATATAGACGAAAATTGTTGGAACATACATCTAAAAAGATGCCCATTTTGGAAAGGTCAAAAGGATAAGAAAAATCACCATGCATACAAGTGTTAACATGGGTAAATAAATTGATTTTAGTCTAGAGGCCGATTCTAAGTTATCTTAGAATACAAAAAAGATTAGTTTTAATCCTTTGGTGCAAGAAGAAAATGATCAAAGTTGTTTAGCATTAAAATAGAAATAACAATTTTTAAAGTTGACATACTTTTTGATTCTTGTGCCCAAGGTAACCTCATTCACAAGGTTTGGTTGGAAACTTGGTATTGGATCTTATCAACACCCCAAACCTTATGCTTTGGTTGGATCAAAGAAGGTGCTGATTGGACCATTAACAAGAAATCTAGATTAAAGTTTTTTGTTAATGATAAATTATTGATAAGGTGATTTAAGATTTTGTGCCTATGGATGTGTCTAGAGTTGTGTTTGGCAACCCCTATCTATGAGACAAATATATATGTATTACTGAAGGGCCAACACGAACCTATTAACTATTTTAAAATGAGTAACATTGGTCTTAGTGATGCTTCGTAATTCTTTTGAAATGAGTTTCTCGGCCACTCATGGTTTCGTTGCCCTATTTGAGGTGGATTTTCTACCATTCAGGGTAGGTGTTGGTGTGTCTATGATGGGCATAATGCCTTCTGCTATTGATGGTTTGGTTCTTGCTGTCATAGTCCCTGCTAATATGGTCCTTGTTGTGATCTCAGGTTTATGCGAAGATGTTTGTACACACCCTAACTCTTCTTGTGCCTCCTCCCCTTACATCTCTTGTGTGGTGGTGGACGGTTGGTTCATGACGCCCCCAAGTCTTATGCAACTATGGATGGATTCATAATTATTTTAAAATGAGTTTCCTGCCAACTCTTTCTTTTTGGAAACAAGGTGGATAATTGAGAGGGGGGGTGAACCAGTTATCAAAATTTCTTTGACTTTCTTTTCTTTTTGTTATCTTAATATTCAGTGTTGTATCAAAACATGAAAGCATAAGTAATCATAAGAACATAAATAAAATCAACACCCATAACACAAGGATTTTTACATGGAAACCCTGTTAAGGGAAAAACCACGGGGTGACTAACCCAAGATTGTATTCTCTGTTAAAAGAATAAGGAGTACAAAAATGGTACTTGCCAATTAGGGCTCACTGCCCGAGCACACTGCTCATTAGAGGCACACTACCTACAAGAGACTCACTATCTACAAATCTTACAGAAGATAATCAAGTGTTTGAACTGATGAGATACATCTCTAAATGCAGGAGTTTAGTTCTGGTTTAGGCACAATTTATTGATTTGATGCACTTCATTCTTCCTCTCTTTAATGCTGTTGTTCTGTCACATACCAGACTTGAATTGCTATTCTCACACTTCTCCCTACTTTTCTTCGCACTTTATTTCATTTCTTGTTTTCACACACTTACATGCTGAAATCTATCTGGTATATATATCCACATCAAGGATTTTTATCAACTTTCTAGTCAGCAACAAGAACACTACAAGTTATTAATCTGTTAGCTAAATCCATGCTTGATTTGTGATGTGTATCAAAAACATAGGCATAAAAGTAATTAATCATGTTGGCCAACAATGTATAATCTCACAAATTGCTTGATCAACATGTTTTACTCATCCGGATTGAAGTCTGTTACTCTGCCGGTCAGTTCTTCCTCTATCTGCTCTACCTGACTGGAACCCAACACTTAGATGCTCATATCTTTTTCTTGCTTTATCATTAGAGGATAAATCTTTGGAATACATTAATCATGATACCCCTCTTGACTTGTCCAAGTCTGCAACTTATTGAGTTACACCATCTGAGAGATCCAGACTTGATTGTCAGACCTTGTTACATACTCTGTTCTTGTTCACCAGATCAAAACATTCTTCAATCTGACTTCCGGTAAAGGCATATTATGTATTACGGATGTGTGGGATAGACTTTTTTGTCATCAATGACAACACTTATGAAGCCACACAGTGTCTCTTGCCAACAATCTCCCCCTTTGGCATTGACGGCAACACTTAGTGAAAAATGGCTAAGTGTTGCAGTAACTCCCCCTTGGCTGATGCTCTGTCTTTCGCACTATTTTACTGGAGCTCCCCCTTAGCTAGATTCCACATTTTTCACTACTCCTCACTCCCCCTTTGACATCAATGGCAAAGGGCGGAATCCGGATACCAAAATTTTTACAAAAAATGTCCTATATATGGCTGCATAAGTATATATAAATCATATGTTATACTTACATATACTTAAGTATATCCGCAAAAGTAGTCTTCAACTGTACAAACTCTGTGGCCCAGCTCTGCTTCATCCTATCCAAGATGGAGATGTGAACACTCAACAAAAATGCATATGCTTTTGCCCTTCTTAAATCTGTTGGATCACTGGTCTGGGCTGTGGTCTGAGCATCTGTCAAGGCCTCATGCATTGCCTCTAGCTTAGGGATAATTATCCCTCTGAGTTCACCCATTCTATTCATTATGTTCTTCTTTTCTTTGTCCAGCCTCTTTGTTTCATTTGTGATAACAATAGCCTGGCATTCTTGACTCATTAGAGGGGAGGAAAGATGGTCAAAATTCTGAACTAGGCTTGACAATTTTTCTTCCTGTTCTTTTACCTTCTCTTCAATATCTTTTGTCACTTTGGACCAAGATAAACAAAATTTGTATATGTCCCCATCATCTTTAAGAGCATTTTCAATGCTCTTTATTCCAATGTCTAGGGTCCTCCTATCATTAGTAATAAGTCCTTGAACTTCAGTGAATCTTTTTCCTAGAAACTCCTTTCGGACCTTTGCTTTTGCTGATTTCTCTAGAGATTCAAAATGAGTGTCAACAAAGTTTACTAAATTTTTCAAGTTACCAGATGGTGAGGCCAAAGGATCCTTTTGATAGGATGGCATGATCTTCTCCAGCATCCCAGATGCAATCTCCAACAGTTCACAGTCCTCCATGTGAGATTTTAAGAGTTTTTCTTTAGCCCTAGCTTGGGCAAAAGATGCTATCTTCATCATCTGTACTGGAGAGAGAGTGTCCAGATTTAGGGGCCCTTGAAACAGCTCTGGTGTTGGCAAGAGACACTATATGGATTCATGATTGTTTTCATTGATGGAAACAAAGTTCATCCCACACATCCGCAGGACATGGTATGTCTCTACTGGAAGTCAGAGTGAAGAATGGTGTGGTCCGATAAACAGGAACAGAGCATGTGGTGAGGTCCGACAGACAGGTCCGGATCTCTCAGAGGAAGTATCTTGGTAAAGTGTGGATTTGGGGAAGTCAAGAGGACTATCTTGACTAATAGATTCCAAGGTTTGAGCCTCTGGTGTGGAAAGGATAAAGAGATATGAATGCTTAAGTATCGGGTTCCCAATTGGCAGTGTGAACAGAGGAAGAATTGACTGGCAGAACTTCAGACATTATTCCGGATGTGTTATTAATGTTGGTAAAGGTTATGAAGGCATGAATTATGTTTGGCCAACATGATTAATGATTTCCACAAGTATATCCTTGATCCACATTACTTGATATGCAAGGATTCAGCTGACAGATCAGAGTCTATTAAAAATATTGACTATTCCGGTGCCGACTAGAAAGATGATGAAATCACTTGTGCGGATATATATAGAGGATGGATTTAGTTGTGTGAGGTGATGTGGTTGTATGTGATATGTAAATAAAAGTAGAGCAGAGCAGAAGTAGTAAGGAAGGTCTAGTATGTGAAAGGAAAGCAACATAAGAGAAGAGGAAAGATGAAGTGTAGCAGATCAGTGTACTGAGCCTAACCGGAACTGAACTCCAGCATATGTGGATGCTTCCAATCAGTTCAAGTATTGTATAACACTCTTTTGTAGACAGTGTGTCTCTTGTAGGTAGTGTGCCTCCTTGTGAGTAGTGTGCTCGGGCAGTGAGCCCTAATTGGCAAGTGCCATTTTGTATTTCCATTCTTCTAACAGAGAATACAATCTTGGGTTAATCACCCCGTGGTTTTCTCCCTTAATAGGGTTTCCACGTCAAAAATATTGTGTCATGTGTATTTCCATTTCATGGTTATGTTTGCTCATTTGAATTAATGTTACATTGATTATTAATAAAGTTCAGAAAGAGAAATAATTAGGATAACTGATTCACCCCCCTCTCAGTTATCAACAATTGGTATCAGAGCTAAGTTCCTCCTAACAATGCCTAACAGCTTGAGGAAGATCTGGGAATTCAAATGGATGCATATGGTTTAAGGGAGCAACTCAAGACTGCCCTTGATGATCTTGAATAGTCAAACTCTGAAGTAAATGAATTAAAGGAAAGACTCAAACAGGCTGATGATTTCATGAGAGAACTAAAAGACAAATTAAGTCTCTCTATGAAAAAGAGAAAGGAGCTGCTTCAACAATTGGCAAGACAAGGTAAAGAAAATAATGCAAATGAAGAGATAAAAGAAAAAACTGAGTTGTGTGAAAAGTTATCAAAAGAAATCATTATGGTAAGACATGAAATGGAATCAGGAGTCATGAAGTTTACCCAAGAAGTTGAAGAGAAAAGAAAAACTGAAGATAATCTAAGACAATCTCTCAAGGAGAAATCAGAAGATTGCCACCAGATGGATAGAATTATCAGACATCTTGAATCTGATCTTGAAGATGCTAAAGATAATGAAGAAAAACTTGAGGATCAAATTGTCTCTCTCAAAAGGGATCTTCAAACAACAAATGGGTATAAAGAGAAATTCAAGATAAGTTCTGCTCAACTTGAAGTTCTTCTTGGAAGTCAAAAGAAGGTAGATGACAAGTGTGGTTTGGGATATGAGAAAGGAGAAAGCTCCGGATCTGGTCAGAAGAATTTTGGATCAAAAAATCCATGGAACAGGCCTAGAAGACCTCCGGTAAGACAGCCTAATGCTCAAAGATATCCATCCTTCAATGGATACTGCCACAACTGCAATCACTTTGGTCACAAAGCTAATCAGTGCAGAAAGAGAATGAATCAGACTAGTTCATCTTTCTCCGGATAGTGTTTTAATTGCAAAAGGTATGGTCACAAATCTCATGAATGTAGAAATATGCAAATGAACAAATCATTCAATGGTAGATGCTTTGCATGCAATAGAATAGGTCATATGGCTAATCAATGCAGATCAAGAGGATATCAGTCAAATATGCAAAGAAATGTTGTTTGCCAAATCTGCAATAGATCCGGTCATAGTGCAAAATTTTGTAGAAGTAAGAATCAAGACAAAAGAGGTCTGGTATATCATAATCATCAAGATAAGGGTAAACAAAAGGTGAATGTAGATGAAGTTAAAAGTGAGATGAACAAGATTTGGGTGAAGAAAAGTACAGAGAATGTAGAGGTTGGATCCGCACCAGACTCTGGTGCTGATATTCCTTCCAGAAATTAAGAAGTGAGCTCTGGCTCAGGGGGAGACACAAAGAAAACCTTGTTCCCCCAGCCAATCAACCGGTGCCAGAACTGGCACAAGAAGAGTTGCGGATTGTAGGGTTCATAAGGGCAACATCCAAACAAACTATGGTAAAGATTTGGAAGATCCACATGATGTTTAAAGATCAGGATTGATCCGGTTCTCCAAGTCATCTGAATAAGGCAAACCGGAATAACTTAGGTCAAGCATTTATTGCAACCTAACATTAGGGTTTGTAGAGTAATATAAGGGTTTTTCTCATTAATCACTTGTTCATTCTGCATTCAAGAAGAAACAAAAAGTGAAGCTCTGCAACACAATTCCACAACTTCATCAAAGATCATTTGCAAAAGTCAATTCATCCAGAAATCAATCCGGTCAACTACGTGAAACTGAAAGGCGCAAAAGGTATTTTCTGTTCTTAATATCTCTCTGCAAAGCTTTGAAAGATGCATACTCTGAATATAGTAAAGATCTTTGATAGGCCCTGCCCTGAATTCAAGAAACATCCATACAAATCATTAGAGGTAGATCCCCTAGGAGCATTCTCTAGTGTTTTGCATGGCATTTTGCACACAGAAGACATTAGGGTTTACATACATGCAAATATTGAAGAGTTTGGGGAATTCAAATTGAGAGACATCTATCACAAACAATTGATAGATGATACTTTTGAGCTTAAACCAGAATATAAGGGCATCTGGGAGAAACATTTTGATCAGTTCATTCATTTCCCCTGCTTTGAAGAAGATGAATGGGTCCGGTATGTATTGAGTAGAGTGCATGATAACTTCCTATGGCTGAACAGACCTTGCAAGATCACAAAGGAGGTAATTAGGGTAGTAACTGGTTTATACTCCTCCGGAGGGATACCTGTCCTCAAATCCGTCAAAAACAACATTGTAATTGAGGCCACCAGATCAAGATTTGAAAGAGGGCAATGACCATTGAAGATATTACCGACCTGGATGTCAAGTTTGCATCTATGATAATAGGATACAAGATATATCACTCCAGTAGGGAGAATTCAGTATCTGGAACTGCAGTATATACTGCTTATGAGATGCTGAGAAAGAATGCAGAATATGACCTCTATGAACTTCTTTTGAGCCAACTAATGGAAAACATACAGAAAATCAAAAAGGAAAAGAAGAATTCCTTTAAATATGGTGGACTAATACTATGTCTATTTTTCTACTTCATGAATGAGCTGCCCAGATCAAATGGATGGGTATGGTAAAATGACAAACTGGTAGCAATTCAGATCAGAGACTACTTGTATGAACTTGGGGATGCTAAGGAAAGGAATACAGCTCTATGGCGTTACTTCAAGAAATTTCAAAATACAATGCAAATCAGAGAAAGAATCCCCAAATCAGTAGTTGAGAAATACAAGGATACAGTGTGCTTCATGGTAGACATTGATCAATGCCTAATGGAGGCAGTAGAGCCAATGATAGTCTGGATCATGCCTATGGGGTATGAAGTTGATAAACAAATTGTATAGCTGCATGTTCAACACATGCTCAGTTAGCCAAAGGACTCAAAAGCAGAAAGATTTGGAACCTTTGAGGAGTTGAGTGTAAAGATTCATGTGCAACTCAAAGAACCTGAATCAAGAGGAAGGTGAGAAAAGAAGTAGAAAATATTGCCCAAGGCCTTCGCATCTCAAAGGAGGCACTTGATGCCCACAAGAAAAAGATGGAAAGGGCTGAGGAAGAGAAGAAAGAGGCAGAAAAGAAAAGCAAGGAAAGTGCTCCGGTAGAAACCTCAACCTGGACTAGATCATCAAAGAGATCTGCACTTGTCACAGCCAAAAGCTGAAAAACATCAAAATTGAAAGTCCAGGCATCTGGCAAAAGAGAGAAAAGATCAAAGACAAAAGCCACAAGGGCTTATGCTAGTCAAAGAGATGAAGAGGAAACTGAATCAGATGAGGAGATAAGGAAACTGAAGAAGAAGAAATCATCCGGTGAACATTCTACCGGTCAAGGAGAAGAAGAGAAGGAAGAGGAATTTGTTGAAAAACCCACTCTATCCTTGGACGTTGTAGTAAAAGTGGTCATTGTGGATGGGAACCTGCAACCCTTAACATAATTTTATGATGAATATAATGAAGCAGATAAACAGATTCTGGAGGAAGCCACAGTTTAGTTTTTGAACACTTACAACAAAGCTTTTATTGAAATTATCTCTCTAATTCCCAAAAGCTTAGAGAAAAGGCTCGAGCAAAAGATCTCAAGATCCGGGAATAGATAGCAATTCAACTATTTCCTTCAATCGATCCCAAGACAATGAATATGGTATTCAAAGATTGCAAGGATGAGTTCCGGAGCAAAGCCAGGATGAATCAACTAATGCTTGGTGAAACTGACAAAGTGGCAAAAGAGACCAAAGAGATCCTCTAGAATGCTTTCAAGAAATTCAACATTCCAATTATAGAGGACTTGGGTACTGACCCCTCGACCACTAGTGTTGCAGAAGAATCTACTGAGAAAATGACATAAGAGGTGGGCCCTGAACAGACTAATATTTCTCATCCGGTTTCACCTATAGTCTCCAGATCTAAAGGAGAAGAAGGATTACAGGAGAAAGAAGCAGAGGTGAAAGAGGTTGACAGTACCAAGGCTACAGAAGGAGAGAAGCCTTCAACAGAGAAGACCACAATTGCTAGTGGTAAGAATGTAGAAGGAGAGAAAGCTCCAAGGGACAGACCTAAGAATGCAGAAGAGAAGAAACATCTGTCTCCGACAAGAGACACTGCAAAAACTATCCAAGAATTCCTACACAAATAAACAATGGAGATTGATGAACTGGAGCTTCTACAAGGACCAATTAACTTTGATTCTCTTTCTCTGGTACAGACAATGAAGATTGCTTCATTTGCTAATGCCAAGGTTAAAGAAAATCTCCTAAAGTCTCATATGGAAGACTGTGAGTTGATAGAAGCTGCCTCCGGAGTGCTAGAAAAGATTATGCCATCGTTTCAGAAAGATCCCACAGCCTCCTCATCCGGTAATCTCAAAACTCTAGTCAATAGTGTTAGCACACATTTTGATTCACTAGAGAAGTCAGTAGAAGATAAGGTTCGGAAGGAATTTCTTGCGAAAAGATTATCAGAGGTACAAGGGTTGATAAGTAATGATAGGAGAAATATGAGTATAGGGATAAAGAGCTTAGAAAATGCTCTAATAGATGGCAGAAAAGTACACAAATTTTGTATTTCATGGTCCAAAGCAACAGTAGAGATTGAGAAGAAAATAAAAGAGCAAGAGGATAAACTACTAAGTTTGTCTCAAAGTTTTGATCCTCTCTCTTCCTCCATAGTCAATCAAGAGTGTTAGACTATTGCAATCACAAATGCAATAAAGAATTTTGAGAAGGAAAAGAAGAACATAATTAGCCGGATGGGTGAACTTAGAAGAATTATTATCCCTAAGTTAGAGGCCATGCATGAGGCCATAAGTGATGCTCAGACTACTGCCCAAACCAATGATCCGATAGATCTTAAGAGGGCAGAAGCTTTTGCGTTTTTGTTGAGTGGTCACATTTCAATTTTGGATAGAATGAAGCAAAGTTGGGCTACAGAACTCGTCCAATTGAAGACATCCTTTGTAGACATTCTTCAGTTTATGTGAGTATGTAATATGTGGCTAAGTATAGTTAAATTTTTTTTGAAACTTTTTGTATGCGGACCTTACCCTTTGCCATTGATGTCAAAGGGGGAGTGAAGAGCAGTGAAAAATGAAGAATCCAACTAAGGGGGAGCTCTGGAAAATGTATAGAATAACAGAGCATCAGCCAAGGGGGAGCATAGTGTAAACACTTAGTCATTTTTCACTAAGTGTTGCCATCAATGCCAAAGGGGGAGATTGTTGGCAAGAGACACTATATGGATTCATGATTGTTGTCATTGATGGCAACAAAGTTCATCCCACACATCCGCAGGACATGGTATGTCTCTACCGGAAGTCAGAGTGAAGAATGTTGTGGTCCGATAAATAGGAACAGAGCATGTGGCGAGGTCCGACAGACAGGTCTGGATCTCTCAGAGGAAGTATCTTGGTAAAGTGTGGATTTGGGGAAGTCAAGAGGACTATCTTGACTGATAGATTCCAAGGTTTGAGCCTTCGGTGTGGAAAGGATAAAGAGATATGAATGCTTAAGTACTGGGTTCCCAATTGGTAGTGTGAATAGAGGAAGAACTGACTGGCAGAACTTCAGACATTATTCCGGATGTGTTACTGATGTTGGTAAAGGTTATGAAGGCATGAATTATGTTTGGCCGACATAGTTAATGATTTCCACAAGTATATCCTTGATCCGCATTACTTGATATGCAAGAATTCAACCAACAGATCAGAGTCTATTGAAAATATTGACTATTCTGGTGCCAATTAGAAAGATGATGAAATCACTTGTGCGGATATATATAGAGGATGGATTTAGTTGTGTGAGGTGATGTGGTTGTATGTGATATGCGAATAAAAGTAGAGCAGAGCAGAAGCAGTAAGGAAGGTCTGGTATGTGAAAGGAAAGCAACATAAGAGAAGAGGAAAGATGAAGTGCAGCAGATCAGTGTACTAAGCCTAACCAGAACTGAACTCCAGCATATGTGGATGCTTCCAATCAGTTCAAGTATTGTATAACACTCTTGTGTAGATAGTGTGTCTCTTGTAGGCAGTGTGCCTCCTTGTGAGCAGTGTGCTCGGGCAGTGAGCCCTAATTGGCAAGTGCCATTTTGTATTTCCATTCTTCTAATAGAGAATACAATCTTGGGTTAATCACCTCATGGTTTTCTCCCTTAAGAGGGTTTCCACGTCAAAAATATTGTGTCATGTGTATTTCCATTTCATGGTTATGTTTGCTCATTTGAATTAATGTTACATTGATTATTAATAAAGTTCAGAAAGAGAAATAATTAGGATAACTGATTCACCCCCCCTCTCAGTTATCAACATCCGGTTCATCTAACTCCACCACCTCTTTGTCTAAGAAGTTCTTCACTATCTTTGTAGTGTCTCTTACTGGTGATTGAGTCTTCTTTGAAATATCAGAAGAGTCATCATTAGTCTTTTCTGTTTGTTCTTCTTCTTTTCCCTTAACTTCTTCTTGAATCTTCTTCTCCTCTCTTCTACCTTCTCCTTCAGTTTCAGAGTCTGGAATGTCTGTCACATCTATAGTGGGATCCAGAGGAGAGATGTCACCTGTGTTTTTTGCTTCATGAACTTCCTCTTCCGGAACTAAAGAGTCTAAGTTCTCAGAGATTTCTTCATTTATTTTCTTTAATCCTTCGACATCCTTGTTAGAAGTTTCTTCATTGATTGCATTTAATCCTTCAACATCCATGGTAGAAGGTTCTTCATCTATTTCTTCTACAATGGGAAGATTGAATCTCTTCAAGGCATTCCAGAGGATATCTTTTGTTTCACTTGCTACTTGGTCTGTTTCTCCAAGCATGAGTTTATTCATTCTTGCCTTACTTCGGAACTCATCCTTACAATCTTTGAAAATCATGTTCAGTTGTTTTGGATTGATGGAAGGATAAAGCTGAATTGCTATCTGCTCCTGAATCTCTAAGTCTTTTTCCTTTGCATTCTCTTTTCTCAGCTCAAGTACTTTTTCTAGACTCTTAGGAATTAATGATATAATTTCAATGAAAGCTTTATTGTAAATGTTCAAGTACCTGACAATATCTTCTTCCAAAATTCTCTTGTCAACATCACTGTATTCATCATAGAACCCAGTCACCAGCTACAGGTTCCCATCCACAGTGACTACCTTAATGATGTCATCAATGGAAAGAGTGGGCTTTTCTACAGATTCCTTTGCCTTCTCTTCCTCCTTTTTGCTAGCAAAGAACTTCCCAGATGTTCTCTTTTTCTTTATTTCCTTGATTTCTTCATCTAATTTTGTTGCCTCATCATCTTTATGGCTTGTATACTTCCTTGAGGCTTTGGTCTTCATCCTCTTTTCTCCTTTTTCAAATGTCTTGGCTTCTAGTTTGGTGGACTTTGAGCTTTTGGAATTGATAGGAGAAGAACTCTTGGAGGATCTAGTCCTAGAGGAGGTTTGTGCAGGGGCACTTTTTTTCTTTGCTTCTTCTTTTTCTTTCTCTGCCTTCTCTATTTTCTCTTTGTTAGCATCTAGAGCCTCCTTTGATATGCCAAATCTTTTGGCAAATTCCTCTACTTCCCTTCTTACTTTCCTCTTTATCTTCGGCTGTCTTAACTCAACATGTATTTTTACACTTAGCTCTTGAAAGGTGCCAAACCTTTCTGCTTCAGTGTCCTTAAGCTGGCTCAACATGTGTAAATATGTAGCTCTGAGATTTTTTCATCGACTTCATATCCCATAGGCATTATCCACATAGTTCTTGGCTCAACTGCCTCCATTAGGCATTGATCAGTGTCAACCATGAAGCACACTGTGTCCCTCTATTTTTCAACTATGGATTGAGGTATTCTCTCTCTGGCTTGCATCATGCTTTGGAAGTTCTTAAAGTAACCCTAGAGGGCTATGTTTTGGGCTTGAGCATCACCAAGTCCATACATGTAATCCCTGATCTGAATTGCAACCAGTTTATCATTTTGCCAAACCCATCCACTTGATCCAGGTAGCTCATTCATATAATAGAAGAATAGACACAGTATTAGACAACCATATTTATAGGAATTCTTCTTATCCTTTTTGACTTCTATAGGATTTCCAACAGTTGATTTAGAAGAAGTTCACACAAGTCATAATCTGCATCTTCCCTCAACATCTGATATGTTGCATAGATTACTGTCCCAGACACATAATTCTCCCTGCTTGAATGATAGATTTTGTAGCTAATTATCATTGAGGCAAACTTGACATCTAGATCTATGATGTCATCTATGGTCATTGCTCTTTTGTCAAATTTAAATCCGGTGGCTTCAGTTACTGTTTGGTTCTTCATAGATTTAAGTGCAGGTAACCCACCAGATGAATGCAGTCCGGTCACTGCCCTGAGGGCATCTTTAGTTATCTTGAAGGGCCTCATTAGCTACATGAAGTTATCATGCATCCTTCTTAGAACATGCTAGACCTAATCATCTTCTGTAAAACATGGAAAATGTATACAATTTCTGAAGTGTTTATCCCGGAGGGCCTTGAATTCAGGTTTGAGTTCAAAATTCTCATTTATTAGCTGTTTGTGATAAATGTCCATCAATTTTGATTCTCTAAATTCCTCAATGTTGGCATGGATATAAACCCTAACATCTTCTACATGCAATACTCCGTGCGGAATGCTAGAAAATGCGCCCAAAGGATCAACTTCTAGAGATTTATAAGGGTGTTTCTTGAATTTAGGATGCGGCCTATCAGAGATCTTGACAACCATTGGAGTAGCCATTTTGCAAGAGATTCAGAGAGATATTTTTAGAATGGAAGTACCATTTAATGCTTTAGGGTTTGAAACAGGAGCCAAAACAGATCGCTGGTTGAATTCATTTTTTCAGTTGATCTTGAGTGAATTGTAGAATCTTTGTCGCAGAGCTCTTCTTTTCTTCTTTGTGAGTGCAAGTGTGTAAATAATGAGTGAAAGAACCTTTTTATCATTGCGTAAACCCTAATTTTCTTTTGTAATAAATGCACAACTTAAGTTATCCGATTGCCCTGTTTTGAGAGAGATCTTCTTGAATCACTGTGCCGAACTTAGAATCATTGTCAGTGAGGATTGACAACTTATCTTCTTTTCTTCAATCATGCCATGGGTCCATAGATCAGAGCATTTCAATTCTGAATCATACCAGATCTGTCTATGAAATTCTGCTTTACCGGATGGCTATCAGAACCGGATTAACTTGAGTAGTTATAAGTCTTGCAAAACTCCATGCAGATCTTTCACATTTTGACTGAAGGTTATTTGGATGTTTTTCTTAGAACCCTTTAATCCGCAGCATCGAATGTTTACTCAATGTGTCAAATTTAGGCACTAACTGATTGGCTAGGGAAAATTGTTCTTCTCTGTGACTCCCCTGAGCTAGAGCTCACCCTTTTAGTTTTCAGAAGGAATATCAGCACCGGATTCTGGTGCGGATCCATCCCCAATATTTTCCATACTCTTCTTTACCCAAATCTTGCTCATCTCCTTTTGAACTTCATTCGCATTCACTATACCTTTTCCCTTATCTTGTTTCTGATTATGTTCCACTGGACCTTTTCTATCCTGATTTCTACTTCTGTAGAATTTGGCAACATGACCGGATCTATTGCAATTGTAACATACAACATTTCTTTGCTTATTTGATTGATATCCTCTTAATCTGCATTGATTAGCCATATGTCCCATTCTATTGCATGCAAAGCATCTACCATTGAATGAATTGTTTATTTGCATATTTTTGCATTCATGAGATTTGTGACCATACCTTTTGCAGTTGAGACATTGTTCGGAGAAGGATGGATTAGTCTAATTCATTCTCCTCCTGCACTGAGTTGCTTTATGACTGAAATTGTTGCAATTGAAGAAGTATCCATTGAAGGATGGATATCTTTGAGCATTTGGTTGCCTTACCGGAGGTCTTCTAGGCCTGTTTCTTTGATTTCCTGATTCAAAGTTCTTTTGACTAGATCCAAATCTTTCACCTTTCTCATATCCCAAGCCACGCTTATCATCTACCTTCTTTTGGCTTTCAAGAAGCACTTCAAGTTGGGATGAGCTTATCTTAAATTTTTCTTTGTATTGATTTGTAGTTTGAAGATCTTGTTTAAGAGTGTCTATCTGATTCTCAAGTTGTTCTTCATTGTCTCTAGCTTCTTGAAGATCAGATTCAAGATGCCTGATTATTTTGTCCATTTTGTGGCAATCCTCTATTTTCTCCTTGAGGGTTTGTTTTAGATTATCTTCAATCTTTCTTTTTTCTTCAATTTCTTGGGTGAATCTCATAACCCCTAATTCCATTTCATGCCTTACCATAATGACTTCTTTTGACAACTTCTCACATAGCTTATTTTTCTCATTCAGATCTTCATTAGTATCATTGACTTCATTCTGATTGGCTAATTTTTGAAGTAGTTCCTTTCTCTTTTTCACAGAGATACTAAGTTTTTCTTTTAGCTCATTTATGAATTCATCAGCTTGTTTGAGTCTTTCTCACAAATTATTGACTTCAGAGTGAGATTGTTCAAGATCATCCAGGGCAGACTGAAGTTGTTCCTTCATACCATATGCATCCATTGTGATTCCTAGATCTTCCTCAAGCTGTTAGGCTTTGTTCAGAGAAACTTAGCTCTGATACCAATTGTTGGAAACGAGGTAGATAACTGAGAGGGGGGGTGAATCAGTTATCAAAATTTCTTTGACTTTCTTTTCTTTTTGTTATCTTAATAGTCAGTGTTGTATCAAAACATGAAAGCATAAGTAATCATAAGAACATAAATAAAATCAACGCCCATAACACAAGGGTTTTTACGTGGAAACCCTTTTAAGGGAAAAACCATGGGGTGACTAACCCAAGATTGTATTCTCTGTTAAAAGAATAAGGATTACCAAAATGACACTTGCTAATTAGGGCTCACTGCCCAAGCACACTGCTCATAAGAGGCACACTGCCTACAAGAGACTCACTGTCTACAAATCTTACAAAAGATAATCAAGTGTTTAAACTGATGAGAGGCATCTACAAATGCAGGAGTTCAGTTCTGGTTTAGGCACAATATACTGATCTGATGCACTTCATTCTTCCTCTATTTAATGCTATTGTTCTGTCACATACCAGACTTGAATTGCTGTTCTCACACTTCTCCCTGCTTTTCTTCGTACTTTATTTCATTTCTTGTTTTCATGCACACTTACATGCCGAAATCTATCTGGTATATATATCCGCATCAAGGATTTTTATCAACTTTCTAGTTGTCAATAAGAACACTGCAAGTTATTAATATGTCAGCTGAATCCATGCTTGATTTGTGATGTGTATCAAAAACATAGGCATAGAAGTCACTTATGTGGTCCTTGCTACGATCTTGAGTTTATGTGAGGATATTTTTAAGGGCCCTGACTCTACTTGTGCCTTCTCCCCTCACATCTCTAGTGTGTTGGTGGCCAGTGGAGGGTTGGTTCAAGATGCCTCCAAGTCCTATGTGGCTATGGCTAGGGAAAGGGTTTATGTTGGTGCTCCCAGGTCACACCCTTCAATGGGATTTTCTTGCCCTCCTCTACATGGTAAAATTAACCCCTCTCATGTTCTCAATCCTCCCCTATTGTCATTTGTGGATAGCATGTAATCAATAATGAAGAATACTTTAAACATCTAGGTCCGATCTATAGGTTCAATCAATTTTGGCCTACCCTTCTTGATTTAAATAAATGGGTTTTGGAATCTTGGGAGCCTCTAACAGAGGGAAAGATTGAGCTATATCCCTATGGTAGGGTATTTTATTGCATCATTTTGATCAGAAGAAGATAGGAAGCTGGTAATGGATGATGGGGTCTAGATGTGGGGACAAAATTCCCTCTTTCTCAAACCATGGTTTCCCTCCTTCAACCCTTTAACTGAATCTCTAAGTATTATGTTTGTTTGGGTCAGAATACTCAATCTCCCTCTCTCTCCACTTCTAGGATGTTTCTTGTTTTGAATCTATTGGCAATGCTCTTGTTATTTTCTACAGGAGGATTCAACATCTTCAAACTTTAGCCACACTACCTTCACACATATTATTATGGATATTGACACCTCTAAGGATCTGCCCAGGGAGATTGTCCCATTGGTGGGGGATATACCTTGGACTTAGATGCTTGACTACGAAAGTCTCCCTTTTTTCTACAGGAGATGCTTTGCTATTAGACACCTTGCTTTGGATTTCCCTCATTCTTGTCACAAGAAGAGTTCAATGACTTGGTGGAGGAATACCCTCCATGATCACTTGACTGTTGGTACTTTTTTGATTCTATCGATATCGTGTTTGATGATGAGGCCTTAGAGGTCCCTATTCCTAAGTTGGTTCCCCTTGGGGTTGCTATGACCTTAGAGATTTCTCATGATGGTTCATCTTCTCAGGGCCCATTTTTGGTGGCTCCACCTTTGGAGCTCCACCCCTCAAGCTATTGGCCCACTCCTTCTCTACTGAAGGTTTCAGTGTAAATTTTAGCTTAGATTCAAATGGTCTTTCTACACATGTGGGGTCTCAGTTCAGGTCAGCGATAGAGGCTAGCCCTCCCCCTCTCCTTATTCTAAGGCTTTGGAGAATGATTTGTGATGGAAAATTGTTCAAAGAGTGAAGAGAGGTATTCCTAAACATGCCTGTGTGTTCCACACCTAGGTCAAGGGTGCTAGGGATGGTAGATCAAGGCCTGGGGTTGTATAGTTGCTGGTCTAGGTATGTGGTTGCAAATTGGCTAGTGTTTAATAGTTGTCTGGTGCCTTGTTGGGGTGATGTTGTGCATGGTAGATGGGCTACAATTGTGCTAAGGGGTGGTTGTTTGTTGGCCTTCGTCTTGCCTCTATAAAAGGTTTTCAAGTCCTTTCAAAATCTACATTTACCCTTAATAAAAAACTACTTCTTAATAAAAGGTGGTTAATGCTTCATGTTGAATGATTCCAAGTGCAAGAAAGATAATCCTATGGCCTCAAATATTTAATCAAGAAGAATTTTAGGTGTAAGCATCCATGTCATTCCACTTGTGTAGGAGAAAAATAATGTTGATACAGTTCTTTCAATAAAATCAAGTGCTTCTGATCTTTAAGGACATTTAGACAACCTTGAAGACAAAGGTTTTCTAGATCTTGATTAGGATGTTGCAAAATGAGGTGGAAACCATGTCATCCATTTAGAGGATCATCCCTCTTGTATTGAGTCTTGATTGCTTTTGGAGACCAAAACCCTCCATATTAGGGATGTGTGTTTAGTAAAAATATCAATTGACTTCATTGGAGAGTGGAACACAACTCGAAAGACACATAAATTAGGATGCATACATTAGAAGTTGGAAATTTTGTGAAAAATGAAGTATTCCAAGCCTTTGTGATTGTCAATTTTTCTAGGTAGCTATTTTGAAATCACCATCATGATTGTGAAATTATTGAGGCAATTTCATACATAAGGAATGGTTCATCATACATGAAGTAATAATTTCATCAACTATTCTAAAACAATTAGTAATGCCCAAAATGCTTTGAATCCATCTTTATTTTAGTTTCTAACAAGGTTTGAGAGCCCTGATGGGATGTACAAGTCTATTTAATGCTTTGTGAACATTCTTAGAGGCATCAAAGATGGATTGGGGTTGAACTAACGCATGTATTCTAGTAGAGTTAATAGGCTAATAGATTGTCATTGGAAAAGAGTAAGACTAAATGTGTGTAATAGAGATTTGTTGTAGTGAACTTATGGACTAGAATGAGTTGAATTCAATTTGGTTCTATGCCCAAGAGGCCTAAGATTACATTCCCCTTTGAAGATAGTGTATAAATGAATGTTTTGGCTCACTTTTACTAAAGTTTACTCCTAGAATTTGAATTCTCTAGTGTCTAGATCATTGTGTCTTCTAATTGTGGTGTTTGTTGCTCTTAATTTTCTTTAAGTTCATTATTAAATTTGTTTACTTTAGGAAGTACAGTTCATTAATCCTTTAATAAGATATGTATGTGATGAATAGTTTTAGGGCATAGCTTTCTCTAGTTCATAGATCAAGTTTTGTATTAGAGAGAAAGTTTTCACATACATTTTCCTCTCTATGACATATTGGGTAAAATTACTTTTTAATCAATTTCTTTAATTGATCTTATGAATTAATAGGATCTTTTTTCTTAAAGCCGTAGAGTACAAAAGACTTTCAAACCAAGCTAAAGCATTCTTTTCCATTCTCAACCTAGCAAAAGGAAAAATTTAGTTTCAAACTAAGAGTATGCATACTAAAATAGACCTCCAATTGTGCCAACCAATGGTTAAGATTTTCCATATTCACATCTCCTTCAAATGGAGGAATTTCAATCTTTACAATTCATTAATCTTTCATTAAGATCTCTATGTGATGACTACTTGTAAGGCATATCTTTCTTTAGTTTATAGATCTAGTTTGGTATCAAAACATAAATTTTCACATATATTTTCCTCTCTGTGACATTGGGTAAAATTGCTTCTTCATCAATTTCTAAATTGATCCCATGAATTAATAGGAACTTTTTTTCTTAAATTCATAAAATATAAAAGACTTTCAAACCAAGTTAAAGCATGCTTTACCATTCTAAATCTAAAAAAGGAATATTTCGTTCCAAACTAAGAGTATGCATACTAAAACATACATCCAATTGTGCCGACCAATGGTCAAGATTTTTTTGCATCCACATCCCCTTTGAATGAAGGAATCTCAATCTTTTCCTTAGGCTTGAATTAAGGTGTTCTTGGTAGAATTTCAGTTCATTGTGGCTTTGCTCCTCATCTTCTATGGAGTGGGACTTCCTCTTGCTCTTGACATCTTCCATTTAGAACAACTTCTCCACAAGAGCCTCTATGATCTGTCTAATTATCTCCATTGATTGGGAAATGCTTACTACATCAACTTCTAGCTTGAGTAACTTTGCTTCTTTATCAAGAGTTTCTGCATCTCTTATCATTTTTCTTAGTTCACTTAAATCCAACTAAGGGATTAAATGACTCTTTTCAAAGGAAAAAAATCTTTCCCACATGCTCTTGTTGTGGACATGACCTTGTAAAATCAATTACAACACTTCTACAAAGGAAATAACTTGCTCTACTACCAAACTAGTTGTAAGGCATAGCTTTCTCTACTTTATGGATTAAGAAGATCTAGTGTGGGAAAACTTAAATTTGAACTTGAATTAAAGGGAAGAGGTTGTGGCTGTGGTTTAGCCTAGGGGACAAAATCACATACACAGTCTAGTCTAGGATGGGTAATACTTCGAGAATTGAATCAAGAATGTTTAGAACTGAGTGATATAACATAATAGAGTGTTTGAATTAGGTTTTTGGTAAATGAGTGTGTCAAAAGTGCCCAATTAAATATTAGGAATGTACATTAAAACCATCCATACAAAATAACATAAAATAAATGAAACAAAATTAAATAATATATATATGTTCTCTTCTTCAAATATATATTCATGTATATTTTTTTTTCAAAATATATTACAAATTCTAAAAGAAATATGAAGTAATATTTATTTATGCATATAAAACAAATAAAAATAAGACAATACAAAATATTCCTATTATTTTAATTCTTACAGGATAAATAACCCTTAAGAACATGTAAAGTTAGGTAAATTTACCTTTTAAAATTGTACTTCATGTCAAACTCTTGGACCTAACACAAGTCACCTGAAATCATGGCTACTTCCATTGAACTACTATTTTATCCTATTCATAACTAGTACTTTATAGGCTCCATTGATTTTGTTTGGGTGGTCCCATTTAGAATTTGTTAGAAATTGTAGCACATAAGCATAGCATGTTACCATGTTTGAACAAATAATTTCCCTGACATGATTGTATTCAGTATATACATGTCCATCCTTATATCAATGCAGCATGTTTTAGTCACTTTACATATAATACCCACCATGTTGTGAGTGGAGGACAACAAGACTCTATATTCCTAGAGACTGATACTCATGTTTCAACTAATCCACAGGCCTAGATTAGGAAACGTCAAAAAGAACAATTTTTTTTATTACTTAACAGTCAATGCAATAATTCAGATTTATGAAAAACAACAGCCTTTGTTCAATAATGTATTAGTACACCACCTTGAGGGTCCCATAGAAGAAGATTATAATTTAGGCATAAGTGAAATCTAATTCATACTTTGGTCGTAGATTCTGGGGTTTTTCAATTTTTGTTCAGATTTGGGTCCATTGCCAACCTGCCTATTTGGCAGGATGCAGCTCAATCTTATCATCAAAGTCACGGATTCACGGTACACAAATTAAAAAGCTTTTTCCAGGAATTGCTTAGTCAGTTTCAATGTATACAGTTCAGTGAAGATTCAAACCTCGTCCTCAGCCCTTATAAAAAGTCCATGTTTGCCTGAACTCTTTGCACTAGAATTGCCTGCATTTCTGAATGGTTTGACCTGCATAGCAAAGCAAATCAACCATGAAGATTGGTGGTCTTATTGAATGTTTTAATATTATTGCCTTAGTCATTTTATGTTCAAGAGGTGCCAATGTGAATGGGCAACTTAGTTCAACATTTTATGAAAATTCATGTCCTTTTGCATTGCCAATAATCAGGGAAGCTGTTGCGCAAGCTGTGTCAAAGGAGAAAAGGATGGGTGCATCTTTGCTCCGCCTTCACTTTCATGACTGTTTTGTTAATGTAAACAAGTTAATCCTCATGAAGTTAATGTTTATTTGAATTGAGATTTTTGGTAAAAAGATTTTAAATAATTAGAAGAAAAACATAAATCTGCTGTTTAGTCCAATTTAGTTTAGAAATATTTTAACCTTTAGTTTTATCTGCTACAACTCTCTTAAAGGATTTCTATGGTCGAATTTATCCTTAAAGAGAGGTTGAGAAGATAGTTGTATCAAGATATATGTTTCAACAATTATTTTAATAAATTTGGAAGTTACATGAGTTTTTCTTTCTTTCTGCAGGGGTGTGATGGGTCGATCTTATTGGACGACACATCTACATTTAAAGGAGAAAAGAGTGCAGGACCAAATGCCAATTCTGTGCGAGGATTTGAAGTGATAGACACCATTAAAAGTCAGTTAGAGGCTGCTTGCAGTGGGGTTGTTTCGTGTGCTGACATTGTGGCCATTGCTGCTCGTGATTCTGTTGTAGAAGTAAACATTCTCCTCTTCTTTATCGTTATTAGACAACTTAAAAAGAAATTTATATCCCTCTGCAGTAAAATAATACCTAAGCAAGCAAATTATGATGTAGTCTATTAGTGCCAGAAGTAGTTTTATTATATATAAGTTTGAGAGAATGATAAGTTGATTAAATGAAGAGTTTCTGACAGAATTACACTCTCTCATCCATCATCCTTCATTAAGATGAGGAAAGAGAAATGATGTAGAGTTTCTGACAGAATTACACTCTCTCATACATCATCCTTCATTAAGATGGGGAAAGAGAAATGATGTAGATTGCAGAAATAAGTCTTTAAAAAGGAGGGGAGGAGAAATGATGACACATATAACGAGAGGACAGGGAGTGTGATCCAAAACAATGATTAAAAAGCTCAAACACAATTTAATTTGAAGAGCTATAACGAGAGGACAGGGAGTGTGATGCAAAACAATGATTAAAAAGCTCAAACACAATTTAATTTGAAGAGCAATAACGGATTGCTAATTTGAATGTTATTGATTAATACTATATGCTACAATTTTTTATATTTATCAATTTATTTTCCATGAACTCTTTGGCATTTTATTTTTAAGATCTTAATTTCTATCTGTGTGACTTTTGGGATTGTGATTGCTAGTTAGGAGGACCAACATGGCCAGTACAGTTGGGAAGGAGAGACTCAACAACTGCAAGTTTAAGCAATGCCAACAGCCTCCTTCCTTCTCCTTTTTCGAGCCTGAGTACACTCATCTCTGCATTTCAAGCTCAAGGACTTTCTATGAAGGATATGATTGCCCTTTCAGGTACTTACAAATATAAAAATTTTACCTGAGCAAAACTTCAATTTAATTTAAATGTATAAGATCATTGAAGAATTAAGTGTTTTAATGGTTTACATTTTTAGGTGCTCATACAATTGGCCAAGCAAGGTGCACCATCTTCAGATCTCGCATCTACAATGAATCCAACATAGACACTGCATTTGCAACTTCTATGCAGGCCAACTGCCCAATTGCTAGTGGGGATAATAACCCTTCACCCTTAGATGTTGTCACTCCCAGTGTCTTTGACAATAATTACTACAAAAATTTGAGAAGCCAGAGAGGCCTTCTACACTCTGATCAGGTATTATTTAATGGAGGCTCTGCAGATGCTCAGGTTGCTACCTACAGTATGAGTCCATTTGCCTTCTTCAGTGATTTTGCAACAGCCATGGTAAATATGGGAAATATCAAGCCTCTTATTGGAACCAATGGAGAAGTTAGGAAAAATTGTAGGAAAATCAATTGACATGTTAAATTATAGACAACACAAACAAATTCTACAATGCCCTGAAGATCTGAGACATTGTTTGAATGATTTGGAGTGTTTTCAAGTTTCCCTCTTATAATATCTTCTTGACATTGTCTGAATGATTTGGAGTGTTTTCAAGGTTCCCCTCTTATAATATCTTCTTCCAATTAATAATGTTTGGAGATGGCACTTGTTTCACAGATTTGAAAACAAAGCCAAACAATTTAATTCAAATTTAAAATGGATCAAATTATGTATATTGTAATAATTTTGTAGTAACTCCACCACACACACAATTGCATGCAGGATTTTGAACAGGAGTCTCCACCATAAAAGTGGCAATGAATTACCACTTGAGCTCATTCCTTTTACTTTTCTGACCACTTTTAAGTATTATACTTGTATATTAATTTTTCAATTATTATTATAAAAATTAAAAACATTATAAACTGGAAGTGTTAGCACAAAGGAATCCCTTAAGACACTTGATAGAATGTTTTACATTGCTCAAGGAAGCAGTCTACAAGCAGATAAATGGCAGAGTAATAAATTAGGTAAAGGAGCAATTTCTTTTGCTGGCTTGCCTCTGAATTTCATAAACATAGTTGATGCCCTGTTTAATGATGACGTGGAAGTGCTGTTTAAAAAAATTATGGGTTTGTCGCTGGCTGTATCTACATTGGATTCCTGGATTGATGAGATTGAGTTTCCATACGATTCAAAAGTGTGAATTTCATTCTGTAATTTTTCTCCATTTGAGATTGAACGACACTACCAAAAAAAAATCATAATGGGGAGGAAAGACCCTAGGCATATATTCAAAAACTATTAAGCGTTTGTCAAGAATAAGCTAGAGATCATTTCATGGTGATGCAAGAATCTATTGAGACTTTAGTGAAGAAATTTGAAAGAGCCTTTTCTAAGTAATTTTATCATTTGATGGTGTTAAGTAAACATGACAGATAAAAGAAAATATGTAACACAAACACAACAAATTATGTGGTTCACCAATTTGGCTATATTCACGGGAAAAGCAGGAATTTATTTCTCTTATGTTGATTGCAACAAATACATGAAAAAGTTTCATCATAAACTAATGTTTCATTCCCCCAAATATATACAGAACTCGTCACGACAGATGAAGAGACCAACAATAGGGGAAATGACGTTTTATTGACTTTATTGGACTGTCGGACTTCACATCCAAACAATCTCCCACTTGAAGTCTGATCCATGCTGCAAATAGCCATGCTTAGAGATGTCATCCGCTTTTCCATGGCTTATTGTCACATGTTTACTAGACCAAGAGAAGCTCTACAGACTTCCAACTTCTCTTTTGAAACAACCTTAGTCAACACATTTGCATGATTCAGGCTAGTATGTATCTTCTCCAACTCTAGCTTACCTTGTTGAAGGACACTTTGAATAAAATGAAATCGAAGCTCTATGTGCTTCGTTCATTAATGAAAAGCTAGATTTTTTGCCAAATGAATTGCACTTTTGTTGTCACTATACAAAACAAAATCTTGTTGTCTACTACCCAATTCAAAGATTAACCGCTGCAACTACAACATCTCCTTATCTCAATCTGCGATTGCAATATATTCTGCTTCCGTAGTGGAAAGAGTCACCACCTTCTGCAACCTAGAAATCCAGTTGATCGCTGCCCCTACAAATGTGAACACATACCTTGTGGTAGATTGCCTTTTATTCAAGTCACCAGCCATGTCTGAGTCAACATCCTTGTAATTTTGCATCTTCTCCTCTAAACCTCAATACATGATTTGATGTGCCCTTCAAATATATTAGAATCCATTTTACAGCCTGCCAATGAATTTGTCTTGGATTACCCATAAACCTATTGACCACTCTCACTGCATGAGCAATGTCAGGTCTTGTGCAAACCATTATGTACATAAGGCTCCCAATAACAGAGGAGGAAGGAACTCTTTCCATGTATTATTTTTCTTCCTATGTCTTAAGATACATCTCAGAAGATAATTTTAAGTGATCAACTAGAGGTGTGCTCACTACCTTAGCATTCTTCATACTAAACCTATTCAATACCTTTTCAATATATTTCTCCTGTGATAATTTTATTTCCTTTTTCTTCCTATCTCTGATAATTTTCATTCCAAAGATTTTCTTTGTAGCACCCAAATCCTTCATTGAAAATTTCTCAGCTAATTGTTGTTTTAACTTGCTAACTACAACCATGCTAGTTCCTGTCACTAGCATATCATCTACATAAAATAACATCACAAATTCACCATTCTCCAAAATCTTATAATACACATAATGGTCAGATTCACATCTAAAGAAATTTTGCTAAGCCATTAATGAATCAAATTTTAAATACTATTGCCTTGGGAGCTTTTTCAACCCATACAAACTTTGATTTAGTTTGCAAACCAAATCCTCTTTATCTTCTTCCTTAAATCCTTCTGGTTGTTTCATGCACAACTCTTCCTCCAAGTCACCATGTAGAAAGGCTGTCTTGACATCAAGCTACTCCAATTCAAGATCATAGACAATTGCTAAACCCAACATTGCTCTGGTAGAGTTCATTTTGACAACTGGTAAAAAATCTATGTGAAATCAATGCCCTTCTAGTGATCATATCCTTTGACCATCAATCTAGCCATGTATCTCTTCGAAGTCCCACCTTCTTCTTTCTTCAACCCATATACCTATCTATTTTTAATGCTTTCATGTTGGGTGCATGAGACACTAAATCCCATGTGTGATTGGCCATCAAAGATCCCATCTCATCTCTCATAGCCTCCATCCACTGTTTACTATTTTTATCTTCATACGCTTCTTTAAACATAGCAGGGTCAGATTGATCAGAAATTAATAAATGTTGGATGAAATGTTTGTATATCATTGAAGGCCTGTGCTATCTAGTGGATTTGTGAACTTGAGGAATCGGTTCCTGTAGATTACCCTGTTTAGAAGCATGAGAGGGATGAACTTGCTCCTGCAGCAGAGTACCCTACTCAGGAGCATGAGTGTGATGTTCTTGCCTTTTGTTATCATGGATATTTGGAGGTTCATTCTCTTGGTTTGGTGGCAGAGCTTGATACAATTCGACGGTAGACTTTGTGATATATTTGGTGACAGATCTTGTGATGTATTTGGCAGTAAATTTTGTTGTGTATCCTGCGACAGGCTTTGTGGTGTATCCTGCGGCAGTCTTTGTGATTGCAAATGAGCATGTTCTTGCGGTTGAATTTCAATTGCCTTTATTTTAAACACATCACTCGCATTTGTGATGTCTTCCAATGACACATATTCCTTGGATAGTATCCCCTATTCTTGTAAACTTGCCATTACTTTTCATATAAGATCACATCTCTGCTTCGTGTGACCTGTTTGGTAATTGGATCCCATAGCCTATAGTCATATTTTTCATCTCCATATCCAATGAAGATACACCTTTTTGACTTCACATCAGCTGCTTTGTTCTTTTTTCTTGTTAGATATGAATAGAAGCTTCACACCCAAACACTCATAGGTGATTATAATAATCCTCTTTCCCAACCACTTCTTCTCTGGAACTTCAAAATCTAATCGAGAGGATGGACCTCTGTTGATCAAGTATACTACTGTATTTACAGCCTCTACCTAAAACTATTTTCCTAATCCAACATTTGAGAGCATACTATGTGCTCTTTCCAAAATGGTTCTTTTCTACCTTTCTGCTACACCGTTTTCTTGTGGTGTAAGATAAAGTATCTTAAATCTCTAAATGTCATTCTTTGCACAATATTGATCGAATTATTTTGAATAGTACTCACCCCCATTGTTAGTTTTTAAGCATTTAATTTTACTGCCGGTTTGGTTATCTACAAGTGCCTTGAAAATTTTAAACATACCAAAAACTTCAGACTTCTTTTTCATCATGTAGATACAAACCTTCCTAGTACAATCATTGGACCCACCAATAGATGCTACCTCTGAGGGGCCAAAGACATAGAGCAATCTACCAAGTAATTACTCTTATTTATTTGAAAATGTTATGGCATTTCTTTAAACAACTAATAGTACTACCTTTTAAACTATTGTGAATTGGAATTATATGTATGGATATGAAAATGAATTTAGATGTGTGTATTTGTTGTTGATGGAGTAAGTATTTCCAAATTAATTAATACTTTACTTTTTTCGTCTTCAAAAATCTCATTACATTGGGGGGATTTCAAGTGGTAATTTTTGATAATGTATGATAAAGATGGTTGGTTTTGGTTAAACTATTACTTCATCTTAGGGTGGAAGTATAGAAGTGTGTCTTACTTGTGGGTGGCATACTGATTCAATAATTTATATAAAATAGCATGCTCAATATTGATCACAAGAAAAATTAGATTAAGTTCATTATAAATGTCATTGTAAAAATGTACATGTGTCTCTTTTAAACATTCTATGTGGCACCCTTTTTCCTCCAAGCCATATAGAAGGATTTCATTGAATACAAACTACCAATTAAGATCATGCTTTTTATGATCAAACAAAGTTAGCATAACACAAAATTTCGTACAAATGAAGCCTTCATAGAAAGCTTTCTAAAAAATATAGATTTTAGTATATTTTATTTTATTATTATATTTATTTTCTATTTTCTAATCAACATAAGTTAATTATAAAAAATAAAGGCTTCTATTTAGAACAATGATTTTGTTAAAGAAAATTAAGACATTTCTTTGTCTTGATATCTTTCTTTCAACAAAAAAATTAAATTTTAATTTGGGTATATATGAAACGAGTTATGTGTTATGAGAAAAAATGTGTGTAAATTATATTTATTCTCATTTAAAAAATTAATAATAACTAAAATATACTACAAAAATTACAAAAAATATATTGTATGTCCTAGATATTAGTGTTAGTGATTTATATTTAAGAATCATGAGAACATTTTATATATCTAGCTCAAGTTATGTGTAATGAAAAATGTTACCCATTAAGAAATAATAGAAAGCATAAGAAATATTTTATTAACAAATATTAAAAAATGAGAAAATATTTTCTAATTAAAAAAAATAAAAATAGAATTTACACGAAAAATCCCACAAATAATTGGTTTACATTATCCTCAAATTCTTATGAGTTTGCTTACTATAATCGAGAGAAAATGATTTAAAAATATATTCATTTTTGTTGCCCACTAAGGCCAAAAAGTGAGACACACTATTGTGCTGTCACCCTCTATATACGTAATGAGGCTTTAAATCCATCTCCTCCATTTTTAGTGCTCCCTCGTAGTAGAATTCAACCATTTTTTAAAACACTTATGTTCTTGATTGTATTTGCTTTACGATAGAATAATTATGTTTTGCTCATTTCTCTTCTATTTGCTAGGGTGTGTTGAATATAGTTGGTTATATGGAAGAGAGGATGTAACTTAATACTACGATACTTAAAGACAATAAATGACTATTTGCTAATAGCCAAATTCCTTTCCTCTACTCTTCCTTCCCTACTCACTACATTTCTTGAAGGAGGATAAAAAAGACACACCTCATGTTTAATATGAGCATTCAACCCTCCTAAAAATGTTCATCATGTTGTGACTTGACATACCTCCAAGTCTCACATTCAAGTTTCAAAATTGCCTAATGTAATGCTTGACCATGTTCTTTTGTCAAAGCTTGAAATACTAGACAAAAAAAATGTCAATAAGGTTGTTTCCATAATGTGCTAAAAGTTCTTTGCACAAAATGTATCATATGACGATAAAGTTCTTCTTTTATTTTCACAACCAATGATACCATATGAATTACTTGTCTAGTGGGAGATGCAATGGTTACTTTTTGATAGAATGATACTTGATGTAACTGAAAAACCCACCACATTTGATAGATCAACATTGAATATGCACATATTTATTAGGACAAGGCATTGCACACTTGGAAGTTCTTGTAATATTTAATTATTATAATGTGTTATAAATTTAATCCCTCATGGAATTTGGTTCCACCCCAGGAGGAATCCATAATATACCTTGTATGATAAACTGTGCCACTTGTCTTGTTTTCTATGACATGTGTAGGATATGTGTAAGAACATATTATGACATGAGAGTTACATTGTAAGAGAATTGATGAGAGGAGTTACTATTGCATAAGTGTTGTCATTGATGTCAACAGTGATATGAAGTGTTGCACCGTGGAATGAAGATTGTAGCAATATGGTGATTAGTGAAGACAACAGAGTAAGTTGATCAGAAGAGTTGTGAAGAGAAGGAGATGGATCAATATCATCTGTACACAGTCACACCATATCTTCTAAAGTTCATGTGTGCTGGAAAGTGTATTGCATTCTAGGGTGATCCCACAATAGTGGGTTACACTTTTTGGCCAAAGTTGACAATGAAATGAACATTTTGGAAAAAGTTTCACTTTCAGACACCTATACTTGCTAAACCGTGAGGAATTTGAAGATGATGTAAACTAATGATTTCTCACATTTTGTCTGTAGATTCTAAATACATATTTTTTAAATTTTTTAGAATCAAATTATATTTCCTTTTCCATCTCCTTCAATAACTAGTTTCTAACAGTAAACAACATTTTTAAAGAGTGACATGTACTGTGTAAAAAATAACTTTTTTTCTATTGATGCAGGAGCATCCAGTGGTGTAAGGGTAATCTTGCATCACCTAAAAAAAGATGTGTTTCAAAATTATTGATGTTCTTTCCATTTCTTTTCAAAATTTATGGTTCTGGTTCCATAATCGCTTGAATAATGATGTAGAACCTTTAGTTTTTCTAAACTGCTAAAAATAGCAACTTGTTATTTTAGGAAAGTTTGCATTTGGGCACGGATTGAAGTGAAAATTTATAGGAAGATTCATAACTAAAAAATAAGACCTTTGGTGAAGGAATCACGCAAAGATCATTTGCGAGCTGAAAGATATTAAAGTTTTCGTTTCTTGAAAAATGCCTGAAAATTATTCAAACTTAGGTTTGAGGCACTAAATGGCCTCATACGGGCTCGAAAATGGCTAGAACCGACAGAGCTGGTTCTTAGCATGTAGAGTACTTCACTAGATTTCCATCGCATAAAACGGTTTGTCAATCGGACACCCGGATCAAAAGTTATGGCTCTCAGAAGTTGACCTATTTTTGGAGGGAGATGCAAATTTCAAAATTAGGTTGTTGGCCACCAAAAAGTCTATTAATAACCATTTTTGGGAACCCTGGGCAGTAGTAGAGTTAAGGGGGGAAAGTGTAGAGTCAAAAATAGGTAGGAAAATAGAAACCCTAGCAGATTTGGGGTTACAGATGGCAGATGATTCTAGAGTCTTGGGAGAGGAAGTTGTAATGTGTTGCAGCCTATGGAGGGTTGATTCCTCTGATTGTATTTGAACTTCTGTAATGTAATAAGTTGTCCAAATCAATAAAGAAAGTTCTATTTTCTGTGTGCAATTTTTGTTGTTGTGTGTTTTATGATTTACCCCCTTCATCATCTATGAAGGATAATTTTTTTTTTTTTTAATTTAGATTTTTAACTACGATATCTAGAGGATGCATTTGGTTTCATAATGTTTTATTGAATATTTTTCTTTTAATTAACTTTTGAAGTCAAACCAATTACAATTTAGACATAGGTGTATTGTGTAAATCATAACTTTTTTTGTATGTATTAGAATTCAATTTTTTTTTTGGAATAAGGACATCAATACCTAGAGGACACATATTTTTTAGAATTTTTTTCTATATTTTCCTATTTTTTGGTATGTATGAAACATAGACCTTGATATTCATTAAAAAACCTACATTCACAAGAAATAAAAAATGAATATAATAATCAATTAAATATATTTAAAATTATACTTTTTGGGAAGCTTATAATAAGGACTACATACTTACAAAACTTAAAATTTTAAATGAATTCATTTAATCCCCCAAAAGGTAAATCAAAAGTGGTATTTAATCAGCATTTTGATAGGTGTAGAGGAGACTCCATGATAGGTATGGTTTAAAACTAGTGGGGTTCTATCAAAGGGGGTTTGATCTAAGGGGTTTGATCAAACCCTATTTAATTACAATCCTTTAAATGGAACCTTTCAAGGCTTAAATCATTATATTTTATAAAAATATGTGATTTTAGAAAAAAATCAAGATGTCCCAGAAAGTGTAACCCATTATTGTGGTAGCACCCTCTACCACACTTGAAGATATGGGTCTGCAGATTGGAAGATAGGCAGAGATAGGTGTGAAGAAGGTATATTCCAAATTTTAGAATATGAAAGTTACTGCAAAGTATTTTAGAGTCAGAAAAGTGAAAGCAGTAATGGAACAGGGTAAGTGTAGTCACAGAGAGACAGGAGAATGCTCCGTGCACTTCTCTGTAAATGAAGATATGACATTGCAGTTTGGAGGACAAGTAGATATGAGTATCTGGTATGCATGTTTCAAGTTTCAAAAGATGATATGTACCACAAATACTTCTCTGGAGTATGTTGTGTGAAGACAAGTTTAGCTATTGCTTAAGGAAAATGGAGGGAGATAATGGATAACACCACAGTTCGCCACACATTGGTATTTGGATTTGATGATTTTTCAATGATAAGCTCATATGGCTAGTTGGTATGCTTAATTCAAGTTTCAAATGGTATGTTTACCGCAAGTATGATTTTCATTGTTTTACTTCAAGACTGTGTTATCAGAGTATGGTAAGGATACCAGAATCAATGTTCAAGTGTTTGCAAGCACCAACATATAATAGCATGGATTGGTAAGAGAAGTGTACAAGAATATTTTGCAAGTCATATAATGTTCATTGTGTGGTCTGCATGATATAATTTTGTCTCCTCTGGTATCGTTGTTGGTCTAGAGCTATTGCATGAAGAGATTAATGCTTGAGAAGCCGACTTGATATATCTAGGTGATTGTGTTGATGTTTTTGAAGTGTGTGCCAACTTGGTAGAGTATGCTAAGGTAAAATAGGACCTGATTATATCTTGTTTTTGAACCACATTGGATTCCTACTTACCGCATATGTTTTAGAGCTGAATGTTGTGGCCATCATACGTTTCATGTTGCACGTTTCATCTTGGCTAACAAATGAGAAAGTTTTTGAGGCTTGCAGAGGATATAAATGTAAGATCAAAGTCATTGAAGGATATAGATGTTGTGTATTATGTGATAGCATTTGATAATGTGCGAATAAGATAACCGCATAAGTAGTTTTGATGATGAAATGTGGAAAGGATAAGTTTATACATTGTGTCCTCTTGCACAGCTGATTATAGGTGATGTGATAACAGAGAAGTGTTCCTGAAGGTATTTTGAGGTTGTGGAACTTGGTATGGTGATTATGGAGAGATGAAGTGGTTGTGCAAAAGTTGGAAAGGTCCACAGAAGGTTGGAGCAGTTAGTGTTTTCCAGATAAGTATTTTGTTATAGAGGTTGAAGCCTCTTTGTGTAAAAATTGTAACTGTTGTAGCAGTTTAGGGAGTTGCAACTTCCTTTGGGTTGTAGCTCATAAATGCTAATGTAATCTTATTTCTATTTACGAGGTTGGATTTGGACAGTAGATCCAAGCAACTTGCTCGCCGTGGTTTTTCCCTTCCAAGGTTTTCCATGTAAATCTAGTGTTATGGTTGTGTGCTTATATGTTCTTTTGTTCTTCTATTCTTCATGGTTTAAATGCTTACATTTGTTTGAATGTTGTTGGAAGTAAAGAATTTGATGAAATACTGATTCACCCCCCTCTCAGTACTTTTGTGTTTTCAACAATTGGTATCAGAGCTAGGCTCCTTGAATGCAGTCTAACAACTGAGGTTGATCTTGGAATGGAACACATGGGAACTGAAGTACTGTTTAATGAAAAGAATCCTCTGGAAGATGATAAAGACATGACAATTTTTTAATCCAGAAGATTGTGAGGTTCACTTTGAAGGAGAACTCATTTATGCCTTGAAGATCTCAATGCTGCAAGAAAAGAAAATGAAGAGTATAAGGTCAATATTAAAGAATCAAAAGAAGAAGTTGTCAAAATGAAAGTTCAGCTCAATGCCAAATTAGTTGAATGCTCCAAACTTGAAGAAAAAATTGTCACTCTGAGGAAAGAACTGGAGAACGTAAAGGATCAGATAGACAATGGTCTAAAGCTTCATAAAAGCACCAACATCCTTGATGAGATAATCAGTAGTCAAAGACCACTTAAGAACAAGGGTGGAATTGGATTTGAGAAAGGTCAGAGTTCAAAAAAAAGATATACCTGAAGGCATGTTTGAAATGAAAAAGGAAGAGCCCTACATTGAAGAGATTATGTTTGAAACTGAAAAAGGAGAGCCCTACATTGAAGAGACTAAATATGAGGAGCAGGAGATGATTCATGACTTCATAAGTGTTAGTAATCAGAAGAAAGATTTTAGGAGATCTCCTCCTAGACAGGCTACTCATCCCAGGTTCTCTCAATCCTTTGATGGTTACTATTATTCTTGCAATAAATTTGGTCATAAGGATATTGATTGTAGAACTAAGGCAAGAAGAAATGATTACACGAGGAAGAATTCATTTGTGCCTACAAGACATGATGTTGTGATCTCTCATTCCTTATATGGCTATTGTTATGCAATAAGTTTGGTCATAGGGATGTTGAGTGTAGGACTAAAGTAAGGAGAAATGGTATGACTATGGAATATAATGTTGTTTGCTACAAGTGCAACAAATTTGGGCATAAAACAAGATTATGCAAAAGTGGCTCTATGAAACCACCAATCTAGTAGAGGAAGATAGAGGAAATTTTGACTCAACAAAAGAAATAAATGGAAAAGATATGGTGAAAGAAGATAGAGCATGATAATGGGAAGAAGGAAGAATTTGTGCTTCTGCTTAGTGCAAAAGACTTCACTATTGATTACGAGAAAGCATAGAGTCAGGGGGAGCTAACCAATGCATACCTATTTTTTCCCCTGAATGTCTGTGGCTTATACAGTGGAAGCTAGATGAGTTGACATGAAACTAACAGATACCTTGGTTGTTGTTAAGGAAAAATAGTTTCTTTCCCCCAAATTTCTGTAACAAAAACATAAGATGCAGAGGATTGCAGAATAGTTTTGAGTCTCTGTGGATTTACAAAGCATTTCGATAGCAGTTTACCTAACCAAATAAAGATGTATTTATTGTGAAAAGTTAGGGCAAATGAAAAGATATTTATGTTTCATTTGCATAATTCAAGATCATTTGAAATCCAGAGTTGAGAAGAGAAGAAGGAATTCAGAGCACTTCGTGAATTTGACAAGAATTAAACTGAAGGTGAAACCCTAACAATAGAACTCAAAGGCATTTCTCAGAACTGTTATTTTCTTGAACCCTAGTTTCTGAATTTGAAATGGCTACTCCTTAATTGGTGGATGTTACTGAGAAACCCAGACTGAAATATAAGAAATATCCTTGGGTGCTGCCACAATAATGGGTTACACTTTCTGGGACATCCTGATTTTTGCTGAAATCACATATTTTTAGAAAATATAATGATTTAAGCCTTGAAAAGTTCCATTTAAAAGATTTTAATTGAAGAGGGTTTGATCAAACTCCCTTAGATTCAAACCCCCTTGGATAGAACCTTGCTAGTTTTAAACCATACCTATAATGGAGTCTCCTCTACACCTATCAAAATGATGATAAAAAAACCACTTTTGATTTACCTTTTGGGGGATCAAATGAATTCATTTAAAATTTATGTTTTGTAAGTATGTAGTCCTTGTTATAAGCTTTCCAAAAGGTATAATTTTAAATATATTTAATTTGATTATTTTATTTCTTGTGAATGTAGGTTTTTCACCGAACATCAAGTTCTTTGTTCTACACACATGGAAAATTAGTAAATTAGTGAATTTAAAAAAAAAAAAAAATCCATGCCCTAGGTATTAATGTCCTTGTTTCAACCAAAAAAAAATTGAATTTTGATACATGTAGAAAAATTTATATTTTACGGAATACGCCTATGTCTAAATTATAATTGGTTTGACTTCAAAACTTAATTAAAAAAAATAATTCAACAAAACATTATGAAAATGCATGCCCTATATATCGGTGTTACCAATCTAAATTCAAAAGAATTAGAATTTTATCCTTTGAAGAAAAAAAGTTATGTGCTACATAATACACATCACTTTAAAAAAATGTTGTTTACTATTAAAAACTAGTTATCAAAGGAGATGCAAAATTTTTTACAATTTAACTCCAAATTTAAAAAAAAAAAAAATTAGAATCTACACACAAAATCTCACAAATCACTAGTTAGCATCATCTTCAAATTCCTAATGATTTAGCGGCTATAGGTGTCAGAAAGTGAAGATTTACTTCAAAATGTTGATTTCAATGTCAAGTTTGGCCAAAAAGTGTAACCCATTATTGTGGGATGACTCCCTTTTAAAGCAATGGAGGTCGACAAGGGGCATTTTCAAATATTTCAGCATATGTTGTATATACATAAGATGTTAGGTTTTATATTCACTCTAAGCTGGATGAAATCAATCATGTGAAGTTTGAGGAGCTTAGATATCAACTCCTCGATGATGATGTTAGCTGCAAACTAGAATATGTCAATGTGGGAGCCAAGCAACTGGACATGTGAAAGGATTACCCAAATTTTTACGATGAGCATAAATGGGTGAGATATATTTTTAGCAGGATTCATGATGAATTTATGTATTTGGATAAGCCCTACAGAATTACTAAGGATGCAATCAGGGTAGTTACTGGGCAGTGTTCCATTGGATCTATATCGGTGATGAAATCCATTAAAAATGAGGTCACTGAATTGACTAGTGCTAAATTTGACAAGAGGACTCTAATGGTAAATGACATAATTGACCTAGGTGTTTGGTATGCTTCCATGGGTATAGCTTACAAGGTGTATTACACAAACAGAGAGGGATCTGCCATAGGTACAAAAATTCACATTGCTTACCAAATGGTTAAGGAAGGCAAAGACTTCGACCTCTGTGAGGTTATGAGAGAACAACTCTTGGAGAATGTCAGAAGGACAAAGGAAACCAGTTACATTTTCAGGTATGGTACCTTGATCATCTGCCTTGCTTTTTACTTTTTGAATGAATTTCATAGTTTTAGAGGAAAGATCTAGCAACAACATATTCCTGTTCCCACGCAAATTAAGAGTTACATAAGAAGTTTCAGTGATCCAAATCACTATAGTACAATATATTGGGGTTTCTTCAAAAACTTGCAAACCAACATGCAATCCAAAGATTGAATCCCATTCAATGTTGTAAGATAGTATGAAGGTCAAATCACTTTTTGGGTTGATAAGGATTATACCTACATGGAAGTAGTTCAGCCTAGGATTGCTTGGATTCCTAGACTACCCTACGAGGTCTCAGCAGGAGAAATCAAGACCTATGCTAATTTTTTTCTTAGCAAACCTAAAGATACAACTATTGAGAGGTTTGGGACCTATGATGAAATATTAAACAAGATGCATAAGAAAAGTTCAAAAGAAAATCTTGTGAAAAACAAAGATGTGTTGCACAAGAAGTGGGGTATTTCACCTGAATCCACGTCAGAAGTCCCTACGGAGGAAACACAAACTGCTCCTACTATTCCATCAGCTACACGAGGGTTAAGAAGGACCAGTAGATCTACATCTGCCACTGTAAATGCTTTGTAGCCATCCAGATCAGCTCAAACTGTGTCTACCAAAAGAAGAGCAACTTCTAAGACTTTAGCACAAATAAAGACTGTAGAGAAGAAACATGCCAGACCAAAGCAACTCGCTAAAAGAAATAAGGTCAAGATTGAGGAGGTAGAAGAGAGTGAAGAAGTAGGAGAGGAAGGAACCTCTCAGCCTAAGAAGAAAGAGAAGAAGTCTAAGAAAACTCCTCCAGTGGTACATGAACACACACGTTTACAATTAGATGCTATTTTCAATCAATTGTGCATTATGGTATCCTAAAGGATACAACAGACTTATATCTGGAGGTGCCACCTGAAGACAAGAGCACCATTGAGAAAGATATTGTAATGTTTATGCTCAAATTTAATGTCCCTTTGAATGACATTATTGAGCAGGTTCCAGAAAGCCTAGTTGATGCTCTAATGCAGAGGAGAGAACAATTTGTTAAAATGGATGATGAACTGATGCAACAAGCTCTTGACAAGGCTGCGTCTTCCATGACTCAAGAAGAAAAGGATAAAATAGCTCAAATGTAAGCTCAGGAGTTGAGGACAAAGTAGAGGGTAGATGCTCTTATGAGCATGGAGAAAGAAGATAAAGATAAAATCTAGAAAGAAACTGAAGAAGTGACAAATAAAATACTTGAAGTTGTAAAAGTTGCTGAAAAATGTGGAGCAACCACATGTATCTCCTCTGCACAACACTGAACATCAAGTTCCCCAAGAGGAGAAAGAAGAGAAAGCAACACAAGATCAAGAACAAGTTGCACATGGTGAAGGAAATATTTCACTTGATCATAATGTTGTGCATGATAATCCTCCTCCGGAAAATACTGAACAACAGGGTAACCCTGAACAACAATAGGAGCAGGTGAATAATGGTGCAGGGGAGAACTCAAAAAAGGAACACGATACATCTTCCTCCTCCTCTCTGATTTATTCCATTAAAGAGTTCTTGGCCCAAAAAATGCAAATACAACCGGTGGTCACTCCGCAACTTTTACAGTTGCCAATGTTAGATGGAAAAGTTAACTTGTCCAATATATCTCCACTCCACAAGTTACAAATGGGAGATATACTTTAGTCCTCAACAAGACAACAAATTATGCAACAACAATTTGAAGGAGCTAAGCTATTAGAAGAGGCAATCAAGTTAATATAGGAGGAATTGCCTGAGGCAAAGAGAGATCCCACCTTGCCTCCTACTCAGCAGATGAAACTTATGTTGGAGTCTTTCAAGGCTCATTCATCTTATCTAGATAAGAAAGCTAAGAGGAAGATAACAGAGCAGATAAATAGTAAAAGATTGGCTGACGCATCTGATAGATGTGCAAAGGCACATAATAATGTGCAAGAAAATATAAAAAAAATTAAAAAATGTATGAGGATGCCAAAGTTTTGTATCAATTTTTCTTGAACTAGCCAGCTGCTACAAAAATCATAAAGGATCAAGCTGACTCTATTGAGTCATAATTAACCCAAGCGACCAAAGTATATGATCCTTTGAAGGATAAAGATGGAACTATTAGGGTCCAAATTGAAAATCTCCATACTTAGTTGAAGCAGCTCATGGACCAAAGAGAGCAAATCAAAGGAGAAATAAGTCAGCTAAGGGAAGTAGTGAGTATGAGGTTAGAAGTATTGACTGGTATCCTGACTGAAGCAGAGAATGTGGCTCAGAAAGTAAAAGTGCCAGCCACCTTGGAAGTGTTGGGAATTAAGGTGTCTCAACCTTGGTAATTCCTTGCATTATTTATGATTGTATTTATTTATTCATTGCCTATGATGTAAATTAATTGTAAATTCCATATTGTCATTTTGTGGGATGTGGCATGGTGATGTGTCATCCTACATGGAAGATGAAAACTTGTAATTTTGTCCTCACATGAGGAGATAGGCGTCCCACTTTGTGGTAGGAGTATTTTGTCATGTGTCAGCATCTTGGATGTTGTGTAAGGGAATGTTGACCGAAATGGTTATGACGGATTCCTATGACGAAGTTATGACATGTAAGAGTCAGAAATAGAAGCTTGTAAGACAGGTGAAGACATGTCTCGAGGAGCATCTTTGAAAAAGGCATCTTTGGGCACCCCAAGGTGGACTATGACATGTTGTAAGAGAATATGCTATTTATAGCCTGTGTATGACAGATTCTCTTACAGCTGTAAGTTGTAACTGCTATGACAGATTCTATGACGGTTGTAAGAGTCGTAAGAGCATCTGTCATAGCCCATTTTGGAAATAGGCGACCTCTTTGGGATGGGATCTGTGGACAAGTGTCAGATACATCTTACAATGTTGACCAAGTGTCCATAGGTGTGGGTTTTGGGCCATGAGGCCAAGTTGGATGCCCATTCCAAGATAGAGCCAATTTTGCCTTGTATATTCTATATAAACAGGTGCTTGGAGGAGATGTAGTATGTGATTGACAGGTAATATTATATTGTCGGACTGACTCCAGAAAAGAGTGTCGAAGACTATTGAATCTTGCATTGCAAGTGTATTGTAAACCATATTCAGTTTTGATAATATATTGTGCAAGTTTATGAGTGTGGGGTTTTTCACCTGATAAGGGTTTTCCCCACGTTATATCTTTGTCTCTCTTCTTCTGTCTTCTTTATGGTTCTATGTGTATTGCTACAATATCTCTGTTACATGTTTCATGTTGCTGTAATTGTAAATATTAAATTGAATTTACATATCTCTCCCCTCATTAGATTAGTGTAGGAAGCGATTTCCACACACCTAGCTTCCTTTCAGTTGGTATCAAAGCTTGATCACCTTTGGTCCTAGTTATTGGGTAGGGATTTTTTGAGCTGATCTTAAGTTGAGTGGGAGTTTGTGCAGAGTATTCTGAATCTTATTGAAGCAAGGAGATGGAAAGCACATCCGGAAGGATAGAGGTGGAGAAATTCAATGGCACTAATTTTGAGTTGTGGAAGCTCAAGATGGAAGATATGCTTGTTGATCGAGACCTCTGGGAAACTATTAGTGGCACAAAACTAGCTACAATGTCACAAGCTAACTGGGATATCAAGGATCGGAAGGTTAAGGGTCTCATAAGACTTAGTCTTGCTAACTCTGTCCTGTTAAATGCCCATGAGGAGGCTACTATAAACTTGCTTTGGAAGAAGTTGGGAGATGTGTATCAAGCTAAATCCCTGGTTAACAAACTTTTTCTGAGAAAGAAGTTGTATTCTCTTCGAATGGAGGATGGAGGATCTGTTGTAGAACATATGAATGCTTTCAACATGCTGGTTGCATAATTGACGTCCATTGGTGTGAAGATGGAGGAGGAGGATCGCTGTATGACCTTGCTTTGTTCCTTGCCGGACTCGTGGGATCATCTTGTCATGGCTATTGGAAGCACCACATCCACATTCAAAATGGATGAAGTGGTTTCTTCATTGTTGTCTGAAGAGATGCCGAGAAAGTCTTTTGAGGTAGCCAAAGAGGCTCTTGCAGTTTGTGGAAGACCCAAGGAGAAAGGGAAAAAGAAGGACAAGAAAGTTGAGAAGGGTAGATCCAAATTCCGTGGGAGATCTAAATCTCCTAGAAAGTCCAAGGATCTCTATTGGAACTGTGGAAAAATTGGGCATTTCTGAAAAGAATGTAAAGAGGAAAAGAAAAAGAAGAAGAAGAACCCAGATTCAGATTCTGACAAGTCACAAGATGATGGTGATGCCTTCATTGCAACCCTGATAACCCATGCATTTGATGATGTGTGGCTAATTGATTCTAGTACATTATTCCACATGACCTTGCATTGAGACTGGTTCACTAAGTATGAGGAGTTTGATGGTGGAAGGGTGTACCTGGGTGACAACTCTCATCTACAGATTGTTGGTCATGGAAGAGTCTCTATCCGATTCCCTGATGGACGAGTAAAGGGGATCTTTGGGGTTATGCACATCCCAAGCTTAGTACAGAACCTACTTCTGTAAGTATGTTGAATGATGTAGGTGTGCAGGTTGTCTTTTTGAAAGAAGGATGCAAGATGACTAGAGGAGCTATGGTGCTTGCTAAGGGTACTAGGAGAGGTACTTTATTTTAGTTGGAGGCATGCATTTCACAATACAATAGTTCTTCTGACTCAAGGAAGAGGGCAGTAGTCACTTCATCCCCACCATCTGAACGAGCAGTGAAGAAACCTGTTGTATCTAGTCTTGATGGTTGTATTCATGCCTTGGAAGTTAAGCTTCCTGCTAAAAAGACAATGTTATGGCATAAGAGATTTGGCCACATTGGCGAGAAGGGTTTGCGTACCTTGAAAAATAAAAACCTCGTTTGAGGGTTTAGATGATTGTAATCTTGAGTTTGACTTTTGTGAACATTGCATATATGGAAAATAAAATCGTGTTCAGTTTTATTTGAGTTCTCATAAGTCTTCTAGTGTGTTGGACCTTGTTCATTATGATGTATTTGGTCCTATTAATGTTCCTTCGTTATCAAAATCTATATATTTTGTATCTTTCATAGATGACTACAGTAAAAGGACATGGATTTATTTTCTCAGGAGCAAATCTGAAGTCTATTGTAAGTTTAAGGAGTTTAAAGCCTTTGCTGAAAATCAAATTGGCAAAAAGATTAAGTCTTTGAGAACTGACAATGGTGGTGAGTTCTATTCTACAAAATTTGATAAATATTGCAAGGAACTTGGGATTGAAAGACATAAGACAACTCCATATACCCCGCAATAAAATGGAGTTGCAGAGAGGATGAATAGGACACTGATGGAGAAGGCTAGGAGTATGCTTAGTGGAGCTGGCCTAGAATAAAAGTTTTGGGTTGAAGCTATTGCCATTGCTTGCTATCTTGTAAATAGATCTCCTACATAAGCTCTTGTTGGTAAGACACCCATGGAGGTGTGGTCTGGTAGAAAGCCTTCAATAAGGCATCTTCGTGTTTTTGGTTGTGAGGCATATGCACATGTGCCTAGGGAGAAGCGGTCAAAATTGGAGAACAAGGCTGTTAAGTGTATCTTCATTGGCTATGGTGTCGGTGTGAAAGGATACAAGCTTTGGGACCTTGTGGCTGAAAAAGTGTTGTATAGAAGAAGTGTCATCTTCAGAGAGCTAACACCTTCTTCCACTATTTTACAGCCAGAAGAAAAAGAAAAGAAAGAGGATGTTGTTCAGTTTCCTGCTACCCCTGAGAAGACTGAACAAAAAGACAATGTTGGACCTAATGATGAGGAGAGCTCTTACAGCTCTGAAAGCTTAGATTAAGAAGTTGAACCTCAACCTTAGCTCTTGAGGAGGTCTACATGAATAAGAAAGCAACCTGAGAGGTTTGGTTATACATTGCTTGATTCTAGTTGTGCTTTTGCTTTCCTTACTAACTGTGATGAACCTAGAACTGTATCAGAGGCTATGGATATGAAAGATGCAGGTTCCTAGAAGGAGGCCATGGAGGATGAGATGGCTTCTTTGGAAAAGAATCAAACATGGGACTTGGTGCCTTTGCCTCCTGGACAAAAGCCCATTGGTTGCAAATGGGTGTTCAAGAAGAAATTTGGCGCAGATGGTAGTGTTGAGAAGTACAAATCCAGATTGGTTGCGAAGGGGTATTCACAAGTGGAGGGTATAGATTATGGTGAGATCTTCTCTCCCATTGCAAACCTGACATCCATTCAATTCCTGTTATCTCTTGTAGCAGCTTATGACTTTCCTTCATGGTGATTTGGAGGAAGAAATCTACATGTCACAGCCAGAGCATTACATGGTGAAAGGTAAAGAAAATTTGGTTTGCAAGTTAAAGAAGTCTTTGTATGGTTTGAAGCAGTCTCCTAGGAGGTGGTACTTGAAGTTTGATGCCTTTGTGTTGTCTATTGGATTTGTTAGATCAAAATTGGATCATTGTGTGTATTTTAAGTTTGATGGTGATCGTATTCTCATTGTTGCATTATATGTTGATGATATGTTGCTCATTGGGAAGGGTAAGAATATGATTTTTGATTTTAAATCTTAGTTGTCAGTACAATTTGAAATGAAAGATTTAGGGGCAACTAGGTACATTCTAGGAATGGAAACCAGAAGAGAGAACTAACAAAAAACTTTGGTTAAGCCAGAGTAAGTATGTGAAGATCATGTTGGATAGGTTTAGCATGGCAGATTGTAGACCATTGTGTGTTTCTGTTTCTTTGGGGACAAAGTTCTCTGTTAATGATTGTCCAAAATCTCCCAGTGAGGTAGAGGACATGAGAAAAGTACCTTATGCTAGTGATGTTGGTAGTTTGATGTATGCTATGGTCTGCACAAGACCAGACATTGCACAAGTAGTGGGAGTCCTTAGTTGATTTATGGCTAATCCTGGACGAGTACATTGGGATGCAGTTAAGTGAGTGTTCAAATATTTGAGGGGTACTTCTGAGTATTCCATATGCTATCATGGTAATGTATTAGGACCTCTGCATTCTGTTGATATTCGTAGATTTGTGGATTCAGATTGGGTAGGTGACATTGGCAACAAGAGATCCACTAGTGCTTATGAGTTTACACTATTTGGTGGTGCTATTAGTTGGATGAGTAACCGACAACCTGTGGTTGCTTTGTCCATGACAGAAGCTGAGTATATGGCAACAACTCATGCTTGTAAGGGAGCCATTTGGCTTAAGACATTGTGTTTAGATATTGGTGTTGATGCAGGTCAGATTACGATCAGTTGTGATAGTTAGAGTGCAATTTGTCTTGCGAAGAATCCAACTTTCCATGCCAGAACAAAGCATATTGATGTACAGTTTCACTTCGTGCGAGACATGGTAGAGGATGGGAAGGTAAATTTGGAGAAGGTAGATACTTTGAAGAATGTTGTAGATGCATTAATGAAACTAGTTAGCACAGAGAAGTTTAAATGGTGTTCAGAGTCTATGGGCCTCTCGGCCTATAGCAATTAAATCATGTTATTCTATTGGCTCTTACAAGGTGCTCGACAAGTGGGAGAATGTTGGGAATTAAGGTGTCTCAACCTTGGTAATTCCTTGCATTATTTATGATTGTATTTATTTATTCATTACCTATGATGTAAATTAATTGTAAATTCCATATTGTCATTTTGTGGGATGTGGCACAGTGATGTGTCATCCTACATGGAAGATGACAACTTGTAATTTTGTCCTCACATGAGGAGATAGGAGTCCCACTTTGTAGTAGGAGTATTTTGCCATGTGTTGGCATCTTGGATGTTATGTAAGGGAATGTTGAACGAAACAGTTATGACAGATTCCTATGACGAAGTTATGACATGTAAGAGTCAGAAATAGAAGCTTGTAAGATAGGTGAAGACATGTGTCGAGGAGCATCTTTGAAAAAGGCATCTTTGGATGCCCCAAGGTGGACTATGACATGTTGTAAGAGAATATGCTATTTATAGCATGTGTATGACAGATTCTCTTATAGCTGTAAGTTGTAACTGCTATGACAGATTCTATGATGGTCGTAAGAGCATCTGTCATAGCCCATTTTGGAAATAGGTGACCTCTTTGGGATGAGAGATGTGGACAAGTGTTAGATACATCTTACAATGTTGACCAAGTGTCCATAGGTGTGGGTTTTGGGCCATGAGGCCAAGTTGGATGCCCATTCCAAGATAGAGCCAATTTTGCCTTGTATATTCTATATAAACATGTGCTTGGAGGAGGAGATGTAGTATGTGATTGATGGGTACTGTTATGCTACCAGATTGAATCCAGACACGAGTTTTGAAGACTATTGAAGCTTGCATTGCAAGTGTATTGTAAACCATATTCAGTTTTCATAATACATTGTGCAGGTTTCTGAGTGTGGGGTTTTTCACCCGATAAGGGTTTTACCCACGTTATATCTTTGTCTCTCTTCTTCTGTCTTCTTTCTAGTTCTATGTGTATTACTACAATATCTCTGTTAGATGTTTCATGTTGCTGTAATTGTAAAGATTAAATTTAATTTACATATCTCTCCCCTCATTAGATTAGTGTAGGAAGCGATTTCCGCACACCTAGCTTCCTTTCAGGAAGAAGCAGAAGGACTATACATTTAGTTTGCAAGCCAATTGTACATCTTGTCTTCTGCGAAGAAGATCTGGGACTCAACACTTGCCCAGTTGAAGGTGTTTATAAGAATGTTCTACCTTCCAAGTGAATAGAAAATTTTGTGAAGGTAAAACAAATTTTGATGATTGTGTAGATATGCAGAGAATAAAATAAGAGTAAACAATGCTATTTTGATATAAACAAGGCACACTATACATAGAATCTTGAAGAATAATTTTGCTACATCATTTTTGAAGAAACAGAGGCTACTCCTTAGGGGGAGTTGTTTGACAAAAGGTGATAAGGAATATTCAGATAGGGGGAGCCTATAAGTTTTTGCCAGAATAGAGGAAGACCACTATCTCTTTGCCATTGATGTCAAAGGGGGGAGAAATGTGTACACATCAGGTTAAGTATTACCATCAATGATAAAGGGCGAGATTGTTGAATAAGTGTTGTCATTGATGTCAATAGTGGTATGAAGTGCTGCAATGTGGAATGAAGATTGTAGCAGTATGGTGATTAGTGAAGACAACAAAGTTAGTTGATCAGAAGAGTGGTGAAGAGAAGGAGATGGATTAGTAGCATATGTACACAGTCACACCATATCTTCTAAAGTTCATGTGTGTTGGAAAGTGTACTGCATTCTACCACACTTGAAGATATGGACCCATAGATTGGAAGATATGCAGAGATACCTGTGTGAAGAAGGTATATTCCAAATTTCAAAATATGAAAGATACGCAAAGTATTTTAGAGTCAGAAAAGTGAAAGCAATAATGGAACAGGGTAAGTGCAATCACAGAGAGATAGGAGAATGCTCCACACTTCTTTGAAAATGAAGATATGACATTATGGTTTGGAGGACAAGTAGATATGAGTATCAGGTATGCATGTTTCAAGTTTTGAAAGATGATATGTACCGCAGATGCTTCTTTGAAGTCTTTTGTGTGAAGACAAGTTTAGCTATTGCTTAAGGAAAACAGAGGGAGATAATGGATAACAACATAGTTCACCACACACTGGAATTTGGCTTTGTTAATTGAATGATAAGCTCATATGGCTGGTTGGTATGCTTACTTCAAGTTTCAAATCGTTATGTTTAAAGCAAGTATGATTCTCATTATTTTGCTTCAAGATTGTGTTAGCATAGTATTATTGGAAGTATTATTGTATTGGTCATAAATACTAGATCTACAAGTATGGTGCACCATCACTTACTTCCAAAGAAAATAGATTAGTAATGGTTCTAACTTTCATGTTGTCAGTTTCTTCTTTGTGTTGGGAATTAAGGTGTCTCAACCTTTGCAAGTTCCTAATGTTGTATTTATTTATTATTTGCCTACTATTGTAATTTTCTATGCAACTCTTATTTTGTCACTTTGTGGGAGTTGGCATGGTGATGTGTCATCCTACATGGAAGGTGACTAGATGTATTTTTGTCCTCATATGAGGAGGTATGCATCCCATTTTGTGGTAGAAGTCTTTTGCCATGTGTCAGTATCTTTGGGTGTTGTAAGAGGTCTATGACCCGTAAGAGTTACAGCAGATTCCTATGACAAAATCTATGACATGTAAGAGCTAGAAATAGAAGATTCTATGATGTGTGACAAGTGTCAAAAATCATCTTTGCATGGAGAAGATAGGCGCCCGAGTTTGACTATGACAAGTTGTAAGAGAATCGGCTATTAATAGTCAGTTATGATAGATTATATTACAACTATAAGTGTTTTCATATATGATAGATTTTATAACATTGTAAAAGCATCTGTCATACCAATTTTGGGCAAATTTGGGGCGTCCAAGTTTGGGGGTTGTAAGGGATGAAAGGGAATCTCTTACATGTGCCATTTGCATGTTCTATGGCTTTGGAAATTGGGCCATATGGATTTGGATGAGATGAACTTTGTTGACTTGCTCTAGAAGCTACCTCCATTCATAGTATCTTCTCTCTATATATAGGTGTTTGGAGTTGGAGTTGTATGGTTCATTTTGCAGGTACTATTATGCTATTAGAATTACTCAAGAAGTTGACATTTGGGAACTACTGAAAGAAATTGCATTGCAAGTGTATTGTAATCAACATTTGATTTGTTAATACATTGTGCAGGTTTTAGACCTGAAAGGTTTTACCCACGTATATCTTGTGTCATGAGCATTATTCTTGCATTTGAATGTTTGTTATAATCTCTCTAATTAATGTGCATCTCATATCTGTAATTGTAAAGAAAAATTTGCATAAACCTTTCCTCATTAGATCAGTGTAGGAAGCTTTTCCACATACCTTGCTTCCTTTCAGTTGGTATCAGAGCCTAATCACCTTTGTTTCTAGTTGTTGGGTAGAGGGTTTTTTGAGCTGATCTTTGTTTGAGTGGGAGCTTATGTTGAGGAAATCTTTGTTGCAAGAAAGTGATGGTGAGCACATCTAGGAGGTTTGATATTGAGAAGTTCAATGGAGGCAACTTTTAGTTGTGGAAACTCAAGATGGAGGACTTATTGGTGGATAGAGATTTATGGCTCGTAGTATTTGGATCCATGCCATTAGGCATGAAATAAGAAGATTGGGATCTGATGGATTAGAAGGCCAAGGGTCTGATAAGACTCTGTTTGGCTGATTTAGTGCTCTTGAATATCCATGAAGAGAAGACTGCTTTGAAAGATCTTTGGAAGAAACTTGGAGATGTTTAGCAGGCTAAGTCCCTAGTGAACAAGTTATTCCTATGAAAGAAACTATATTCTTTGAGGATGCAAGATGGAGGATCTGTTGTTGATCACCTAAACACATTCAATATGCTCATTGTCCAGTTGACCTCTGTTAGTGTGAAGATGGAGGAGGAGGATCAATGTATGACATTACTGTGTTCCTTACTAGATTCATGGGACCACCTTGTTATGGCCATTGGGAGTACCACTACCACCTTCAAGATGGATGAACTGGTTTCTTCATTGTTGTCTGAAGAGATGCAGAGAAAGTCTTCCGAGATGGCTAAGGAGGCTCTTGTGGTTCATGGTAGATCTAAAGAGAAGGGAAAGAAAAAGGACAAGAATAAGGAAGAAAAAGGAAGCTCCAAATCCCATGGGAGATCCAAGTCTCCTGGAAAGTCCAAGGCTCCATGTCAGAATTGCAGAAAACCTAGTCACTTCCATAAGGAGTGCAAGGAGGAGAAGAAGAAAAAGAAGAACTATGATTTAGATTCTGACAAGTCCTCTCAGGATGATGGAGAAGCATTTGTCACTGCCTTAATAGTAGATGCATCAGAAGATGTGTGGCTTATTGACTCTAGTGCATCTTTCCACATGACCTCACATCAGGGTTGGTTTTTGAAGTATGAAGGATATGATGGTGGGAAGGTGTACTTGGGTGGACTCTCACCTGAAGATTGTTTGCCATGGAAGAGTCTTGATTTGATTCCCTGATGGTCGAATGAAGGGGATCAATGGTGTTCTACATATCCCTCATTTAGCACATAACCTTCTTTCTGTAAGTAAGTTGAATGATGTGGGTGTGCAGGTTGTTTTCTCGAATGGAGGATGCAAGATGACTAGAGGAGCTATGGTGCTAGCTAAGGGTGTTTGGATTGGCACTTTGTTTCAACTTGATACATGCACGGTTCATTGCAATAGTATTGTTGTCATGAAGGATTGCACCCTTGTTAAGCACTAAGCCTAACAATCTCGTGACACATTGGATCACTTTCAGACTATGGGTTGTCTATATTGAAAGTGAACCTCTAAAAGAGCTGGCTCCCTTTAAAATCCTCTTGGATCTTGTACTTTCAAGGAAAAGAGATAGAAAGATAATTAATGAAACTTAAAATGACCCTAAGAGGTGATGCACCAAGATTATATTCTAATTTGCAACCTGATTCACAACTATCTCTCAATAGATATGTTCACATAGCTCCGTTTGGGCAACTTTAACACATAAATATTTCATAGAAAGGCTTGAAAACTTCTATCTTCTTTGAAGGGAACACTGGTATTTTCACAACTTGGAAAGATAAGAAAAATCACTTACACAACCTACAACCTGTGATAATGAATTTCTTTTTCTGTATACTTATCTCAATGAATGAGACAAAAATTTAAAGGTTTGATGTTTAAAACACAATAAACTTTTATCAAAATCATTCAAAGGAGAACAAGACACCTAAATATGAGAAGGAAAAACCCTTGATTTTATTGAAAAATAGTAGGAATACCCTTGCAATAACTGTAAAATATGCTGAAAAACAAGCTGCTACTATATAAAAATTTGTAAAAATTGTTGAGTTACAATACTAAAAATCTGTCTTTGCAATGTGTAAAAGCTAGAATAAAAGAAAGAAATGAGAAAAAAGCATAAGATTTTTCTCCTATAATACAAAATTTCTCCAAAAAAGCCAAGGGAAGTCATCTCTAGTCTAACTGGACTCCAACTGATGCATGAATAGGTTGGAAAAGATCCTCAACCTTAGAAATAGTCAACTCTCAGTTGCTGGGTGAGCAAGAGGAAAATGCCTAAATTAGAGGGCTTATAATTGCTCCAAATTGAGCTATTTTAGCTTTGAACTCCTCCTCTCAAGGTGTTTGACCCAAAAGACTCCCAAAATAGCCTATTTGACCAAAAGTAAAAAATAGAAGAAAAATTTCCTCTTACATGAGTCTCCAACTTCTGTTTGTCTCCTCTTCACTCCTTTGCATGTTTGGAAGGCAAAAATAAATTAGTTTAACAAATATTAAGGATAATCCATGTGTATGTTTTACCTTAATAAGTGTTTTGTAATTATCTCCTTTGGTTTTATGAAACAAATATTAAGGTAATTTATAAAATATTACCCTTAATAAGTGTTAAGATACAATATGTTTGACTTCTACTCATGCGAAAGAAAAGGGGTTTACATGATTACAACTTGACTCATTTTTGCACTCCAACCCTTGTCAAAAATCACAAGGCTTATGATAACACCCATTCTTACCCAAGTAGCTTATGAAAAGGCTTCAAACCTGCCCCAATGATGCAAAAATCCCTAAGTCAAAGAAAAAGTTTTTAAGCTCATCATACCACTCTGGTTTCAAAAATTAATCATATCAAAAAGGTTAAAACATCATTATTTCCTTATATCTCCCACGGGCTCATCATGTTTCCCTAGTCTTTTAAAACTTAAACAAGTGTTGACCTCAGCCTCCATTTAATTCTTATATGATTTCTTTTTAAATTAATTCAAAAAAGACTTCAAGAGATTCATGCTAGGGTATCATTGTGAACAAAACACCCTTTCCAAACCCTAAAGGCATCATTTCATTCATCTCTTCAAAGTTTGCTTCTCCTCTTTGTTGCCATGGAGGGTTTTGAAAGGTTCTTTTGCTCCTTAATGTTGCTTGTTGGGAGACTCTTCTGTATGTTTTTGAAGGCCCTCTCTGCTGGTAAGCACCTCTTCGTAGATATACTATTGCCTTTTGTTGTATATGCTCATTTGGATCTCCATGAAACTCTATCATTCATGTTTTACTGGTAAGCAACTTGAAAAATTGCTGTGGCTATCTTCTAACTTAAAGGAAAATAGTAAAACTTGCATTTTTACTTGTTTCCTTGCTCTTTCTATGAAAAACTGTGAAGCTCATGTTCCTTTCTGCATATATGATAGTCTTCTAAGGTTGATAAGAGCATCTTTTGCCTCATACATTATTTTCCTTAAGTCAAAATAATGGAACAATTTGTGTTTCTTTGCTTTGGTTTCATTGCTTCTTTAGGCAAAAATATGGCATACTACTGCTTTTTGTATAGTTCTGTGCATGAACAAAGGGAAAAACACTGCTTTATCTCCTTATCTTCTTGTCCTGCTTCATGTATTGGTTAGCATAATGGTGGAAACTTAAAAGATACTTTTTCTTTACAAACCCTTGCTAGGGTTTCATTTCCTGTACATGATGAAAGGTTGTAGCATACTGTTTCCCTCTTTCTTATCTGTTTGAAAATAGTGAAGGATATATGTATTTCATGAACTCAAAAGGGGAGGGGTAATTGTGCTATTTGGTTTTCCTCTGTGCTTTATTGCTACCTGTACCATGGCTCATTTGAAGTTCATGTCTGCTTCTCTATGCTCTTATAAATGAAGAAAAAGAAAAGCCTTTGCAAAACCTATGGACATCTATTTCATTGCTCTTTCTATCACTGTACTTGTTCCTTGGTATGCCTTGTGTTCCTTTTTTGAAGATCACAAATGTGAAAACTAGCTGTATGCTTCCATTGTGGCTCTCTCATTGATTGAATTGTAATTTGTTCTTTTCTTGGTATATAATGGTGAAAAATGGCTTTCACGATGGCTCTATTCCTTCTGTCCTAGTGCCCTATAATGGCATCTTTAGTGTCTTTATCAATTATCACTAGAGTCTTCCATGCTAGAGGGTCTGTCAAGTTTGAAACTGAGACCTCTTCCATCACCATTGCTAGTGCTTGTGTAAAAATCATACTTTGTTGCTCATTATGATCATCACCTTGCTCACTGTGTTCTGATTGTTTCTTTTATATCAGTCTTCAAGGAATGACTGCTACTTGTGAAGGGGACTAAACTAGGCATTAGAGCTCCTCTGTTCTTTGTTATGAACTTGCTGCTTTGTATAACTCCTTCACAGAGGCATGTTTTGGTCAAGGCTTTACAGAGGCACAAAAGTCTGTATGCTATTGGGATGAGAGTCTTTTCTTATGACTGTGTTGACAGTCTCTTCAATGATTGCTCATTGTCTTTACTTCCTCATGATGTTAGTGTTCTCATGACTATTTTTTCAAATATATAACTACTTCCTTCTATACCTGCTATCCTCCTTTACCCCAGATATTCTTGCACTGACTTGTATGACTTCAAATGATCATAAAGGACCATATTTATGATATCCTCCTATGGATTTAATAGCAGATATTTCAACATCCTCATAACTCTTATAGAGGCAAAAGAGATTCTTTAAATACTGAGACTGGGCTTTAGTTTGCCAACACAACCTTGAAACTTTTCACATGGTCACATGAGCTACCCAAGGTCTTGTAACAAACTGTCATTTTGATCATGCTATTGTTGGATTTTTTCATTGTGTCTTCATCATCCCATTGTACACTGCTATTCTTTGTTTTTATATTCCTCTTCATGACTGTTGAGGACTATCATGATAGTCTTTACTTGATTGATTGACCTCATGCATGTTGCTCTTGACTTCATATGTCTATCTTCCTGCTGCATTATGACTGATCCTTTTCCTTTTCATGACTACTATGATGTTGATGATTGGTTCTTTCTATGAAAATTGTGAAAGATACTATGGACTGGTATTATCTTCTAGGATCATTTGTGCCTTTTGACAGTCATGATGTGATTGCTATGACTCCTAGGACAATCACTCAAATGGACTGTATATGACCTTTTGGCAGTCATTTAATGACCATTCCTTTGGTTATCCACAGTCACTACATGCTATCATGGTTTGAAGCTTCCTCCAATTCTCTTTATCACTGTTCTTCTAATTGTCATAAATGAAGTTGAAACCCTTGTTGGTCTCTTAATTTAACAACTGAGCTCTTAAAACTGTAACTCAAAGATTGGACATCTGAACTGAGTAGCTGTCTTAATCACTATGGAGATGCATTTCACTTGTCAACCCAGGGACGTGAACTTGAAACGGGTCAGCACAGTATGTGCACTAAGAACTTCAAAGTAGCCATGCTCATCCTATAGCTAAAAAGACACAATGCTGAAGATAAACTGCTAAAAAGGAAATAATAGGAATGCTGAATATTAACCAATAACTATTCTGGAATCAAGTACATAACACAAAGTAACAATCTGGGCAAACAAATAGGAAACTACTCTGTCTGCTTTAGCTGTAGGAACAGACACATAATAGAATTCTAGTGGCTGTAGGAACATTCAATGCCAAATTTACTAAACACTTAACAGAAAATGCAATTAAACTAAGGGGTGGAATTCTCACCAAGTGGGCCCCCTTGGATGTGTATTCCCTAAAACAAATGTAAACTCAGAAATGCAAACTCACAACTTTATTTTATTCATTCAAAAGGACAAGTACAACTGAACATGATAATTGTGTTACTGAAAACTAGATAGTGCAAGTACAATCTTTGAATAATCAACAACCACAACAACCCCACAAAAGGAGTATCAGAGTCTTATTTATAGAAGAAAGACTACTAACTAACTACTAGGGCGGTCAACTCCATCAGAATAGGAGGACGCCACATTATGGAAAACATAGAAAGTGGAAGGAAGTTACGCATGCAAGGAAACCCGGTCAAGCGAGTTGCTTTACCACAGATTTAGCATAACTATAACTCCTAAATCTGCTCAACAGATATTTAAGACTAGTTACAAAACGGTTGCTTTCCCTCCATTTGATATTTGAACAGCCAGCACCTTTGACTTTATGGTAAACGACCATCCAGTAGAATCTCCCTCACTTTATGGATGCTAATTATATCTATAAAATAATGTTAGTACAACAAATAATTGCTCATTCAAAACCACCTTGGAGTAATATTCATTAACCATATGCAACATTAACATAGATAGTTCAAATAGCATGTCTTTTCCATAGAAGGATATAGGAAATGACCTATGCTCAACAAGTTATAGTTTTGGGGGTAATGACATAGAAAGACCAAGAGTAAAGCATCAAAGTCCAAGATAGTTACAACAAATAGACAATAAAGTTTAACAAATATGAGTCATAAACTAGACTCATCACTCTCCCCAACCTAAGACTTTGTTGGTCCTCCAGTAGAGGAAGGGTTGTTCTTTTGCTTGGTCAATGCTCTGAAGTTAGCAACTGCCAATTGTCCAATATCAGTCTCTCTGGTGCGTGAAGTAGGATCCCAATAGAATCCTTGCTGTCTGTCTAACTTGTTCCATCTCTATTTTTCTTCTCTAATATCATACTGGTAAAATCTGTAATTTGGCACTGGCCACAATAGGAAGGGTGGTTGAAAAATTAAGGGAAGACAAAACTGTCCCTTTGTCCTTCCAATCTGAATATATCTATCCACCCTTCTACATGTTGCAGCATAATTCTATAGGGAGTGAGGCTCTGCCTGTTTTAGCTCATCAGATAAACTAGTCCACCTTTGTGTCAGCTGTCCTTTCACAGATTCCCCAGTAGTGCATGCCATCTTTTCATATTCTTTGTATGCTGCTTCTCTTTCATGCAGGATTTTGTTACCATAACTTAGCCTATAAAGCATCCTATGCCAATAATTAAAAATGCTTCTTGGATTTCTAGATTCTGCTCTAATAGGCAATGGAGTGTTGAATTCTAATTGCTTATAAGCCCTGTATTGCTGTCCCCAACCAACCTCATTTTGCATCCAGGACATAAATGCCCTCAACTAAACATCCCCAACATACAACAAGGGGTTCCACTCATGGTCTTGGGACACAGAAAAATTATGCAAATAAAACTCACACAACAAATTCTTTATTTCTGGAGGAGCAATCCTATAAGCATTGAAAAATTCAAGAGGAGTTTCAATAGAAGGGTTCAAACCAGAAATAATTTTTGCCAACTTAAAAGAGAGGTACCTTTCTTTTAAATGTAGAGAATAGACTCTCGGAGGAGCCCTACATTCTAACACCTGAGGCACCAAAGCTGCCATACCATCTACTCTCTCTTTTAAAACTATAATTTCTGCATCCTTTTCCTTAATCTCTTCATCCTTCTTTTGAATTTCAATTTTCAACCTACGTTTCTCCCTCTTCCATTCCTCTTCTCTCCTCTACATTTCATTCCACAAATTCATGGCAACCATTTGCATTGAAAAATCAAGAGGTCTGTGAATGCCTACCAAAGGTTTTCCTGGCACAGATGACAGTTCTTCCTGTAGCATAGGCTGTAGGGTTTTTGATTGCTCAGCCAAATCTGGCTGCAGGGTGTCTTGCTGCAGGAACTACTATTTACTTTCATGTTCCTATCTCTCCATATGCTCAGCAGCAGCGGCAAGATTTGCCAGAGTTACATCTACTACCTCCTTAATTATGTCTTCTTTTTCTACATCACTATCATGCCCCACTGGGACCTCTATTTCCTCAGCTACCATTTCATCAATCCTAGGGCTTGTCTGTTTAGATGCACCGGAGGTAGGCTCAATAGGTCTTAGTTTACTAGAAGGGCTTTCATGTTGTTCTTCAGATGCAGGAAGAACAGTGTCAGCTTTTCATTTCCTAGAGTGCAGCACCTTCCTTTCTGCGGTTTTCTTTTTGGTTTTGCCTTTCTTTATTTCTTCCCTTCTCCTCTGTGCCCTAGTTTGAATTAAATTACCAAGAGGAATATCCTCATTGTCAGAATCTGAAGAATTTTCTTTATCTACATGCTTTGCTTCAGAAGATCTAATTTCAATGGCTGGTTTTGCTACAGGAGGGTTTGCACTGGAAGTTGAAGTTCCTAGAGTAGTTTCAACTCTACGTATTGTTCTCCTAGTTCTATGATGTTATGGCACAACCACAGGTCGCAAATGACTAGGTCTTATTTGATCAATTTCTAGAAATTCCTCCCAAGCCATATTGGATACATTATGCAGAGACTTCTCAACAAGCAATTTGCTTAAATAGTGGTGAGAGACAGAATTAGGCCTACCTTTTTGAGTCTCAGCGGCCATAATCGAGAGAAGATAGTGACGCACATTTAGCACATTCATTCTTCTTCCATGTCTCATATGATTTAGCAATTTGAAATGCACAGAGTGAAGGTTTGACAGTTGACCTTCACAAGTGATGTACTTCACCACATGGATAGCTACCTGTTTCCACGGCTCTGGCAGAGAGGTTCTTTTGGCTCCCTGCTTGTTTATAATCAATGGTGGATCCCCAGGTTTAGTAAACTCGGCCCTAGCTGACCTAGCATCTCTGGCAACAAGGTATTCTTCACCATCAACAGGCAGACCTGTAACCTCTGCAATTCTTTCTTTTGTGGCCAACACCTCTAAATCTCTTACCACTGCTTTACCATCAGACAACATCTGAGCAAATTCTAATGCAATATTTTCATCAAAACCATTTAATTTCAAGAAATAGTCCATCCAACCACAATTTCTGAATTAAGCCTGGCTAAGTGCATCCTATAACAATACATCATGAACTGTGGGTTCATTCCGAACTAATCCTCCTCCCATGACTTAGTTGTCTGAAATCAAACACACTGCAAAGTTTTTTTCTTTCTGCACAAAATTTGAAAACGAGCTTCACCTTCCTACAACCCTGTAAGTTTTCAAAAACTCATGCTATCTGCATTTTCTTTTACGACTTCTTTCCTTGGGAATTCAAGACAAGGGTGGTACATAATTAAATGAATGATCGATGAAGGTTGACATCTCACACTTGCGAGCCATCACCTCACTCAGGATTCAAATTATTCAATTTCAAAACTTTACCTTTACTGATATTCAGGCATAAAACATATGGACGGATAGACACGTGGTCATTATATTTACACTCCCTCCCCAACCTATCCACACATGCGGATTTGAGGTGTGACAGGAAAAGGAAGGAAATAATGACATGCTACGAGAAATATCGATATTAATGTACAATAATTAAATAAACAAACCACAAGGTAACTAAGAGAGAATTATTGAAGTGTGCGTACCTTCATTTGTAGAAAATCTGCTATAAGAATCATGGAGAAAGTAACGGGTAATGCATAAGAATTTGTTGAGCAATGAATGTAAGTGAAGTGGGATGAAGTGTAATGAATACATGATATGGAAGAGAGAAGAATGGCTATGGGTGGGTGGATGGGTAAAGAAGTGAAAGAATGGACTCCCACGAATGTGGAAATCTTTATTATGATTATTGTTGTACCTTGGTTAGCTAGAAGGAGGGACACTAGGTCCACTGACTTTGGCTGTAGGAAGTGTTGGCGTTGCATGTTGATTGAACTGCTATAGGAAATCTTCTTTGGAGGCTGGCTTATGATATAACCTGAGTCTATGACAATTGACTAATAGTTTGAATTTGACAGGGTCAATAGTAGTAAGCTGAACATCACCATTGGAAAACACTTCAGCAACTTCATATGGGCCTAGCCATCTTGTTTGTAATTTTCCTGCATTCTCCTAATACCTTGAGTCATAGAGCAAAGCCCAATCACCAGGCTGGAACTTCTTATCTTTGATGTATTTGTCATGCCACCTGATTCGCTGGTTCTGCACTACTTCTGTATGTTGTAAAGCTTCTTTTCTCATCTCATCCAGAGCATTAAGCTGCATGATTTGTTCTTTTTGTGCTTGAGATAAATCCATCCCCAAGTCAAATGCAGTTCTAAGAGTTCTATGTTCAAATTCAATAGGAATCATGGTTGTTTTGCCATACAGCAACTCAAAAGGAGTAAAACTAGTAGTTGTTTTCCAGGTTGTCCTATAGGCCCAGACAGCTTCTGGCAATCTACTTGCCCAATCCTTCCTATGAACTGCCACAGTTTTGGTTAGAATAGCTTCTAGTTCTCTGTTAGTCACCTCAACTTGGCCATTAGCCTGGGGGTGATAAGGAGTAGACTTCTTGTGCCTTATGTTGTATTCTTGTACTAATGCTGTAATTAGAGTTGAGGTAAATTGAGCTCCTTGATCAGTTACCAATTCTCTGGGAACTCCATACCTTGTAAAGATTTCTTCATAAAGAAATTCTGCAAGTTTGCTATCTCTTGCATGTTTCATAGCTTTAACGTCTACCCACTTAGTTACATAGTCAGTGCATACTAAGATATAAGATTTACCATTAGATGGAGGATCAATAGGTCCCACAAAATCTAACCCCCATTTATCAAATGGAGTAATTACAAGCTGAGGATAAAGGGGCATCTCATCAGACTTTGTTGGCCATCCCATCCTTTGACAACTATCACATTTCTTGGTATATCTTGCTGCATCCTTGTATAGTGTAGGCCAATAATAACCTGCATTCAAAATCTTCATTGTAGTTCGCTTTGCTGCAAAATATCCTCCACAAGGTTCATTGTGACAGGCATGCAAAATGTCATAGGTTTCATCTTCTCTCATACATCTCCTCATGACATTGTCTGGTCCAGTGTAGAACAAACATCCAACAATCCATGAAAAAGGAAAGGATTTTTCAATGAGTACCCTTCTTTCCTTAGGAGAGAAGTGAGGAGGGACTCTTCCTGTGACTAGGTAATTGACTGTGTCAACACACCAAGGTGTTTGCATAGAGAGTGAAAACAAATGTTCATCAGGAAAAGAGTCATCAACGACCTGGTTATCTTCTGATGTAGTCATTCTTGAAAGAAAATCTGCAACCACATTGGCTTTTCCTAGTTTATCCACAATAGTGATGTCAAACTCCTACATTAACAACACCCATCTTACTAGTCGACCTGAGATGAGAGGTTTGTTCATGAAATATCTAATGGCTACATGATCTGTGTGCACAAAGATTTGATAACTAGTTATGTAGTGGCTAAACTTATTAAGTGCATAGATGACTGCTAACATTTCCTTCTCTATGACTGTATAGTTGAATTTAGCACCCTGTAAGTTTTTGCTTACAAAGTAAATAGCATGCTCAATGACTCCTTCTTTCTGGCCTAAAACTGCTCCTATGTTATAATTTGATGCATCAACATGAATGTGAAAAGGAAGTTCCCAATTGGGACCTTTAAGCACAGGAGCATGGGTTAAGGCTACCTTTAGGTCAGAAAATGCTTTGTCATAGTCTTCATTCCAATGAAATTTAGCATCCTTTGTCAAAAGAGTATATAATGGGGATGCCATTTTGCTGAAATCTTTAATGAAGTGTCTGTAATACCCTGCATGACCCAAGAAACTTCTGACATCCTTTTGCTTTGCAGGAATGGGTAGATTAATGATGACTTCAATCTTAGCTGGGTCTACCTGTATTCCTTTTTGAGAAATATAGTGACCAAGTACTACACCTTCCTGCATCATCATGAAGCACTTTGCACTGTTTAATGATAGGCTGTGGTCTTCACATCTTTCCAAAACTTTGCCTAAGTTTGCTAATGCCTTGTCAAAAGTAGCACCATAAGTGGTGAAATCATCCATGTAGATTTCCATACAATCATGCGAGATATCAGAAAATATGCCAATGACTGCTCTTTGGAAAGTTGTAGGTGCATTGCATAAGCCAAATGGAAGCACTGAGTAGGCATATGTTCCCCAAGGATAGGTAAATGTTGTCTTCTCTTGATCCTTAGGTGCAATCTAAATCTGATTGTAACCACTGAATTCATCCAAAAAAGAAAAGTACTATTTTCCTGTAAGTGAGTCCAAAACCTGGTCTATGAAAGGAACGAGAAAATGATCCTTTTTGGTAGCAAAATTTAATTCTCTATAATCAATACATACTCTCCATTTTCCTCCCCTCTAAGGCACAAGAACCAAAGGGGACACCCATTGGCTATCTGAGATTGGGTAAATAAATCCTGCATCTAATAGCTTTTGTAATTCTTCTTTGACAATTTCTCTTAGTGCAGGGTTGATTCTCCTTTGTGGTAGTCTTACTGGTATACAATCTTCCTTTATGTAAATCCTGTGAGTGCATAATGTAGGATCCAATCCCTTCATGTCATGATAATCCCATGCAAAAGCATTTTTATGTTTCTTTAACAAATTTGCCAAGGACAGCTGTTGTGCTTGAGTCAAGTTGTTATTAATATTGAGATATTGGTCCTCTGAAATTTCCACTTGAGTTGTGAAATCAACCATAGTTACTTCATTAATGCTAGGTACCTTAACTTCTTGTGGAAGCAATGTATGTAACATACCTGATGCTGTAGGAAAAATTGGAACAAGCATCCTTTCTGAATCAACAAAATGAGAGGATGATGCTTCCTCAACTTCATAAAGATTTTGGATTATATTGGACAACACCTCCTCCTCTCCTTGAAGCTGCAGGAAAGAAGTTCTGCCAATCATCATAAGCTGCTCCACCAAATTAACTTCCTCTGCCTCTTCACCAACATGAGGCCAAACATGATTCTCCATATCATGAAATGGTTGTGCAGGTGGGTAAAGAACAAGTGTTTTTGTGCTTCTCCCATCAGAGATGGTCATGTCCCCTGATTGACACCCAATGTAAGCATCTGCTGTGGCTAACCACGACCTTCCCAAAATGATGGGGTATCCCCCCAATGTAGCTTTAGGAGAAAGTATCATGAAATTAGATGGATATTCCCATGAATCTAGGGATACCACAAGATCCTCAACTATTCCATTAGGTTTAACAGTAGAGCTATCAGCAAGCTGCAGGACAGTAGGCGTTGGTCGCATAGTTGCAACATTCAGTTGCTGCAGGATATCCTTTGTCATTACATTTATGGCTGCTCCAAGATCAATCAGAGCATTTCTGATTTGGATTCCATTTATGACAAATCCTACTATAGGACTCCTTGGATCATTATATTTAGGAATAGTCACTTTTCCAAGCATGATGTTAGCCAACTGTCCCACCACATGGACCATAGTGGGGTCTTTCTGGTGCAGGAGCACCTACCTGACAGCTGGCCTTCATGAGGCAGTTAGTAGTTTAGGTCTTGTTTGTGTTTCCAAGAAGGTCTGTTAGACCAAATGCATGTAATAAGGTCATGCTGATCAGGATAAGATCATGCTGACCAGGCTTTTGCTATTTTTAGCTAGTTAGTTATAACAGCTGTCATGATGTATGTTCGGTGGGATCTCCCAGCCGCTTGGAGAGTTCCCAGCCGCTTGGAGTCGGGTCAGTAGTACTCATAGGGAAATCTTTATAAGCATGAGATCGGTTGATGTTGGAGAGACAGACAGATATCATCGATCAGACTTTGCGAGAGTGAGACAGAGCGAGAGGAACATCATATTGTAGTTGCATCTTTTGAAATCGAATAAAGTATTCCTGTTTGTGTTCATCCTCTGTTGCATTCCATTGCTTGATCGATTGCTGGTTTGAGAGGTTTTCATGGATATACTGATCCATTCCACCGGTTGACTCATCTGATCGGTGGAATGGCAATGTACAGTAGGTTAGATTGTAGGTTGTTTTCTGTTTGCATGCAGGTGTGCAGGATCGCGGTCAAGAGATGTTGAAGACCCTAGCATCCTCATGTGCTAGGTCAAGTTGAGAAATTTGAGTCGGAAGATCACCCTGAGACGGGATCGGGTCATCCCTGGAGGATCGGCGAAGGGAGATTTCGCTAAGTGAAGAAGTTCGCGAAAACAGCATCATCAGGATATTTCTGCAAATATCCTGCAGTCGGGTTAGGCATCATCATCCGGATAAGTGAAGGAGAGCATGATGTTTTCGAGTGCATGAAGTGCGAGTTCGTCGGGGTGATCATCAGCAGGAGGAGCCGAGGAGCGTATCGGCATCAGGATCATCATATTGGGAGTGCCAAACATCCGCATATCGCGAGTAGATGCGGGAGAGAAAGTTCGGATTTTTGACTAAGTATTGAGAAGGTCATCAGGATATTGGGTGACGTCATCGTCATCAGGATATGACGTTATCGTCATCAGGATATTAAGATATCCCCTTGTGCGAGATCATCCTGCTGTCGTAAGGTGCTAAGGTATCGGCGGAAGTCCGTAGCAGGAAGTTGTGTTAATATCATCATCAGGAGGTTTCGAAGAGAACCGGATAATTTATATCATGATGCTGTTGCTTGTATCATCGGGCAGTGGAGCGTCGAAGGCAAGTTGTTGAAGGTGATCGTCATCAGGATATTTGAACAACCGGATATTTGGATATCCTGCTGACGAAGGTGATATTGAATATCATGATGAAGACGTTAGAGTTCGGAGCCTGATGAACAGTGCAACCGGAGGATGTTTGCGCCCGCTGAACATCATGATGATGATGTTAGGAGGAAAGCGGAGGAGGTGAATAGTAGTCGGCAGGAGGATGATTGCGAGTGTCTGCAATATGATGATGCTGTTGGTTTTCGGAAACATGATGCTGACAGAGTAAAGCCGAAATATGATGATGTTGGTAGTTCTAGGGAATATGATGATGATGGCGAAGATGATGATGATGAGGTTGGTCTGCAGACATTCATGCTACATGCGAAGGTTATAGTGTGGATGCCTCTGCATCACTTTCCTTTTTCTGCCTGGCTTTCTAAGGCATGCTTCTTTGATTTCTTTACCATATATAGGAACATCTTTTATGGCTTGAAATAGAGGTATCTTGACACATACATGTTTCAACTGCTCTAGAATATCAAAGGTAGATTCTTCTTCTACTACCTTCTGTTTCACAGTTTCTAACCTTTGTGGAAATGGTGTTTCTTGGGGAGTCTGTTTGATTGTCATTGGTTCAGGATTTTTAGGCACATTTGATTGAATGGGGGTTTTGTTAGGTTCCACCTCTTTCTCAGAAAGCTTAGTAATGACAGGTCTTGAAGGAGCTACCAAGGTAGTTCCTGAACATAGATGTATATCAGTGACATTCACAGCATATGCAAGGTATTGATTTGGATCAGCAGAATATACTGGCTATTGCTATGGTCTATTATTTGGGTTAGGTGAGGGTTGAGCTAGTATTTGAGTAGGTTTAGGTGCATTTGTATTGGAGCTAGTAGCTATAGGCATTATGGCAGGCTGTTGGGGCTGAGGAGGTGTCTGCATGTAATTAGTGGTCTAATTGGGCCATTGCTGTCCTCCTCTCCATTGAGATGTTTGCTGCCAATTCCCTGGAGGTGACTACCAATTCCCTGGAGGTGACTGCCAATTCCCCGAGGGGTGTTGCCACTGGGGTGCAGGGTTTTGGTAATTTTGCCAAGCATTTTGAGGGTTGTTCCAAGGCTGAGGTGGATATCCTCCATAACTAGATGGAAATGGCTGTTGCCATTGATTACCAGATGCATAAGTATTAAAATGTGGACCAACATATGATAATGGATCTGTCGACATACCTTGTCTTGGAGCCCATGGTCTTCTTTGTGCAACATAGAAGACTTGATCCTCTTCAACTTGTATTGGCTTGAACTCAGGTGGAATCTGCTTGCTATCAATGTTAGCTACCAGCTTGCATCTACAGTCCCTCTTCTTTTGTCTGCAATGAGGACAATATTCTGCCAACATTGCCTCAGCCTCTTCATGCTTCTTCTTTGCTTGGATTGGGTGGCCATATTGTTTATAATATCTTTCTTAAAATCAGATAGCAAGTGGCTTATCTCTATCCTTGAAATTCCATTTGTAGAGGTTTTGCCCGCAAGGGAATGGTAACCTCTTCCTTTCTTCATGGCTGCTCTGGAATAATTCTGGCACAACTTCTTAATATCATCCCAAGACACTTGGGTAATATCTCCTCCTCCCATTAAATCTAAAGCATCTGTGCAATGGTCACTTATTCCCCTGAGGAAGAGCAATTTTTGAGAGTCCTCAGTGAGTGCATGATGAGGAGACTTTTGTAAACAAAACAGGAACCTTGAGATGTAATCCTCCAAACTTTCATCTTCTTTCTGTTGCATTCTAAAAATATCATTGCCTCTCATATCCCCACTCCTACAGTAGTCTTTATATTTTTCAAGAAATTTATCTTTCATTTCTCCCCAGGTATAGACAACATCACTACCTAGACTCATAAACCACCTTAATGCAGCCTCCTTCATGGTAGTAGGAAACAACTTAAGTCTATGAGCATCAGTAGTGTAATCATAGCTTCTGTAGAGGATATCAAATTCAAACAAGAAGGTGTCTGGGTCCTCTATTGCAAGTCCATAGAACTTGGCGAGAGCTGAAGCAGGTATGTTCTTGAGATTATCCACTTCATTTTGTAGAGCAATCAGGAATGAAAATGGTGGTTGATTAGGTACATTTTGGGCAGCCATGACTGCTTGACCTACTATCAAGGCAAATGGATTTTCAACTAGATTTGGGGTATTTTGATCTTCAGAGGAGATTTCAGAGCTATTCAAATCAGGGAATGCATCAAGGAAAGGATTCACTTCTACTTCTTCTGCTGGGTAAGTTAAATCATTAGGAAGGAATCTCCCTAAAGCATCTCTTCTCCTACCTCTATGCAGGCAATATACTCAGTATCAGCCGCTTCTCACACAAGAAATGTTGATGGGTTGTAAATGGTTTCTTCCTAACTAACACACATTTTAAAGGAAAAAAAACTACAAGGAATAACATTAACAGATGACTCCAAAGACTTTCTTAGTTTGACACCATCCCTGACAATGACGCCAAAAATGTTGGTCTCTTATAATGATTTAACAATTGAGCTCTTAAAACTGTAACTCAGAGATTGGACATCTGAACTGAGTAGCTGTCTTAATCACTATGGAGATGCATTTCACTTGTCAACCTAGGGATGTGAACTTGAAACAGCTTAGCACAGTATGTGCACTAAGAACTTCAAAGTAGCCATGCTCATCCTATAGCTAAAAAGACACAATGATGAAGATAAACTGCTAAAAAGGAAATAACAGGACTGCTAAATATTAACTAACAACTATTCTAGAATCAAGTACATAACACAAAGTAACAATCTGGGCAAACAAACAGGAAACTACTCTGTCTGCTTTGGCTGCAGGAACAGACACATAATAGAATTCTAGTGGTTGCAGGAACATTCAATGCCAGATTTACTAAACACTTAACAGAAAATGTAATTAAACTAAGGGGTGAAATTCTCACCAAGTGGGCCCCCTTGGATGAGTATTCCCTAAAACAAATGTAAACTCATAAATACGAACTCACAACTTTATTTTATTCATTCAAAAGGATGAGTACAACTGAACATGATAACTGTGTTACTGAAAACTGGATAGTGCAAGTACAATCTTCGAATAATCAACAACCACAACAACCCCACAAAAGGAGTATCAGAGTCTTATTTATAGAAGAAAGACTACTAACTAACTACCATGGCGGTCAACTCCATCAGAATAGGAGGACGCCACATTATGGAAAACATAGAAAGTGGAAGGAAGTTACGCATGCAAGGAAATCTGGTCAAGCGATTTGCTTTATCACAGATTTAGCATAACTATAACTCCTAAATCCGCTCAACAAATATTTAAGACTAGTTACAAAATAGTTGCTTTCCCTCCATTTGATATTTGAACGACTAGCACCTTTGACTTTATGGTAAACGACCATCCAGCAGAATCTTCCTCACTTTATGGATGCCAATTATATCTACAAAATAATGTTAGTACACACAAATAATTGCTCATTCGAAAACACCTTGGAGTAATATTCATTAACCATATGCAACATTAACATAGATAGTTCAAATAACATGTCTTTGCCATAGAAGGATATAAGAAATGACCTATGCTCAACAAGTTATAGTTTTGGGGGTAATGACATAGAAAGACCAAGAGTAAAGCATCAAAGTCCAAGATAGTTATAGCAAATAGACAATAAAGTTTAACAAAATATGAGTCATAAACTAGACTCATCAGCCCTACTAGTTTCCCCTTACACTAGATCTGTATCCCTATCCCTATCATAATTCCTTGGCTATTTTTTCTCAACACCTAGTCTTGATGACTGCTGACATCCCTCCACCAGTCCTTCATAGTTTATCATGCCTTTTCAATGTTTGACTTTTGACACCTTTGTATAGCATGTTCATAGGCCAAAGCAACATTGCTATACCTTTTCCACTATTTGTCCTCACTGTCCTCATGTAATGGCTATTCTTAAAACAAGATAAGTGACTTTTATCCTTTATTGACTAACTTCCTGTCAACATGAAGCATTCCTGAAAAAAATATATGATTGGGGCTTGCTACGTTGACTGTTAACAATCACTTCTATGGCTATGACCATGATTGCTTACATTGATGATTGATGTTTCTCTTATACTCTTTTGATAGTTATCTTGACTGCTTCTTCTTTTCTGTTATAGATGAGGTTGAAACCCTACTAGTTTGTTCTTAGTTCAGTCCTTGAACATGCCTCCTTGACTGTCACCTCAGGTTGTCTTAGACCTACCCCAGTCTTGGTGACTGTTCACCCATGAAACCTTTGAACCTCCTTTTTAATGACCTTTCATCTATCTTTTAAGGACTACTTCACTTGAATAAGATTTGTTTTGAGTGTGTAGTTGATGTTAAAAGAGGCCTACAGAGTTCATTGCAGATTGAGGGACTGTGGCAGACTTTGATACCTTACTGTCATATATATATCACCTACTGTCAACAGTGTCAAAACACAGTATGCCTTGCTGTTATTCAATATATGTATGTATCCCTTATATTCATCACTGTATTGTGCTATTTTTCATGATGTGCTGACCTAATTATAGATCTGTCATTTTAGCATCCTTATTCTCTCACTGTGACTATGCTTGTAGTCTCATGATGCATGTTATGTTATATGATCTTCTGATGATTGCTAGCTTAATACATTGCATGATATGATTGAACCTATACCTACACACCCAACAAACAAGTTAGGAAAACCAATGAGGTTGAGAGCCTCTCCTTTGACGGTGATATGATCTCTTCTGGGTTCCCTTTAGTGGCTGTATATCTGCATCTGAGGACTGTTTATCTCTTTTATCTTCTTGATTAGATGCTTATGAAAGGTAGCATGTACATTTTGATATTGTTTCATATAGTAGTGAAAAAGAATCCTGAGCTCTAACAGACTTCCTCTCTCTCTCTCTCTTGCAGGTACTTGTGAAGACATCTAATGGAGGATCTAAAGATGATGCAGATGCCAGTGGGGTTTTTCATTCAGGCAATGACAGATCCCTTTTCCCTTCTATATGTTTACCCTTTTTCATTTCAGATGTATATGCTTTCTTTCATTTTATCTTGTATAGTATAGTCAATTCCCATGACTTGTGTGGGAGCCTATAAATAGATTCTCTTTATGAATATAAATAGTTATTTCATGCAATGATTTATGTATTATTTTTCCTTTCATAAGTCAATTGCCTAAAGAAAATCTAAAAATTATTGCATGGTACAATTGTTTGTGATCATGAGTAGATTTTAGAAAACTTTTGTGTACTTTTCTCACTTGATAATTGGACCAACTATAATGAATTGACCGTAAAAACAATCTACAACCCATAGGTTAGTCTTCGATTCAATTCCACCTACCTTGGGATGCCTCTTGCTCTAGTAGGATGTGGTGCAGGGGCTCTAGGTGCTTCATTATTGCTCATTTTTGGTATTTTTGTAATTTTGGGTTGAAAATAGGTTTTAGTGGTTAATAAGGTCATTTATGACCATCTCCTATGTATGCAATTCATTTTTGGTTGTGGGTTTAGTCGTTGGTGGGAAGAGTTGGAAAATTGCAAAAAATGTCAATGTGGCAAAACAAGTGTCAATGTTAGTGGTCATGTAACTTTGGAAAGGTGTAACAATTAAGAAAATGGTTACATGCAAGAAAGAAATAGTTACAAACCATTGGGATTGATTGTAAATGCATAAATACACCCTCAAAAGTTGAATAGTTGAAGAGAAGAATGGATTTTTGGTAATTTTGATGAATAGAAGCAAGTTTTTCTGTGGTTTTTAACGTTGTAGTCCTGTTCTGTTGCTGTGTATGGCCTGTGTGACCCATGTATTGACTTGAAATCAATTGGATCATGTGGGAATGTGAATCTACTTCATTTTACTTTTTGTTGCATCAATTTTCATTAAGATTTGTGAAAGTTATGGTCATTTTGGTGAAGGCTACTTTGTTCTAATAATGTTTTCCAAGATTTATAGTCTGAAAATGTGCTAGTATGGCCATGTACACTATAATACGAACTCAAAACCAATTCTAAAAGTTGAAGGCATGAGTCTAATTTCATATTCTTTTGGTTTGAGCAAAATTTATTAAGTTTTTAATGAGTTATGCCATTTTTGGTGAGAGTAGTTCTGTAATAGTCCTAGGGTTTTCACAAGAACAGTCTTGTTTTGTCCTAGTCCATACAAAGAAATCCTAGCCCATTTTGATATATGTTTAATAAGGGCCAAAAGGGTATCCAAAACAAGTTTTAGATTTCCATTTGCAGGTCATTTTGAAAAGTTATGACAAAAAATGTTTGATTTGCTGTACCTAGTGACAACAATCCGTTATTGTTTGGAACATTGTGTCAAACAAGTGTAAGGGTCATGCATGTTTAGAAAACTCTAAAGTATCTTGAAAACAGGTCTAAATACACTATGTTGCCCTTGTTTCATGCCATCCTCAATGATGGAATGCCATTAGGTTGTTGTCCCATGTTTTCAGGTGTATTAGGAAGCTTTTAGGCACTGGCTGAAATGAGTCATTGTGTGAAGGGTATGAGGGTAGTAAAGTTGTGTTAGAATAATCCTTTTGTTTCCTCTGCATCATTTTGGTATCAGAGCTAGAAGACCTTGAGAGTGCAAGGTATGCACCAGGACAAGAGAGTTGTGAGAGAAAGTTTGTTGTAGGTATGAAAGAGAGCCGGTGACTTATATCCTCCAATAGTGATGAAACTAGGTAGAAGGTGTGCATATTTCTTCCATTGAGAGGAAGTGGGTAGAAGAGGTCTTGGAGAGTGCATCTGTCATGCCCACATTTTCCATGTGGCCACAACACACAACACACGTGTCATGTCCACATTTGTCATGTGGTCATGACATGAAACATCAAAAACTTTTCCACGCATCCCTAAAAACCCCCTCACACTCATCAGCATGCTCGGTGGCATGAACACAAAGGCGCAAGCAATTAATCAATTGATGGGGTATTGCGAACACCTTTCGCAACCCCTGCGAGATGTAAGCCGACTAGGGGGTTATGCAATGCGAGGAGCATTGCCACTAGGGTTAGGTTTGAATTTGAAACTAACCCTACGATTCCTAAGTGAAGAGGAGGGATTTCGACATATGTCGAAATCCATACCCTAATACTAAAGCAAAATAGATTAATTAAAATTTCACCTAAAACCTAATTACAATGCACAATCTATTAAAATATTATTAAAACGCATAATAAAATCACTTAATTAAATAACCCTAATTCCTGAAAAAAATTTAGTAGCATAACGCCTTATTAGCGTTCATAGAAAATAATTTAAAAACAATAACCTAGCTAACCATTTTGAGAAAATTAAATTAAAATTTAAAAATACACTCCAAACTTAATATATCCCAACATCCCTCTTTGATCAAACAATAATAATAATTAACCTATTTTATTCCAACTCTAATGTTCACCGAACAAAATAAATTCATCCTTTAAAAATTAAGTACAATTCAATTAATTTTAAAAAGTTCAAATTGATAAAAATTTCCCTTAACATAAGTTTCCACTAAATTCTATTAGAATAATTAGATATAATTTCGCCAAATAAAAAAAAAGGATAATTATTCCCACGATAATAATTTCCACTAAACCCCTAGGATAATTAAATCAATTACATAAGTTATTTAAATAAATAAAACAAAACTCCATGGAGAAAATCCCACTACAATAAATAAAAAGGCCTAGGTTTAAGATTTAATTCCCACTAAAATAATAAATAAAAAGGCAATAATTAAAAAAAAAAGATTTAAGAGATAATTCTAAATTTGAAATTAAAAATCATAAATTAATCCACCACATAATACATAAAAAGACAAAAAGTCTAAGAATACAAAACAAAAAGCCCATCTAAATATCCCTCTCATATTAAAAAGCTAAAAAGAATCAGAAGAGGAAATGAATTATTCCGTGCACAAAAATTTCTAAATATATTTATTTCCATATTCACCCCCAACCCTAAAATCCTTCTTATTAAAATATTCATTTCCTTATGAGAAACCCTAATCTTTTTCTTTATCCCATTTGTTTTCTTTATCTTTTTTTCCTCTCCCATTTCTCTTTCTCCTCCTCTTCTCTGGTTTTACTTGTAGGTTAATGTTTTAACTGCATTTCTAAACACTAACTCAAGATCAAAATCACATAACAATTCCATTTAATAATTTCACAACTAGTATCTCTAATAGTATCAAAATGTATTTCACATGTTTAATAATCATCAGTGAAATCAAAATTTAGGATATAGTAACATACTAAATATAACCAATCAAAATAAGGGGATAGAGTCCAGAAAATCTACATATCAGGATCAACAGTCCCAAATGTCCAAATGTCATCAACTGTAAATGCGATATAAGAAAAATAAGGGAGTGAAATAAATAGGCCTCACAACATCTTCCAGAATCCTGTTAGGTAGAGGATAGTTGTGTGTGTGAAGGGATTGGGATACCAAAAGAATGGAAGTGTTGAGGAGAATAATCCATGAAGACCTGAAGAGTAAGAAGTTGTCAATAAAGCAACAAGAGATGAGAAGAGAAAGGGGTGAGATGAAGAAGAAAGATGAGAAGACAAAACAAGTATTCAACAAGAGATAACATGGCTGCGACAAAATTTGGAACAAATACAAAAAATATTTGAAGAAAGAATACAGAGTATAGTAACAAGTGTGTGGAGTTGGAACATCACCATTCACAAATTTGTCAAGTGGCTGATAAAGGAAATTGTGGAAAGAAGAAAGAGGCAACAATTGAGAAGAAAGATAAAAAAATTAATCAAGATGATGGTAGAGCCAAAGCCATCCAAGGAAGAGGAAAAAGATGAAGAAAATGAGTCCATTGAGAATCAAAATTTTGTTTCTAACAATATTTATGAGTGTGTGTTTACAGGTGCAACAGATGAAGATGAAGATGGAAAAGAGTATAAAGAAAAAGGAGAAGTAAATGCAGTGTATGAAGATTGTTATGCAAATGTAGCACAATATGGTGAAGAAGAGGTTGCAAAAACAACAGAGGTACTGGTTGTATTTTCTGATTTTATGGATGATGAATATGCTGACAAGTTGTATTCAAATGATGAAGATGAAGACATGGACAATGGTAATGCGGCATATGAACAAGAACTAGAGTTTTGGAACCTTGAAGCTGAGAAGATGCTAAGTAAGAGATGGTGCAAGAAGAAGAAAGACCCAGGGAAAGTCAAGAATGTAGAACATACAACAGGGTGTAAGGAGCATCAACTTTTGGAAATGAATTCCCAGTTAAATGACAAGTGGCAGAAGAATTGGAAGACTAGGAAGAAAAGAAGACTTGCACTCAAGTGGGACTTGAGTATTCTTCCCCTTGGGTGTATGGTGCAGGGGCACTAGGTGCTTCATTATTGCTTATTTTTGATATTTTTGTAATTTTGGATTGAAAATGGGTTTTAGTGGTTAATAAGGTCATTTATGACCATCTCCTATGTATTCAATTCATTTTTGGTTGTGGGTTTAGTCGTTGGTGGGAAAAGTTGGAAAATTGCAAAAAATGTCAATGTGGCAAAACAAGTGTCAATGTTAGTGGTCATGTAACTTTGGAAAGGTGTAAAAATCAAGAAAATAGTTACATGTAAGCAATAAATGGTTACATACCATTGGGATTTATTGTAAATGCATAAATACACCCTCAAAAATAGTTGAAGAGAAGAATGGATTTTTGGTAATTTTGATGAATAGAAGCAAGTTTTTATGTGATTTTTAATGTTGCAGTCCTATTCTGATGCTGTGTATGGTCTGTACAGCCCATGTAAAGACTTGAAATCAATTGGATCATGTGGGCATGTGAATCTAATTAATTTTTCTTTTTGTTGCATCAATTTTTATTTAGATTTGTGAAAGTTATGGCCATTTTGGTGAAGGCTACTTTGTTCTAACAATATTTTCCAGGATTTGCAGTCTGAAAACGTGCTAGTATGGCCATGTACAGTATATTACAGACTTGAAACTAATTCTAAAAGTTGAATACATGAGTCTAGTTTCATATTCTTTTGGTTTGAGAAAATTTTATTAAGTTTTGAATGAGTTATGCCATTTTGGTGAGAGCAATTCTGTAACAGTCCTAGGGTTTGCATATAAACAATCTTGTTTTTGCCTTAGTCCATACAAATAAACCTTAGAACATTTTGACATATGTTTAATAAGGGAAAAAAGGGTATTTACATTTCCATTTGCAGGTCTTTTTGAAAAGATATGACCAAAAAGGTCTGATTTGCTGCACCTAGTGACAACAATCCATTGTTGTTTGGAACATTGTGTCAAACAAGTGTAAGGGTCATGCATGTTTGGAAAACCCTAAAGTATGTTGAAAACAAGTCTAAATACACTAAGTTGCCCTTGTTTCATGCCATCCTCAATGATGGAATGCCATTAGGTTGTTGTGCCATGTTTTCAGGTGTATTAGGAAGCTTTTAGGTATTGGCTGAAATGAGTCATTGTGTGAAGGGTATGAGGGTAGTAAATTTGTGTTAGAACAATCAATTTTTTTTCCTTTGCATCAGGCATTCCCATTTTTATCTAGTTTGTGGAGCAACTCTAATTGAGTTTCTACATGAATCTGGTAAAAGTGATCATAGGAAAGGCCTTCTACTTAAGTAGTAGGCCTTCCATAGTAGGTTGCAAGCCTTCATCCTATCCACTCCTCCTCTTTTCTTCCTACTTTAGACAACCTGGCCTAAGTTTCCATTGATACTGTCTCCTCCTGCAAAGCAGAAAACATCAGTGTTATCCTAGCCTGACCTTATTGGGCATAAATGCACAATTAGGTAACATTTTTGGTGACCTCTCTGCCAGTTTTGCCTACTAAAACTCTTTTGATTAGTTGTGTAGTATATCCATTGGGTAATAGAGTCCTTTCTTGGCCTTTACAACTCAGAAAATGTCTTGAAACCTAGCTGTTAGAACTTGAACAACAACAAAACAAAATGAAAACAAAATAATATTGGCTCTAAATAGGTCCAACAAACTATGCAACAACACTTCTTGGAAAACAAAATTAAACTAAAAAAAATGTGCAATCAACACTTATTAACTCAAAAATCTACTCTACTATGATACACGTGAAAACTCCTGCTCCTCAGAAACAATGTTTGAGGTGAATCCCATTGACTGGGATAGGCAACACCTCACCTTCCATATTAGCCAGCTGAAAAGCATTATGTTGTTTGTACTCAGCAATTATGAATGGGCCACCCCACATAGCATCAAACTTGTTATGCTTACCAGGGCTTTTCTTTAACTCATTCCATTTGAGGACAATGTCTCCCTCCTTGAAGTGTCTGGGTGTTTCCTTTTTGTCAAATGTCCTCTTCATTTACATCTGATGCATCTCCAATTGCTGTGCTATTTGTTTTCTTGTTTCTTCTAACTCTAACAACTCAGCCAACTATACCTCCATAGGACCATCTTCCATCATCTCAAGCTCCTTCATGAGGCTTAAAGCTGGTAGCTCATCTGAAATGGGTAGCTTTGCTTCCCTCCCATACACAAGCATAAATGGAGACTGACCTGTTGATCTTTTTGGAGTCACCCTATCAACCCATAAGGCTGATTTCAACTTTGAATGCCAGGTCCTCTGGTTATCTTCAATTGTCCTTTTGATAATCCTGATTAGGTTCTTATTCGTGGACTCAACTTGTCTATTTCCCTGAGGGTAGTAGTTAGAAGAAGTACTTAAGTAAACACCATGATTAATGGCCCAGTCAGTTAGTTTCATGCCAACAAAAGCTAAAGCATTATTTGAAATAATAGAATCTGGTACACCAAACCTGGCTATTAAGTCTTCATAAAAATTTAGAACAACACCCTCATTTGCCTCTTTCAAGGCTACTACTTCTGTCCACTTGGTGAAATAATCTATAGCTGTTAACACCCATTTGTGGCTAGAACTAGATGGTGGGTTAATGGCCCTATGAAATCAAGGCCCCACTTGGTAAAAGACTGATCAACTGAGATGGGCTGTAGAGGCAAGGTTGCCAACTTTTGCTTGCCTACAAATACAACATATTTCACACATTTTCTCACCCATACATGCACATCTTTAAAAATAAAAGGCCAATAATATCCAGCCTTCATGATCTTCAAGGCTGTTGTTTGGGGTGCAAAGTGACCACCAATTGGTCCATCATGGAACTCATGCAAGACCTTTTCAATCTGGTTTGATTCTATGCATCTTAAAAGGACACCATTATAATCTTTTCTAAACGAGGTACCATTCAAAATGACATATGGGATGGCTTGAAGTCTGAAATACCTTCTTTTAGCAGCATTTGGCCCTATTGGGCACTCGTCGGTCTGCAAATAGTAAACCATTTCATATGTCCAACTAGTGCCTTGTGCTGGGACAACAGGTTGTGAATTGTTGTGAGCCATTAATACAGTGTCTTTTTACTATTCTGTGTCATTTTTTGCACCATCAGCAAGCTGTTCACACAACCCCTTATCTCTAACTAGCTTAGTGACTTTGATATCCACATGATACTCCATCACCTTAGTTACCAAACCAGCTCTTTTGTCTCCTAAATCCTTGCTTAACAAGAATTCCTTAACACTAGGATGGGCAACCATCAGCTGAATCTTGTTGTTAGAGACCATATGTCTAATTTTTTTGAGGCTCCTAATAACAACAAGTACATGTTTTTCTACGAATGAATACCTCTATTCGTAGCCCTCTAGTCCTTGGCTGAAAAAAAGTAATTGGATGCTCCTGATTGTCTTTGTTTTGCTATGTCAGCATAGCATAAATAGTATCAGTGCCTCCATAAGCATACAATATGAAATCCTTTGAAAAGTTTGGATTTATCAATGTTGGTGCTGCTACTATTGCTTCTTTTTATGTCCTCAAAACTTCTTTTTCCTTCCTTGGTCCAATTGAAACCCATATTCTTTTTCAGCATAGATGTTAGAGGCTTTAAAAGACTAGCAATATTTGGAATGAACCTTCCTACAAAATTAATTCTGCCTAAAAAGCTTTGCAGTCCCTTTTTGTGGGCTGGTAAGGGTAAGGATGAAACGACACTTACTCTTTCTGGATCAATTGTGATCCCATGTTTGGAAACAATGTGATCCATAAGCTTACCTTCATAAACAACAAAGATACATTTTTTTGGATTGAGAGAGACACCATACTCGCTGCATCTATCAAAAACCTGTCTCAAATGAGAAAAATGATCTTTTGAACCTTTAGAAAACATAGTAATGTCATCTAAATAAACTAGCACAAACTTATTCATGATACTGTGAAAGGCCATATCCATGGCTCTCTAAAGGGTTGCTCCAACATTTGACAGCCCAAAGGGCATCTTCTTGTAAGCCATGGTACCCCATTTTGTTGTGAAGGCTATTTTGAAATGATATTCCTTAACCAAAATATGATTATAACCTAAGAATCCATCTAGCAATGAGAATCTCTCGGAACCTAACACAACTTGCAAAATCTGCTCCTTTGAAGGTAGCAGATAATGATCTTTTAATGAAGCTCTATTTAAGTCCCTGAAATCAACACACAACCTGATTTCACCATTTTTATTTCTCACAGACACCAAATTTGACACCTAGGATGTGTACTTGATGGGAAATATAATGCTGGTTTCAATCAACTTATTAAGTTCAATTTTCATAAGAATCTCCAGCTTGGGATTAAGAGGCCTTTGTTTTTGCCTCACCGATTTTGCATCTGGTTCTAGCTCAATGGTGTGTTGTGCTAGTTCTGGATTAAAACCTTTCAGATCATTGTATTCCAAAGCAAAAATGTAACATATTCCTAACATAATAATATAAATGCATGCTTCTCCTCATTGGTACATACCTTTTCCAGCTTGAGGAGTTTGGCTTTGAAAATCTCAATAGATTCATAATGTTCCTCCTTGATTAGTATGCTAGCCTTTTCTCTCCTCAACTGATCATCTGAATTAAAAATTGACTCCAAGGTAACAAAACCCTTTGGCAACTTGTTTGTTTTGAGCTAAAGAATCTAATCTCTAAACTGTTATTGTAGTTTCTGCTAATTTTTAGCTGAAAATTCAGCCTCTTCAGTGAGAAAAATGTCAATTTGCTCATCAATCTCAAACACTTGCCAGTGGATATTGTCTAGGACTGATGGCCTCACAACCACCTTTACATACTGGTGTTGTTCAATATTTTTGATCTATTTTGGGATATCAAATTCAGCTCCCATGGCTACCAGCTTATCAGCCTACTTATTTTGGTTTCTTGGCAGGGACAACATGTTAAAAGCATCAAAATCTTCAATTAAATCTTATATTCTGTGCTTATATGACTTAAGTAAGTCATTTTTGGTGATATTTACATTCCTTACTTGGTTTGCAGCTAATTCACTGTCACCAAATACCTGCAAACACTTGATATTTTTCATCCTGACCTATTCTAAACAATGGATGAGTGCCTCATATTTTGTTGTATTGTTAGTACAGCTAAAAGCAAATCTAAAGGTTGCATAGTATTTCTCACCTTTAGGGGAAATGAGCATGGCTCCACCACCAACACCAATTTTACTTCTTGCACCATCAAAATAAAGTTGCCACAAGTAATTACCTTGCTGCTCTGATTGCTGTTCTTGTTGTTTTCCCTCTTTCATGAGGTTAGGGACAGTCTGATTCTATTCATGAATCATGTAAATTCCTAATCCAGCTTCCTCCATTTGCTTGTAAGGGTCATCTTCATGGTTTTCATATGCCCATTCATCTAAAAATAGATTTGTAATGTTCTCAATTGGAGTGTTACTGTCATGGACAACATGCTGTTCCTCTTCATGATAGGGTAGATTGGCATTTACAACACTAGGAACATAGGGTTCAATATGATCTTTTGCAATGGGTTTAGATTTGACAGTTACTCTTGTACCATATCTTGTCTTGAAACACATATGTGACCAATCAAATGAAAAATAACCACCCAACTTTTCTATGAAATCCCTGGAGAGGCATAAGGCAAAGTACGGGGGTAGGTCTATAACATATATATCTTGAGGAATTGAAAAATTTGGGCAAGCATGCAAGGTAAGACCCAAGTTCTTGATAACTCCTATGGTATTGATGGATGTACCATCTAGCTATACTACTACTTTGGATAGTGTATCATAAGTCAAACCCAACTTATCTACTATCTGTTTAGGCATCACTGAGCTATTGGCACCCGAATCAATCATGCAGTTGTGAACTAGGTGCTTACCAATAATCAGTGAAACATAGAATGGGGTTGGTTTGACATCATGAGTTTGTTGTTCCTTCTTGACTGGGGGATCATTTGCAAGCACAACTCTAGGTTGGTCTCTATGCTAGTCTTGATTGGGTTCATTGGTCAAAGAGACATTAGATAAGGCTTTTTGCAACAATTCTTTTTGGCCTGAAAGAGACAGTGAATCCCACATAGACATGCTTACATTTGTTTTCTTCATATGCTCTAAAATATTGAAAGGAAAAATACCAATCTTTGGCTATCCTCTTGGAAAAGTAGGATCCACTTGCTGTTATACTAGCTGTGGTTGGCCTCTTTACTGATCTCTGTTTGGAACATGCTATCCTTTTGGTAAAACTTAAACATTAGGTGGTTGTGATGGACCAGCAGCACCTTGCTGGCTTGTTTGAGATTGATTTTGCCCTCTACTAGCTTGCTGTCCTAGATCAATGACTCTCTTTTTGGCCCTTGTATTGGCTGTTATGGACTGGGCTGATTGGTTTTGCCCTTGTGTATGGTTTATGCCACATAACTCCTCACCTTGCCAAATCATCAATGCTACATCAGGATGCTCCTGTTCAGGATGAGAAACCTACTATTCTGGGTTTTCTTATGCTATGTTTTGCTAGACAACAACATTATTTTGCACCATTAAGGCCCTATTTACTATGCCATTTGAGCAAGCTAATTAGTTATGTGGCTGGTTACATGGGTAACACCAGTCATACTCCTATGCCATATTATTCTGAACTAGAACTAACTCCCTAGAAGAGCTAGTAGCGTGTTGGTTATAGGGCTGATAAGGCCTTGTGTTAAAATTTCTTCTTTGGCGTTGGTTTTCAAGCTGGTATGGAGGTCTATTTTACTGGTTAGATTGCTGATGGGCCTGATATGGGGCTTGATAAGGTCTATAAACCTGATTTGGCTACTTTTTAATATTCACCAATTCATTGCCAATTATTTGTAACAACCCCTTAATCTTTTGAAGCTCCTGGGATGGGGCTGGGACAACTTTTGTTTGAGTAGTAAGTTGATAATTTAATGCTAGTACAGTAGGTACAACAACAATAGGTGGAATTTGCAATGGGACAGGTGGCTATACCTCTGGAAAAATAGGCATTGGTGGTCTTGGGGCTATCTTATCAGCCTGAATTAGGCTATTTTTAGCTTTTATGGCAACATCATAAGCATCTGGTAGTGTTGTACCACCCATTGATTAAACCATTACTGCAATTGATCACTATTTAGAGCTTTAAGAAAGTACAGGAAAGCATGATTGGTAGTAGGCCTTACCTTTGTTGGTATTCTGTCCCATGTCCTTTGAAAATAGAAGTTGAAATCTGCCATCTGCTCTTATGGAGCTCTCTTTATTGTACTTAGCTATTCAACCAATGATAGGTTTTCTAACTTGTCTTCAAATTGCTTATTTAGAGCTTCACCCAACAGATCCCATGTGGTGATTGAACCTATAGCCAAGCTTCTAAACCATTGAAGTGCTTTACCCTTTAGAGATGCAGCCAAAATTCTTACTGCAACATTCTCCTGCGTTATATGATGGACTGAACACAAAGTAGCCACATCCTTAATATGTTAGATGAGAGTAGTTTGATCTTCATTGGTGAAGAAAGGCAAGCTCCTAAGTGATGCTACCAGAATATCATCATGCTGTGCAAGCAACAATGGGCTACCACCATTAAATGTCACAAAAGGCAACTATCTTGCCATTGGTGGGGGTTTAGGAGCTTGTACTTGATTGTTTAGTACTTGATTTATTTGAACAAACCCTGCAGGCTTGAGATTTGGAGGAGTAGAATGGGTTCTTCCTATTGGACTAGGAGCTCTCCTCGCTGTTCTACCTCTTCTTCTTGGGAGTGACAGTTGTAGGTACTCAAATGGAGTTGAACTTCCCCTTGTTTGTATTCTTCTCATGTGCTATCTACACTGGATTTGCAAAAATTAGAAGACTAGAGTCACCAGGAATGTCGTTTTTATCTCAAAAGGCTGAAACTTTGTTGTTCATACCAAAACAACAAAGAAAAATTGTATTCAAGTGGCCTGAAACTTAGTTCAGAGTCCCACCAGGCGTGCCAAAAACTATTTTCATGAAGGATTGCACCCTTGTTAAGCACTAAGCCTAACAAATTAACAATCCCGTGACACATTGGATCACTTTCAGACTGTGGGTTGTCTGTATTGAAAGTAAACCTCCGGAAGAGCCAGCTCCCTTTAAAAGCCTCCTGGATCTTGTACTTTCAAGGAAAAGAGATAGAAAGATAATTAATGAAACTAAAAAAGACCCTAAGAGGTGATGCACCAAGATTACATTCTAACTTGCAACTTGATTCACAACTATCTCTCAATAGATCTGTTCACACAGCTTAGTTGGGGCAACTTTAACACATAAATATTTCATAGAAAGGCTTGAAAACTTCTATATTCTTTGAAGGAAAACTGGTATTTTCACAACTTAGAAAGATAAGAAAAATCACTTACACAACCTATAACCTGTGATAATGAATTGCTTTTTCTGTATACTTATCTCAATGAATGAGACATAAATTTAAAGGTTTGATGTTTAAAACACAATAAAATTTCATAAAAATCATTCAAAAGAGAACAAGCCACCTAAATATAAGAAGGAAAAACACTCAATTTTATTGAAAAATAGTAGGAATACCTCTGCAATAACTATAAAATATGCTGAAAAACAAGCTACTACTATATAAAAATATGTAAAAACTGCTGAGTTATAATACTAAAAATCTGTCTTTGCAATGCACAAAAGCCAGAATAAAAGCAAGAACTGAGAAAAAAAAAATAAGCTTTTTCTCCTATAATACAAAATCTCTCCAAAAAAGCCAAGGGAAGTCATCTCCAGTCTAACTGAACTCCAACTAATGCATGAATAGGTTGGAAAAGATCCTCAACCTCAGAAATAGTCAACTCTCAGTTGCTAGGCGAGCAAGAGGAAAATGCCTAAATTAGAGGGCTCATAATTCCTCCAAATTGAGTTATTTTAGCTCTGAACTCCTCCTCTCAAGGTGTTTGACCCAAAAGATTCCCAAAAATAGACTATTTGACCAAAAGTAAAAAATAGAGGCAAAATATCCTCCTGCATGAGTCTCCAACTCCTATTTGTCTCCTCTTCACTCCTTTGCATGTTTGGAAGGCAAAAACAAATTATTTTAACAAACATTAAGGATAATCCATATGTATGGTTTACCTTAATAAGTGTTTTGTAATTATTTCCTTTGGTTTTATGAAATAAATATTAAGGTAATTTATAAAATATTACCCTTAATAAGTGTTAAGATACAATATGTTTGACTTCTACTCATGCGAAAGAAAAGGGGTTTACAAGATTACAACTTGACTCATTTTTTTGCTCCAACCCTTATCAAAAATAACAAGGCTTATGATAACACCCATTCTTACCCTTAGATTATGAAAAGGCTTCAAACTTGCCCCAATGATGCAAAAATCCCTAAGTCAAATCAAAAGCTTTTAAGGTCATCATACCACTCTAGTTTCAACATTAATCATATCAAAAAGGTCAAAAAATCATTATTTCCTTATATCTCCCACAGGCTCATCATGTTTACCTAGTCTTTTAACACTTAAACAAGTGTTGACCTTGGCCTCCATTTGATTCTTATATGATTTCTTTTAAAACTAAGTCAAAAAAGACTTCAAGATATTCGGGTTAGGGCATCATTGTGAACAAAACACCCTTTCCAAACCCTAAAGACATCATTTCATTCATCTCTTCAAAGTTTGCTTGTCCTCTTGGCAGCCATGGAGGGTTTTGAAAGGTTCTTTTGCTCTTGAATATTGATCGTTGGGAGACCCTTCTGTCTATTTTTGAAGGCCCTCTCTGTTGGTAAGCACCTCTTCTCGGATATACTGCTACCTTTTGTTGCATATGCCCATTTGGATCTTCATGAAACTCTGTCATTCATGTTTTACTGGTAAGCAACTTCAAAAATTATTGTGGCTATCTTCCATCTTAAAGGAAAATAGTAAAACTTGCATTTGTCCTTGTTTCCTTGCTCTTTCTGTGAAAATCTATGCATATTATGTTCCTTTCTGCATATATGATAGTCTTCTGAGGTTGATAAGATCATCTTTTGCCTCATACATTATTTTCCTTAAGTCAAAATAGTGGAACAATTTGTGTTTCTTCGCTCTAGTTTTATTGCTTCTTTATGCAAAAATATGGCATACTGCTACTTTTTGTACAGTTCTATGCACGAACAAAGGGAAAAACACTGCTTTATCTCCTGCTATGTCAGAAAAATGCACCGTTGGGGGCTTTTTCCTAAAGGTTTAGCTCCCGGGTCTTTAGATTTACATTTAGAGTATTTTGCATGTTAAATCTGACTCCTGATAAGAAAACCCATGGGTCTTGTGGCAAATAGGACCCAGGGGGCTGAAATTTATTGAATTTTGAGCAAAGACATGGGGGTGGACAAGGGCTCTAGCGCCCTAGTCCAGCTCTATTTTGGGTCTGCCCTAATTTTAAATGTCAGGTTTGTGACCGTTATTTGGTCTCTAGGCCAACATCATAAGTTTCAAATAGGAAATTCTTGGTGGGAATCTTAATAGTTGCATATATAAGCATGTTTAGGGTTTCATTTGCAAACTAGAAGATAACTAGAAGATCATTGGCAAGTTTTATGATTGTGAGCTATTGACATACTTGTGATTATCATTGTGTTGCAGAGCATAGCATTCTTATTATGTTTGGTTTGTAGGTTGGATTACATCTTCTCCTCATGGCATTGAAGAGCTTCTTCCTTCCATGAGAGCTTCATCATCAAGGTGATATCTATTGTGCTTTTATCATTCATTATCATTTGGTTTTTGCCTCTGTCCCACAAGGACACACACTCTCTCTCTGACAACGGTGTTTGGAAGACTTAAATGTCTCTCTGGGGCTTGACTGAGGCAAGCCTCTAAAAACCACAACCCCCTCCCACACTCCTTGTGATTGCAGGTTACAGGTATCAGATCTGGAGAAAGTGGAGTTGCAGGGAAGGTAGGTAGACATTGAAGATTCTAGATCTAAAAAGAAGCAGACACTATGTGACATTTTGGGACAAAGGTGCCATCAACCTTGTCCTCCATTTTTGGATCATGAAAAATAGAAAACATAGCAAAGATCAGTGCCAGAAGGAGATTGGGACTTTGTGGAAAAAGTAACACACTAGACTAGGCCGCGATCACCATTGTCCCCGACTTTTTTATTTCCTGGACTGTGAAAAATAGCGAGTTAAGGTTCTTTGCCCTCTACTTATTTCCTATAGCATTTGCCATAATTCACAGATTTGATTATTGTTTTGCTTAAATTAGGGTTTCAAGAGCATAACATCATTAATTAACAATCTTGTGTGATCATATCTAAATTTCCTAGCAGAAAACCAAGTGGCAACTCAAATTTGATAGTTGACTCTCCTCTTGATAGGAGAAGCACTTGGCTGAAAAGCCCTTAGAATGTTTATGTGGAAAGGAGGATTTAAACCAAAACAACAAACCAACATCCCCATTTTTCACCCCTAAAAATTTTGGTGAAGCCATGTTTTTGAACTTTTTGGCACATTTCTGAGTGTTGTTTTACAAATTTGCATTCATTTATTCTATTGCATTCAAAAAATTTACAAAAAAAAATTGATATATTTGGAAAAATTAAAAAAATGGCATTCTAGGGTTTGAATTTTGACATAGTTTGCATTCATTCAACTGTACTTCATTAATTCTGTTATTTTTAAATCAGATCTGAAATTCATTATCATTCAATTCATTATTTTCAATATTGCATTTGAAAAATGACAAAAAAATTGAAAAAATTGGAAAATTTGCAAAAAATTGCATATTAGGATTGCATTTTTTGTAAAATTTGAATTAATTGGCATCTAATTTTGACTAATTTCTATTATTTGCATTATATCTGATCCAAAATACAGAAATTCATCATTTATAATTCATTTGCATTGCATTTGCATGCTTGATTTGTTAGAAATTGCTTGAAATTTGGCACTTTTCATGAAAACCTAGTTTTGCATGAGCTAGGGTTGTAGTCTAAATCTTGTCTCAGATTCTACTACCTTGTTAAAAAACTCATTAGGTCTTATTTCTAAATTTAGTGTTGCATTATAGTGGCCTCCTTGCGAAATTTCATGCCTAGGGTTTGAAAACTTGCATTTTTTCACTAGATTTGGCCTTATCGTCTTGCTAGAATTGCACTCCAAGAATGTTGTAAGGGATTTTATTGCACTAATTGGATGTTATTAGCCTTATCATCTTCTTCCCCTTCTCAATTTACTTACAACACCTTTTCTTTTGGGCCTTTGCATTGAAATTTGGTGAAAAATTACATATTTTCGCTATTTTTGCACTATGATTTGAGCTAGAATGGCACTATAGGACTGTTGTAATGGATTTTTTGGAATTATGTGGCTGTTATTACTGTTATAAGTTTCTTTCCATCATCATTTTACTTACAACACCCGCTGCCCCACTCTTTTGCATTGAGATTTGGTGAAAAACTGCATATTTTGGCCTATTTTCACTAGGTTTGGACTTATCGACTCTCTAGAGTTGCTTCAAAGGAGTGTTGTGAAAGGTATTATTGCATTAGTGGAATGTTATTAGGAATATAATTTTATTTCCCTCTTGAAAATATTTACAACACCTCTTCTTTCATATGTTTGCATGAAGATTTGGTGAAAAATCGCATATTTTTGCCTATTTTCACTAGGTTTTGGCTTATCGACTCTCTAGAGTTGCTTCAAAAGCATGTTGTGAAAGGTATTTTTGCATTAGTGGACATTTTTTAGGCATATAATTTTTTTTCTCTCTTCAAAATCTTCACAACACCTCTTCATTTAGTTGTTTGCATTGAGAAAAGTTGAAAAATCAAGCATTTTAGAGCATATTCGACATCAGTTTTACGTTTGCCTTTGCATAAGTTTTGGAAGATCTTGAAAATCTGATTTGAAACTCCTTTGAAAACTTACAAATGGATTCTCAACATAATAACAATGCTAGGTTTGTTCCTAGGCCTCATTTGAAAAGAAGAGCCACTGAGCTTGAAATAACATTCACACCTCATGACAAAGAAATGGTACATACTGAAGGGCCTCTTTATATCACGGTAAAGATAATGGAACAACCTGTGCATGGAACACTCATAGATCCTAATTTCATGACAAATGTGGTCATGGAAGACTTCCTTCTTAAACACGAAATGGCACAAGAATCTTATGAACCATCGGATTTGAGAATTAAAACACATAATGGAGCTTTCATGAAACCGATTGGCAAGATAACTCTAATGGTCTCGGTCTATGATAAAGCTATGGATCAATCATTTGATATAATCCCCTTATTTGACCTCTTCCATGTAAAACTTGGACATCCTTGGATTAAAGCTATGAATGTTGTTCCTTCTACTATTCACAAATGTATAAAATTTCCTTTGCATGGAGAGATCCGTACTATCCGTCGTAATGAGTATCAACCTCCGTCTAAGGACAAAAACTTTATTCTTGATTATTTTTTTCCACAACTTGAGATAGATCCTAAGCCAGGAAGAGATATAACTTTCATAGAATACAGAAAATATAAGGCAAGACATGTTGATAACTAAGAGGGGGGGTGAATCAATTATCTTAATTATTTCAGCTTTCTGAACTTTCTTAATAATTAATGCAACATCTATTCAAATAAGCAAACATAACCATGAAATGGAAATACACATGACATAATATTTTTGACGTGGAAACCCTGTTAAGGGAGAAAACCACGGGGTGATTAACCCAAGATTGTATTCTCTGTTAGAAGAATAGAAATACAAAATGACACTTGCCAATTAGGGCTCACTGCCCGAGCACACTGCTCACAAGAGGCACACTGCCTACAAGAGACTCACTGTCTACAAGTTGTAAGAAGAATAACAAGATCCTTGAACTAATGAGAAGCATCCATATATGTTGAGGTTTAATTCCGGTTAGGCTCAATACACTGATCTACTGCACTTCATCCTTTCTCTTCTTTAGTGTTGCTGTCCTTTCACATACCAGACTTGCCTTACTGCTTCCACACTACTCTTCTACTTTTCTTCGCACTTCATAACACACACACCTCCTCATTGAAATTCATTTGGTATATATATATCCACACAAAGGATTTCATCCTCTTCCTAGTCGGCATCCGGAATAGTCAGTGTGATAGGTGAAAGTCAGGTTTAGCAGATCAGACATAGTCATGAAACCCTAATCCTACCATCATCAAGGAATCTAATCTAAATGAAATTAAAGAACAATGCAATTCAAGCATAACATCACCTAGACCGTGCGATTCCTTGTTTAAGGGATGTGGACTGCTTCTTCAACAATGAACAATTGCAATGCTGAATGCTGCCATGATTGATGATAAAAGCTCAAGTGAATGCTCAAATGCTCAAGATGATAATAGAGATGCTATATGATTGCTGTATACGATTATTGGATTGCTGGATTGATGGATGTTTCATATGGAGTGAGAGGGTGTTTATATAGGACTTAGCCAAGATCAATCAACGGTGGAGATTCAGAGGTTATGTGAATGGCTAGGATTGAAAGTTACTAAATTTAGATTCCCTTAATTGTGCATGTGAAGGTTTGTAAATAAAAGTTGTTTTACAACACATGATTGACTGGACAAGTGTTAAAATGTGATAAATGATAAGGGCTTAATTCAAATAAAATATTTGAATTAGTTGGAATATGAGTTGGAAATTAATTAAATAAATAAAATTTATTTAATTAATAGGATAAATGAATAAAATGGGATAAGACATGATGTGGAATTAATTAAATAAATACAATTTATTTAATTAATTGGCTAAGTGAATGAAAATGGGATTTTAATTAAATAAATAAAATTTATTTAATTAATTGGCTAATGGATTAGTGGTTTAACAAGGTGTTGCTAGACATGGACAAATTTGAGTGTCTACATTTTGCCCCTCTTTGATACAATGTTCGATAGAACGTTGTGTCAAAGAAGATACGATATGCGTTCGATAAACAAGTTATGCCCCAGTGTAACTGGCAGGTGATGCCCCCTCGAGAGGTAAGCCAGGCTAACCAGGAAGGACTGGGTTGGCTCGCGATAGAAGAAAAAGGCTAAAAGGAAGGCTGACACGAAGAAAATGGGAGCTGGATGGAAGAAAATAGGCTGTGGTATGAGAGAATTAGGGTTTTGAGAAGGACTATAAGTAGGGGCTTCCATGGCAAATAGGCTCATTTGTGCTCATTTGTGCTTAGAAACTTAGAGAAATCCAGAGCTCCAGAGAGTGAGAGTGGCAGAGCTAGCAGGATGGTTATTCCACGCAGAGATCATCGTGCAGAGCGAGTGAGGACACATGGACGACCAGAGGGAGCAGGCGCACTGGTATGTTTCAAACTTTTCCCCAAAAGCGTGTAATTAATAGCCTAAAAGCGTAATTAATGCACACACGTCACCAAAAGCGACTAGGTTAGGGAATAGTTAGTGTAGGTCGCTTATGGAGGGAAATAGACCGCTTAGAGTATGTCGGGTCGCTTATGAGCATGGGTAGGTCGCTTAGGAAAAAAGTGGTCGCATCCTGTCGGCGGGAAAATATCGGCTAAAATGTGCATATAGAGAAAAACGAGTCGCTTATAAGCAAGTAACAGCCGCATAGGGTAAGACAACTCGCTTATGGATAGAAATGGCTCGCATAAGGCTCATAGCGCGCTTTTAGAGCTAGAATGGTCGCATATTGTGAGTTGGCTCGCTTATGGTAATAAGATAGGCGCATTTAGTAAAAGGGCTCGCTTTTAGGGAAAAAAGAGCCGCATATAGCATATATCACGCCTAGAAAGCAAGAATCAACGCTTATAGAAGTAAAGCTCGCCTCTAGTGAAACAGTAAGCGCATGACGTAAAAGAGCTCGCATATAGGCAAAACAGAGGCGCATGTGGTAAAGGGGGTCGCTAGTGAGCAGGAAAAGATCGCATGTGGTAAAATGGACCGCTTATAGTAGGTGTAGCAGAAAATAGCAAATAGGAAAGCAGATGTTGATATGGATGACTAACGGAATGGACTGACAAGGGTAAATGGATGATGTAGGATGTACTACCGCCATTGCTATCACGGGAGCCGCATCCGAGAGATTTACGGCTGGTGAGACGGTTGGATGCAGAGGAGCTACTAGTGTTGGAGATCCTAGGCTTGGAGCATGTATCCCGGTTAGAGCCCGTTCAGGCACATCGAGGGCTGATGACAGCAATGGTGCAGCGATGGATGAGCGAGCACAGTTCGTTCTTGTTACCGACAAGAGAGGCGACCATTACCTTAGAGGATGTATTCCAGATATTGAGGATTCCGGTAGATGGGGATCGTGTAGATTATGATCCGGAGATGGGCCCAGCAGCATTCAGGAGATTGTTTGGCACACCAGACATCGGAGTAGAGGGTTCAGAGATTCTGATGGGGAGGATGGAGGAGCTCTGTGACAGATTACAGCGGGTGGTAGTGGCTATCATTAGATGGCTAGTGGGTGATAGGAGAGCTAGAGGGTTTCCCGTAGGATGGGGGACAGTGATGGAGGGCATGTTCTCTTATGGCACGAGATATGCGTGGGCAGAGTGCGTGTTGGGACAGCTCTATCATTACCTGCATGATTGTGCATACATGTTTGGAGCCAGTATGTCAGCAGGGGTGACAGTTTTGCATGTATGGGCATATGAGCACATTCCGGTGACGAGACCAGAGGGATGGGTGGCTAGAGCAGCAGGAGAGCCATTTGCACGGATGTATAGAGGAGCATTGACTTATCGCCAGCGCCGAGGAGTGGTATATTGGCGGTGGAGATTGGATGAGGTAGACAGATTTGTATGGAGGCCCTGGCTAGGATGTGAGCAGTGGGAGGAGGAGGATGCGGAGCTTGTCTATGCTAGACAGGCGAGATACATTTTTGGATGCAGTGTGTACATTATAGAGCGCTATTTGCCAGAGAGAGCCCTGAGACAGTTTGGAGAGGCACAGGCAGTACCTGTTGGTGATGCCATTTTTGGGAGGACGAGGCAGGAGGTATTTGATTGGGGTCCAGAGGTTGTGGTTGACACAGCTTTGGCAGAGAGAGATGGGCTACAGCCAATAGCATGGCAGTGGGGACAGGGTCCTGGAGATCCAGGCACATTGCCAGAGTATGATGCATACTGGGCGACAGCTAGACCGACGCGATTGACACGAGATGGGGAGATTGGAGAGATTGGGATGGAGAGGCCAGTTCGGAGGAGACGACGACGGGCTCCACCAGCACAGGCAGTAGTGCCAGCGGCACCAGGGATACAGATGCCAGGGCAGGTGCCAGGTCAGCCTGCTATATTAGCACAGCCTCAGGCACAGATTGGAGCAGGAAATGATGTAGGGATTCAGCAGCTGCGGAGACGGATCAGAGAGGAGAGGAGATGGAGGCAGCGGGCACAGATGAGGTTGAGGAGGGTGGAGATGGACAGGCATCAGGCTGTGATTAGTCTACGGCATGCTAGAGCACAGGCACAGACCTATCAGGCTCAGCTACAGTTGAGAGGACAGGGAGGAGATGGCCAGGATGATGGTGCACTTGCTAGAGTGACAGGAGAGAGGGATACAACCAGACAGCATGAGCAGATGATGAGGCTGGAGCGAGACACTGCGGTACAGCAGGAGCAGGCGATGAGAGCAGAGAGGGATGGTCTGCGAGCTGAGAGAGATAGAGCAGTACTGCAGCTGCAGGGGATGACTGGTGAGCGAGATAGAGCAGTGGCTGCCTTGGGGACTGATGGAGTGACCATGTACTTGGCCACATAGTTGACAGCGGTACAAGCAGAGTTGCGGAGAGTGCAGGGTGAGGCTAAGTATTACAAAGGCCTATATTATGGAGCTGTGCTGGCAGAGCAGAGACAGCCTAGCTTCAGGAGCAGGTCAGGGGCGTCGAGTTCACAGAGGTCAGGTGGATCTAGATCAATAGCCTCAGTGATGGGGCCACCGAGAGATGGAGGACCAGGTACAGGACCGAGTGGCGGTGGTGGTCAGGGCGAGGGAGCTGGCAGTAGTCGCTAGGGCATACCTTGTTTATATTGTATTATGATGAGGCCTAGAGCCGTTGTTGTACATTCATTCTTTTCAGGGCTCAGCTTGTATTGTAGACACTTGTATTTTGACACACATGTATATATATATGGCAGTTTTGGCGATCTGTATGATGTTGTAATGGTTTTGATGTTGATAGTATGATGGTTATGTATGTTATGTGTATGGATTATATATGGATTATGGATAGGTGTTTATGCAAATGGTAATGGATAGAAAATGTAAATGGTAAAGCTATGGATAGATGTATGCATATAGGCAGATGGTAATGAAAGATATATATGATGGACTTATGTACGTCTAACACACTTGTTTTTGCAGGAGCGGGCACATGGACAAAGGAGGATGAAAATAATTGATCTTGGCTGAGTATGATGGAATGAATAGATAGAATGAATAGGTAAGATGATGGTGGGCAGCTTTCAAGTAATTGTTCAAAATGAAAAGAAATGCAGTCCTTATGTTTGATATAGCATATGGATGTTATGCACCAGGGTATAAGAGACCAAGGTGTCGAGGTACCCAATGTGCAACTAGCGTGTTACAATCTTGTCTGAACGCATGAGGTCAAGATGTTGAGCCAACATACACAAGATATGAATAACGGCTAGTGTGGGACTTTGACGCTACGAGCAATGGTTTGAGCTTATCTCCACTACACATAATGATAGCTTGCTGGTTATATGTATGGAGTTAGTCTTAACATAGAATAGTCTCAAATGCATAAGAGACTGTTTAGCTTCTCAGATGCTAGAGATATTGATATGTAAGATGCTAATCCCAACACGTACAAGATACCAATACGCATAGGAAGAGAATAAGATCATCCCACAAACACGGCATACGAAAGCTATATGACCATGCCCCAGTCCTTACTTCATCGCAACATACCAAGATATAAATAGATCAAGGCAGTCTTGATTAGGTATAGAAAAGGGACAATAGATAAGTCAAAAGAGAAAACAAAAGGTACTGTCATCACGTTCTCTTGCCAAATTTTGGGTGCTCTTGGATAGATCAAGTTGGTGCCTTGTTAAGAGGAAAGCTACATCCTGTTGAAGGCTAAAGTGTTTGATAAACTGTTATAGCAAATGTTGGCTTAAGGCATGCGGACAAATAGCTTCTGGTGTACTTTTGATCAGTTAAAGTGCTTGGGCTTCGCATATACACAAGGTTTGCTGCTTGTTCGAGCTAATCAAAGAGAGAAAAATGGATGAAGAAAATGGTGGGGATCATCGGTGCTTGAGTACTGGAAACTTCCTTCGTATTCCAGACTGCCTACATACCCTGTATCCACGGGATCAAAGCACATTACGATGAAGATGAGACATGATGAATATGTAGTTCTGGGTTTTATTGATGATGTAAGTGATGAACGATAGAAGAATTGGAGCTAAAAGATTGAAGGATGTTTTAGACGAAAGATGAAAGATGGATGATGAAAAGGACTATCGTCTTAGCCTGAATCAGAGTGCTTCCTTCGCATCTCAGATTGCCTACATACCCTGTATCCACGGGATCAAGGCGTCAACGATAGAGCTGCATGTAGTTCTAATTGATGTTGCTGGCTGATTGGATGTTTGAGCAGGCGATGTTTGTTAAGATTGTTGGATGAATGTGGATAAATTGTGAAGATACGAGTCCTGGTTGCAAGGCGTTAAGTCATATTTGTTGTTGGATACGTGCCATGGCTGAAGTTGATAAGGTGTGTTGTGTTGTGTGCGGAGTGGTTTGATGAGCTATGAGCTAGAGATAACAGGATCCACTTCCAAATAAGACTCGACAAATGCCCCCAGTGTGGGATGAGGTTTATTATGCAAAAGCGATAATGCAGAAGAAATGTGGCCAAGATGTTAAGGTGCCAAAAGATATAGATATCACGACAATGTCTCAAGTGTGAAAGCTAGCATAGGTCAAAGGATGAAGATGAAAGGCTATATGTGGGATTGCGATAGGGCTTATGATTATGGCTTATACAAGATGAAGTGGGGAAATATGATCAAACGAACCAAGCAAATAAGGGAAGCTGGTCATTACACATAGCACCTATTTGCTAGGTTTTCACTATGGTACTTATCCAAGGTGCCTGTTTACCAGGTTTTCACCAGAGGACGGATTATTTATTTATTTATTTATTTTTATTTTTTTATTTATTTTTTATTTTTTCATTTTTTTTATTTTATTATTGTTTGTTTATATTTTTTTTTTGCGGGATAGCTGAGATTTATGGATAAAACTTCTTGAGATGAACGCTGTTGACGGGTTCATCCAAGGGAATGCCTTCAGGTGTTGACAAAGTGTATGCACCGGATCCATAGACTACTGTGATAATGAAAGGACCAAGCCAATTGGGCTCAAACTTGCCCTGTTTCTCCCGATGTTGTTGATTCCTTTGGTTTTCTTTAAGGACAAGGTTGCCAACTTGAAATCTGCGTTCCCTGATCTTTTTGTTGTAGCTGCAGCGTAACCGGTTTTGATAGACTTGAAGATGGTTCAATGCTGTAAGGCGGCGTTCATCTAATAGCTCAAGATCATGGAGTCTGGATACTCGATACTCTTCATCTGAGATAGTATGTTGCAAGGATATGCGGAAAGAGGGAATCTCAACCTCGATGGGCAAAATAGCTTCAGTGCCATAGACGAGAGCATAAGGTGTGGCGCCAGTAGGAGTTCTGATGCTTGTTCTATATGCCCATAATGCAGGATGTAGTTGGAGATGCCAATCTCGACCAGCGTCATTAACAGTCTTTTTAAGGATCTTGATGATTGTCTTATTAGATGCTTCAGCTTGACCATTGCTCTGGGGATAGTAAGGCGTAGAGAATCTATGTTGAATATGGAACTTGTTGCAAAGATCTCTAACCTCTTGGTTCTTGAAAGGGCGTCCATTGTCTGTGACAATAGCTTGAGGAACGCCATAACGACAGATAATGTAATGTAGAATGAATTTGGCTATTTGTTTACCTGTGATATAGGTCATTGGTATGGCTTCTATCCACTTCGTGAAATACTCAGTGGCAGTAATAATAAACTTATGACCGTTGGATGAAGTAGGATGGATTTTACCTACGAGATCAAGTCCCCATTGTGAAAAAGGCCATGGAGTGACAATAGGCTGAAGCTCATGTGCTGGTGCATGTATTAGATCTCCATGTTTCTGACATTGTAGACATCTCCTTGCAAATTGTTGGGCATCTTTTTCCATAGTTGGCCAATAGTATCCTGCTCGTAGAAGTTTCTTAACAAGGCTAGGGCCAGCGGAATGCGAACCGCAGACACCTTCATGCACTTCACGTAAGGTCGTTTTTGCTTCTTCGGAATCAAGACACCTAAGGAGGATACCATCAAGACTCCGGTGATAAAGAGTGTCTCCTAAGATAGTGTAACGAGAGGCTCGACGGATAAAGGTTTTGCGCTGGGTGTTGGATAGTTGAAGTGGAAAGGTTTGATGGCGAATATACTCGTATATATCCTTGTACCACGACGAGTTGGGACCAACAATTTCACATATAAGCTCAGATTATGGAACTTCAAATGCTGGGATCAAAAACTGTTCAACTAAGAACTCACATTTATAGGTATTAGATGGCATATCTAAAAGAGATCCAATCATAGCCATGGCATCTGCTGCTCTGTTTTGTAGTCTGGGAATTTGCTCAAAGGTAATATCCTCAAAATATCTCTTGAAATCATCCACCATTAATTTGTATGGGAGAAGCTTCTCGTCTTTTGTTTGATATTCATCTAAAACATGTTTGATAACCAGCTGAGAATCACCAAAGACTCGTAACTGTTTGATAGCCCATTGTACTGCCATGCGTAAGCCTGTGATTAAGGCTTCATACTCTGCTATGTTGTTGGTACATGGGAATGCTATTCTGTATGATTTAGGTATACAATCGCCTTGAGGGGTGACAAACAAGATACCTGCTCCAGAACCATGTTGTGTGTATGACCCATCGAAGTATAATTGCCATCGTGCGGGAGAATTCAAATGAAACAATCCTTCATCCAGAAATTCTGGATATATTGGCTGAATGTCTGTGATGGGTGCTGTAGCTAGTTGATCAGCAATAACCTGTCCTTTGATAGCTTTGCGGTTCACATATTGTATGTCAAACTCACTTAAGATCATAACCCATTTGGCTAATCTCAATGTGAGAAGAGCTTTTGAAAGGAGATACTTGAGGGGATCCACATTAGAGATGAGCTTCATTGTTTGGTTCAGCATATAGTGTCGCAACTTTTGGGAAGAAAACACTAAGGCTAAACAAGCTTTTTCCATGAATGAGTAATTGAGTTCATATCCCACAAGGGTTTTGCTGATGTAATAAATGGCTTGTTCTTTTCCTGAGTCATCATGTTGAGCTAGAAGGGCACCCAATGCTGCAGTTGTTGATGATATATAGAGCAGTAATGGACAATCAGGTGTCGGTGGTACTAGCACAGGATGTGTTGCCAAGTATTCTTTTATCTTATCAAAAGCTTGTTGACACTTTTCATCCCACTTAAAAGGTTCACCCTTACGAAGAAGATGTTGAAAAGGATGACATTTATCTGCTAGTTGTGAGATAAATCTGCGGATAGATTGTAGCCTACCTTGTAAATTGTGGAGCTGTTTGAGAGTCGTTGGTGGAGGCATTTCTATGATAGCTTTTACCTTAGCTGGGTCTACTTCTATCCCTCGTCGAGACACAATATATCCCAACAGTTTGCCTGATGTTACACCAAATACACACTTCTTTGGGTTTAGCCTAACTTGGTATTTTTCTAATCGATCAAAGATTTGTGCCAATACTTGTAGATGTCCTTCTCTTGTCTTGGATTTTCCCAGGATGTCATCAACATAGTCTTCCATGATAGTATGAAAAAGGTCATGAAAAATAACTGTCATAGCTCATTGATAGGTGGCTCCAGCGTTTTTAAGACCAAAAGGCATTACAACCCAGCAATAGGTACCCCATGGACAGATAAAGGATGTTTTATCTTGATCTTCCTCTGCTATTCGGATTTGATTATAACCAGAAAATCCATCCATCAAAGATAGCATTTCATGTCCTGCTGTAAGATCTACAATGTTGTCTATGCTTGGTAGTGGAAAATCATCCTTAGGACAAGCTTTGTTAAGATCTCTAAAGTCTGTGCAGCAACGAACACGTCCATCTGGTTTTGCTACAGGTACCAAATTTGAAACCCATTCTGGATAATCAATAGGCTTTATAAATTTTGCTTCTAACAGTTTCTAAATTTCTGCTTTGACCAATAAGGCAACTTATGGATGCATTTTGCGCAATTTTTGTTTGACAGGCTTTGCATCCGGAGATACTGCTAAATGATGTACCACAAGTGAAGGATCTAGACCTGGCATGTCTGCATAAGTCCATGCAAAATTTATAGCTCTTCTCAGAAAGAATGCTGTGAAGTTTCTTCGTTCTTGTTCAGAGAGTGATGCTGCCAAAAAAGTAATCTTCAGATTCTGTTTTGTTCCCAAGTTCATGTCTTGTGATTTTTCGACTAGCACAGTTGATTTCTCATGGTAACTAGTGGCAACAGGAAGATCAAATCCCTCATCTTCAGGCGCCTCAGAGAGGTTTTCACCTTCGGATACGTCCTTTATTTTTACTTTTTCATGGTCAAGAGGCGCCTTTCAGTTTTCACCTAGTGACCTATTTTGTTGAATTTTGTTTATTTCACTTTTGCGACTGAAGGACTTGATACTTCCACCAAAATATGCTAGTTTAGGTAAATCCATCATGAAACCTGCTTTATGATCACCCAATGGAATACCTTGTCTCAAACCCATGAATTCTGCAATGGCTTCATCATTTTCAAATGTATCCAATATCGGTGCCCCCTGTTGGTCCCAATCGATGAGGTCAGGATATACGAGTGAAAGGTTAATGGAGGAATCATGATGGCTAGAAGAGGTTGCGGAAAACATGAAGATGGAATGTTCCTGAAAAAGGTCGGTGATATGAAGGGAGGAGTCATCGATAATATCTGAGTTAGAAGTCTCTCCTACCGAGGAAGGTCCAATGTCAATATCGGAAATACACTTAATGTCTTTGGGTCACGGTACCTCCGGTTGGTAACCAAGGCCTTGCTTATTAAACTTCTTAGACACAATGATAGGCTCAATAGGTCCTTGTTCCTGTAATCCCAAGCCACCATGTCCTTTGTAGCCCATGTTCTTTATGATACGAAAACCATTGTTGTATCGCTCTACTCCAAGTTGGGCCTGGTCATTATCATCAAAGAATATCCAAGAGTTGATGTCCTCAATGTCTTCATCATCCAAGAAACCACCCTTAATGAATACTGTAGGGGGAGCTTTGATAACAGCGGAGGATGAAGTTGGCTTAGATGTAGAGGGCTTACCGTGGGATTTAGGAGATAATGGAAGAGTACCCACGCAATAAGACTCGTGTAGTTTGTATTCACCAGGGCCATGTTCGGTATATTTGATATGGAGGTTGGAAGCAGCTTTGCTAGATGAGGGCTTGAGAAGATCAGATGGGTTGATATAGGATGAAGATGGATATGCCTCGGTGTTGATAGGGATGCGATTCGGATTTTGATATTTAGCCTGAAAGGCACGGCAGAACTCAAATGGATTAGGATCAGCTTGAATGGTAACCTCAACACCCTTATGTGGAAATTTAAGGCATTGGTGGTATGTAGAGGGAACTGCTTTAAGGGTATGGATCCAAGGGCGTCCAAGGATGATGTTATAAGGAAGATCAATATCAAGGACTTGACAACGAGTTTCGGTAATAACCGGCCCAACTTGAATAGGCAATAAGATGATCCCTTCGGTATCTCTTTCAGCGTCATCGTATGCTCTGATGGTAATAACCTTGGAGGTGTCAACATCTTGCTCAGCATATCCCAATTGCTTGATAAGTTTCAAAGAACATATATTAAGACCAGCTCCCCCATCTATCAAGACTCGTTTGATACGGCGTTGTTTAACAAATACTTCAATATGGAGGGCTTCGTTGTGTGACAGATGAATGGAGGGCTGAAAATCTTTGTCGGAAAAGGTCAAATGACAAGGGGCGGCAATGCTAGCGACCATAGATTGGAATTGTGTGATATTAATATTATTAGGCACCGAAGACTCTTGTAAGGCTTTATCAAGGATAGCTTTATGTGCGGGAGATATGCGGAGCAGCTCAAGAATAGATATGTGTGCGGGTGTTTTACCAAGGTGATCCAAGAGGTTATAGTCAGAGAGAGATCGAGAAGGGTGAGGAGGAGCTCCTTGAATAGTAACTTGACCCCTTCGCGTGGTTACGGCACAATCAGGTGCTCTCCCTTGGATAGTAATGGTAGAAATGCGAGCATAGTCGATGCGGCCGATGGTAGATGATGCATAGTTATATGGAATAGCATTTCCAGCCTGAAGGTTATTTGTCTGATCATGAGATGGAAGTGGATTCTTGAAAGTCTCTAGATCATAATTTGATGTGGATTGTTGAACAGGTTGAGCTGTTGAAGGTGTGATGTTGATTAAACCTTGATCAATGCAATCTTGCATAACATGTTTTAAGCGCATACAACCATTTGTTTTGTGCCCTTTAACTCGATGGTAATCACAATACTCATTTTCTTTGTACCAAGGAGCTTGAAAGAGGGGTTCGCCATTTGGTGGTGCATCAGGTAGAATAATGTCTCCTGCTTGAAGTAGCTTTTGAAGAACAACTTCCATGGGTTCCACTAATGGTGTAAATTGTCGGCGTGGATTGGAAGTTTGGCGTTGGTTTCTTCGTTGTGGAAAAGGCTGTCTTGGTGTAGAGGCTACTTGAATGTTGATGGGAGCTCTCATAGTTTGAATATTCTTTGCATCTACAATACCGTCACTGACGACATTTTTGTTCTTATTCCAAAAACGCGACTTATCATTGGAATTTTGAGGAGAATCTTTATTGTCGCGAAAGATCTTGATAGTGCCCTTGGCAATTAAGGCTCGTTCAATAATAACTCCTTTGGAAACTAGTTGGAATGACAGCTCAGGATGAAGATTTTGAACAAAGATGTCAAGCTGTTGTTTCTCAAGTATTTCCCATGATAATTTGCTAGCCATGTTACGCCATCGTTGGGTAAAAGCAGAGAATAGTTCACCGTTGCGTTGTTTGGTATTGACAAGGTCATTCATGTTTACTTCGTGTTCAATGTTGAAGGCAAAATGAGATTGAAATTTGTTTGCTAATTCCGCAAAAGATTTGATGCCCGAGGGTAGATGAGAAAACCATTCAAGAGCTTGTCCTGCTAGGCTTCGAGGAAATAGTCTCAAAAGATATGTATCGTCATAAGAAACATCAAGACATGCTACAAAAAAGGCTCGAAGATGGTCTTCTGGATTCCCTTTCCCTTTGTATTTCTCAAATTGTGGGATTTCAAAATGTGGTGGAAAAGGTATCATATTAAGAGACTTGTCAAATAGACAGGCGCATATGTTTTCGAGAGAAAAAGGTTTCTTGCCTTGTCCTACCCTTTCATCGATCATCTGTCAAACATCGGCTGAAGATAATTGCTGTTGTTGCGAAGGGGGTGGAGTATGATAGGAGATATGTTGTGGTTGTGGTTGTGGGATATATGGAGTTGTGACTGTTTGTTGTGGTTGTGTGCCCACAATATATGTCAAAGGATTGGTATGTGATACGTATGTATTGGAGGATTTCTGTCCTTGAGACACAAGCGGCAATTGGGTGTACATCACATGGGAAGTGGATAGTGGATTGATAGTAGCGAATGGTTGGGAAATTGGGATTTGATTTGTGACATGGTAAGTGATGGAGGGATTTGTAGATACCACAGAAACATTTGGATTTGTATTCTGGATGATATGAGGATTGGTATGTGTCATAGGTTGGGTGACAATAGGAACTCTTTGGGTAGCATAGGATGGATTGATGGTGCGTGAAGGATTGGAAGAATATGATGACATGGATGTAAGTTGATCAACATAAGCAGTCTTATTGTTCGGATTGGCTTGAGAAACGGGGGGATCACTCATGTCAATGAGACTAATGTTGGGATTATATGATAACGTGGAAGGATTAGTAGTTGGTATATGGGATATGGTATTCGTATGAGAGGTAGTGGATTGTAATGGGTGTGGAGTATGGACCACATGTGTTGTTGGAATAGTTTGGGAGGTTTGTACACTATAAGACATGGGAATAGCTTGTGATGTTCGAAGTGTTTGTGCTTGTGTTACATGGACAGCTTGTGTTATTTGAGGCATGGAAACAGTCATGGTAGAAGGAGAGATATGTTGAGGGACATGAAAAGGTGGAATGTTGAGATTTTGTGACATGAGAGGGAGCACATTGGTGGGCACTATCAATGGTTCTAAAGTATGCTCTGATCGTGGTAACTCCAATGAAGTAACAATAGGCAATGAGGATGATGTTTGCGATGTAATAGGAGATGATGTGACTATAGTAGATGGTCTATTCGCAACAACAACAGTAGTGTGGGGATCTTGCTCTCTAATAGCAGATATGTCAAAATCCTTAGGTAGTTTAGCACCCATGCGAGCAAGTTGGAGAAAACAACGATTAGGCTCAGATATCATGAGTTTCTCAACTTGGTCCCATAGATAGGTATCTTGGAATTCTGATGAGTCGTCTTGAGATTGTTCTTCAAAAGTTTCCAAGGATGGTGGAGGTTGCATTTGTTGTGAAGATGACTCGCCCATAGTGTATCCTTGAGGTATAAACATATGAGAAGGCATACCAGTTGTGAATTGGGTTGCGTCCTTAAGAGGTGTTGTGAATTGTGTCATCTCAGCTTGCAATTTAGCTTCCATTTCAGCTTTCAATTTGGCTTCTATTTCAGCTCGATATTGACTCCTAGTTTGAGGCATGATGTTGATGATGAAGTTGAGCTTGTCAAAGTTTTGAGACCCAAAAGATGATAGTTGGCTGGTTGATTGATTGGTTGTTGTTTCGGTTTGCTGGTTTGGCTAAGTTGCTTGGTTGATTTGTTTTGGCTGAGTTGTTGTTGGTTGGTTGTTGTTGGTTGTCCCTAGAGGTAGCTTAAACACTCAAGGGAAAGATTGTTTGCCATTGATGTTTGTTGGAGCTAAAGCTAAAGGAGATTGTTTGCTAAAGCTAAAGCTGAAGGATGTTTGTTGGTTGAAGCTAAAACTGAAGGTTGTTTGCTGATTGAGATGATTGGGTTGATGTCTGATTTGCTGGTTGGAGTCTCAAAAAGATGGAAAGCTCATGAGTTGTGATTGATTGATAAGCTCAAAAACAAGAGACAAAGGCCAGGTATTTGCTGTTGATCAAAGAGAAGTCTGAAAGCTGATGTTTGAGACTCAAGCAAGCTGGACCTGTGGCTAATTTGGCGGATGGATTAAGGTTTACAGGTATTTTAGCTACAGGTGACTGATGATAGCTCAAATGTGACTCAAAGGATGCTAAAGGTGATCAATGATAGCTCAAATGCGATCTCGTTTAGGCTCGACAGAGAATGACAATATTAACCAGAAGCGAAGGCTATGCTAGAGGCGACGACTGTTGGCTCAAAGGCAATTTTCTGTTGATCAGAGGCGACTCGAATATCCCTAGAGGCGACAGTATGCTGTTCAGAGGTGATTTCGTTTAGGCCTAAGGTGACTAACTGCGGTTTAAAGGCGATCTGGCTCAGACAATATGCGATTGGTTATGATTCAAATGCGACTTGGTTCAGGAAGTAGGTGATTAGTTGTGTTTTAAAAGCGATTCTGTTCAATCAAAAGGTGATCAACTGCGATTTAAAAGTGACTCCATTCAGGCGATATGCGGGCAGTTGTTGTTTAAAAGCGACACAGTTCAGGCAAAAAGTGAATCACTACAGTTCAGAAGCGATGTCTGTGGTCTGTGCGAGTAGTTTAGGTTCAAAAGCGACTGTGTTTGTGTAACAGTTGTCTGATTTTGCAGTTTTTTCAGCAAGAAAACAGTGATAACAGTCACTCACACTCACAACAAGCACAAACTGATACAACCTAGGCTAGGATAGGACAGTATCTGTTGAATCCCCTAGCTGCGCCTATTCAAAGCGGGTAGCTCCAGGATCTTGGTAGCACCAGCTCCTCCTTACATTTGCACACACTTCTCACGCGTACCAAGATCTGGGTTTCTTATAAGGCTTGACCCTCTCCAAACCTTTAGATTGTCCCTGCTACCTCGGCTAAGAACCGCATGAATCGGGGCCGCTTCAAGGGTTTTGCCCTCTGCGTCAACAGATAGAAGGTTTTTGGCTACTACACAAGGTTGCTAATAAGGGCATCCGTTCGAGTGGCTATACATGCGGCAGCGCTACTCTCCGTTATGGAGTCTCCCAGCCTCCAAGGGTTGTGCCTTGGAGGGTTTTGGGGGAGGTTGGCTGTCGGTATAACACAACTGCACCCATTGTTTGTGGCTTTCAACACAAACACTTTTCTTATATAGCGGTTCGGAAGGACTTGGCTTTAGCCCGTTACTGCTTGGGTCGTATCCCTTCTCACACCGGGAAGGCAGGCCCTCTAAAGATAATGACAAGTTCTCATACACCCAAGATCCATTTGATAGGCAAGGGGAGAGGATACTTTTGCCATTAAATTTGGGTTACAATCAGGCGCATGCAAGCAATCAAAAGATAAATCAAGCACGGAGCAAACAATGATTCATTTTAAGCACCAAGCCCAAATATGCCTAATTTAGTGAAAAAAAGCACAAATCTTGGACCGATCGAACCTGCAACAGATATGTCAGTAGTTTGATAACCTCCTTTCTTGGACAAATCGATAAGATGCTGCGCAAATACCCAATTAATAGCCAAAAATCCAACTGGAACTGAAACAGATTTGAAAACAATAGAACTTATCAGATGCGGTTCACTGCTGATCAAAAGCGACCTCCATTATACCTGAGGCGAAAGGCTGCGGATCGGATGCGACATGGAAAACACAGGATGCGGCACCTGTTAGCTCATAAGCGATGCATATTGGCTAGAAGTGATCAATTAAGGGCCAAACGTGAACAGTATCTGCAAAACACAGTCTGCACACAAAAACCCTAGTCTAACAGGTGATCATTGTTAGTTCAAAAGCGACACCAATTAAGTCAAAAGCAGCCTCTGTAGACTCAGAGGCAATCCAGTTACCCCAAAAGCGACCGACTGCAAGACAAAAGTGACCTGTATCTGCAAAAAAAAGAACTAAACCCTAACCTGCACAGGTGATTGTTATCAGTTCATAAGCGATACGAATCAGAGTAAAGGCGAGTACTGTTAGGTCAAAAGCGACGCGAACATTTCCAAACGCGTCCACTATTAAGTCGAAAGCGATGCGAATGTGTGCAAAAGCGGCGGCTGTTAGGTTAAAAGCGATAAACATAGTTTGGAAGAACCGCAAAATCAGATGCGAGCACTGTAAAAATAAAAGCGATATGTTTTACCTTAAGCGACGACTGTTCGTTTAAAGGCGATCCAGAGAGCTACATGCGGCCTGTTCCAGCTTGAAAGCGGCACAGAGATTTGGAAGCGGCGGATGTTTGTTCAGAAGCGACCGGAATTTACTGCGAGCACCTGCAAAATCTGATCTTCAAAGAAAATAACTCCAAAAAATGAAGTCAATCAAGGACGTGAGGCCCATCGGGCGTGCCAAAATGTGATAGGTGAAAGTCAGGTTTAGCAGATCAGACATAGTCATGAAACCCTAACCCTACCATCATCAAGGAATCTAATCTAAATGAAATCAAAGAACAATGCAATTCAAGCATAACATCACCTAGACCGTGCGATTCCTTGTTTAAGGGATGTGGACTGCTTCTTCAACAATGAACAATTGCAATGCTGAACGCTGCCATGATTGATGATAAAAGCTCAAGTGAATGCTCAAATGCTCAAGATGATAATGGAGATGCTATATGATTGCTGTATACGATTATTAGATTGCTGGATTGCTGGATGTTTCATATGGAGTGAGAGGGTGTTTATATAGGACTTAGCCAAGATCAATCAACGGTGGAGATTCAGAGGTTATGTGAATGGCTAGGATTGAAAGTTACTAAATTTAGATTCCCTTAATTGTGCATGTGAAGGTTTGTAAATAAAAGTTGTTTTACAACACATGATTGACTGGACAAGTGTTAAAACGTGATAAATGATAAGGGCTTAATTCAAATAAAATATTTGAATTAGTTGGAATATGAGTTGGAAATTAATTAAATAAATAAAATTTATTTAATTAATAGGATAAATGAATAAAATGGGATAAGACATGATGTGGAATTAATTAAATAAATACAATTTATTTAATTAATTGGCTAAGTGAATGAAAATGGGATTTTAATTAAATAAATAAAATTTATTTAATTAATTGGCTAATGGATTAGTGGTTTAACAAGGTGTTGCTAGACATGGACAAATTTGAGTGTCTACAGTCAGTATTTCCCAAACTTTAGTTTGTTGGCTGAGTCCTTGCTTACCAAGTGATACGGATCAAAAAGATAATTATAGAAGTCATTTGACATGTCAGCCAATCATGAATGATACCTTAAGAACCTTGATCATCATCAATATCTTATCCGGAATAATGTCTGATGCTCTGCTGGTCAGTTCTTCCTCTGTCTGTTCTGCCAAACAGTACCCCAATACTTGAATGCTCATATCTCTTCACTCCATCACCGGAGGCTCAATTCCTAGAATCTATCAGTCAAGGTACTCTTGATTTCCCCAAGTTTGTACTTTCCAAAGATACTTCCTCTGAGATATCTAGACCTGACTGTCGGACCTTGCCACAACACTATGTTCTTGCTTATCGGACCACAACACTCTTCAATCTGACTTCCGGTATAGGCACACTATGTCTTGCGGATGTGTGGGATGAACTTTGTTGCCATCAATGACAACAATCATGAAGCTCTAATGTGTCTCTTGCCAACAATCTCCCCCTTTGGCATTGATGGCAACACTTAGTGAAAAATGACTAAGTGTTATACTATACTCCCCCTTGGTTGATGCTCTCTTCTAATTTACACTTTTCTGGAGCTCCCCCTTAGTTGGATTCCACATTTTTCACTGTTCCTCACTCCCCCTTTGACATCAATGGCAAAGGCTAGGGTCCGCATACCAAAATTTCCAAAAACAATCTATACTTAGCTGCATAAGTATATATACATGCTTATACTTACATATACTAAAGTATATTTGCAAAAGATGTCTTCAGTTGGGCAAATTCTATTGCCCAACTCAGCTTCATCCTGTCCAAAATTGAGATGTGACCACTCAACAGGAATGCAAAAGCTTCTGCCCTCTTGAGATCTGTCAGATCACTAGTCTGGGCTATGGTCTGAGCATCAGTTAGGGCTTCATGCATGGCCTCTAACTTAGGGATAATCATCCCTCTAAGTTCACCCATTCTGCTTAATATGTTCTTCCTTTCCTTCTCAAGCTTCTTAATTTCATTCAAGATTACAATAGTTTGACATTCCTAGCTTATTATGGATACAGTGAGAGGATCAAAATTCTGAGAGAGGTTTGACAGTTTATCCTCTTGTTCTTTTACTTTCTTCTCAATATCCTTTGTTGCTTTAGTCCAGGATATACAAAATTTATATACTTCTCCTCCATCCTTAAGAGCATTTCTAAGCTCTTCATCCCAATGTCCATATTTCTCCTATCATTGGTTATAAGCCCTTGTAACTCTGAGAATCTCTTATCCAAAAACTCTTTCCGGACTTTCTCTTCTGCTGCTTTCTTGAAAGAATCAAAATGTGTACTAACAGAATTTACAAGAGACTTTAGATTACTAGATGTGGATGCTATAGGATCCTTTTGGAAGGAAGGCATGATCTTTTCCAGTACACTGGATGCAGTTTCTATGAGTTCACAGTCTTCCATGTGAGACTTCAGCATTTTTTCTTTTGCCTTTTCTTGAGTGAAGGATGCTAGCTTCATGGTTTGCACTGGAGAGAGGGAATCAAAATTGAATGGACCTTGAAGTAATTCTGGTTCATCAAATTCCATCATCTCTTTGGTCAAGAAATCCTTGACTGCTTCTGCTGTGTCTCTTGCCAGAGACAAAATTTTCTCTCCTTCTACAGCCTTACCACTGTCATCTGTAGCTTTTTCTGTCCTTGACTCTTCTTCTCTTCCCTTTCCTTGTTCTTCTTGACTGGATTTTTCTTTTATACTTTCTTCTCCTTTAGATTCGGAGACTGCTGGAGAGTCCAGATTTACTTCTCCTTGGACTTCCTCTTCCGGAGCAGAGGAATCTAAGTCCTTACCTTTCTCTTCACCTGTCTCCTTTACCTCTTCTACTACTGTCTCAGGAGATTCTTCTTTGTCATCCATGACAGATGTTTCATCACCTAAGTCCTCTATGACAAGAATATTGAATCTTTTGTAGGCATTCCTGAGGATTTCTTCAGTTTCTTTTGCCACTTTATCAGTTTCTCCAAGCATAAGTTGATTCATTCTAGCTTTGCTTTGGAACTCATCTTTGCAATCTTTAAAGACCATGTTTATTTGCTTTGGAGTGATGGAGGGATAAAGTTGAATAGCAATTTGTTCCCAGATTTCTAGATCTTTTGCTCAAGCATTGTTCTTCCTCATTTCAAGTTCTTTCTCTAAACTTTTGGGAATTAGAGAGATGATTTCAATAAAAGCCTTATTGTATATGTTTAAATACTTAACTGTGCCTTCCTCCAGAATCTTTTTATCTGCATCATTGTATGCATCATAGAATTCTGTTATTGGTTGCAGGTTCCCATACATAGTGACTGCTTTGACTACATCATCTAAGGATAGAGTGGGTCTTTCAAGAAAATCTTCTGCCTCAGCCTCCTTATCTTCACCGGATACTTTCTTCTTCTTCTTCATCTTCTTGATCTCTTCATCAGATTCTGTTTCTTCTTCATCCTTCTGACTGATATAAGACCTTGTGGCCTTTGTCTTAGTTCTTTTCTCTACTTTACTGGATGGTTTTGCTTCCAGCTTTGATGCCTTTGAGGTCTTAGCAGTTGTAGGTGCAGACCTCTTAGAGGATCTGGTCCAGGAGGGGGATTCTACCAGATCACTTTCCTTTTTTGCTTCTTCCTTCTCTTTCTCTGCTCTTTCCATCTTTTCTCTATGTGCATCAAGTGCCTCTTTTGAGATTCCATGCCTCTTGGCAAATTCTTCTACCTCTTTTCTCACTTTTCTCTTCATCTCCGGTTGTCTGAGCTCCACATGGATTTTTATACTTGATTCTTCAAAGGTTCCAAAACTTTCTGCCTTTGGATCCTTGGGTTGACTTAGCATGTGTTAAACATGCAGCTCTACAATTTTCTCATCAACTTCATACCCCATTGGCATGATCCACACTGTTCTTGGTTCCACTGCCTCCATTAGGCACTGATCAGTTTCTACCATAAAGCATATTGTATCGTTATATTTTTCAACTAAAGATTGGGGGATTCTCTCTCTTGCTTGCATCATGCTCTGAAAATTCTTGAAATAGCCCCAGAGAGCTGTATTATGTGCCTTGGCATCACCAAGCCCATGTATATAATCTCTGATTTGAATGGCTACTGGTCTATCATTCTGCCATACCCATCCACTAGATCCGAGAAGCTCATTCATGTAATAAAAGAATAGGCAGAGTATCAAACCACCATATTTTAAGGAGTTCTTCTTATCCTTCTTTATCTTTTGTAGATTCTCCAAGAGTTGGTTTAGAAGGAGCTCACAAAGATCATAGTCTACATTCTTCCTCAACATTTCATAAGTAGTATATATAGCAGTTCCAGATACTGAATTCTCCATGCTGGAGTGATATATCTTATATCCAATTATCATTGATGTAAACTTGATATCCGGATTTGTGATATCCTCAATAGTCATTGCTCTTTTATCAAACTTCGATCCGGTAGCCTCACTTACAATTTGGTTTTTGACAGATTTGAGAATAGGCATCTCACTGGTTGAGTGTAATCCAGTTATAGCCTTAATGGCATCCTTAGTGATCTTAAACAGCGTGTTCAACCACATGAAGTTGTCATGCATTCAGCTCAGAATATACCGGACCCATTCATCCTCCAGAAAATAGGGGAAATGAATGCATTGTGCAGAATGTGTGTCCCAGATAGCTTTATACTGGGTTTTGAGTTCGAATGAGTCATCTATCAATTACTTGTGATAGATATCGACCAGCTTAGATTCCCCAAATTCTTCAATACTTGCATGAATATATGCCCTAACATCTTCTACATGCAGAACCCCATGCGAAATGCTTGAAAAAGCACCTAGGGGATCAACTTCTAGGGATTTGTATGGGTGCTTCTTAAATTTAGGGCGTGGCCTATCAAAAATCTTCACCACATTCGGAGTAGCCATTTTCAAAAGATTTACAGAGAGATATTCAGCAACGAAAAATACCTTTCACGCTTCTAGGGTTCACTAAATGAGCTAGATTAATTTGCTAGATGAATTGACTCCAATGATTAATCTTTGAGAGTTTGAGACAACTTGTTGCAGAGCTCCTTTTCTTTTCTTCTTGAGTGCAAATGTGCAAATGACGAACGAATGAACTCTTTTATTTCTAGGAAAGCCCTAATTTCATACTGCAATAAATGCACAACCTAAGTCATTCCGGTTGCCTTGTTCATCTTATTCTGAGACCGATCTTTTCCGGATCACCGAGATACACTTAGAGTTATTCTTGGAGAATAGTGATAATCTATCTTCCCTTGAGTTATTCTTGGAGAATAGTGATAATCTATCTTCCCTTCCTTAATCATTTGATCTATCCGCAGATTAAGATTCCATAGTTTGAATCATGTCAGATTTAACTGTGAAAAACCTACTTCTCACCGGATGATTGATGAATCGGATTAGTCTTTAACCTGTTCAAAACTTATTGTGGATCTTTCATCTCTTAACCAAACCTTATTTGGATGTCCCTTTGTGAATCGCTTAATCTGCAACTCTCCTTGTGCCAGTTCTGGCACCAATTAACTGGCTAGGGGAAAATGCTTTTCTTTGTGTCTCCCCCTGAGCCAGAGCTCACCTTTTAATTTTTGGAAGGAATATCAGCACCAGATTCTGGTGTGGATCCATCCCCTACATTTTCTGTACTTCTCTTCACCCAAATCTTGTTCATCTCACTTTTGACTTCATCCGCATTCACTTTTCCTTTTCCCTTGTCTTGATTCTGATTATGATGTACCAAACCTCTTTTGTCCTGATTCTTGCTTCTACAGAATTTGGCAATATGACTGGATCTATTGCAATTGTGGCAAACAACATTTCTTTGCATATTTGATTGATGTCCTCTTGATCTACATTGATTAGCCATATGACCCATTCTATTGCATGAAAAACATCTACCATTGAATGAATTGTTCATTTGCATATTTATGCATTCATGAGATTTGTGACCATACCTTTTGCAGTTAAAACACTGTCCGGAGAAGGATGCATTAGTCTGATTCATTCTCTTCCTGCACTGATTAGCTTTATGACCAAAGTTATTATAGTTGTGGTAGTATCCATTGAAGGATGGATAACTTTGAGCATTAGGTTGCCTCACCGGAGGTTTTCTAGGCCTGTTTCTTGGATTTTCTGATTCAAACTTCTTCTGACCAGATTTGGAGCTCTCACCTTTCTCATATCCGAAGCCATGCTTGCCATCTACCCTCTTTTGGCTTTCAAGAAGAACTTCAAGTTGAGCAGAACTTATCTTGAATTTCTCTTTGTATTCATTTGCTATTTGAAGATCCCTTTTAAGAGAGACAATTTGATCTTCTAGCTTTTCTTCATTATCTTTAGCATCTTCAAGATTAGATTCAAGATGTCTGATTATTCTATCCATCTTGTGGCAGTCTTCTGATTTCTTTTTGAGAGATTGTTTTAGATCATCTTCAGTTTTTCTTTTCTCTTCAATTTCTTGGGTAAATTTCATGACTCCTGATTCCATTTCATGTCTTACCATGATGATCTCTTTTGATAATTTTTCACATAACTTGGTTTTCTCTTTAAGATCTCCATTTGTATCATTTGCTTCACCTTGACTTGCCAATTGCTGAAGTAGTTCCTTTCTCTTTTTCATAGAGAGACTTAGTTTCCCTTTTAGTTCATTTATGAAATCATCAGCCTGTTTGAGTCTTTCCTTCAATTCATTGACTTCAGAATTAGATTGCTCAAGATCATCTAGGGCAGACTGAAGTTGCTCCCTCATACTATACACATCCATCTTAATTCCCAGATCTTCCTCAAGCTGTTAGGCTATGTTAGGAGGAACTTAGCTTTGATACCAATTGTTAATAACTGAGAGGGGGGGTGAATCAGTTATCTTAATTATTTCAGCTTTCTGAACTTTCTTAATAATTAATGCAACATCTATTCAAATAAGCAAACATAACCATGAAATGGAAATGCACATGACACAATATTTTTGATGTGGAAACCCTATTAAGGGAGAAAACCACGGGGTGATTAACCCAAGATTGTATTCTCTGTTAGAAGAATAGAAATACAAAATGGCACTTGCCAATTAGGGCTCACTGCCTGAGCACACTGCTCACAAGAAGCACACTGCCTACAAGAGACTCACTGTCTACAAGTTGTAAGAAGAATAACAAGATCCTTGAACTGATGTGAAGCATCCATATATGCTGAGGTTTAGTTCTAGTTAAGTTCAATACACTAATCTACTGTACTTCATCCTTTCTCTTCTTTAGTGTTGCTATCCTTTCACATACCGGACTTGCCTTACTGCTTCCACACTACTCTTCTACTTTTTTTCACACTTCATAACACACACACCTCCTCATCAAAATTCATTTGGTATATATATATCCGCACAAAGGATTTCATCCTCTTCCTAGTCGGCATCCGGAATAGTCAGTATTTCCCAAACTTTAGTTTGTCGGCTGAGTCCTTGCTTACCAAGTGATGCGGATCAAAAAGATACTTATAGAAGTCATTTAACATGTCGGCCAATCATGAATGATACCTTAGGAACCTTGATCATCATCAATATCTTATCCAGAATAATGTCTGATGCTCTGTCGGTCAATTCTTCCTCTGTCTGTTCTGCCAAATAGGACCCCAATACTTGAATGCTCATATCTCTTCACTCCTTCATCACCGAAGGCTCAATTCCTGGAATCTATCAGTCAAGGTACTCCTCTTGACTTCCCCAAGTCTGTACTTTCCAAAGATACTTCCTCTGAGAGATTCGGACCTAACTGTCAGACCTTGCCACAACACTCTGTTCTTGCTTACCGGACCACAACACTCTTCAATCTGACTTCCGGTATAGGCACACTATGTCCTACGAATGTGTGGGATGAACTTTGTTGCCATCAATGACAACAATCATGAAGCTCCAATGTGTCTCTTGCCAACAAAACAATTAGCTCGAGTGGCCAGGTGTCCTTTGCAACCAACAAGAGAAGAACAAGAAGCAAGCATAAAGCAAGATTATTATGGCTTTGATGAAATTTTTGACAAGAGAAATGTGGATAAGGAAAGGTCCCATAACCCACCTCATCCATGGAGAGATGACATTTATGCTGAGGTCCCTCCCCCATCATCCTTAAATGGATCAGGAGGCTTTCACCGACAACAAAATATTCCACCAAGACTAATGAGATTTGAACATGGTGCTTCCTCCTCTACTGTGCAAACTATGGAAAAACACAATAATGATGAAATAAGCAATAAGATAAGAATAAATAGACTAGAAAAAGAAAGGAGGAGGAGAAGACAGGCTTATGCCCAATGGCTCGCAAATGAATAAGAGAATGTTCAACCTAATATTGAAACAAATCAAGAAGAGCTTAAGGATGAATAAGTTGAAAACAAGAACAACAGTTGGGCTGGTACCTTACACAACACTTTCATCTAGCATTCAGGATTGGGAGGATGATCACCTCGATGACGACTTCCAGCATGGACCTCTCTGACAGGTAAGTATCTCTAACCCTTCATCTCTCGTGTTGTGTTTCCTCCGTGATGTGTTATGTGTTGTTAGGCCTCCTAGGATGACCCTTGATTCTCTTGTAAGGTCAAGGATACTAGGAGACCACCTTTGTTGTGATCTTCTTCTATTTGTATCACCATTCTTCTATATTGCCTCTCCTCTAATTTCATTGTTGTGTATTGTGTCTTACAGATATAGCATTACAGTTGGTGAATTGGGGGCACCCTTCTACATGACTGTCCCTAAGGCACTTATTCTCCTCTCTGATTTATTGTTCACCTTCCTCTAGTGGTTCCATCTAGTGGGTGGATGACAAAAAACATTTATACTGGTGCGGACCTAGTGTCCCTTTCAAGAGCAATTAAAAAATGGACCTAGTCCATACATGACGACGGGGTTGTAACAAATTATCCGACACTTGGCTAGTGGAATCACTCCATGATTTCTCTATCTTGATGTTGATGTTGATGCTATCTTATCTTGCTAACAACACTTTAACAATATTGTTTCTCCGTGCACTTTGTTTATCATGAATATCTCCTTGCTTGGCTCTTTCATGTAGTTGATCATATGCATTGTTGTTTATCATGATTATTTGGACACTAGCACTTTTCTTGCAGGGATTTGTTTGTGGGAACATTCGGCGATCGTAAGGTACATATCACCTTTGGAGGGCATGGGCCTTGTGAGAGATTGTGTTCCCTTGTGTGTTTTCTTCCTACCTTAACATGCTTGATATTGATACATGATATCAACCACCTTAAGGTGGGGGCATATATAAGGTAAGTTGTTTGCTTTAGATCATAGTAAAGCGTGTTTGAACAATTTGAAAAATCAATCAAAATCATTTAAGCCCTCTACAGAGGTGGGATATCGAGCATATCCTTTTATCTTAAGCCCTCATCACGAGGCAGGGATGGTGTATTTCTAGGAGCAGATTGCATTGTCCTGTCATTTTCAAAAGTCCTCATTGCAAGGTGGGGAGCGGTTCTATGACTAACTCAACCCTTAAGTGTGTTTTTGGCAGTTGTTGTGGCAAAGCCCAATCATCAGTGTGTGCCTATAATGTGCCTGAGATGGTGTTGAACCTAGCAATAGGAACACTCCATCGCTCGTCTACCATGTTTTCTCCGTGTCTTTAGTGTGTGTGTGTGTATGGCATTCTTGTTCTCAAAGTGCAAGACCGGTGGCGATGAGCTCCTCTACACTTTGGGATTTGTTTGGCGTGTTTGTTCTCAAGGTGCAAGACCGGTGGTGAACAACTCCTCTACACCTTGGGATTTTGTTTGGTGTGTCTGTTCTCAAAAAGTGCAAGGCCGATGGTGATGAGCTCCTCTACACTCTTTTGGGATTTGTTTGTTTACTTTCCTTGTACTTACATCTTGCATTTCATATGGAAAATCCAAGAAGAAAATAATCACTACATTCATTGTATTCTCTGTGCTCTACATGTCTTCAATGCTCTATTCTCCATGTTTTGCATGATTGTAACTGTCTTCTCCGTGCTTGGTGTGTTTTTTGTGTTTGTCAACGTTACTTTAATGCATGTATTGACCTTGCATTTAATACATACATTAAAGTGGGGGCTAAATGTTATGTTAGAAAAATGCACCCTTGGGGGCTTTTTCCTAAAGGTTTAGCTCCCAGGTCTTTAGATTTGCATTTAGAGCATTTTGCAGGTTAAATCTGACTCCCAGTGAGAAAACCAATGGGTCTTGTGGCAAATAGGACCTAGGGGGCTGCACTTTATTAAATTTTGAGAAAAGACATGGGGTGGACAAGGGTGCTAGCGCCCTAGTCTAGCCCTATTTTGGGTTTGCCCTAATTTTAAATGTCCGATTTGTGACCGTTATTTGGTCTCTAGGCTGACATCATAAGTTTCAAATATGAAATTCTTGGCGGGAATATTAATAGTTGCATATATAATCATGTTTAGGGTTTCATTTGCAAACTAGAAGATAACTAGAAGATCATTGGCAAGTTTTATGATTGTGAGCTATTGGCATACTTGTGATTATCATTGTGTTACAGAGCATAGCATTGTTATTGTGTTTTGTTTACAGGTTGGATTACATCTTCTCCTCATGGTATTGAAGAGATTCTTCCTTCCATGAGAGCTTCATCATCAAGGTGATATCTATTGTGCTTTTATCATTAATTATCATTTGGTTTTTGCCTCTGTCCCACGAGGACACGCACTCTCTCTTTGACAACGGTGTTCAGAAGAATTGAATGTCTCTCCACGGCTTGACTGAGGCAAGCCTCTAAACACCACAACCCCCTCCCACACTCCTTGTGATTGCAGGTTACATGTATCAGATCTAGAGAAAGTGGAGTTGCAAGGAAGGTAGGCAGACATTGAAGATTTCAAATCTAAAAAGAAGCAGACACTGTGCGAAATTTTAGGACAAGGGCGCTATCAACCTTGTCCTCCATTTTTAGATCATGAAAAACAAAAGACACAACAAAGATCAGTTCCAGAAGGAGATCGGGACTTTATGGAAAAAGAAGCACACTAGACTAGGGCGCCATCACCATTGTCCCTGAATTTTCTATTTCTTGGACTGCGAAAAATAGTGAGTTCAGGTTCTCTGTGCTCTTCTTATTTCCTGTAGCATTTGCCATAATTTGCATATTTGATTACTATTTTTCTTAAATTAGGGTTTCAAGAGCATAAAATCATTAATTAGCAATCTTGTGTGATCATATTTGAATTTCCCAATAGAAAACCAAGTGGCAACTCAAATCTGATAGTTGACTCTCCTCTTGATAGGAGAAGCACTCGGTTGAAAAGCCCTTGGAATGTTTATGTGGAAAGGAGGATTCAAACCAAAACAACAAACCATCATCCCCCTTTTTCACCCCTAAACATCTTCTTATCTTCTTGTCCTGCTTCATGTATTGGTTAGCATAATGGTGGAAACTTGAAAGATACTTTTTCTTTACAAACCCTTGCTAGGGTTTCATTTCCTGTTCATGCTGAAAGGTTGTAGCATACTATTTCCCTCTTTCTTATCTATTTGAAAATAGTGAAGTTTTTATGTATTCATGAAATCAAAAGGGGGGGAGGGTAACTGTGCTATTTGGTTTTCCTCTATGCTTCACTGCTACATGTACCATGGCTCATTTGAAGTTCATGTTTGCTTATCTATGCTCTTATAAATGAAAAAAAAGAAAAGCATTTGCAAAACCTATGGACATTTGTTTCACTACTTTTTCTATCACTATATCTGTATGCCTTGTGTTCCTTTTTTGAAGACAAATGTGAAAACTAGTTGTATGCTTCCATTGTGGCTCTCTCATTGATTGAATAGTAATATGTTCTTTTATTGGTATATAATGGTGAAAACTGGCTTTCATGATAACTCTGTTCCTTCTGTCCTAGTGCCCTGTAATGACATCTTTAGTGTCTTTATCAATTATCACTAGAGTCTTCCATGCTAGAGGGTCTGTCAAGTTTGAAACTAAGACCTCTGCCATATACCACTGCTAGTGCTTGTGTAAAAGTCATACTTTGTGGCTCATTATGATCATCACCTTGCTCACTGTGTTCTGATTGTTTCTTTTATATCAATCTTCAAGGAATGACTGCTACTTGTGAAGGGGACTAAACTAGGCATTAGAGCTCCTTTGTTCTTTGTTATGAAATTGCTACTTTTTATAACTCATTCATAGAGGCACAAAAGACTGTATGCTGTTGGGAGGAGAGTCTTTTCTCACGACTATGTTGACTTTCACTTCAATGACTGCTCACTGTCTTTACTTCCTCATGATGTCAGTGTTATCATGACTATTTTTTCAAAGATATGACTGGTTCCTTCTATACTTGCTATCCTCCTTTACCCTGGATAGTCTTGCACTGACTTGTATGACTTCAAATGATCATAAAGGACCATATTTATGATATCCCCCTATGGATTTAACAACAGATATTTCAACATCCTCATAACTCTTATAGAGGCAAAATAGATCCTTTAAATATTGAGATTGGGCTTTAGTTTGCCAACACAACCTTGAAACTTTTCACATGGCCACATGAGCTACCCAAGGTCTTGTAACAAACTATCATTTTGATCATGCTGTATTTGGCTTTTTTCATTGTGTCTTCATCATCCCATTGTACACTGCTATTCTTTGTTTTTATATGCCTCTTCATGACTATTGAGGACTATCATGGCAGTCTTGATTGATTGACCTCATGCATGCTGCTCTTGACTTCATATGTCTATCTTCTTGCTGCATTATGACTGATCCTTTTCTTTTTCATGACTACTATAGATGTTGATGATTGGTTCTTTCTATGAAAACTATGAATTATACTATGGACTGGTATTATCTTCTAGGATCTTTTATGCCTTTTGATAGTCATGATGTGATTGCTATGACTCCTAGGACAATCACTCAAATGGACTGTATATGACCTTTTGGCACTCATTTAATGACTAGTCCTTTGGTTATCCACAGTCACTACATGCTATCATGGTTTGAAGCTTCCTCCAATGCTCTTTATCACTGTTCTTTTAACTATCATAAATGAAGTTGAAACCTTACTAGTTTCCCCTTACACTAGATCTGTAGCCCTGTCTCTATCATAATTTCTTAGCTATTTTTGCTCAACACCTAGTCTTAATGATTGCTGACATCCCTCCACTAGTTCTTCATAGTTTATCATGCCCTTTCAATGTTTGACTTTTGACACCTTTGTATAGCATGTTCATAGGCCAAAGTAACATTGCTATACCTTTTCCACTATTTGTCCTCATTGTCCTCATGTAGTGGCTATTCTTAAAACAAGATAAGCGACTATTATCCTTTACTAACTAACTTTCTATCAACATGAAGCATTCCTAACAAAAATATATGATTGGGGCTTGCTACATTGGCTGTTAACAACCACTTCTATGGCTGTGACCATGATTTCTTACATTGATGACTGATATTTCTCTTATACTCTTTTGATAGTTATCTTGACTGCTTCTTCTTTTATGTTATAGATGAAGTTGAAACCCTACTATTTTCTCCTTAGTTTAGTCCTTGAACATGCCTCCCTGACTGTCACCTGAGGTTGTCTTAGACCTACCTTAGTCTTGGTGAGTGTTCACCCATGAAACCTTTAAAACTCCCTTTTAATGACCTTTCATCTATCTTTTAAGGACTACTTCACTTGAATAAGATTTGTTTTGAGTGTGTAGCTAATGTTAAAAAAGGCCTGCAGAGTTCATTGCAGATTGAGGGACTGTGGCAAACTTTGATACCTTACTGTCATATATATAAATCACCTACTGCCAACAGTGTCAAAACACAATATGCCTTGCTGTTATTCAATATATGTATGTATCCCTTATATTCATCATTGTATCCTTCTCTTTTTCATGATGTGCTGACCTAATTATAGATATGTCATTTTAGCATCCTTATTCTCTCACTGTGACTGTGCTTGTAGTCTCATGATGCATGTTATGTTATACGATCTTCTGATGATTTCTAGCTTAATTCATTGCATGATATGATTGAACCTGTACCTAGACACCCAACAAACAAGTTAGGAAAACAAATGAGGCTGAGAGCCTCTCCTTTGATGGTGATATGATCTCTTCTTGGTTCCATTTAGTGGCTGTATATCTACATCTAAGGACTGCTTATCTCTTTTATCTTCCTGATTAGATTCTTATGAAAGGTGGCATGTACATTTTGATATTGTTTCATATAGTAGTGAAAATGAATCTCGAGCTCTAACAGACTTCCTCTCTCTCTCTCTCTCTCTTCTAGGTACCTATGAAGACATCCAATGGAGGATCTGAAGATGATGCAGATGCCAGTGGGGTTCGTCATTCAGGCAATGACGGATCCCTTTTCCCTTCTATATGTTTACCCTTTTTCATTTTAGATGTATATGCTTTCTTTCATTTTATCTTGTATAGTATACTCAATTCCCATGGCTTGTGTGGGAGCCTATAAACAGATTCTCTATATGAATATAAATAGTTAGTTCATGCAATGATTTGTGTATTATTTCTCCTTTCATAAATAAATTGCATAAAGAAAATCTAAAAATTAATGCATGGTACAATTGTTTATGATCATGAGTAGATTTTAACAAACTTTTGTGTACCTTTCTCACTTGATAATTGGATCAACCGTAATGAGTGGACCATAAAAACAATCTGTAACTCATAGGTTAGTCTTCCCTTCAATTCTGCCTACTTGGGATGCCTCTTGCTCCGGTAGGATGCCTTCCCATTTTTATATGGTTTGTGTAGCAACTCTAATTGAGTTGCTACATGAATCTGGTAAAAGTGATCATAGGAAAGGCCTTCTACTTGAGTAGTAGGCCTTCCACAGTAGGCTGCATGCCTTCATCCTATCCACTCGCATTTTCTTCCAGCTTTAGACAACTTGGCCTAAGTTTCCATTGATCCCGTCTCCTCCTACAAAGCAGAAAACATCAGTGCTATCCCAGCCTGACCTTATTGGGTAGAAATGCACAATTAGGTAACAATTACCTTTGTTTCAAAGAAAAGAACTTCATAGTCTTCATCCTTACCATTGGAACCAATAGCAAAAAAGTGTATTGCATCTAATTCTGATGGTCGTGCTTTCTGGGTATCTAAGGGTGCTCATTCTATGGAGATGAAACTTCCAACTGAGAAGACAATGTTATGGCACCAAAGGCTTGGTCATATTGGTGAAAAGGTTTTGAGGGCCCTAAAAAATAAAGACCTTGTTGAGGGTATGAATGATTGTAACTTTGAGTTTGATTTTTGTGAACATTGCATTTATGGAAAGCAAAACCGTGTTTAATTTTACTCTAGTTCTAACATATCTTCTAAGTTGTTGGACTTAATTCATTTTGATGTATTTGGTCTTGTTAATGTTCCTTCAATTTCAAAATCTGTGTACTTTGTTTCGTTCGTTGATGACTACAGTAGAAGGACATGGGTGTATTTCCTTAGAAGTAAATTTGAAGTCTTTTCAAGATTCAAAGAGTTCAAAGCTCTTGTAGAGAATCAAAAGGATAGAAAGATTAAGTGTTTGAGAACTGATAATGGTGGTGACTTTTGTTTAGTAAATTTTGACAAGTTATGTAAAGAAAAAGGCATTGAGAGGCACAAGACAACTCCATATACCCCTCAACAGAATGGAGTTGCAGAGAGGATGAACATAACATTGATGGAGAGGTCTAGGAGTATGCTAAGTGGAGCTGGCCTTGAACAAACATTTTGGGCTGAAGTTGTTGCTACCATTTGTTACCTGGTTAATATGTCTCCTACATCAATGCTTGTCGATAAGACACCTATGGAGGTGTGTTCTGGTAAAGAGCCTTCATTGAAACACATTCGAGTATTTGGTTGTGAGGCATATGCACATGTGCCTAAGGAGAAGAGGTCTAAGTTGGAGAACAAGGTAGTGAAGTGTATCTTGATTAGTTATGGTATCAGTGTGAAAGGGTACAAACTTTAGGATCCAGTGGCTGAGAGAGTTCTGTAAAGAAGAAGTGTGATTTTTAGAGAACTCAGTCCTTCTTCTGTTGACCTACAGCCAGAGAAAGAAGAGAAGAAAGAGGATGCGGTTCAACTTCCTTCCACCCCTGAGAAAGTTGAACCGAAGACATCTGTTGGACCTGATGATGAAGAGAACTCTAGTATCTCTGAAAGTTTAGAAGAAGAAGATGAATAACCTCAACCTCAACTCTTGAGGAGGTTCATGCAGATAAGGTGACAACCTGATAGGTTTGGTTGCTCATTGCATGATTCTAGTTGTATTTTTGCTTTGATTTCTAATAGTGATGAGCTTAGGACCATAAGGGAGGCTATGGGTATGAGTGATGTAGATTCCTGGAAAGAGGCCATGGAAGAATTGATGGCTTCCTTGAAGAAAAACAATACTTTGGATCTGGTGCCCTTGCTTGATGGATGTAAACCTATTGGATACAAATGGGTGTTCGAGAAGAAGTTTGGTTCAGATGGCAATGTTGAGAAGTTTAAGGCAAGGTTGGTTGCGAAGGGTTATTCCCAGCTTGAGGGAATAGATTAAATGGTGAGATTTTCTCTCATGTTGCAAAGCTAACATCCATTAGATTTTTGCTATCACTTATTGCAGCATATGATCTTGAAGTTGAGAAGATGGATGTGAAGACAACTTTCCTTCATGGTGATTTGGAGGAGGAAATTTATATGTCATAGCCAGAGCACTACGTCGTAAAAGGTAAAGAAAATTTGGTTTTCAAGTTGAAAAAGTCTTTGTATGGTTTGAAGCAATCTCCTAGGATGTGGTACTAGAAATTTGATGCCTTTGTGTTGAGTTTGGAATTTTTGAGATCGAAATCAGATCATTGTGTTTATTAGAAGTTTGACAATGATCACATTCTCATTATTGCATTATATGTTGATGATATGTTGTTCATTGGGACTGGTAAGAATTTGATTTCTGATTTGAAGTCTCAGTTGTCATCATAGTTTGAGATGAAAGATCTAGGGGTAGCCAAATACATTCTAGGGATGGAAATCAGAAGAGACAGAGCTAATAGAAAACTTTGGTTAGGCTAGAGTAAGTATGTGAATACTGTGTTGGAGAGATTCAGCATGACATATTGCAGACCATTGATTGTTCTTGTTACGATGGGGACAAGGTTATCTATTGTAGATTTTCTGAAGTCTCCTTCTAAGATGGAGGATATGAGTAGAGTTCCTTATGCTAGTGTAGTTGGCATCTTGATGTATGCTATGGTCTATACAAGACCAGACATTGTCCAAGAAATGGGATTCCTTAGTTGTTTTATGGCTAATCCTGGACAGGTACATTGGGATGCAGTGAAGAGAGTGTTCAGATATTTGAGGGGTACTTCCAAGTATTCCTTATTTTTTCATGGTTATCCTACAGGACCTTAGCATTCACTTTGTATTCGTGGATTTGTGGATTTAGATTGGACAAGTGACATTGTGTGAGGCCTACCCTTTTTCATTCTATTCATGTGACTAATTACCTTACTGTTGCTGATACTTTTATATGTGTGGGACTATTGATCCCGGATTCTGAACTATTGGACTTTATTATTTTATAGGAAAAAACTAATTGGGTGATGTTAGAAAGAAAATTGAAATGTGATTTCAATATACTTATGAGAATTGTGGTATGTTTTAGGAATGCATGTTTTAAATTTGCTTCGGCTATGATATTTATATGTGGAATTAACTTTGAAATTTAGTGTGCAGGTATTTCTAACAAAACCACAGACACTGGAGATTATTCCACACCTTATGTTGTAATCCCTTGTGAAGCCGATCTGGTTCCACTAGGAACCGAGATCAACTCTGTGTTTGAATTATTGTTGTAATGTTGTCTTGCATGAGGTTGAATGGGTTAGGTCTACCCTCTCATAAATTTGAATTATGATTTGTGTTGTGAGAATTATATTTGAAATTCATTTTTAATTTTAAATTTTTGAGACCCTTTTCTTGTGACTTAACTTGACCCTGGTTGTCCTAACTAGGTTAAAGTTGACCCTGGGTTATACCCCATGGGTTTAGGGTCCCTTTTGACTTGGGTAACCCTTGGTAAACCTCCGTATGGTCACCTTAACTTCACACTGAAGTTAAGTGACGAATTTGGAGGCATGGGAGGAATAGGATGAGTGGTACCAACACTCAAGCCCATCCCTCTTCAATTCCCAAGGCTTGTGAGACTCCCCATGGAGTTTTGTAGTCCTTCATGAGAGGGAAGGAGGGGAAGACATGTGTCACCCTTTCCCTCTCCAATCCCCCTTTTCTCTCCCATGTGTAAGAGAGATGACATGTGGTAAGGGATAAGGAAGACTTTGGGGATGGGTGAGTGACATATGTCAACACCCATCCCTTGGGGCACAATAGTGTTTGGGAGGAAGAGTGAGGAGGTGACAAGTGTCACCTCCCCATTCCTCTAAACTCATGGGTGGGGTTATTTTAATCCCACTTGGGATAGGGAGAAAGGTTGTTGAAATTTGAGGATTTTTGTTTATTGAAAATAGTTTTTGGGAGAAAAGGTTAGAGGAAGTTTGGTGGCTAAGGTTGGAGGAGATTTTAGTGGTGCTCTACATCAACTACATCCATTTAAGGGCTTTCTAAGGTTGGAATTCAAGGCCTTTACTTTGCATTTTCTATTTGTTGCATGAAGGATGTGTGAAAATGTTTATTTTGCTTATGTTGCATTTTTTTTGTTATTGTGGGGAAACTTTTGTTGGGATGTTGACAGAGCTTCTTCCACTTGGGAGAAATGCTCATCAAGTATGGGGTAAGGGAGGAGTGATCCTCCTTGAATTCATTCCTTATTTTGGGATGTTAAAAGCCTTGAGGGCATTTGTGTGACCTTGAGAAAATTTGTTATATGGCTTGAGAGCCAAAATATGAACTCCTTGGAAATTTTTGTTAACAAGTTTGGCTTGAGGCCATGAGGAATTTGTGTTGTTATATTATTTGAAAGGGTGGCACTCTAGAGTTGAGTGTGTCCACTCTCCTACCCCTCTTTTGACTCATTTTAGTTGAGTTTTTGTTGTGTAATTATCCATGGGTGTTTTGTGTTTTGGTATGTTGTATTGCTTTGTTGTGGAGTGGATTTTGGAATACCTTAGGTGTGTGGATGATCTCCCTAGCTCGGGGTGACCCTCTTGCAGGTCTACGGTAGGGAGGAGAGCAAGATGAGTGGTGTTTTCTCCCCTTGTGTGATATGCAGGTTCTTGGAGCTTATTGTGAAGCTTGGAGAAGATTATTTGAACTTGAAAAATATTTTATTTTCCTTAAGTCTTAAGGAGAGCTTGGTCATTTAATAGCTTCATCCTTGTTGATTTTCCAAAAGGAGAACATTCTCTCTCCTTTGTTGTAAATATTAGTATTTTGGAGTTGTGAGGAAATCCCCCCTTATTGTGTTGATAGTTGTAATTTTTGTATTTTTGAGTTAGGAGGAAATCCTCTTCATTGTAATAAAAGATTTATTTATATTGTTATTAAATTTTGTTATCATGTATGAAATAAATAAGAAGAGAAATTTGTTTTTAAAAGGATATTAGAATTGTCTATTTCCTTCTTCTCCTATTTGAAAAATTGTGAATTTATTGTTGTTATAAATAATTTGCTAAAATTTATTTTATTAGATGACTTGTGTAAATGATAATTTTAATGAATTATGTGGAGTTGTAATTTTGTCATTTGGAAAAGAAATGAAATTTGATAATAATCAAGCATTTGATTTGTTGTGTATAAATGCAATAAAATTAATTCCTTTCCCTTTTAAAATGATATGCTTACTATTTTCAATTGAAATTAGTGACTTGAAATTTAGCTTTAATTAAGAGATAATTACATTTAATTATCCTTGTATAATATTATATATATATATATATAATTTTTATTTTGGGTTGCATTGGAAAATAAATGTTGTAAGAAAATTCATTTTAAATTAATTCATTATTCTGCCTACAAATTAGTTGACAGTAAATATGTTTTTTACAGTTATCTGTTTAATTAAAAATACTGTGAAAATTGAATTGACTATGAATATATATATATATAATTATGAATTGACAGACTTATAAAAAATAAAATTAATTAATATGTTGCCAAATTGGAGGGATTGTATTTTTTGTTACAGTCAAAAATTTTTGAGGAACGAATTTTTTTTAAAAAATACAGTTAAAAAAAATAGAGAGGAAATTTTATTACAAAAATGGTGGGGGTTCGAACCCCCACTGACTATTTTGGCAACAGGTGTGGGGAGGGGGCGAAGCCCCCACCCACACCCCACTGAGTGGGATGTGGGTGGGGGCTCCGCCCCCTCCCCACCGCCGTGCTCTCTGCGGCCATTACACAGTCTCCGCCCCACCCGTGACTCCCCTTCGCTCCACCGTCGCCCGTGACTCCCCTCTGCTCCGCCGCTTCCTGCGGCCACCAATGACTTCCAATCCGCCGCTCGTCCACCGCGTGGCCTCCGCGATCCCTCCGCTCCGCCGCTCTCTGCGGCCATACCACCCTCCACACTACCGCCCGTTCACCATTGCGGCCATCTCCAATCCATGACCTCCACCATTGCCGCTGCCTTGGAACCTGCCACAAGCCAATGGAAAATAAAGGTTAGGGTTCTCCAATGGCATTCAAAAAAAAAAATGAATGGAAATAAACAATACTCTATGTTATATAATGAATAACATAAAATATAAGATTTAAAATAAATGGTTAATATATATATATATATATATTAATGGTTTACTAGTAATTTTGTAATTTAATTTAAATAATACTATATATATAGGTATATATATATATATATTATCTATGAGGTAATTTAAAAAAAATAAAATAAATAAATAAATAAATAAAATAGGGAGTATTTGTGGCGATAATATATATATTATTTTAATTTAGATTGTAAGGGAAGTGTGTTTTCTTTTGGGATTTAATGATTTCACAAATTAAATACAAGAAAATGAAAAGAAAAATATACCTATCTGTATAAATGCAAATAAGCATATATATACATTATATATATGCTTATTTGCATTTATATAGATATGCGTATCTTTATAAATGCAAATAAGCCATCACAGACATTCCAGATGTGGCCATTATAAATTCAACTGTAGATTGAGAAAATGCCCAATTGAGAAAAAGAGAGAGAAAGAGAAAGAAAAGTTAACCTTGAAAAATAAAGAGGAGAAAATGCGTGACATTTCCGAAAAGGGCTAAGAGAACTAAGTAAGTCTGACCTACTGTTAATCCTGATTAGGGACAAGTTAATTATCAAGTAAATCAAACGTTGAATTAAACCAGAATGGAAACCTAGGAGATTATGACAAGTGAAGTTAGTAAACCCTGTTTAAGTGATCTGGTTTACCAAGAAACTAGGAATAATGTAAAGGATACAGTGATAACTCTGATTGATAGAGAACGGAAAGAAAAACAGGATAAACATAAAGAAACCTTACACAACAAGAAAGAGAATGTGATAGAAATACAATCAAAATTAAATTTTAGAGAAATGGAAGAGAGGGCAAATGAACAGGCTTTGTTGAAAATGCTAAGTTCAGAAGGAGGAGAAATTAATATTAAATTTTAGAAAACGGGAAAGAGAACATATGATCGGGCTTTGTTGAAAAATGATCCATTAATGAGATCAACTGTAAATTCATTATGATTAGGGATTAGTAGGAAATTTGTAACCCTATTAGGAAACCACGTGTTTAGATTAGTGTTTGTGTAATAAATCCCACTCACGCTCGTGAGGCGTTATGCTACTGGATTTTTTCAGAATCTAGGGTTTAGAAGCCTAGAAAGTTCAACCCTTGTAGCAATGTCAACCGTGTCATGAAGACCCCCTTGTTGGCCTTCTTGTGTTTGGGTGTGCGCATGTATGTGTGTTACCCTGCTAACAATTGTTTTGTTTACGCCTTAAGTGTACGCCACCGAGCACGTTTACGCATGCGAGGGGGTTTCTAGGGAAGCGTGGGAAAATTTTTGATATTTCGTGTCATGACCACATGACACATGTGGACATGACACGTGTGATGCATGTTGTGACTGCATGGGAAATGTGGGCATGACACATTGACAGCAGGAGATCCACCAATGCTTATGTGTTCACTATGTTCGGTGTTGCTATTAGTTGGATGAGTAAGTGGAAACCTATGGTCACTTTGTCCACTACTAAAGCAGAGTACATGGCAGAAACTCATGCTTGTAAGGAAGCCATTTGGCTTAAAAGATTGTGTTCTGATGTTGGGTTTGATGCAGGGAAGATTACTATTTGTTGTGACAGTCAGAGTGCCATATGTTTAGCGAAGAATCCTACTTTCCACATGAGGACTAAGCATATTCATGTCCAGTACCATTTTATTTGTGACATGGTAGAGGATGCAAAGGTGAATTTGAAGAAAGTTGGCACTTTGGCGAATGTTGTAGATTCCTTGACAAAACCTGTGATCATAGAGAAGTTCAGATGGTGTTTGGAGTCTATGGGCCTCTCAGCCCCTAGCAATTAAATCATGTCACTCTATTGGCTCTTGAAAGGTGTTCAACAAGTGGGAGAATGTTGGGAATTAATGTGTCTCAACCTTTGCAAGTTCTTAATGTTGTATTTATTTATTATTTTCCTACTATTGTAATTTTCTATGCAACTCTTATTTTATCACTTTGTGGGAGTTGGCACGGTCATGTGTCATCCTACATGGAAGGTGACTAGATGTATTTTTGTCCTCATATGAGGAGGTAGGTGTCTTGTTTTGTGGTAGAAGTCTTTTGCCATGTGTCAACATCTTTTGGGTGTTGTAAGAGGTCTATGACGTGGAAGAGTTATGACATATTCCTATGACAAAATCTATGACATGTAAGAGCTAGAAATAGAAGATTATATGACAGGTGTGACAAGTGTCAAAAAACATCTTTGCATGGAGAAGGTAGGCGCCCAAGTTTGAATATGAAAAGTCGTAAGAGAATAAGCTATTAATAGTCATTTATGACAGATTCTCTTATAGTTTTAAGTGTTGTCATACATGACAAGTTTTATGACATTGTAAGAGCATCTATCCTACCTATTTTGGGAAAATTTGGGGCGTCCAAGTTTGGGGGTTGTAAGGGATGAAAGGGAATCTCTTACAAGTGTCATTTGCATGTTTTATGTCCTTGGAAATTGGGCCATATGGATTTGGATGAGATTCTTTGTTGACTTGCTCTAGAAGCTACCTCCATTCGTAGTATCTTCTCTGTATATATAGGTGTTTGGAGTTGGAGTTGTATGGTTCATTTTGTAGGTACTGTTATGCTATCAAAATTACTCTAGAATTTGACATTTGGGAACTTTTGAAAGAACTTGCATTGCAAGTGTATTGTAATCAACATTTGATTTGTTAATACATTGTGTAGGTTTTGGAGTGTGGGGTTTTTCATCCGAATTGGTTTTCCCCACGTATATCTTGTGAGCATTATTCTTGCATTTGAATGTTTGTTATAATCTCTCTGATTAATGTACATCTCATATATGTAATTGTAAAAGAAAAAATTGCATAAACCTTTCCTCATTAGATCTGTGTAGGAAGCTTTTCCACGTACCTTGCTTCCTTTCACTTTGGGATTATTTAAAGATAAGAAGAGGGGGTTGGTGAAGATTCAAGATAGAAATTCGTGAGTTCAAGGACAAAAAATCTCACTTGGCAAACACGGTTACGCATAATTTTTTGTCTGTCTCCAGCTGGTCAGGAATTCCATGGGAGATATCATTTCCCAATTCCCATGATGTCCTCGTCTGCCTCCCATTTTGGATTAAGACATGTTTTCCTACCATGGATTTCAGTAGTTGAGCCACAGTAGCTTGAAGCTTCTTCACTCAATGTTTTCCATATGGAAATAATCAAGTATGGCTATGGATTTCACTAGTTCTGTATAAGTTGGATAGAATGATCATGATATGTTTTTTGGAGAAAGCCCCTAGGCATATATTCATTTGTCAATAATAAGATAGATATCATTTCATGGTGATGCAAGAATCTATTGAGACTTTAGTGAATAAATTTGAAAAAGCCTTTTTAAAGTAATTTTATCATTTGATGGTGTTAACTAAACATGACAGATAAAAGAAAATATGTAACACAAACACACCAAATTACGTGGTTCACCAATTTGGCTACATCCAAGGGAAAAGTAGGAATTTATTTCTCTTATGTTGATTGCAACAAATACATGAAAAAGTTTCATCATAAACTAATGTTTCATTCCCCCAAATATATACATAACTCATCAGGGAAGACAAAGCGACCAACAATAGGGGAAATGAAATGTTTTGTTGACTTTATTGGACTGTTAGACTTCACATCCGAACAATCTCCCACTTGAAGTCTGATCCATGCTGCAACTAGCCATGCTCAGAGATGTCACCCACTTTTCCATGGCTTATTGTCACATGTTTACCAGACCAAGAGAAGCTCTGTAGTACTCTAGCTTCTCTTTTAAAACAACCTTAGTAAATGCATCTACAGGATTTAGGCTAGTATGTATCTTCTCCAACTTTAGCCTACCCTGTTCAAGGACTCTTTGAATAAAATGAAATTGAAGCTCAATGTGCTTCGTTCATGAATGAAAAGATAGATTTTTTGCCAAGTGAATTACACTTTTGTTGTCACTATACAAAACAAAATCTTGTTGTCTACTACCTAATTCAGAGATTAACTACTGCAACCACAACATCTCCTTAGCTCTTTTTATGATTGCAATATATTATACTTTCATAGTGGAAAGAGCCACCACCTTTTGCAACCTAGAAGTCCAGCGGATCACTGCCCCTACAAATGAGAACATATACCTTGTGGTAGATCACTTTTTATTGAAGTTACCTACCATGTCTAAGTCAACATATCCTTGTAGTTTTGCATCTTCTCCTCTAAACCTACAAAATACATGATTTGATGTGCCCTTCAAATATCTTAGAATCCATTTTACAACCTACCAATGAATTTGTCCTAGATTACTCATAAACCTACTGACCACTCCCACTACATTAGCATTGTTAGGTCTTGTGCAGACTATTATGTACATAAGGCTCCCAAAAATAGAGGAGTAAGGCACTCTTTCCATGTATTCTATTTCTTCCCATGTCTAAGGACACATCTTAGAAGATAATTTGAAGTGATCAACTAGAGGTGTGCTCACTACCTTAGCGTTCTTCATACTAAACCTATTTAGTACCTTTTCAATATATTTCTCCTTTGACAATTTTATTTCCTTTTTCTTTCTGTCTTTGATAATTTTCATTCCAAAGATTTTCTTTGCAACACCCAAATCCTTCATTGAAAATTTCTTAGCTAATTGTTGCTTTAACTTGCTAATTACAACCATACTAGTTCTTGTCACTAGCATATTGTCAATATACAAGAACAACAACACAAATTCACCATTCTCCAAATTCTTATAATACACATAATGGTTAGATTCACATCTAGAGAAATTTTTCTCAACCATAAATGAATCAAATTTTAAATACTATTGCCTTGGAGCTTTTCTCAACCCATACAAACTTTGATTCAGTCTGCAAACTAAATCCTCTTTACCTTCTTCCTTAAATCCTTCTAGTTGTTTCATGTACAACTCTTCCTCCAAGTCATCGTGTAGAAAGGATGTCTTGACATCAATTTGCTCCAAACAACTACTAAACCCAACACTACTCTGATAGAGCTCATTTTCACAATTGGTAAAAAACCTATGTGAAATCAATGCCCTTCTGCTGATCATACCCTTTGACTACTAATATGGTCCCGTATCTCTTCTTTCCACCAAGTTCTTCTTCCTTCAACCCATATACCCATCTATTTTTTAATGCTTTCCTATTGGGTGGAAGAGACACTAAATCCCATGTGTGATTGGCCATCAAATATCCCATCTCATCTCTCATAGCCTCCATCCACTGTTTGCTATTTTTATCTTCATACACTTCTTCAAACATAACAGGTTTAGATTGATTATAAATTAATAAATGTTGAAGGAAATATTTGTATCTCATTGAAGGTATGTGCTCTCTAGTGGATCTATGAACTTGAGGAATCGATTCCTATGGATTACCCTGTTGAGAAGCACAAGTGGGGTGAACTCGCTCCTTTGATGGAGTACCCTGCTTAGGAGCATGAGTGTGATGTTCTTGCCCTTCATTATCATGGAGATTTGGAGGTTCATTCTCTTGGTTCGACGGAAGAGCTTGATACCAATTAGATGAAAATTTTTGTGATATATTTGGCAGCAAATATTGTGATGTATTGGCGATAGATTTTGTTGTGTATCCTATGGAAGGGTTTGTGGTGTATCATGCGACAGTCTTGTGAATGAAAATAAGCATGCTCCTAAGGTTGAATTTCAATCATTTTTATTTTAAACACATCACTCCCATTTGTGATGTCTTCCAATGGCACATATTCCTTAGATAGTATCCCCTGTTCTTGCAAACTTGCCATTACCTTTTCATTGAAGATCATGTCTTTGCTTCGTGTGACCTATTTGGTAATTGGATCCCCACAACATGTAGCCATATTTTTCATCTCCATATCCAACAAAGATACACCTTTTGACTTCACATCAGGATTTGTTCTTTTTTCTTGTGGGATATGAATGAAAGCTTCACACCCAAACACTCGTAGGTGATTATAAGAAATCCTCTTTCCCAACAACTTCTCCTTTGGAACTTCAAAATACAACTGAGAGGATGGACCTTTGTTGATCAAGTATACTACTGTATTTACAGCCTCCACCCAGAGCTATTTTCCTAATCCAACATTTGAGAGCATACCATGTGCTCTTTCCAAAATGGTTTTGTTCAACCTTTCTGCTACACTACTTTCTTATGGTATAAGAGGAACTATCTTAATTCCATGAACTCCATTCTTTGCACAATATTGATCAAATTATTTTTAATAGTACTCACCCCCATTGTTAGTTTTAAGCATTTAATTTTACTGTCAGTTTGGTTTTCTACAAGTGCCTTGAAAATTTTAAACATACCAAAAACTTTAGACTTCTTTTTCATCATGTAGACACAAACCTTCCTAGTACAATCATCCAAAAAAGTGACAAAATAATTGGACCCACCGATAGATGCTACCCCTGAGGGGCCAAAGACATCTTAATGCACTAGCTCCAATGGATGTGACTTCTTCTCATGTTCCTTGGTAGAAAATCTTTCCCTCTTCTGTTAGCCATATATGCAATGCTCGCATAACTCCAAATCTATTGATTTCAGACTTGGAAAGTGGTTCTTCTTATGCAAGATCTCCAGACCTTTCTTGCTCATGTGATCGAGCCTTTTATACCAAAGATTTGTTCTATTGTCTACAACTGCCATTGCATCTCCCACTTCTTTCTGACCCTCTAGCACATACAATGTACCAAATTTTCTTCCTCTAGCAATCACCAATGCTCCTTTTGTCACCTTCCACGCACTTGACTCAAATGTAATATTACAATCATGAGCATCCAACTATCTAGCTGAAATCAAATTTCTTTTGAGTTGAGGAACATATCTAACATCCTTAAGAAATCAGCTGTTGCCATTTTTCAATTTAAATAGAACATCTCCCTTGCTAATGATACTGCAAGGCTCATCATCACTGAGGTAAAATTTGACAAAACTGTCAGCTTGATAATTTTTAAAATAATCTCTTCATGATGTCACATGAAATGATGCTCCCAAGTCATGTACCCAAACATCTATAGTGGCTTCTCTTGTAGACAAAACAAGAGCACCTACATCTTCTTCATAAGTGGTATTTGCCTCATTTTCTTTTGACTAGTTTTCAACCTTTTTAAATGACCAACAATTTCTCTTCATGTGGGCTTCCTTACCACAGTACCAACAACTAATTTTTCTGCCTTTAGATTTTGATCTTTTGCTAGACTTTGATCTTCCGCTATGATTATCCTTCCCTTGTTCTTGTGATCTCCCTTTGCTACCAGTTACCAAAGCATCTCCCAATGAGGTACCTTGGTTTTTCCTTCTCAAGTCATCATTGAGAAGAATCCCAACAATATCATCAAATTTTAGCTCACTTCCCTTCTTACCAGATACCAAGTTGCTAACAACCATAACAACTCCTTCCCAACTATCACAACCAAGTTACCCAAACAATCAAGTAAGAAACACAAGAAGGTTATGCATTGATCCTCTTTGATTATACTCACATCCATAGATGATAATTGACTCACCATGATGTTGAACACATTTAGGTGCTCTGTTATAGAGTCTCCATAACCAATCCTTAGAGAGTAAATTTTTTCTATAGAAAGAGCTTGTTTACTAGGGTATTTTTCTGGTACATGTTTCCTAACTTCGTCCAAAGGTTATTTGTGGTCTCTCCCCAAAAAATTAAAATAATTGATCTATAAGATAAAGCCAAATCGGGCTCCTTGCCTTTTTGTCAACAATGACATGGTCTTTGCCTTTAATGCCAGATGGTTTCTATCCATACACTACTACCCACATATCTTTGTCAACAAGTAGATCCTCTATCTTGAGCTTCCAAAGCTCAAAGTTTGTTCCATTGAAGCTCTCCACCTCCATTATATAAGTGATTTCCATATCTATTTCTTGAAATAACAAATCAATTGTAAAACTCCCACTTGAGTTAAGATTAACATAAAATAGGTCCTACTCCTTCCATATCCACTAAAAGGAAATATGCACTAAACCCTATTTAATCCTATGAGGAAAGTATTATACGGTTTTTAATCTATATAAATTTCAACAACATTTTGACATAATAATAATTAAGAAAGAGAACTAGAATAGAAGAATGGAAACAACCACAAAACAACACATATATACCTAAGAAATCCATCATAAGGGAAAATCCCAGCCTCTAAAGCACCAAATATAATGTATTAATCAACAATATAATTAGTTACAATACAATGGTAGTCTTTGTGCTTTGTGTTAGGATTATATGTGCCATTCACGTTTTAAACCTTAAGTCTTGTAACTTGTATTTAACTATGTAGATGATAAATAATGTATGATCTCCAAACATGATGGAGTGGGAAAATGGGATGCCCATGTGAGGGTGGGGACATAATTTAATCTCTATGATACTTGGGATATTGTGTAAGAAGTCATTGAATAAAGAGGTTACATTGAAAAGATCAAAATTGGGAGTTATAGAGCATCTTCCCAATTTGCATGTTATGACAACATTGATTACCCTTAGATTTAGGAAATTGGTCAATTTGGCCATTGTGATGGAATCTATGACCAATATTAGAGGTGTAAGATGTGTAAAAGGTGTAAGAGGAGTTTCTATTATAGGTATCTTTTCCATGATTAGGGGCATTGGATTTTTTCTATGGCTCATGGTTTTGACTCATAGTTTAGGGATACGGGTTGGTAGTTTCTTGCTTCTAAATTTTCTATATATTGGAGGCATAGGATATAGGTTTGAAAGTTCTTTTGTAGATACTATTATGCAACCATATTATTGTTAGAGGGATAAGTGGATTGTATTGGTGTACTCTATTTCATCTATTAATACAAGCTTGGGTCTCTTTGGTGGTTGAGTTTTTTCCTACAAAAGTTTTTCTATATGTATTTTGTGTTCATATGGTTTGCATATTTATGTTTGCTTCTCTATTGTTTTATTAATATTATATGGTTGATAATATGTTTAATTAAATTGAAATATTAAATTGTTAATATTCTCATTGTGTTGTTCACCCTATATTCAACATTTTGTATCAGAGCTACAACTTAATTTTAGAGAGGGATGCCTTTCTTTTACTATTGTGGATTTTTTATGGTTGTACTAGGAGTATTTGGTTTAATGGGTTAGAGATTGAGAAGTTTAATGGGTTTGCATACAAGTTGTGGAAACTAAAAATGGAGGATCTCTTAGAGGAAAGAGATCAATGGAGAGCAATGCTAGAAAATAAAAAATTTAAGGAATATTATCAATTATAGATTGGATAAAGCTCAACAAGAAAGCTCAAAGATTAATATGGCTATGTCTCTTTGATTCCATCCTTCTAAATATTTTTGAGGAGGCTACCATAGTTTATGGAGAAGGATAGGTGAAATATGTCAAATGAAAAGTTTAGTAAACAAATTGTATTTGAACAAAAAATTATACTTATTGAAAATAAAGGAAGGATACTTAGTAGGACTTGAGAATATTAATGATTTTAATTTAATTTGATTTAGCTAGGAAGTATAAATGTTAAGTTTGATGAAGAGGATAAATTTATTTTATTTCTTTGGTCTTTACCTAAATCTTTGAAGAACCTAATAGTTGCAATCATTGGTGGTATTATAAAGCCCAAGATGGATTCCCTTGTTGTTACTTTGGATAGCAAAGAAATGAGGAGGAAATCCATGGACACGGGTTCCAAGGATGTACTACATGTTTAGGGTAGATCCAAGGAAATGGTAAGAAAAATGGGGATAAGGAGAGATCTAAGTCAAAAAGATGGTCTAAAACCCTTGGTAAGTGTAGAGTGAAATGTTGGAACTACAAGAAGTGAGGTCATGTAAAGAAGGACCATAGAAAAAATAAACATACTTTTGATGATTCCTTTGCAAAAAATCCTTTGATGATGAAAATAATGCTTTGTTTATTTTTGCTAACATTGTTAGTGATGACTCATGGTTTATTGATTTAGGTTCCTCATATTATGACTACCCATAGGGAGTGATTATTTTCTTATAGAACATATGATGGTGGTGAGGCATTCCTTAGAGACAACAATTTGCATTAGATTGTTGGCAAAGGGAAGGTATAACTTGCATTGAGTGATGGGAGAGTAAAATCTCTCATAGATGTGTTGTATATTCAAGGAATTGCATGAAATTTACTTTCAGTTTATAAGATGAATGATGTTAGAGTGTATGCCATATTTGACATGAATGATTGTAGGTTGGCTAGAGGGAATCTAGTTCTAGCTAAGGAATCCTAGTGTGGTACTATATTTAAGCTTGAAGCATCTACCTATTATAATTCTATCTATATAACTAACAATTTTGATTCATGTATGTTATGACATCATAGGTTGGTTCATATAAGTGGAAAAGGGCTTAGGACCCTAGTTAATTAAAATATGGTGGACAACTTATCTTGTTATTCTATAGATTTTAATTTTTGTGAGTACTATGTGTTTGGAAAATATAATAGAGTCAAGTTTAATTATGGTGGAACTAGAAGAAATAGATTATTGGAGGTTATGCATAGTTATGCTTTTAGTCTTATAGAGGTTGCTTCAATTGATAAATCTTGTTATTATGTTTCCTTTATTGATGATTACTCATATTATACTTGTATTCATTTTTTGAGGCATAAGGATGAAGTTTTTAGCAAGTTTAAAGATTTTAAAGTCTATGTTGAAAATAAGAGGGATTGGAAAATAAAACTTGGTTAGATAATGGAGGGAATATTATTCTAGATAATTTGATGATTCGTGTAGGCATGTAGATATTGTGAGACAAAAAACAACTCTATATACACCATATAAAAATGGCACTGTAGAGAGGATGAACATGACTTAATGGACAAAACCATAAGTATGTTGAGTAATTCTCAAATGGATCAATATTTTTAGGCTAATGCTATAAGTACTGCTTGGTATTTGATTAATAGATTTTTGTGTTCTACTCTAGTTGATAAGACACCATATAAGGTGTGGATAGGTTAGAAACCTTCTATTTCACACATTAGAGCTTTTGGATGTGAGGCTTTTGTTCATGTGTCTAAAGAAAAATGGTCTAAGTTAGATTTCAATAACAAATGTGGTGCAGTCTAAATTGGGAGCCTTATCACACTACCAAAATCTAGCAGCCAAAACAACAATATTCACAATCACAACAAAATTCAAAGTGTTTTATTCGTACGTGCATCATCAATCAGGAGTACAATTTGCATCAATTCAATCAGTCGATTCTTTAGTGACAAAACCTTTCTTCTCTAGAATGAATCCCCCAACATAATACGTCTATTTCCTTTTATATATTGGGTTCAAAGAAGTTGAACTGTTTTCCAATTTTAGGAAGTTTCAAACTGAATCAACACCCAAAAAAATTATCATATGCCATGCTTAAAAAATGGTTAGTGATCCAACGTAATGGTCAAAAATGACATATTTCAACAATTTGACGTTGATTTGAACTTTCAAACTCTTTTTTTTTTTTTTTTTTGGGCGATTTGGCTCTTTTGTGTACCAAGGAACTCTCTCTTCACAATGTATTTTGGTGAATCAACAATGGAATGAACTTTTGAACTTGTAATCGACAATCACTCCAAATCACGAACTTAAATTTTCACCAAACTCTTGTAAAAAAGTCTTTGAATACTCTGAAACACCATGAACGGCAAATGCGTGGTTCACCACTAAGTGTTTTCGACGAAACGAAAGGTTCAAGAACTTGGTAATACATCGAAATACTATATGAAAGGTTTTATGTTCTCTCGTGACACTCTGTGGTGAATATAAGATTTCATGTACTTTGGTATTTTACCAAAATATTTCATGAAAGTCTTTTAAGTGTTGCTAAAGCACCTTTTGGCAAAGGCAGGGTTCACCGACAAACTCTTTTGGTGACTGGAAGAGTTCATGAACTCTAATATTCATTGAAAAACTTAATAAAGAATTCCTTAAGTTTTTCCAAAATACCGGCCGACTCAGAACAAGGTTCATGATCTTGGAAAGTTACTGAAAAGCAAGACATTTCAAGCTCTTTCGGCGGTGCGAAGAGTTCAAGAACTTGTGCTTTCGGCGAAGAGCTAAGTTCACGAACTGTAAATTTCACCGAAATACTTTAAACTACACCAAAACAACTCTAAACTTTGCCAAATTGAAATTTTATTTAAACACCCATTTAGCCTTTCTACAAGATCATGTTCTCAACTTAGACCAAATTAATCTAAACTTCTTTCTGAAGCAAGCTACCCAAAAACTAACTGAAATACAACAAAACTGAACTGAATATGAAACAAAACCTTAGATATTTTTGGTTGAAACATGGTTTCTCGTGGACCCGGATGCTTCTGCATCAAAATTTGTTTTCATTGGTTATGGTGATAATGTTAAGGGTTATAAGATTTGGAATCCCCTAGTCTTGAAAATGGTATATTTTAGAGATGTGATTTTTAGAGAACTTAGAGTTATTTTTTATTAGGTGCAACCAAAAGAAAAAGAAAAGAGGACCATGCATTTTGAATCTAAAATATAGAAATAAGAAGATGCATAGATGGAAGAACAAGTTGGATAGGAGAATGTAGAGGAAGAAGAAGGTTTAGATTTAGAGAGTTTAGAAGAAGAAAAACATGATCCTCTTACTATGCCCTTAAGAAGGTCCACAAGACAACATAAAACGGTTGATAAACATAGCCCACTAGATTTATGTTGTGTATTTGCCTTATCATGTATTGATGATGAACCTAAATTTTTGAAGGAAGCTCTTTCTTTGAAGGAGCATGAGTCTTAAAAGGAGGCCATAGAGGAGGAGACAATGGCCTTGGGACATATGTGAGACATGGGATTTAGTAGATTTTCTCAAGGGCATCCAAGAAGAATGCTAAATTGGTTTGATGTAGGTAGGACATGACATAACATAGGTAGCTCTTTTGAAACAATTTGTACCTATAAGATGATGCATCCAAGTGTATCTTGTATAATTAAATTTGTACATTTAAGTGAAGCATCGTAAAATGCATATTATTCTTGTTGGAAATGATGGTTAAAAAGGACATCTTCCATACAAATTTTAAATTGAACATGACATATCCACTAAAAATCCATTTACAATTTTTCTAGAAACACTTCCTTTGAGGTATATAGGCCCATGATACCAATTATTAACATTTTCATGATGAGATAATGCAATGTGTAGAAGAGATAGAGTGGTTTGTTTATGTTGGTCTTCAATGTTTCCCACAAAATTATGAAATTTTAGTGAAGGTGTATCAATTTGTTCTTCCTCAACAAGTGCATTTTCCTCAATGATATCCACATTGCTAGATTGAGCATGATGTGGTAAATGATTAGTATAGATTCATACATTTTGGTTGGGGGAGAAACATAATGGTTTCTCCCATGATTAGAGCCTTTCACATTGAATCGTGTTGTTAATTAGATCTTGAATTTTATTTCTTAAACCCACACATTTTTTAGTATAATTCCCATGATTAAATCTATGATAATCACAAAATAATTTTGTATCATAATGTCTTTGAACAAAGTTATAATGTATCAAAAGGGAGAATAGGAGGTAAGATTATCACATGTTTATAAATGTTGCAATATCACATGGAAGGGATCATGAAGCTTTTTGAACTTTCATGACATCTTGGGCTTAATAGATATGATGTTAGAAGCCATGAATGAAGTGGTAACATTATTTTTAGAAACTATAATGCAATGCTTATGTGGAATATCATGATCCTTCTTGAAATAATTTTTTGGTTGAAATTTAGAAGGGTAGGATGAGTTTGAGGGAAGATGTGAAGAACCATATTTGAGTGCATTTGCTTCTAACAAATTTAGTGAGTAATATTTCTAAAATTTGTACACATATCCATAAATAGGTATAGCTATTAAGGTATACCTTCTCTTGAATTATTTGAACTTAGCTTTAACAATCTTTGGAGTTCATCATTTAGAATTTGATAATGCATTTTTACTGACAAGGATAAAAAATGAATAATATAGCCATGGATTATTTCATTTAGTACTTCTCTACATTCAACCAAATTTGAAATAGTAATTGAAGTCCAATATTAACATTGAAGTGTTGCACAAAAGAATTAGCAAGATCAACATATAATTGGATCAAACTATGAGGGAATGAATAAATCCATTCAAGTACGTAATACTACACACTTTTCTCCACTTATTTTGTACTCACTTTATCCTTGACATTAAGTGTGTGTTTTTAGTGATTAATTTTATGGATTCTAGATTCTAGCACACAAGCTGATTAAAGCTAGTAATTTTCCCTGGCCTTTATCAAATACAACCCTTATGGTTTGGGTCCCTAACTTAGTTTCTGCTTACTTCCCTACCTTTAGCAGAATTGTGGGTGTGATTCTGTCTCCCAGATATAATCATATATGTGATTGCATCTACCTTATTTAGATCCTATTTTCATGTTCCTCGAGAGAATTCCCATAAAAAAAATGGATTGTTGCCCATTGGCTACATGCAAAATATTTTGCATTGGCACCTAGGATGGCATATTTAAAGGTAAGTATTGGGGCATTTGTAAAGCATCCTAGATCAATAAGAGAGTATAATTCAAACAAGTAATTAGGCATTACAACATTTAGATTAGAGCAAACTATAGTAACAATAGCTATATTTGCATTGATCAAGCATCTTGAATTTCAACCAAATCCAAAATTGTAACTTTAAGACCAATATTAACATTGAAGTGTTGAACAAAAGAATTAGCAAGCTCCACACATGAGTGGATTGAACCATGAGTAAATGAATAAATCCACTCAAGTGCATAATACTTCACACTTTTCCCTATTTATTTTGTACTCACTTAGCCTTATCATTAAGTACATGTCATTTTGGTGCTTAATTTGATGTATTCTAGCACACAAGTTGATTAAACCTACCCATTTTCACTAGCTTTAACCAAATGTAGCCCTTCTATTATGGACCTAACTTAGTTTCTACTTGTTTCTATACACTAGTTAGAATGGCAAGTCAAGTGTGATTTTGTCTCCTAGATAGAATTGTAAATGCAACTGCAACCAAATGTAACCCTTGTGGTCTAGACCTTACTTAGTTTCTACTTGTTTCCCATTGGTTAGAATTGCAAGTGTGAATTTGTCTCCTAGATAGAATTGTAGATGCAATTACATTTTGAACCTTATTCAAATCCCATTTTCACACTCCCTAAGCTGAATCCCATATACAATTTAACCATTGCCCATCAATCTGCATGGAAAATCTTTCAAATTGGCACTTAGGATGGTCTATTTAAAGTCAAGTCCTAGGGAATTTGTAAACCATCCTAGATCAATCAAAGTGTATCATTGAAACAAGAAATGAGACATTAGAGCATTTAGAATAGAACACTCTATTCTAGCAATATGCAATATCTGCATCAAGCATCTTGCATTTCAATTAAGGATAATAATTATTGAAGTGTTACAAAAGCATTAGGAAGCTTTGCCTATGAGTGGATTGAACCATGAGGCAATGAATTAAGTTAGTAAAGTGCATAATACTTTGCACTTTTCTCCACTTGTTTTCTACTCACTTTAGCCTTATTGTTAAGTGTGATATTTTGGTTCTTAATTTAATAGATTCTAGCATACAAATTGACTAAGCCTAGGCAATTTATCCAAACTTTACCAAATACAACTCTTATAGTGTAGGATAAGTTTTGTATATTTGCTATTTTTTTTTTCTAATTTTGCCCATGTTTTAAAGCATTCATCTATCTTTTGCATAACTCATACAATATATAAAATTGTTTTCAATGTGCTTATTAATATTGGCATATACTTAAAAGTGAAGTAATAATTTTTCTTATTGTATAGGGAATGATTGAGTTTATACAATAGAAAATAATTATACTTTGTTAGATTTTTACTGATAAAAAAATTTCTAAATAAAATATTGGATAATAAATTTTACTTTTTGTTTTGATTATGGTAATCGCTTTTAGTCGGAGCTCTGAACCGATGGGTTTTTGAAAGGGGCCAAACCCTTGAACAGTTAGCCAGACAGGCCAAAAAACAACACAAACAAAGAAGTAGGCCCTAGGCCACAAGGAACAACAAAACATACACCAAAGAACAACAACCAACAACACCCCCTGAACAACAAGGTGAGAAGAACCTGATCGAGACAGAGCCCAGGAATAGAGAAAAACACTACTTCTTTTGAGAAATCTATAATTTAGCTAAGATTATATATACACTACTTCTTTTGAGAAAAAATATATTAAACTTCTTTTCTCTACATATAATCTAAACTTAACTCAATTTCTACTCTTTTCCCAAAATTTTACTTTTTATTAAAGCTATAATTTAGTTAAGATTATATATACACTACTTCTTTTAAAAAAAAAATATATTAAGATTCTTTTCTCTACATATAATCTAAACCTAACTCAATTTCTACTCTTTCCCATCCTAATCAATCATGGATGTGATTCTATTCCTATGCAAATAAAAGAGTTGCAAGTCATATACTTCATTAAAATGCGGAATGTAATTGTCTTTTCTTTTTGTGCGCACTAAGTTGTAACTTCAGTAAACATTTGTGAGACATCATTTAAAAGTTATTCCTTTGGTAGGCACCGCCAGTCCTATCCATTTTGAACTATTTTATACTATTTACAGGTATCATCTTAAAGAATCCATTGACTTTGCAGTATTTATTTCGATTAAGAATTTGTCTAGAACAAACATCACGTAAGCAAATGTTGATTGAAATGTCTTCATGTTTGAAGAAATACTTTCCTTTGATATGATGTATTCGATACTTCTATATCCATCCAAAATTTCAAAGTTAATTGGCATGTAATGCCCACTATAATAATACAGTGGATAACAATTGTGATTGTAGATTGTAGTGACTAACAGCAAAGTTTCAACATGTCTACATGCATTAATTGAGAAAAGAGAAAGTAATATCAAATTACCTTTTGTCAATGTAATGATTGAGGTAAATGCAAACAAATGGTTTTTTATAAAAGTGAGGTGCTTATTAATTATTATTATTTTAATTTTTAGAAAAGAAAAATTGATAGACTTGTAACGTTACTTATTTTTGTGTTTAATTTGAAACAATGTTTTAATGCATTTATATAATTATAAATGGAATATTTTGGTGTATAGTTGGGTCTATGTATTTAGTTTCACTTGCACCTACTCTTATGCTTATTGTATATTCAAATGTTTATGTGCACACAATCCTAATTTAATTGGCCTATCTATTTGATTTTGATCATTACTCCAATCCTTATCGATAATCCAACCTAGTTGTCTGACCCAAGTCATGTTTGTGGGTGCCAGGTCATCCTTGCAGCAGTGATCTTGATCCACTTAAATGGAAGATCAAAACCAAACGTTTAGCCAATTGACCCCATTCTACACTTTGGTCCCAGGCCCACTTTGCATAAATCTTCACAATTTGGTGTTATGTTTGCGTATGAAAAGACATGAAGATCATTTGCACTCATTTTCATCATGGCATAACATTGAAGATCCATCCATCATCATTTGATCATTGAATGCCATTAATTATCACAAGAACAATCATCCACATTTGCATTTAAATCAAGCAAGTAATCTACATTTCGATTACACTCATCCTAGAGCATGCAAATTATCTAGCAATCATTATAGAATTCATGTGCATGTTTGGAACTTGTTGTCTATCAAGGTATTTTTTAATACTACTAGCTTGACAAAAAAAACTTGAGAGAGTGACAAAAAATATCATTGTCTAGCATTCTACTTTTCTGAGAGTTCATACAGTAGGATCTATAGATCATTAGAGATCAAGTATATATAGAGCGAGTTTGCAAACTAGATCTAGAATCGGAAGTCGATCTAGTGCAAAGAAAAAATGAATATTTTGATTCTAATCTACATACACATGACTATCGAGAACATTTCTAGAATCCTAGGCATATGGATCTCATTGTCTTGAACAAATAACAATCATTCATCAGTTACAAAGCCAAACAATCTCTCTTCATTTATTACTATTTATACTATAATTATACTTTCTTTTTGATATTGGCTAATTTGATTTATTCTACTCTATCTAATTAATACCCACATTTCAATCTATAAATTAATTTGTACTTAATTATGTTTATTTGTTTAATTAACCTAAAGAACCATTATTCTTCCTTTTCAAAACTATCCAAATAATTGTAAAATCAAAATTTTATTTTCAAAAAATTATATATTTTGCAGACTACTTTTTATCACTCAAAAAGACAACCTGTTGCCATTTATAATTTTTAAAGATATTTTTATTTTCAAAAAAATTATAAACATGGCAAGTTAAGAGGGTAGATTTCTTAGTCAAACAATCCAAACACATAACTACACCACCTTTTAACATCCCATAAAAAGATCTAATTTCACAATAGGTGAAGTTTAATTCATACCTTGGTAGGAGATTCTAGGGATTCTAAATTTTTGTTCATGTGCTGGTTTGGGCCCATTGCCCACCTGCCCCTTTTGGCAGGATTACCCATGTTTTGAGCAAAGTCAAGGCCGACAAATAAAAATCTTTTCCCCGGCACACTCTGTCACATTCATTCTAGAGAAAATTGAGCAAAGATGAAGCTCCCTTGTCCTTATAAGAAGCTTATCTCTTCCTACACTCTCCACGCTACAGTCTGCATTGTTGACCTGCATAGCAAAGCAAATCAACCATGAAGACCATCAGTCTTTTTTCATGTATTATTGCCTTAGTCATCATTCTATGTTTAACAGGTTCCAATGGGCAACTCAGCCCAACATTCTATGCCAAGTCATGTCCCCTCGCATTGACTATAGTTAAGAATGCTGTTATGCAAGCTGTGGCAAAGGAGAAACGAATGGCTGCATCGTTGGTCCGCCTTCATTTTCATGATTGTTTTGTAAATGTAAGAATTTAATCCCATAATCTTAGAATTTCACTTCTATTGTGGTTTTTGTAATAGATTTGTAAGTAACATGAAGATTTTTTTGTTCTTTTTTCTTTAAAGGGATGTGATGGGTCTATACTGATGGATGATACCTCGACATTCACTGGAGAAAAGACTGCAGCACCAAATGCAAACTCTGTGAGAGGGTACGATGTGATAGACACCATTAAAAGTCGGTTAGAAGCTGCTTGCAGTGGGGTTGTGTCTTGTGCTGATATTGTAGCCATTGCTGCTCGTGATTCTGTTGCACTTGTAAATACTCTTCCCTTTTTTCGCCTTCTCTACTATTATCTTTATTAGAGCAATAGTAGGTATTAGAAACAAAAACATACACAATTGAATTCAGAAACACTCTCATTTATTAGGGCAGTTAATGAAAATACATTAATAAGAAAAGAAGAAGTTTTGTGATTTTTAACAAATAGCCTTAACTTATTCTTCATAATATAAAGACTTGTAAAATTTTTACTTACATTTTTGTTTCAAGGACCTTGGCTAATCTTATTGTGGGATATCTTTGTGTTTGTGATTGCTAGTTGGGAGGGCCAACATGGACAGTACAGTTAGGAAGAAGAGACTCAACCACTGCAAGCTTAAGTGGTGCCAATAGCAAACTACCCTCTCCCTTTTCAGATTTAACTACACTTATCTCTGCATTTCAAGCTCAAGGCCTTTCTACTAAGGATATGATTGCTCTCTCAGGTATTTGCAAATATTGAATACAGATTTTTAGGTTTTATTTTAAAAATTTTCACGTCAAATCTAAAAAGTAAGCACTTTCTGTTTGGTTGTGAACCATTATGCCTTTCCAATTTCTCATGTCTTTTGACTCTTCATTTTGCCTGAAGAGTGTAATATAAATTTGGAACTCAATTACTTGGATTGATTGATGAAACTTTGTAATCTGCTGCAAGTAATAAGAGATATTACCCTACCTTTTCCGTTGACATAACCATTATTTGATGAACCACGTAACTCTGTTTGTAACCATTATGCCTTTCCAACTTCTCATGTCTTTTGACTCTTCATCTTGCCTGAAGAGTGTAATATAAATTTGGAACTCAGTTACTTGGATTGAATGATGAAACTTTGTAATCTGCTGCAAGTAATAAGAGATATTACCCCGCTTTTTCCATTGACGTAACCATTATTTGGTGAACCACGTAACTCTGTTTGCCTATGTACATTTGTATTCGTTGTTTGGTATTTTAATCTGCTCCAATTACTTAACACTTTCATGGTAATGTATTTTAGGTGCTCATACAATTGGTCAAGCAAGATGCACCACCTTCAGATCTCGCATCTACAATGACACCAATATCGATTCTGCATTTGCCACCTCTGTTAAGGCAAATTGTCCAAGCAATGGTGGTGATGACACCCTCTCACCTTTAGACCTTGTCACTCCCACTTTCTTTGACAATAATTATTACAAAAATCTGATAAGCAAAAAAGGGCTCCTTCACTCTGATCAAGAACTATTTAATGGAGATTCTGCAGATGCTTTGGTTACTACTTACAGTACCAATCCAGCTACCTTTTTCAGTGATTTTGCAACAGCTATGGTGAATATGGGGAACATCAGCCCTCTTACAGGCACCAGCGGTGAAGTTAGAACAAACTGTAGGAAAAGTAACTGAAGTATTCGGTAAGATTAGATGACACAAGATCGCAAGATATTGTGTGCATGATTTGAAATGTTGCCAAAGGTTCCTCTTTTATAATTTCCTACTTCGTCCTATTAATAACGTTTTGGCAAAATAAATGCCAAAACAATGTAATTTAAATCCATGGTTATAATCAGCGTGTGAATATAGAAAGCCCATTGTCTTCTGTTTCAAAAATATAATCGCTCTTGGAGATTGTCAAAGGAATATTTATATTCCAATGAAATAAATTGTTAAAAGGAATATTTATGGGTGATTAAATATTTCAGTGTTTTTCTAGTGATCGAATTTATTTACAAAACACATAACAGTAATCCCAAGCGTGACATCGACCTTAATTACTGTAATACTACTATAGTCTATGGTAACAATGTCTGAAGCCTTATAGATGAAAGGAAAACACATATTATTTCTATGGCTGTATTCTATCTATTCTTATAATTAAACCTTTAATGGTTCAACTTTTAAAAACTAAAAGAGGATAACTAAGTTAACTTTTACAAGTTAAAATAGGATATTTAAGTAAACTTTTACAAATTAAAATAGGATTATTATTATTGTTTTTATAAAGTTAAAAAAAATTAGTATTAAAAAAGGGAATAAGTCCAAAAGAGACATGCCTCAAAAATCAAACATGTGAAGAAGGTAACTATATTCTAAAATAACTACCTAAAATAATAGGTTTACACAAAAAATTATGGAAATAAAATGGATGTGAAAGACAAAGATAATTTTTTTTAAATTTTAGCTTTCAACAGGTTGCAGGTACTAAAATCTAAAGGCTTTGATGTGCTTCTAGAGGCATGCAATCCATCCATATACATGCATCCATAGAAAGCAATGCATGTTTTAGTGATCAATGTTGTAACTCCACAACTCTTAAAAACCACTCAAATCTAAGGCCACAGAAGGTCTGCTTAGGATAATGGGTTAGACTTATGATCAGATAGTGGCAATAATGGACCAATTAAGAGGAGTAGGTAACTCCTTTTCACTTTGGCTTTGCAAAACCATGGAGGGTGATCAAAGAGGTCATCAAAGGACAATTAAAGAGAAATGAAAACAACACATTAGGCCTCAACAAGCCATACCCTATGCCCACTAATGCCCCAAAGATTTGCTGCTTAAGTGTTTGAGTGTGTTGACTTGTTGTGAGCAAACCAAAGACTTCTATTAAGAAAATAAATAAAAGACTACACATTTAATAAATGATAATGAACAAGTTTATATCACCTAAGATGAATCCCCTTAGCTTATACATGTGTACTTTGGAATCCACTTAGGCATGGCTCTCTAAAGATTTGATCTATTATAGGCTCAGAAAGGATATAACACAAATGGAATCATCGAAACATGATAAAAGGCTAGAAAACGACTAAAATTAAAACAAATTGAAATAAAGGATGTATTTTAAATTTATTCTCAAATGGTGTGCTAGGGGAACAAACTATTGAGATTGGTGCCTTGATCACATGGGCAACTAAGTCAAACATCAAGCCTCAAATACAAACACATGTGTAGGACAAAAAATGAGAACTAGATATACATTCATGAAATATAAGTTGGGCTCTATAATTAATCATAAGGATTTAGGTATATAACTAAGAACATTCATAGTGAACCATACTTCAAACATCCATAAGTGAACAAGTTGAATTCATATATTGTATTATAAAGACTTGTACTAAATTCACTTTGAAATAGTTTAACAAATCCAAGTGCATGGACTAACTAGCTAATATAGCACTAGGCTAGTAGATGTAATACAACGAATAGGGTGAACTTGCAAGATCATCATGGGTCAAATAGTGGCAATGGGCAAAAAAACACGTCTATACTTAGCCAAAATTGTGAAATGAATATATTTGACTTTTTCTTAGGCTCGAATAGAAGTTTAAAAGAGCTTTGGTAATGTTGAACCAAAATGGATGTCTATTTAAAATAGATATCTATTTTATGAAAATGGATATCCATTTCTTGAGTCCCAATTCTAGAACCACAAAGTCAGGTCCAGTAGGGTTATATTGCTCTCATAAGTAAAAATAGATTTAAGTTATTTTGAATATATATTTTGGGTAATCCTCCATGCTCCCTTGTGCTAGCAAGTGATAGGCATCTTCATATAAAGTGTTCAATAGTTCATAGAGGTAATTTTCTTGTTTTTTAAATTAAATTAATTTCAAAATTAAATGAAAATTGTTTAAATTAGTTTAGATTTTTTAATTTGATTGAATGCATTTCATATTTGTATTGTAATATGAATTTCATGTTTTTGAATTTGACTGAGTGTATGTTTTGTGCATTTTAATTTTTTTCATATAGTTTAGGGTTTTAAATTAAATTGAATGTAGTTTAGAGTTTAATTTTTATTGTGTTCTAAATATTTAAATTAAATTGTATATATTTTAATAAAATGTTGTTCTAAATCCTAAATGTATATGTTTTAAAATTGAAATAGGTAATATGGATGAGCCACTCCAAACCCAAACTCCCTGCCACCAAACCCTCCTCCATCGGATCCTCCATAAACAATTTAAGAAGGAATAAAATAAAATAAAGAATATTATAGAAAATTATCATTGCCACCCTCAATTATCCTCAATTACTTCCACCTTAAATGGAATTATCAACCATGTCCTTATCCTAACAAGCCAATATGATTCATTTTAGCAATGGCAAGAAGCTAAGAGGGATGAATATTCTACTGAATTATCATATGATCAAGTGAAATAATTAGATATTATTGAAGCGAAGTTGTTGGCACATTTTGTCAACCCTAAAACTGTATTACCTATTAATGTACTTAAACTCAAATTTCTAATCAAGTGGTGCACACATCATGGTATCATTGATAATTTTGGGGATTGTTGGTGGATGGTTTTTAATAAACCACCCAACAAGAATCTTAATGTACTTCCTCCATAAACTATATGTATAGTTTATATTAGGTAATCATGTAAATTATTTTAATTTCAAATATTTTTAAGGAGTAGGTAGAGGAATGCCTGATGATATACTTAGGGTATTATGACATTTGCAAGGTCCAAGGTCCATGTCCCCGCTCCTCTTATCTCTTCTCCACCTCATATTCAACATCTAATCATTGTTGTATATGTAGCACATAAGAGCCTCTCTGCCATATGCCCTTTGACATCATTTGATTATGTAGACTTCTTAGCTAGCAAAACTACATCAAATATATGGTCATAATGGATCATTTGATATTAGTGGACTATCCTCATCAAAACACATATATATGCCTCACTAATATAGTATGTGAAATGATTTGTGCTTAGGTTCTCTTGGAGAGATGGTTGAGCCACCCTTGAACACATCAAAATATGTTGTCCCTCCTATTTCATCTACACAAGTCGAGGCATCAAGGACTAGATCATAAGAGGAGCAAGGGCATCCATTTTTTGAGGTAAAATTTAAAGTTATATCATGACTATTCCATTTTAATTTTATATTTACAAAGTTTTGTACTAATATATCTAAGTGGGATAACCATTTATGATAGAGGATAAGCTTACCAAAGTTCATCAAGGTACTCTTTTTACCATTCAATTTGGCTTAGGCTTGACGATATAATTTTTGCATATTTAACCTTTATTTATTGTATGTATTTTATTTTTTGTTAGTGATTATATGTTAATTTATATCAATGTTATTTTACTTTTATAGTCTATTCCAAATATGAATGATGTGCCACCATTCCCAACATGCTTTATTAAGATAGTTGATTGTACAATAAGACGATCATTTTCCAAATGACTCTTTGAATGTTGACAACGAGTCGAAGTAATTGAATTGAATTTTGTTTTAATTGATATTTTAATGTTTATAGTCGATTATAGTGATTTAGATGTTAATTGGAGTTATTATGATTATGTATATACTATCTTACATTCTTGTCATTTTTCATACAAGAAATCCTGGTTGGTCAATCCATAATGATTCCTCAATTAATGCCAGAGGCCTCATAAATGGTATATACTTATTTTTTATTAGAAAAGTTTCTATTTATTAGTCTAAATTATTTAATATTTACCATTGAAATAATTAATTAAATTTGTGGTTTGATTTGTTGTTGCAATTAAATTTGCATCCATCAACTAGGATGCATCCATGGCACTAATAGACCACTTTTTGAGGATCCACCATAGGTTGAGAGACCACCACAACCTATCCAAAATTTTTAAATTAGCTTAGGTTTTTTAATTTGATTGAATGTATTTCATATTTGTATTGCAACATGAATTTCATGTTTTTGAATTTGATTAAGTGTATGTTTTGTACATTTTAAATTTTTTCATATGGTTTAGGGTTTTCAATTCAATTAAATTTAGTTTAGGGTTTAATTTTTATTGTGTACTAAATGTTTAATTTAAATTTTATATGTTTTAATAAAATGTTGTTCTAAATCTTAAGTGTATATGTTTTAAATTTGAAATAGGTAATATGGATGAGCCACATCCAAACCCAAACTCCCCACCACCAAACCTTCCTCCATCAGAGCCTCCACAAACAATTGAAGAAGAAATTAAAAAAGATATTAATGAAATACATAATATTATAGAAACTTATCATCACCACCCTTGATTTTCCTCAATGACTTCCACCTTAGAAGGAATTATCAACCATGTCCATACCCTCATGAGCCAATATGATTCATTTTAACAATGGAGAGAATCCAAGAGTGATGAATATTCTACTGATTTATCATATGATCAAGTGGAAGAATTAGATATTACCGAAGCTAAGTTGGTGGTGCATTTTTTTAACCCTAAAACTAGATTTCCTATTAATGTACTTAAGACCAAATTTTCTATCAAGTGGTGCACACATTAGGGTATCATTGATAACTTTTGGGATTGTTGGTGGATGGTTTCTAGTAAATAACCCAACAACAATCTTGATGTACCTTTATACTTACTTCATAAACTATATGAAGAGTTTATATTAGGTCATCATGTGAACTATTTTTATTTCAAAGATTTTTAAGGAGTAGGTAGAGGAATGCCTCAAGATAGACTTGGGGAATTATGCCATATGCAAGGTCCAAGGTCCAAGAGTGAGATTTTTTTTGCAAGTGTTGTGCCCCAGTGTTAAACCAACATCCTACTCCCAATTTATGTGTGTGTATGTATACACATATATATGTATACATATACATACAAATATGTATATATAGATTATATATGTGTGTGTACATATATGTATATGCATCTAGACACATATGTATATGTACACATGTTTATATATACACACATTTTATATATACACACACATGTATATGTAGATCAATATACATAGATGCATGTATATACATGTGTATATATGCATATACACACACACATAATCTATGTGAATATTGACATGCATATACATCTATGTATATATGTATATACATATATATACACTAGTGTATGCTATTCCCCTCTCCCTTCGAATACTTTATACTTTATTCTTTTTCAATTCCCTTCCCAACATGGTTAGGTTACAACTTTTATGCAATTCAATTCTCCTTGAATCCTACACTCTACCTAGTTTCTAACTCTAAGTATCCATTGACTGCAAGGTTGCACCCATATGGGCATAATTGCTTCCTATTAGATGATTCATTTTCATACTCTACCCTAGACCTATAGACAAGATAGATATCCAAAACTATATCCCTTGACTACATCCTAAGATAAGCAACACTAAATTGAATGTACTCATAGACCATGAACAATCAATGCAAAATTTGAGGTATCGGAGGTCTAAAAGAATTGACCAATTTAAAATCAGTTAACTCTAGAAGAGGAACACATTGATTCAACCATACACACAAAGATACACTAAACATAATTTATCTAATGTGTGAGAATGATCATTGGTTAAAATAACATAAACATATGGAAAGGTTAGTTGTAAAATTGGGGTGTAAGGTGACACAACACAACTCATCCATTGCATACCTTGGGGTTTGATAGTTTAAAAAATTGTGGGTTTTAACACACAACTCATGACTAGTTTAGATTGGCTCTTAGTACCACCTTCTGTCACCTTGATTGACTCCAAATGCACCTTGGACACTTATTGCACCCATCAAAAATATTTAGATAAATAGCTAAAGCATGTTAAAACACAGAACTCATCATTTATCAACATGACATGAGTAAGCATCACAAATATGATAAAATATGCATTCATACTTGTGTAATAATAGCAATGATCTATATAACACAATATAGTTTCTATTGGTTTGTAAATCTGCACACCCCACAGACCTAAAGACTAGACTTCAAAACCTAGACCTAGGGATGGAATCAATCTAGGATTGCTAGACATACCTATGATTAGAATGTAGGTAGTTGTTGACTAGTTGTTAAGAGAGGGTGGCTCTTCTTCACCACAGGCTTTGCTAGACTTAGGAGAGTGTTCCTATAGGTTTGAAATATGAAAATTAAAGATAAATGAAACTAATACCACTAATATCCTAGAAAACCATACCTTATGTGTAGGGATGCTCCGAGAACTTGCCACTAAACATTATTACACTAGTTTTTAAATACGAGAACTTAAAATCTCCCTTAAGAAAATTTAACAAACCATGTATATGCATCCAAACATTTGAAAGAGTTATATTCCCTAGAGTTTTATGCATTTTAGGATCATACTATATACATGATTGTGATAGAGGAAACATTAATACATACGCTTTGCGCGAATTATTTTAAAAAAATCTCTCACAAGATATTATGTTACTAAAGCAATAGGTTATGCAAGACTGATAAAACAACTAAAACTAAAGATGTACAAATAAATAAGTGATTTTTTTGGATTCTTAGTGTGGTGGGAGAATAGATTACTAATCTATGCCTTGATTAGATTTGGGTGATAGAGTTGAATTTCAAACTTAAAGAAAAGTGTATGCATAAACCTTATGCTTATTAGCAAGACATGACTAAGAACAAAATGAGAATTAGGCTTTGCATTCAAACACATAAACTTGGCTATATATTTGTCAAATGCAATGCCAGTTTACCATAGCATAAAAACAAAAAATTCTTGAACAATTCTTGAATACACATATGCATTCCATATATTATGATGACAAGAGTTGTTAAGAAAAGATTTAAAAATGTTTTACAATCTTTGTCAAGATCTAATAATTGCACATAATACCCACACTGTCAAATGTCATACTAGGGATAAAAATATATCTCTTAAAATACACAAGAAATTCCCAGAGACATTCAAATCAATGAGAGGCCATATAATGAAGGTCCTTCTCAAGGATTTACAACATACATATGCATTAAAAATTGAAACTCAAACTATAGGACTTGATATCCTAGAATAAACTTAGAACACAACCAAGTTCTAGAAATACAATTTAGCTAGCCCATGCTACATAGACATATATAGGCTAAAGAAGCCTCATGATGAACCAATTAGCATTTGATAAATGTCTCAATATACTATGCTTACTCACCAAATAGCTTAGCTCTTTTGTATTCTCAACTAGCTATAACAACCAATTAGGTTAAGCATTGAATTTAGTAGGAGGCCGAAAGATACACACAATCAGCTCTTGGATAAGAAAAATGATGCTTGCAAACCTTGTCATCATGAAAAACATGATGGAAACAACAAAAAATATACAAGAAGTTCCATTTGCCCCCTTGAAATCTAGAGGAAGATCAAATATTGACTTTACAAATTGTCCCTCTATAGTTAGAAATAAATTTTAATTGGCTTAGAACTCCATAGTTCTCTTAGATTAATTGTTCACACTTCTAGGGATCTAAATTATATAGGCAACATTTAGTATAGGCATGAGCTTTCTAGGAATTTTGTAACTCCCTCAACCACCACCTTTGCATACAACAACACTACTTTAGAAAATTAAATTCTACCTCAATAAGTAGCTGCCATGTCACTAGTCCATTGCCTTGGCAATCTAGTTGTCATATTGAGTTGCAAACACCATTAAAACTCATCTACCTAGATGTAGAATCTATTTTTATAATTATTTTCTTTATACACAAAAAAATCTATCAAATAGTAGTTTTACATTTGAAATGTACATGTAGACACAAAGATTTGGTTAAAGTTGTTGCTAAAGGTGTGTTGTACACCTTGCATAATAATGTAATATTTTTATTTAGAGTTGTGGTACATCGTAGGATGTGCATACTACACTAGGATAGGCATTCTTAGGGATACTTGTAAGTTGTATGGAACATTGAGTATGCATTTAATATTGGAGATCATAGTTTTGGGCTCATGGTTTATGTAATACCACTTATTGGTTTTGTGCAAGCTTGTCCTATAAAAACAAGCACATGGGTAGTGGTATGAGTATGCATTAGAGAGCATCCCCAAGAGGTTGCATATGCATGGTAGGATCTTAAGGAAGGCATAGAGTGGGATGTTTGGTTCTAATATGATTTTAGATTGATCATGAGGAGTGCAATTGGGTTGCTTAATGTTGTTGAAGCTTGCATGGAGAACTTTGTAAGTGTATTGTAATCTCATTCTTGATATAATACCTTGAATTTGTGGTGCTTTGGAGGCTGAGTTTTTTTTTTTTTTTTTTTTTTGAAAAGGGTTTTTTCTAGGGTACATATGGTGTTATCTTTGTGTTTATGTTTTGTTATTTCTTTGCATTATGGATTTTGCATACTATTCTACCATAGTTTTTCTCATAAAACTTATGTGGAATTAGCTTTTGTGGCTTGAAATTCCTAAAATTTGGTATTAGAGCTCAATTTCAGGTTGTAAGAGGGGACATTCACCTTGTTCATTTAGCCTTTTGTTGTGTGGACGTTGTGCATAAGTGAATCCAAGGTTTTGCTTAAAAAAGAAGACAAAGCATTTTGAAGATGAAAATATTAGATGAGTACTTATGTGTTGTAGATTTGTTTATTTTAAACTGCGTGTTTTTTGGATGTTTAATGTTGGGAAATGAGGTGTCTCAACCTTGTTGCATATTTCCTGTAATAGTTATTTTTCATTTAATATTTTCCTACAGCTGTTACACATTGTCAGTGCTTTGAAAATTGGTTTATTAGGTGTCAAAAGATGTCCACATAGTGGTATATTTTGGAAGGCCTATTTTTAAGCATATTATGACAGATTCTATGACATCTGTAAGGGTCAAAAATAAGGGATTTCATTTTGGACGTGAGAGCTTATTTTTAGATTGGAATCTTGGCTGAGAAGTTTCGAACATGGTTTTGTAAAACCATAGATGGTTTCTTGTATAGCAAGAAGTCTATAAATTGGAGGCTTGAGGAGTAGTTTGCATATGTGAGTTTGCAGGTAATATTATGCTGTTGGAATGCTGCTGGAATTCTTCCAGAGTTGATTACTGGTGATACTCCTATAATAAAATTGGTCTTCAAGTGTATGTAATCTTGTTGTTTGATTTGAAATACATTGAGCAGGCTTTTGGAGTGTGGGATTTTTCACCCAAAAGGGATTTCCCCACGTATATTTGGTGTTTTGTGTTTCATTGTTTATTTCATGTTTTGAATGTGCTTTAGGAATTTCTATAATTGTTAGATCAGTTTTGAAAGTTTTACATAATGTTTCTCCTCTAGATTGGTGTAGGAAGTTGTTTCCACTACTTTAACTTCCTTACAAGTGGTATCAGAGCTTGATCACCTTTGGTTTCAGTTGTGGGTTGTTGGGTTTTTTTTCTGCCAATCAAGGTTTGAGTGGGAGCTTGTACAGAGGATACTTTGTGATCTTGTTGCAGATATTTTTTCAGATGGCGAGCACATCTGGGAGGATTGAGGTAGAGAAGTTTTCTTGCATGAATTTTGAAATGTGGAAGCTGAAGATGGAAGATCTGTTGATTGATCGGGATCTATGGGATGTAGTGGATGGAAAAGTCCAGAGGCCTATGGATCCAATTTTGGTTGCACAATATGATGTGATGGATAGAAAAGCTAAAGGTCTCATAAGATTGTGTCTTGCAGACTCAATTCTGATAAATGTCCATGAAGAATCCACTTTGAAGAAGCTGAGTGAGATATACCAAGCCAAATCACTAGAAAACAAGATTTTCTTGAGGAAGAAGTTGTATTCCTTGAGAATGGAAGAAGGTGGATGGATTTTTGAGCATCTGGAAACTTTCAATATGTTGGTGACTCAGTTGACCTCAGTTGGGGTGAAAATGGATGAAGAAGAAAGGTGCTAAACTTTGTTGTGTTCACTACCAGACTCGTGGGACAACCTAGTCATGGCCATTAAGAGCATTTTAGTCATCTTGAAGATGGAGGATGTTGTTTCTTCTCTACTTTCCAAGGAAATGAGAAGGAAGGTCTCTTTGAATGCCAAAGAGGCTTTGAGTGTTCGAAGAAGACCAAAAGAACGAGGCAAAGATGAGAAGCAACGTGGCCGTTCTAAGTCCAAGAATAAGGGGAGATCAAAATCTCCTGGTAAGTCCAAGGCAATATGTTGGAACTATGGCAAATCCAGACATTTCCGAAAGGAATGTAAAGAAGAGAAGAAGAAGAAGAAGAAGAAGAAGAAGAAGAAGCAAGATTCTGATTCTGAGTCTGAGAAAGAAGATGGAGATGCTTTTATTACAACCTTGGCCATTCATGCAGGTGATAATGCATGGTTGATAGACTCAGGTGCATCTTTCCACATGACTCTGAATAGAAACTGGTTTAGTAAGTATGAAACTATGATGGTGGTAAGGTGTATTTGAGTGATAATTCTTTCCTTGACATTGTTGGACGTGGTAGTATTCATGTGAAATTTTCTGATAGTAGAGTTAGATGATTTGATGGTGTCTTGTATATCCCAGGACTAGCAAGATTTTTATTATCTATTAGCAAGCTAATAGATGTGGGTGTGCATGTACAGTTTTCTGAAGAAGGTGTGAAAATGGTGAGAGGTGCTATGGTGATAGCAAGAGGAAGTAGATTGGTTACATTGTACTAGCTTGATACATGCATGGTTGAGTGCAATAGCACTTCTGATAAAATTAATCCAGAAACTACTTCGCTGAAAAAAGAGATGGTTTTCTCTTCTGCTAATGGTCATGGCTTCTGGGTACCTAAGGGTGCTTTGTCTTTCGAATCAAAGTTGCCTACAGAGAAGACTATGTTATGGCACCAGAGGCTTGGCCATATTGGAGAGAAGGGTGTAAAAGCCCTAAAAAATAATAACCTTGTTGAAGGGTTGAATGATTGCAATCTAGAGTTTAATTTCTGTGAACATTATATTTATGGCAAATAGAACCGCGTTCAGTTTTACTCGTCTTCTCATAAGTCTTCATGTATTTTGGATCTAATCCATTCGAATGTATTTGGTCCTGTTGATGTTGCTTCTATTAGTAAATCAATTTATTATGTTACTTTCATTGATGATTTTAGTAGGAGGACATGGGTATATTTTAAAAAAAGTAAATCTGAAGTTTTCAATCATTTTAAGGAGTTTAAGGCTATGGTAGAAACTCAGACTAGAAAGAAAATTAAATGTTTGAAGACTGACAATGGCGGCGAGTACTATTCTGCAGATTTTGACAGATTCTGTACAGATTGCGGGATTAAAAGACAAAAGACAACTTTGTATTCTCCTTAGCAGAATGGAGTTGCAGAAAGAATGAATAGAACATTGATGGAGAAGGCTAGAAGCATGTTGAGTGGAGCTGGTCTAGAACAAAAGTTGTGGGCTGAAGCTGTTGCCACTGCATGTTATTTGATAAATAGATCTCCTACATCAACGCTTGTTGATAAAATGCCAATGGAGGCATGGTCAGGGAAAAAGCCTTCATTTAGACATCTAAGAGTTTTTGGTTGTGAGGCATATGCACATGTGCATAAGGAGAAGAGAACAAAGTTGGATTCTAAGGCTCACAAATGTCTCTTCATCGGCTACAGCTATGGTGTGAAAGAATACAAGCTTTGGGACCTTGTTGCACATAAGGTAATTTATTCCACAAGTGTTATTTTTAGAGAGACTAAATCTTCTCTGGTTACTTTTCAGCTAGAACAACATAAAGAAATTAAATAGAAAAAGGATGTGATTCAACTTTCTTCTATGCCTGAGAAAGTTGGATCGAGACCTCAAGATAGACAAGAAGTTGAGGAGAGCTCATCAAGCTCTGAATCTTTAGAAGAGGAAGAAGAGGAGGAAGAAGTGGAAGAACCTCCACCTCAGCTTGTTCGAAGGTCTACAAGGCATAAGCAACCACCTGAAAGGTATGGGTATTCACTTGATGATTGGAAGTGTATATTTGCTTTGAGTACTAACATTGATGAACCGAGATCTGTGCAAGAGGCTTTGGGTATGAATGATGCAAAGTCCTGTAAAATATCCATGGATGAAGAGATGGCAGCCCTTGAAAGAAATGATACATGGGACCTAGTACCATTGCCTGAAATACGAAAACCCGTTGGATGTAAATGGGTGTTTAAGAAAAAGATTGGTTCAAATAGAAATGTTGAAAAGTATAAGGCATAGTTGGTTGCGAAGGGATACTCTCAGGTTGAGGGTATTGATTACGGTGAGATCTTTTCTCCTGTTGCTAAAATGACATCCATTTGGTTTTTATTATCTATTGTAGCAACTTATGACCTAGAGATCGAACAAATGGAAGTGAAAACTGCTTTCCTTCATGGTGATTTGGAGCAAGAAATTTATATGACACAGCCAGAGCACTACATGGTGAAAGGTAAAAGTAAGTTGGTTTGTAAGTTAAATAAATCTCTATATGGCCTTAAACAAAGTCCTAGGATGTGGTACCATCAGTTCGATACATATGTGTTGAGTTTGGGATTTGTGTAGTCTAAATCTGATCACTGTGTATATTGTACATTTGATGGTGATTGTTTCCTGGTAATTGCTTTATATGTTGATGACATGCTATTTATTGGAAAAGGCAAAGGTTAGATTGCATAATTCAAGTCTCAACTCTTTGCAGAATTTGAAATGAAAGATCTTGGTACAGCAAAACACATACTTGAGATGGAGATTAGAAGAGATCATGAGAACATAAAGCTATGGCTTGGCCAGAGTAAGTATGTTTGTTCAGTTTTGCAAAGGTTTAACATGCAGGATTGTAAACCACTTTGTGTTCCCGTTACATTGGGAATGGAACTCTCTATTTCACAATGTCCTACATCCCCATCAGAGATGGAAGACATGAGCAGAGTGCCTTACCAGAGTGCAGTTGGAAGATTAATGTATGCTATGGTCTGTACAAGACCAGACATATCCCAAGCAGTGGGAGTTCTTTCTCGTTATATGTCTAATCCTAGAAGAGTGCATTGGGATGCAGTTAAGAGGGTCTTCAGATATTTGTGGGGTACAACAGAGTACTCTATTTGTTTTCATGGTACAATAGATCAGCATTCCCTGAGTATTCATGGTTTTGTGGATTCAAACTGAGCTGGTGATGTCGATAGCAGAAGGTCCACCAGTGCATATGTTTTTACTCTTAATTGTGGTGCAATCAGTTGAATGAGCAAGCGATAGGCTGTGGTCGCTTTGTCCACTATTGAGACAGAGTACATGGCAACTACTCATGCCTGTAAAGAAGCCATTTGGCTCAAGCATTTGTGTTCAAACATTGGATTGAAACAGGGTGCAGTTACAGTTTATTGTGATAGTTAGAGTGCAATCTGCCTTGCGAAGAACCTAACTTTTCATGCCAGGACCAAACACATTGATGTTTAGTATCACTTCATGAGAGATATGGTCGAGGATGGTAGGGTGAAGCTGGAAAAGGTAGAGACTGTGGCGAATGTTGTAGATGCATTAATTAAGCCTGTGAGCACAACAAAATTCAGGTGGTGTTTCAAGTCTATGGGCCTTTTGGCCCCTAGCAGTTGATCCATGATGGTGTTATTCCCCTAGGTCTTGCAAGGTATTTGACAAGTAGGAGAATGTTGGGAAATGAGGTGTCTCAACCTTGTTGCATATTTCCCGTAATAGTTATTTTTCATTTAATATTTTCCTACACTTGTTACACATTGTTGGTGCTTTGAAAATTAGTTTATTAGGTGTCAAAAGATGCACACATAGTGGTATATTATGGAAGGCCTATTTTTAGGCATATTATGATAGATTTTATGACATTTGTAAGGGTCAAAAATAGGGGATTTCATTTTGGATGTGAGAGCTTATTTTTAGACTGGAATCTTGGCTGAGAAGTTTTGCACATTGTTTTCTAAAACCAGAGATGGTTTCTTGTATAGCTAGAAGTCTATAAATTGGAGGCTTGAGGAGTAGTTTGTATATGTTAACTTGCAGGTACTATTATGCTGCTGGAATGCTGTTGGAATTCTTCCAGAGTTGATTACTGATGATACTCTTATAATAAACTTGCATTGCAAGTGTATGTAATCTTGTTGTTGGATTTGAAATACATTGAGTAGGCTTTTGGAGTATGGGGGTTTTCACCCGAAAGGGTTTTCCCCATATATATCTGGTGTTTTGTGTTTCATTGTTTATTTCATGTTTTGAATGTGCTTCTAGAATTTCTGTAATTGTTAGATTAGTTTTGAAAGTTTTGCATAATGTTTCTCCTCTAGATTGGTGTAGGAAGTTGTTTCCGCTACTTTATCTTCCTTACATTTAAGTGGGTTCAAATTTGCATGTTTGGATGCATGCTTTGCATGGTTTTAGTAGTTGATAATGCTTTTGGTTTAGTTTGTGCATTGAGGATCTATGTTCTTTAGATTTGTCGATGGTGCTGCTTCAAATCTGTGTTTTGTACAACCATTTTCAGTCACCATTAAAGGAAACAAAGTGTAGTTTTGGCATAGTTTTGAAAACCTGCATTGATTTCAGATTTGTCAAGCACCATTGTCTGTGGTAGAGGGTTTTGTAGATCTAAGGTTGGCATAATCAGTTGCAGGCACGTGCAAAAGGAATGAAACTGGCAACAAACAAACAATGAATAAAATGTTGTAGAGCCCTAAATGTTGCAGCCATGGCATGGATGCCATAAGAGAAGGCTGCTGCCATGAATTTTCCAGAGGAGTGCAAATGATAATATGTCTTTCAAAAAGAAACATAGTTAAAAAATCTTAATTAAATCCTCTAGAACTTTGCTTGGAATCCACTCTTTTGGATTAGGGCTTGGTTGCCTCACACGAAAGGACTCTTTACCATATGTTTGTGGGGCATGGTCATCTGTGAAAAGTGTAATGTTTCTTTGAAAAATGTAGTCTCTAAGGTCAATACTGCACATGGAGCCACAAATGAAAACATCAGCAGAAATTACATCACGAAGGTTGCGGGTCTTCAAAGATTGAGAAGCGTGAAAAGAAAACGTGGCAGTTGACTTTGTGGCTGTGGCCCACCGTTTCTCTGTGCATTCTTCATTATTGAATGTTCCCATGAAGGAGTGTGCCTGTGATTATAGAACAGGCAAAATCAAATTTTCATTTTGTAGTCAGAAAAGGCTGCGCAGGTCGTATGGACTATGGAGTTGGGCAAATCCTACTCTTTCCTTTCCCATATGTTACTACATTTTCACAAAATTTGCAGAGGACAAAATGTTTAATGTGTAGTCTTTTTGGCACGTGGAAGTCTTTTAAAGGATAAGCATGAAGCAAAATGTGGGGAGGGTAAAGAAAGAAATGCCCACGTAACCAAAAAAAAAGAAATATAAAGTTGCCTTTTAATGTTTTTTAATTAAAACATTAGAATCTATCTTCTAGATATTTCAGTGGGTCCCTCCCTTAACTCATTAAAACATGGTGGGAAGGAGGTGTGAAAAGAGTGCTTGAGGTACCTGGACTTTTGGTCATATGGATATTATGTTGATATTTTTATCCCTTTGTCATATGGTGAGCCTTAGAGGGCTTTAGACTTGCTTGATTATTTTAGTTGAGGTAGATTTTTGGAGAGTGATATCTTGATCATTCAGAGGAATTTTTTGATATAACTTTTTTAAAAGTGTATATTTTTTGAGATATACACAATGATGCAGGTAAAAATAATTTTTCATACATCATGATATATTTTGATAGGTGTTTTAATCAATTGATGAATTTGATGCAAATAGGGGTGAAAGTGTTGGTATGTGCTTTATTCACTTAACATTTCTATAGTGTTGCTTGTTGAGTTCCTAAAATGTGGTTGTGGGTTTGTGGCAAATTAGATATAGAGTTGCTTTAGTGTTTGAGACATGTAATCTACATGTTAATCTTTGGTTGTCTCTATTTTACATGATTATTAATGTAATGTTGAACTTGTATGTTGCATTGTTTGAGATATATAAGTTGTGTAGTTTTGTGGGCTATTTATACTTGTAGGTTGCATAGATAACTTGGATGTGGGTTGTCTATACCCACAAATCTTTTAGTGTTGATGTAGATTTTGTTGGTTGTCCTTTTCTTGGTCACATGGTGCATTGGTATGTTTGTCTCTATGAAGCAGAGAGATGGTATTTGGAGTGCCTAAGACAATTGTATTTTGGGACCTACAATTGTTGAATATTGTGGCATGGAAGGCTCTAGATTACGATTAAGTGCTAGGAGCTTTGTGTAGTTACATAGTCAATTCTGTCTACTTGGTTGGAGATCATGGTTCTACCTTAGGAACTACTAGTGTTGCAATTATATTCTTTGATTCTGTGAGGGCCATGGGTGATCTTTAGTTAGGAGATGTTTATCATGATGCCATGAGTAGCTCTCAATATCATTTGTAGTGGGAGCTTTGGTAGTGATGTGGATAAAATGCAAGAAGGGTTCCCTCTCGCTCTCATTCACACAACTCCACACAAAAACCTTAGGTCATTAATATAGAGACTCTCTGCATTCGTACAATTTCAAAAAACATAGATTGCAATACAACACTCAATTCCTCACAAACTCTCAACTCAACACAATATACAAGATTGCAAATAGAATGAAGTCTTATTTTATTCAATTCATTAAAACAAAACACAACTGCAACAAAATTTACATACAATGGCCTTTTCATGGCCTCTCACATCCACATCCAATTTGCATACTCTTTCATCACTCCTCTCTATTTTAGAACAACGAATTTCCCTCTCACAAACTTCTATTTGTTGATGTACACTATGTCAATCTCTGTATTTTAACCGCCTCTACAAACTTGCAACATATCTGGCGCCTTCCCTCTCTTCCTTACCCAACTTGGCACTGCCCAAACCTACAACAAAACCCCAATTAAATACCTCTATATGTCCCTTAAGCTTCTCAATTCTGGTGTTCCAGTTTTTGGCGCTGCCCATTCTCTTTATTTATTTTTCTTTCTTGGGTGCTTCAAATTACTCTCTTTTGGCACTTTTTAATATTCTTTCTTTGTTGAGTTTAGCCTTTTTCTAGGCGTTCATAATATGGCCCATTATATCATTTATATTTCTTCCACTAAGAGGCATTAAAGCTGCCTCTTTTCTTCACATAAAATCTGTTGTTTTAAACATTTAAATTTGTCTCCAATAATGTCATTTTCCCCCTTCCACGCTCGCTGTGTAGAATATAAAAATATATATATTAATTTATCTTTGTCTTCTAAGTGCCAAACCTCACACCTTCCTCTTTTGATCTTGTACAAACATATTGAAAAATAAATTTCCTTTTGCGACTTTGACCAAATATACAGGAGTGTGAGATCGGGTGCTGGCAGGCAAAGAACTCAAACTACTTCATTTCACACAAAAATTGGTGAGTACATTTGAATTGATATACTAAGATTCCCTACTAAAGGATTTTTCTCTAGCCTTCCAGAATTGTGAAATTCTAAATTTTCTGTAAACCCGTCAGCACAAATTACCGACATTAAATTCTCCCAAATGGTGAGGAATTTTTCACTGATTCCTTTTGTAAATTAGACAAAATGATTTCAAAAATCTTCCTCTAAAATGGTTTTTGACTGGATCGTACAGAACTCTGGAAACAATTATTTCCATAAAACTGCCCTGCAAAGCCTCAACACGGCGATTCGACGGAAACTCCAAAATTACAATTTTAAGCATAAGAGAGTTTTTTTTGACATAGAGAGATGCCAACTGAAACCCAAAACACACCAAAATAGGAAGAAAACAAACCAAAAATATTTTTGGTTGATGTTGATCACTAGTTTGCTAGGATGCTCCTGCATTAGACACGTCGGGTAGGAAAATTTTGTGAGTAGGACTCATAAAATGGAGTGGGGTAGTAGAACTACTCTTTCAGGTTGTAGACAACTTGCAGCGAACTCCATCTCTGATTTAGAAAGAAAGAATTTCTTCCTCTACCTCTTCCAGCACTTAGTCAGGACACTTGCCGTCCTCCACCAAGTGTGCACCTTCTTCCTCCTTCTTCTAGTGGACTCATGTCCACCACAACCCAACCTCCTCCTCCAAATACTCTCTACTCTCCACTCCTCCTTTGTGAGATCCAACCCACCACAAATCGACCACCTCCACCAAGTTCCACCCGCACCATCCTCTACAACCTCTATACACAAACATGCAGCATCTACATACAAATCTGCAACTGCAACTTCATCCTCTACAACAACATCCTCTTCTAGTCTCACTATTGAAGATAAATTATAAATGAATTCAAAATTTTCACAAATTAGCTCTTCTTCCTTTGCTGTTGCAACATCCATCTTCTCATCCTTACTGGCAAGCTGCTCAAACCACTCCTTCATTATCACCAAGGGCTGCAACAATACATCATTTTTATCCTCCTCACCTACTACAACATTATGCTCACCTTCAACTATTTCAATCTCATTATTTGCATCCTTTCCATATGCTGCAACCTCCTCAAGCTCCATCGTTGCCATCTCAATCTCCACAATTGCATCTTCAACCATTACTGTACTTGCATCCTCTTTCTCATTCTTTTCTTCTTCTTTCTCCATGCCTTACTCATGGCATGTCTTCGCTGCACATTCTTTCTTTTCATTGCTCTTGCCAAACTCTCCATGCTGCAGTATTTCCAATCTATCCATTCTTGCATTTATATCCATAATTATCAAGGAGATCTTCCTCTTTTGATACTTGCTCTAGCCCTCCCATTGCATGAGCTTCTTCACAAATACACCCATTTCATTTGTTGCAATATTTGACAACTTACATCACACTCTTCACAATCTGCAAATTCACACTTCTTTTTGTAGCTCATGCTCTCACTGCTCAAGACTTCTCTCTCACACCTACAATAGTCCACACAAGCTCTTCTTCACCATACTTCCTCTATCCATAGGTCCTGTGGATCCTCTCCACTCTCAGGATTACTAGCTTTGATACCACTTAATGCAAGAAGGGTTCCCTCTCGCTCTCATTCACACAACTCCACATGAAATCCTTAGTTCATTAATGCAAAGAATCTCTACATTTGCATAATTTTACAAAACATATATTTCAATACAACACTCAATTCCTCACAAACACTCAACTCAACACAATATACAAGATTGCAAACAAAATGAAGTCTTATTTTATTCAATTCATTAAAACAAAACACAGTTGCAACAAATTTACATACAATGGCTTTTTCATGGCCTCTCACATCCATATCCAATATGCATACTCTCTCATCACTCCTCTCTATTTTAGAACAATAAATTTCCCTCTCACAAACTTCTATTTTTTGTTGTACACTATATCAATCTTTGCATTTTAATAGCCTCTACAAACCTGTAACATATTTGACAACTTCCCTCTCTTCCTTACCCAACTTGGCATTTGCCAAAACTGCAACAAGACCCTAATTAAATACCTCTGTATGTCCCTTAAGATTCTCAATTCTTGTGTTCTAGTTTTTGGCACTGTGAATTCTCTTTATTTTTTTTCTTACTTGGACAATTCAAATTACTCTCTTTTGGTGCTTTTTAATATTCTTTCTTTGCTGAGTTTAGCCTCTTTCTAGGCATTCATAATATGGCCCGTTATATCATTTATATTTCTACCACTAAGAGGCGTTAAATTTGCCTCTTTTCTTCACATAAAATCTACTATTTTAAACATTTATATTTGTCTCCAATAAGGGTGTTTTCCCCCTTCCATGTTGGTTGTGTAGAATATAAAAATTATATTAATTTCTCTTTGTCTTCTAAGTGCCAAACCTCACACCTTCCTCTTTTGATCCTAGATACAAACATATTGAAAAATATATTTCCTTTTGAGACTTTGACCAAATGTACCAGAGTGCGGGATTAGGTGCTAACAGGTGAAAAACTCAAACTGCTTTGTTTCACACAAAAATTGGTAAGTACATTTGAAATGACATACTAAGATCCCTTGCTGAAGGATTTCTCTCTAGCCTTCCATAATTGTGAAATTTTAAACATTCTGTAAACCCGTCAGCAAAAATTACTAGCATTAAATTCTCCCAAATGGTGAGGAATTTTTCACCAATTCCTTTTACAAATTATGCGAAATGCTTTCAAAAATCTTCCTTTGAAACAATTTTTGACCAGATCTTACGGAACTCTAGAAATGATTGTTTCCATAAAATTGCCCTACGGAGCCTCAACACGATGATTCTTGATGGAAACTCCAAAATTGCAATTTTAACCATAGGAGAGTTTTTATGACATAGAGAGATGCCAACTAAAACCCAAAACACACCAAAATAGGAAGAAAACAAAGCAACAATATTTTTGGTTAATGTTGATCACCAGTCCACCTAGATGCTCCTGCATCAGGATATGTTAGTTGGAGATAGATGATCTTCCTTTCAGGAGATATAAATTGTGATGTCATGGTGATTTCCTAGATTGGTACTGATCATGCATAGGGAGCTTTGGTGGTGATTTGAGGTAGTTTTTTGGTATTGAGTACAATGGTCATTTTGCCTTGCAAGTTTCTAGATATTACAGTGATGTAGTTAGAGTTTAGTTGGCATAAGATGGTCTATTGGGTGCTCATAGATACTCGATAGACTTGGATGAGGCTGAAATCTCTAGCATTTGGAGATCATGTGTTGGAATAGTGATTCTTGATAAGGTTTCAATAGAAAGACTAAGGAGCCTTCACTTGGAGCTAGATATGAGTTCAACATGGACTTGATGAGGAGATTGTTCATGGATAGAGCAATCTCATTCCTAACTCTTGGTGACTCGATAGAGAATCATCTAATAGGTATTGCCCACCTTGTTTTCAGATGCATTTTGTTTTGTTCTTTGTCTTCTCATGGGAATGAGTCTTGAGCTAAGGATGTTAGTTTTATAGGGCTTATTTGAGGATTACTTGTTATTCCTTTGTCTCCTTATGTATATGAGTTTTTTATTGTTGTAAATATGTGCCTAATTAGTGTTGTCATTGATGTCAACATATCCTTGTTGCCATTGGTGTCAACTGTATCCTATTTTGTTGCCTGCTTAGAAGACTGAAATGTTGAGGATATTGAGAAAATTAATGAAAATTAATGTATGCGGACCATATGGCTGAGAGGTCTACATGAAGATTTGAAGAAGCTATAGCCATCTGAGTAGAACTAGGTTTTGCTATGTTTAGAAGAGAAAGAGTGACAGTAAATTGGTCCGGATTGCTCCACATTGAAATATTATGATCTGCAGATGTAGAGGCATGTTTGGGAAGTTAGTGTGTATCATCAACTCAAGTGGTTCGTGGTTTGGAGGTCCACAAGCAATCCTTCTAGTGTGACAGTCATGGTAGATAGTGTTCTTAAGGTACCAGATGAAGATGCAAGTGATTCTGTTGATTTGGAGAAGTGCGGATGTTATTGCTGAATTAAATGTGCTTGTGGTGGTCTCTGGATCATGTGCCTGCTATATTAGAGGTCCACATTGAAGATTGAGCTTGTTGTTGAAGATTTCTTCCTTGGAGTTGCTGTTTTCCCAGTCTTGGCCGACCGGATGATTTAAGAATGTTGCAGATGATCTAAGAGCAATTTTATGGAGTGTGACGTGTTGATCAAGGAAGATTTGAGTCCCAATTATGTTTGGCTGATAGCTTAGTGATTCGCATTAAGTATGACACTTGTAGTGCCGACCTTGATGTTTATTCCAAGGTTGATGAAGCATATAAAGGCATGTAGTTGAGTTGTGGAAAATTATCCTTGTGCAAAAATGATAAAATGATAAGAAAGGATCAGAAGTAAAGCAGAGAAGAGGAGAAGAAGAAGAACAAGAGCACCAAAGGATAAAGAGATAGTAAAGAAGTGTTTGGAGGAGAGCAAAAGTTTTTGTGAGCTTTCAATGAGACTGAACCAGGCATGATGAAGATGCTATTTCTCAGTGAAATCTTTTTGTATTAAATATAAATTCTTGTAGGTAGTGAGCCTCTTTTGAGCAGTGAGCTCTGGGCAGTGTGCCCGAAGGCATGTGCCTTCTTTTTTTCTAAGTACTTTTAACAGGGTATGAATCTTGTGGGTTAACCCCCACCATGGTTTTCCCTTAACTGGGTTTCCACGTAAAAATTCTGGTGTTATGTGTATTCATTTGTTTCTACTCATGTGCTGATGATTCATGCCTTAATGTTTACATCATTAATCTGTTTGTAAGTTGTGAAAGAAGATTAAAAATAGGAAAGGTTAATTTTTGGGATAACTGATTCACCCCCCCTCTCAGTTGTCTGGGCTAATTCCAACAATTCGTATCAGAGCCAAGTTCCTCTAAAAGAAGCTTGACCACTTGAGGAGATCTAAGAAGTTGACTTACAAGAAGGAAAGTCTGAGATTTGATGGAACAAATTACTCCCTTTGGAAGGTATGCATGTACTGTCATTTGGAATGTATGGGTGGTGCCTTTTGGTTGATAACTAAGAATGAGTATAAGATTTTGAAAAATGGCCCTACAACTCTAGACGAACTCAGGGAAGCTGAATGCAATATTTGAGCTAAAGAAGCATTATTGAATGCCCTGACTGATACAAAATTGGCAAATGTCCTGGAATTGAAAACTGCCCATGAAATTTGGAAAAAGTTGGAAAATCTGTATGAAGGTGACAAATATGTCAAATGTGCTAAGCTACAATGCCTGAAGGGTAAATACGAAAGGTTGATGATGAGTGGAGATGAAAACATTACCTCCTACATGTAGAAAGTGAATGAACTTGTGACCGGTATCATGAATGCTGGTGGAGTATTGGAAGAATCAGAGATTGTTGCCAAAGTGCTCAGATCCTTACCTCCGGCATACAAGCATAAAGTAGCTGCAATTGAAGAGACCAAGACTGTGACAATTGTTACAAGGGATCAGTTGGTTGGTAAGCTTTTAGCATTTGAAATGAGTGAGTTTGGTGATTCTCTTCCTAAGTCTGAGTCTGCATTTAAAGCCAGTATTCATGGAAAGCAAAGATATGATCCAGGTGAAAGCTCTTCAAGAAAATCAAATAGATTTGACAAGACAAGGAAGGATCTTGAAGATGATGAAAATGAGTTCGATGAAATTGAAGCCCTTTTTGCCAAAAGATTGCCAAGAGGATTTGGTAAGTATGAAGGAAAGTTGCCATTCAAATGTTTTTCTTGTAATAAGATTGGTCATTTTGCCTTAAGGTGTCTAGAGAGAGGTTCAAAGCCAAGCCCTAATAGACCTAGGGTTCAGAAGAAATGCTACTATGTCCAAGAAGTCAGTGAAGGAGTCATAGATGATGAATCTGATCATGGAGGTTCCACAGAAAGTGACTGGGTGTTCATTGATATCAAAGAAAAAGATCTAATACCTACTAAATCTGGTAGCTGTGTAAATGTGGAAAGTGCCTTGGCTGCTCAGGTTATAAAAAAGATGAATGGATAATTGATAGTGGGCGTTCTCATCATATGACTGGTGATAAAAGCAAGTTTGTAAGCTTTGAAAAATATGAAGGTGGAATTGTAAAATTTGGAGACAACTCAGCTGGTAGAATCCATGGCAGAGGATCCATCTCTTTTGATGGTAAGAATAACACTAATGATGTTCTGTATGTGGAAGGATTGAAGCATAATCTTCTCAGTGTTGGATAGTTGGTTGACAAGGGTTATGATCTCTAATTCAAGGATGGAAAATGTAGAATCTTGGAAAGCTCTAGAACTAAAATTGCATCCGGTACTTAGACTAGACTTAACATCTTTCATTTAAGTAGTTCTAGTAAAAGTTGCTTGATTACTCAGGTTGATCAGAGTTGGCTTTGACATAGGAGAATGTGTCATGAATTTGATAACATTGTCAAGATAAGTTCCACTTAGGCTGTAAGAGATTTCCCAAGACTTGTAAAACCTACGGATAGCATGTGCAGAGAATGTCAATTAGGTAAATAGAATAGAACTTCATTCAAGAGTAAAGAACGGTCTTCAAGTGGATTGTTGGAACTTGTGCATACTAATCTTTGTGGTCCTACTAGAATTAGGAGTGTGCAAGGAGACATATATTTTATGTTTCTGATTGATGATTACTCCTAGATGATGTGGGTAACCTTCCTAAAAGAAAAATCAGAAGCGCTTGATAAATTCAAAGTATTCAAATTCATGGTGGAGAATGAGATTGGTGTGAAGATAAAGTGTCTGAGATCCGACAGAGGTGGAGAGTTTACCTCCGGTGAGTTTGATTCATTCTGTGAAAAGCAAGGAATTCAAAGATAGTTATCTGCTCCTAGGACTCCTTAGTAGAAAGAAGTTGTGGAAAGAAAGAACCAGACCATTCAAGAAGCTGCTAGGACCATGATGATGGAAGCAAATGTTCCACAAGTCTATTGGAGAGAAGCTGTGAGTACTGCTGTCTACACTCTTAACCGGGTGCAGATCAAAGGTAATTCTGGTAAGACACCTTATGAACTATGGTTTGGTCATCCTTCTACTGTGAGATATTTTAGAGTTTTTGGTAGTAAATGCTATATCTAAAGAGATGAGGATATAGGCAAGTTTGATACAAGAAGTGATGAAGGAATATTTTTTGGTTACTCTACTCAAAACAAGGCATACCGGTGCTTTAACAAGAGATTGAAAAAGATTGTTGAAAGTGCTAATATCAGAGTTGATGAGAGCAAAGGACATTCCAAGTCTTGCGGATATGAATCAAATGATAAAGATGAAAGTCAAAGTCAAGGAAGGCTAGTTCAAACCTAGACTCAGATCCAGATTGTTCTGAAAAATCCAATGACTCAAGAGGATAGTGTAGAAGTTGAGGAACAAGCTCAAGAAATAGAAGTTAAAGCAAATCCCAAAACTCCCAGGTATGTAAGGATGAAGTATACTGAAGATCAGATCATAGGAGATAGAAATAAATGTGTTGAAACTAGGAGAAGAATTGCTGAAGATCAAGAAGAGATTTGTTTGATTTCAAAGATTGAACCAAAATCAGTAAGTGAAGCCTGCAATGATGAAAACTGGGTAAAAGCAATGGAAGAAGAATTAATACAAATTGAAAAGAATCACACTTGGGATCTTGTTTCTAGTCCCGAGGATAAAAATGTGATTGGAACTAAATGGGTCTTCCGGAATAAATTAAATGAAGATGGTGAAGTTGTAATAAACAAGGCAAGGTTGTTATGCAAAGGATATTCTCACGTGAAAGGAATTGATTTTGAAGAAACTTTTTCTTCGGTGGCAAGAATAGAAGTAGTTAGATTATTTCTTGCATTTGCTTCTTTTAAAGATTTCAAGGTTTATTAGATGGATGTCAAGTCAACATTCCTGAATGGAGAATTGGATGAAGAAGTCTACATTGAGCAACTGGAAGGATTTTAGTAGTCAGATCAAGGAGATATGATTTGTAGATTGAGAAAAGCATTGTATGGATTCAAACAAGCCCCAAGAGCCTAGTATGCAAGACTAGATAAGTATCTACTAAAATTGGGTTTTAGCAAAGGCACAACAGACAATAATCTTTATATCAAAATTGATCATGAACACATCTTGATTGTTGAAGTATTTGTTGATGATATCACTTTTGGTGGAAATGAGAGTATGTGCAAAACATTTGTTGATTAGATGCAAAGTGAATTTGAGATGTCAATGTTTGGAGAAATGAATTTCTTCTTAGGTCTGCAAATCATTTAGTCAGATAAAGGTATCTTCATATCTCAATCTAAGTATGTGAGAGAATTGTTGAAATTTTTTGGAATGGAAGATTCAAAGCCAGTGGGTACACCCATGGTAACCAGATGCAAGTTGAGTAAAGATGATGACTCCCCTAAGGCAAATCAGAAAAGGTATAGATCAATGATTGGAGGACTGCTCTATCTGACTCAGACCAGACCTGATATCATGAATGTAGTTAAACTTGTTGCTAGATTTCAAGCTGATCCCAGAGAATCCCATGTTGTAGTAGTCAAGAGAATTTTCATATATCTCAAAGGGACACTTGATTATGGCTTATGGTATCCAAATGATAATAATTTCACTCTTCATGCATACACAGATGCTGATTGGGCAAGAGATGTGGATGACACGAAAAGTACTAGTGGTGGTGCATTCTTCTTGGGAAGGAGATTGGTCTCTTGGATGAGCAAAAAACAAGAGGCAATATCTCTATCTATTGCAGAGGTAGAGTATATAGCAGCAGCAAACAATTGTACTCAAGTCTTCTGGATGAAGCAAATGTTGAAGGATATTAGAATTGTGTTTGAAAAACTTGTTACAATTTTATGTGATAATTTAAGTGCAATAAACATCTCAAAGAATCCAGTGTTGCATTCAAAGACTAAGCACATATCCATCAAGTTTCATTTCTTGAGAGAGAAAGTAAGTGAGAATGAAGTCAAAATAGAGTTTGTTTCTTCAAAGGATTAGATTATAGATATATTCACCAAGCCTCTGCCTAAGGATACTTTTGAGTATCTCAGAGTGAAGCTAGGGGTTATTACCCCTCCTGTTCAGAACTAAGATGCACTAGTGTGCATCAGTTCGGTGGAACTCACAGTCACATCTTGTGATCCGGATTGATGTTAAGGAGATACTACTCAGGGGGAGTAGTCAGTATGTAAATTTTGGAGATCAATATGAAATAAAAAGAGGGAGAAAAGAGTGCAAATATGTGCCCTTTGCCATTGATGTCAAAGGGGGAGAGAAGTCATGTGAAAAACTAGTTGCTGATGAAAGGGGGAGCAGTGAAGAAAGTAGTTGCAGAAGTCATAAGAGAAAGGGGGAAAAGTTCTTGTCTTGATGGTTGAATCCGTTTTTCACATCATATGTTGCCATCAATGACAAAGGGGGAGATTTTTGCAAATATGTGCCTAATCGGTGTTGTCATTGATGCCAACATATCCTTGTTGCCATTGGTGTCAACGGTATCCTATTTTGTTGCCTGCTTAGAAGACTGGAATGTTGAGGATATTGAAAAATTAATGAAAATCAATGTATGCGGACCATATGGCTGAGAGGTCAGCATGAAGATTTGAAGAAGCTATAGCCATCTGAGTAGAATCGGGTTTTGCTATGTTCAAAAGTGACAGAGTGATAGTAAATTGGTCTGGATTGCTCCACATTGAAATATTATGATCTGCGGATCTAGAGGCATGTTTGGGAAGTTAGTGTGTATCATCAACTCAAGTGGTTCGTGGTTTGGAGGTTCACAAGCAATCCTTCTAGTTTGACAATCATGGTAGACAGTGTTCTTAAGGTACCAGATGAAGATGCAAGTGATTCTGTTGATTTGGAGTAGTGCAGATGTTATTGCTTTAAATTAAATGTGCTTGTGGTGGTCTCTAGATTGTGTGCCTACTGTGTTGGAGGTCCACATTGAAGATTGAGCTTGTTGTTGAAGATTTCTTCCTTGGAGTTGCTGTTTTCCCAGTCTTGGCCGACCGGATGATTCAAGCATGTTACAGTTGATCTAAGAGCAATTTTATGGAGCGTGGCATGTTGTTCAAGGAAGATTTGAGTCCCAGTTATGTTTGGTCAACAACTTAGTGATTCACATTAAGTGTGATGCTTGTAGTGTCGACCTTGATGTTTATTCCAAGGTTGATGAAGTATATAAAAGTATGTAGTTGAGCTGTGGAAAATTATCCTTGTACGAAAATGATAAGAAAGGATCAGAGGCAGAGTAGAGAAGAGGAGAAGAAGAAGAACAAGAGCAGCAAAGGATAAAGAGATAGTAAAGAAGTGTTTGGAGGAGAGCAGAAGTTTTTGTGAGCTTTCAATGAGACTGAACTAGGCATGATGAAGATGCTATTTCTCAGTTAAATCTTTTTGTATTAAATATAAATTCTTGTAGGTAGTGAGATCTAGGTAGTGTGCTTGAAGGCATGTGCCTTCTCTTTTTCTAAGTACTTTTAACAGGGTATGAATCTTGTGGGTTAACCCCCACCGTGGTTTTCCCTTAACCGGGTTTCTATGCAAACATTCTAGTGTTATGTGTGTTCATTTGTTTCTACTCATGTGTTGATGATTCATGCCTTAATTTTTACATCATTAATTTGTTTGTAAGTTGTGAAAGATGATTAAAAATAGAAAAGGTTAATTTTTGGGACAACTGATTCACCCCCCCTCTCAGTTGTCTGGGCTAATTCCAACAGTTATGAGCATAATTTGAAGGAGTGCAGGGGATGATTTTCAGCATATTCCCTATTTTTGGGAATGATTTTTAGTTTGATCCTCCTTTGGTTGAGAGGCTTAAATCCTTTCTAATTCATTGGTCTATTTTTGTTGAGTTTCACCTTGGGGTTGAATGACTGGATGTTGAGAAAACTTTTCCATTTGAGGTTTTGGAAGGAGATCTAACTTGTCACATCTAGAGAACTTAGATGTGTTAGCAGAAGGACATGCTATGTGGTATGGTTTGCATGTTTTCTATCTATGGTCTATCATTTCTTTTTGAAGATTCATATTCATATGGTCCATTGGAGTTGAGGTTTTGTGTGGAGCTATTGTAATCATTGTGTTTGTGATCATTTAATTGATTATTGTACTTCATTTTTTAGTAACAGTATAGGTGGTCTTTAATCTCTATCTTTTGTGATGTGGAGAACTCAGGAGATATATGGAGATCAGTGGTGAGAGAGTACGCAAAAATATTTAGAGGAAGTATGATCTAATTTGTAGTTGTTTGGTTGCATATTGTAGATCATTATGTGTGTTCTTTGATATCAGATGGTTTGATAACATGAGCCACACCCTTCTTATGAGTGTTGTTGGTGGACTTTTGGATGCTATGGTTGGCACCAAATTAGACATTGCCCTAGTGATCAGAGTCATAGGGAGATTTATGTGTCATTGTCCACTATAGTACAAAGGATACTGTAAATATAGGGACTTGAGATTACAAATTGGGTTATATATGTGGATAGAAAGAAGTCTACTAGTGGGTGTTTCTACTTTAATTTGTGGTGTAGCTAGTTGGATGTGTGCGCGACAACTTGTGGTCATTGTTCCAGCTATGTAGGAAAGTACTTGGAAGCTACTTAGGCCTATTTGTTGCCATTTGGATTTGGTATTTGTGTTTAGCTATTGAGTTGAAGCAGGATATAATGATGTTTCTAGGTGATAGTGTGTCATCGTCTTGGCTACAATCTTATCTTTCATGCATTGGTATAATGGAGGATGAGAGGGTTTTGGTTGAGATGGCGGTCAATTTTGTTTCTACTACAGATGCTTTGATGGAGCACATGAGAATAGGGAGATTTAGATGGTGCAGATTAGCTATGGAGATCATCCCAAGATGTCGAGTTTATTCTTTGACCCCTTTTCCAATATATACAAGTGGGAGAATGTTGGAGAAAGGTGTATTGCAAACCTTGCATAATAATGTAATTGTCACCAATTTTCTCTACAACCCAAATTGGTAGAGATGGAGTTCATTCAGTTCATTTCAGATGAGAAAGTTTTAACATTTGTCTGTTGTCTTGTTTTGCATAGTTAAAGTGCTTGAAGGATTCAGTTATGATTGCATTGTTATAACAAATAAAAAGGATTCAGTTAATCATTCATTTGCATTGTAGAAGGTTGCATGAGAGATAAGATGTTTCATTCCACTACAATGATTATTCATTTTACAAATGAGATACATAAATGGAATAAGCATTACATTGAATGAAAACATAACAGATCAAATGTCCCACACAAGCCGTGGGAATAGCTGAACTAGTACAAATATAGGAAATATACTATGCATTTGGAAATAAGAAAGGGAAGGATCATAGCCATCATTGCCTGATCAATGCCTTTGGTTTCTGAGGTTTCTTTCTATCCTCGCCCTCGATCTTCATAAGAACCTGCAGGATTGGAAGAGATTTGTAAGAGCTCCGGTTATGAGTTCCCTATGTGTCTATCAATAGAGGCATAATACATTACGTATGGTGCACTAAATCAGATACAAATCATTCACATGCAAGAGAGACTGAAATAGAAACAATCATTAAGCTTCATTGATTTTATCTAACATGTTTGTTTCCTGTGCAGGTATAGGTGAAATCATGCTGCTATTTTTGAAGATTATTTCAACATGTGGTGCAAAGTGGGATCCCACAAGGGTTGAGCCCAACATGTTGCTCTTGATTCTTAGAAGAGGATGAAATACAACTATACATATGGAAATCAAGACATGTTATGCTATTGTATTAACTAAGTGTAAGAGCTTAAATCTCATTACCCATCTATGACTATCAGTTCAAACATGATGAACTGAGAGTCATAAGTGAGTATCAAGCTCTTTCAAAATGGCTCAATAATGTCTAAAACTAAGTACAAAACAACCATGATCAATACAGGATGATTAAAGGGATCATATGCTATAGATGCTATTACAGGAGGTAGCATGTGAAAAATGCTATGCACAGATGCATGAGGTCAAGACAACATCTATAGTGATACAGAAGAGAGAGAGAAGCATGCATAGCTACAACTATGAACAAAATCCACATATAGAGTATGAAAAAGAGACATATCAAACAGAGTATTTTTTACTAATACCTTCAATATTATGTTCATCAATCTAGAGAATATGTATGAAAAGATAGTTCATCTCTTAACATTATACAATACTCATACGAAGAGGACAACACTCTTATGTTGATCAAGGAATATGGTATTCAATGCCAATATAACATAACAGTTGCAAGATGAACAATATCATGTCATGGTATATATTACTGCAGTCATGTGTGTAGCATCAGTTGTAAGAATGAATGATCAGTGTCATGCATAGATGATCTAATCGATGTGATATAGTGAAAATGGACTGCAAGTTATATATCACATATTACAGAAGGAATAAGAACATGCCAAATATATCAGATACAGGATAAAAGTGCCATAATGATCAAATAATGTATGCAGTGTGTATACACCTAAAAATGACATGATTCATCCTAAATAAATATTCTAAATATTTATTCTATTCTTCTACCAATTAAATAAATATTCTAAATTTATTTAATCGATTCACTGTTCCATAATTAAATAAATTCAATTTATTTAATTAAAATTCTTCTAAATGTCCTACACAATTAAATAATCATAAATTATTTAATTAATCCAAATTCCTCTATCCTAAGTGCTAAATTCAAAAATCCACCTCACCTTTACACCTCACCTTTTCCACCTCACCTTGTCCACCTCATCAGGTTGCACATGTAATTAAATATATTTAATATTTAATTACCTATTTTTCTCTCACCCACATGGCCTATTTCTTCTCAAATCAGAAGTTAGTTAACTAATCAATCAAATCTGTTAACTAATTAGTCATTTGAGTTCACTGGTCAATCTATTCTGTTGACTCCTCAATCAACCCAGTTCACTGGTCAATCAATTCAGTCAATCCCATAATCCACTCTTCTAACTAATCAATCAAGTTTGTTAACTGATCAGTCAATGGAGTTAACTCTCTAATCAATTTTGTCACATCCCCTCTTTCATGATGGAGCTGGGACACTTGTCACATTTCTACTGGTTGCACATTCCTCAACCATCCTTAGCCGTTGATCTTCATATCTCCTCTCAACCATTGATTCCCATTCTTCCAAGTCTATAAATGAAGCTTCATCCCTCCACTCTATTCATCCAGGCTATTCGTATTGTTACTCTACAGAAATCCAACTGCGCGCCTTTGGCACCCTCTTACCATTCGCTAGCTTGAGATCATATATTTGCTTTGAAGCTCATTTTCATTGCATATCACAATAGCCATTTACTATCGACTTCCTACAAATAGCTAAAAGAGTGCACTCTCTGAGGGCCTACTTAACCAGCAAAAGGATGATTGTGATAGGCAAGCAACAGAAGTTTCGAAACGGGAAAGGTTTGCACTGTATTGTTCATTGCTTCATTTTATTGAATCTTTCCTATTTTCACTATTCTGTTGATGTTTGGGTCTTATAAAATTCAATTTGATTGATCCACATTTTACCCTTACATTTTTAGCACCCACCGTGGGGCCTTTGCCCCTTTATCTCATCAAAATCTGAGCTTTTTTTGAAGACAGGTTCCGTACAGGTCATGCAAGGTCATGCACAGGCTACTTCAGCGCATTTGAACATTTCTGCGGTGCTTACACCCACTGTTACGGTGCTTCTGTCATTTCTACGCATCTGTGCTTTTTAGCTGCGCTTTTGCACACTGTTACGACGCATACGTCATTTCTGCGCTTCTGCGTATTCCTGTGGTGCTTTTAACACTGTTACGACGCATATATCTATTTCTGTAGCGCATATGTTATTCCTGCGCATCTGTTCATTCTTAGTGCACTTTTAAACACTGTTTCAGTGCATATACCTTCTTTCACGGCGCATATGTTCTTATTGCGCTTTTAAACACTGTTCCGGCGCATATACCTTCTTTTACGGCGCATATGTTCTTTCTGCGCTTATACGCTCTGTTTCGGTGCATTTGTTTCATTCTACAATGCATTTGTTATTCTGCAGTGCATATGTTAAATTCTGCAGCACATATGTTACTTCCTGCAGCGCATATGTTACTTCCTACAACGCATATGTTTGGCAGTGAATTTTAGAAACATTGTTTTCTTCGCCAAACGCTCTATTTTTCATGAAATCTAGGCAAATTTGTACTCACAATTTATGGAAATGCCCCCTTGGATGCAATGGTGAGGTTAGATTTGAGCTAAGAGATCATCTACATATAGTTTTATCCAAATCTTTACAAACTAGGGTTAGAAAAATGCAAATTTCTGTTGACTGTTTCTGCGCATTCAGTCTCTGAAGTGGTGCTTCTGTAGTAGGTAGTGATTTTAGGATTTTTTAGAAGATTTTTGCTAATGCTAACATCTTTGCAAGAATACTCTGGATCTGTTTTGCAGGTTAGGCCACTGGTTTAGACTCATCTAGCTGCATTTACTAAACTCACACTTCAATTTATAAAAGGATAGTAAAACAAACGTTCATACAAATTCCACATAGCCTTAACTAGGAAGAGAGTAATTGAACCATTGCAATATCTGCATAATGCTATCTTCCATAGTTAGATTATTGCTATCTCACAAACGGTAATGAACAATGCTATCTTTTTAACCACTTTAAAGTTAACAACAGTGTGAGTGCACAAGTAATATTAACTCATTTAGTTTTTCTACTTTTAACTAGGTTAGATTAATCAGTGTCTTCTGTGTTTGACGAATGACAATAGGCTTATGCTCTCCCCTTTAGTAGGTGATCAGAGTGCCAGACTTGTTATTCCATTTGTTTAACCTTTAGGAGGGGCCTGCCCTTGGATGCACGCTTGTCCAAGTGGGAATGACCCTGAGTGGAAATAGGCTAAAGCCAAGCCCTACCAATCCACTTAAAATAAATGTGCTTGAGGTGAAAACCTCTTGCAACAAGTGCTGATGTGTTACACCGACGACCAACCTCCCCCAAAACCCTCTAAGGCGTAACCCTTTGAGGCTGGGAGACTCCATAACGGAGAGTAGTGCTGCCGCATGTGTAACCACTCGAACGGTTGCCCTCATTAAACACCTCTTGTTCTAGTGGCCAAAAACCCTTGTAATCCATTTCTAGCCTAGGATCTTTGTGCTTGCTTTTGTTTCAGTTTAGTCTAAAATAGAGTCGAAAAAACCAAAAAAAAACAATAAAAAACTATAAAATATTCTTTGTGCTTACTGTGTTTTCTTGCTGTTAATTCATAAAATCAGACCAAGAAGGCCTTTTTCCAGCCAAAAATACCCAAAACACCAGAAAAATCCAAAAATTTTGCCAAAAAACAGAGCTGTGCTTATACCCATTTGCACTATTTTTGAGGAAAAATTTTCCACCTTTCTGAGTACCCCTTTCAGTCTCGTGTCAGTTTCTGTGGAGATGAAAACCGAATTAGAAGAGCTTACTCAAGAACTCAAATACCTGAAATTGCAATTAACCCTAGAAACCTCACCCCAAGGTCGTTAGTAATTGCTCAAGAACTCCAAGTCAGACAACAAGAAATGGCAATCTTGTAAGCTGCATGTGCCAGTACTAGCTATGCCTTGCCCCGAACTCATACATCTGTTTCCCATCTTAATGATGCTCATGACAAGGCAAGCACCACCTTAAGTTGGACATCCTATACGACCCCATCTACTAGTCCTCCTTCGCCACCTTCTAAGACACATATTCCAAAACATACCAGTTATACACCAACACCACCATCTAGTTCCTCAAACTCTAAATGGATGACCAAAAAAGAATCAGATGAGTGGTGGGAAAGAGTTTTTCAAAATTTATACAACTGGAGAAAAGATAGAGAGAAAGCTAAATCCCCTCATTCACCTATCCATACACCTACCAATGATGTGATCCAAGGGCTACTAGCAGAGAGTCAACCATGTCCCCAAATTCTAGTCCTTGACCTTACTAAAAATCTTTCATGTCATTCGCAACCCCTTGAGCTTATCAAAGAACCTCCTACCATGAACCAAAGTCAAGGTCCATCAAACATCTATGTTGTCAACCAAGAAGCTATCCAAGAGCTATCCACTTCCATTCCAGCAACCTAAGAGGTATGTCAAGAGTCTAATCCTAAGCATGAGGAAACATTAATCCCTAGTCTAAGTCCAGATCAAATCACTTTCTTTCAACCTATCCATAACATGTATCTTTTCCATGATCAAGATAATATCCATAATAATGAACCTTTCCATGAGCCACTTGATCCTATCCATCTCCCAACACCTATACATGAGAAGGAAATCCAATTCCATCCCATGCATAACCTTTATCTTTTCTATGATCAAGATACTATCTTTGATGAAGAAGCTATCCATGAGCAACTTGATCCTATGCATGAGATGGAAACCCAACTCCAACCCATCCATAACCTTTATTTGTTCTATGATCAAGATATTCCCTATGAAGAAGATGTCCTTGAACAACTTGATCCCATACCCATTCATGAGCAAGAAGCCTCCATTTCTTCTATCCCTCTTTCATCTAACCCCATCCATGATCCAACAACTTTTGCTTCCTCTGATGAGACACTTGCCTCCCAAGTGCATACAAATGATCAACCCAATAACTTAGATCCTAAAGAGCATAATGATGATCAAGATTCTAACAATCCTTCACCATCCATTATTGACCAAGCTACGAATCCGTCATCTTATATCCTTGGGCTTACTACCTTCATGCATGAATGTTCTTCCTTAGAACACCAACAACCACTATCCGCTATCTCGCCTTCCTCATCCAATAAGGAACTCGCTGCTAGTGCACCTATACATAATCCCATGGTCCACCGCATACTCCAGAATATGAACTATCAAGGTAAAGGCTTAGGCCTTCATGAATAAGGTATTTTGGAACCTATTCATGTCAATGTTCCTCCACCTTCATACGGCCTTGGATACATACCCCAAGGTGAGCAATCTCAAGATGTTGGTACTTCCTCCACTCCTCCTAAGTATACTACTTTCCATTGCAAAACCTATCATATCCCCAAAACATATGTCGCCATTCCACCTCCATCATCCTACAATTATCAAAAGCATGTGACCATACACCTTCCACCATCCAATCTACCTCCTCTACTTCCAACTCCTAATAGCCCTCTATGCATCCTACCACCACTTCTTCCAACACCTTATCCATCCATCTATGAATCCTCTAAATATCCCAATCATGGCCGACAAATGCACATATTGTCTAAACAAGGAGCTTTCACCAACCTCACTTCCACCATCCCACGGGGATTCAAAGACAAATATGTGGATGCCTCTACCTATAAAGTCACAAATCCTAAGAGTCCTCATGACCTAGGATATAAAAGCCAAGAATCAAAGAATTATCCATATCAAAAGATGCATACACTCACACACCTCAATGCCAAATTGAAAAAAGTGTGGGTCCCCAAGCAACAAATAATTATCTCAGAAGCTGCACAAATGCTGCATACACCCAAACCCATACCTTCACAAATACTATCTAAAAAAAAAATGGTTTGGGTGCCTAAGCAAAAAGCCCTCAAGTTACATGAGGCATCCACCTCTCAAGAATTCCAACCATTCACTTTCTCCAATTCCATCCAAAAGTATCAAATCCTTCCATCCCACATGACAAACAAAAATCAAAACAATGCAAAGTCTATGTGGGTCCCTAAAGGCCTATATCATTCATCCACCAAGAAAAACTCTCCATTGCTTCCTACACCACCTTCCCATCATCAGCTTCAATGTTTATCACAGTATGTGCAACCGTTGGTCATGGTTCCCTTCCATTCCACAACACTTCTGTATAAATCCATCTCCCCTCCCCTCCACTACTATCCTACATATCTCCCTCATCCTATGGTCCATGCTTTTGCATAAACCTTCCTTCCATCCTTGCATAAGTCCTTCTGTATTTTGCATCATCATCCACTATCGCACCTTCCATAATCCGCTATCTACATACTCATATCTAACTTTCATGCACTCCCTTACGAACATCTATGAGCACACTTGACATAGTCCATGCGACAACATCCTTCTAGCAGGACTATCACCTTTCAAGGAACTAGATACTTGAGTCTCTCCCTTCTGCATTCGTCTTATCCTTTTCAAAAAAAAAAAGAATGAAAAAAGTAAAGAAAAATCCCTTCATCCGATGGTGAAAATTTGGCAAACAGGCACCTTGGATAAGTACCATTATGAAAACCTGACAAACAGGTGTCATGTGTAAGTTCATCTTCTATGTCACCTACACTTGGGGGCACCTTGTCTCATCGGCATATCACTTTTCTCCTACTAGTTTCTTTCCATACCATTTCCTATCCTATCCTACTTATACTACCCAGTCTATCCATCCTAATCTTTCTTTTCTCTATTTTCTTGATCTTGATAAAGATTGGGGGCACAATGTTGACAAATGTTCTAGATGTCTCTTGACATACCTTATCCCTCCAAAACCACACAAATCCTTCATTATCCTCTCATCCTCCTCTGTTGTCTTAAGCATTGTCATGAAAAATCCTCCGTATTCTACCTACAATGGGGCACGTTATTCTTATGCGACATAGTCCTTGGAGATCACATTCTTGTTTCCTTCTACCTACCCTACCATTTCATTCCTTATCACCCATGCATCTACCTATCCGTGGTGTTTCCTTGTCATCAGTATTATTTGATCCATATCTGTTCCATATCGTGTCTTATCTGTTCCATATCATGTCTTGTCTGATCCATATCTGTTCCATATCATGTCTTGTCTGATCCATATTTGTTCCATATCGTGTCTTGTCTGATCCATATCTATTCCATATCTGATCCATATCTGTTCCATATCGTGTCTCATCTGATCCATATCTTAGGTCCATTAGGGTTTACCCCAAACTACGTTGCCTCTGCGTCGTCACGTAGGCAAGGCCATTTAGCAATGAGCCCCCAAGGCACTAGGTCAGTCCCTTAGGGTCTGTCTCCCCAATAAGGATTGTGCAATCTTCTCACCAAGCAAGCAAATGCAAGCAGAACCCGCGCCTCAAGCAGAAATCTTGACTATGAGCATCTTAACCTGTCCAATGCAAAGCAAATACCCAAGGTCTTCTAACTGATTTTACGCAAATTAAGGCAAGAACTAAACACATATCAACGCAAATATGCTTTGTAGATCAGAAACATGGTTAACAGTTTGAGTCCTGATTTTTGCTATCATACCTTCCTATGCTACTTGAGGATGCCAAAAGCTAGAGATGCTATGATGGGGGCATGATTACTTTCTTTGTTTACTGTTTGTGGATTAAACTTTAGTAATGTGAAGCCTTGTCTAAGGACATGATCGGCAAAAGATCATCGAGGACATCAAAGGTATAACATGAACGGGGGCAATCCTTGTCTGTTGAAATGCAGGAAGTACTCAGGTCATCTAGATTCAAGTTTGACTAGATGCTTGTATTTACTTGCTCAATCAACATCCATGTAAGCAGTACTCAGGTCATCTCGGTTCAATTATACCTAGATGCTTGTATTCACTTACAACATTTCAGAAAATGTACCAAAAATAAATTGCCCAATGATGAAATAAAGCACTCTAAAAAGCAAAGCATCCATCCTATATCCATTTATACATCCATACCATACCCCATGCAATAAAGATCCACCAATGCAGAGTATCAATACAAATAAAAGCTTATGAGTTCTTCTATCGAGTCTTTCTTCTATCAATCAGTATTCTATCTATCATCATATCTTTCATCAGTCAGTCTGAGCAATGATCCAAATGCAAGGTCCATCCTTAATCCATACCAATCAAGTCAAGTCAATCTTGCACAAATGACCCAATCACAATCAGTGATCTTGATCCTTGTCTGGTCATAAACCAACTCAATTAGTTAATCAATCCATTATCTTATACAGGATGTTGCATTGTCGAAATTAGACCAATACATGCATCTTACACGACATGCTTCATTTCTTGAAACCAGACACTATCCTTCATGTTGGTCTAGGGATATATTGTTCCCCACCATGACAACATTGTTGTATATTGTTATCAGTATATCGTTGGTTTACTGCTTGACAGGGGCAATACCTTGTTTGTTCTTGTATCATTTGTGCATACTTGCTCGCTTGCTTGTGTGTGTCATCATTCTTCTTGCATCACGTATCATTCGACTCTTTTCTTCATCCCTTTTCCTCCAACCTATCCTAACCCCTTCATCTTCGTGAGATTGTCCGTCTCTGAATCTTTCACCCTTTTCTCGTCCAATCTCCCGAGGGGGCATCCTATCGTCATTAAACTTGTACCAGGGGCAAACTGGGGCATGTATCATCATTCAGACTATCGATTTCTTTGAAGCAACGCTGTAAACTGCATTGCATCAAAGAGGGGCAAAATGTATACACCTAAAAATGACATGATTCATCCTAAATAAATATTCTAAATATTTATTCTATTCTTCTACCAATTAAATAAATATTCTAAATTTATTTAATCGATTCACTGTTCCATAATTAAATAAATTCAATTTATTTAATTAAAATTCTTCTAAATGTCCTACACAATTAAATAATCATAAATTATTTAATTAATCCAAATTCCTCTATCCTAAGTGCTAAATTCAAAAATCCACCTCACCTTTACACCTCACCTTTTCCACCTCACCTTGTCCACCTCATCAGGTTGCACATGTAATTAAATATATTTAATATTTAATTACCTATTTTTCTCTCACCCACATGGCCTATTTCTTCTCAAATCAGAAGTTAGTTAACTAATCAATCAAATCTGTTAACTAATTAGTCATTTGAGTTCACTGGTCAATCTATTCTGTTGACTCCTCAATCAACCCAGTTCACTGGTCAATCAATTCAGTCAATCCCATAATCCACTCTTCTAACTGATCAATCAAGTTTGTTAACTGATTAGTCAATGGAGTTAACTCTCTAATCAATTTTGTCACATCCCCTCTTTCATGATGGAGCTAGGACACTTGTCACATTTCTACTAGTTGCACATTCCTCAACCATCCTCAGCCGTTGATCTTCATATCTCCTCTCAACCATTGATTCCCATTCTTCCAAGTCTATAAATGAAGCTTTATCCCTCCACTCTATTCATCCAGGCTATTCGTATTGTTACTCTACAGAAATCCAACCGCGTGCCTTTGGCACCCTCTTACCATTCGCTAGCTTGAGATCATATATTTGCTTTGAAGCTCATCTTCATTGCATATCACAACAGCCTTTTACTATCAACTTCCTACAAACAGCTAAAAGAGTGCACTCTCTGAGGGCCTACTTAACTAGCAAAAGGACGATTGTGATAGGCAAACAACAGAAGTTTCGAAACGGGAAAGGTTTGCATTGTATTGTTCATTGCTTCGTTTTATTGAATCTTTCTTGTTTTCACTATTCTGTTGATGTTTGGGTCTTATAAAATTCAATTTGATTGATCCACATTTTACCCTTACACAGTGTCATCAAATGGAGCATATACAAGGCCTAAAACATCAAGATACTCCTTGTCATTGCAAAGAGGAATGAATTCTCTATGATCGTATTCATCTAGAAGGTGCAGAAACAAATGATATGGATTTTGTTATCTACAAGTAGTACAAAAGGGAACATCATATATGATATCATCACACAATGCAAATGGGATAGCAAGGAAATAAATCATAATCCTTTCTCACATTGATTTTACCAAGTATTATTTCTTGCAGATCAGAAATATAAAAGAAATGGAATAATTGAGATATCATATTTGAATGATACTGTCTCCTATATATAGAAAATGACAAAGCCCAATCAAATATCAAAGCCATCCGAGTTTCAAATAGTAGTGTTTAGGTAAAGAAGAGCAGATACAGAATAATGTAAAGGGTTTTGAACTCATATGAGCAAAAGGAGCACTCAAAAATGATAAAGAGACAGCCATATCAACCACGGCCAGTATAATGCCAAATGAGAGATTTGTCTTCTACATTTTCAGGAAGGGAAGAACCTTATAACTTCATTGTTTTTTGCATATAGATAAATGAATGAAAAGCCATTTGTTTGATACACAGTCACTGCCAAGAATATATTATGTATAGAAGGAAAAAACACCATTTTATTGCATAGAGATCAGTTATAGAGGAAGTAGAAGTTTTGGGGTTGATATAGAAGGAAAATACTCAGAAATCTATGCCACAGTCGTGGCCTAAAATAGAGGATTTCTCTTCATAACAAATAAAACCCATTTGGGGTTTCAAGCTTGAACCATAGATTCAGAGCTAATAAAAACTTTCGATTGACAAGTGCTTAGAAATACATATGGCCGCGGCATATAATCACTCAGAAATAACGAGCATACAGAGTACAACCGTGGGCTCATAGTGGGGTATGTTCAACCCACTTAGTTGTTTTGAATAACGAGCCCACGTACAGATAAAAGGAGGGTTTTGGGTCTATAAAAGAAAATAACTACTCAAAGAATAAGGAAAAATGGGTATGTATTTAGCCACGACTCTCAGTGAAGGAAGCCACTAAAATGAGCACTTATGTAGTATTATGGCCGCGGCCCATAAAATACATAAGAGATTTCATGATGTTTTTTTAAATAGAGACGGAAAAGGAAATGCTTTTATCTTAGGGTTTCTTGATATAAAAACTGAAGAAATGATATTGAACTCAGAAGACAGAGAGCTTACTATTGTTCTTGAATGAAGATACATTTGCAGGGCTACGGGTTTTGCTTTCATAATGTCTCAGACAAACATGACCCAGTCGGCCATGGTAGTTCCTGAACATGGGAAGATAAATAGCAAGAAAGACACAAGGAAATACATCAGTAAATCTATGTATAGCCGTGGCTAAAGCTCAGGAGCCTATGCAGAATGGAAAGTATAGTTTTAAATGGCAACAGAGAAATTATTTACCTTTGCTCACCTAGTATTTGCCTTCAAAAATATAAAGAAGTATGCTTAGAATAGCAGAGAGATCGATGGTTTTGTGCTCCAAACTATGGTTTCATGTTGGTGGGATGCAGAGAAATTTCATTGAAAAGTTGCAAGTGGAAATGAATGAGCCGAGAAACTAGGGTTTCCTTGTTTTGTCTTAGGGTTTGCAAAAGCCCTAAATTGAATGAGATTTTTATCACATTGTTTAAAAAATAGAGGCCTCAACTAATACCCTTGGGGTACTATATCCTTGTGACTTAGAATATCAAATTCCTGAGGTCACTCTTGAGCATTCAATTCCTAGGTCTTATGCCTTTAGTCCCATTTGTCACCTTTGAAGGCAATTTAACATTAGAGTGCCTTAGTATTCTTTGCAAAATCAAATGACGACAGACCCTAAGGGGTTTTTATTTTTGCAAACCATATATGTGCCTTGATGTATTTTTTATGATTTTTGTAGAAAATCAGATGCCAGATGAAATGTAATATACTTGGCGAAGTCAAATTAAGCCTTGTATTCTTTTTTTTTACAAAAAATCAAATCTAGGCAAATTAGGAGAATAAACTGCAAATATTGTAAGGCAAATATTTAAAGCAATATTCCTTATAAATTACTTTTGAATATTTGTCATTTAAAGCAGTTAAAGCATAAAAGAATCTAGGCATGATCTTTTGTAGATTTGATTTTCTTCTAGGTGAAGTTGAACAGATAAGGACAAATTGGTGCTTTTATTGAGCAAACAAAGCATGTTTTAAAGAAGATTCTGGTGGGGGCTACTTGACAGAAGATTTTGGTAGCTTTTACACCCAGTTTGGGAATGTTTTGGGCACAGTTTTAGAGGCTTTTTTATGGAGCTCAAAAATTGATCAGGATAACTATTTTTAGGAGCTTTTCCCCAGCTTTTCCAGAGAGATCATTCTGCAGGCATATATTGGAGAAACCTAACTCTTTCAGATGGAGTTGAGATCATTGTTTCTTCTCTTTGGAGCATAGGTAGAGAGTTTGTAAATATTTTTGACTCAGTTTTTATCAGATTTTCATGTACTCCTTTGAGTTAATATAGCAGAGCATTCCTGTTTCACTTCATTTGCCTCATAGTTACAGTATTGATTTGTTGCCTCATTATGATAACAAATATTTTTTCCTTTGTCCTGTCTCATTATTGTAGAACTGTGTGCAAATATCTCATATGATTCTAGTTGCATGTTGAGTTCAAATTGAGCCTCCATGCAAATTATTTTTGAATTGTATGTTCTAAGTGAAGTTGTGAGAGTTCATGTTCAAGGAGCTATTTGTGAGTGAAAGTATCGAGACAGGCTAGAAATTAGGAGAATATTCTGTTTAAGTTTGAATTCCATTTCAGTTCATCCTCTCATCTTTTCTCTTTGCAAAACATTTAGATTAGAAAATCATTAGGAGAACCAGCTCACTCTAGAGGTTCTCTCCAAGTTTAGGCAACCCACAGGCCTAGGAGAGTTCCCATGTGTCAATAGATAGCTAAAGCAGTAATGAGCATAGGGTACATATATGATTGATAACAATTTTTGTCACGCCTGATGGGACTAAAGTACATTTTTCCTCTACTGTTTGGTATGCGCAGCAAGGTTTTCAGCCTTTTAGAGATAAAAATATCATACTTGGTGACTCAAATCTCTGATTTTCAAGCAAATCTAGTGAACAACACATGAAAAGAATTACATACTGAAGGATCAGGTGTTTCCTTCAGTATTATCAGCCTTTGGAGGCAAAATCATCAAACACCATGGCAAATCTAAGCATATATCAGCTGTACATTATGCTCGGTGCATAATATCACTGAAGAGAATGTAGTACTTAGACTACTGGCGAGCTCACTGAAAGGAAAATCTTTGCGATGGTTTAGAGGTCTTGCAAAGAATTCAATAACGACATGGGATTAGCTTGGAGATGGCTTGCATGGGCATTTCTATGACCAATTTGATCATTTGTCTCTGTTGGAGCAACTTAGTACCATTAAAAGAGCTCCACATAAGCACATGTCTAATTTTAATTACCGCTTCTAGAGGACTTGGGATAGGATTCGAACGACGGTAAGGCCTTCATCTCCTCATGAATTTTTGTACTTCCTTAAGGCTTTAAATAGTGAGATATATGTGATGATTCAGTCTCTGGGTGGAATTACACTACCTAATGCTTATGACATAGCTATTAGAGTAGAAAAATGTCTCATACAAGCTGGTAAAATAGCTCCAAAGCCTCCTATATCAATTTTTCCTGAGGTACAACCACCTATACCTATGTCATTACCCCTATAGCTACTACTCCACCTGTTCCTGCCATAGGATATCGAGCTATAGCCCAAGATCCTACTGTTTCAGCTCATTCTCAAGAGCTTCAAGAGGGTAGAAATATGCTGAAAACTATTGGGAATAATTTAGTGAGTATTAAGAAACAAGATGGTCAAGATCCTAGGACCTGCCAAGCCCCATATCAGTCTAATCGGTCAAATAGGCCACCTGATTTTCAAGGTTAGAAAAGAAATTTTAATCCTAGACCTTTCCAGCCTCATAACCAATCTGTATGTGCAAACGGTATGAGGAACCAAGCTCTCATGGTGCAGAACAGTTATGGTGTTTCGGAAGGTATCATGAATGAGTATTCAGTTCAACAAGATAGGCCTGAGGTGGTTTTAATGAATTGGCAAGGCACTGAATGTTGTCATGTGAATTTTCCCAAGGCCAAAATTAGTTAACTACAAATGTTTCAGCCAACACAAGGTTGAAAAAGAGGGCCGTGGATGTAGATCAACAAGTTGCAAATGTACAAAAGTAGCCCGCCAAAGATAAATTTTAGGCTTCTTCATCACTAGTAGCCCCCACAGCACAACAAAGGGTGCAAATTCTTCAAAGAGGTCAAGCTGTACTTGGGAAAGATCAACCTTTTCAGCAAGAGATTCAAGAGGTTTTAGTATTTATCTTAGAAGAAGAGTTAGGATAGAAAGATGAGGAGGTAAAAGAGGTTGATCAAGACAAGCATTCCACAGTTTGGTTTGATAAGTTACCTCCTTACATTGGAAACAATGAAGAAGATGTTGTCTTGATTCCATCAACCACCATTTTGGAGTAGTAGGAAGAGGTCAAAAGATGTGATGAGTTGCTAGTTGAGGATAGTAAACGTAATGATGAAGCCTTGGATCAGCAAGAGGAGTGCAAAGGTAATCTTTTTGTCAAGTCTACATAACTTGTTGAGTGCTTCCATGAGGTAAAAATCAATCCTCTTTTATCAAAAATCCAAGAGGAATGTGATGAAGATTCATTTTGGGATGATCTTGAGTCTTTTGTGTCAAACTTAGATGGAAAACAAGACCAGGCGGGACATGTTTTTGTGAAAGAAGTAGAGGTTGAATCTCAAGAGCTAGCTAATTTGTTTGATGAACTTCCTAAATTTGTAGATGAGAATTGAGATAACACATGCATACTAACATCAATGCCTAGTTTTGAGCAACAGAGTGATGAAACTCATCTAGATTCAGTACAAGATTATGAGTTTGATGAGAAAATTTTCTCTAGTATCACAGAAGATTTTTTCTTTAACATTGATGATCATTTGATGCCATGTGAACCAGCAATATGCGACCAACTTGTCCAGGTCAAAGAGGCAAACATTTCTTCATTTCATTCGTGTGAGCTATTCTTTTCAAATCAGGTTAGAATTGCAAGTGACAACAGGAAACAAATCTTAAGCAAGAAACTACCAGTATGAACTCAGGAAGTTCATCCTTTCTAAAGGATGTCCAATTAGGGGTTTAGCTGGCAGAGAGCTAAACAAGGAGCCACATGTTGCTATTGTAACCAAAGATGAAATTGTAGTTGAGGGACAATAGACCCAACTCACCTCTTCATCTCAATTTAGTCATATGCTCGATCAAGCTCAAGAGATGAGTGAGTTTGGTTATATTCTTCATGAAGCATCGCAACAATTTATGGGGTATCTTCTCGTTCCCCACTTCTTGTCAGTAGTTCATGATCTTGCAAAACATCATAAATTCTGTAGAAAAGGCAGCTACTTCACCCAACCAGTGAATGGGTTTGTTTGACCAGCTTCTTTAGCTGGTTAGAGTAGGATAGAGTTAGCGTTTTTAGTTAATAAGTGTTTCATGCACATTTTCTTTCAGTTAGTTTTCTTTCCCTAATTGCTATTGTACACGTTTTCTGGCTACCAAGGCCTTTAAGTTTGCTTTTAGTTTGGTTTAGATTAGTTTTCTGCTGTTGTTTGGAGTAGTCTGAAGTGCTGAGTTTTAGTTTTCTGAGTTTAAGAAGAGCAGAGTATGACTCCTTGCCCAATGCATAGTTAAGACAACTGGTCCTGATGCTTAGCAGGCAAGCATATAGCAGAAGTCGCCAGAAATGTTACCAATTTTCTTTACAACCCAAATTGGTAGGGCTAGAGTTCATTCAATTCATTTCAGATGAGAAAGTTTTAACATTTGTCTGTTATCTTGTTTTGCATAGTTGGAGTGCTTGAAGGATTCAGTTATGATTGCATTGTTATAACAAAGAAAAAGGATTCAGTTAATCATTCATTTGCATTGCAGAAGGTTGCATGAGAGATAAGATGTTTCATTCCACTACAATGATTATTTATTTTACAAATGAGATACATAAATGGAATAAGCATTGCATTGAATGAAAACATAACAGATCAAATGTCCCACACAAGCCGTGGGAATAGATGAACTAGTACAAATATAGGAAATATACTATGCATCTAGAAATAAGAAAGGGAAGGATCATAGCTATCATTGCCTGATCAATGCCTTTGGTTTCTGAGGTTTGTTTCTGTCCTCGCCCTTGATCTTCATAATAACCTGCAGGATTGGAAGAGATTTGTTAGAGCTCCAGTTATGAGTTCCCTATGTGTCTATCAATAGAGGCATAATACATTGCCTATGGTGCACTAAATCGAATACAAATCATTCACATGCAAGAGAGATTGAAATAGAAACAATCATTGAGCTTCACTGATTTTATCTAACATATTTGTTTCCTGTGAGGGTATAGGTGAAATCATGCTGTTGTTTTTGAAGATTATTTCAAGATGTGGTGCAAAGTGGGATCCCACAAGGGTTGAGCCCAGCATGCTGCTCCTGATTCTTAGAAGGGGATGAAATACAAATATACATATGGAAATCAAGACATGTTATGCTAATGTATTAACTAAGTGTAAGAGCTTAAAGCTCATTACCCATCTATGACTATCAGTTCAAACATGATGACCTGAGAGTCGTAAGTGAGTATCAAGCTCTTTTAAAATAGCTCAATAATGTCTAAAATTGAGAATAGAACAACCATGATCAATACAGGATGATTAAAGGGATCATATGCTATAGATGCTGCTACAGGAGGTAGCATGCGAAAAATTCTATGCATAGATGTATGAGGTCAAGACAACATCTATAGTGATACAGAAGAGAGAGAGAAGCATGTATAGCTATGGTACAGATATGAACAAAAGCCACATATAGAGTATGAAAAAGAGATAAATCAAAAGAGGCATTTTTTACTGATACCTTCAATATTATGTTCATCAATCTACATAATATGTAAGAAAAGATAGTGCATCTCTTAACATTATACAGTGCTCATATGAAGAGGACAACACTCTTATGCTGATCAAGGAATATGGTATTCAATGCCAATATAACATAACAGTTGCAAGATGAACAATATCGTGTCATGGTATATATTGCTGAAGTCATGTGTGTAGCATCAGTTGTAAGAATGAATGATCAGTGTCATGCATAGATGATCTAATCGATGTGATACAGTGAAAATGGACTGCAAGTTATATATCACATATTACATATGGAATAAGAACATGCCAAATATATCATATGAATGATAAAAGTTCCATAATGATCAAATAATGCATGCAGTGTCATCAAATGGAGCATATACAAGGCTTAAAACATCAAGATACTCCTTGTCATTTTAAAGAGGAATGAATTCTCTGTGATCATATTCATCTAGAAGGTGCAGAAACAAATGATATGGATTTTGTTATCTACAGGTAGTACAAAAGGGAACATGATATATGATATCATCACACAATGCAAATGGGACAACAAGGAAATACATCATAATCCTTTCACATTGATTTTACCAAGTATTATTTATTGCAGATCAGAAATATAAAAGAAATGGAATAATTGAGATATCATATTTGAATGATACTGTCTCTATATATAGAAAATGACAAAACCCAGTCAAAGATCAAACCCATCTAAGTTTCAAATAGTAGTGTTCAGGTAAAGAAGAGCAGATACAGAATAATGTAAAGGGTTTTGAACTCATATTAGCAAAAGGAGCACTCAGAAATGACAAAGAGACAGAGATATCAAGCACGACCAGTATAATGCAAAATGAGAGATTTGTCTTCTGCATTTTCAGGAAGGGAAGAACCTTATAACTTCATTATTTTCTACATATAGATAAATGAATGAAAAGCTATTTGTTTGATACACAGTCACTGCCAATAATATATTTTGTATAGAAGGACAAAACCCCATTTTATTGCATAGAGATCAGTTAGAGGAAGTAGAAGTTTTTGGGTTCATATAAAAGGAAAATACTCAGAAATCTATTCCACAGTCATGGCCTAAAATAGAGGATTTCTCTTCATAACAAATAAAACCCATTTGTGGTTTCAAGCTCGAACCACATATTCAGAGCTAATAATAACTTTCGAATGACAAGTGCTCAGAAATACATATGGCTGCGACATATAATCACTTAGAAATAATGAGAAAACATAAAGAGTACAGCCGCGGGCTCATAGTGGGGTATGTTCAACCCACTTAGTTATTTTGAATAACGAGCTCATGTACAGATAAAAGGAGGGTTTTGGGTCTATACAAGAAAAGAACTACTCAAAGAATAAGGAAAAATGGGTATGTATTTAGCCATGACTCTCAGTGAAGGAAGCCACTAAAATGAGCACTTATGCAGTATTATGACCACGGCCCATAAAATACACAGAGATTTAATGATTTTTTTTAAATAGAGACAGAAAAAGAAATGCTTTTATCTTAGGGTTTCTTGATATAAAAACTGAAGAAATGATATTGAACTCAGAAGACAGAGAGCTTACTATTGTTCCTGAATGAAGATACATCTGCAGGGTTGCGGGTTTTGCTTTCATAATGTCTCAGACAAACACGACCCAGTCAGCCATGGTAGTTCTCAAACATGGGAAGATAAATAGCAAGAAAGACACAAGGAAATAGATCAGTAAATCTATGTATAGCTGCGGCTAAAGCTCAGGAGCCTGTGCAGAATAGAAAGTATGGTTTTAAATGGTGATAGAGAGATTGTTTACCTTTGTTCACCTAGTATTTGCCTTCAAAAATCTTCAGAAGTATGCTCAGAACAATAGAGAGGTCGATGGTTTTGTGCTCCAAACCCTAGTTTCATGTCGGTGGTATGCAGAGCCATTTCATTGAAAAGTTGCAAAAGAAAATGAATGAGCTGAGAAACTAGGGTTTCCTTGTTTTGTCTTAGGGTTTGCAAAAGCCCTAAATCGATTGAGATTTTTATCACATTATTTAAAAAATAGAGGCCTCAACTAATACCCTTGGGGTATTATATCCTCATGACTTAGGATATCAAATTTCTGAGGTCACTCTTGAGCATTCAGTGCCTAGGTCTTCTGCCTTTAGTCCCCTTTGTCACCTTTGAAGGCAATTTAACATTAGAGTGCCTTAGAATTCTTTGCAAAATCAAATGAGGGCAGACCCTAAGGGGTTTTTATTTTTGCAAACCATATATGTGCGTTGATGTATTTTTTATGATTTTTGTAGAAAATCAAATGCCACATGAAATATAATATACTTCGCAAAGTCAAATTAAGCCTTGTATTCTTTTTTTTGCAAAAAATCAAATCTAGGAAAATTAGGAGAATAAACTACAAATATTGTAAGGCAAATATTTAAAGCAATATTCCTTATAAATTGCTTTTGAATATTTGTCATTTAAAGTAGTTAAAGCAGAAAAGAATCTAGGCATGATCTTTTGTAGATTTGATTTTCTTCTAGGTGAAGTTGAATAGATAATGACAAATTGGTGCTTTTATTGAGCATATAAAGCATGTTTTAAAGAAGATTTTGGTGGGGGCCACTCGATAGAAGGTTTTGGCAGCTTTTACACCCAGTTTGTGAATGTTTTGGGCATAGTTTTAGAGGCTTTTTTATGGAGCTTGAAAATGGATCAGGATAACTATTTTTAGGAGCTTTTTCCCACCTTTTCCAAAGAGATCATTTTGTAGGCATATATTGGAGAAAGCTAACTCTTGAAGATGGAGTTGAGATCATTGTTTCTTCTCTCTGGAGCACAGGCAAAGAGTTTGTAAACATTTTTGACTTAGTTTTTATCAGATTTTCATGTACTCCTTTCACTTAATACAACAGAGCATTCCTATTTCACTTCATTTGCCTCATAGTTACAGTATTGATTTGATACCTCATTGTGATAACAAATATTTTGTCCTTTATCGTGTCTCATTATTGTAGAAATGTGTGCAAATATCTCATATGATTCTGGTTGCATGTTGAGTTAATTGAGCCTTCATGCAAATTACTTTTGAATTGTATGTTCTAAGTGAAGTTCTGAGAGTTCATGTTTAAGGAGCTATTTGTGAGTGAAAGTATCGAGATAGGTTACAAATCAGGAGAATATTCTATTTAAGTTTGAATTCCATTTCAATTCATCCTCTCACCTTTTCTCTCTATAAAAAATTTAGATTAGAAAATCATTAGGAGAACTAGCTCACTCTGGAGGTTCACTCCAAGTTTAGGGAACCCACAGGCCTAGGAGTGTTCCCATGTGTCAACAGATAGCTAAGTCAGTAGCTTAACATAGGGTGCATATTTGATTGATAACAGTTTTTGGCATGCCCGGTGAGACTAAAGGACATTTTTCCTTTGTTGTTTGGTATGTGCAACAAGGTTTTCATCCTTTCAAAGGTAAAAATAGCATACTTGGCGACTCAAATCTCTAATTTTCAAGCAGATCTAGTGAAAAACACATGAAAATAATTAGATACTGAAGGATCAGGTGTTTTCTTTGGTATTATCTGCCTTTGGAGGCAAAATCATCAAACACCATGGTGACTCTAAGCATATATCAGTTGGTTTCAGTAGCCCAAGATCTACCATGAACCAAGTTGGTGGTGTCTTTCTTAATGTTCATATTATGACTGCCATATGATTCTAGGCTTGCTATGTAAAATGGCCAGACCATATCCTTTTGTTGCATTTAAGGGGGGCATCCCCATTACAACTTGTCCAACATGATGACAATCCTATTGCAGCCCTCAAAGGTCTGCCATACTTTACCAGAGAAGATCAGACCATTGCTATTGAGCACATTTGAGATGTCTCAACATTGTGCTTGGTGGATAATATCACTGAAGAGAATGTAGCACTTAGACTACTGGCAGCCTCACTGAAAGTTAAAGCTTTGCGATGGTTTAGAGGTCTTGTAGAGAATTCAATAATGAGATGGGATCAGCTGGGAGATGGCTTGCATAGGCATTTCGAGGACAAATTTGATCATTTGTCTCTGTTGGAGCAGCTTAGTACCATTAAAAGAGTTCCACAAGCATATGTCTGATTTTAATTACCGCTTCTAGAGGACTTGGGATAGGGTTCCAATGATGGTAAGGCCTTCACCTCCTCATGCATTTTTGTACTTCCTTAAGGCTTTAAATATCGAGATATCTATGATGGTTCGGTCTCTGGGTGGAATTACACTACCTAACGCTTATGACATAGCTATTAGAGAAGAAAAATGTCTCATACAAACTTGTAAAATAGCTCCAAGGTCTCCTATGCCAATTTTTCCTGAGGTACAACCACCTATACCTATGTCATTACTCCTATAGCTATTGCTCCACATGTTCCTGCCATAGGATATCGAGCTATAGCCCAATATCCTACTATTCTAGCGCATTCTTAAGAACTTCGAGAGGGTAGAAATATGCTGAAAGCTATTGGGAATGATTTAGTGAGTATTTAGAAAAAGATGGTCAAGATCCTAGGACCTTCTAGGCCCCATATCAGTCTAATTAGTCAAATAGTCCACCTGATTTTCAAGGTCAGAAAATAAATTTTAATCCTAGACCTTTCTAGCCTCATAACCAAGCTGCATGTGCAAACGGTATGAGGAACCAAGCTCTCATGGTGCAGAATAGTTATGGTGTTTCGGAAGGTATCATGAATGAGTATTCAGTTTAGCAAGATATCCCTGAGGTGGTTTTAATGAATTGGCAAGGCACTGAATTTTGTGGTGTGAATTTTCCCCAAGACTAAAATCAGTTAAATATGCTTGTTTCAACCAACACAAGGTCGAAAAAAAGGGCCGCAGATGTAGATCAACAAGCTACAAATGTACAAGAATAGCCTCCCAAAGATAAATTTTAGGCTTGTTCATCACCAGTTGTCCTCACAACACAACAAAGGGTGTAAATTCTTCAAAGAAGTCAATCTATACTTGGGAAAGATCAGCCTTTTCAACAAGAGATGCAAGAGGTTTCAGTATTTATCTCAAAAGAGTAGTTAGGATAGAAAGATGAGGAGGTAAAAGAGGCTGATTAAGAAGAGCATTCCACAGTTTGGTTTGATGAGTTACCTCCTTACATTGGAAATGATGAAGAAGATGTTGTCTTGATTCCATCAACCATCGTTTTGGAGCAGCAGGAAGAGGTCAAAAGATGTGATAAGTTGTTGGTTGAGGACAATAAACATAATGATGAAGCCTTGGATCAACAAGAGGAGTGCAAAGGTAAGCTTTTTGTCGAGTCTACAGAACTTGTTGAGTGTTGCCATGAGGTAAAAATCAGTCCTCTTTTATCAAAAATCCAAGAGGAATGTGATGAAGATTCATTTTGGGATGATCTTGAGTCTTTTGTGTCAAACTTAGATGGAAAACAAGACTAGGCTGGACATGTTTTTGTGAAAGAAGTAGAGGTTGAATCTCAGGAGATAGCTAATTTGTTTGATGAACTTCCTAAATTTGTAGATGAGAAACAAGATAACACATGCATACTAACATCAATGCCTAGTTTTGAGCAACAGAGTGATGAAACTCATCTAGATTCAGTACAAGAATATGAGTTTGATAAGAACATTTTCTGTAGTATCATAGAAGATTTTTTCTCTAACATTGATGATAATTTGATGCCATGTGAACCAGTAGTATGTGACCAGCCTGTCTAGGTCAAAGAGGCAAACATTCCTTCATTTCATTCATGTGAGCTATTTTTTTCAAATCAGGTTAGAATTGCAAGTGACGATAGGACAACAGATCTTAATCAAGAAACCATCAGTATGAGCAGGAAGTTCATCCTTTCTGAAGGATGTCCAATCAAGGGTTTAGCTAGCATAGACCTAAACAAGGAGCCACATGTTGCTATTGTATTCAAAGATGAAATTACAGTTGAGGGACAACAGACCCAACTCACCTCTTCATCCAAATTTAGTCATATGCTCGATCAAGCTCAAGAGATGAGTGAGTTTGGTTATATTCTTTATGAAGCATTGCAACAGCTTGTGGGGTATCTTCTTGTTCCCCACTTCTTGTCAGTAGTTCATGATCTTGCAAAACATCGTATATTCTATAGAAAAAGCAGTTACTTCACCCAACCACTGAATGGGTTTGTTTGACCAGCTTCTTTAGCTGGTTAGAGTAGGATAGAGTTAGTGTTTTCAGTTAATAAGTGCTTCATGCACATTTCCTTTCAGTTAGTTTTCTTTCCCTAATTGTTGCTGCACATGTTCTCTGGCCACTAGGGCCTTTTAGTTTGCTTTCAGTTTAGTTTTCTGCTGCTGTTTGGAGTAGTCTGAAGTGCTGAGTTTTAGTTTTTTGAGTTTGAGAAGAGAAGAGTATGACTTGATGCCCAATGGATAGTTAAAGCAATTGGCCCTGATGCTGAGCAGGAAAGCATATAGTAGAAGTTGCCAGAAATGTTACCAATTTTCTCTACAACCCAAATTGGTAGAGCTAGAGTTCATTTAATTCATTTTAGATGAGAAAGTTTTAACATTTGTTTGTTATCTTGTTTTGCATAGTTGGAGTGCTTGAAGGATTCAATTATGATTGCATTGTTATAACAAAGAAAAAGGATTCAATTAATCATTCATTTGCATTGCAAAAGGTTACATGAGAGATAAGACATGTTTCATTCCACTACAATGATTATTCATTTTACAAATGAGATACATAAATGGAATAAGCATTGCATTAAATGAAAACATAATAGATCAAATGTCCCACACAAGCTGTGGGAATAGCTGAACTAGTACAAATATAGGAAATATACTATGCATCTGGAAATAAGAAAGAGAAGGATCATAGCCATCATTGGCTGATCAGTGCCTTTGGTTTCTGAGGTTTCTTTCTATCCTCGCCCTCGATCTTCATAAGAACCTGTAGGATTGGAAGAGATTTGTTAGAGCTCCGGTTATGAGTTCTCTATGTGCCTATCAACAGAGGCATAATACATTGCCTATGGTTCACCAAATCAGATACAAATCATTCACATGCAAGAGAGAATGAAATAGAAACAATCATTGAGCTTCACTGATTTTATCTAACATGTTTGTTTCTTGTGCAGGTATAGGTGAAATCATGTTGCTATTTTTGAAGATGATTTCAGCATGTGGTGCAAAGTGGGCTCCCACAAGGGTTGAGTCCAACATGCTGCCCCTGATTCTTAGAAGGGGATGAAATAAAAATATACATATGGACATCAAGACATGTTCTGCTATTGTATTAACTAAGTGTAAGAGCTTAAAGCTCATTGCCCATCTATGACTATCAGTTCAAACATGATGAACTCAGAGTCGTAAGTGAGTTTGAGCTCTTTCAAAATAGCTCAATAATGTCTAAAACTGAGTGCAGAACAACCATGATCAATACAAGATGATTAAAGGGATCATATGCTATAGATGCTGCTACAGGAGGTAGCATGTGAAAAATGCTATGCACAGATGCACGAGGTCAAGACATCATCTATAGTGATACAGAAGAGAGAGAAGCATGTATAGCTACAACTATGAACAAAAGCCACATATAGATTATGAAAAAGAGACATATCAAAAGAGGTATTTTTTACTGATACCTTCAATATTATGTTCATCAATCTACATAATATGTATGAAAAGATAGTGCATCTCTTAACATTATATAGTGCTCATATGAAGAGGACATCGCTCTTATGTTGATCAAGGAATATAATATTCAATGCCAATATAACATAATAGTTGCAAGATGAACAATATCATGTCATGGTATATATTGCTGCAGTCATGTGTGTAGCATCAGTTGTAAGAATGAATGATTGGTGTCATGCATAGATGATCTAATCAATGTGATACAGTGAAAATGGACTGCAAGTTATATATCACATAGTACAGATGGAATAACAACATGCCAAATATATTAGATACAGGATAAAAGTGCCATAATGATCAAATAATGTATGCAGTGTCATCAAATGGAGCATATACAAGGCTTAATACATCAAGATACTCCTTGTCATTACAAAGAGGAATGAATTCTCTGTGATCATATTCAGCTAGAATTTGCAGAAACAAATGATATGGATTTTGTTATCTACAGGTAGTACAAAAGGGAACATTATATATGATATCATCACATAATGCAAATGGGATAGCAAGGAAATAAATCATAATCCTTTCTCACATTGATTTTACCAAGTATTATTTCTTACAGATCAGAAATATAAAAGAAATGGAATAATTGAGATATCATATTTGAATGATACTGTCTCCTATATATAGAAAATGACAAAACCCAGTCAAAGACCAAACCCATCTGAGTTTCAAATAGTAGTGTTCATGTAAAGAAGAGAAAATATAGAATAATGTAAAGGGTTTTGAACTCATATGAGCAAAAGGAGCACTCAGAAATGACAAAGAGACAGCCATATCAACCACGACCAATATAATGCCAAATGAGAGATTTGTCTTCTGCATTTTCAGGAAGGGAAGAAGCTTATAACTTCATTGTTTTCTACATATAGAGAAATGAATGAAAAGCCATTTGTTTGATACACAGTCACTGCCAGGAATATATTTTGTATAGAAGGAAAAAACCCCATTTTATTGCACAAAGATCAGTTATAGAGGAAGTAGAAGTTTTCAAGTTCATATAGAAGGAAGATACTCATAAATCTATTGCACAGTTGCTGCCTAAAATAGAGGATTTATCTTCATAACAAATAAAACCCATTTGGGGTTTCAAGCTCTAACCACAGATTCAGAGCTAATAAAAACTTTTGAACGACAAGTGCTCAAAAATACATATGGCCACGGCATATAATCACTTAGAAATAATAAGCAAACATACAGAGTACAGCCGTGGGCTCATAGTGGGGTATGTTCAACCCACTTAGTTGTTTTGAATAATGAGCTCATGTATAGATAAAAGGAGGGTTTTGGGTCTATACAAGCAAAGAACTACTCGAAGAATAAGGAAAAATGGGTATGTATTTAGCGATGACTCTCAGTGAAGGAAGCCACTAAAATGAGCACTTATGCAATATTATGGCCACGACCCATAAAATACACAGAGATTTCATGATGTTTTTATTAAATAGAGATGAAAAAGGAAATTCTTTTATCTTAGGGTTTCTTGATATAAAAACTGAAGAAATGATATTGAACTCAGAAGACAGAGAGCTTGCTATTGTTCCTGAATGAAGATACATTTGCAGAGCCACGGGTTTTGCTTTCATAATGTCTTAGAAAAACATGACCCAGTTGGCCATGGCAGTTCCCGAACACAGGAAGATAAATAGAAAGAAAGACACAAGGAAATACATTAGCAAATTTGTGTATAGCCGCGGCTAAAGCTCAGGAACCTGTGCAGAATAGAAAGTATGGTTTTAAATGGCAACATGTAAATTGTTTACCTTTGCTCACCTAGTATTTGCCTTCGAAAATCTTTAGAAGTATGCTTAGAACAACAGAGAGGTCGATGGTTTTGTGCTGCAAACCCTTGTAATGAATGAGCCGAGAAACGAGGGTTTCCTTGTTTTCTCTTAGGGTTTACAAAAGCCCTAAATCGAATGAGATTTTTATCACATTGTTTAAAAAATAAAGGCCTCAACTAATACCCTCGGGATATTATATCCTCATGACTTAGGATATCAAATGCCTGAGGTCACTCTTGAGCATTCAGTGCCTAGGTCTTATGCCTTTAGTCCCTTTTGTCACTTTTGAAGGCAATTTAACATTAGATTGCCTTAGAATTCTTTGCAAAATCAAATGAGGGTATACCCTAAGGGTTTTTTTTTTTTTGCAAACCATATATGTGCCTTGATGTATTTTTTTATGATTTTTTTAGAAAATCAGATGCCACATGAAATGTAATATACTTGGCGAAGTCAAATTAAGCCTTGTATTCTTTTTTTTTTGCAAAAAATCAAATCTAGGCAAATTAGGAGAATAAAACTGCAAATATTGTAAGGCAAATATTTAAAGCAATATTCCTTATAAATTGCTTTTAAAATTTGTCATTTAAAGCAGTTAAAGCAGAAAAGAATCTAGGCATGATCTTTTGTAGATTTGATTTTCTTTTGGGCAAAGTTAAATAGATAAGGACAAATTGGTGCTTTTATTGAGCAGATAAAGCATGTTTTAAAGAATATTTTGGTGGAGGCTACTTGACAGAAGATTTTGGCAGCTTTTACACCCAGTTTGGGAACTTTTTGGGCATAGTTTTAGAGGGTTTTTTATGGAGCTCAAAAATGGATTAGGATAACTATTTTTAGGAGATTTTTCCCAAGTTTTTCTAGAGAGATCATTCTGTAGGCATATATTGGAGAAAGCTAACTCTTTCAAATGGAGTTGAGATCATTGTTTCTTCTCTTTGGAGCACAGGTAGAGAGTTTGTAAACATTTTTGACTTAGTTTTTATCAAATTTTCTTGTACTCCTTTCAGTTAATACAACAAAGCATTCCTATTTCACTTCATTTGCCTCATAGTTACAGTATTGATTTGATGAATCATTGTGATAACACACATTTTATCCTTTGTCATGTCTCATTATTGTAGAACTATGTGCAAATATCTCATATGATTCTGGTTGCATGTTGAGTTCAAGTCAAACCTTCATGAAAATTACTTTTGAATTGTATGTTGTAAGTGAAGTTGTGAGAGTTCATGTTTAAGGAGCTGTTTGTGAGTGAAAGTATCGAGATAGGTTAGAAATCAGGAGAGTATTCTATTTAAGTTTGTATTCCATTTCAGTTCATCCTCTCACCTTTTCTCTCTGCAAAACATTTAGATTAGAAAATCATTAGGAGAACCAGCTCACTCTAGAGGTTCACTCCTAGTTTAGGCAACCCATAGGCCTAGGAGTGTTCCCATGTGTCAACAGATAGCTAAGTCAGTAGCTTAGCATAGGGTGCATATTCGATTGATAACAATAATATTTTTAGTTAGTTGTGATGCCTCTTAGGATGTGCATACCACAATAGGATAGACATTCTTAGGGATATTTGTAATTATATGGGACATTGGACATGCATTTAATATTACAGATCTTGGTTTAGTGAACACATGGTTTTGGGTTCATGGTTTATGTAAATACCACTAGGTGGTTTTGTACATGCTTGTCCTACAAAAGCAAGCACATGAGTAGTGGTATGAGTATGCATTGGAGAGCATCTTAGGGAGGATACATATGTGGTAGGTTCCTGAGGAAGGAATGGAGTGGGATGTTTGGTTCCCATATGCTATTGGATTGATCATATGAGGAGTATAATTGAGTTGCTTAATGCTATTGAAGTCCTATATGGAGAAATTTGTAAGGTATTGTATCTTATTCTTGAGATAATACATTGAGTTTGTGGTGCTTTAGAGGCTAGTCTTTTTGAAAGGGTTTTCTTAGGGCACATCTAGTGTTATCTTTGTGTTTATGCTTTTTTATTATTTTGCATTATAGATTTTTCATACTATTCTACCATAGTTTCTCTCATAAAGGTTATGTGGAATTAGTTGTCTAACTTGAAATTCCTAACAAATGGTCTTGAACTAGGAGAAGGATTGATGACCAGTGTTGATCTAGAAGATAGATCAATGATAAGTACTCAATGAATAAAACAAATATACATGATGTTAATTATCTACTAGGGCAAGTTTAGTCATTGCTAAATAAGAATTTGCCATGTTGTCCACATTACTCCAAAGCACATACCTTCTTTCAAAAGTCATGACACCATGTTGAAAAGATGCATCTGAGCCCACCAAAATCAATTTCAAAGAGACATGCAACAAATTTTAATTCACTAAGCCCTTGCATCTACCCACCAAATAAATCATCCATTGGTCTTTTGGATCCATACAAATTAACCATGTGTACACAACAATCGAGCACAAACTAATGATGTAGCTCATATAAATGAATGCACTAAGTGAGGCTCAAGTGGTCCCATCACTTGCGACATAGAAACACATGGCACTAAAACAATCACCCACATATAGTAAGTGTTAGAAGTTAAGATCTTAAGATACTTCATTATAAATAAAATGTAAAATAAATAAAATTAGAATTATACAAGCATAAAATTAACACATTACACAACATATACATGGGGAAAACCCTTTTGGGTAAAAAACCCCGTAAAGCATCATTTTATCATAAAAACACTTACAAAAATAGTCTACTAAAAATAGACTGAACCTGGGGACACTTCTCAACTTACTTCCACCTAACCAATAATACCTTCTACACATAGTGATAGAATCTTAAATTCTCCTACCTTTGTTATCAATGCAATAGTTTTGAACAAGTCTTATCATATTATAAAACACTTTGCATACAAGTGAATTTAACATACAGCCCTACTCAAGAGGTACAACACCTGCAAGAACACTCAAAATCATACTTATAAGATAGCAAAAACTTCATGTTCATCTCATCAATCATGTTCTTCCACTTGAGAGACTTGAACATTTTCAAAGAAGGTATTTCCAACACTAAACGAAGGAAAAGAGTTTCAATGTTAAATGCAATATCAAAACTAAATATCAAGAGTGTTTCAATTAATAAGTAAGATTATTAAAGGATCATAACACTAAGTCAAAAAGAGCTTTTCAACAATAAGCTATTAAATCAACATAAAAGTTCACCATCAATAAAAATAATTAAAAAGATTACAAAACTAAGTCACTGATGATCAACATCATAATAAAATCATTAAAAGGTGATTTCAACACTAAATCAATGGAGATCCATCAATAAGGATAAGTCATTCCAAAAATAAATAATTTGACTAAATCAAAGATGGTCAAAGATTATAAATATCATCATGTTCTCTTTTTCGAGAATAAAATCATTAACATTGAAAAGGTGATCTTCTTACCTTTCATAGATGATCAAGATAAAAGGGTCATCAAAAAGATAAGGAGATCACCAAAGACCAAAATTCAAGTAGATCGATATGATTCCAGCACTAAGTCAAGAAGATCAAAGTCAATTAGATAAATATAATTTCGATACTAAGTTAAGATTTTCAAAATTCAAATGGACCAAAATGATCTCGACACCAAATCATAGAAGATCAAGGTCAACATTATATAATGTGACCAACTTTTAAACGAAAGAATGATCATCAATAAATTGCAAAAAGTATGCCTATTAACTTCACATAGTTAATCTCAAATGTATATAGGCATTATTATCACAAGTCTACATAGCATCAAATGTTCAAGGTACTCTACTAGTTCTAGGATAATGAAAACAATGCTTCAATAAGAACTTTAAGACTTTCAAGTCAATGAGAATCAAAATCTCAAAATGAAGTCGCAAACATTTTAATTGATAGGAAAGGTCAGAGTAAAATTCCAAGCCAAAATAATGACCTAAATAATTCCTACACATCTCAAACACACAAGCAATCATTTCTTAAAATGCATAATTCACATAAGGTATGATTACAAATTATGCATCACTTGCACATAGTAAGACTAGTATAACAAAATAAAGTACATCATTCATAAAAGGTATAAGTAAGATCTCAAAGTGCATTTTTTGCACAGAAGCATTAATTTACATATAGTATGATACAATCACTTCACAAGTGCTTCACTCACTCAAAATATGAATAGAATCATTACACAAGTGCATCACTCGCACCCAATAATCATTACACAAGTGCATCACTTGCACACAATATGAATACAATCATTACACAAGTGCATCACTCGTACACAATATCAAAATGTATCATTCACATATAGTACATAATTATGAGCATTATCACTAATAGTAATCAAGCATACAAGACTCTTAAGATCCTATTAAACACAACATCAATAATTCCTAACTTGTCTAAACGACAAGTCGAGATGACTTATCCAGTCGACTCCTAATCCTAGATCATTGATGAAGACCCTTAAGAAAACTTACTTTATTTTCCACAAGGTTGTAAGGTTCAAGCTCACATCCTAGATTGAAAGTTGAATAGGTTTCCCTTGAAAATTGACTTGCTTGAACTTGCTTTTCATCTCTTTACTGCTAAAAATTGAGTACCTTCTCATTTCACCAAGCATCCATCTTTATGCCATTTTAATCTCACCCGAGTTTTCATCATTGTATCCTTATTCCTTTTGATTTTTCTTCCCAAATCCAGTTCATTCTACTTTTATGTCATCAGAGAGATCTCTCTGCTCATTTTTTTTCTCTATTCAAGCTTCCACATCATCCCCTATGGTTTACCATCAAACTTAGAAAGTGTAATTCCTTAAATTGGTTTCAATTCTACACCATTATTTTCAACTTAGATTTCTTTCTTCTCATGATTTTACTCTTCGGGACCCTCTTAGCTTCAACCTTTGCTCAAGTTTCAAAGTCTTTTCCATGGTTTGAAATGATTTCAATTCCTTGCTTATCTCTTGTCTTCTCCCTCACTAGGGAGTCCTATAAAAAGAAAATGCAACTATAGAGAATAAAACATGAGGCCCCATAACACTCAAATGAATCAAAGAACGTCTAAAATTCTACTCAGTTCCAAACTGAACCATATAAGAAACAACAAGATTCCAACTTATCTAAGGAATCTTCAACCCAAAACTAGGGTCTTCAAACACTCAATGCACCTATACTATCAGGCCATTAGAAAGGTTTACATGAATATAATGCAACCTTAAGCATAGAAGAGTCCAGGCCCTAGTACTGGACCTGGTATGCTCTAATACCATATGTAACATCTTCTCTATTTAACTAGAATATAATAATATTATTGTAATAAATTAATTCAGAAAAAGGGAATGAAATAAAAAATTCCCCATAAAATACAACTTGAGAGATAAATAACTTTCCTCAATCTATGTAATCATTACAACAACTAATCAAATAGCTTACAATAGGACTAAGTCCTTACAACATCTAGCTGTATAGGCTTATAACAAAAGAATATCACCATACAATGTCCTCGATACCATACCATATCTTTGACATTGAACCTAGTGGAGAGAGAACATCATCAAGGTGATTTACTGCCCAACCATAAGGCTCACACCTCCTTGGTCTTACTCCTAAATGGAGAAGCCTGACTCTTCATGAGGGGTCTATCAAATTGAAGCCGACATGCATGAAGGAATTTGGTGCATCATGATATATCTAACATTTCTAGCATGTATGCATATGTACTTATATCATGATATGGCAGAGAGAAAAATAAATCAAATAATAACTATTACAAAAAAGATGGTAAATTAACTTTTTACACACCACACTGCAAATGTTACTAGTATAGATATCTTAAATACATCTATCTAGAATATGTCGAGGGATATTAGTCTCAAGGCATCTATCTATTCTCAATAACACATTCAATATAGGCACCTTGAGATTGATATCTCTTAGCATCTTTTAGATAGCCGGTATTTAAGATATCTATGCTAGTTTATCATAAAGGTATATCATGAGAACCTTTTTCTTGATTCTTTAAAATGTGGGTAGTTATCAATTTTTATATGTTTCAATAGAAAACAAAATAACCTTTTCAAATATCAATGCTAATGTTAATGAATTGAGTGAGTGATAAATATAAGAGTTGGGAGAAATTATATGTATTTAAGTGGATTTAAAAATAAAATAAAATAATGAATAATAAGTGTATATTTTGATGTTAGAGAAGAGATGGATTTGATAATTATTGATAAAGAATATTTAAATTCTAATTTTGGATTCAAAGTAAGTACATTGAGATGACTAGGATATGTGAAAATAAGAATTAGACCTATTAACCAACTTGGTTTACTTACATGACTATGGATCTCAACTTTGACTTGTGGAAATGAACTTGTTGACTATGACTCTTTTATACATACAAATAAAGATTCTCCTAAGTGTTTGGAATTGCAATAAAAGACTTAGAGTGGTGTTGAAAAACACCTTTGGGGAGATTGCTAAGTAAGGATATTCTCCTTATGGCAAGCCCCTAGATTTGATTGAATGGACATTGATATAATTGAGAAAGAAAACATGCAATGGATGCATCAAACACCATCTTAAATGAGAGTTATTTTTGAACTTAAAAACTTATAAATTGGAACTAGGAACAACAATGTAAAAGGTGATGGAAAGACCTAGTGAAAGGGCTAGGGTTTTAGAACTTGTGGCAATGAAACTAAAATACTTGAGGTAATGTGATTCCATAATGGAGATGAAAGTGATTGTAGAGTAGTGAGCAATGGACAACTGGTGAATGGATGGATTCAAATGGCTTAAGGGCGATAGCCTTTTATACTTAACATACAAATTTAAAAGTTTTGGTGTGGGAGTGAAAATACAATGGTTAGTTGGAAGGGTGTTGGCTTGGATCTGTTGATGTGTTTTTTATGCACATGCAAACTCAGAATAAAATACCGAGGTATTCTATCCTCTCTTGAACAAAGTCTCTCAAAGGCTAAACAATGTGATCCAATGAGACAACTCCAAGGTTCATGATATGTCAGGTCTTGACTTGCAATGGATAGACTTGGTAGTTGATGTGATTTACTGAAAACTCACAAAGGGACTTATGCCGACTTTACTCCTTATTCCAATCAAAATTGTTATTCTCCTTTTTGTGAAGTGGAACTTACTCTAACCGACTATGAAAGAAAAGGAAAAAGATAAGTGTTAAGAGAGTCTAATCTAAGGAAAATGATATAATGAAACAAGCTAGGATAGACAAACTCCTCATGAAACCAGACTTCGCTTCACCATGAGAACCAACAACTACACGAAGTTGGTGCAATCTTCTAAGGGAACTTAAAGATTTTCATGTTGTAAACCTTCATCCAAACACCCACTACTGGCACAGCTTGAACAAACATCCACAACAGAACTAAAACAAATGTGGTTTAGGCTAACTTTACAAAATGACTTATCAGCGACATCATAAAAAGTATGAACCATTCAAGGAATTCATCAAATATCTTTACATATATTCATTACATCAATGCAGTTCTAATCTATTTCTAAGCTACTTGGAAACATTTCTCCATCATATTCAAGAATTTGAAACCATGCTAACATTCCCTCACCACACAAATCACCATGAAGCATTCAACAATGAGCTTGTATTGATTTTGGAAATGTATTTTTTTACAACAATTTCATATCTCCTCTCAATGATTTCGAAGAATCTCCTCTACTCTATTCCTATTCTAACAGCATCTACTCCTACTCCTTAATTCCTGCTCTCCCTCCTCTGATAATCTCCTTTACAAATGAGAGAAATGGGCCCTTTTATAGACCTCAAAATTACATGAATGGCCACGATTGATTCAAGAATCAATGGCCAAGATTTTGACAACAAAGCAGTCTGTTACAAAAATTTACTATCTTTAGAACATTGAATGCAGACGGATGACATGGCATACTGCGATTGGATCAATGTTGTGCACGTGCCACCTCAACATTGAACAAACTAGTTTGATTTTCTTTGTGTTCATATTGCTCAGAATATCTTCCCAAATTTTGTCATCTTTTGGGAGTAGTCTTCGAATCTTCAAATTTTCACCTCTGGAACTTGGCTGCTTCGAACTTGGAAAACTTGGGAATTTTGTCAAATTTCTTGTTGTTGCCGATCATGCAATTATACTTTTGAATGTATAATTCATGGATTGCTTGATGAACCTGCCCATTTATCTTATTCTCGTGCAAATGATGATCTTGATGATGACTTTGGTGTTGGATCTTGATTATCTGGTACGGGTCTCTTTCATGCAACGACGATGTCCACCCTCCTCAAGCAACGTTACTCCATCCTTTGAACCTTCCCATGTGCCGACTCTTGTCATTCTTCTTCTTCATTCATCGCTCACTTGCACAAATATCCTATATCAGCATATTGAAATGATGCTTCAAAAAGCGTAAAAGGACAAAATTCCACCATTTAACACATGCAGGACTAAAATATGCAATTTAGAAACATCCTACCCCCTCTAAAAAAAACTAGAAATGCAAAACTGAAAGAGATGAGTGTGTCATGCACATTAGGATCATCAGTTGTAAAGCCATTTCATTACGTTTAAACACCTTTATCCCTACCCTAGCGAATTTTGACTTTATATCTGCAAATGCCAGTGAAAAATACTAATTTCGAATCGTGAAACAACCCCCTACTGGTTGCCAATGCTCAAGCCAAAAATTGAAAGATTTTAAATTGTATGACGTGTGCTCTTCACTCTGCCTTAATGTGACAAGCAAAGCCTAATTTTTACATCACCGATGAAGCAATATCTGTAGTTTGAATGCTCAGACTATCAAGACAAACTCTTATGCTTCTAAATGCCTATACTATGCATGTATATCTTGAGTTGACATGGTGGGTACATGAATGACATATGGAGATTTCTGAAAGGTTTGAAAGATTGTGCCAACATCGCACTTGTGAAAATAGACCATATACTGCCTTATGACCTAAGCCACATATTGGAATTCAAATGAATATGACGCCAAGGATAGAATGGACCGCAACCTTCATGCAATGGTTAATTACTTAAGTGTTACTACGCACTGTGAATGACAAATACGCACTTCATATGCTAAATGTAGCAATGAATCTTTCACCTGCGCATGAAGAAGAAATACAAAGATGTTTACTCTTGTTGGATTATCATGAACAAAATGGCCATTATGATGCCCTGCACAAATATCTCTTCAAATGCTTCAACAGTAATCATGCCATGCCAATCATAACTCCATGCTCAGAATATTTAATAAATTTGCTATGTTCGAAACATCTTCTTGAATGTGCATTTTGGTGGGTATCCAGGTGCAAGATGCATATTGGGCAAAATTATTATGCGTTTCTAAAAGAATTCAAAATATGCCAATACAATACACTGCTAGATTGAGTAAATATATCCTTAGGCTTCCATTTTGGGCAAATCAACCTTTAATGACCACCTAGAGCATTAATTTGACTATTGATGAAGAAAATCTAAATTCTGACAGATACCCTGCATCCAAGCAGATGTCCATGTGTCCCATGCATACTCTAAAATGTGAACCACCCTTGTCGAAGTGCCTAGGCAGACTCATGATGTACATCTGCATTAGTCCAGCGTTTGAGTTTGCAAAGCGTCTCAAGAAGACCACCTAAGCGGACTTTCAATATCATGCTGCGTGATGCCTATTGCTCATGTTTGAAAAGTGTCCCAAGAAGTCTGCTTGGGTGGAGGTTTGGATACCTTATGAAATTTCATGCACCCTAAAGAGATTGGGAATGTGCGCCTCAGAGCGAGTATTGTAAACTTATTTGCATTCACCGCTCAAAAGTGAACTTAGAGTAGACTCATGAGGCCAATGTGTATAAGCTTGAAGAAGTAAACTATGAAGCAGAGTCATGCTCCCGAGTGGCCCTTAGAATTCTCTTTGCATAGTGTTTAGAATACAAATGGTGATACCTACATGCGCTCTCAAAATGATGCAATCTAATTGCCACTAATTGTTTTGAGCAGATCCTCTCATTTGAAAAACAACTTCCTGCAAACCGATCACCAATAAGTACTTGGAGCGGGTATATCATTCACGTTTACTCTTGCCAGATAATCACAGACATGTGCTTCTTTCTGCATGAAATACATATTGCAAATGAGTATGCCTGAGATGGAGCGGTCATTATGATGTCTCACATACATACTCCTTCGAATGCTTGAATGGTTATTATGCCATGCTTTTGCATACCTTCCTTCAATATGCTATCGAGTGTGAAATGCTATCATGATTTGCAAAATCTCCAAAAGGATATGTGTCAGCAATCATAGATGGAGAGAGCGGACCTTTCTCATCATCGCGCAGGATACCTGAAGAGTATGAAATGCAAAGGACTCATGAAAGTCCACTTGAGGTGGGCTTTTGGATGCTCAATGTATAATGCTGAGTGACGTGGAGATGATATGATGAGCACTCGCTCAATACATGGTTTGAATTTTAGACCCTGCCAAAGTGAGAGATAGATACCATCGAGCAGACCCCCAATATAATTGTGCATGAAGATGGGAATAGCCAGCGGACATTTCATGGGCCCATGCATACCTTAAATCTTACAACGTTGCAAATAGATCACTAACCTATGCCTAGGTGGACTTAATGAACGGTCACGCAAGTTAAAAGAAAAGTGAAATGCAAGATGAATATGAATGTCCACCTGAAGCGGACATTTTGAGATGTCATGAATGATTAGAAAATTAAACATCTTGCAAGGTGACCTTAAATGTCCGCTTAGGCGAAAGTTTGAAAATGCTCAGCATAACTTAAAATTTCACTTGCTAAAGTCCACTAATATTGCACTGTGAGTGAACATCCCAAATTACTGAGTAAAGAAGGATAAAAGATCACTGCCAAAATAAGGCAAATTCAACGCCAAACCCAAAAAGAGGGGGGTCCCCGTCTATGATGGGGCGATGTGTGATTAGGTCACAACAGGATCCATAATTAAATTTAAATTTAAAAATCAAATTAGGGTCTGATCTATGAATACAAAAGTGAAGTAGGTCAAATCTACTAGTTCACAAATAAACTAGAGAAAGGAACAATTAATTTGATAACTAGAGATTATTTAGGCAAGATTTGCATTTTGTTTTTGAAATGCAAATTAGAAAATTAGATCAAAAGCGAGTGCCAAAATAGTTAAATTATGTGCTAAGACAAATACTTAAGACACCTATGTGCAAAGTGGTATAATATGAATGGTAAACGTGCACAATATACACTTTTCTTCATTAGCATTATTAAAGATAACATATAAATGTTTGTATAGTGAGAAACATCTATACTATTAAAGTCATATGAGCCTTTGTATTAAATCCTTTTGATATGATTGATTACTAATTTTTTATGTTCAATATTGGTAAATGTAGCTTCAAGGGAATAAATCACACCTACACAAATATCTAAGAAAATTAAATAAATACATCATTAAAATGATCAGCCTAGATGCATGAGCTATGATAGAATACACATACTTGTATCCAAATCTAAAAATATATAAATAAACATAAATAAAATGTACTTTAGAGTTGGAGAAAAAAAATGTTATAACCAACGATGGATACCTAGTTTTTGAAATTGGGTTTGAGGTGAGCTTACTGAGACAATTGAGACCTAAAAGTCTTGAAATTGTGTGAATAGTTAGGTCAATTATACATCTACGAATTTGTGCTTGGTGTGTAGAAAGGAATTGTGGCCATGGAATTGAACCCAAGACTAGCAAACCTTCTGTACCTACAAATAAATATTTACCTTGATGTATGGACTTGCAATAAAAGAAGTTTAACAATTTTGCTAAACACCTTTGAGATCTTCCTAAACGAGGATATTCTTCTTATAACAAGCCCTTGGATCCAATTTGGTAATTTCTGATAAAAATGTAGAAGACATTATGCAATGAATGCATTAGGCAATTTCCTAATGAGGATAACTTGGAACTTGGAACAAAATGTAAAAGAGTGATGCAAAGACCTAGCGTGGAGTTAGGGTTTTAGATTAGCTAACAAAGAGACAATAATTATAATATGTTGAGCTAATGTGACGTCATGACAGAGGTAAGATTCATTTTGGAGTAATGAGTGATGGATGATCTGTAGATAATTGATGACCATATGATTAATGAATGGTGTCCCTTCATACTTTGCTTAACACACAAATTTGGAAGTTTTGATATGAAAGCCAACACATAACGACTAGTTGGGAAGAGGTTTGCTTGAACCCATAATTAAATTTGAATTTAAAATTTTTGGATTCAAATTTACAAGTGCAAAAGTGAATAAGTCAAATTCACAAGAAGGAGAAGAACAAAATATCTAATAATTTAAAACTATCCAAAGGAGAATTAAATTCTATTTTTAAAAATAAAACTAAAAATTTAAATTGAAAACACTTTAAAAAATAGATATTCTAAGACAAATACTTAAAAACACCTACACCATATAATTTAAAAAGAATGATAAAAATATATAAAATATACATTTTTCATCATTACAATAAATATGAAGATAAAAGTATCCACTTTTCACCGTTACAATGAAAAGACACCTTTTCTAAGTTGTTATCTACAGTTGGGTTTATATTTTATGTTTAAAAAAGGGTGGCTGTCCATTGACCAAGTACTTTGATAATGTATTTGGACTAGTATTTTGTCTCCTCAGTCTCCAATGCCTTTTCTTCCCTGGCTTAGTGTACAACTTGCGTGGACAATCAACAGCCTAAACTTGTGGTGATGAGATGTTATCATGTTTGAACAAACAATCTATTTTGATATGACATTCGCTCTGCATGTGCGTCGTTATACATATCAATCCAAAAAATTCTCTTTAATAAACCGACCACTACATAAATTAGAGAAACTGTATAATTGTAGAGATTGAGAGCAAGTTTTTCCACGCGCACATAGGCCTTGATTGAGAAACGTAAACAAAATAATCTCAAAAACTATCTATAGTCAATGCGAAGAATTAGGTACATGTAAACAATAATATATATAACTTATTTTTCCAGGGAAGAGCTTAACAGTCAGGCACATTGTAATTGTGTCGACTATTCAAATTTGGTCGAAATCTTGTTAATTAGTCCGGTTTCTACATTTAAATGGGCAAACACAAGGGTTGAAATTATGGAGAGGGTTGAATGGACATATTGGTTAAAGAAGTCGAATTTATAGGAGGTCAAAAATACAAGAAAACAATCGACACACAATGTACCGCTTTTTACGCTGGAGTGAAGCGTAAAAAAAATTGCTCTACTAAGTCTACCCATGGGGGAATGATTATGATTTTAGCACACATGAAATCTATTAAATTATGATCAAGTTGGCCCATTTGAGCCCACTGCCCACCTGTCCAATTTGGCAGGACGCAGCATTCTCTTGTCCAGGTCAGTGTCATCCATTTAAGAAGCTTATTCCTTTCTCCCTCACTCAATTTCACTGAAGATGAATGCCCTCAGCCATTATAAAAAGGCCATGTTTCTCAAACTCTACACACCACATTTGCTTCCATTTTCTTCTTAGTCTGATTTGTTTGACCTGCATAGCAAAGCAAATCAACCATGAAGACGGGTAGTATTTTTGCATGTATTATTATTGCTTTAGTCATATTAATTTCAAGAAGTGCCAGTGGGCAGCTAAGTCCAACGTTTTATGCAACGTCATGTCCACAAGCATTGTCTATAGTGAAGGCTGCTGTTGCTCAGGCCGTGGCAAATGAGAAACGAATGGGCGCATCTTTGCTTCGCCTTCACTTCCATGACTGTTTTGTTCAGGTAATAGTTTAATCACCTTAATGTTCTTTTTTTTTTTTTGGTTTATAGAGGGTTTTGCTAATAGATTTGTAAGTATGATAATTTTTTTTTTGGGTTTGCAAGGGTGTGATGGATCGGTATTATTGGATGATACGTCGACGTTCACTGGAGAAAAGGTGCATTACCAAATGTGAATTCTCTAGAGGATTCGAGGAGAAAGGATAAGGATTTTTAGGGCAACAAAAGAAGCTTCTAGGGTTTATCCTTATGTGAATGGTTAAGATTGAGAGATGTAGTATGAAATGGATGGCTATGATGAAAAGCTCATTTAATATTTGTGGCACTCATTTAATGATTGTGGCAAGTGGTTGAGGTAAGGACAAGCTAGTGATATGACTTTCAATAATTAAATTAAATAATAAAATTATTTAATTATTTATTGGAGAGGGGATGATGGGGGGATAAACTAATTAAATAAGATTTATTCAATTGGTTAAAAGGGATAAATGGATTAAATAAATGAATAAATATAATTTATTTATTTAATTTAGGTGATAGAGGAAATGGATTAATTAAATAAATATAATTTATTTAATTAATTGGGGAAAGAGATAAAATAAAGGGGATTCTTAGGATGAAAGTGTCGCAAAGTGTCTCAAGGTGGTGTTGATAAGGTGATAGAAATCAATGTGGTCAATTTTAGGTGTCTACAGTTCTAATACAGGCACCAAAATTAAACAAAATGGAAGTATGAACACCATCCAACAAACTTGAGGTCTCTAAAACTATACTCTAATGCTCTGCCTGGTGGTTGTCTACTACAACAAAAACTATGTGTGACCTACCAACATCTCCCATTGTTAGTTATGACATTACAGTACTTTGACCCCCAACTATCATTGATCCATGAGGGCATGTTCTTACATGGTGATCCTCCTAGCCACAAGAGTAAAATGGCCCCATAACTATACCTTGATGTTCTACTTGGCAATTGTCTATTGAGGTAAAAATGGAAGTTTGAACACCATCCAACAAACCTGAGGTCTTCACAACTATATTGTGATGTTCTGCCTAGTAGGTGTCTACCACAACAAAAACTTTGTGTGACTTTATAACATCTCCCACTGTTAGTTTTAACACTGCAACAATCTAACCCCCAACTATCATTGATCCTTAAGGGCGTGTTCTCACATAGTGACCCTCCTAACTACAAGAGTAACATGGTCCCACAACCTGAGTAGGAGATAATTGAGGTACACTTGACTGCTAGAAGCTTGAGTGATTGGGTGATTGGGATTACAACCTCAAGCCTACTATTAACACATGAAGCCCCTACCATGCTACTCCTTCCACTCTCCATGATAATGCCTACTAGAGCCTTGACCACTCTGAGGGGTCTACTACAGATTCTACCTCTACTGCTATTGTTGGAAGGTCTTAGGTAGCATCGAAGGTGCCCTGAAAGATCCCTTTGTTTGGGATTGTGTTCCCCAAATCCCTGATCTTGATTGGAAAGGGACCATTTCCTAAACCCCACTTGAACACAAAGCCTTTAGCCAAATTCTCCTTGATTAACCTGGATTTGTCAACAACAACCTCTAAGGTTTTTGGTCCTAACACATGAAAACCACTACTGATATAAGCATTTAAACCTCTCACAAATCTCTAGACTAACATTCCTTCATCCTTTATTGAGCTCACATAAATGGCTTAACTTCAAAGAAATGATTCTCATATTGATCAATAGTCATGTGCCAAGTTGTTGAAGTTCATGGAACTCACTTGCATGACACTATCTGAAATGCTCATAAAGGTATCATGAATGAAATTATTCTAGAAAGGTCTCCCATGAGATTGTAGCAATATCCAGGTGATTCTTTTTCTCCTCTTGGCACCACCAAGTGGACACAAACCCGCATAAGTGCATGATAGCACATTGAGCCTTAGTATTTCTATCATAGGGATGCATCACAAAACATCTATTAAGGGCCAAGAGCTAGTTCTCAGTCTCTGATCCTTTTGTAGAACCATCAAAGGTGGGTGGATTAGCTTGCAAAATATCTCTCATGTGAACCATTGCCACACTATCCTCATTCACTAATTTCCTATCTCCCTAATGGGGCAAATCCTAAAAGGGTACCTCCTCCACTCTAGATTGATGAGGGCTCCTAAAGCACTCCTTTTCACCACCTCTAAGATGACCCTCTCCCCTTGCTTGAGAAGGGTGAAAACTATTGGAATTCATTCCCTCATGACAATGGGCCAACCTTGCCAAAATCTCTTGAAGAACGACCACTACCTATGGTTCGCATAAAATCTCTTCAGGACGATCTTGTCTAAAGCATAGGGGAATGATCACTTTAAATTTCTAGTGTCTCTCAATTAGGGTTAACATTCCCTCCTTGTCAAGTGTGGTAAGGACTTGAAGGCATCTTTCCTCAACAACAAGTAGCATGGGTTAGCACATATTACAACACCATGCTATTGCATGCAAGGAATAAGGAAACATGAAACCAACATACACTAACCAACACTTAAAAAATCACATGAGCATAGTCATAAATCAGAGATCCCAATGTTGCAACATGTGCTCTAATACCAAATATAATGCCCCAATCTTACGCTCACGACATTAATGGATAAATGAATGATTGAACAAATTTTTGTGATACAAAAGTGGCATTAAGAAATGACACTACACTCTTACATGCCCTAGGTGTCATAATAACCTATAATGACACACTTGCTACACACACCAATGTATGATACAAGGTAAAACAAGAAGAAGACTTAACAGTACCATGGGACTAAACATCATGGTTGACATGGAAAATGAGACATGGAGGAGAGTGAGGATTTCCAAGGCTATAGAAAACCCCCTCAACACTTCTAATAGGTCACCCCTTTGATATCTTAGAGTTGTGGGAAGCATAAAGCCAAGATTGTCAGAAGATTGGACCTTAGGGAAGGACTTTTACTTGGGTCACACTTCTATTTTGACCTTGTAACTCACCTTTGTAGTAAGGAATTGCATTTCAGGTTTCATTCTCAATCTACATTTGCACAAGGCTTTACCATTTTGAACCTTGCCATTAGGTTGTAACTCACAAACTACAACACCCACTCTAGTTCAAATTTTGAGTTGTAGTGGCATTCTGCACCCACTCAAGCTTTGGAGTCCATTTACATATTGCATTGTGCAAAGTGTCAAACCAACTTTGAACACTAACCTTGGAGCAACTTTAGATTTTAGAAACTAATTGTAGTTTACACCTCTGCAAAGTGTAAAGGGATTCTAAACCCTGGCTTAGGTTGAGTTTAGACTTTGGGGTCTAATAATAGTTTACACATCTACAAATTTCAAATACCCTCTGAGTTCTTGACCTCCTATCCCTTCAAACTTTGCAGATCGATTGCAGTTTGCAACATGCAATGTGTAATGGGACTCCAAACTCTGGACTTCATACAATTTCAAGTTTTAGAGACTGATTTCAACATGCAGTTCTATTGGTAAATGAATTTGTCACTGTGATCTTTCATTGAAAACAAACTTAACTTGAACCCATTGGGAAGTGGTAAAGTTTACCACAATTAGGGAAATCACTATTGAGTTAGTGCTTTCCCTCTGCATTTGAGAGGGGCAACTCCCTTATATGATGGATTTTAAATTTTTGGTTGTGCGCTTTTAACTAGAAAGCATGAAAGGCACAAGAACTAAAACTAAAAGAATGAAAGAAAACCCTATGTGTGACTGATATGAGGCCAAAGATTAGATTTTTTGGAAATAAAACTAGAAAATTTGGAAAAAGAGAGAACAAACACAAGGATTTATTCCCTTTAGAGATTACTTTAAAATAAATATGCAACTAGGGTTTAAAGAAGATAAAATCATCTAACTTAAGAAAGATAAATTCACACAAGGTTTCTCAAATTCACATATTTGAAAATAACCATTTAATTCATCCAATATTGCATAGGGGAAAAATATAAATTAAATGAGACTCATATTCTCCACATGATAGAAAATATTGAAAGAAATGGCTACAAACTTAATGTAAGAAAAAACATATAGCATAAAAAAACAATACACTGTAAACTCATAGACTGGCAATATCATTCTTTATTTAGTTCAAAAATAGAGAGCTCTATAGACTCTTTCTATTTTGTACAAATGTGAGGGAATCAAAAGTCATTCCTTTACAAATAGGCTTGTATAAATAGGCTTTTCCATCCATAATTGATTTGAAACTAACTTTAGTTTACAACTTAATAACATTTTAAAAGGTTGTTACTTTTTATAACCTCAAGTTATAAACATAAAATCATTTTATTAAGTCATATGATTAAAATGACTTAATTTACAAATATGAAAATACGAATAAAGAAAATGTAGCAGAAGTCTACAACTTTGTTGATTTGAATTTTTCTCCTTTGAAGCCTCTGTCTTTGGTGACTGCGACTATTTTGAGGATGATTTTTCTCTGTAAATCATAAATTGTTTGATAATTGGCACAGTGAGCTTAGCACCTAGAATGATAGATTTCAATAATAGCAGTTTGTAGGTTTCCAAAGTTTCATTCAACTCTTCAATTTGATGAAGAAAAGTTGGAATGTCTTTTTGGCAACATACTATGGTGCTGAGTTTCATAGTATTGACATCCGCTATTTCTTTATTGAACAATTCCTCTACAAACAAATCTTTAATTATTTCTAACTATATAGATGTCTACCAATGTGAATTCATCTTCTCCAAGGATGTTGGCATCACAATATAAACAATCAACCTTGATGTATAATTTTATTTGGTCACATAATTTATATAGCTTCTTCAACTCAGTTATTGTCTATTTCAGAATTAGCAATTTCTAATCTATGCATTTGTACTAGGAAATGACATCATATCCATTTTCCTTATTAACGACCTTTTCTGATATTAGCAAGTTAACATCATAGTTGGCCACTTCTTGTAAGTCGCTTGTAACCCCTTTCGAAATGGCATCCTCCTTTGTAGCACTAATTTTTCCATCTAATTCTTCTTTCTTTTCATCGAGCTTTTGATATAACTTGACTGCCTCCTCAATGAATTTGACGGCCCCGTCAAGAGTAATTTTCTCAACCTATGCCTCAACTACTCTACAATAGGCTTGAAACTTAATAATTTTCTTGATTGCCTTTTTGGTGACATCTCCCACTGAGCTGGTAAGAGTTGTTGATATGTTCAGAAGTTGTGTAGAGGTATCAACTATGGATTTGATGTAATGGGTTGTTTGCAATTTTGAACCTAGAAAATTTAAAAATTTTGCCCATCTTCACATATCATCAAACCCAAGCCCCACTCTCGAGCTATATGTGAAGTTGTTCTTTCATATCAGCTTGGTCAAATTATTAGTGTTGTACCTCAATCATAAAATGTTCGTAGTTGTCTTGTGGTATTAGTACACTCACAAGGATATTGATAATGGACTTAGTTTTGATATAAGGAGAAATTGCTTCTTGTTTGTGACTATATGCCAAATGTTATCCAAATTGAATGTGATCCTGCATTTGAATTATTGATAGAATATGTATGTAAGGATGATTCTAGCACATAGATTGGGGCAATTATGGGCCTAATGTAGATTGTGAGTAACTCTAATTGAAGTTGTACTTTTATCTAGGCTCCATCATTTTCATTTTGTTCCACTCATTGGATAATGTGTAGAGTTGCATCAGAAATAATTTCATAGGCTGTTGGATATGAATATATGCCTAATGGCAATCGTTGGGAGGATCTGGATGGAACTATGGGCAAGGAACCACTCAATTGGATAACCAGAGTCTGCATTGCACTTGGAGCAGCAAAAGGTCTCCAATATCTTCATGAAGAAGCTATGCCCTATGTTTTATGTATCGTGACTTTAAGTCTGGACGGCCAAGCTTGCTGATTTTGGTATGGAAAAGAAAGTGACACTCAATGATCATAATGGTACATTTGGATGTTTTTCCCCCGAATATGCAATGATGGGAATGCAACATCTAAAGAAAAGCTTCCAAAAGAACTTCTACTGAGTCAATCTCAAAGACAAGCCAAATATGATAGGCATTAAAAAAAAGATATCAAAAGAAGCAATAAGGAAAAAAAAAAAAAAAGGCCACGACCTATTTGAAAATAGACACAGTAATTTCAAAATAAAAAGCGAAACGTTATAGATATTTGATATGCAATAATTATGGGATATGCACAAAGCCAAAATGTTTTAGAAACTCGCAATTGAAATTCCACAAAATTCGCCAGCATCCTTTTAGCCCAAGCCAAAATAGGAGATTTAAAGTAGTGTATAGGCATTCCTTAAAGTATAATAATTAAGGAAACTTGTCAAAAATTGCAGTCACAATGGTTTTGATAGACAATCATGCAAAATGTGAAAGCATAGACAATGTGTAATTTGTTTTAATCGTAAGATCTACAGAAAATAGATCTTTTGAAAAGGCTCTAGAAAGATTTCAAGAAAATGCAATCGGTATCTATAAATCCATATTCCATGACCTCTACTGCTTCTTCTAAAAAAATGGCATGTATAGTTTATTTTTGGTCTCGTTCATATAGAGAGTCTAAATAATGCAGTGTTGCAAATGTAGGTGAAGCCAAAATGGTGATTGTCCTTGTGCATTGGATGATAGTTGAAGGACAAAATCCTGATGAGATAATTGTCCTTCATATAATGGGCAAGTAGCACTAGTATGAGATATGGTAAATGTTCATAAAAAATGCACCAAACTTTTACAGTTTACATTCAGTATTTGTGAACATGAAATAACAAAGAAGTGTTCAGAGGATGGAGAAACGATATTATGTCAGTCGGAACTAATGTATAATTTGATTCATGTGGACACACGAAGTTTGTAAAGTGTTGGGAGAAAATGAGGAAGAAGCTAAAATGTAATGCATCATATCATAAGGTTTTAGATTATCACCATCTTTGCATGATGAAGCACTTTAAAAACTATGAAGCAAAACCTTGTTCCACCTGTAGTGAAATACAAAGAATCAATTCATAGATGGAAAAGGAACTTGAAAAACTTAAAATGAAACTTCTAGAAAGAAAAATAGAAATCAAGAAATTAGAGGATTCTTAAAATGGCCTGGAAAGATTGATAATAGATATAAGTCCAACAGGAGACCATGACATGGATTGTATAAAAAAGTTCACTTAACTAGGGCATGATGTTGTATTTGTTGCAACAAGGATTCAACAAATTTTCAACCCAAAATGAAAAATTAACTTCCTAAGAGATCAACATGATTTCTTCCAACCAACAGGGTTAATGGAGCTGGAAAGACAACATTAATGGATGTTTTAGTTGGGATGCATGAACAAGGAGGCAATCGAGATAAAATTGTGAAAATGTAATTGTTTTTAAGGATGCAAAGAGGAAAATGATTTCAAATCAGGAATGGAAGTCAAACAGGCAACCTCTTAAATTTTTATTTTATTTTGTGAGTTTTTGGAGGGAGTGTCTTTTGGGTCTCCCATCCAAAGGAATCTTTAAAAACCCTTTGGTTGTTCTTTTTCAAAAAGGGAGGGGATAGAAACTGGAGACACAATTTCTTTGGTAGGGATTCTGGAAAGCTTTGTATTTTCATTCTCAAAGGAAATATAGAATTCATCTAAAATTTGTGTCATGTTTATTCTATGTCAAAACTTGTATTCTTATGTTTATCTAGTTTATCTTTGAGGCTCATCTACCTTTGATGTATGTGTCTCTTTATAATTTATGAAATACTATTAAGGGGTATAATTGAAAGAATTGTGAGTCCTGAGATTATTTCTCTATTTCATTATTTAATTCATTTTATTTTATCTGTGGGAATATAGGAAGTGTTTGGTATCAACCTATCTAGATTTCTTTCCTTCCTTTATATTTTAGTTGCCCATTCATGTTTCCCAGTTAAATCCTACAAAAACCCCAAAACCCCCTATCATATGAGCAAGCTTCCCCTCTCAAACATAGAGGAAGATCATCAATGCAATGGTATCTCTCCAATTGTTGTAGGTAGTTTTGTCACAAATTCCTTGGGTAAATCATAGTTTTATACAATCTTCAAAGAGAGAAAACTGTTTACTAATAGAGGTTAATACATATACTTCTTTTCTAGTTGCTCCCTTGTCTCTTTTTCTTTTTCGGTCATCTCTACCAACTTGGCAGCCAACACTTGAAAATTGTGAATATCACTTTCATGTGTGGTTGGGCCAAGGTCGACCCAAAAGACTTTATAATCAACCTCTATAATTTATTCTTCATTTTTGTTTACAATGGGCTTGACAATCTCTACATATTGTGCTCCAAAGGTGGAATCCACAATCAACCTAGAAGTAGATTGACCCTTCTTTAGTTGAGGGGTTATTTGTAACATCTTTTCCATTGCATCAAAACCTTGATGCACAATGTGAGTGTGCTTCCTTTTATTAGTTACCATTTCTTTCAACCATTTGAACAAAGAGGTAGCAAGTGCCTTTGGGGGATTAGAAGAAGGGATGATATGAGGAATGGTGACCTTTGGGACATTGTTAGTCCCTATGAGGTCAGGTGGTGGAGAAGAAGGAGGAGATTTTTGAGGTCAAGGACGGTGGAAAAGAGAGTGTGAAGGTGAACAAGGAGGAGGAAGTTGGGAAGAACAAGGCTTTGAATTAGGGATGGGTGGTGTTATGCCTTACATACATACCCCAATATTTTTTACTTCAGTAATTTGGGGACCCCCTTTTTTTTTGGTCTTTTCTTCTTTGTTCTTTGGTTTTTCTTGAGTGTTTGTGTTTTTTGCCCCTTTTGGTTCCTTTGCCTTTGAGCTTTTCTTTGTTTTTGGCCTTTTTCCTTAGTGTTTTAGGCCTTTTTATTTTGGTCCCGAGATTTAACAATATTTTGGGATCCCGATTCTGGAGTTTGTTCCCGACCCAACCTTTATTTTTAGTGTTCTCATGGAATTTAGGTTTTTGAAAAAATTTGGAACATCTGAACCTAGTTCTAAGGTTTTGATTCCATATGAAATCCTGACCCTGTGTTTCCTCCTTTGTTATGTGTCAAACTTTTAGGATTTCAGGGAAATTTGAAACATTGGAACCAAAATCCAAAGTCTGAGTTCTGCTTGGATTCCCTCTCTTGCCACTGACAACATTTATTGCACACAATTTTGAATTTAATGCTGCCTTATATATTCTATTTTCACTTAATTTTATCGCACTTGCATTTTAAAAATTAGATTTTTGAATGAGCATTGAGCCCTAACAACTCTTCCACTTCAACTGCATTAATTGACAAAGAAAATTGGTGATTTTGTACAATAATTTGTGGTGTGGGTTTATGGTTTGGTGTGGAACCTCCCATATTATTTGTTTTTCACCATCTTTGGGTTTTCTAGGTTGGTGAATTGTGGTCTTGTTTCTATTTTTATTTTTATGTTTGTTTTTGTGATTTGTTTTCCTATTTTGGTTTTGTTTGCCTTTTTGTTCATTTCTCATAGCCCTATCCCTTTTAGAATTGGGGTTTTCAGTTTTCTATATGTTCATAGATCAGGTTTGTTGTTTTAGATTTAGGGATTAGGTTTTAGATAGATTTTGGCATGCTTTAATAGGTTAGATTTTTTTCTTGCCTTACTGTTTAGCAATAAACTAGACCAAGACTAGATTCTCCATCCACCACGGGCCCTAGATTTTGGACCGAGGAATCTCTAAGTTTCCCGAGCTTTAAAAAGAGAAATTTGTGCCCTTGGGGATTTTGGATCGTCAAAGGCACTTTGGAACTTTATTCATAGGTTCTCATCCTTTCCAAAGTTCTGATCTCATCATTTCATTTGTGTGTAAGAAAATCTTCTACCATTTTGTAGGTAAGTTCCTTTGAAACTACCAAATCCAATGGAACTTTGTCACCAAGTGCCGAGACCTTTGAAATCTCTAAACTCTTGGGTTGTCGCTATGTAAAGCAAGTCACTTCAGAACTTTGGAACCCGATGGAATATTTTCTCCAAGTTCCTAAGTTCTTGATCTCCTTGGAACCTAATCCATGCCACATAGAAAGGAAAATCTTTTAGGATTTTAGACCCTGCCATCACTTTTGTATTTGGTTCCGAGGTTCCAATTCCACTCGAGAACCTAATCCCCGCATATACTAGAATACCTAGGGTCCATGTTCCTCTGCCTTCCTGAAACCCAAAATCCCACCAAGGGTTGAAAACTCAGAATTTGATAAATTTAAAGGATTTCATTCCTAGATTAGTGCTTATATTAGATTTTCTTGGTTTTACAGGTATCCTAAATGATTGAGAAGATAGATAAAAAGGTCAAAAGCTTCCTCTCACCATGAAGTATACATTTTTGGGAGTGACAAACGCCACCAAATTCAACTTTGACTTAATGAATATTACCGACATTGAGTTAGGTCATGTAGACCTAGAACAATTCAAGCAAGATACATTTAGCCAAGATTTTACTCCAAGGGAAAAGAAGATAGAAGATTCAGGGTTGTCTCATGTGGCTTGTTTTCTAGTTTCAATACAATGTCCTGAGTTAACATTTGTAGTTGCTCAACACTATCACACAATAGATAGGAAGTGTTATGATGCATATGGCACTACAAGTTTGGACATCACCCGTGCCATGATTAGGACAACTTTTGATTTACCACCTTATGGGTAGTTGGACAAATGTCAGAAGATCAAGCTAGAGTAGCATTTGAGGATAACACCATAGACCATCTAAAACATTTGAATAAACATTGACTTAAGGTGGAAAGAAAATCCATTTCCAAGGTCCCGACAAAGTTGACCACGGTAGAATTTGGGATGGAAGTTGTAGACATAGTCACCTTGATGAATAGAGCTTTGGGTAAAGAGGAAAATAAACCTTATAACACTTGGATGTTTTGATTCATCAATGTTATTCTAAAAGGAGTGAATTTCTTGGACTGAGGTCAAATTGTGTCTGACTAGCTTCATGCCCAATTGACCATTAGTGGTCACAAGTAAGAAATTTTACATGACTTCCTATATTTATTTATTTAACTACAAGAATAGGAAATTTATTGGGGTTGACAACCAAAGGAATCAGAGGGGAAGCCCAAGGAAAAAGTAAAATTTGGGAATTCTAACCTCAATTAGAGCTCAAGGAGGCTGAGAAATACTTTAAGAGGGTAAATGATGCTTTTGTGTATGCAATAATTAGCCAGTTGATAGGTGATATAGGAGAAAGAATGTCAAAAGAAGCATTAGAATTGGTAAGACCATGGGGATAGTGGGTCATCCAATTTCCCAGGTCCACATATATCAAAATTTTAGGATTTGATAAGGCACCATTCCTCTTGCTTAGAAACTGTAGTGATAAGATAATTCTGATGGAGTTCTCAAGCCAAATAAATGAAGTTCATCTTAAGTTGTCAGGAAAGCATAAAGTAGGTGTAAAATATACATTCAATTTAGGATTTTATTCGTGTCCTTCCATCAATGTTGCAAAGGTAGCCAATGAAGAATTAGAGGTACTTAACCTCAAGACCTACTAGCTTAGAAAGAATTTTGATCCTATTGGTAGATTAAAGAAATTATTTCCTACTATGGCATTTGATCACAAGCATGCCATAGAAGACTTTTGAGCTAATTGTAAGGATGATTTTGAGGTTAGAAAGAGAAGCTACTATAGATTGACTACTTTTTAGTTGAGTTTGGAATAAGAGAAGATGTTCCTAAGGAACTATCTGATGATGGGCATACTTTGAATCCTACCTATGACCTCAATAAAATTGAAAATAATCCATTACCTTCTATAGATTGGTCATTGAGGGAGGATGTATCTCTAGATTCCATCAGTGTCATGTAATTTTAGATTTTGGTAATTATAGGTTAGATTTTAGAATTGTTTAGTTTGGAAAATCTAAAGGTGAAGGACGAATAGATAAAATGAAAGCATTAGGAGAACCATCCGCCCCAAAAACAAGGACATACAAAAAGGGTAAAAAAGACCCTACTATCTTGAGGATGAGGGGAGCTCTTGAAAATGCTTATCCACAAGAGATAGTGGTTATTGTAAAAGAAGCATTAAGACAAGTAGGTATCACACACATGGTTGTAGAAGAAGGGGTAGCTGCAGGTTTAGGAGCTAAAACCATGGCACAGGTTCTCCCAATAGGGGAAGCATTGGATCAGTTTCTAGGACAAGGAGAAGAGCCTTACCAACCAGCTCCATCTCAGGAGACAACTTCCATAGATGCACCTCCTTCATCCACATATGAAACATAAAAATAGGTTCCTCAAGAATCTACAAAGGAAACATCCTAAACTACAACCCATACAACTATTCCTCCTCCCTCTACATAAAGAATAGAGGTATCCCACTTGAGCAAATCTAAGGAGGTAGCTGATAAGAAAACACATGAGGCTATGTCAACACCTCAAGATGATAAAGGTGATGAGGTTGAAGTAAGGTAGGAAGAGGAAGTCACAGTTATGCCACCTCCATCACAAGGGCCTGTTATTGATATTTCAGAAGATTCACCTGATAGAGATGTTACTCCTTCTACTCAACAACACAAGAAAGATGAAAGATCCCAAGAAGACACAACTCGAGAAGAGAAAGGAGATAGTCCTCAAACAAATTTTCTAGATATAGAGGTGTCACAAGGTGATGACCAAGAGTTTGAAGGGAAATATGAACAAAATACAAAGGAAAATCCTCAAGTAAATTTGCAAAACTCCCAAGAGCCACAAGACGAAGAAGTCTCTCTTTCTCAAAAGGAACAAGAGGAGCAGTTTGTTGAGGAGAGTGATCAAATCGATATAGATGCATAAAACCTTAAATACACTGCCTTACACCAAGAGCATCCCTAAGATGAGATTGCAGTTGAAGATGTACTTGATTAGGAAGATACTCAAAAGATAGGAGATCAGGAAGACCCAAAAAATGATTCTTCAAGGGGGATTTTTGAACAACCTCCTCAACAACAAGAACAAATAGAAGAGGAGAATGGAGAAGAACATGTTTTAAATTTTGAAGAGCAACATAAGTTGATAGAGACCATAGAAAATCAAAGTAAGTTTGTTGAATCCTCTTCATCTCAATTTTATGTTTAGGATTTGGAAGTAAATAAGGAGAAAGAACACTCTAGAAGCAAACCTCACAAGAAAATGTGGAGAATTTAGAAGTTGAGAAGAATAGAGAGAAAACCATAGATCATAATGAGAAAGATAAAGATAAAGAAGTTGATCAAACTTCTAAGTTACTCCCACATGGCTAAAGCTCAACTTGGAGAAGAGGTAAAAGGTAGTTGTAAAACCCTTAAGCCTCAAAGATATTTCTATACAGGTAGAGAAGGGTAAACTATCAAAAAGACCAATATCCCTCTCTACCATTAGGGTAAATGAAAAGGGAGAGAGAATTGTAGAAGTTTCTACCCCTATGCAAGATAAAGATGACATAGATCTTTCAATGTATGATTACCAAATCTCAAGAGTGTATTTTGGTAAGTAGTCCTGACAGGAGGAAATAGTTTCCTTAGGTTTAGTAGTTGACATAGTAGTGTCAAGAATGAAAAAAAGATAAACAAACTAAGGAAGAATTGAAATTATAGGTGGAGAAAATGAAGACATTTGTAAAAGAGATTCTCACTCCCAGTTCTTAGCAAGATCATCATTCAGAAACTCTAATTTTGATGACCAAGCAGGAGGTAGATTCCCTACAATTGATGAAAGAAAAATCAAATGTAATAGACAAATGGGTTTCTAAAGTTTTGGTTAAAGAAAATAAGGCTCTAGATATTGGTTATGGGCATTATGAGAAAGCCTATCAGTTGGAGATACAAATAGATTCCTTCATAGATAGCTTTAGAGCAGAATATGATAAATTAGGGAAGGATTGGAAGCCTCTAAAGAAAATCAATAGAATGAGTCCATATGAGCTAAAGAAGGAAGATATCCTTTAGGATGAACAACTTGATTTTGTTGATAGGTCTATAAATATAATTAATTATAAGATTAATCAGATGATAGAGTATAGGCCTAAGATTCTGAAGCTACAAAAGGATGTGTATGTGTATACTTCCAATTTTGAAATCTTTATAAAGAATGTCATAGGTCCTGAACTCTTTTTGGAAGATAAGTATAGGGTAGATACTTTGGATGTAGCTAAAGAAGCCTTCAAGAGAAAATGGAAGAATAATTAAGTGCATCTTTGGGTTTTGATGAGGATATATTAGACAAGTGTATGGATACTAGGTCTCATTTTAAGATTATAAAAAGTGATATCCAAAAGCTAAAGAAAATAACTGATTATGTATCTAAGAGGTTTGAGATATTGAAATTTAGGTTGGATTGGCTTGATGTCCTAGATGAAGGTAGAGTTAATCAATGCTTGGCTAACTTTGTAGTGTACAAATAGGAACAAAACACTAAGGGTGCCTCTAGCTAAACCTTCTATTTTTGGCATAGAGAATGTTTTTTTAAAGATTCTATTCATTCTTTTCTATGATGTAAAAAGGATTCACTATAGTTATAAAGTGATCCTTGTTTTTATTGCATGATATTTTTTTTGCATGGCACATGGGTATGCGTGCCTTTGATCTAAAAACAAGAAATCTTTTTTTTGGTGCACTTGCATGAAGTTGAAGATGGGCACTACATGTGTTTTAAAGAAGTTGTTTGTTTTCTTTTGATTCTATAAAAAGAGTAATCCTTTCTCATTTGAAGGGTCTAGTGGTTGAAGAGTTAGTCCATTGGTCCAATACTTAGAAATTTCCCAGCAATCTAGTTAATTTTTTTTGCATTCATTTTTATCATCCTACACTAGAAGGAGATACTTTTGTTGAAGAACCAAATTCTAGTTTCACTATTTGCTAGATTTGTACCTACATTATTAAATAACATTAATACAATAGTTCTTGTTTCTCCAAATTTATCTTCTCACATGTGGTGTAGTGCCTAATCTCTATCTTAATTTACTATCTACTTGAGAAATATTGTGTTTATTGTTGAATATTGAAGTGAGATAGTGGATTTATAATTTAACTTTATTATGGAATACAATACTTAAATGTTATATTTACTTTATCACTTAATTCTCCTTAAAATCTCACACTGTTAGGGAAAAGGATAGGGTTTATACCGATCTTGACATTGTAGTTAATAATCCTTTAGGTTAATATTACTTTAAGACTAATACTAAGCACTTACATCACTGTTTTCTTGCATACTCAAAGTGTTTTGATCTTTTTCACCATCAAGTAGAGTGGGACTTAGAATAAACACAATCTAGTCTAGTTAGAGCCTAAAACCACATGCCCCTTGAATAAACAATCCATATTGACCACTCAGCTTGCACAACATAGTTGTGACCCAACTCCTAGGACCTTGGAGGTGATTGATCTCTAGATCAATAATCTTTTCAGGAGAGGTGAGGTGATCTTTATCTTTCTTGTGTTTCATGTGTCAATTTGGCCATCAATAGGCGGCTGTTGGCTTAAATCCATAGGAACCTAAAAATCTCTTACCTACTAGAGGTTGTCTTTTTACCTCAAGCTTATTCCTAGGCTCAAAATCCCCCTCAACATAAGTTCCTTTCAAATCATCCCCTTCATGGGGCGTTCTCCATCAATGCCCCTAGTTGTACTAGCTCTAGATCTTGTGGAATATAGCACCTTAAAATACTAAGTTCCTAATGCTCTACTTTATTTTTCTACTTGTTAATTCTTTCTTGGGATGTGTGGCCTAATGGTAACATGTTTCACAATCTTTACATTTATCCACTTTTTTCTCTTTTGAATGACAAATATAGATCTTTCTGTAATGTATCTCACTTCTTTGTCAACCTAATTAATGGGTATGAGAGGCTAAAATTGTAAGGTCAATGTGAAAATTTGATTAGTCATATTACTGCCATTGTCCATGTTGTCCATGGTATCCCAACTGAGATTGAAGGATTTGATTTTCTCTATGATCATTCTCATCCATCTCTATGTCTATCTTTGAAATCATTCTCACAATCTTCCTAATAGTATTCTAATTATGGTGAGTGCAAATAACTTGGTCATAGCTACAAATTGTCCCTGACACAATTTTTGCTATCAAATGAGAATTTCATTTCATAGAAGTACACAAAGACCTTAGGAAGGGATCTCTCAATATTCTATGCATGAATGGAGTTTTAGTAAGGGTAGTAACTCAAGCCCATAGGGAAGGGATATCCTACCTTCTTTCTCTCCTTGCATCTTTTATTTACTGACCCCTTTTACCTACACACCTCAATGAGAATGAGGTGGTCACTTATGTATTGAGGTAGTTTGTATGGGTAATCATCAAAACCTCGAATAGATAATGTATGTAAACTTAGGAAACTAAATGTAATAGTTACCAAATTGGGTAATGATATCAAGGTAGCCTCAAGAGAAATCTTGAGTCCCACATTTCTATCTAATTATCTCATTATTAGCATAGTGAAGGCATCATTGACCTACTTAAAGTTCTTATTACTGACCTCAAGATGTAGCTGTAGGTAGAAATCATAAATTTGCATTGTATTAACATAAAATCCTCGAGATTGTAGACCATGCCATGCCTTCATACTAGAAATTACATAGAAGAGATATGAAGACATGTAGAAGTATTGGTTGGCTGGGAAATTCACCAATTGATCATGCAAGTTATTGTTAATCAATTTTCCCCAGTCAATATACTAGGATTTGTAATCGATAGTTGTAACAAATTGGAAAATCCAATACTCAAAAGAACCAATTTATTTGCTCCTCATTAATTTGTTGAGAAAGGTTATGATGTCTGATATGTCTTCATTAAAATGTGATATCTGTAGATTCTTAGGAAGATATGACTTGTCTTTCTTTGGTACCTTCATCTAGTATTCTACAATATTTAGGAGGCAAGTATATTTCCTCTCCTACAAGTATCTACCTGCTATAACTATGTTCATATCTACAAATTCATCCCTCTAAGGTAGCCTAAGGATAATGCTAATAGGACCATCAAATCTAGCTACTAGCTGGTCATCAATGGTTATAATTTCCCTTGTGTCTAGTTTATAGTGTTTAACATAAGCAAGGACTAGGTCTATGTGTTATGTATGAAAAATGATAATGATGAAGTCTAGCATGCACACTAAATCAAACCCTCTTCCACAATAACATTCAAGGACAAGACTGAGCTGAATCACTACAAAAGGGACGTGGACTTAGCTATAGATCTTGTACTCTTGTTTTCTATGGAAAGATTTGATTTAATCAAGCCTCTTTATCAAACCCTAGGTCTAATATGCACTAAACCCTAGTTGATGAAGATCAGAGCATAACTTACAAACAAAGATAGATATGGACAATCTGAAAGAAGCACTAAGATCAGTGAAAAAAGGAGAACCTGATTATGGAAGTAGAGGTGCCAAAGGACAAATTTGGGGGCACCCAAGTCCTTGAATTGAGAATCTACTGATAGCAAGAACTGAGAAAATAGTCCAGGGACTACTCAAATGCTAGATCTAAAGTTAGAAATGCCTAGAAGACTAGGGTGCCAACCGCCTGAGTCTTTTTAGAGGAATATTCTAGAACTTCCTTTGGATCCTCAAACCTTGATTCCCACATAGTCTTCTTGTAACTTCACTTCTCTCAAATCCTATACTTGTAATCTACACACAAGATGACAAGAAAAGGTTTGGGGGTTATGATGTTTAGGGACTTGCCTCAGTCAAATCTCAAGAGAGCATTCAAGCTTCCTAACACTATTGATAGATAAAGAGAGTGTGCCCTTGCAGGGCAAAGGCTAAATACAAATCAATATGATGAAATCAAATGATGATGAACAACAATGATATCACCTATTTGATGAAATAGATGATAACCTTAAACATGCAACAACATACACAAATGACAAATATAAATTTGCTCTAGAATCACAATGAATACTTTTAATGCTCTTTACTCCAATAATTCAAGTTGGCTATCAATATCTAGGTTCATAATGAATTCAAAGGCACACTTATATATGCTTTCTCACTAACATTCATCAAATTAAACCACAAGAGTCAACAAAGAGGTACCTTTTGAAAGGTCCTAGGTTGACATAACATTAATTTACCCCAAACAATTAGGGAGGACTGGGGTGGTTGGTGCCCAAGACTAGGAGCCCATTTTGAGTCTAGGATAAGGTTAATGAAAGGCCTAAGGTCCCAAATTCATATGGGTGTCAGGTAATTTTCATTGGGATAATCAATTATAATGCATAATGAGATAAATGGGACCTAGGAGCTAAACAAGGAGGTAAAAAGGCAAGTGTCCAATTTTTACTCCATAACACTATGCACTTTACTAAAGTATAGAAACCACTTCTATCAGTTAAACCACTTACGAGTGTATCTTCAACAATGGGAGTTCTGGGATTTGCTTGCATTCTATTCCAAAATTCTTCTAGGCTAACATGTCCCAGGTTGCTATCTCCTAGTTCAGATAAGGAGTTATGTAGAATCACAACATACTTATATCCTTGGTACTCAAAATTCATTTTGTGTGGGGTTCAAGAGAAGCCAAGTGAGAAGGGCTAGGTTTTGTAGAAGGTTCTGGTGGATCACAAGAGAGGAAATTATTTTGGTAGATTGTATAGCTATTATGTGTGCAGTTCATGAAGACATAGGTTTAAACTTTGAGAGATTTCAATTTCAACAACAAGTAGGTGGTGAGGTTTGAAACTGACAGAGTAGAAATGCATAAGGAATTATTGTTTAATATAGTGTGGGATTTGATTGACCTACCTCATGTAGTGTGGCTTGGTATCAATGAATATAGAAATTGGTTGATAATTGTGGAGAAATTGTAGTAGTAGGACATCTTTAGTCATGTGATCAAAATTCTTCTTCGCTTGAATATTTGGTAATTACAAATGAGTTGTGAAAACTCCTTTTATAAATTTTATTTCCCTTTGTCAATATTTTTAGACTTTGTCAAACTCTATTAGTGATTTGAAGGGTTTGAGAACTTAAAAATGTGTTGCAACTTCTGTATTGCTCTTAGAATCTTTCCTCTTTAGAATTCTCATTGGCATCTTGGGAAGTTTTAGAAGTTAATTAAATGCAAATGACAAATGGGAAGAAAAAGCCATAAGTCTTTTGAAACATTTTGTTACCTTGTTGGTGATTTCATGAAACTTTGAACTCATTGACACATCTTTGAAGCTTTTCTTCATTCAGGCTTAGGGAAGTTTTATAAATTTTGTCGATGTTTTGACAATTTTGTGAGCTCTTGAACTCACTAAAAGCCTTTCTTTTCCTCCTTTTCTTTATTTCTTGAGGTCTTGCAGGCATTTTAGAGATTTCATGATTTCATGAAATCATCGACAGATTTTAATTTCACTTGTAAATCTTCTATTTTTCAAAAACTTGTTGGTGTTTCAATGATTTAGAGGACTTGGTAACTCAATGAAAACTCTCTTTGAATAATTGTAACTTCTAAAGTAGATCTTTAATCTTTGTGATAACCTTGTCAAAGATTTTAAAGGTTCACAAACCTTGAAAATCACCAACACCTTTGTTTGTTAGTATTTTTACAATTTTTAAAACCTAAAGAAAAGTGACAAGTTAAAAAAAACTTTTCATCAAAGATTTGAGAAGTTTTTTCACTTTGGAAAATATCAACAAAATCTTAGAGAAGGAGCCTTTTCATGGCTTTAGGGAGTACATGAACATGTGAACTTGCCAACAAAATTATAGAAAGCTAAAATAGTTGACAAAGGAGAAAAGACTTAGAATTTTGAGAAACTAATAGAATATTTTGGAAGTTTTAGTACCTTGAAAAAATGGATGAAAGGTTAGAAAAGTATATATGACAATCTAAATTTTTTGGAGGATTTAGCCAAAAATAAGAAACAAGATCAGATTGGTAAACCTAGCTTACATGTAGTTCAGACTATGTAAGCCAACTTGAAAAATAGAGTGTTGAAAAACAACCAAGTAATAAAAATAGCAAGGTCTATTTTTCTCACTCAATGAGACATAACTTCCTTAATTTTTGTTTTGTTTAAAAATAGTTTGCGTGAAATGCTCAAGGGATCATGGGATCTAACATGGCCACACAAACACCCCTTGAATAGAATGGTTCTCAATGAATAAGGTAGAAAGTTATGTTTACTTCCAAAACTTAAAGAAAGAAAATTACAAGACTAAAATGAAGTAATGAGAAATAACAACTATGACTAAAGACTCACCATACCATCAAAAGGAGAAAAATCTTGACATGCTCTCCAAGTAGCTCATAGGTCTATCTAGTTCCCAATGGTGATACAAAACCATCCAACCATGTGGAACCCTTAGGCCCAACCCACTGAATTGAGAGATGATCACATGGGTACAAAACACACTTACACAATACAAAGGGAATATAGAAATACACACACCAATAAACATGTACAAATTATACCACATCCACATGAATGCACTAGAATGCAACAAATCATATAAGCATATATACATGATCATAAATCATGTTGAATGCAAAATCTAACTAAAGGTAAGGACAAGGATCGTAGATATAATACAAGGAGTGTCATTATAGTAGCATGATAGCCATGTGGGATTTGAGAGTAGAACTTAGAATAGAAAGCTACTCAATGACATTTACTAACTTCCAAGAGTTGTGACATGTCCTTCATGATCGAGACCAAACCCATACAAGCATTCAATCATGGCGCATACATCTTAATTAATCATGTTTTATTTACACAATGAGATTACATTATCACTTAGTTAAAAATCTCCACCACTATCTTCATCGATATCTTTATATCACGACAAGCAATGAGAGACCACTCCTTTCCTACTCTATACCTCAATCCTAAAATTCCATTGCTCCAAATTCATGATTTGGGTATGGCACGAAATTCAATGCAACAATTTTCATAACACATTGCTAAAAGATGCAAGATTCCAAATCATGGAGGCTAATCTTTTCACAAAAGAAAATATTTATTTATGTCCTAAATTAAAATTTACATTTTTTTCCAAAATGCTAAAACCATAAAATATCAGCAATTCCACCATTAATGGAATTGGTTGCAAACTCCAAAATTTCTACTTTTTGAGTTGAGGGAAATTTATAAAATCTAAAAATACCCTATTATGCATAATATGCACAACAACAACATTATCCAATAAAAATTAGGAAAAGTGATTCCAAGAAAATGTTTCCATAGTCATGGATCTATTTTGGACATTTTTCAAATTTAAAACATAACTCAAAACATAGAACTTGAAGCATTAAATTTAATACAATTTAATTCCTACAACAAGGAAGCCATATGAAATTGTCTATTGTGGGCATGTCAATGGAGAAACTTCATTTCAAATTTAAAATTCAAAAGCAATTTTAATGGAGGAAGAATACCTTTCTCACACAATCTCACAACAATCAAGGAGAATTTATTTTAAAGAAAACATTCCACAAGCAATCATTTGTCACACACAAGCAATCTCCAATCCAAGCAACTCCAAATTCCTTGTTTTCCAAAAAATGCAATAATTCTTTTTAAAAGAGGAGAAAATGAGAGGTTTTCAAACCAAATGCAAAGTGAAAAAGAAATGCCTTTTCTTTCCCTTTTGTTTAAGATTCTCTAAACCTCTTCCCACTTTTCCTTCCTTTTCACATTAAAGCTAGATATTTCAAAAGGAATGATTTTGGGAAAATAGATATTTCCAAAAATATTCCCCACACATTATTTAAATATAAAGTTAATGAATTAAAATTAGTCAATAATTAATATCATCCCTTGCCGATAACGGTGTGGTTCGGTGGTCAAGTCACAAGGTTGTTGTGGCAACCACCAAGGTTCAAACCCCCACTAGGCTAGAGAGCTCACAGACCTTGTGCCTTCACTGGGATGACATGCTCACAAGTTGTGGGCCTTCACTACGCTATCATACTCAAAGGCTATAGGCCTTTGCTGGGCCAATGAGTTCACAGGTTTGAACTTGGTGATAATGCCTTGGGGACAGAGACCCCCTTTGTAGTGGTCTCGGTGATAAAGCCATGGGAAGAAATCCCTCATAAGGGTCTGTCTGGGCTTGTACCAAGATAAAAACCAGAGTGAATCTAACAAAAAAAATTATCCCTTAATAGTTAAATTAAATGAAATTTCCAACTATATTACAATTCTATTTTCCTTATGCAATTTATTCTAATTCCAAAGAGTAAATTCACTCTAGTTTAATTTTAATTAAAATAAAATAATATCATAGGCCTTTTTCCACCAAAGTATAGTTAATATTTTTTGTAAACATGAAAAAAACACATTTCAAAATTAATTTAAATTCAACATAACAAGATTAAATAACCATACACAAAGGATTCACACACTTTATGGGTTACCACAACATGTGGATTGTAGAATCATCACTGACTTGAACCCAAGTTTACCTAAGGATTCAAAAGATTAATCTTATACTTGAATTGAGTGACATAAAGGTTAACAAACAAGTCTTACCCAATGTGAGCATCTCCTATATAACCATAGTTGGGGAAACCTGGTACCTACACACTTAGGTAAAACATCAAGTGTACCTGCACTATATAAAATAGTTGAGACAAAACATAAACACCCAGCATGGCATAATATCATATGAATCAACTAAGTATCACATCTAACATGAATCATTAACCATGAACATAAATATGTAATAACCAACAGTAATGCATAATATTATCCCAAGTATAATAAACACATATATACAATTTATAGAAAAAATAGTGGAATATGAATACTATAAAGTTGAACACATAAGGTCATAACATATGCATCCATAATTAGAATTCTAGATTCTAAGCTAAAACCTCATCAGAAACACATCAATGGAATAATAAATCATTATCACTAATAATAGCAGTGGAACCAAGAAAAAAAATTAATAGATGAGAAGGCACACACGTTAGAGGCATTACACCTCTTACTACACCATTAAGAAGGTCCACAAGGCAATGGAAACTAGTTGATAGACATAGCTCACTAGATTTATGTTGTATATTTGCTTTATCTTGTATTGACAATTAACATAAATTTGTGAAGGAAGCTCTTTCTTTGAAGGAGAATGAGTCTTAAAAGTATTCTATAGAGGAGGAGATGATGGCCTTACACATATGTGAGATATGGGATTTAGTAAATATTCTCAAGGTCATCCAAGGAGAATGCTAAATTGGTTTAATGTAGGTAGGACATGACATACCATAGGTAGCTCTTTTAGAATAATTGGTACCTATAAGATGATGCATCCAAGTGTATCTTGCATAATGAAATTTGTACATTTAAGTGAAACTTCATAAAATGCATATTATTCTTGTTGGAAATTGTTCAATAGAAAAAGGGGGGTTGATTGGTTTTAAGGGTTTATGTTGATCCTCCTTTCGCCACTAAACATTCAAGGACATTCAACCAAGTACAGAACTATGCTACCGATCTCCTATCACTTGGAACATAGGGGAAGATTGGAATAGTGTGGATTTGTTATTCGATTAAGTTTAATTATGCTCAAAACCCTAATTTCATGAAATCGTAAACAAAAGGACAAATTACGAAAAATGATCGCACACAGAGATATCAAATGACAACCAAATACATACCAAATTTTGAAGTTTGGTGTGTGGAAAAGTCAGGGACTAATGAGTAGGCACCCTAGTCTAGTGTATCTATTTTTGTCAGGATCTCTGAAGAATGTCTGCAACCTATTCTTGCTGTCACAGATATTTTACTGCTTCAGAATCCAGAGGACTAATGAGCGAGCACCCAAGTCCAAGCCCTAGTTTTCTTCTTAGATCTACAATTCTGATAGTCTGCACTACTCTTCTGTAACTCCACTTCTTGTGCTTCCAAAACTTGTAACCTGCAATCATAGAAAAGTGGGTTAGGGGTTGTGGTATTTAGAGGCTTGCCTCGGTCAAGCCCTGGAGAGACATTTAAGTCTTTAGAACATAATTATCAGATAAAGAATGCATATCCCTATGGGATAGAGGCAAAATCCAAATGATAAATGATATAAAACATGATTGATATCACCTTGTAGTGTAGATCTCATGGAAGGAAGATGCTCTTCATGCCATGAGGAGATGAAGTCAAATCTACAATCACAAACATAATAACAACACAAAATACTACTCTGCAACACAATGAATGCCTTGAATCACCTTAATATAAGCTCATAGATCAAAAATGCCATCTAGTTTACAAATGAATCACTAATCATGCTTATATATGCAACTACAAACATTCCTGCTAAGAATTTCATAATTCAAACTTGAGATGTCGGCATAAGACCTAACAATGGTCATAAAACAGACACCCAAAAATAGGTCTTGACCTAAAATAGGGCAGGACTAGGGCATGGGTACCCAAGTCCTCCCACCTATTTTAGATAGGATTTATGCTAAGCACACCCCCTAGGTCCCATTTACCATGAAACTTTAGGGTTTTCTCATCGGGAGTCATCATTAACATGCAATATGACATAAATGCATTCTAAAGGACCCGTGAGCTAAACCTTAGGAGGGAAAATCCCCCAAGGGGATATTTTCTGACATAAAATTTATCCCCCACTTTAATGTATGTGAAAACACAAGGCCAATACATGCATTAAAGTACAGTCAACAAGCACAACCAACACGCCAAACACAGAGAAGACATGCCAATCACAATGAAGACAGTAATAGACACACAAACCATAGAGAAGACAGTTACAGTCACGCAAAACATGGAGAATACAACATTGAAGACGCACAAAACATAGTGAATACAGTGAATTTAGTGATTATTTCTTTTTCTTTTTCTTTTCTGGCATATGAAATGCAAATGCAAGTGCAAGGAAAGTAAACACACAACCCAAAATGTGGGAGGGACTCTTCACCACACGTCTTTAGACTACATATGGGGCAACATACACATAAAACAAATCTCAAAGTGTAGGAGGGACTCATTAGCACATGTCTTTAGACTACACTTGAGCACAAACACACCATACAAATCCCAAAGCATAGGAGGGACTCATTGCCACACGTCTTTAGACTATGCTTGAGAACAAACATGCCACACACACACATAGAAGACATGGAGGAAACATGACAAACAAGCGATGGAAGAAACCTATTGTTAGGTTCACAGCCTTCTCAGGCACATTACAGGCACACATCGATGATTGGGCTTCACCACAACAATCGCTGAAGATACGCTTAAGGGTTAAGATAGTCTCAGATATGCTCCCTACCTCTGCATAGGACCTTTTGAAAATAACAGGATGTGCAATCTCCTCGAGAAATATACAATCCCCACCTTGCATGGAGGGCTTAAAATAGAAAAGGATATGCATGATATCCCTCCTCCGTAGAGGGCTTAATGACTACAATATAGAAATACAGATGTGCACTCACACAGAGATACAACATCCTGCCTCTGTAGAGGGCTTACAAACATTCTTTGTTAGTATCAAAATCATTAGACAACTTACCTTTACATTCCCCCACCTTAAGGTGGTTGATATCATGTACCAATATCAAGCATGTTAAGGTAGGAAGAAAACACACAAGGGAACAAGAGCTCTCACAAAGCCCATGCCCCTAGAGGTGGCATGTACTTTACGATCGCCAAATGTTCCCACAAGCGCATTCCTACAAGAAAAGAGGTTAGAAATCTTTCCATAAGATAATAAACACATCACATGATCAAAAGAAATGCACAAAAATAACCACATCAAAAAGCCAAGGTTACACTATGGATTCAAAAACCTAGTATAACCATGGGTTTATACTGCAAGATCTTAAAATTGAATGTAAATGAGGTGAGATTCAAAGATAAACAAAGTGCAAGGAGAAACTGTATTGTTATGGTTTGATAGTGTGATAAGACAACATCAAAATATCACATGGAGTGATTCTACTAGCCAAGCGTCAGATAATATATATCAACCCCATCGTCATGTATGGACTAGGTCCATTTTTTGATTTCTTGCTAAAGGGACACTTGGTCCGTATTAGTATTATTTTTCTTTTATCATTTGCTAGCTACATAGAACCACTAGAAGAAGGAAAACAATAAATCAAGAGAGGAGAAACAAGTGTCTTAGGGACAGTCACGTAGGAGGGTGCCCCCAAGTCACCAACTGTAACGTTATGTCCATAAGACACAACACACAACAATGAAAATAGAGGAGAGGCAATATAGAAGATTGATTATACAAATAGAAGAAGGGTCACAATAGAGGTCTCCTAGTATCCTTGACCTTACAAGAGTATCAAGGGTCATCCTAGGAGGCCTAAACAACAGATAAGACATCACGGGGGAAACACAACACGAGAGGGGAGGTCACATAAATGAACCAATGATGCTACGACATAGATGACCACCAGGGTTAGAAATATTTACCTATAACGACAACCTAATTAAAGGTTGTCAATGATCAAATCATCATCTTCCCACTCCCAAATGTTAGATGAAAGTGGGACATAAGGTATCATATCCCAACTTTTATTCTTGTCTTCAAGTTGTCCATTCTTAAGGGGTAAGTGCAAGAAGATGAGTTCACTTTTTGGCCAAAAAGTGGAAGTGTTTTTCCTGTTTTTTAAATTTTGTCATACTTGGAGCGACAATTTGAAGCACTTACACATAAAATATTAAGATGATGTAAAAATAAGAAATGTAGGATTTTGTTTCTAGTTTTCAAATATGTATTTTTTTCTAATACCTAGATGATGCAAGTTGGTTTTTTATTGGATGCACAAAAAGTGGCTTTTTAAAAGTCCCCTATTTTTTGCAAAAGCATGCATGTGTACAACCAACATAATTTGACCTAAATTAATGTATTTTTCTAATTCCTTTTGTGGAAAGATTCTCAGGATGTTGAATTTTGGTCAGGATATTTTTTTGTAATTTTTTGATAAATATTTTTTTTAATTAATTTTTTAATGGCTCTAATTAGTGTTTTTTAAAACCCCTCATGTATGGCCAACTTAATTTGAGCTAAACTAATCAATTCACTATTTTTTTTATTTCATAATGTAGAGAATGATGTCTAGTTTGGTCAGACATAATTTTTTTTCAAGAAAGTTTCAAAATCAAAAGTTATTAAAAAAATAGTAATTTGTGTAATTTCAAGTTTATGAGTTAGTTTGTTTCGAAAATAAATAATAAATAAAAAATTATGTTCAATAGAAAAAAAATTACATAGTTGAAAACTAGACTTTGAGATCTATAATGGGTTTTAATTTCGTTAAAATATTCTAAAAAAAGTCGTCAGCCATAGTGATGAAACTAGTTTTTTCTCTTGTTGTTTTCATGGTCTCCTAGTTGCAGGTCCAAAGATAAGGCTTGGGTTTCCAAGCCTAAAACTAATGCAAATTAGTGGGTTTGAAATTTCAAAATTTTAGAAACAGGTACCCGTTTCTAAAAAATAAAAAAATTAGCAATAAGCATGTTAAAAAAACAAATTTTTTTTGAAAACGGGTACCTGTTTTCAAAAAGTTTTTTGTTTTTGTTTTTATATGCATATGGATTTTTTTTTTTTGAAAACGGGTACCCGTTATAAAATGGGTACCCATTATGAAACAGGTCCCCATTTCAAACAGGTACCCATTTTGCTTTGGGTGCCCGATCCTAAATGGGTACCCGTTCCAAGCAGCATTTTTCATCTGTAGGAGACTTTTGTGAAATGTATACTCATCTTTGTGCTTTCATCCTAAGATCTTACTGGTTTGATTCAATGTTAGCTGAGATGTTTTCTTGTTGAGATGTGTTTCATTGGGAAAACTCTTGTCTTCTCCTCCTCCTTTCTCTTGCTTGTCTATTTCTTCTTGTCTTACTGTTTATCTCTTTTAAAATAGTGTCCTATTTTTCCATAGGTTTTTGTGTTCTAGAGGAGGAAGAACCATAATGAAATCTCATTTGTCTAGGTGGAATGTTTTGCTCTCGATAACTACCTCCTGATCCTTGTAAGGATGGCAGGGGAGGAACCTCAGCATATGTTCCTTTTCCTTTTGGTCTAGGATGCTCTTCAAATGCGGGTTGTTCGTCTCTTGTTGTTTCTTGAATAGAAGGACCAGCCACTCGATGTAATAATTGTGTTTTATAATTTCTATAGCTCAAGAAGTTAAAATCTGTCCATGGCTCTAGTTGTACTTCAGATCATTCCCAAAAGTAATCAAGGCTAAAGTGTTGTCTTGTAACCAAAGGTTTAAACCTATTTCAACATCAAGCATGAGGAATAGTATGCACTTGTCCATTCAAAGAAAATTTTACATAGTTATAAATTGTTGAAGGGACAACTTTCATAGCCTTTAACCATGGGTGTCCTAATTTTATGCAAAAAAGGTTAGATATGGGGACAACATCAAATAATTGTTCTATGGATTTGTCAAATACTGTAACCAATAAAGATATCTTCCCAGAAGTGTTTATAAAGGTTCCCTTATGTGTCTTAATCATCATGTCCGAAGGGTCATAGAAGTCTTGTATCAAATCATGTGAATAAAGGAATTCTTTTGTTGCTACATTAGTCATACAGTTAGGATCAATAAGAGTTCTATCCACAGGATTTCCCATTATTATCATAGTGATAAAAAAAGGTCCTTCAGTGTCTCCAATTGTTCTATCATGAGGTGTAAACACAATTTCGGGTTCGGGGACCTTTCTTTTCATGTAAGGCCTAGGAGGGAACCTAGTGTTGTTGTTGCAATTAGAGGCCATGTGTATATGTTTTTAAATCAATGTGAAATCAGATTTTAAAATATTTTCAAAAGTTATGCAAGAAACAAGTCAAAACTATATGTGAAAATGACCTAAAATGCTTGATTTTTTTATTTTTTTTCAATGCAAATAAGTGAAAGAAGAGGTGTTGTAAGGATATTAATGAGGTGCAACAAGTAATATGTATAATATCAGTCCAATAAATCAATAATATCCTTCACAACACACCTTTGATGCAATCCTATAATGATGACAAGCCAAAACCTAGTGAAAATACACCTTAAATATGCAATTTTCACCAGTTTTCAATGCAAAGGCCCAATAGGAAGAGTGTTGTGAGGAATTTAAGGAGGGGCAGAAGATTATAACCCTGATAACATCTAATTAATGTAGAAAAATCCTTCACAACACGCTTGTGATGCAATTCTAGAGAGACGATAAGGCCAAATCTAGTGAAAATGCAAGGTTTTCAAACCCTAGACATGAAATTTTGCAAGAAAGCCACTATGATGAAATACTATAGTTATAAATCAGTCCTAGTGAGTGTTTTGAAAGGGTAGTAAAATTTGAAACAAGATTTTGACTACAAACCCTAGCTAATGCAAAACTAGGTTATATGAAAAAAATGCACAATTTCAAGCATTTTTTTATCAATTTAAGCATGAAAATGCCATGTAAATGAATGGTGAATGAAGAATTTCTATATTGTAAATCAGATATGATGATAATGATAGAAATTTATTGAAGTTAAATGCCAATTAATTCAAATTATTTGAAAATGCAAGCTAAAAATGCCAATTTTTTCAAATTTTTCAAATTTTTCATTTTTTTTGTAATTTTTCATATGCAATAAGATAAAAATGAAATAAATGAAAGTCTAAAGTACAACACTCAGCAAGGTGAAAAATTCATTAAAAACACGGGTTCACCAAAATGTTTAATAGAAAAAGGGGGGTTGATTGGTTTTAAGGGCTTATGTTGATCCTCCCTTTGCCACTAAACATTCAAGGACATTCAACCAAGTAGAGAACTCTACTATAGATCTCTTGTCACTTAGAACATAGGGGAAGATTGGAATAGTGTGGATTTGTTGTTTGATTAAGTCTAATTATGCTCAAAACCCCAATTTCATGAAATCAGAAACAAACAGACAAATTACAGAAAATGATCACACATAGAAATATAAAATGACAACCAAATACATACAAGATTTTAAAGTTTAGTGTGTGGAAAAGTTAGGGACTAATGAGTGGGCACCCTAGTCCAGTGTACCTATTTTTGTTGGGATCTCTGAAGAATGTCTGCAGCCTGTTCCCGCTGTCACATAGATTTTACTACTCCAGAATCTGAAGGACTAATGAGCGGGTGCCCAAATCCAAGCCCTAGTTTTCTTCTTAGATTTGTAATTCTGACAGTCTATACTGCTCTCCTGTAACTCCACTTCTTACGCTTTTGAAACCTATAACCTGCAATCACAGAAAAGTGGGTTGGGGGTTGTGGTGTTTAGAGGCTTGCCTCAGTCAAGCCCTAGAGAGACATTCAAGTCTTCTAAAAACCATTGTCAGATAAAGAGTGCATATCCCTAGGAGAGGCAAAATCTATGATAAATGATGGAAAACATAATTGATATCACCTTGTAGTGTAGATCTCATGGAAGGAAGATGCTCTTCATGCCATGAGGAGATGGAGTCAAATCTGTAATCACAAACATAATAACAACACAAAATATTGTTCTGCAACACAATGAATGCCTTGAATCACCATAACATAAGCTCATAGATCAAAAATGCCATCTAGTTTACAAATGAATCACTAATCATGCTTATATATGCAACTACAAACATTCCCACTAAGAATTTCATAATTCAAACTTGATATGTCGGCATAGGACCTAACAATGGTCATAAAACTGACACCCAAAAATAGGTCCTGACCTAAAATAGGGTAGGACTAGGGCGTAGGTGCCCAAGTCCTCCCCCCCTATTTTAAGAAGGATTTATGCTAAGCACACCCCCTAGATCCCATTTGCCATGAAACTTCAGGGTTTTTTCTCATCGGGACTCATCATTAACATGCAAGATGACCTAAATGCATTCTAAAGGACCTGAGAGCTAAACCTTAGGAGGGAAATCCCCCAAGGGGACATTTTTTGACATAACATAAATGATGGTTAAAAAGGACATCTTCCATACAAATGTTAAATTGAACACAATAGATCCACTTAAAAATCCATGTAAATTTTTTCTAGAAACACTTACTTTGAGGTATGTAGGCCCATGATACCCATTATTAGGAATTTCATGATGAGAAAATACAATTGGTGGAAAAGATAGAGTGGTTTATTTAGGTTGGTATCCAATGTTTCCCTCAAATTTATCAAATTATAGTGAAGGTGTATCAACTTATACTTCCTCAACAAGTGCATTTTCCTCAATCATATCCACATTGTTAGATTGAGCATGATGTGGGAAAGGATTAGTATATATTTACACATTTTGGTTGTTGGGAGAAACAAAATGATTTCCCTAATGAATAGCGCCTTCCACATGAATCATGTTGTTGTCAATTAGATCTTGAATTTTATGCTTTAAACCCACACATGTTTAGTATGATTTCTATTAAATCTATGATAATAAAAAAACAATTTTGTATTATAACATCTTTGGACAGAGTTACAATGTTACAACAATAGGTATCTAATAGGAGGTAAGGTTATCATGTTAATAAACATGTTGTAATATCACATGGAAGGGACCATGCAACTTTTTGAACTTTCACATCTTGGGATGAATATATATGATGTTAGAAGCCATAAAAGTAGTAATATTATTTTTAGAAAGCCTAATTCTATGCTTATGTGGAATATCATTATCCTTCTTGAAAGAATTTTTCGGTTGAAATTTAGAAGGACAAGATGAGTTTGAGGGAAGATGTGAAGAACCATATTTGAGTGCATTTGATTCTAATAAATTTAGCAACAAATGCATCTAAAATTTTTACACAAATCCATAAATAAATTATAGCTATTGAGGTGTACCTTCTCTTGAATTATTTGAACTTTGCTTTTAACAAACAAGATTTGGAGTTCACCATCTAAAATTAGATAATGCATTTTTACAGACAAGGATTAGAATGGATAACATAGCCATGGATTATTTCATTAAGTCTTTGTCTACATTCAACTAAATTTGAAATAGTAATTTAAAGACAATATTAACATTGAAGTGTGGCACAAAAGAATTAGGAAGATCCACATATGAGTGGATCGAACCATGAGGCAATGGCTGAAGCCACTCAAGCACATAATACTAGACACTTTTCTCCACTTATTTTGTACTCACTTTATCCTTGACACAAGTGTGTCTTTTTAGATATTAAGTTGATGGATTCTATATTCTAGCACACAAGTTGACTAAACCTAGCAATTTTCCCTAGCTCCTTTATCAAATACAACCTCTACAGTCTAGGTCCCTAACTTAGTTTTCACTTATTGTGTTACCTTTGCTAGAATTGCGGATGTGATTCTATTTCCTAGATATAATCATAGATGTGATTGCATCTAACTTTTTAAGATCATATTTTCACATTCATTGAGCTGATTCCCATCCAAAACTAGATTGTTTCACATTGGCTTGCATGCAAAACCTTTTGAATTAGAACCTAGGATAGCATATATAAGGCAAGTCCTAGGGTATTTGTAAAGCATCCTCGATCAATCAGAAAGTATCATTCAAATAAGTAATTAGGCACTAGAGCATTCAAATTAGAGAAATCTACTCTAGTAATAGCAATATCTACATTGATTAAGCATCTTGCATCTCAACCAAATCTAAAATTTTAACTTTAAGACCAATATTAACATTGAAGTGTCAAACAAAAGCATTAGCAAGATTTGTAGATGAATGGATTGAACAATGGGGAAATGGATAATACCACTCAAGTACATAATACTTTGCACTTTTCAACTAGTTGTTTTGTACTCACTTTAACCTTGTCATTAAGTGAGTCATTTTAGTGCTTAATTTTATGCATTCTAGCACACAAGCTAATTAAACCTACCCATTTTCACTAGAATTAACTAAATGTAGCCCTTCTAGTCTAGACCTAACTTAGTTTCTACCTATTTTCACATACTGGTTAGAATTGTGAGTGTGATTCTATCTTCTAGATAGAATTGTAAATATAGTTGCAACCAAATGTAGCCCTTCTGGTCTAGACCTAACTTAGTTTCTACCTATTTCCCTACATCGGTTATAATTATGAGTGTGGTTCTTTCTCCTAGATAGAATTGTAGATGTGATTACATTTTGAACCTTAATCAAATCCCATTTCTACACTTCCTAAGTTGATTCCCATCTAAAATTTAACCACTACCCATCGATTTGCATGCAAAATCTCCCAAATTAACACTTAGGATGACATATTTAAAGTCAAGTCCTAGGGGATTTGCAAACCATTCTAGATCAATCAAAGATTAGCATTCAAACATGAAATTAAGCATTAGAGCAGCTAGAAATAACTATTGCATTTTAATTAAGGCTAATAATTATTGAAGTGTTTCACAAAAACATTAGCAAGCTCTGCTTATGAGTGGATTGAACCATGAGGCAATAAATTAAGTTAGTTACTTGTGCAAAATACTTTGCACTTTTCACCACGTGTTTTGCACTCACTTTAGCCTTATTATTAAGCACGTCCTTTTGATGCTTAATTTAATAGATTCTATCATACAAATTCACTGAACCTAGCCAATTTCCCCAACCTTTACCATATACAACTCTTTTAGTTTTGGATTTAAGTTTTGTATATTTACTATTTTCATTTTTTTCTATTTCGCCCATGTTTTAAGGCATTCATGTTTATCTTTGCATGATTCATGCCATACATAAAACTGCTTTTGATATCCTGCAGTAAGCTTTTTTCTTATTGTATTAGGAAATGATTGAGTTTTATGCAACAAAGAAGAATTATACCATGCTAAGTTTTTAACCATAAAATTTTTACTATATGAAATATCATATAATAAATTTTTCTTTCTATTATTTACTTACGTAAGATTGTATATATACCACGTCTTTTAAACAAATTTATCAGACTTCTTTTCTCTACATATAATCTAAACCTAACTTAATTTCTACATATTTATATGAGAGTAAAAGAGTTGCAAATCAAACACTTCATTAAAATATATTGTGTTTGTGAGTATTGTGTTTGTAAGTAGTAGATTTTTTTTTAGGAGAATCCTTCACAATTAAATTTCAAACTTCCTAACTTAAGTTTCCTTGTCCAAGGTAATAAACATGGTTTATAGAAAATTTCTAATCAGTGATAAAGGATGAATTGTTGAATACTTTGTGCAATATTGTTTGAAAATTAAAAAAAATACTTCAAAAAGAATGTAAATGTCTTTTTCTTTTTGTACGCACTAAGTTACGAATTTTAGTAACTTGAATAAACATTGCGAGACATCATTTTCAAGTACTTCCTTTGGTAGGCAGTAGGCACCGCCATTCCTATCTTTTTTCAACTATTTTATACTATCTTAAATAATCCATTCACACTGCAGTGTTTATTTCCATTAAGAATTTATCTAGGACAAACATCATGTAAGCATATGTTGATTGAAATGTCTGCATGTTTGAACAAACGCTTTTCTTTGATATGATGTATTCGATACTTCTATATCCATCCAAAAATTCAAAGTTAATTGACATGTAATGGCCACTATAATAATACAGTGGATAACTATTGTGATTGTATATTGTAGTGACTAACAGCAAAGTTTCAACATGTCTATAGGTCTTGAAAGTAAAGAAAAAGTAGTATCAAAATCACCTTTTCTCAACCTAATAATCTAGGTAAAGAAAAAACCGTAATATCAAAATCACCTTTCCTCAATGTAATAATTCAGGTAAATGCAAACTATTTTTTTTTTTAAAAGTGAGGTGTTTATTAATTATTATTATTTTAATTTTTATCAAAGAGGTATTGATAGACTTGTAATGGTGAAGCATCTTGATGTATTTTTCACTTTGTTTTATGTCTATTTTGAGATAATGTTTTATATATTTATATAGTTATAAGTGGAGTAGTTTTTTGTATTGTTTGGTCTGTGTACCTAACTTTGCTTGCACCTATCCTTATGTTTATTGTATATTCCAACGTTTATGTGCACATAATCTCAGTCTAATTGGCTTATCTATTTGATTTTGATCATTACTCCAATCCTTATTGATAATGTCTGACCCAAGTCATGTTTGTGGGTGTGACTAATCCTTGCAACCATGATCTTCATCCACTTAAATGGAAGATCAAAGCCAAAAATTTAGCCAATTGACCCCATTCTATAATTTGGTCTCAGTCCCACTTTGCATAAATCTTTGCAATTTGGTGTTATGTTTGTGTATAAAAAGACATTCATTTGCACTCATTTTGATCATGGCATAACATGGAAGAACCATCCATATCATTTGATCATTGAATGTTACTAATTATCACAAGAACAATCATCGACATTTGCGTTCAAATCAAGCAAGTAATCTAGCATATTCGATTACACTTATCTTAATGCATGCAAATTACCCAACAATCATTCTAGAATTCATGTGCATGTTTTGAACTTGCTATCTATCAAGGTATTTTTAAATACTACCAGCTTGACAAAAAAACCTTGAGAGAGTGACAGAAAATATCATTGTCTAGCATTCTAGTTTTTTGAGAGTTCATAGTGTAGGATCTAGAGATCATCAGATATCAATTTCATAGATATAGAACAAGTTTACGAACTAGATCCAAAACTAGAAATCAATTTAGTACAAAGCAAAAGGGAACATTTTGATTCTAATCCACATACATGACTGTCTAAAATATTTTATGGAATCTAAGGTATATGAATCTCATTGTTTTCAACCAACAACAATCATTTATCAGTTACAAAACCAAACAATCTCTCTTCATTTATTACTATTTATATTAGAATTATACTTTTAATTTTGATATTTACCTAAATATCTAACTAATACCCACATTCCAATATGTAAATTAAGTTATACTTACTTATGTCTATTTACTTAACTAGTATATTTATATTTAAAAAAATATATCTACAGTACGCCGAGAGATATAAGTTTTTCTATTTTTCTATCCATTTGGCTTCCACAAATTTATTTATTTTTTGTTTAACGTGATAAAGATTTCACTCCATAACTGCCCAAGTTTTTCTATTTTTCTATCTATTTGGCTTCCACCAATTTATTTATTTACACATTTTATGAATTTTGTTTACATGAGAATTTGAATCTTTCACCTCTTGCTGTGAGTGTAGAACGCCTCTCGACGTAACTAATCTTATTGAAATAATTATGGAATACTTTTTTATCACTCATTATCAATTTTTTATTTAAAAAAAATTATATATTTTGCAGACTACTTTTTATCACTCGAAATTCTGTTACTTGTTTACCAGACAACCTGTTGCCATTTTTTATTTTCTAAAAATTACAAACATGCCAAATTAATAGGGCAGAATTTTTAATCAAACAATCCAGAAAACATAACTACACGACCTTTTAACATCCCATAAAAAGATCAAAGTTTCACAATAGGTGAAATTTAATTCATACTTTGGTCGTAGATTCTGGGGATTTTAAATGTTTGTTCACGTTGTGGTTTGGGCCCATTGCCCACCTGCCCCTTTTGGCAGGATTACCCATGTTTTGAGCAAAGTCAAGGACGACAAATAAAATCTTTTCACCGGCACACTCTGTCACATTCATTCTAGAGAAAATTGAGCAAAGATGGAGCTCCCCGGTCCTTATAAGAAGCTTATCTCTACCTACACTCTCCACACTACAGTCTGCATTGTTGACCTGCATAGCAAAGCAAATCAACCATGAAGACCATCAGTCATTTTTCATGTATTATTGCCTTAGTCATCATTCTATGTTTAACAGGTTCCAATGGGCAACTCAGCCCAACATTCTATGCCAAGTCATGTCCCCTTGCATTGACTATAGTTAAGAATGCTGTTATGCAAGCTGTGGCAAAGGAGAAACGAATGGCTGCATCGTTGGTCCGCCTTCATTTTCATGATTGTTTTGTAAATGTAAGAATTTAATCCCCATGATCTTAGAATTTCACTTCTATTGTGGTTTTTGTAATAGATTTGTATGTAACATGAAGATTTTTTTTTTCTTTAAAGGGATGTGATGGATCTATACTGATGGACGATACCTCGACATTCACTGGAGAAAAGACTGCAGCGCCAAATGCAAATTCTGTGAGAGGGTACGATGTGATAGACACCATTAAAAGTCGGTTAGAAGCTGCTTGCAGTGGGGTTGTGTCTTGTGCTGATATTGTAGCCATTGCTGCTCGTGATTCTGTTGCACTTGTAAATATTCTTCCCTTTTTTCGCCTTCTCTACTATTATTTTTATTAGAGCAATAATAGGTATTAGAAGCAAAAATATACACAGTTGAATCCAGAAGCACTCTCATTTATTAGAACAGTTAATGGAAATGATTAATAAGAAAAGAAGTCAGTTGTTTTGTGATTTTTAACAAAATAGCCTTAACTTCTTATTCTTAAATTTTTGTTTAAGCACCTTGGCCAATCTTATTGTGGGATATCTTTGTGTTTGTGATTGCTAGTTGGGAGGGCCAACATGGACAGTACAGTTAGGAAGAAGAGACTCAACCACTGCAAGCTTAAGTGGTGCCAATAGCAAACTACCTTCTCCCTTTTCAGATTTAACTACACTTATCTCTGCATTTCAAGCTCAAGGCCTTTCTACTAATGATATGATTGCTCTCTCAGGTATTTGCAAGTATTGAATACAGATTTTCAGGTTTTATTTGAATAATTTTCACGTTAAATCTAAAAAGTAAGCACTTTCTGTTTGGTTGTGAAGTCTAATCATCATGTCTGTCCAACTTCTCATGTCTTTTGACTCTTCATCTGTGTAATATAAATTTGGAATTCAATTACTTGGATTAATTGATGAAACTTTATAATCTGCTGCAAGTAATAAGAGATATTACCCTAACTTTTTCGTAGACATAGCCATTAATTGGTGAACCACGTAACTCCATTTGTCTATGTACAATTGTATGTGTGTTTTTCCTGATATATCTGTTTTCCTTTCTCGCTGTTTGGTGTTTTAATCTGCTCCAATTACTTAACACTGTCATGGTACTCATGTATTTTAGGTGCTCATACAATTGGTCAAGCAAGATGCACCACCTTCAGGTCTCGCATCTACAATGACACCAACATCGATTCTGCATTTGCCACCTCTGTTGAGGCAAACTGTCCAAGCAATGGTGGCGATGACACCCTCTCACCTTTAGACCTTGTCACTCCCACTTTCTTTGACAATAATTATTACAAAAATCTGATAAGCAAAAAAGGGCTCCTTCACTCTGATCAAGTACTATTTAATGGAGATTCTGCAGATGCTTTGGTTACTACTTACAGTACCAATCCAACTACCTTTTTCAGTGATTTTGCAACAGCTATGGTGAATATGGGGAACATCAGCCCTCTAACAGGCACCAGCGGAGAAGTTAGAACAAACTGTAGGAAAAGTAACTGAAATATTCAGTAAGATTAATGACACAAGATCGCAAGATATTGTGTGCATGATTTGAAATGTTGCCAAAGGTTTCTCTTTTATAATTTCCTACTTCGTCCTATTAATAACGTTTGGCAAAATAAATGCCAAAACAATGTAAATTAAATCCATGGTTCAAAAAAATATAATCAGCGCGTGAAATTAGAAAGCCCATTGTCTTCTGTTTCAAAAATGTAATCGCTCTTGGAGATTGTCAAAGGTATATTTATATTCCAAAAAAATAAATTGTTAAAAAGGAATATTTATGGGTGATTAAATATTTCAGTTTTTTTTTCTAGTGATCGAATTTATTTACAAAACACATAACAGTAATCCCAAGAGTTTTAAGCATCGCAGATAGCATATGAAAAGTGACACTGACCTTAAGTACTGTAATACTACTATCGTAACAATGTCTGAAGCCTTATAGATGGAAGGAAAACACATTATATTTCTATGGCTGCATTCTAACTATTCTTATAATTAAATCTTTAATAGTAAAACTTTTAATAAGTAAAAGAGGATAACTTAGTTAACTTTTACAAGTTAAAATAGGATAATTAAGTAAAATTTTACAAATTAAAATAGGATTATTATTATTGTTTTTAAAATAGGATAATTAAGTAAATTAAAATAGGATTATTATTATTGTTTTTAAAATAGGATAATTAAGTAAACTTTTACAAATTAAAATAGGATTATTATTATTGTTTTTATAAAGTTAAAAAAATTTAATATTAAAAAAGGGAATAAATCTAAAAATTATATTAAGAGACATACCTAAAAAATCAAACATGTGGAGAAGAAGGTAACTATTTTCTAAAATAACTACCTAAAATAATAGGTTTACAAACAAGAATTATGGAAATACAATGCATGTGAAAGATAATTGTTTTAAAAAGCTAGCTTTCAACTTTGTAGGTAGTAAAATCTAAGGGCCTTGATGTGCTTCTAGAGGCACACAGTCTGTCCATATACATGCATGCATGTAGAAAGCAATTCATGTGTTAGTGATCAATGTTGTAACTCCACAACTCTTAAAAACCACTCAAATATAAGGCTAGGGAAGGTCTTCCTAGGATAATGGGTTAGACTTATGATTAGATAGTGGCAATAATGGACCAATTAAGAGGAGCAGGTAACTCGCTTCCACTTTTAGCTTTGCAAAACCATGGAGGGTGATCTAAGAGGTCTTCAAAGGATAATTAAAAAAAATGAAAACATCACATTAGGCCTCAACAAGCCATACCCTATGCACACTAATGCCCCAAAGATTTGTCACTTAAGTATTTTAGTGTTTTGACTTGTTGTGATCAAACCAGAGACTTCTATTAAGAAAATAAATAAAGGCTACACATTTAATAAATGATATTGAACAATTTTATATCACCTAAGATGAATCCCCTTAGCTTACACATGTGTACTTTGGAAACCACCTAGGCATGGCTCTCTAAAGATTTGATCTATTATAGGCTTAGAAAGGATATAACACAAATGGAATCATCGAAACATGATAGAAGGCTAGAAAACAACTAAAATTAAAACAAATCGAAATAAAAGATGTATTTTAAATTTATTCTAGAATGGTGTGGTAGGGGAACAAACTGTTGAGACCGGTGCCTTCATCACATGGGTAACTAATTGAAACATCAGCCGTCAAATACAAACACATGCATAGGACAAAACATGAGAACTAGAGATACATTCATCAAACATAAGTTGGGCTCTATAATTAATCAAACCCTCCATAACAAAGTTTTGTGTATGTTTTTGTGTATAGGCTTCGAAAAGCCCTCTATGGGCTTAAACAAGCACCATGATCATGGTACAATAGAATTGATTCGTACCTTCTGAGCAATGGCTTTAGCAAAAGTGGTAGTGAGCCCACACTCTACATCAAGGCAACAAATGGTGAGATTCTTATTGCTATTTTGTGTGTAGATGATTTGATTTTCACAGGGAATAGTAACCTCTTAATAGCTGATTTCAAAGAGGCAATAAAAAATGAGTTTGAAATGATAGACCTAGGTTTGCTAAAATATTTCCTAGGCATAGAGGTCCAACAAATAGAGAATGACATCTTCATTTCACAAACTAATTATGCCAAACAAATCTTGAAGAGATTTAGAATGTTGGACAACAAACCAGCCCCAACCCCAACAACCATAGGTTTGAAATTAAGCAAAGAGGACGGCAGCAAAGAAGTAAACCCAACCCTCTACGAGAGCATGGTTGGAAGCCTCATGTATTTGATAGCAACTAGACCTAATTTGATGTATGCAGTAACCCTGATTTCTAGGTTCATGGAACAACCTAAGGACACACACTGGCAAATAGGAAAAAGAATTTTGAGGTATGTCAATGACACAAAAGGTTATGGCATCACATATACCGCCTCTAATGAGTTTTAGTTGGTTGGGTACATGGATAGTGATTAGGCAAGAAATGTAGATGATAGAAAGAGCACATCGGGATATGTGTTCCACATGGGTTTAAGAGCAATTTCATGGGCATCAAAGAAGCAGCCCATAGTTTCTCTCTCCACAGTAGAAGCAGAGTACATAGTAGCAAATGCAGCAGCATGTCAGGCTATTTGGCTTAGAAGAATCCATGCAGACTTGAACGAGCAACAAGAAGATGGTATAACCATATTTTGTGACAACGTGTCTTCTATTGCCTTGACAAAGAATCTCGTCTTTCATGGATGAAACAAGCACATTAAGATCTGCTACCATTTCATAAGGGAGTTGGTAGAGCATGGAGAGATTGAACTTCAGTACTGCAGATCTGAGCAGTAGCTCGCTGATATTTTCACAAAGGCATTGCCAAAAGACTCCTTTGAATGCCTAAGGGATAGGCTTGGCATGATAGAAAGCTCTGGAACTTCAGTTTTGGAAACTCAGAAAAGTGCTAGAAATTTGAATAGGTGCACACAGAAAAGCTCCGAAAACTTTGCTCCGGAAAGACATTGATTTGAAAATTTTTCTTCAGAAATTTTGTGCAGTGATGGAATATAGAAAGGTTCAAGATTAAGGGGGAGTGTTGGAAATATAATCTTGAGTGGTGGCACCAACCACATTTAATGTTGCATCAGAAGATATCCGTTTTGGATCATTCTCTCCAATTTTCCGTGTCTGACTTTTGCTGTCCCAACTAATGCATTCTAGAAACACATTTGTTTTGGTTGGTGAATTTGAAAATGGGTGCCAGTTTTTTAGTGAAGGCATGAAAGATAAAAAGGGAAGAATATAATGTTTTGTGTGTGAGACAGATGAGGGTATGTTCAACAGAGAAGAACAAAAGAAGTTAGTAGACAGAGAGGAAGAAGAAGAACCGGCATTAGCAGAGGATACTGCAGAGCTCCAATGCTCTAGAAATTTGGAACAACAACACACAGTAGTGCACAAAAAGCTCCATTGCACCAGAATTTGGGTAGTTTGCTGTATGAAGGAAATACAGAGCCATAGCTCTAATTTTTGTATTTAAACATTTTTTAATGTAATTTTTTGTGTATGATTAAAATAGAAAATATTATTCTGCCTCCTTGTCTTGTGTCTCCTTGGTCTTTGTGTTTTCATCTTTGCCCACTTCAGCTGGGATTTTCTTTTCCCAACATTTGTTGCAACAAGGATATAACAATTTTTTCAGTTCCTAAAATGAAAAATTAAATTCCAAGAGATCAACAAGATCTCTTCGAACCAACAGGGTCAATGGAGCTTGAAAGACAACATTAATGGATGTTTTAGTTAGGATGCATGAACAAGGAAGAAATTGAGATAGAATTGTGAAAATGTAATTGTTTTTAAGGATGCAAAGAGACAATGATTTCAAATTAGGAATGGACGTCAAAGAGGCAACCTCTTAAATTTTTATTTTATTTTGTGAGTTTTTGGAGGGAGTGGCTTTTGGGTCTCCCATCCAAAGGAATCTTTAAAAACCCTTTGGTTGTTCTTTTTCAAAAAGGGAGGGGATAGAAACTGAAGACACCACTTCTTTGGTAGGGATTCTAGAAAGCTTTGTATTTTCATTCTCAAAGGAAATATAGAGTTCATCTAAAATTTGTGTCATGTGTATTGTACATATGTCAAAACTTGTATTCTTATGTTTATCTTTGAGGCTCTTCTACCTTTGATGTATGTGTCTCTTTAGAATTCATGAAATACTATTTAAGGGGTATAGTTGAAAGAACTATGAGTCTTGAGATTATTTCTCTATTTCATTATTTAATTCATTTTATTTTCTCTATGGGAATCTAGGAAGTGTTTTGTATAAGCCTATCTAGATTTCCTTCCTTCCTTCATAGTTTAGTTTCCCTTTCATGTTTCCTAGTCAAAACATGCAAGAAACCCAAAACCCCCTATCATATGAGAGAGCTTCCCCTCTCAAACACAGAGGAAGATCATCAATGCAATGGTGATCTCTCCAATTATTGTAGGACATTTTGTCAAAAATTCCTTGGGTAAATCATAGTTTTCTACAATCTTCAAAGACACAAAATTGTTTGTACTAATAGAGGTTAATATAGATACTGCTCTTCTAGATGCTCCCTTGTCTCTTTTTCTTTTTTGGTCCTCTCTACCAAATTCGTAGCCAACACTTGAAAATTGTGAATATCGCTTTCATGTGTGGTTGGGTCGAGGTTGACCTAAAAAATATTATAATCAACCTCTGCCATTTCTTCTCCATTTTTGTTTACAATGGGCTTGGAAATCTCTACATATTATGCTCCAAAGGTGGAATCCACCTATCAACCTAGAATTAGGTTGACCCTTCTTTGGTTGAGGGGTCATTTATAATATCTTTTCCATTGCATCAAAACATGGATGCACAATGTGAGTGCACTTCCTTTTATTAGTTACCATTTCTTTCAACCATGGGAACAAAGAGGTAGTAGGTGCCTTTGGGGGATTAGAAGAAGGGATGATATGAGGAATGGTAACCTTTGGGACATTGTTGGTCTTTGTGAGATCAGGTGGTAGAGAAGGAGGAGATTTTTGAGGTGAAGGAGGGTGGACAAGAGAGTGTGAAGGTGAACAAGGAGGAGGAAGTTGGGAAGAACAAAGCTTTGAATTACAGATGGGTGGTGTTATGCCTTGCATACACACCCCAATCTTTTTACTTTAGTAATTTCAGGACCCCCTTTTTTTTTGGTCTTTTCTTCTTTCTTCTTTAGTTTTTCTTGAGTGTTTGTGTGTTTTCCCCCTTTTGGCCCCTTTACCTTTGCTTTTGCTTTGTTTTTGGCCTTTTTCCTTTTTTTTAGGCCCTTTTCTTTTGGTCCTAAGATTTCACAATATCCCAGGATCTCGAGTTTGGATTTTGTTCCCGACCCGACCTTTGTTTTCAGTGTTCTCATGGAATTCAGGTTTTTGAAAAACTTTGGAACACTGGAACCTAGTTCTAAGGCTCTGATTCCATCTAAAATCTTGACCCCATGTTTCCTCTGTTAGGTGTCAAACTTTCAAGATTTCAGGGAAATTTGAAACCCTAGAACCAAGTTCCAAAGTCTAAGTTCTGCTTGGATTCCCACTCTTGCCACTGACAACATTTATTGCACATGATTTTTAAATTAATGCTACCCTATATAATCTATTTCCACTTAATTTTCTCGCACTTGCATTTTAAAAATCAGATTTGTGAATGAGCATCGAGCCCTAACACCTCTTCCAATTCAACTGCATCGATTGACAAAGAAAATTGGTGATTTTGTACAAGAATTTGTGGCGCAGGTTTACGGTCTGGCGTGAAACCTCCCCTATTCTTTGTTTTTCGCCATCTTTGGGTTTTCTAGGTTGGTGAATTATGCTCTTGTTTCTATTTTCATTTTGATGTTTATTTTTATGATTTGCTTTCCTATTTTGGTTTTGTTTGTCTTTTTGTTCATTTCTCCTAATCCTATCCCATTTGGAATTGGGTTTTTCAGTTTTCTATTTGTTCATAGATTAGGTTTGTTGTTTTAGATTTAGGGCTTAGGGTTTAGATAGATTTTGGCATGCTTTCATAGGTTATATTTTGTTCTTGCCTTACTATTTAGAAATAAACTCGACCAACTCTATATTCTCCATCCACAATGGCCCCTAGATTTTGGACCAAGGAATCTCTAAGTTTCCCAAGCTTTAAAAAGTGAAATTTGTGCCCTTGGCAATTTTGGATCCTCAAGGCACTTTGGAACTTTATTCATAGGTTCTCATGATTTCTAAAGTCCTGACCTTGACATTCCATTTGTGTCTAAGAAAAGCTTCTTCTATTTTGTAGGTAAGTTCCTTCAGAACATCTAAATCCAATGGAATTTTGTCACCAAGTGCCGAGATCCTTGAAATCTCCAAACTCCTGGGTTGTTTCTATGTAAAACAAGTCAATCCAGAACATTGGAACCTGATGGAGCATTTTCTCCAAGTTCCTAAGTTCTTGATCCTCCTCAGAATCTGATCCACGCCACATAGAAAGGAAAATCTTTTAGGATTTCAGATCCCGCTATCACTTGTACTTAGTTCCAAGGTTCCAATTCCATCGAGAACCCAATCCTCGCATATACTAGAATACCTAGGGTCCAAGATCCTCTGCCTGCCTGAAACCCAAAATCCCACCAAAGGTTTAAAAACTTAGAATTTGATAATTTTAAAGGATTTCATTGCTCGACTAGTGCTTATATTAGATTTTCTTGGTTTTGCAGGTACCTTAAAAGATTCAGAAGATAGATAAAAAGGTTGAAAAGCTTCCTCTCACCATGAATTATACATTTTAGGTAGTGCCAAAGGCCACCAATTTCAACTTTGAGTTAATGAATATCAATGACATTGAGTTAGTGTTGAACACACAGAAGTACTGAGGGGGGGTGAATCAGTACTTAATCAAATTACTTTATTTTTAGTAGCATTAAAGCTAATGTGAACATTTAAAGCATGAGAGATACAATAACATAGAAGCACACAACCATAACACCAGATTTATGTGGAAAACCCAAGAAGGGAAAAACCACGGTGAGCAAGCTACTTGGATCTACTATCCAAATCTAGCCTCACAAATTAAGACAAGATTATAATACTATTTATGGGCTACAACCCAAAGGAAGCTGCAACTCCCTAAACTTTTACAACACTTACAATATTTACACAACAATTCTTCAATCTTTGTAATACAAAATTTATTTGACTCAAATGTTCTTCTCACAAAAACTGTTTGTTGATCACTTTAGCCTCTACACCACTATCTTATCTCTACATAAATACAATATCAACCTTTAGTAAAAAAAAACAACTTAAAAAATTCTTCTCCATCATCACATCTCCAACAATTATCTCTGCAACAATATCATACCAGTCCTTTCCACATTTCATCATGAGATCTACTTTTGCGGTAAGTTTATTTGCACAATATCAACACTCTCACTCAACACATGCTTCATATATTGCTTGACACATTTGATCTTACATTTATATCCTCTGCAAGCATCAAGATCTTTCTCCTTGGTTGGCCAAGATGAAACAAATAACATGAAATGTGTAGTGGCCATAATAGTCGGATCCACAACATATGCGGTAAGTAGAAATCCAATGCGGTTCAAGATTGAAACATAATCATGTCCTATTTTACCTTAGCACACTCTTATAGGCTGGCGCACACTCCATACACACAACAAAACTTTATTATACACTAAGTTGGCTCTATAGACACTTATCCTTCCTTGTATTTGGATCCAAACCCAAAGTGGTATTGGAGGAGACAAAGTTACACCATGCAGACCACATAATGAATATTATATGATTTGTAAAACACTCCTATACACTTCTTTTGTCATTTTAGAATATTTCATGCTAGCGCAAACACTTGAACTTTGATGCCAGTGTCCTTAACAACCATTGCTTACACAATCTTAAGATGAAGTAATGAACATCATACTTGCAGTGAACATAATCATTTGAAACTTGAACAACACATACCAACCAACCATATGAACTTATCAATTATTCAACGATGCCAAATACTAATGTGTAGTGAAATGTGATGGCCTCCACTATCTCCCACTATTTACCTTAAGCAATGGCTAAGCTTGTGTTCACACAATAGACTTCTGGAGAACCAACTATGGTGTATATAATCACTTGAAACTTGAGACATGCATACCTGATACTCATATCTACTTGTCCTTCAAACCACTAAGTCATATCTTCATTTACGAAGAAGTGAGGAGTATTCTCCTTCTCCCTGTGATTGCACTTACCTTGTTCCATTGTTGTCTTCACTCTTTTGACTCCAAAATACTTTGCGGTAAACATTATGCCCTCAAACTTGAAACATAGATGATTGAGTATAATATCTAGCCAATAGTCCAAACCATAGGCTCATACCTTCAACTGCAGTAGAATGCGGTACCTTCTTGTGATCATATAATAGCTTCTCTGATCTGCACTATACTTAGATAATTTCCTTCAATCTTTTTATAACTTTCTTTATCAGGCGGTAAGTATCATGTGTTCATATCATCGTCATATAGCAAGAATCCAACTCTACTCATCACAAACCTCAAACTTAAATATATCAAGGTTGTGAACTTACACATGAACATTAGAAGATAAGGTATGATTGTGTATATATAGATGATACTGATCCATCTCCTTCTGTATAGATGATATTGATCCATCTCCTTTTGCTATAGATAATATATTTATCACTTTGATATCACTTACACTCTTCCACACTTAACACTCCATACAATTGTTGACATCAATGACAACCCATATACACCAATCTCCCCCTTTGTCATTGATTGAAACACTTGACCCAATATGCATATGTTTCTCCCCCTTTGACATCAATGGCAAAGAGATAGTGGTCTTCCTTGGTTCCAGAAAAAAAAAAAACTATTAGGCTCCCCCTATCTGAATATTTCTTATCACCTTTTATCAATCAACCCCCCTTAAGAAGTAGCCTCAATCTCTTCAAAAATGATGTGGAAAAATTGTTCTTCAAGATACCGCGTACAATGTGTTTTGTTTATATCAAAATAGTACTACTTATTCTTATTTATTCACTACATATTTATACAATTATCAAAAATTTCTTACCTTCACAAATTTTTTATGTTCACTTCGAAGGTAGAACATTTTTGTAAATCACCTTCAACTGGGCAAGAGTTGAGTCCCAGTTCTTCTTTGCAAAAGACAAAATGTGTGATTGAATTCCAAACTAAATACATAAATCTTTTGCCTCGTCTAAGGTGGCTAGCATTTTAAGTTTCTGAGCCACATTCTCTGCTTCAGTCAAGATGGCAGTGAAGACTTCCAAACTCATAGTCACAACTTTTCTTAGCTGACCTGTTTCTTCTTTGATTTTCTCTCTTTACTCCAGGAGTTGCTTTAACTGAGTAAGTAGATTTTTAATTTGAACCCTAATGGTTCCATCTTTATCCTTTAGAGAATCATATACTTTGGCTACTTGAATTAACTGTGACTTAATAGAGTCAGCTTGATCCTTTATGTTCTTCATTGTAGCTGGCCAGTTTAAACAAAATTGATACAAAATATTGGCATCCTCAATACATTTTTGAATATTTTTCAAATTTTCTTGTAGACTTCTATGTACCTTTGCACATCTATCAGATACATTAGCCAATCTTTTATTATTTACCTGTTCTGTTATCTTTTTCTTAGCCTACTTCTCTAGGTAAGATGAATGAACTTGAAAGACTCCAACAAGATTTTCATCTGTTGAGTGGGAGGCAAGGTGGGATCTTTCTTTGCCTCAGGAAATTCCTCCTTTAATATCTTAATTGCCTCTTCTAGCACTTCAACCCCTTCAACTTGCTATTGTAGAATTTCTTGTCTTGCTGAGGACTGATGTATATCTCCTAGTTGCAACTTGTGAAGAGGAGATATATTAGGGTCATCCCACAATAATGGGTTACACTTTTTGGGCAAACTTGACATTGAAATCAACATTTTGAACTAAATCTTCACTTTCTAACACCTATAGATGCTAAACTGTTAGGAATTTGAAGATGATGCAAACTAGTGATTTGTGAGATTTTGTCTGCAAATTCTAAAAATATATTTTAAAAAAAATTTGGAGTTAAATTGTAAACTTTTTTGCATCTCCTTTGATAACTAGTTTTTAATATAAACAACATTTTTTTAAAATGATGTGTATTCCATAACACATAACTTTTTTTCTACAAAGGAGAAAATTCTGATTCTTTTGAATTTAGATTGGTAACACCAATATCTAGGCCATGCATTTGGTTTCATAATGTTTTGTTAAATATTTTTTTAATTAAGTTTTGAAGTCAAACCAATTATAATTTAGACATGGGCATATTCCATAAAACATAATTTTTTCTGTATGTATTGAAATTCATTTTTTTTTTGTTGAAACAAGGACATCAATACCTAGGGCATACATATTTTTCAAAAATTTTTTTCACTAATTTACTATTTTTCCATTAGTGTAGAACATAGAACTTGATGTTCGGTGAAAAACCTATGATTAGTAAAACTAAAAAAAAACAATCATTAATAAAATCAAAATATATCAAAACTATACTCATTGGGAAAATCGGTTTGAGGACTGCGATCCTCCAATTTGGTTTGGCAAGGTGAATCCATTTGCACCTTCAACTGAGTTTCGAAAGCCAAAATTTTGTAGAATAAAAGGGACGGGAAGGAGGGAAGGTGTCTAGTGGGGGTCTTCATTCGAAGATCCCTTCGAATGAAAGTGAGTGATATCCTTTGTTCGAAGGTCCAAACATGGCGCATATATCCCCGTAATGACCACCTTCGAACGAAGGTGCCTTGCGCTAAAAAATAATTAAATTTTTTAATCGCCGACCTTCATTTGAAGGCGTTGCCAAATTTTTTTTTTAAAAATGTTTTAATTTTTTCGTATTGCATATAAATAGGATGTTTTTTTTTTCATTTTTACAAATCAATGTAACAAGATAAATTCACATTTTTGTTCTACAAGGGAGGAGAAAATCTTTGAGAGAAGAATTTTCAAGTCATATTTTACAAAGAAGGAGATGGGAAACAAAAAGACAAGACAAAATAAGACTACACGAAAGTATTCTACATAAACTATAGAAAGATTAAATGAAGAAAGATTGCAAAAATATCATAAACAAAAATAAGGTATGCATATATTTTCTTTTCTATTTTTAATCTAGGTCATTTTATTTATGCTTAAATATATACATGTATTGATGAATCATGTAGTAGGATGTCATTTAATCTAGGTCACTTGATTTATGCTTAAATATATACACATTGATTTCATGTAGCTTGGATGTCATTTAGTTCAAGTCATTCCTCATTCTTGGCTATAATCCCCACCCCTCTAGCTCGAGACAACTACCCACCTCTCTCTCTCTGTCCACCACTCTCTCTCTCTCTCAAGTTGCCCACTCTCTTTACCTCTACCTCTCCCTCACTGGGGCCTCCCTAGATATCTCTCCCCCTCTCTAACCATATCCCTCTCCCTCTCTCCAAACTTCTCTCTCTTCTTCCTTTTATACTATTTTTCTCACCTCTATCTTTAACAAGTGGGTTATGTGTTAGTAAACATAGGAAGCGTGTCATGCTTCTAATTTCCAAACATTACAAAAAGGAACCTTTTGCTTGTGGTAGCTTAGATTTTGTCACCATATTTTATAGTTGAACCTCTTTAACTTAGCTACTAGATTAATTATCTTGTAAGCTAGAACTCCATTTAGAGCCAAAGGTTAGTCCTTAAAATTCTAGTCTCATCCTTCTTTTTCATTAGTTAGTTCTCTAGAAAAAATTGTATATGAAAATTTTCTTCTTGTGCTCATCTTGAATGGAGATGATAGTACTTGTTGCACTAACTTGGAGATATCTATTTCTTTTATCTCATTTGATTTTCCTTGAATTCAAATTGAGCTTAATGAACTTCACTACCTTGAATCCATGGTGGGGTTTCTCTTCACTTTAATCTTAGGCCTATTTTGCTGCATTATGTTTCTACTTATATAAGCCCTATCTTTTCTTTACAAGTATTCTTATTTCATTTTGATCTTAAATATATTCCAACAAAGGATTGAATTCTTTGTTAAATCATTCAAGGCTCTAAGAGCTATCTTACCATATGTATAGGAGATTTCATATATATCAAATTATACATCGTACTTGAATATTTGTGCACGCTTACACACTTATCCTAAATTGTATAAATACTTATGTATCTTGTACTCATATTTGTCACTTGTGTGTATGAGTCCATATATATCACTTGTGGTCATAAATATTAATTATTACATGTACATATATTAATTTTTATGGTAATTTGATATGTAGGCTCTTTAAAATATATCAAGACTTGGAACTAAATTATAATTTTTCTTTAATATGTATTTCCTTAATGTGTGATATAGAAACTAGAGCAAACGATGCTGAAGAACACATAGTTGATGTTAGCCCAGAGGAGGCCTAAGTGCAAACAATGGATGTTGGAGAAGGGTCAAGATTCCTTCCTTTGACTAGTATGGATGAGCATATTAATCTAGCTAAAGGGGTGAAGAGAAAATTTTCTTATAGAAATTTAGATCATTTACTTAAAATGGATATTGAGAAATTGAAACATTATGCTGGACAACCTAGACGTACTGATAGGAGGTCAATGAATAAAACTACAAAGGAAATAATTGCTCATTTGGATAATCTTGATACACTTGGGCGAACCCAATTGTTATCAATTGTACTTCTTAGTAAGGAGATAAATGAACCATTACATTTGTTGGGTGTAGATTTGTCATTGAAAAAAGAGAAAGGTTCACACCTAGAAAAATATATTGTTGAAAATGTTAAAGAAGGTTTGGCTTCCATTGGGAAACAATCTCGATCTGTGGATACATCCATTTCAAGAAGAGTGATGTTGACAGGTATTTTAAGTGAAAAAAATTCCAAAAAAAGACAATTGTCTTCAATTTCAATTGAGATTGGTTTCAGTAGAAAGATAGCAACACAATATGTGAAAAGGAGAAAATTATTGGATGATAGTACCTCGGAAGGCAATTGGGCAATTATGTGTAGATCTCCTTGATCTGATAGGATTCAAGATGTTGTTAGGAACTTGATCTCAACCTTTTGGAATGATAATACTCACGCTTTATTAAATAGTAGAGATGTTATCAAACACAAAATTGGGCTCAATAGTTATGAACTACATACAAAACATTGGCTAGACATAACACAACATGAGATGTATGTGAACTTTTGTAATTCAAATCCTCATACAAAGATTGGGCAAATAATGTTTGAAAGGGTAAGGCCATATTATGTGAAGACAAAAAAGGTTTTTGAAACTTGTTCTCATTATCATATTGAATTTGATCTCTACTATTAGGTGTTTTGAAAGATTAGAGAAGACGGTGATGTTTTTGTAAATGCACCTCCTAAACAGCCAAGTTAGCTCATAGCATCCATCTTATGTGATAAATCAGATGATGATAATGGAACTGGTCAAATAAATTGCATAAAAGGTCTTTGTGAAACAGGTGGAAATTTGGCTAAAATGCCTTTGAGAAACGAAGATATCAACTCAATGAAGTTGGTAAATTGCAAGAGTTACAAGTACAAAAAGTTTCAAACAAAAAATAGGAAAGAATCCACAAGGTTAGATTATGTAGAAGAGGAGATACCTATTGGAACATTTATGGAAAATTTTCGTAAATTGATGCAACCATACATACATCATGCTTTTTTTGCTAAGTGGCAAGAACAATAGTTTCAAACATTAAGAGATACTTTCCCACTTGGAATAGTTTTATCAGTAGTCAACTTTGCAAAAAATTACTCTTTTGTACATCAAAAAGAGATTTAATCACAATATTACTTTTCAGAGCAGATCACTATTATGGTGCATGTGTGTTATTAGCATGCACAATTGGATTTGGATGGTGTTGAAAGAACATTTGAAGTACGAGTCATTAAGAAAGAATATCACTTTTATATTAGTGATGATAAAGAGCATGCCGCAGATTTTGTACAACATTTCTTTAAGAATGTTTTTGAATCTTTGGCAAACAGGGGTGTAAAAATTGAAAAGCATTTTGTATTGAAAAACATTTTAAATAGGGTTAGATTTAGAAATATAGTTAGATTAAGAGTTTTGAGGCTTATAAAACAATGCTAAGTGTAATCTTATTACTGTGGTTAGAGTTAGGGTTAGATTTAGAATTAGGGTACCTATTTTTAAGGAATATTTTAATCTCATTATTGAATCCTAACTCTAATTCTTACAATAACCCTAACCTTAATACTAACCCTGATTCTAATTCTAACCCTAATTATAATTCTAAGATTTCCTAACATGAAGCTTGACTCTAATTCTAACCCTAACCATAAAATTGATTGTAACTATAATTCTAATTCTAACATTGATTCGAACCCTAAGCCTAACCCTCATTCTAACTGTAACCCTAAATCACACCCTAACCCTAGTTCCCTTATTATAACCCTAAACCTAGTTTTGATCATAATTCTTATTATAATTGTCACCCTTTTTCAAATTGAAACCCGAATCCTAACCCTAATTCTAATTGTATTTCCAACCCTAACACTATTTATAACCCTAATCATAACCCTAACCCTAACCCTAACCATAACCTTAATTCTAATCGTAACCCTAAATCTCACCCTAACCCTAACACTTATTATAACCCTAACCCTAACCGTAACCTTAATTCTAATCGTAACCCTAAATCTTACCCTAACCCTAACCCTTATTATAACCCTAACCCTAGTTTTGACCCTAATTGTCATTCTAATTGTCACCCTGCTTTTGATAAATATAATTTTTTATTTTCTTTTGTCTCCTTATCCTAGGTATTTTTCTCTTTCCCTTTTCATGACTCATCACCCCTCTTTCCATGTCACCTTTTTATCCTTTTAATCAAATTATTTAATGAGATCACATGTCTTAAATCTAGTGTAATGAACACCTTGTAGAGCTCCTAAAATCTCACTTTCCAAATCTTAAATCATGATTGGGAATCACCACCCTTAGGTGGGAAATTTTCTCCTTCATTTACATCCTAGGAAATTGAGCTTCAGGACTTCTCCTCACCCTTGGATGTAGGGGAGAGGTGTCATCCACATCCTCCAATCATACTCAGTGTTTCACAACAACCTCATTTGATCATGACAAATAGGGCACGAACTATGTTTCTAGCCCAAATCTGCTCCAATTTAAAGTAATCAAAAAGCCTCCCAATGTCACTTTTTATATAACTTATTTACAATAAACTTTCACATTGAGAGAAAATTTTGAGTAATACTTTCTAAAGAAGTTCAAGCCTAGGATGTTAGTGACTAGAGCATTTTTAGAGTGAGTTATCTTTTATTTGAGCTCTTGAAAGAGTTTTTGGAGCATGTCTAATGGTATGGAGCCTCTTAGTCCTTCAAATTATCAAATGAAACTAGACCCACTCTTTTGAGAATCTTCCTTTGCCCACCCTTTTTATATGTTTCTCTAACCCTATCTCCTTCCTAACCATTAGCTTCCTTTTATCCCTTTTGTTTTACTACTTAGACATGGTAGGCTATATGCTAGAGTAGTTTTTTGTTCTATATCATTTAGTTAGTTTAGTGTTAGGTGTAGAATTCAAGAGGAAGCTACCCTTATCTAGAGGTTTTGACACAGTTATTCAAAGAAAATGTTGATGTGTAGGTTCCCTATCTATTGGATCTTCTCAAGTGCCAATAAAAAGGGTAAGCACAATAAATTCACATTTTTGTTATATCTAGTAACTGAGGGCTATAATACATGTTTTACTACTTCTTTAGATAAATTCATGGTTCTCACTAAGATCTTATTCATTATGAGGATCAAAGATACATGTATAGTTGTATTCATTAGAGACATGACCCAACATAATTTTGCATTAGATTAAGAGCTCATAACTTTAATTATGAATTTTCTTTTGAATTTTTTTTGTTAAAATATGTGTTTTTCTTGAAACTTCCCATTAACCTATTTTGGTTACTACAAATGGACATTATTTTAATATAAATTTCAAAATTCAAAATTTTCATACACATTGTAGTAATCTAGTAGACATATTTTGATTTTCATATCAGATGAATAAAGTTAGATAATATATATAAGATAGACTTAAAAGGCATTGAACTTTCAAAGCCAACCTTTTATCCTTAAAGCATATGTTAGGCACATAATACTACATTAGATAAAGGATACCTTGATCATAATTTCTCTATTTTATTGTTGAATATAAAGTTGGAAAAAAATAAATATATTTTATTTATGCTTTAGATAAATAATATAGGATAATAAATAAATGCACCTCTAGAATTAAACACAATTAACCTAGATTAAATCAAATATGGGTTGATAAATTCTTTTCATATGTATATAACAAGGTTGCAAGTGCAATTGTAGCAATATATCTCTTCACATAATACTTGGCATGCACAATAGACCATAATACTTATTCTATACAATCTCCTCATCAAAAAATGAATGGTGAGATAGAAGGAGAGGAAGATCCACTTTACATTCACATGAGATCGATAATTCAAGGGTTTTCACTAAAACCAAGTGTTGTTGTTCCCTTAATTGTATTTAATGATCTATGTTTTAACAAAATACAATTTGGAAAAGTGTAAGTAGATAGATTAAAAAGCTACTTAAACTCTCAATGAATTTTGAATTGAGTTACGAGGTATAAATAATATGTGATTTATGTATAAAAAGATTGGTGGTAATCATAGATATTCATAGGACAAAACCAAAGATATGATAATAATTTATTCTAATAAAAAATAATATGGCAATAGAGTCAAGTCTTGAATAAATGAGTAAATACTTTTTGAAATATGAGCTTAAGAGAAAGATATGAATTGATAGAAATAGAGAACTAGTATTACATTCAAGATCCCATCTATCTAGTTGCAATTTCATTTAAATGCAATTCAAAAGGTCAAGAAACTTCACATAACTAGACATTATTTAATCATCCATAAATGAATAATTAATCTCATATGCTATTTTGAAAAGGAATTCTCAAAGAATTTCAATATATTTTACAAGTGTTGCGATAATTAACTAATAAAAATAAGAACAAGATAGAAAATATGGTCCTAGGGATGATTTTATTATCCCCTAAAGTTCCTTGACAAATATGGAGACATTTAGATCATGGAGGGGATTTACTCTTAACAGTGGGCACCTTGTCCATATTTTACAAAATAAGGAATAACACAAGACTTCATAATTGAATTATAGCATTTAACACCAACGATTATGGTAAACAGAGGAAAACCTATAAAAATTTAGCCCATGAGGTCCAATTGTTGTAACAATCTAGAATTTGGTAAAAGATCATCCAACCCAATTGGATAGATAGAACTTACATTTATACCTAATGATTTTACCATAGATCTACTACAATAATAACACATATTTCAATCTAAATATTAACTTTTTTTAACAATGGGTGATTAGGATAAAGTCAATACATAAATTATACAACTTTAAGGTCTTATATATATTTTGAAATGGCAAGAAATGTGTTTTTTAGTGTGTATTGTAGTAGGATTCTTATTGAGAAGTTTAGTTTGATATTTGTAAACTTGCTATATGGTTGCTACCTATTTATGAATTATTTGAGAATCAAAATGTGATTTAGTGTGGTCACAAGCCTTTATTTAATTAAAGACTTATGAAGAGTTGCTTATTAAATACTCATTATAGGTGGTTGGGTTGTGATAAACTATTCCAAATTAATAGTTGTTTAGGTTAAAGCCCTCAAAGGTTGAGTTACACTTTTTATGAGCCTTGTTGAAGTCTTGGAGTTGTCTTGTGTGGAACCCACATTGGCTCATGAGATAATTATTATATAAAATTGATTGAATTCACATTGGTCACCCTTAGTGCTATGAGGCAATTAGTATGATTGAGTTGAGGTTAACATTTCATTGCAATCATAATGATGTTGCACACTTAAAGCACTCTTGGGGTCATGAGGATTGATCTAATTCTCAAAAATTTACAAATTCCTAAAGACTCATTTTCAAGTTGTTTTATTATTGCAACCTTTTACTACAACATATAGATGCTAGTCACTCAATAGGTATTTGTTTCATCATGAGATGATTTGACCATATGTTTATGTATGGTTCACTAGGTTCTAGTGGTTAACCCTATCCAGGTAATTGATATGTCAATTGAACTAGTCCTAGCCAAAGTAAAATCATAAGACACTTTAATGTAGCATTAGATTTTACCAACATCATCAACATCATTATCATCGATAACATTATTAATGGTTAATGATTACCAAGAGTTGTCCCACCTTTCCAATGTCTTCAAGCTTAATGGTTACTGCAACAAATGCATCAAACGAGCCTTTAAGCAAGCTCAAACCCGCTCTATTAAGAAACCTAGTTTGAAGGACTCTGAGGTGGTTTACAGTGCCACCCTACCTTTCATTAAGGGCATCTCCAATAAGATTGCCAGGATCCTTCGCAAGAAAGGTCTCAACTACGATTTTAAACCTCTCTCTAGCATTAGAAACCTCATCCCTTCCACCAAGGATTCCAAGGACATTCTCTTAAACTCGGGTGTTTACAAAATTGATTGTTCGTGTAGAACCCCTTACATAGGTGAGACTGGTAGATCCATCTGTACTAGAATCAAAGAACACAGTGCAGATATTAGGCATGAAAGGGCTGCAAAATCGGCTCTAGTAGATCACTCCTCTAGCACTAAACACCACATTCGCCTAGAGGATACCCTCGTCCTAGCTAAGAAAGATAACTTCTTCAAGCGAAAACTTAAAGAGGCTATCTTCATTAGAAACAACCCTGCCAACCTTAATAGGGACGATGGTTGGACCTTGAATCACACTTGGAACCCTCTTCTCAATTCCCTCAATAATCCCCCCATTCCCCCATGATCCCTCCTCCTCTCCTTTCCACTTTTACCTCTACCTGTTCTCCCCCTCCTTCCTTGTCACCTAGTTCACCCCGTCTCGCCTCCCCCCCTTTCTTTCCTTGTCCAAACCTCTCCCTCCCACCCACTTACCTCTTTCCTTACCGAGGCACCCTCTTCCCTCTTCCTCCCTCCCCTTCACTCTCCCCCTCGACCACTGGTTTTGAATATTTCCTCCTCCTCTCCCTAGCCTGTGGCTCACCCTCCTTTCTCCACCTCCCTTCATTGGGTCCTTGCCCTCCTCCGTTCTTGTCCTTTCTCCTTCGTAATATGTCTTCCCTCTCACTAGTTTCCATTGTGGGCATTTCCTTCCCCTCTCAATTCTTCCCTTTGAGTCTCTTCATTTTTATCTCCTCTTGGTCTTTGTCTCCTCTATTTTACACTCTTCCTTTTCTTCTCATTGTTTGCTCCTAGTATATATATATATACTCCCCTTGGTCTTTGTCTCCTTTATTTTTAATTTTATATTCTCTAACTATTTAAAGACAAGGAGGATATAATATAGTAGAAATTATATTCTCCTGTCTTTATCTACTTTTTCTTTATATCTAAAGTTTTCTTATTTTTATCTAACCCTCGTTTTCATACTTTGTTAATATTCTTTAACTAGTTAGTTTTCTTGTTTCCTATTTTATTTATTTATTTAATTTTTTATCGTTATTTCTTTAGGTATCTTTATGTATTTTTGTTTTACTCTATAGGCTCACTTTACTTGTGCTCCTTTCTTTTTCTTTAGTTTTTAGTTCTTTCTTTACTTGCATTTAACTTTGGTTCTCAATTCTCTTTAATTGTAAATTTTATTTATATTCTTATTAATGGCGTATCGTCTCTTTATTTACTCTTTTCTTACTTTCCATACATCTTTTTATAAATTTTACATTTTTCTTTTATGTTATTCTTCCTAGGTTTTTATCTTAATTAAATTCTTATTGGTATGTTATTACCTAATTTCTTTTTATACTCTCTCTTTATATCAACATGGTTTAATTCCTTTTCATCTTTAAGCTAACTAATTTTTCATCTTATTCTATTCTTCTCTTTTTATACCTTAGTTTTGCTTTCATCCTTTTCTATTGTTTTATAATACCTTTCTAATTATACATAGTTATTTATACTTCCCTTTTATATAATTAAAGATTATGTCCCTTCTTTGTGTAGTCACCATTTCTTATTTTTCTCTTCCTATGGTATTATACTCTTCTTTCTTTTAATTGTATTGTTCATTTGATAACTCTTTATGCAATTTGTAATTTGTATTTTTTATTTAAGTTAACTAATTGTTACTCTTCCTTGTCATACGTGCCCCCAACCCTCTCTCCTTTTATACAACCTTCTCTACAATTGTATCTCTATTTCATTCTCATCTTTTGTCCTGATGATGGATCATTGAGTATGATCTGAAATGTTGACACAAAAAAAGCAATCACACAGTAATTCTAGAAGCTCTATAACTCAACATTATTAATAACAATTGCATGTCTACATGTTAGAATTTTTTGGAAATGGATTTATATATCTTTAAATTATTTTTAGCAAGTGACACCAATGGATTTCTATTGTCATATAACATGAAATAATTAAAATAAGATAAGGGATTTTGATACCAAGCACATATTAAGCTGAACATGATACATCTAAAATGCATACAGTAGTTACGAATTTTGAACTGGTTCTTTTCCTTCAGGTGCAAAAAGAGAGATTGGTTGTGTGGCTACAAACGTCTCATTGCAATGAATATAAGTAATTCTCTTGTAATTTGTTAAGTAATATAAGAGGCATTATTTCATAAATAATAAATGAGCTTTTTTTTACAAAGTTGTGAGCTATTGAATGGAATCTCTCTTTTAGCTATATTCATTCATAGTTGCATAGAGCTCAAGAGTAGTTTTCATGGAAAATAGATTCTTTTTTTCATAACATGGATCTCTATTATCTGTTATCCAAATAGAGAGAACATGTTATATGGTTGAGAAGGTGGCATGAAAAAACCCTAGTTTGGTAAAGTAGGGTTTGACAAACTAGGGTTTGACAGTAAACTAACTAAATACTCACTAATGCAATGGAATTTTTCATGCATGTAGGTGTATATGTAAATGAGAAACAACAAATATTCTATGACAAACAGTGGACATATATAGTGAAATGACAGGCTTATATGAGCATATATTGGTAGGTATGCACCTGGAGGGATAGTGGAATGCTGATGTGGATGCTAGAATTCTGATGTGGGATCTTGTCGTAGCATTTTATGCTGGACCCCCTTCGATTCCTTTGAACACCCTATCACCTTCATCCACCAACATGAACACTGTTGCTCTCAAATGACAAAAAAAACTGTCATTTGAGAGTTTTAACCTTTTTATTAAAAAAACAATAAAATAATACCTTTGATCGAATTATTTATTTTATTGTTTTAATTTGGCACCCAAAGACCTTCGAATGGAGACTCCCTTTGAATGAAGGCCTTATTATTTTAAGATTTAATAAGGCTGACATGACCTTCGAACGAAGGGAATACCTTCGTTCGAAGGTGCCTACTATAGTTTTTTTTGCACCTTCAATTTTTCTTCATCCACAAAAGTGTAACCCACTATTGTGGGATGACCCCACTAATAGACCTCTTTTTGAGGATCTACCATAGGTTGAGAGACCACCACAACCTATCCAAAATTGTTTAAATTAGTTTAGGTTTTTTAAATTTGATTAAATGCATTTAATATTTGTATTGCAGCATGAATTTAATGTTTTTGAATTTGATTAAGTGTATGTTTTGTACATTTTAAATTTTTTCATAGGGTTTAGGGTTTTCAATTCAATTAAATTTAGTTTAGAGTTAAATTTTTATTGTGTTTGGTGTAGTCATGGTAGGAGGGTTCAAAGAATGAATTGTCCAAAGCATGCAACTATAGTAAACACAGGAAACAACACAATCATAGAATGCGATCTAGAAATTCATATATTTAGAATATCAAAGACTTACAAAGTTCATATGCTGGAAACATGTAGGCTACAGTCAAAGGTCTCACAAGCCTGCTCTTTGGGTTACAACATATATGCAAGATACGACATTGAAGTGTCTGCCCCAAAAGGATCCAACTTCTAAAACTAGCTAAATCATATCATAGAACTACTGACTTCCTAATGCATCTAAGAGATCTATATATATCATCTTCAAGCTCTAGGAATCCTCTGTGTTAGCCAAAACAGGTTACAAACTCCAATGAAAGATGTAGCATGCAGAAACAAGTAGGTCGGCCTACAACATATGGTATTGCTTTGCAAATCGATGAAACTTGGTGCGGAACTCAAGGAAGGTCTATCTGATCCTTAAGTGCTATGTCTGATGTTTCATTAGGCTCCACAAGTCACAGAAGTGCTCTGCAAACCTTCTCCTTCAACTAGCTGCCTGAATGCTCTGTTATGAGAAAACTGATGATCTTTTGACAATGATAACTTTTTGGAAACAAATCCAAATCACTTGAAATCTAAATATTATGTAGATGACACTATGTAGATGCTAAGTCCTACTCTGCGAGCTCTAATATGAAGATGCGGCAAAATGTGGTACAAAATGTTGAAACTGCAAATGACTGATTTGAACTAAAAATGCAAGAAAAGAAAGAATGCAAATGTTTTTGGTTGATGCAAGATTGATCTGCAACCTGGGATGCTCTTGCATCAAACACCTAGGGTTGTTGAAAAAGTGAGTTCCTCACTTTGTTGAGGCTAGAGGAAAAACAAGGTAGTCTACCTCAGCTTGAGAAAGCCATGATGAATCTTCTTCTGGTCTTCCTTGACCACTTTACCAAATATTCTTTGTATTGCTTGTCTCTGGCACTACATCCAACTTTGGTATCCAAGATGTCCTCTATCTACTCAGGTTGTTGTTGTGGTAACTAATTCCTCAAACCATCTTCAATGTTGTCACTTGATTCTCCTCCATGATATTGATATAGGTCTGTAATGTTGAATATAGGTGATATTCCCAATGTCTCTAGTAACTCCACTTCATATGCATTCCTTGAATCAAACTTCCTAAGTATCTTACAAGGTCCAAACTTCTTCATCTTTAGCTTGTTGTATGTTCCTACTGGAAATCTCTCTTTTCTTAGATATACCATTACTTCATCTCCCACTAAAAATTCTTTGTCTCCTCTTCCCATCGGCTTGCTCCTTATACTTACTATTGATCTCTTCCAAATGCTTCATGACCTGATTATATAGTGTCTCCATGTATCCTGCAAATCCTTCTACCTTTGATCTTCTCTTATTCTCCATACTGATGTATCTCAGCTATACAACTCCTCTAGGTTTCATTCTAGTCACAACTTCAAATGGTGTCTTCCCTGTAGTCATATTCACTAAATTATTGTATGCAAACTCTGCTTGCGGTAGAATTAGATCCCAATTCCCTACTTTATCTCCTACTAAACACCTCAACAAGTTTCCCAAACTCCTATTTACTACTTCTGTTTTTCCATCTGTTTGTGGGTGAAATGTTGAACTGAATTTTAGGTCTGTCTTCATCTTCTTACACAATGTCCTCCAAAAGTATCCAATGAATCTTGTATCCCTGTCTGAAACTATACTCTTAGGTAATCCATCCAATCTCACAATCTCCTTGAAAAATAGGTCAGCAACATGCACTACATCATTTGTCTTCTTACAAGGAATGAAATGTGACATCTTTTAAAATCTGTCCACCACTAAAAATATAGAATCATGTTCCCTCCGTGTTTTTGGTAAACTCAATATGAAATCCATGCTTATATATTCCCAAGGTGTCTCTGGTGCTGTCATAGATTTATACAATCTAGTTTTCTGACTACTCCCTTTTGTAACTTGACATACTCTATAATTCTAAACAAACTTCCTTACATCCTTATATATTTGAGGCCAAAAGTAATGTTCACTTACCAAAGCTACTATCTAATCAATTCCAAAATGTCTCGCCAATCCACCACTATGCTTTTCCTTGATCAAATTATCCCTCATGAAACTCCTAGGTATACACAACTGCTTTCCTTCGAACAACATATCCTCCTGAATAAAATAATCTAACCACTTACTTCTATCTGTCACAATAGGTTCCTTACATGCTTTTGATGGTTATGCAAAATCAAGATCTTCTTCATACATGTGCTTTAGTTCTTCAAATCCTAATACTTCTACTCTCATCTCTGTCAGCAAATTCCTTCTTCTGCTCAATGCGTTTGAAACTTTGTTTGACTTCCCACTCCTATGCATCAATACAAACATGTAACTCTACATGAACTCTACCCATCTCATATGTCTCTTATCCAACTTTCCTTGACTGTTCAAATATTGTAAAGCTTGATGATCCGTGTACAATACAAATTCCTTAGGAAACAAATAATGTCTCCACTTCTTCAAAGCTTGAATTATGGCATAAAACTCTTGATCATAAATTGAATATCTTCTCCTGGCATCATTTAACTGCTCATTGAAATATGCTACTGGTCTCCCTTCTTGACTTAATACTGCTCCTATTTCATTTCCACTGGCATCACAATCTGCTTGAAATACTTTGTTGAAATCCGATAATGCTAACACTGGTTGCTCTGTCACTTTCCGCTTCAACAATTCCAACTCATAGTCAATAGGTATAAACTGATTCTTCAACTTTGTCTCCATCCTATCCCATTTTATGATCTTCTCTTTTCCTCTCCTATTCCTATCCAACTGAACTTCTTTCCACCAAATAGCAGCATGTCCTTTCAACTTAGTTTTTGAAAATCTCACTCTCTCTGGGTCTTCAATTTCCATGTATTCAAAGTATCCTTCCAAGTCATTTGTCCAGTCAATCAATTCCTCAAGACTCAAATTTCTAGTGTAGTTTGATACATCTACTCTAGGTCTCTTACCAATCTTAGAAAAAGATTTCGACATCTTTGCCTGATCAGATTATTCTTCTTCTAGGGCTTCTTTATTTTGGTTAGCAAATTGAAATTCTTTATCATCACTTTCAGCATCCTGTCTAGGGTTTAGTCCTCTTCTTATATCTTCTTCTGTAACATCCAATCAAACTTTCATTTTCCTCATCATCTCTATCATTTCTTCCATTCTTCCAAAAACATTAGCCATAGTAGGCATCCTCCTTGGCAGCATCTCTTCCTAGGATCTGGTGGAACTACCTCAATTCGGTGATCTGACTACAAGGTAGCAACTGCCTCACAATCGGTAATCTATTGACTAACGCAAGTAGACTACCTCAGGTTAGTGATCTTCTCACCACAAGATCTTACAGAATGCCTTTGCTTCCCAAAGGATTTAAAACTTCACTCTAATACCACTTGGTGTAGTCATGGTAGGAGGGTTCAAAGAATGATTTGTCCAAACAATGCAGCTAGAGTAAACACAATGGAAACAACACAATCATAGAATGCAATGGAAGATTCATATATTTAGAATATCAAAGAATTACAAAGTTCATATGCCAACAACATGCAGGCTACAGTCAAAGGGCTCACAGGCCCACTCTCTGGGTTACAACAGATATATGCAAGATACGACATTGAAGTGCCTGCCCCAAAATGATCCAACTTCTAAAACTAGCTAAAGCATATCATAGAACTACTGACTTCCCAATGCATCTAAGAGATCTACATATATCATCTTCAAGCTCCAAGAATCCTCCACTTTGGCCACAGGAGGTTACAAACTCCAATGAAAGATGTAGCATGTAGAAACAAGTAGGTCAGCCTACAACATATGGTATTGCTCCGCAAATAGATGAAACTTGGTGTGGATCTCAAGGAAGGTCTATCTAATCCTTAAGTGTTGTGTTTGATGTTTCATTAGGCTCCACAAGTCACAAAAGTGCTTCGCAAACCTTCTCCTTCAACTGGCTGCCTGAATGCTCTATTTTGTGAAAACTGATGATCTTCTGATAGTGATAACTTTCTGGAAACAAATCCAAATCACTTGAAATATGAATATGATGTAGATGACACTATGTATATGCTAAGCCTACTCTGCGAGCTCTAATATGAAAATGTGGCAAGATGCGGTATAGAATTATAAAATTGGAAATGACTGATCTGAACTAAAAAATGCAAGAAAAGAAAGAATGCAAATATTTTTGGTTGATGTAAGATTGTTCTGCAACCTGGGATGATCTTGTATTAGTGTTCTAAATGTTTAATTTAAATTTTATATGTTTTAATAAAATGTTGTTCTAAATCTTAAGTGTATATGTTTTAAATTTGAAATAGGTAATATGGATGAGCCACATCCAAACCCAAACTCCCCACCTCCAAACCCTTCCCCATCAAATCCTCCTACATCTGATCCTCAACAAACAATTGAAGAAGAAAATAAAAAAGATATTAATGAAATACATAATATTATAGAAACTTATCATCATGACCCTTGATTTTCCTCAATGACTTCCACCTTAGAAGGAATTATCAACCATGTCCATACCCTCATGAGCCAATATGATTCATTTCAGCAATGGAGAGAATCCAAGAGGGATGAATATTCTACTGATTTATCATATGATCAAGTAAAAGAATTAGATATTACCAAAGCCAAGTTGGTGTTGCATTTTTTCAACCCTAAAACTAGATTTCCTATTAATGTACTTAAGCCCAAATTTCCTATCAAGTGGTGCACACATCAAGGTATCATTGATAATTTTTGGGATTATTGGTGGATGCTTTCTAATAAATAACCCAACAACAATCTTGATGTACCTTTATATTTCCTCCATAAACTATATGCAGAATTTATATTAGGTCATCATGTGAACTATTTTGATTTCGAATATTTTTAAGGAGTAGGTAGAGGAATGCCTCAAGATAGACTTGGGGAATTATAACATATGCAAGGTCCAAGGTCCAAGAGTGGGAGAATTTTTTTGCAAGTTTTGTGCCCCAGTGTTGATACAAAATCCTACTCCCAATTTATGTGTGTATGTATACACACATATATATGTATACATATACATACAAATATGTATATATATATATATATTATATGTGTGTGTACATATATGTATATGCATATATACACATGTATGTATACATATATGTATATGTACACATGTTTATACACACACATGTATATGTAGATCAATATACATAGATGCATGTATATACACGTGTATATATATGTGTGTGTATATATATATACACACATAATGTGTGTGAATATAGACATGCATATAAATGTGTGTATATATGTATATACATATATATACACTAGTATATGCTATTTCCCTCTCCCTTTGAATAATTCATTCTTTTTTCTTTTTCAATTCCCCTCCCAACATGGTTAGGTTACAACCTTTAGGTGATTTAATTCTTCTTGAATCCTACATTCTACCTAGTTTCTAACTCTAAGTATCCATTGACTGCAAGGTTGCACCCACATGGGCATAATTGCTTCCTATTAGATTAGTCATTTTCATACTCTACCCCAGGCCTATAGACAAGATAGATATCCCAAACTATATCCCTTGAATACATCCTAAGACAAGCAACATTAAATTGAATGTACTCATAGACCATGAACAATCAATGTAAAATTTGAGGTATTGGAGGTCTAAAAGAAATGACCAATTCAAAATTAATTAACTCTAGAAGAGGAACAAATTGATTCAACCATACACACAAATATACACCAAACATAATTTATCTAATGTGTGAGAATGATCATTGGTTAAAATAACATAAACATATGGAAAGGTTAGTTGTAAAATTGGGGTGTAAGGTGACACAACACAACTCATCCATTGCATACCTTGGGGTTTGATAGTTTGAAAAATTATGGATTTTAACACACAACTCATGACTAGTTTAGATGGGCTCTTAGTACCACCTTATGTCACCTTGATTGACTCCAAATGCACCTTGGACATTTATTGTACCCATCAAATACATTTACATAAATAGCTAAAGCATGTTAAAACACACAAGTTATCATTTATCAACATGACATGAGTAAGCATCATAAATATGATAAAATATGCATTCATACTTGTGTAATAATAGCAATGATATATATAACACAATATAGTTTCTATTGTTTTGAAAAAAATCACACCCTATAGACCTAAAGACTAGACTTCAAAGCCTAGACCTAGGGATGAAATCAATCTAAGATGGCCAGATATACCTATGATTAGAATGTAGGTAGTTTTTGACTAGTTGTTAAGAGAGGGTGGCTCTTCTTCACCATAGGCTCTGCTAGACTTAAGAGGGTGTTCCTATTGGAAAGAGACACTGTGTGGCTTCATGAGTGTTGTCATTGATGGAAACTAAGTCCATCCCACTCATCCATAGCACATGGTATGTCTATATTGGAAGTCAGATTGATGAGTATTTTGGTCCAGTGAACAAGAACAGAGCATGCAACAAGGTCTGACAATCAGGTTCGTATCTCTCAGAGGAAGTATCTTAAAAAAGTGCAAACTTGGGGAAGTTAGTAGGAGTACCATAACTGCTGCATTCCAGAGATTGAGCCTTTGGTGATGAAAGCGAGAAGATATGAGCATCTAAGTGTTGGGTTCCTGACAGGAAGAGCAGACTGAGGAAGAACCAACCGACAGAGCATCAGACCTTAATCCGGATAAGAAATTGATGGTGATTAAGTTTCTTGAGGGATCATTCATGGTTGGCCGACATGATTGATGAGTCTTATGACTATCTTTTTGATACGCATCACTTAGTAAGAATGGATTCAGCCAACAAACCAAAGTTTGGGAAATCTTGAGTATTCCGGATGCCGACTAGAAAGATATTGAAATCCTTTGTGCGGATATATATACCGGATGGATTTCAATGTGAAGAGAAGTGTGGTGTAAGAGTATGTGTGAAGAAAAGTAGAGTAGTGTGGAAGCAGATATACAAATCTGGTATGTGACATAACAATAGCACTAAGCAGAGGAAGAATGAAGTGCAGTAGATTAGTATATTGACCCTAACTGGAACTAAACTCTAGCATATGTGGATGCCTTTGATCAGTTCAAACACCTGCTTACTTTCTATATACCTTGTAGATAGTGAGTCTCTTGTAGGCAGTGAGCCTCTTGTGAGCAGTGTGCTTGGACAGTGAGCCCTAATTGGCAAGTATCATTTTGTACTTCTATTCTTTTAACAGAGAATACAATCTTGGGTTAGTCACCCTGTGGTTTTTCCCTTAACAGGGTTTTCCACGTAAAAATCCTTGTGTTATGTGTGTTGATTTCTTTTCTACTCTCATGTTCATATATGCTTAAATGTTTTGATACTGCACTAATTGTTTAGAAGAAGAGAAATTTAAATTATTTAAGATAACTGATTCACCCCCCTCTCAGTTATCCACCTTGTTCCAACAATTGGTATTAGAGCCAAGCTCCTCCAAACAGAGCCTAACAGCTTGAGGAAGATCTTTGAATCTCGATGGATATATATGGCATGAGGGAACAACTTCAGTCTGCCTTAGACGATCTTGATTGATCTCACTCTGAAGTCAATAACCTGAGGGAAAGACTCGAACAAGCTGATGATTTCATAAATGAACTAAAAGAAAAACTAAGTATCTCTATGAAAAAGAGAAAGGAACTACTTCAACAATTAACAAGTCAAAGTGAAGCCAATGATACTAATGAAGATCTAAATATGTGAGAAGCTATCAAAAGAGGTCATTATGGTAAGACATGGAATGGAATAAGGGGTTATGAAATTCACCCAAGAAATTGAAGAGAAAAGAAAAATGGAAGATAATCTAAAATAATTTCTCAAGGAGAAGTTACAAGACTGCCACAAAATGGATAGAATAATCAGACATCTAGAATTTGATCTTGAAGAAGCTAGAGATAATGAAGAACAACTTGAAAATTAGATAGACATTCTTAAAAGGGATCTTCAAACAACGAATGAATACAAAGAAAAATTCAAGATAAGCTCTGCTCAACTTGAAGTTCTTCTTGAAATCCAAAAGAGGGTAGATGACAAGCATGGTTTGGGATATGAGAAAGGTGAAATCTCCAGATCCAATCAGAAGAACTCTGGATCAGGAAATCCAAGGAACAAGCCTAGAAGATCTTCGGTAAGGCAACCAAATGCTCAAAGATATCCATCCTTCAATGGATATTGCTACAATTGCATCAACTTCGGTCATAAAGCAACTCAGTGTAGAAGATGAATGAACTAGACTAATTCATCCTTCTCTAGACAGTGTTTCAACTACAAAAGGTATGGTCACAAATCTCATGAATGCAGAAATAAGAAAATAAATAATTCATTCAATGGTAGATGCTTTGCATGCAATAGAATGGGACATATGGCTAATCAATGCAGATCAAGAGGATATCAGCCAAATATGCAAAGAAATGTTATTTTCTACAACTGCAATAGAGCCAGTCATATTGCCAAATTCTGCAGAAGTAAGAATCAGGATAAAAGGGGTTTGGTGCATCATAACCAAAATCAAGACAAAGGAAAAGGTATAGTAAATGTGGATAAAGTTCAAAGGGAAATGAACAAGATTTGGGTAAAGAGAAATAGAAAAAATGTTGGGGATGGATCCACACAAGAATCTGGGGCTGATATTCCTTCCAGAAATTGAATAGATGAGCTTTGGCTCAGGGGGAGTCATAAAGGAAAATAAATTCCCCCAGCCAGTCAATTGGTGCCTGAAATTGGCACTTGGAAAGCTGCGGATTAAAGGGTTCTCAGAGAAACATCTAAATAACCCTTGGTAAAAATATAAAAGATCTGTAAGGAGTTTTGAAGAGGTTAATCATCTGAGATTGATCCGGTTTGACAGTCATCCGGTAAAAGCAGGACTCTCACAGTTAGATCCGGTATGATTCAAAATTGAAATATCTTGATCTGCAGATAAATGGAATGACTAGACAAAAGGAGATAGATTGTCAATTATCACCAAGATTAATTTTGAGCATCTCAGTGATCCAGAAAGATCTCTCTCAGAACAAGGTCAGAACAAGGAAATCAGAATGACTTAAGGAGTGCATTTATTGCAATATGAAATTAGGGTTTGCGCAGAAATAAAAGGGTTCTTTTGTTCATCACTTGCACATTTGCATTCGAGAAGAAGAAAGAAAGAGCTCTGCAACAAGATTGCTTGAACCCTCTCAAGGATCAACCTCAGAATTTGATTCAACCAACAATCATTTTTGCTCTTATCAGAAACCCTGACGGGTTGTCGCTGTACCTCATCATTTAATCTGTTTTTAGATGTCAAAGAACCAGGGCTGTGTCCATGGCTGTCTGCAACTAGGGATTCTAAGTGACCAGTTTATAGCTAATCCTAAAGCTTAAAAGAATGACTAATCTACCTGCTTGTTGAATAAATGTAATGAATGCTGTAAAATAGAATAAAACAGGAAATGTACTCAAAGCAAAGAATGATAACATGCATCTATCTACCAAAATAGGAAATACTTTTATAAAAGAAAACTTGAAACAGTAAAATAGAGATACTAGCCTCCTACCTGATTGGTGAGAGTGGGCCCTTGCTCTGCACCTTTGAGGCTGAAGGCTATTGCAGGAAATCAGCACTAAAGATGATCTAACTAAATTTAGTCCAATTCATTCATTTTTATGTTCATGAGAAATGTATGGCTATAACAAAACTGAAATCTCTGAAAATCAAAATAATCTTATCATTGTTGTTTCATTACTATTTCTGAAAGTATATATAAAAAGAGTGATGATATATCACTGAACTTATCTATCAGTCTTTCTAGGAGATGACACCATCTCTTATTTGTACTTAACTGTCTAACTTATTAAAGATCATCATGCAAAAGGGGTAGACTTGAGTGGAACAGAAGTCCACTCAGAGGTCTAAGTTTAGATCTTAATACACTTGGGTATCAAAGCCCTGAAAATAAGAATATTGAATTAGTTCAATTCGTAACTTATGCAAAATCTTTGGAAAGATAAAACTTCAGCAATTTAACTGATAGTTGACCCTTCATCACTGAGGTGATAATTTGAGTGAAGTAAGGGGGTGTTAGGATTGCTGCTGAAGTGTCTGATTGGCGGCTCTGACTGGAACATGCCCTGTTCTCAGGAGGTTCTGAGGATAGCTGTTCCTGTCTGCAGCTCTGGAGATATTGCAGAGCTCCGGAGATATTCCCCAAATCTTCAAAACCTAGGTGTCATTGTTCTTTGTTATGGTCTCCGGAGATCATTGAAGGCAATCTCCAGAGATGCACAAAATTGTTGTTTCTGATATGTACACCTGCTGATTCAAAAAGAAAGAGAAATTCTACATTTTTCCATTAATCCCACGCACATTAGCCACTTAATCAGAAATTCTAATCTCAAGTAATCTATCTTAATTAATCACTAATTAGAACAATCTTGCTTAACTAATTTGAGTGTAGACACAAGGAAGATGAACTGAATAGAGCAAAAGAGAGGCAAAAAGGGTGTATTTTATGAGTGCAATTTGACACTCATCATCCCCCCCATACCTAAGGCTTGGTAGGTCCTCCTGCTTTTCACATTCTGGATTTGTTTTGACGAAGCAATCTCTCAGTCAGACTATACTCCTGGAGATAGGTTGTCCATGTAGTTTTATTGGTGTTACCATTCCCCCTGTACTTGTCAACTTGCTTCATCCAATCTTGCAATTTCTCATCTTCCAACTGCTCTGTCCACATAGGGAGTGGTTCAATTATCAGAGGAGGTCTGAACTACCCTCCTATCCATTCCTGTTTATGTTTATCCATCAATTTGGATATCATCTTTGCTTTCCTCATGAATAGCCTCAGGTTTGCAGGGGTGACCACTTCTCTAAGTTTTTGCTCTGGTGTTAAAATACTCCATCTCTTCTTTGCTATAGCAAGGATAGGATTTGCTGAATTAATCATAAAGAGACCAAAGTCAATGGAGCACTCCTGCAAATTTTTCAAATATAATGGCAAGATGCTGGTTGCACTTGCAGGATGATAGATGATGGACCTGAATTGGGTCTGAAAGGCAAAAGGATTGGGACATTCTTTTCTGAGGAGGAGATCTATTTTTGAATCCTTTTGAAGATGATCTTCCATCCTCTCGTCCCAAATCTGGTGGTTTCTCATGAGGGACATGAATGCCTTAAACTGGCATTCTCCCACAAACTGATTAATCATGAAAGCTATATCATTAATGCAGAACCCATGTAAGTACAATTCACAGAGGAAGTTTTTGTCTTCATCATTGCTTCTGGTGTAAGCTGTCATGAAACCTTCTGCTGTTTCTGTATCCTCATTCGTGTTAGATAAGACTAAGGAAAACTTCCTTTGCAGTATCCTTTCTTGTAGGAACATTGAATAGCTGGCACTGGGAGGTCTGCAAGATAGAATTTCTGAGGAGAGGGAGGCCATTTGAATGATTTTGCTCTCCAAAGTTGCTATTCTTTCTGCCCTGGCAGTGACTACCCTTTGTAGTTGCAACATTGGCTTGGAGGCTTCAAATTCTCTACACCTTTCCTCCCAATGAAACAAGGCTTTAGGAATGTCAATGGGGATTGGTCCCACATAAGCATTTGTTTGAATCTCCTGTTCATTGGTTGCCCTTGGGCCAGACAGTTCTTGAATATATTCTTCTTAGTCATCCAGTCTGTTGTTGGCCCAAGTTAATTGTCTATCCTGGCTCTGTACTTTCTCAATCAGTGCTGCCATTACTATGAGGCCATTGTCTCTGGCCATAATGAGTTCAGAAACCTTTTGTGCTGCTTCTTTTTCTTTTTCTTCCACCACCTTTGCTGCCTCACTTTTCTGTGTTTCCAACTCTGCCTCCTTCTCCTGGATGATTCTGTCCTTGTTTTGGAGGTCTGTTTTGATTTCTGCAATAGTTTGCTTCAGTTCCATCTCCATTTCTAGCCTGACCTTCTTGAGGTCAGTAATAATTAAATTCTTTCCCCAAAGCATCCTTTTTAAATTCTCAATTTCTTCCATTAGTTGTTGCTCTATTGAGATCTCTATATCTTCTTGGTCAGAGGGATGTGATAGAGTTTCTGCCTCTGCTTCTGTGGTTGGTGGCTAATTATTAAGATTATCCATGGCCACCTGCTCTGCTTCTCCCAATGTATCTGTGTGCCCTATTTCTTCTTCTGTAATGCCCTTATTCTGAGGATCCTCTGCTGCTGCTGGCACAACTGAAGGTCCTGCCTTGTCCTCATATGTGCTTAATTCCAGGAGTGCCTCAGCGAGCAGGGCAGTATCCTTCTCAGCCTGTGAGAGCTGCTTCTTTCTTTTGCTTCTCCGGAGCATAGGTGGAACTAGTGCCTCCGGAGCAGGATTTTCTTCCTTAGAATCTGAGGAGATAGTAACAGTTGGTAAGCTTCCTGTCTCCGGAGCACATTATGGTGTTGAGACTGGACTTGACTCCAACTGAACAGAAGGTGCTGGAGAATTTTCACTTTGTTTCCTCTTTCGGACCAGAGGTACCTCATCGGAGTCATGGGATGGTTCTTCAACTCACCATCTCCCTTCAATTCCCTGCCCTGCTTTTTCCTCTGTGAATTCCCTAGGCCTAGATCCCTTAGGTGAAGTCATTTGTCGCCTGACTGACCGTGTCATATATAGAGGCCGTGTAGGAGCAGGCTCTGTAATCTGTTTGCCTTTTCTTTTCTTGTTAGGAACAGGGGCTGCAGATGATGTAGCCTCCTGTGAGGGTGATGTTCTTTGTGAGAAGCTGTGGAGGAGGCTGTAGGCTTGGTTTCTTCACCATGGTGAGAGGGAGAACTCTCATCCTCTGTTTGTGTGATCTCTGGTGCTCTGACCTGAGGGTTATGCTCAAGAAAGTTTTGTAATAGTTCATCCCCATTGGCCTAAGATAAGAAATGGTGCTTGACTATCAGGAAGATGAGGCCATGATGTTTCATGGGTCCCTTACCCTGCTGATATTTTTCTGCAGTTGCCCTGATGGTAGAATAGAAGAAATTGGGGATATTTATGTTATATTCGGGGTGCCTATTTCCATGTCTGAGAAAAATGAGCATTTTCAGTATGGGCCCTAAGACTATGGAGAATTGGCCATCACAGGTAAAATATTTCATTAACCAGGTGGCAACAGTTGCCCAAGGGTTTGGGAGAGTGGATCTCAAAATTCTTTTGACCTCATTTTTATTCATATGCAATTGAATGGCAGGCTCACCACGAACAGAAATTTTTTTAATTAACTCTGTATACAAGGTTTTCAGGTGGTGGAACCTCTCACCTTGTTCGGGGAGTCCAGAGATGTGGCTGATAATTGTGGAGGAGAGATTGATTTGGTTCCCTCTCACAGTGGTCTGGTCGTCTCTTAAATTCCTAAGGAATTCATCCACAATGTCCTCCTGAAACCCCTCGAACTTGTCTAGGAAATCAAGCCATCCAGTAGTCCTTAAAATATTTGCTGCAGCTGCATCCTTTAGAAGACCCGCAGTACTTTCTGGCTCAGACTTTTTCTTGACCCCCATACCTGAATTGATGGCAGTTTCTGTGTTTTATTCTTTTCTTCTGCGATCTGCAGTCTATCTGTCCCTCTGATCTCTATGGGCTCCGGAGTGCTGTTCAAATTACTCTGTAGGCTCTGGAGAGTTGTTTGGTTTATCGTATGCTTCAGTCTATTCCGGAGGTTTGAATGAGGGAGGCTATTGTTTTCAGGTTGGGTTTATGCAGATGGGTTAAGGGACCAAAGCAACCATAATTGTAACGGACTGACAGGGTGCTTCGAAGGTAAGGTGGCATTAAGGCACAGATGGCGGCATGCTTGGATGTGAAAAAGGAAATGACGGCGGAGGGACGTGTCATCACAGCAGCACTCAAAATAGAAAGATAGGACAGTTTACTAATTAATGATTAATGAAAAATAGATTTACCTGGATCAGTTTTAATGATGAGGCAACGTACGCGGGAGAAATGCTGCACCATTTTGGAAACTGCACTTGTCGTGGCATTTAAACGGTGGCCGAAATGACATCCGCTTCCTACTTGCACGCGACCTGCAATCATTGCATTAAGTGGCACTAAGATCCACACCCACGGTGATGTCAGCGCCGGCTTGTGGTCACTCCTACAATTATTAGTATCTTAATTTATTTATGCTGTGCGATAAAGTAGAAGATGAGTCTTGATGACCTCAGCATGTGAGTTGTCTACTTTACCACCTGGCGAGGTAGGTCCCGCCTTTATTATGGACACTGCCGGCATTATTAACAGAACGCCGGAGGTGCTCCTAATTGGAAGCGCTGGAGGTGCTCTTTTTTGGAAAGCGCCGGAGGTGCTCCTTATTGGAAAGCACCGGAGATGCATTGGAGCCGGAGATGCATTGGGCCAATTTTTGGCAACTGATCATATCCGGAGCTCAATTATTACAACTGTCCTGGATAAGGGAACCGCCATTTTACTGGTTTTCAACTCCCTTGGTTGAGAAGACAGCCATTTGCTGGTTTTCCATCTTTCTCTAATTTTTTTTTTTTTTTCTTATTTCAGAAGGTAGCCATTGCTGGTTTTCAACCTTCTTTTGTTTTTTTATTTTTTTTTCAGAAGGCAACCATTGCTGGTTTTCAACCTTTTTTTTTTTTTTTTTAAATTTTTTTATTATTCCAACACTGTGACAGAGGTGGTATCCCCTGTATCAAAACTCAGATTATCACGAAATTCTTCTTTAGTAGACGATCTTTTGTAGAGCTTTATCCGGTGACCATTTACTAGAAATGTGTTTGTGCTCCCATCAATTGGTTGCAATAATACAGTTCCATTTTCAAACACTTCCTTTATTTGATAAGGACCCAGCCAGTGAGTCTGTAATTTCTCTTTGAATTCGTTGAATTTAGAATCATAGAGAAGAACCCAATCTCCTTGTTGAAATGTCCTCCTCTTGATATGTTGGTTATGCCATTGTTTCCTTTGGTACTGAACCAGTTCTGTTTGCTGAATGGCTTCTGTCTGAATCTCATCCAACTCGTTGAGCTGAAGAATTCTATTCTGCTGAATTATAGACAGTGGCAGCCCAACATCCAATACAGTTTTAAGTGTCTGGAGTTCAAATTCTATAGATAGTATAGGCTTTTTCCCATAAACCAGTTCATATGGTGAAAACCTTGTTGTGGACTTCCAAGTTGTGTTGTAAGCCCAAACTACTTCAGGTAGTCTATTAGCCCAATCCTTCCTATTCATTGCTACTGTCCTTGTTAGGATATTCTCAAGTTCTCTGTTGGTTACTTCTACCTGCCCATTTGCTTGAGGATGGTAAGGTGAAGCTTTTCTGTGCTTGACTTGGTACAAATCTGTGAATGCCTTGATTACCTGTGAAGTAAATTGAGGTCCTCTGTCTGAAACTATTGATTTTGGGGCTCCAAATCTCAAGAAAATTCTATTGTAAAGGAAATCAGCAACTTTTTCTTCTCTTGCAAACTGTAATGCTTGAACCTCAGCCCACTTAGTAACATAGTCTGTGCATACTAGAATATACTCCTTGCCTGATGATGGCGGTGAGATTGGTCCTACAAAGTCTAGACCCCATTACTCAAAGGGTTCCATCATGACTTGAGGATGTAGCAACATTTCCTGGGTAAAGGTGGGTTGCCCCATCCTTTGGCACTGGTCATAGTGCTGCACATACTTCTTTGTGTCTTTATGAAGAGAAGGCCAGTAGTAACCAGCTCCAAGGACCTTGTGGACTGTCCTGTGAAAAGAGTAGTGGCCACCAGATGGCTCATCATGACATGCTCTCAACACATCAAAAGTCTCATCAGCCTTCAAGCACCTGCGTAGAATGAAATCAAGACCACATTTAAATAGTAAACCATTCAACCATTTGTAGGATAAGCTTTCTTTAAGCAAACATTTTCTTTGTTTTGAAGTAAAATGGGATGGATACAAGCCTGTAGCTAACAAATTAGCTATGTCAGCAAACCAAGGTGCAGTAGTGGATATGGCAAAAAGATGTTCATCTAGAAATTTGTCCTCCACTGGTTGATCTTCTCCTCCTGTATGCAATCTTGATAGAAAATCAGCAACCAAATTAAACTTTCCTGGATTATCAACTATGGTAATATCAAATTCTTGCAAGAGCAATAACCACCTGATGATCCTTGCACCTACTACTGGTTTATTCATTAGGTACTTTATGGCTGCATGATCAGTGTGCACAAATATTTTATATCCGGTAATATAATGTCAGAATTTGTTTATAGCATAGATAACTGCCAAGAATTCCTTCTCAGTTGTTGTATAATTTCTTTCTGCAGAGGTAAGGTTCTTGCTGATGTAATAAATGGCATGCATACTTTCTCCTTCCTCTTTTTGTCCTAAAACAGCCCCAATGGATTCATTTGAAGCATCAGTTTGTATGTGGAATGGTAAAGTCCAATTAGGTCCACTTAAAACTGGTGTCACAGTAAGCTTCTCTTTTAAAGTTTCAAATGCTGATTGACAGTCTGTTGTCCAGAGAAATTCTGTCTCCTTATTAAGCAGGGTAAACAGGGGGGCAGCTATTCTGCTAAAGTTTTCTATGAACCTCCTATAGTAGCCTGCATGACCTAGAAAACTTCTGACATTAGTCTGATTTTTGGGTGAAGGCAACTGTGTGATTACTTCTATCTTGTTCTGATCCACTCTAATCCCTTTTTCTAAAATATGGTGTCCCAAAACAATTCCTTCCTCCACCATCATAAAACATTTCTCATGGCTAAGGGACAGTCAATTTTTATTACAACATTTTAGTACTTTTCCAAAGTTTGTGAGAGCTTCCTCGAAGTTATTCCCATACACAGTAAAGTCATCCATGTAGACTTCCATGCATTCATTAGCCAGTTCAGCAAAAATAGCTAGAACCAGTCTTTGAAATGTAGCTGGGGCATTGCACAGCCTAAAAGGAAGAACTTTGTAAGCAAAGGTTCCCCAAGAGCATGTGAAGGTTGTTTTGTCTTGGTCCTCAGGTGCTACTTGAATTTGATTATACCCACTGAATCCATCTAAAAAAGAAAAATACTTTCTCCCAGCAAGGTTGTCTAGAACTTGGTCAATAAATGGTAAGGGAAAGTAGTCCTTTTTTGTGGCCTTGTTGAGTTCTCTATAATCAATACACACCCTCCATTTCCCATTCTTTTTAGGCACAATGACAAGGGGTGAGACCCATTGACTGTCTGAGATTGGATATATGAACCCTGCCTGGAGTAATTTTTCTATTTCAGTTTTGACAATGTCCTTTAAGGCAGGATTCAATCTTCTTTGTGGTTGTCTGACAGGTTTAATAGCCTCATTGTAGATATGATGGGTACAGATTTCAGGAGGTATGCCTTTCATATCGTGGTATTCCCAGGCAAAAGATGCTGAGTGGGAAACCAAAAGCTGAATAAGTTTTTCTTCCTGACTTGCTGTTAACTGAGTATTTATATTAAGTGTTTTCCCTGGCAGAATCATGACCTGTTTTGTAATTTGATCCATAGATGTGGTGGGTCCATACATTGGTGTCATGGCATTGAGAGGACAAGAATGTGGGAGTAACATGTGGAAAGTGGCTAAGTCCCTGTAAAAGGTTTCCCCACAAGGAATAATGTTGGCAAGGGTACAATGAGAAGAAACGAGAAGTTTTCTCTGAGGGTCTTGGGCGAGTTCCATCACATCTTTGTTGATTAGGATGTGAGTGAAGTCTTCCATTGTATCATAGTATACTTCTTCTCCTAATTCTCCCAGATGTTCCTTAATGGTTACCATAGCTAATGAGGCACTGTTGTTCATGTTATCTAGTTCATCCACCCATACTCTTCCTGTGTAATGCACTGATGGTTTAGCTGGAGGATACAGAGATATTTTCTTTAAATCTATCCCATTAGAAATGACCATATCTCCAGTTCGACAATCAATAGATGTTGCTGCAGTAGCCAGCCATGGCCTTCCTAAAATCAGCGGATAAGCATTTCTTTAGTTTCTAGGTTCCAGTATTAAGAAATCCACTGGAAATTCCCATGATTCTATTACAACAGGTACATCAGTGATCACTCCCTTTGGAACAGCTATTGACTGATCAACAAGTTGAAGAATTGTAGTCGTGGATTGGATACCTGACAGAGCTAACTTATCCATTGTATGAACTGTCATCACATTAATTGCTGCTCCTAAGTCAACTAGAACATTTGAAATTTCTACCCCCGAGATGAAAACAGTTATGATAGGGTTCCCAGTGTCTCCATATTTTGGGAGGAGAATTTCTCCCATCAATAGATCCATTACCTTTCCTTCCACCTATATTGTGGAGGGAAAACTTTTCTTTCTGCCCTGTGTTTTGATGCAATACTATTTGATGAATTGATTTAGTTCGGGTACATCTCTAATGGCTTGGAGGAGAGGAATTTCAATGTTTAGCTGCTTGAGTTCTTGTAAAAGTTCTAATTCCTGATTGGGTTGGATTTGTTTTTGTAAAACCTTTCTCTGGGGAGCATTTTGTTTAAGTCGTTCTGGGTACGGTGCTAGTTTTTCCATCTCCGGAGCATCTCCGGAGCTCTTATCAGAATTGTGTTCTAGACTGTTCTCTGGAGCTGGCTTTTTAGGAGTAACTCTGGAGTTGTCTGTGGTTGATTTTTCTAGCACCTTTTCATTAGTAATCTCCTCTGGGGGTTGATTGGATGGATTTTCAAGTTCCTCATCATTGGTTATTTCAACTATAGTTGGAGGAGAAGGTCTTGGGAATGCTTTCCCAGAACGCAGCTGGAGATTATTTGAATATATAGGATTAATTCCAGCCAAATTTTCTTGCTCTGTCATATAGACAGCTGCTCCCTATTTATTCCGTGGGTTTGGTATAGGCTGAGCTGGTAAAGGTGGTTGACTAACTGGTTCATTCTACGTTTGACCCTGTGTGTTGGAGGATCCAGTTAGTAAAGCCTGCTGTTGAGGTTGGAAATGTCTAGGTTGTCCCTGGTATTGTTGATGATATCCCTGTTGAGGACCCCATTGTGGTTGCATGCCTTGTGACTCAAATTGTGGTGGCCATTGTTGATTTCCCCAAGGCTGATTTTGCCAGTTTTGGTTTTGCCAATCCCGCTGTCCCCAAGGAGGATTATTTTGAGGGCCATACCAAGCTGGGTTCCATTGATTATTTCCCCAATTAGTAGGACCCCTGTAAGAAGACTGGCTTGGGTACCGATTATAAGGGAAATTTCCAGCTTGTTTTTGTCCCACATAGTTCAACTCCTCCTCTATCACATCATTCTTTTTACTCAATCTTTTCAAGGCTGGAAGCTAACTACACTGACTGGTAGGATGCTCCCTATCATAGATTTGACAGATCTCTGATTTGTCCAAGGGACATTCTCTCAACAGGTGTTTGTTTCTACACCTAGGACAATAAATGGAAAGTGGTTCAGTTGCTCTGTTTTGATCAGTTGTCCTAGTTTTTGCTTGGATCCCATCCAATGTGGTATTTAGTTGGACCAGAATATCTATTTTTAGATTTGCAATTTCCTCCATCAACTGTCCTATCTCATTCTTCCCCTTAAAAGTTTTGGATGACCTTACTCCATCTTGAGTTCTGGAATAATTCCTACAGAGTTCCTCTATGTCAGGTATTTCCATTTTGTTAATGTTCCCTTTTCCCATTAGGTCTAGTGCCTATTTTGATTCTTTATCCAATCCTTTTATAAACAGGGTTCTGGCCAAGGAGTGGTTTACTGGATTGCCATACCTTCTCAAGGCAAAATTAAACCTATCCACATAGTCTTCTAAGGATTCTTCCTCCCCCTGCCTAATTTTAAACAGTTCTTCATTTTTATTACTGGATCTGCAATAATCTTAGTATTTTTCTAAAAACTCTATTTCCATTTGATCCCAAGAACGGATAGAACCCTGGGGTAAACCCATAAACCATCTCATCGCAGAATCTTTCAGGGTGGAAGGGAACAGTTTGAGTTTCTGGTTATCTGATCCATAATCATAAGTTTGGCAGACTACTTTGAATTCAAACAAGAACTGATCTGGATCCTCAGAGGAGAGTCCTCTGAAATTTGGCAGATGTGCTGGTGAGATATTCTTCATGGGAGCATTGTCTCCAGCAACCAAAACAATAGGATATGAGAAGGTTCTTGGGGCCTGATTTTTCTCTTCCTCATGATTATCATTTTCCATGTTTAATACTAGTTCTTCTTCCTGAGGTTCTAGGAAATTAGGTTCTACCAAAGGATCTGCCTCAACTTTTTGTTGTAATTCCTGGATATAATTGGCAAGTGGAATATCTATAGGATCTAAGGGATTGTTGTTTTGAAGTGCAGGTTCCAAATTAAGATCTAGGTTTCCTTCTTCAACAAGATTTTGTACCACCTCACTGCTTTCCCCTATGGTGTGTTGTTGGGGTGTCTACTTAATATATCTTCCTTTAAGATCTCTAGCTCTAACCATACAGATCTATTCTAAAAACTATTTTTAACTCAGTGTCCCTAATTAACACAAACTAATGCCTGGCAACAGCGCCAAAAATGACGGGTTGTCGCTGTACCTCATCATTTAATCTATTTTCAGATGTCAAAGAACCAGGGCTGTGTCCATGGCTGTCTGCAACTAGGGATTCTAAGTGACCTTTTTATAGCTAATCCTAAAGCTTAAAAGAATGACTAATCTACCTTCTTGTTGAATAAATGTAATGAATGCTGTAAAACAGAATAAAACAGGAAATGTACTCAAAGCAAAGAATGATAACATGCATCTATCTACTAAAACAGGAAATACTTTTATAAAAGAAAACTTGAAATAGTACAACAGAGATACTAGCCTCCTGCCTGATTGGTGAGAGTGGGCCCTTGCTCCGCATCTTTGAGGCTGAAGGCTATTGTAGGAAATCAGCACTAAAGATGATCTAACTAAATTCAGTCCAATTCATTCATTTTTATGTTCATGAGAAATGTATGGCTATAACAGAACTGAAATCTCCAAAAATTAGAATAATCTTATCATTGTTGTTTCATTACTATTTCTGAAAGTATATATAAAAAGAGTGATGATATATCACTGAACTTATCTATTAGTCTTTCTAGGAGATGACACCATCTCTTATTTGTACTTAACTATCTAACTTATGAAAGATCATCATGCAAAAGGGGTAGACTTGAGTGGAACAGAAGTCCACTCAGAGGTCTAAGTTTAGATCTTAATACACTTGGGCATCAAAGCCCTGAAAATAAGAATATTGAATTAGTTCAATTCGTAACTTATGCAAAATCTTTGGAAAGATAAAACTTTAGCAATTTAACTGATAGTTGACCCTTCATCACTGAGGTGATGATTTGAGTGAAGTAAGGGGGTGTTAGGATTGCTGCTGAAGTGTCTGATTGGCAGCTCTGACTGGAACATGCCTTGTTCTCAGGAGGTTCCGAGGATAGCTGTTCCTGTCTGCAGCTCCGGAGATATTACAGAGCTCTGGAGATATTCCAGACACTCGCAGAGCTCCAGAGATATTCCAGACACTCGCAGAGCTCCAGAGATATTCCCCAAATCTTCAAAACCCAGGTGTCACTGTTCTTTGTTATGGTCTCCGGAGATCATTGAAGGTGATCTCCGGAGATGCACAAAACTGTTGTTTCTGATATGTACACTTGCTAATTCAAAAAGAAAGAGAAATTCTGCATTTTTCCATTAATCCCATGCACATTAGCCACTTAATTAGAAATTCTAATCTCAAGTAATCTATCTTAATTAATCACTAATTAGAACAATCTTGCTTAATTAATTTGAGTGCAGACACAAGGAAGATGAACTGAATAGAGGAAAAGAGAGGCAAAAAGTGTGTATTTTGTGAGTACAATTTGACACTCATCAAACCCTAGAAGCGTAAAAAGGTATTTCTGCTCTTGAATCTCACTCTCTGAATCTTTTGAATGATGGCTACTCCAAATGTGGTTAAGATCACTGATAGGACGCACCCTAAGTTCAAGAAACATCCTTACAAATCCCTAGAAGTTGATCCCCTAGGCGCATTCTCTAGCATTCCGCATGGGGTTCTACATGTAGAAGATGTTAGGGTATACATTCACGCCAACGTTGAGTAATTTGGGGAATCCAAGCTGATGGATATCTATCATAAGGAATTAATAGATGAAACATTTGAAATTAAACCTCAATACTAGGCTATCCGGGATAAGCATTTTGGACATTGCATCCATTTCCCCTATTTTGCAGAAGATGAATGGGTCTAGTATGTTCTTAGTAGAATACATGATAACTTCTTATGGTTGTTGAAGCCCTTCAAAATAACAAAGGATGCAATTAGGGTAGTAACTGGTTTGCACTCATCTAGTGGGTTGACTGCTCTTAAATCAGTCAAGAATCAAACAGTAAGTGAGGCTACCAGATCAAAGTTTGACAAAAGGGCAATGACAATAGAAGATATTATAGATTTGGACATCAAATTTGCCTCTACGATTATTGGCTATAAAATATATCACTCCAGTAGGGAGAATTCTATATCCAGAACAACAATATACACTGCTTATCAGATGCTAAGGGAAAATGCTGATTATGATCTTTGTAAGCTTCTCCTGAATCAACTGTTAGAGAATTTGCAAAAAATTAAGAAGGATAAGAAGAATTCTTTTAAGTACGGTGGCTTGATACTATGTCTATTCTTTTACTACATGAATGAGCTACCCGAATCCAGTGGATGGATATGGCAAAATGATAGACCGGTTGCCATACAAATCAGAGATTATATGTATGGGCTTGGTGATGCCAAGGCTCAAAGCACAGCTCTTTGGAGATATTTCAAGAATTTCCAAGGTATGATGTAGGCCAGAGAAAGAATTCCTCAGACATTAGTTGAAAAATATAAAGATACAGTGTGTTTTATGGTGGACACTAATCAATGCCTAATGGCTCAGGTAGTAGAGCCCAGAATAGTCTGGATTATGCCAATGGGCTATGAGGTGGATGAGAAAATTCTAGAGCTGCATGTCCAACACCTACTAAGTCAGCCTAAGGACCCTAAGGCAGAAACGTTTGGCACCTTTCAAGAGTTAAGTGTAAAAATTCATGTTGGACTAAGACAGCCTGAGATCAAGAGAAAGGTGAGAAGGGAAGTAGAAGAAGTTGCCAAGAGATATGGGATATCAAAGGAGGCAGTTGATGCCAATAGAGAGAAGGTAGAAAGGGCAGAGAAAGAAATGCAAGAAGTAGGAAAAGAAAGTGCTCTGGTGGAAGCCCCCTCCCAGACCAGATCCTCCAAGAGCTTTGCATCTGCCACCTCTAAAAGCTCAAAAGCCTCAAAACTGGAAGCAAAGACATCCGGTAAAGGAGAAAAGAGAACAAAGATAAAGGACACAAGGTCATACACAAGGCACAAGGATGATGAAGAGATAGAGACAGATGAGGAGGTTAAGATAATGAAGAAGAAGAAGAAAACTTCAGGTGGATCCTCTGCCGATGCAAATAAAGAAGAAGAGGCAGAACAATTTGTTAAAAGGTCCACTCCTTCTGTTGATAATGTTATCAAGGTAGTCACAGTGGATGGAAATCTGCAACCATTAACATAATTTTATGATGAGTGTAGTGAAGCTGACCAGAAAATCTTGCAAGATGCTATAGTCAAGTATCTAAACATCTATAATAAAGCATTCATTGAAATCATATCTCTAATTCCCAAAAGCCTAGAGAAGGAACTTGAACTTAGGAAAAACAATGCCAAGGAAAAGGATTTGGAGATCTAGGAACAAATATCTATTCAGTTCTATCCTTCCATCACCCTAAAACAAATGAGCATGATCTTCAAGGATTGCAAGGATGAGTTCTGGAGCAAAGCTAGAATGAATAAGCTTATGCTCAGAGAGACTGATTAGGTGGCAAAAGAGACTGAAGACATCCTCCGGAATGCATATAAAAGATTCAATCTTCCTATTATAGAGGACATAAGTGATGAACCTTTTGCCATGGATGTTGAAGGATCAAGTGCATCAAAGGAAGATTCTACTAAGAAAATTACAGAAGAGTCAAAGGAGATAGGTGAGGAGAAGACTAAGGACTTGGATTCCTTTGTTCCAGAAGAGGAAGTCCATGAAGAAGTAAACATCTCACTTCCAGATCCCCCAGCTGACTCCGGAATTGAAGGAGAAGAAAGAAAAGAAGAGAAAATCAGTCAAGAAGAAGAGGTAAAGGGAAGAGAAGGAGATCAAACAGAGAAGACCCCAGGTGATAGCTCTGAGGCTGTAGAAGAAAAGAAGAATCTGTCTCTGGCAAGAGATACTACAGAAGCAGTTAAAGACTTCCTGAACAAAGAGATGATGGAAATAGATGAACCAGATCTATTTTAAGGACCACTTAATTTTGACTCCCTCTCTCCGGTTCAGACAATGAAGGTAACATCTTTTGCTCAAGCTAAACCAAAAGAAAAGCTTATGAAGTCTCACGTGGAAGACTGTGAGTTAATAGAGATCGCATTCGATGTATTGGAGAAGATCCTGCCATCCTTCCAAAAGGATCTTTCAGCCTCCTCATCCGGTAATTTGAAATCTCTTGTTAATATTGTTAGCACATATTTTGATTCCTTAGAGAAATCAGTAGAAGAAAAGGTCTGGAAAGAGTTTTTGGGAAAGAGATTCTCTGAGGTACAAGGACTCATAGCAAATGATAGGAGAAATCTAGATATTGGGATAAAGAGCCTAGAAAATGCTCTTAAAGATGGCAGAGAAATATATAAATTTTGTCTATCCTGGTCTAAAGTGACAAAGGATATTGAGAAGAAAGTGAAAGAACAAGAAGGTAAACTATCAAGTTTATCTCAGAATTTTGATCCTCTCACCACATCCATAATAAATCAAGAATGCCAGACTATTGCCATTCTAAATGAACTAAAGAAACTTGAAAAGGAAAGGAAGAATATAATAAGTATGATGGGTGAACTAAGAGGGATAATTATCCCTAAGTTAGAGGCCATGCATGAGGCCCTAACTGATGCTCAAACCACAACTTGGACTAGTGATCCGACATACCTAAAGAGGCCAGAAGCTTTTGCATTCCTGTTGAGTGGTCATTTATCAATTTTGGACAGGATGAAGCAGAGTTGGGCAAAAAAAATTGTCCAGTTGAAGACAACTTTTACAGATATACTTAAGTATATGTAAGTATAGCTTGTATATATACTTATGCGGCTGTGTATAGGCTAATTTTTGAAAATTTTGGTGTATAGATTCTACCCTTTGCCATTGATGTCAAAGGGGGAGTGAGGAGTAGTGAAAAATGTAGAATCCAGCTAAGGGGGAGCTTCGGTAAAAGTGTACATAAGATAGAACATCAGCCAAGGGGGAGTTTGTTATAACACTTAGTCATTTTTCACTAAGTGTTGCCATCAATGCCAAAGGGGGAGATTGTTGGCAAGAGACACTGTGTGGCTTCATAAGTGTTGTCATTGATGGCAACTAAGTCCATCCCACTCATCTGCAGCACATGGTATGTCTATACTAGAAGTCAGATTGATGAGTATTTTGGTCTGGTGAACAAGAACAGAGCATGCAACAAGGTCTGATAATTAGGTTTGGATCTCTTAGAGGAAGTATCTTAGCAAAGTGCGGACTTGGGGAAGTTAGTAGGAGTACCATGGCTGCTACATTCCAGAGATTGAGCCTCCGATGATGAAAGAGAGAAAAGATATGAGCATCTAAGTGTTGGGTTCCTAAAAGGCAGAGTAGACTGAGGAAGAACAAACCGGTAGATCATCAGACCTTAATCCGGATAAGAAATTGATGGTGATCAAGTTTCTTGAGGGATCATTCATGGTTGTCCAACATGATTGATGACTCCTATAACTATCTTTTTGATATGCATCACTTAGTAAGCATGGATTCAGCTGACAGACCAAAGTTTGGGAAATCTTGAGTATTCTGGATGTCGACTAGAAAGATGTTGAAATCCTTTGTGTGGATATATATACTAGATGGATTTTGATGTGAAGAGAAGTGTGGTGTAAGAGTGTGTGTGAAGAAAAGTAGAGAGTAGCGTGGAAGCAGATATACAAATCCAGTATGTGACAGAACAACAGCACTAAACAGAGGAAGAATGAAGTGCAGCAGATTAGTATATTGAGCCTAATCGGAACTGAACTCTAGCATATGTGGATGCCTCTGATCAGTTCAAACACTTGGTTACTTTCTATATACCTTGTAGATAGTGAGTCTCTTGTAGGTAGTGAGCCTCTTGTGAGCAATGTGCTCGGGCAGTGAGCCCTAATTGGCAAGTGCCATTTTGTACTTCTATTCTTTTAATAGAGAATACAATCTTGGGTTAGTCACCCTGTGGTTTTTCCCTTAACAGGGTTTTCCACGTAAAATCCCTTGTGTTATGTGTGTTGATTTCTTTTCTGCTCTCATGTTCATATATGCTTAAATGTTTTGATACTGCACTAATTGTTAAAGAAGAAGAGAAAGTTAAATTATTTAAGATAACTGATTCGCCCCCCCTCTTAGTTATCCACCTTGTTCCAACAGTTCCTACAGGTTTGAAATATGAAAATTAAAGAAAAATGAAACTAATACCACTAATATCCTAGAAAACCATACCTTATGTACGTAGGGATGCCCCGAGAATTTGCCACTAAACATTATTACACTAATTTTAAATATGAGAAATTAAAATCTCCCTTAAGAAAATTTAACAAACCATGTATATGCATCCAAATATTTGAAAGAGTTATATTACCTAGAGTCTTATGCATTTTAGGATCATACTACATACATGATTGTGATAGAGGAAATGTCAATACATACCCTCTTCAAATGATTTTAAAAAAGGCTCTCACAATATATTATGTTACTAAAGAAATAGGTTATGCAAGACTTGTAAAACAACTAAAACTAAAGATGTAAATAAATAAGTGATTTTATTTCTTAGCGTGGTGGGAGAATAGATTACTAATCTATGCCTTGATTAGATTTGGATGATAGATTCAAATTTCAAACTTACATACAAGTGTATGCATAAGCCTTATGCTTATTAGCAAGACATGACTAAGAACAAAATGAGAATTAGGCTTTACATTCAAACACATAAACTTGGCTATATATTTGACAAATGCAATGCCAATTTACCATAGCATAAAAATAAAAAATTCTTGAACAATCCTCGAATACACAAAACTGAATTCCATAAATTATGATGAAAAGAGTCCTTAAGAAATTCTTTAAAAAGGTTTTACAATCTTTGTCAAGATCAACTAATTGCACATAATACACACACTATCAAATGTCGTACTAGAGATAAAAATAAATCTCTTAAAATACACAAGAAATTCCCAAAGACATTCAAATCAATGAGAGGCCATATAATGAAGGTACCTTCTCAAGGATTTACAACATACATATGCATTAACAATTGAAACTCAAACTATAGGACTTGATATCCTAGAATAAACTTAGAACACAACCAAGTTCTAGAAATACAAATTTGGCTAGCCCATTCTACATAGAAAGAAAATACATATATATATATGCTAAAGAAGCAATGAAGAACCAGTTAACATTTGATAAATGTCTCAATATCCTATGCTTAATCACCAACTAGCTTAGTTCTTTTGTATCCTCAACTAGCCATAACAACCAATTAGGTCAAGCATTGAATTTAGTAGGAGGCTGAAAGATACACACAATCGGATTTTGTATAAGCAAAATGATGCTTGCAGACCTTGTCATCATGAAAAACATGATGGAAACGACACAAATATACAAGAAGTTCCAATTGCCCCCTTGAAATCTAGAGGAAGATAAAATCTTGACTTTACAAATTGTCCCTCTATAGTTAGAAATAAATTTTAATTGGCTTAGAACTCCATAGTTCTCTTAGATTTATTGTTCACACTTCTAGGGATCTAAATTATATAGGCAACATTTAGTATAAGCATGAGCTTTGTAGGAATTTACTAACTCCCTCAACCACCATGTTTGCACACAACAACACTACTTTAGAAAATTGAATTCTACCTCAATAAGTAGCTTCCATGTCATTGGTTCATTGCCTTAGCAATCTAGTTGTCATATTGAGCTGCAAACACCATTAAAACTCATCTACCTAGATGTAGAATCTATTTTTATAATTATTTTCTTTCTACACAAAAACTCTATCAAATGGTAGTTTTACATTTGAAATGTACATATAGACACAGGTATTTGGTTAAAGCTAATGGGAAAGGTGTGTTGTATACCTTGCATAATAATGTAATATTTTTATTTAGAGTTGTGGTGCATCTTAGGATGTGCATACTACACTAGGATAGGCATTCTTAGGGATACTTGTAAGTTGTATGGGACATTGAATATGTATTTAATATTGGAGATCATAGTTTTGGGCTCATGGTTTATATAATACCACTTATTGGTTTTGTGCAAGCTTGTCCTATAAAAGCAAGCACATGGGTAGTGGTATGAGTATACATTAGAGAGCATCTCAAGGAGGTTGCATATGCATGTGGTAGGATCTTAAGGAAGGCATAGAGTGGAATGTTTGGTTCCAATATGATGTTAGATTGATCACATAAGGAGTACAATTGGGTTGCTTAATGTTGTTGAAGTCTTGCATAGAAAACTTTATAAATGTATTGTAATCTCATTCTTGATATAATACATTGAGTTTGTGGTGCTTTGGAGGCTGAGTTTTTTTTGAATAGGTTTTTCTAGGGTACATTTGGTGTTAACTTTGTGTTTATGTTTTTTTTTTATTATTATTCTGCATACCATTCTACCATAGTTTCTCTAATAAAACTTATGTGGAATTAGCTTTTGTAGCTTGAAATTCCTAAAATTTGATATCAGAGCTCAGTTTCGCGTTGTACGAGGGGACGTTCTCCTTGTTCATTTAACCTTTTATTTGTGTGGACCCTGTGCAAAGGTGGATTCAAGGTTTTGCTAAAAAAAAGAAGACAAGCATTTTGAAGATGGAAATATCAGATTAGACTTGTGTGTTGTAGATTTGTTTATTTTAGACTGCGTGTTTTCTGGATGTTTAAGTGGGTTCACATGGAGCCACATATAGCTCTAAGGTGAATACTGCACATGGAGCCACAAATGAAAACATCAACAGAAATTACATCATGAAGGTTGCGGGTCTTCATAGATTGAGAAGCGTGAAGAGAAAACGTGACAGTTTGACTTTGTGGCTGTGGCCCACCGTTTCTCTGTGCATTCTTCATTATTGAATGATCCCATGAAGGATTGAGCCTGTGATTATAGACCAGGCAAAAGTGAATTTTCATTTGGTAGTCAGAATAGGCTGCACAGGCCGTATGGAGTAGCCGTGAGCAAATCGCACTCTTTCCTTTTCCATAAGTCAGTACATTTTCACAAAATTTGCAACGGAGTACAAAATGTTTAATGTGTAGTCTTTTTGGCACATGGAAGTCTTTTAAAGGATAAGCATGAAGCAAAAGTACAAAAATGTGTGGAGGGTAAAGAAAGAAATGCCCACGTAACCAAAAAAGAAATAGAAAGTTTCCTTTTAATGTTTTTAATTAAAACAGTAGAAATTAGAATCTATCTTCTAGATATTTAAGTGGGTCCCTCCCTTAACTCATTAAAACATGGTGGGAAAGAGGTGTGAAAAGAGTGCTCGAGGTACTTGGACTTTATTTCTGGTCATATGGATATTATGTTGATATTTTCAGCCCTATGTTATACGGTGAGTCTTAGAGGGCTTTAGACTTGTTTGATTATTTTAGTTGAGGTAGATTTTTGGAGAGTGATATCTTGATCTTTCAGATGAATTTTTTGATATAACTTTTAAAAAAGTGTATATTTTTTTGAGATCTACATAGTGGTGCAGTCGAAAATAAATTTTCATGCCTCATGATATATTTTGACAGGTGTTTTTAGCAACTGATGAATTTGATGCAAATAGGGGTGAAAGTGTTGGTATGTGCTTTATTCACTTAACATTTCTACAATGTTGCTTGTTCAGTTCCTAAACTGTGGTTACTTTGTGGGTTTGTAGAAAATCAGATCTAGAGTTGCTTTAGTGTTTGAGTTGTGGAAATCTACAAGTTAATCTTTGGTTGTCTTTGTTTTACATGATTATTGATGTAATGTTGAACTTGTATGTTGCATTGTTTGAGATATATAAGTTGTGTAGTTTTGTGGGCTATCTATACTTGCCGGTTGCATAGATAACTGTGATATGGGTTGTCTATACCCACAGATCTTTTAGTGTTAATGTAGATTTTGCTGGTTGGCCTTTTCTTGGTCACTTGGTGTATTGGTACATGTTTTTTTGCTATGAAGCAGAGAGATGGTATTTGGAGTGCCTAAGATAGTTGTATTTTGGGACTTATAGTTGTTAAATATGGTGGGATAAAAGGCTCTGGATTATGATTAAGTGGGAGCTTTGTGTAGTTACATAGTTGATTCAATCTACTTGGTTGGAGAACATGGTTCTATCTTAGGAGCTACTAGTGTTGCAATTATATTCTTTGATTTTGTGAGGGCCATGGGTGATCTTTAGATAGGAGATGCTTATCATGATGCCATGAGCAGCTCTCAATATCATTTGTGGTGGGAGCTTTGGTAGTGATGTGGATATGTCAATTGGAGATAGACTATCTTCCTTTGAGGAGATATAAATTGTGATTTCATGGTGATTTCCTAGATTTGATATTCATCATGCATAGGGAGTTTTGGTGGTGATTTGAGGTAGTTTTCTAGTATTGAGTACAATGGTCATTTTGCATTGCAAGTTTCTAGATATTATAGTGATGTAGTTAGAGTTTAGTTGGCATGAGATGGTTTATTGGGTGCTCATAGATCTGCTTGATAGACTTGGATGAGGCTAAAATCTCTATCATTTGGAGATCATGTGTTGGAATAGTGACTCTTGATGAGGTTTCAATAGAAATACTGAGGAGCCTTCACTTGGAGCTAGATGTGAGTTCAACATGGACTTGACGAGGAGATTGTTCATGGATAGAGCAATCTCATTCCTAACTCTTCGTCCACTCAATAGAGAATCATCTAATAGGTATTGCCCACCTTATTTTGTTCTTTGTCTTCTCATGTGAATGAGTCTTGAGCTATGGATGTTAGTTTTAGAGGGCTTATTTGACGATTACTTGTTATTCCTTTGTCTCCTTATGTATATGAGTTTGTTATGAGGATAATTTTGAGCAGTGCAGGGATGGTTTTGAGTATATTCCCTATTTTTGCGAATGTTTATTAGTTTGTTCTTCCTTCGGTTGAGAGGCTTACATCTTTTCTAATTCATTGGTCTATTTCTGTTGTGTTTGACCTTGGGGTTAAATGATTGGATGTTGAGAAAGCTTTTTATTTGAGGTTTTGGAAGGAGATCTAACTTGTCACAACTAGAGCACTTAGAGGTGTTAGCAGAAGGATATGCTATGTGGTATGTTTTGCATGTTTTCTTTCTATGGTCTGTCATTTCTTCTTGAAGATTCATATTCATATGGTCCATTGGAGTTGAGCTTTCTCTGGAGCTATTGTGATCACTGTACTTGTGGTCATGTACTATTATTGCACTTCATTTTTTAGTAACAGTATAGGTGATCTTTAATCTCTATCTTTTTTGATGTGGAGAACTTGGGAGAGATATGGAGATAAGTGGTGAGAGAGTGAGCAAAAAAATATTTGGAGGAAGTATGCTCTAATTTGTAGTTGTTTGGTTGTAAGTTGTAGATCATTGTGTGTGTTCTTTGATATCAGATGGTTTTGATAACATGAGCCACACCCTACTTATAAGTGTTGTTGGTGGACTTTTGGATTCTACGTTTGGTACCAAATTAGACATTTCCCAAGCAATGGGAGTCATAGGGAGATATATGTGTCATTGGACTCTAGTACAAATGGTAGTGTATATATAGGGACTTTAGATTACAAATTGGGTTGTATATATGGATAGCAAGAAGTCTACTAGTGGGTGTATTTACCTTAATTTGTTGTGTAGTAAGTTGGATGTGTGTGCACAACAACTTGTGGTCATTGTTCTAGCTATGTAGGCGAGTACTTGGCAGCTACTTAGGCCTATTTGTTGCCATTTGGATTTGGTATTTGTGTTTAGCTATTGAGTTGAAGTAGGATATAATGATGTTTCTAGGTGATAGTGTGTCATCATCTTGGCTAGGATCTTATCTTTCATGCATTGGCATAATGGAGGATGAGAGGGTTTTGGTTGAGATGGTGGTCAACTTGGTTGCTATTATAGATGTTTTGATGGAGCACATGAGCATAGGGACATTTAGATGGTGCATATTAGCTATGGGGATCATCCCTAGATGTTGAGTTTATTCTTTGAACCCTTATGCAATATATACAAGTGGGAGAATGTTGGAGAAAGGTGTATTGTAAACCTTTCATAATAATGTAATATTTTTATTTAGTTGTGGTGCATCTTAGGATGTGCATACCACACTAGGATAGACATTCTTGGGGATACATGTAGTTGTATGTGACATTGGACATGTATTTAATATTAGAGATCTTGGTTTAGTGAACACATGGTTTATGTAATACCACTAGACCTTAATTTTGTGCATGCATGTCCTACAAAAGAAAGCACATGAGTAGTGGTATGAGTATGCATTGGAGAGCATCTTAGGGAGGTTACATATGTGGTAGGTTCCTAAGGAAGGAATGGAGTGGGATGTTTGGTTCCCATATGATGTTGGATTTATCACATGAGGACTGTAATTGGGTTTCTTAATGTTGTTGAAGTCATAAATGGAGAACTTTGTAAGTATATTGTATCTCATTCTTGAGATAATATACATTGAGTTTGTGGTGATTTAGAGGATAGGTTTTTTTATATGGTTTTCTTATGGCACATCTAGTGTTATGTTTGTTTTTATGCTTGTTATTCTTTTTCATAATAGATTTTTCATACTATTCTACCATAGTTTCTCTCATAAAGGTTATGTGGAATTAGCTTTTATGACTTGAAATTCCTAACAAATGATCTTGAACTAGGAGAAGGATTGATGATCAGTGTTGATCAAGAAGATATATCAATGATAAGAGCTCAATGGATAAAACAAAGCTACATGATGTTATTTATCTACTAGGGCAAGTTTAGCCATTACTAAATGGTGTAGGAGCACCTTCTTTGTAGTGTAGGGCCATATTTTCTTTTATTGTTTCATAAGGCTCTTAAGCCATTTCATGTTGTAATAAGGGTCAATTTGGTCCCATTGATGTAATTGTGCAAGGCAAACATGTGGTTTTGCTTGTATGACAAGTAAAGCCAACGGTTAACTGATTTGAATATCAGTTTGCACTGTTGGAGAGAAATAACTGTTGTCTCTACATCTTTTCAAGAGGCAAGCTGTATGCAACACAGGAGAGAGAAATGTGTGTGATGCAGCGAAGACTTGATGAATGAATAATAAGAGTTTTCTGGGTGTAATATATCTGTTGTTCTGTCTATGTGTTCTTGGTGTTTGATATCTCTGTTAAGATCTTATACATTCATGCCTTAAATTAGATGCTAGCTGTTAGTTCCTAGCGTTCTTGTAGTGTGTAGACGGTGGAATATTATTATTTCTGCAGAGACTGGTTTGTAATCTAGAAGTTAGGGTTTGATCGATAAATGGCAGCCCTTTCCTCTATCCACTGAAGTCATGTACATTATCGGTGTGATGGAGGAAAGCTATCTAGGTTTCGGATTTTCCACGTTCTCACCCAGGAATCCAAGAAACTCAATCGGGTTCGACTAGACATCTTCATGTGGCTAGTCGGGAAATTGATGTGAAGTGAATGGTGTTGATTTGGGACCAGATTGATAGAAGTGGTCGAGGGTTTGGTACAGGAGTCGGCCAATTTCCATTGTTCTGTCGAAGGGTTTTTGGTATCGGGTCGTCACAGGGTACCTTGGAGTTCACAAGCGGTTGTCGATGAGGAGTGTGTTGCTGATAAAGACATTGGGGAGAGAATAAGCGTTGGGTTGACATGTCTAAAGGAGGCCGATAACGATTGTCTGGCCGATGTGCATAAGGATTTCAGTGAATGTGGAGGAGGTGTGACTAATCATTACGGTTAGGTTGATAGAAGCCTATGGTCATCAGAGTGTCAGCGTGAGAAAAATAGACACAGTCGATAGAGGAAGTCTATCCAAAGAAGACGGAAGACATTGGTTGTCGGTAAGAGTACATAGATTGGCGAGAGAAATAAGAGGGGGCCCGATAGTAGCTGTTTGGCCGATAGGGAAGTTATCACCAAGACATAGCTTAGGTCTGGCCGATTATACTTGGGGACCTTTCGTTGCCCACTCTGCATCAAATTGGTATCAGAGCCAATATTCTGAATCACAGCCGTGTATGTCAAATGAAGAGTTAGAGATAGAGATAGAGGCTAGCACAATGCCTCCCAAGTCGATGAGCAAAGCAGCCATCCAGAAGATGGTAGAAGAAATGCTCGAAGAAAGACTGAAGGAAGAAAGATCCAAAGAGAAGAATGGAAGCACTTCTGAGTCAGAGGAGGACGATGAAGAGGAAACAGGAGAGAATCCTCAAGGAGAAGGTATGTCTGCTGATCAAAAGGCATTCCTAAATGCACTCAAGGGTCATGGAGATAGTGGTGATCCGAAAATGGATGTTCCCACGTTCAATGGGAAACTGGATGGAGATACTCTTTTGGACTGGATTGAAGCCATAAGTAATTACTTTGACTTCAAGGAGTACAATGACAGTAAGAAAGTGAAGTTTGCAAAAACCAGACTGAGAGGTTCCGTATTGGTTTGGTGGAACTACACCCAATGTGAGAGGGAGAAGGTTGGAAAGAGTCCAATCACCAAATGGAGTAGAATGGTGGCCATGCTGAGAACCAAGTTCTTACCATGTGACTATGAGTTACAGACCATCAGAAAATTTAATCATCTTAGACAAAAAGATATGGACGTGGCTACATACACTGAAGAATTCCACAGATTGAGCATGAGAGCCAATCACAGAGAAGAAGAAAAAGAGATGGTGGTCAGATACCTGGATGGTCTGAGATACAATATACAGGATGAGTTCAGTATGGTGGTTCCCAAGACTGTAGATGAATGTTTTCAGTTAGCCTCTAGGGATGAGGATAAGCTGAAAAGGAAAGGGGATCAAAATAATAGAGGAAGAGGTGGCAGGAACAATAGAGGAAGAGGTAATTTCGGTAGAGGACAGCCAAACAAAGGTGAAAGTTCAAGTCAGCAAGAATCACGTTCTGATACAGAACAGAAAGGTAGTGGTTTCAGAGGTTGGAGGAGACCTAATGGCAGAGGCAGAGGTAGTGGTGCAGGCAGAGGACCTGGAGTCTTCATTGGAAGATGCTACAACTGCAATCAAGTAGGCCGTATTGCAAATAAGTGCCCTGAGAAGGCATCTAGCTCTCATGATGGTGGGAGGAGGAACCAGCTATTGAAAGATGATGATTGCCAGAGTGTAAACTCACCAATTGGTAGTGCTGCACCAGTACTTGAAGGAGAGAGCATGATGATTAAGAGAACCTTAGTGAACATGCCATTGAAGCAGGAGCCTCCACAAAGGAAGAATCTCTTTAGAACCCAAGGAGTAGCATATGGTAAGCTCTGTAAAATCATTGTTGATTCAGGTTCTACTAAAAATGTAGTGTCTGCTGAAATGGTAGAAAAATGTAAACCGAAAAGATTGCCCCATATTAATCCTCACAAAATATCTTGGTTGAATAAGAATCAGAACTATTTGGTGGAAGAACAAACTTGGGTAGAGTTTGAACTAGGTGATTATAGGGATAAGGTGCTATGTGAAATTATTCCTATGGATGCTTGTCACCTTCTTCTTGGACGACCTTGGTAGTATGATGTGAAAGCACAGCATGATGGTGAAAAGAACACATATGTGATCACCAAGAATGGTAAGAAGTTTTAGATGGATCCCTTACCAGAACAGGTTGGAGAGAAGACCAATGACAATGGTGTCATGTTAGTGAGTGGCAAAGAGTTCCTATAACTCATGAAGGAGGAGGATACCCAAGGGTATGCACTGATGATGAAGCCTGTAGATGTATCAAATCAGCAAAGCAAGAAGCAGAAGGAAATTCCATTGGAAGTGCAACAATTACTGGATAAGTATCAAGATCTTGTGGTAGAGGATACACCTGATTCTTTACCACCTATGAGGGACATAAGTCATCAGATTGACTTGATTCCTGGAGCCACATTACCCAACAAGGCTGCCTACAAGTTGACACCACAACAGAATGAAGAGGTAGGTAGACAGATTCAAGAACTCTTGGAGAAAGGTTTGATTAGGAAAAGTCTCAGTCCATGTGCAGTCCCTAGTGTACTTGCTCCTAAGAAGGATGGAAAATGGAGATTATGTATAGATTCAAGGGCTATTAATAAGATCACCATAAGGTCTACATTTCCTATGCCAAGAATTGAAGATCTGTTGGACTATCTTGGTGGTTCATGCTACTATTCCAAGATTAATTTGAAATTTGGTTATCACCAGATCAGAATAAGGTAGGGAGATGAGTGGAAGACTGCTTTCAAGACTAATGAGGGTCTTTATGAATGGCTTGTTATGCCATTTGGTCTTAGCAATGCTCCAAGTACATTTATGTGCTTGATGAATGAGGTATTAGTTGAATTCATTGGCAAATTTGTTATTGTTTATCTTGATGACATACTAATCTTTAGAAGGATAAAAGAAGAGCATATGAAGCATATTGGTCAGGTGTTGGAGAAGCTCCATGAGCACAAGTTGATGATCAACTTAGACAAGTGTGAGTTCATGAAAATAGAACTTGTATACCTTGGATCTGTGATTTCTAATGGCTGTTTGAAAATGGATCCCTCTAAGGTTGAGGCTATTCTGAATTGGCCTACTCCTAAGTCAGTTGGAGAAGTCAGAAGTTTCCATGGATTGGCAACTTTTTACAAGAAGTTTATTAGAGGTTTCAGTCACATTAGTGCTCCCATCCTCAACACCATCAAGGGTGGAGTCAAATGTAGATTCCAATGGACAAAGGAAGCCGATGTTGGCTTTGAGTTGTTGAAAACAAAGGTAGCTAAGTTACCTACTTTAGTACTTCCTGATTTTGATAAGGTGTTTGTTGTTGAGTGTGATGCAAGCAAGCAAGCTATTGGTGCTGTTCTTAGCCAAGAAGGACATCCAGTTGCATTCTTCTTAGAGAAGCTGAATGAGGCCAAACAGAGGTATTCTACCTATGACCTAGAGCTCTATGCCATGGTGCAAGCTCTGAGAAAATGGAGACATTATTTGCTACCAAAAGAGTTCATTGTTTTCACTGACAACCATGCTCTTAGTTTCCTAAATAGTCAAGAAAAATTGAACCATAGACATGTTAAGTGGGTGGAACAGTTACAAGTTTATACCTTCACAATTAAGCACAAAAAAGGTGTTTCTAATAAAGTGGCTGATGCTTTGAGTAGGAGGTTGCTTATTGTTCAGGAAATTCAGTTAGAAAGCATGGGTATTGACTGTTTGAAGGAATTGTATAAAGAAGATTCAGATTTCAAAGAGGCTTATGATATTTGTGTGAATTTGGCTAACACATTCCATGGTGCATATTCAGATTTTGTATTACAAGAAGGACTTTTGTTTAAAGGCAATTTGTTGTGTATTCCTAAGTGTTCCATGAGGGACAATATCATTAAGGAGAAGCATAATGGTTCTTTGGGAGTACATTTTGGCTTGGACAAAACACTGGAACAAGTTACAAGGTTCTATTTCTGGCCAAAGGTGCAATCTGATGTGAGAAGGTATGTTGCTAGTTGTGTAGTTTGTCAAAGGGCCAAGGGTGTGTCTTCAAATGCAGGTCCATACCAGCCCCTTCCTATCCCCAACAGGCCTTGGGAAAGTATAAGTATGGATTTTATACTTGGGTTACCTAGAACAGTCAGAGGGATGGATAGTGTGTTTGTTATTGTTGATAGATTTAGCAAGATGGCTCATTTTGTGCTATGTAAATGCACAAATGATGCATCTCATATTGCAGGTCTATTTTTCAGAGAGGTAGAAGAATACATGGTTTGCCATTGTCAATTGTAACAGACAGGGATTCAAAGTTTGTAGGTCACTTCTGGAGGACCTTGTGGAAGAAGTTGGGCACACAGTTGTCCTTTTCATCAGCCTACCATCCACAAACTGATGGTCAGACTGAAGTAGTTAATAGGTCCCTTGGAAACCTTCTATGATGCCTTACAAAACAGCATGGTTTGGCATGGGATTTAGTTATCAGTCAGGCTGAATATGCCTATAATGATTCAGTGAACAGGAGTACTGGAAAAAGTCCTTTTGAGGTAGTTTATGGTTTTCACCCAAGGGGGCCACTTGAATTGAAGGATCTCCAAGGATGGGATAAAAGGAGTGCACTTGGTGAATATTTTTCTACTTCCATGAAAATAGTCCATGATCAAGTCAAGCTACAATTAGAAAAAATAGTCACAAAGTACAAAGAAAGGGCAGAATTGAAGAAAAGAGAGGTGCAGTTTAAAGTTGGAGATTTAGTTATGGCATATCTGAGGAAAGAAAGGTTACCAAAAGGATAGCCAACTAAACTCTTGATGAAGAAGATTGGGCCATGCAAAATAGTGCACAAATTCGGTCCAAATGCATATGAGATTGAGTTACCATTTGGTCTTGGTATCTCTCCTATTTTCAATGTTTGTGATCTTTATCCTTTAAGACCTCCATTACATGGTGAAAGTGGATCAAATGTGGTGGATGTAGATGTTGATTGGATTAAGGATTTGCCTCCAAGTAAGCCTTTACAGTTGGAATGCATTTTGGATTCCAAAATTATCAAGAAGACAAGAAAGGGTGTGTACAAAGACTACTTGGTCAAGTGGTAGGATCTTCTTGAATCAGAGGCAATCTGGATGAGTGAAGTAGATATTTTGAAGCATGGGAAGACACTTCAGCAGTTAGCAACTCAAGGGACTTGATTTTTTCCTGCAGGGGGAGTATGGTGCAGGAGCACCTTCTCTGTAGTGCAGGGCCATATTTTCTTTTATTGTTTCATAAGGCTCTTTAGCCATTTCATGTTGTAATAAGGGTCAATTTGGTCCCACTGATGTAATTGTGCAAGGCAAACATATGGTTTTGCTTGTATGATGGGTAAAGCCAACGGTTAACTGATTTGAATATCAATTTGCACGGTTGGAGGGAAATAACTATTGTCTCTACATCTTTTCAAGAGGCAAGCTGTATGCAACACAGGAGAGAGAAATGTGTGTGATGCAGCGAAGACTTGATGAATGAATAATAAGAGTTTTCTAGGTGTAATATATCTATTGTTCTGTCTGTGTGTTCTTGGTGTTTGATATCTCTATTAAGATCTTATACATTCATGCCCTAAATTAGATGCTAGCTGTTAGTTCCTAGTGTTCCTGTAGTGTGTAGATGGTGGAATATTGTTATTTTTGTAGAGACTAGTTTATAATCTAGAAGTTAGGGTTTGATCGATAAATGGCAGCCCTTTCCTCTATCCACTGAAGTCATGTACATTATCGGTGTGATGGAGGAAAGCTGTCTAGGTTTTAGATTTTCCACGTTCTCACCCAGGAATCTAGGAAACTCAGTCGGGTTCGACTAGACATCTTCATGTGGCTAGTCGGGAAATCGATGTGAAGTGAATGGTGTTGATTTGGGACCAGATTGATAGAAGTGGTCGAGGGTTTGGTACAGGAGTCGACCAATTTCCATTGTTCTGTCGAAGGGTTTTTGGTATTGGGTCATCACAGGGTACCTTGGAGTTCGCAAGCGGTTGTTGATGAGGAGTGTGTTGCCGATAAAGACATCAGGGAGAGAATAAGCGTCAGGTTGACATGTCTAAAGGAGGCCGATAATGATTGTCTGGCCGATGTGCATAAGGGTTTTAGTGAATGCGGAGGAGGTGTGACTAACCGTTACGGTTAGGTCGATAGAAGCCTATGGTCATCGGAGTGTCGGCGTGAGAAAAATAGACACTGCCGATAAAGGAAGTCTGTCTGAAGAAGACAGAAGATGTTGGTCATCGGTAAGAGTATATAGATTGGCGAGAGAAATAAGAGGGGGCCCAATAATAGCTGTTTGGCCGATAGGGAAGTTATCACCAAGACATAGCTCAGGTCTGGCCGATTATACTTGGGGACCTTTCGTTGCCCACTTTGCATCACTAAATAAGAATTTGCCATGTTGTCCACATTACTCCAAAGCACATACCTTCCTTCAAAAGTCATCACACCATGTTGAAAAGATGCATCTAAGCCCACCATAATCACTTTCATAGAAACATGAGACTTGAATTTTAATTCACTAAGCCCTTGCATCTACCCACCAAATAAATCATCCATTGGTCCCTTGGATCAATACAAATGAACAGAACGAGTGAGGCTTAGGTGGCCCCATCACTTGCCACATAGGAACACATGGCACTAAACTAATCAACCACATATACTAAGTGTTATAAATTAAGATCTTAGGATACTTCATTATAATAAAATAAATAAAATTAGAATTATACAAGCATAAATTTAACACATTACATGACATATACATGGGGAAAACCCTTTTGGGTAAAAAGAAACCCATAAAACATCATTTTATTATAAAATACTTACAAAAATAGTCTATTAAAAAATAGACTGAACCTAAGGACACTTCTCTACTTACTTCCACATAACCAATAATACCTCCTATGCATAGTGATAGAATCTTATATTCTCCTACCAGTGTTATCAATGCAATAGTTTTGAACAAGTCTTATCATATTCTAAAACACTTTGCATATAAGTGAATTTAACATATAGCCTTACTCAAGAGGTAAAAAACTTGCAAGAACACTCAGAATCATACTTAGATAGAAAAAATCTCATGTTCATCTCGTTAATCATGTTCTTCTACTTGAGAGACCTAAATATTTTCTAAGAAGGTATTTCAAACACTAAATGAAGGAAAAGAGTTTCAATGTTAAACATAATATCAACACTAAATATCAAGAGTGTTTCAATTAATAAGTAAGATCATCAAAGGATCATAACACTAAGTCAAAAGGAGCTTTTTAACAATAAGCTATTAAATCAGCATAAAAGTTCACCATTAATAAAAAAATAATGAAAAATATTACAACACTAAGTCATTGATGATCAACATCATAATAAAATCATTAAAAGTTGATTACAACACTAAATCAATGAAGATCCATGAATAAGGATAAGTCATTCCAAAATCCAAGATGGTTGAAAATATTATAAAGATCATCATGTTCTCTTTTTTGAGAATAAAATCATTAACATTGAAAAGGTGATCATACTATCTTTCACAGATGATCACCAAAGACCAAAATTCAAGTAGATCGATATGATTCCAACACTAAATCAAGAAGATCAAAGTCAATTAGATAAATATAATTTCAATATTGAGTGAAGATGTTCAAAAGTGAAATGCATCAAAATGATCTCGACACCAAATCATAGAAGATCAAGGTCAATGTTATATAAGGTGACCAACTTTTAAACAAAAGAATGATCATCACTAAACTACAAAAAAGTATGCCTACTAAACGCACATAATTAAGCTCAAATGTATATACACATACTATATTATCATAAGTCTACATAGCATCAAATGTTCAAGGCACTCTATTAGTTCTAGCATAATGAAAACAATGCTTCAATAAGAACTTTAATACTTTCAAGTCAAAGAGAATCAAAATCTCAAAATGCAGTCGCAAATATTTCAATTGATAGGAAAGGTCAAAGTAAAATTCCAAGCTGAAAGAATGAACCAAGTAATTCCTACTCATCTCAAACACAGGAGCAATCATTTATTAAAATTCATAATTCACATAAGGTATGATTACACATGATGCATCACCTACACATAGTAAGAGTAGTATAATAAAATAAAGTACATAATTCATACAAGGTATATGTGCAATCTCAAAGTACATTATTTGCATAGAAGCATTAATTTACATATAGTATGAATACAATCACTTCAGAAGTGATTCACTCACACTAATATGAATAGAATCATTACACAAGTGCATCACTCACACCCAATCATCATTACACAAGTGCATCACTCACAACCAATCATCATTACACAAGTGCATCACTCACACACAATATGAATATAATCATTACACAAGTGCATCACTTGTACACAATATTTCAAAAATGTATCATTCACATATAGTAGATAATAATGAGTACTATCACTAATAGCAATCAAGCATACATGACTCTTAAGATCCTATTAAACAACATTAATAATTCCTACATTGTCTATAAGATAGGTCGAGATGACTTATCCAATCAACTCCTAATCCTAGATCATTGATGAAGACCCTTAAGGAAACTTAATTTATTTTCCACAAGGTTGCAATGTTCAAGCTCACATCCGAGATTGAAAGTTGAATAGGCATCCCTTAAAAATCAACTTGCCTGAACTTGCTTTTCATCTCTTTAATGCTGAAAACTAAGTAGCTTCTCATTTCACCAAGCATCCATCTTTATGTCATTTGATCTCACCCGAGTTTTTATTATTGTATACTTATTCCTTTTGATTTTTCTTCCCAAATCTAGTCCATTCTAATTTTATGTCATTAGAGAGATCTCTTCGCTCCAAACATTTTTCTTTTCAAGCTTCCACACCATCCCCTATGGTTTACCATCAAACGTAGAAAGTGCAATTCCTTAAATTGGTTTCAATTCTACACTATTATTTTCAACTTAGATTTCTTTCTTCTCATAATTTTACAATTCAGTACCCTCCTAGCTTCCATCTTTGCTCAAGTTTCAAAGGAGGATTCAAAATATTTTCCATGGTATGAAATGATTCCAATTTCTTGCTTATCTCTTGTCTTCTCCCTCACTAGGGAGCCCTATAAAAGGAAAATGCAACTATAGTGAAGAAAACATGTTACATGAGGCCCCATAGCACTCAGATCGATCGAACAACATCTAAACTTCTACTTGGTTCCAAACTAAACCATCTAAGGAACAACAAGATTCCAACTTATCTAAGGAATCTTCAACCCAAACTAGGGTCTTCAAACACTCAATGCACCTATATACTATCAGGCAATTAGAAAGGTTTACATGAATATAATGAAACCTTAAGCATAGAAGAGTCTAGGCCCTAGTACTAAATTCGATATGCTCTAATACCATATGTAACATCCTCTCTATTTAACTAGAATATAATATTATTATTGTAATAAATTAATGCAGAAAAATGGAATGAAATAAATATTTTTGCATAAAAAACAACTGAAGAGATAAATATTTCCTCAATCTATGTAATCATTACAAAAGAGAATCAAATAGCTTATAGGACTAAGTCCTTACAACACCTAGCCATATAGACTTATAACAAAAGAATATCACCATATAATGTCCTCGATACCATACCATATCTTTGACACTCAACCTGGTGGAGAGAGAGCATCATCAAGGCAATTTACTGCCTAGCCATGAGGCTCATGCATCCCCGGTCTTATTCATGAATGGATAAGCTCGACCCTCCGCAAGGGGTCTATCAAACTAAAGCCAACATTCATGAAGGAATATGGTGTAGAATGATATATCTACCATTTCTAGCATGTATGCATATGTACTTATATGATGATATGGCAGAGAGAGAAAAATAAATCAAATAGTAACTATTACAAAAAAGATGGTAAATTAACATTTTACACACCACACTGCAAATGTTACTAGTAGCTAGATATCTTAAATACATCTATTTAGAATATGCCAAGGGATATTAGTCTCAAGGTGCCTATCTATTCTCAATAACACATTCAATATAGGCACCTCGAGATCAGTATCTCTCGACATCTTGTAGATAGATGTATTTAAGATATATATGCTAGTTTATACTAAAGTTATATCATGAGAGCCTTTTTCTTGATTCTTTTAAATGTGGGTAGTTATCAGTTTTTATATGTTTCAAGAGAAAACAAAACAACCTTTTCAAATATCTATGCTAATGTTAATGAATTGAGTAAGTAATAAATATAAGAGTTGAGAGAAATTATATGTATTTAAGTGGATTTAAAAATAGAATAAAATAATGAATAATAAGTGTATATTTTGGTGTTAGAGAAGAGATGGATTTGATAATGATTGATAAATAATATTTAAATTCTAATTTTGGATTCAAAGTAAGTAGATTGAGATGACTAGGATATGTGAAAATAAGAATTAGACCTATGCACCAACTTGGTTTACTTACATGACTATGGATCTCAACTTTGACTTGTGGAAATGAACTTGTTGACTATAACTCTTTTATACATACAAATAAAGATTCTCCTAAGTGTTTGGAATTGAAAAAAAAAAGACTTAGAGTGGTGTTGACAAACACCTTTGGGGAGCTTTCTAAGTGAGGATATTCTCGTTATGGCAAGCCCCTAGATCTGATTGAATGGACATTGATATAATTAAGGAAGACAACATGCAATGAATGCATCAGACACTAGATTTTAAATGAGTGATTTTGGAACTTGAAAACTTAGAAATTTGAACCAGGAAGAACAATGTAAAAGGTGATGCAAAGAAGTGAAAGAGTTAGGGTTTTAGAATGTGTAGCAATGCAACTAAAATACTTGAGGTAATGTGATGCCATAATGGAGATAAGATTGATTCTAGAGTAGTGAGCAATGGACAACTGGTGAATGGATGGATTCAAATGGCTTAAGGGTGATAGCCTTTTATACTTAACATGTACGAATTTTAAAGTTTTGGTGTGGGAGCCAAAATACAATGGTTAGTTGGAAGGGTGTTGGCTTGGACCCATAATTAAATATAAATTTAAAAATCAAATTGGGGTCTAATCCATGAATACAAAACTGAACTAGGTCAAATCTACTAGTGCAAAAATAAACTAGAGATTATTTACACAAGATTTGCATTTTGGTTTTGAAATGCAAATTAGAAAATTAGATCAAAAGCGAGTACGAAAATAGTTAAATTATGTGCTAAGACAAATACTTAAGACACCCATGTGCAAAGTGGTATAATATGAATGGTAAATGCGCACAATATACACTTTTCTTCATTAGCATTATTAAAGATAACATAGAAATGTTTGTATAGTGAGAAGCATCTATACTATTAAAGTCATATGAGCCTTTGTATTAAATTCTTTTGATATGATCGATTACTAATTTTTTAATGTTCAATTATGTTAAATATAGCTTCAAGGGAATAAATCACACCTACATAAATATATAAGAAAAATAAATAAATAAATTATTAAAATGATTAGCCGAGATGCATGAGCTAGGATAGAATACACATACTTGATTCCAAATCTAAAAATATATAAAAAACCATAAATAAAATGTACTTTAGAGTTGGAGATGAAAAATGTTATAACCAACGATGGATAGCTAGTTTTTGAAATTGGGTTTGAGGTGAGCTTACTAAGACTATTGAGATCTAAAAGTCTTGAAATTGTGTGAATAGTGTAAAGGGTGAAATAGATTTGATCAATAAAGAACAATAAAACCCAAATACAAAAATGAAATATGAAGGAAAAAGGATAAATAATCACAAAGAGATACTTACAACCTTTACCTTTCGACTTCCATTGCTCGCCTATTCTTTCTTGATCTTGAGTGATGGAGATTGGCCCTCAGGGAGCTTGCTTCTTTGCTTTGATTCCTCAAGATGACAAGGAGAAATGGCTATGATACTTGTTGTGTTGAAGATGAGCTTCAAACACAATAATAATGGATGATATGAGAATGGCTAGAATGAGGAGATTTGAGAAGAATGTGGGTATGACAAGGATGTTAGAAGAAGATTTCCTAGAGGAAATTGGGCATTATGAGGATGCTAGAATGAAGTCCTCCAATTGCTTAGAGAAGGGTCTTATTTATAGATTTTCTAAAAAGGCAATGGAGGGTGAGGATCAAAAGATGAGATCAATGGCTCTCATTTTTTGTGAATCTTTAATTCATAATGGATGAATTAAAAATTCTTTTTTTGAGAAGAGTGGGCTATGACAATTGAATTTTAAATTCAATTGGTGAAGGATAGTGGGGGACAATTGAATTAAGAATTCAATAGTGGAGGACAATTGAATTTTCAATTCAATTGGTGGAGAATAGTGGGGAACAATTGAATTAAAAATTCAATTGGTGGAGGATAATTGAATTAAAGATTTATTTTGGATAATAGAGGATATTAGCTAATTAAATATTAAGAATATTTAATTATATGTGCAACATGGTGAGGTGGAAGAGATGAGGTGGATTGATGAGGTGGATTGATGAAGTGGATTTTGTGAGGTGGATTTAGGACTTGAGACATTAGAAGAATTTAGAGAATTTAATTAAATAAAATGATTTTATTTAATTGTAGGATAATGAACCAATCAAATAAACTTATAATATTTATTTAATTGACAAAAGAAAATAAGAATTAAGATAAATATCAAAATATTTACTTAATTCAACCTAAGCCAATTTTAGGTGTATACGTTTTGCCCCTCTTTGAAGCAATGTGTTTTATCATGTTGTTTCAAAGAATAAATAGTCTGATAATGATACATGCCCCAATTTGCCCCTGGTAAAGGTTATGATGATAGGATGCCCCCTCGGGAGATTGGACAGGGAGAAAGCGGAAGGCGTGAGACGGACAATCTCACGATGAGATAAGTTGACAGGAGATGAAATGGTTGGATGCAGAAGAAAGGGATGAATGATATGGAATGCAAGATAAAAAGATGATAACACACACAAGCAAGTAAGAAAGTATGCACAAATGATACAAGCACAAACAAGGTATTGCCCCTGTCAAGCGATAAACCCACGATATAGAACGATGATGTCTGGTTTCAGGAATGAGATATGTCGTATAAGACTCTGAGTCTAGTTTTGACAATACAACATCCTGTCTAAGACATTTGATATGATAGTGTTGTCATGGCGGGGAATGATATATCCCTAGACCAACATAATAGGTGTGTTGTCATGGCGGGGAATGATGGATCCCTAGAGCAACATGAAGGATAGTGTCTGGTTTCAGGAAATGAAGCATGTCGTATAAGACTCGTGTGTTGGTTTGGTTTCAACAATACAACATCTTGTCTAAGACAATTGATTGATTGATTGAGTTGGTTTACGGCTGGACAAGGATCAAGACCACCGATTGTGATTGGATCATTTGACAAGATTGACTTGACTTGATTGACATGGATTAAGGATAGACTTGCAATTGGATACGGTATGGATATGGATATGGATATAGATATGGGACACAATTTGATATGGTATGGATATGGAGATGGATATGAACTTTAGTTGGATATGATATGGATATGGATATGGATATTTGTCACCTTGATATAGCAAGTATTTTGAAGCACTTTCATCATTGGGCTTTATTATGTTGTAAGAAAATATAAGCATCTAGGTATAATTAAACCAAGATGACCTGAGTATTACTTACATGGATTTTGATTTAGCAAGTTAATACAAGCATCTAGTCAAAATTGAATCTAGATGACCCGAGTACTTCTTGCGTTTCAACAGACAAAGATTGCCCCTTTTCATGTTTAGACCTCGGAGTCCTCGATGATCTTTTGCCGATCATGTCGTTAGACAAAAGTTGTCACATTACTAAAGTTTAATCCACAAGCAGCAGACAAAGAAAAACATTATGCCCCCATCATAGCATCTCTAGCTTTTGCAATCCTTGAGTAGCATAGGAAGACATAATGACAAAAATCCAAGACTTTGTAAGTTAACTTGTTTACAAAACATTCTTGTATTAGACCTGTCTTTTTTTCATAATTGATATAGAATTGGCTTGAGTGTTTCAGTATGGTGCTCTATTTTGCCTTGGACAGGTTGATGTTTTTCGTCAAGATTTTTGTTTGGAAGCGGGCTTTGTTGCTCTTGTTTATCTAGCAGAAGGTATCACAATCCTTATTGGTGGGACAAACAATAAGACATGGGATGGACGGGAAGTAGAGCGGACTCAGACGGATAGAAGGACTAGACATGGAATGGAGGGGAAAGTGGAGCCTCGGGGGTGCATTGATAATGGCCTTGCCTATGTGACGACGTAGAGGCAGCATAGTTTGGGGCTTGGACCATGGATGGACTAGAGGATAGATGACAAGATATGAGATGGACAGGGAAGCGGAGCCTCGGGGGCGCATTGATAATGGCCTTGCCTACGTGACGACTCAGAGGCTTGCCTACGTGACGACTCAGAGGCAACGTAGTTCAACAAGAACCCTAATGGACCCAGGATATGGATCAGATGAGACATGATATGGAACATACATGGATCGGATATGGATCAAATAAGACACGATATGGATCATATAAGACATGATATGGAATCAATATGGAACAAACAATACTGATGACAAGGAACCACCACGGATATGTAGATGGATGAAAGATAGTAGATACAAATGGTGATGAGGATGGGCAATAGTGGATAGAAGGAAAACAAGGATGTGATCTCCAAGGGCTATGTCGCATAAGTATATCATGCCCCATTGTAGGTAGAGTACGTAGGATTGTTCATGACAATGCTAATGATGATAGGAGGATGAGAGGATAATAAAGGATTTGCATGTTTTGGAGGGATAAGGTATGTCAAGAGACATCTAAAACATTTGTCAACATTGTGCCCCCAATCTTTATCAAGACCAAAGAATAGAGGAAAGGAAGTTTGGATGGATGGACGGGACAGGATAGGTATGTAATGGATAGAGGATAGGATAGGAAATGGTACGGAAGGAAACTGGTAGGAGAAAAGTGATATGCCGATGAGACAAGGTGCCCCAAGTGTAGGTGACATAGAAGATCAACTTACACATGATGCCTGTTTGCCAGGTTTTCATCATGGTACTTATCCAAGGTGCCTGTTTGCCTGGTTTTCACCATTGGATGAAGGGATTTTTCTTTACTTTTTTCTTTTTCATTTTTTTTTTTGAATATTTAGCTAGGAGAAGGTGGATATGGAAGGACTCAAGTATAGAGTTCCTTGAAAGGTGATAGTCCTGCTAGATAGATACTGTCGAATGGACAAAGTCAATTTTTCTTACAGAGGTTGGTAGGGGATTGCATGAAAGTGATATGGCCTAGGTAGATAGTGGATTGTGATGCGGAATACAAAAGGACTTATCCAAAGATGGAAGGAAGGTTTATGCAATAGCATGGACCATGGGCCTAGGATGAGGAAGATGTGTAGGATAATAGTGGAAGGCGAGATGGATTTATACGGAAGTGTTGTGGAATAGAAGGGAATCATGACCAACGATCGCACATACCATGGTAAACATTGAAGCTAGTGATGGGAAAGTAGTGTAGGAAGCAACAGAGACTTTTGCTTGTGGATGAATGACGTGGGCATGCAGGGATCCACGTAGACTGAGTATTGTCCTGATTTTTGTTCATCATGTGGGATGGAAGAATTTGAGACTTATGTATGGAATGGTATAAAGTAGATGGTTGAGATTCTTGAGAGGTGGATGCCTCATGTATCTTGAAGGATTTTTTCTTAGGTAACCAAACCCTTTTGCTTTTAGATAGTACCTGTGGAGTTATGGGTTTGGGTGTATGCAGCTTTTGGAGTAATCCTTTGTTGCTTGGGGACCCACACCTGTTTCAATTTTGCATTGAGGTGTATGGGTGTATGCAGCTGTTGTGCAACTTTTGGAGTAATCATTTGTTTCTTGGGGGTCCACACCTTGTTTAGTTTGGCATTGAGGTGTATGGGTGTATGCCCCTTTTGATATGGATACTTCTTTGATTCTTGGCTTTTATATCCTAGGTCATGAGGACTCTTAGGATTTTTGAATTTATAGTTAGAGACATCCACATATTTGTTATTGAATCCCCGTGGGATGGTAGAAGTGAGGTTCATGAAAGCTCCCTGTTTAGACAATATGTGCATTTGTCGGCCATGATTTGGATATTTAGGGGATTTATAGATGGATGGATAAGGTGTTGGAAGAAGTGGTGGTACAAGGCATGGAGGGGTGTTAGGAGTTGGAAGTAGCAGAGGTAAATTGGATGGTGGGATATTAGGAGTTGGAAGTAGCGAAGGTAAATTGGATGGTGGGATATTAGGAGTTGGAAGTAGCAGAGGTAAATTGGATGGTGGAAGGTGTATGGTCAGATGCTTTTGGGATTTGTAGGATGACTGATGTGGAATGGCAACATATGTTTTGGGGATATGATAGTGTTTGCGATGGAAAGTGGTAGACTTAGGAGGAGTGGAGGAAGTACCAACATCTTGAGTTTGCTTACCTTGGGGTATGTATCCAAGGCTGTATGAAGGAGGAGGAACATTGACATGGACGGGCTCCAAAATACCTTGTTCATGAAGGCGTAAGCCTTTACCTTGATAGTTCATATTCTGGAGTATACGGTGGACAACAGGATTATGTATAGGTGCACTAGCAACGAGTTCTTTATTGGATGAGGAAGGTGAGATAGAGGATAATGGTTGCTGGTGTTCTAAGAAAGAACATTCATGCATGAAGGTAGTAAGACCAAGGATATATGGTGGAGGATTTGTAGCTTGGTCAATAATGGATGGTGAAGGATCATTATTGGTTTGATCTTCTACGCTTGCTTGGGAGGCAAGTGTCTCATCAAGGGAAGTGGAAGTTGTTGGATTTTGGGTAGGACTAGATGGGATATGGATAGGAGTAATGGAGGCTTCTCGCTCATGGATGGGTATGGGATCAAGTTATTCAAGGACATCCTTTTTATAGGGCATATCTTGATCATAGAATAGGTAAAGGTTATGGATGGGTTGGAATTGGATTTCCTTCTCATGTATAGTTGTGAGGATATGGATATGATCAAGTGTCTCATGGAGAGGTTCATGATTATGGATATCATCTTGATCATAGAAAAGCCATTGGATCTCTAGCTCAGGCATAGGATCAAGTTGCTCATGGATAGCTTCTTCATCAATGGTAGTATCTTGATCAGGGAAAAGATATAGGTTATGCCTGGTGGGAAATTGGATTTCTTGCTCATGCATAGGTATAAGATCATCGAAGAGATAAAGGTTATGAAGGGGTCGGCTGGGAATGTTTTGATCTTAGTTTAGACAAGGGGTGGATGTTTCCACATGCTCTAAGGTGTGCTCTTGACATAACTCGTGGGTTGTTTGAATTGAAGTTGAGGTAGAAGACTCTTGGATAGGCTCTTGGTTAATGATATGGATGTTTGATGGACCTTGACTTTGGTTCATGGTAAGAGGTTCTTGAATAAGCTCAAGGGGTTGCGGATGACATGAAGGGGTTGTAGGATTTGACATGGCATTGGAAGAATCTTTGGTAAGGTCAAGGACCAAAGTTTGGGGATATGGTTGACTTTCTGCTAGTGGCCCTTGGATCACATCCGTCATAGGTGTATGGGTAGATGGATGAAGGGATGGATGAGTGGATTTGGCTTTTTCCCTAGCTTTTCTTGCGTTGTATAAATCTGGAAAATATTTTTTCCACCACTCATCTGACTCTTTTTTGGTGTGCCATTTAAAGTTTGAGGAACTAGATGGTGGTGTTGTTGTAGAACTGGTATGCTTTGGGATAGGTGTCTTAGAATATGGTGAAGGAGGATTAGGAGCCAAAGTGGTATACGATTTCCAACTTGAGGTGGTGCTTACCTTGTCATGACTATGGGAAAAAGATATACGATTTTTGGGCGAGGCATAGCTAGTATTGGCACGTTCAGCTTGCAAGCTTGTCAATTCTTGTTGTAAGACATCGATTTGTTGATTAATTACTTTACAATCTTGGGGCGAGGGACCTAAGTGTATTTGCAATCATAGAGATTAGAGTTTTTGATGAAGATATTCTAATTTGTTTGCCATTGACACAAGACTAGAAAAGCTTACTAGTTTGAATGTGCAGCAGTAAATGTATCGTAACAGAGTGTAAATGCATCACAAGTTAGATCAAATGCACTGTAGGTTGTTTCAAATGTGCAATTCTGGTTTGTGGTTAGTTTGGCAATGTTCAAGGAAATGGTCACTTCATGTATAAGCATGAGTCACTCACACAAGACACAAGAATCAATTTTGAATTTTGAACTTTGAAGAATATGATGATGAGTAATCAAGCACACGTGGAAGATATATTAACATGCCCTAATGTCTAGTTTGATGTAGGGTATGGCCAATTAGGTTTGGGCAATGTTTACACCAGGTTGACTAGGGATTGAAAGTGAAATCTTGTCACACAGTCGGGAGAAGGGGGTAACCCACCATTCACCTTCACTTCCCAAAGGTAGAAAGTTCTTTGGGGCTTAGCCAAGAGTGACAATATTCTGATTTCAATGAGGGTGTCTTTCGATTCAGCCTCGAATGAGGTTGTCCCTAGGGGTGATGAAATCCCTGAGCAGGCCTCCTAGGAAAGGGTAAACAAAAGCAAATCAAGTGAAGTGTTTTTGATCTCCAAGATCACCTTGCGGTGTGAGGAGAGAGCATACACACACACACTTGATTCACACTTACAGTTGTAAATTAACCCTTAAGAAAGTGAAATGTGTGTGTGAAAATTGAATAGATAAGAGGTGTTTTTGATTCTCAAGATCACACGAAGCGCATGAGAAGAGCATACACACCCCTAATCACATACAAATTCACCAAACGATGAAGACACTAGTCCTTTTTATAGCCCAAGTCCAAATTTGAATGGAAGACACTAGTTGATTTTATGCCCCATTTGATATGTGATGATCAATCAATATTCATTTTGGAGGCCCAAATTGAAGTGTGTGATGAAAACAAGATTGAAGATGAATGATTAGAATGAATGTGCCCGGATTGTTTTCACTATCCAAGTATATGTTGTTCCTAATGTTGTTCCAACCTTGTATGATCACCTGCAAGTCACTAGAACGAAAACGGAGCAAGTAGACTAGCCAAGAGGATCATTATGCAATAATCAAGAATCTGTTAAAATATGATGCAAATAAACTATTACAGAAAAATAAGTTCATAAATAGATTCTACATGAAATTCCATGCAATTTGAAAAAAAAAATTCACTGAAAAAGGACCAAATTTGCAAAAGATATGAGCATGTGAAGTTTTGAAGTAGGTTTGACTTTCACTGTGAAAAAAATGGTCAAAATGGTATAGTCACCTAAAAATTTCTTCACAATTGTGAAGCACTCTAAATCCTCTTTCTGACACCATGAATTTTGTGCGATTTCGTTACTGTATGCAAAAGTTGTGGGAATTTGAAAAAAAACAGCCTCCTTCGGGATGTATGAGGCACAAGAGGTCAAGCTGATAGTTAATGTTATTGTTTTAACCACTGGCAGTTTGCAAGTTCTAGTCACATGCTCAACATTTTCTCACTAGCAGTTACAGTTATGGTTAAGGGTTTTAAACAGACCCCTGGTCCTCCATGTGACTAGGGGCTGAGTGCCTTAAAATTTTTTATTTTTTTTTAATTTTTTTGTTTTGATTTTTTTGGGTTATTTAAATGTGCTGTGTGTGCAAAGAGATGGTGGGTTGGATGTGGCGGCGATGGTGGACGCAGGCAGAGGCACTCTGGTAGGGGCCGATCGAGGGCAGCAGAGGGGTTTGAGCGGTGCGCGGCAGGAGGTGGAAGGGGTGTGAGGGTTTGGGGAGGGCACAGGGGGCGGGCGTACAGAGGGGAGGCAGAGTGTCGGGAGGGGTGAGGGTTTGTAAGAGGCGCGGGGAGCTGGGAGATCGGGAGGAGGGAGCGGCGCGGGAGGCGGGGAGGAGGGGGCGGCGTGGCGCGTGGGAGAGTGGCAGGTGGCGTGGCGCGCTGGAGAGGGGCACACAGGCGTGGGCAGGGGGGAATGGGGGGGTCGGGGAGGTCGTGGGAGGGTATGCAGGGGTTGCGGGGGGGCTGTGGGTGGGGGGTTTTGGGGGGAGCCACTAGGGGAATGGGGGGTTTGGGGTTGCGCAGGAGGGAGGATAGGGGTGCGGGAGGATGGGGTTTAGGGTGGGATTCAGGGGGAGGCAGGGGCTTCGGCCCCTGCAATTTTTTTATTTTTATTTATTTTTTGGTGATAAAATGAAAATATTAAAATAAAAAACACATAAACCCCAAAATGTAAAATTTATTTATTTATTTATTTTTAACCAATTTTTTTTTTTGGCAAAAAAAAGACTTTGAAAAGTAAAAAAAAATTCAAAAATTTTCAAATAACAAAACTAGGGAAATGATAGGGGATTTCTTACCTCCGAAGCCTCCTGGACTCAACAGTGAGCTCGATTTGTGCGTAGGAGGCCGTTTGTAAGAGTGGATGCCTGAATGGTCTTTGAAACACTTGAATCTGAAACAAAACTTTTGAAGACAAACACTCACAAGATTGTGGATTAGATCACGGTGGACGCCAAAATGTAAAGGGTGAAATAGATTTGATCAATAAAGAACAATAAAACCCAAATACAACAATGAAATATGAAGGGAAAAGGATAAATAATCACAAAGAGATACTTACAACCTTTACCTTTCGACTTCCATTTCTCGCCTATTCTTTCTTGATCTTGAGTGATGGAGATTGGCCCTCAGGGAGCTTGCTTCCTTGCTTTGATTCCTTAAGATGACAAGGAGAAATGGCTATGATACTTGTTGTGTTGAAGATGAGGTTCAAACACAATAATAATGGATGATATGAGAATGGCTAGAATGAGGAGATTTGAGAAGAATGTGGGTATGAAAAGGATGTTAGAAGAAGATTTCCTAGAGGAAATTGGGCATTATGAGGATGCCAGAATGAAGTCCCCCAATTGCTTAGAGAAGGGTCTTATTTATAGATTTTCTAAAAAGGCAATGGAGGGCGAGGATCAAAAGATGAGATCAATGACTCTCATTTTTTGTGAATCTTTAATTCATAATGGATGAATTAAAAATTCTTTTTTTGAGAAGAGTGGGCTATGACAATTGAATTTTAAATTCAATTGGTGGAGGATAGTGGGGGATAATTGAATTAAGAATTCAATTAGTGGAGGATAGTGGGGAACAATTGAATTAAGAATTCAATAGTGGAGGACAATTGAATTTTCAATTCAATTAGTGGAGGATAGTGGGGAACAATTGAATTAAAAATTCAATTGGTGGAGGATAATTGAATTAAAGATTTATTTTGGATAATAGAGGATATTAGCTAATTAAATATTAAGAATATTTAATTATATGTGCAACATGGTGAGGTGGAAGAGATGAGGTGGATTGATGAAGTGGATTTTGTGAGGTAGTTTTTGTGAGGTGGATTTAGGACTTGAGACATTAGAAGAATTTAGGGAATTTAATTAAATAAAATGATTTTATTTAATTGTAGGATAATGAACCAATCAAATAAACATATAATATTTATTTAATTGACAAAAGAAAATAAGAATTAAGATAAATATCAAAATATTTACTTAATTCAACCTGAGCCAATTTTAGGTGTATACATTTTGCCCCTCTTTGAAGCAATGTGTTTTATCACGTTTCAAAGAATAAATAGTTTGATAATGATACATGCCCCAGTTTGCCCGTGGTACAGGTTATGATGATAGGATGCCCCCTCGGGAGATTAGACAGGGAGAAGGCGGAAGGCGTGAGACGGACAATCTCACGATGAGATAAGTTGATAGGAGATGAAATGGTTGGATGCAAAAGAAAGGGATGAATGATATGGAATGCAAGATAAAAAGATGATAACACACACAAGCAAGTAAGAAAGTGTGCACAAATGATACAAGCACAAACAAGGTATTGCCCCTATCAAGCGATAAACCCACGATATAGATCGATGATGTCTGGTTTCAGGAATGAGATATGTCGTATAAGACTCCTAGTCTAGTTTCGATAATACAGCATCCTGTCTAAGACATTTGATATGATAGTGTTGTCATGGCGGGGAATGATATATCCCTAGACCAACATAGTAGGTGTGTTGTCATGGCGAGGAATGATGGATCCCTAGAGCAACATCAAGGATAGTGTCTGGTTTTAGGAAATGAAGCATGTCGTATAAGACTCGTGTGTTGGTCTGGTTTCAACAATGCAACATCCTGTCTAAGACAATTGATTGATTGATTGATTGATTGAGTTGGTTTACGACCGGACAAGGATCAAGACCATCGATTGTGATTGGATCATTTGACACGATTGACTTGACTTGATTGACATGGATTAAGGATAGACTTGCAATTGGATATGGTATGGATATGGATATGGATATAGATATGGGATGCAATTTGATATGGTATGGATATGGAGATGGATATGAAGTTCAGTTGGATATGGTATGGATATGGATATCGATATTTGTCACCTTGATATAGCAAGTATTTTGAAGCGCTTTCATCATTGGGCTTTATTATGTTGTAAGAAAATACAAGCATCTAGGTATAATTAAACCAAGATGACCTGAGTATTACTTACATGGATTTTAATTTAGCAAGTTAATACAAGCATCTAGTCAAAATTGAATCTAGATGACCTAAGTACTTCTTGCGTTTCAACAGACAAGGATTGCCCCTTTTCATGTTTAGACCTCGGAGTCCTCGATGATCTTTTGTTGATCATGTCGTTAGACAAAAGTTGTCACATTACTAAAGTTTAATCCACAAGCAGCAGATAAAGAAAAACATTATGCCCCCATCATAGCATCTCTAGCTTTTGGCATTCTTGAGTAGCATAGGAAGACATAATGACAAAAATCCAAGACTTTGTAAGTTAACCTGTTTACAAAACATTCTTGCATTAGACCTGTCTTTTTGCCATAATTGATATAGAATTGGCTTAAGTGTTTCAGTATGGTGCTCTGTTTTGCCTTGGACAGGTTGATGTTTTTCGTCAAGATTTTTGTTTGGAAGCGGGCTTTGTTGCTCTTGTTTGTCTAGCAGAAGGTATCACAATCCTTATTGGTGGGACGAACGATAAGACATGGGATGGACGGGAAGTAGAACAGACTCAGACGGATAGAAGGACTAGACATGGAACGGAGGGGAAAGTAGAGCCTCGGGGGTGCATTGATAATGGCCTTGCCTACGTGACGATACAGAGGCAACATAGTTTGGGGCTTGGACCATGGATTGACTAGAGGATAGACGACAAGATATGAGATGGACAGGGAAGCAGAGCCTCAGGGGTGCATTGATAATGGCCTTGCCTACGTGACGACGCAGAGGCAACGTAGTTCTACAAGAACCCTAATGGACCCAGGATATGGATCGGATGAGACATGATATGGAACATACATGGATCAGATATGGATCAAATAAGACACGATATGGATTAGATAAGACATGATATGGAATCGATATGGAACAAACAATACTGATGACAAGGAACCACCACAGATATGTAGATGGATGAAAGATAGTAGATACAAATGGTGATGAGGATGGGCAATAGTGGATAGAAGGAAAACAAGGATGTGATCTCCAAGGGCTATGTCGCATAAGTATATCATGCCCCATTGTAGGTAGAGTACGTAGGATTGTTCATGACAATGCTAATGATGATAGGAGGATGAGAGGATAATGAAGGATTTGCATGTTTTGGAGGGATAAGGTATGTCAAGAGACATCTAAAACATTTGTCAACATTGTGCCCCCAATCTTTATCAAGACCAAAGAATAGAGGAAAGGAAGTTTGGATGGATGGACGGGATAGGATAGGTATGTAATGGATAGAGGATAGGATAGGAAATGGTACGGAAGGAAACTGGTAGGAGAAAAGTGATATGCTAATGAGACAAGGTGCCCCCAAGTGTAGGTGACATAGAAGATCAACTTACACATGACACCTGTTTGCTAGGTTTTCATCATGGTACTTATCCAAGGTGCCTGTTTGCCTGGTTTTCACCATTGGATGAAAAGATTTTTCTTTACTTTTTTCTTTTTCATTTTTTTTTTGAATATTTAGGTAGGAGAAGGTGGATATGGAAGGACTCAAGTATAGATTTCCTTGAAAGGTGATAGTCCCACTAGATAGATACTGTCGAATGGACAATGTGAAGTGTTCCCACAGAGGTTGGTAAGGGATTGCATGAAAGTGATATGGCCTAGGTAGATAGTGGATTGTGATGTGGAATACAAAAGGACTTATCCAAAGATGGAAGGAAGGTTTATGCAACAGCATGGACCATGGGCCTAGGATGAGGAAGATGTGTAGGATAATAGTGGAAGGAAGGCGAGATGGATTTATATGGAAGTGTTGTGGAATGGAAGGGAATCATGACCAACGGTCGCACATACCATGGTAAACATTGAAGCTAGTGATGGGAAAGTAGTGTAGGAAGCAACGAAGACTTTTGCTTGTGGATGAATGACGTGGGCATGTAGGGATCCACATAGACTGAGTATTGTCCTGATTTTTGTTTGTCATGTGGGATGGAAGAATTTGAGACTTATGTATGGAATGTGATAAAGTAGATGGTTGAGATTCTTGAGAGGTGGATGCCTCATGTATCTTGAAGGATTTTTTCTTAGGTACCCAAACCCTTTTGCTTTTGGATAGTACCTGTGGAGGTATGGATTTGGGTGTATGCAGCTTTTGTGCAGCTTTTGGAGTAATCCTTTGTTGCTTGGGGACCCACACCTGTTTCAATTTGGCATTGAGGTGTATGGGTGTATGCAGCTGTTGTGTAACTTTTGGAGTAATCATTTGTTGCTTGGGGGTCCACACCTTGTTTAGTTTGGCATTGAGGTGTATGGGTGTATGCCGCTTTTGATATGGATACTTCTTTGATTCTTGGCTTTTATATCCTAGGTCATGAGGACTCTTAGGATTTTTGACTTTGTAGTTAGAGACATCCACATATTTGTTATTGAATCCCCGTGGGATGGTAGAAGTGAGGTTGGTGAAAGCTCCCTGTTTAGACAATATGTGCATTTGTCGGCCATGATTTGGATATTTAGGGGATTTATAGATGGATGGATAAGGTGTTGGAAGAAGTGGTGGTACAAGGCATGGAGGGGTGTTAGGAGTTGGAAGTAGCAGAGGTAAATTGGATGGTGGGATATTAGGAGTTGGAAGTAGCAAAGGTAAATTGGATGGTGGGATATTAGGAGTTGGAAGTAGCAGAGGTAAATTGGATGGTGGAAGGTGTACGGTCACATGCTTTTGGGATTTGTAGGATGAGGGATGTGGAATGGCAACATATGTTTTGGGGATATGATAGTGTTTGCGATGGAAAGTGGTAGACTTAGGAGGAGTGGAGGAAGTACCAACATCTTGAGTTTGCTTACCTTGGGGTATGTATCCAAGGCCGTATGAAGGAGGAGGAACATTGACATGGACGGGCTCCAAAATACCTTGTTCATGAAGGCCTAAGCCTTTACCTTGATAGTTCATATTCTAGAGTATACGGTGGATAGCAGGATTATGTATAGGTGCACTAGCAGCGAGTTCTTTATTGGATGAGGAAGGTGAGATAGAGGATAATGGTTGCTGGTGTTCTAAGAAAGAACATTCATGCATGAAGGTAGTAAGACCAAGGATATATGGTGGAGGATTTGTAGCTTGGTCAATAATGGATGGTGAAGGATCATTATTGGTTTGATCTTCTACGCTTGCTTGGGAGGCAAGTGTCTCATCAAGGGAAGTGGAAGTTGTTGGATTTTGGGTAGGACTAGATGGGGTATGGATAGGAGTAATGGAGGCTTCTCGCTCATGGATGGGCATGGGATCAAGTTGTTCAAGGACATCCTTTTTATAGGGCATATCTTGATCATAGAATAGGTAAAGGTTATGGATGGGTTGGAATTGGATTTCCTTCTCATGTATAGTTGTGAGGATATGGATAGGATCAAGTGGCTCATGGAGAGGTTCATGATTATGGATATCATCTTGATCATAGAAAAGCCATTAGATCTCTAGCTCAGGCATAGGATCAAGTTGCTCATAGATAGCTTCTTCATCAACGGTAGTATCTTGATCAGGGAAAAGATATAGGTTATGCCTGGTGGGAAAATGGATTTCTTGCTCATGTATAGGTATAAGATCATTGAAGAGATAAAGGTTATGAAGGGGTCGGCTGGGAATGTTTTGATCTTAGTTTAGACAAGGGATGGATGTTTCCACATGCTCTAAGGTGTGCTCTTGACATAACTCATGGGTTGTTTGAATTGAAGTTGAGGTAGAAGACTCTTGGATAGGCTCTTGGTTAACGATATGGATGTTTGATGGACCTTGACTTTGGTTCATGGTAAGAGGTTTTTCAATAAGCTCAAGGGGTTGCGGATGACATGAAGGTGTTGTAGGATTTGACATAGCATTGGAAGAATCTTTGGTAAGGTCAAGGACCGGAGTTTGGGGATATGGTTGACTTTCTGCTAGTAGCCCTTGGATCACATCCGTGACAGGTGTATGGGTAAATGGATGAAGGGATGGATGAGTGGATTTGGATTTTTCCCTAGCTTTTCTTACGTTGTATAAATCTGGAAAATATTTTTTCCACCACTCATCTGACTCTTTTTTGGTGTGCCATTTAAAGTTTGAGGAACTAGATGGTGGTGTTGTTGTAGAACTGGTATGCTTTGGGATAGGTGTCGTAGAATATGGTGAAGGAGGATTAGGAGATAAAGTGGTATACGATTTCTAAATTGAGGTGTTGCTTACCTTGTCATGAGTATGGGAAAAAGATATACAATTTTTGGGCGAGGTATAGCTAGTACTGGCACATTCAGCTTGCAAGCTTGTCAATTCTTGTTGTAAGATGTTGATTTGTTGAGTAATTGCTATACAATCTTGGGGCGAGGGACCTAAGTGTATTTGCAATCATAGAGATTGGAGTTTTTGATCAAGATATTCTAATTTGTTTGCCATTGACACAAGACTAGAAAAGCTTACTAGTTTGGATGTGCAGCAGTAAATATGCTGTAACAGAGTGTAAGTGCGTCACAAGTCAGATCAAATGCACTATAGGTTGTTTCAAATGCGCAATTCTAGTTTGTACTTAGTTTGGCAATGTTCAAGGAAATGGTCACACATGTATAAGCATGAGTCACTCACACAAGACACAAGAATCAATTTTAAATTTTGAACTTTGAAGAATATGATGATGAGTAATCAGGCACACGTGGAAGATAAATCAACATGCCCTAATGTCTAGTTTGATGTAGGGTATGGCCAATTAGGTTTGGGCAATGTTTACACAAGTTTGACTAGGGATTGAAAGTGAAATCTTGTCACACAGTCGGGAGAAGGGGGTAACCCACCCTTCACCTTCACTTCCCCAAGGTAGAAAGTTCTTTGGGGCTTAGCCAAGAGTGACAATATTCTGATTTCAATGAGGGTGTCTTTCGATTTAACCTCGAATGAGGTCGTCCCTAGGGGTGATGAAATCCCCTAGCAGGCCTCCTAGGAAAGGGTAAACAAAAGCAAATCAAGTAAAGTGTTTTTGATCTCCAAGATCACCTTGTGGTGTGAGAAGAGAGCATAAACACAGACTTGATTCACACTTGCAGTTGTAAATTAACCCTTAAGAAAGTGAAATGTGTGTGTGAAAATTGAATGGATAAGAGGTGTTTTTGATTCTCAAGATTGCACAAAGCGCATGAGAAGAGCATACACACCCCTAATCGCATACAAATTCACCAAACAATGAAGACACTAGTTCTTTTTATAGCCCAAGTCCAAATTTGAATGGAAGACACTAGTTGATTTTATGCCCCATTTGATATGTGATGATCAATCAATGTTCATTTTAGAACCCCAAATCGAAGTGTGTGATGAAAACAAGATTGAAGATGAATGATTAGAATGAATGTACCTGGATTGTTTTCACTATCCAAGTTGCTATATATGTTGTTCCTGATGTTGTTCCAACCTTGTATGATCACCTACAAGTCACTAGAACGAAAACGGAGCAAGTAGACTAGCCAAGAGGATCGTTATGCAATAATCAAGAATCTGTTAAAATATGATGCAAAATGAACTATTATAGAAAAAATAAGTTCATAAATAGATTCTACATGAAATTCCATGCAATTTGAAAAAAATTCACTGAAAAAGGACCAAATTTGCAAAAGATATGAGCATGTGAAGTTTTGAAGTAGGTTTGACTTTGACTGCAAAAAAAATGGTCAAATGGTATAGTCACCTGAAAATTTTTTCACAATTACGAAGCACTTTGAATCCTCTTTCTGATGCCACCAATTTTGTGCGATTTCGTTATCGTATGCAAAAGTTGTGAGAATTTGAAAAAAAATAGCTTCCTTCGGGATGTATGAGGTACAAGAGGTCAAGCTGATAGTTAATGTTATTGTTTTAACCACTGGCAGTTTGCAAGTTCTGGTCACATGCTCAACATTTTCTCACCGGTGGTTATAGTTATGGTTAAGGGTTTTAAACACAGCCCTGGTCCTCCATGTGACTAGGGGCTGAGTGCCTTTAAAAAAAAATTATTTTTTTATTTTTTTGTTTTGATTTTTTTGGGTTATTTAAATGTGCTGTGTGTGCAAAGAGATGATGGGTTGGATGTGGTGGTGGTGGTGGACGCAGGTGGAGGAGTGCTGGTAGGGGTGGATCGCGGGCAGCAGAGGGGTTTGAGTGGCGCGCGGTAGGAGGTGGAAGGGGTGCGAGGGTTTGGGGAGGGCACAGGGGGTGGGCGCATAGAGGGGAGGCAGAGCATCGAGAGGGGTGAGGGTTTGTAAGAGGCGCGGGGAGCTAGGAGATCGGGAGGAGGAAACAGCATAGGAGGCAGGGAGGAGGGGGTGGCGTGGCGTGCGGGAGAGCGGCAGGCAGTGTGGCACGCTGGAGAGGGGCACACAGGCGTGGGCAGGGGGCAATGGGGGGGTCAGGGAGGTAGTGGGAGGGTATGCAGGGGCTGTGGGGGGGCTGTGGGTGGGGGGTTTTGGGGGGAGCCACTGGGGGAATGGGGGGTTTGGGGCTGCATAGGAGGGAGGACAGGGGTGCGGGAGGATGGGGTTTGGGGTGGGATTCGGGGGGAGGCAGGGGCTTCGGCCCCTACAATTTTTTGACTTTTTTTTTTGTGATAAAATGAAAATATTAAAATAAAAAACACATAAACCCCAAAATGTAAAATTTCTTTATTTATTTATTTTTAACCAATTTGTTTTTTTTTTTTTGGCAAAAAAAAGACTATGAAAAGTAAAAAAAATTTCAAAAATTTTCAAATAACAAAACTAGGGAAATGATAGGTGATTTCTTACCTCCGAAGCCTCCTGGACTCAACGGTGAGCTCGATTTGTGCGTAGGAGGCCGTCTGTAAGAGTGGATGCCCGAATGGTATTTGAAACACCTGAATCTACAACAAAACTTTCGAAGACAAACACTCACAAGATTGTGGATTAGATCACGGTGGACGCCAAAATATAAAGGGTGAAATAGATTTGATCAATAAAGAACAATAAAACTCAAATACAACAATGAAATATGAAGGAAAAAGGATAAATAATCACAAAGAGATACTTACAACCTTTACCTTTCGACTTCCATTGCTTGCCTATTCTTTCTTGATCTTGAGTGATAGAGATTGGCCCTCAGGGAGCTTGCTTCCTTGCTTCGATTCCTCAAGATGACAAGGAGAAATGGCTATGATACTTGTTGTGTTGAAGATGAGGTTCAAACACAATAATAATGGATGATATGAGAATGACTAGAATGAGGAGATTTGAGAAGAATGTGGGTATGACAAGGATGTTAGAAGAAGATTTCCTAGAGGAAATTGGGCATTATGAGGATGCCAGAATGAAGTCCCCCAATTGCTTAGAGAAGGGTCTTATTTATATATTTTCTAAAAAGGCAATAGAGCGTGAGGATCAAAAGATGAGATCAATGGCTCTCATTTTTTGTGAATCTTTAATTCATAATGGATGAATTAATTTTTTTTTTTTTTAGAAGAGTGGGTTATGACAATTGAATTTTAAATTCAATTGGTGGAGGATAGTGGGGGACAATTGAATTAAGAATTCAATTAGTGGAGGATAGTGGGGAACAATTGAATTAAGAATTCAATTGGTGGAGGATAGTGGGGGACAATTGAATTAAGAATTCAATAGTGGAGGACAATTGAATTTTCAATTCAATTGGTGGAGGATAGTGGGGAACAATTGAATTAAAGATTTATTTTGGATAATAGAAGATATTAGCAAATTAAATATTAAGAATATTCAATTATATGTGCAACATGGTGAGGTGGAAGAGATGAGGTGGATTGATGAAGTGGATTTTGTGAGGTGGATTTAGGACTTGAGACATTAGAAGAATTTAGGGAATTTAATTAAATAAAATGATTTTATTTAATTGTAGGATAATGAACCAATCAAATAAACTTATAATATTTATTTAATTGACAGAAGAAAATAAGAATTAAGATAAATATCAAAATATTACTTAATTCAACCTGAGCCAATTTTAGGTGTATACAAATAGTTAGGTCAATTAGACATCTACGAATTTGTGCTTGATGTGTAGAAATGAACCATGACCATGGAAATGAAACCAAGACTTGCAAACCTTCTGTACCTACAAATGAAGATTCACCTTGATGTTTGGACTTGCAATAAAAGACTTAACAATTTTGCTAAACTCCTTTGAGATCTTGCTAAACAAGGATGGATCCAATTTGTCAAATTTTGATAAAAATGTAGAAGACATTATGCAACAAATGCATTAGGCAATTTCCTAATGGGGATAACTTGGAACATGGAACAAAATGTAAAGGGTTGTGGAGTTAGGGTTTTAGATTTAGTTAACAAAGCGACAACAATTAGAATATGTTGAGCTAATGTGATGTCACAACAGAGGCAAGATTGTTTTTGGAGTAATGAGTGATGGATGATCAATAGATAATTGATGACCATATGATTAAGGAATGATGTCCCTTTATACTTTGCTTAACATGCAAATTTGAAAGTTTTGGTATGAGAGTCAACACATAACGACTAGTTGGGAAGAGATTTGCTTGAGCCCACAATTGAATTTGAATTTAAATCTTTTGGAATCAAATTTACAAGTGTAAAAGTAAACTAAGTCAAATTTACAAGTACAAAAATAAATTAAAGAGAAAAACAAAAAATCTAATAATTTAAAACTATCTAAAGAGAAACTAAATTCTATTTCTAAATATAAAACTAAAAATTAAAATTAAAAACATTTTAAAAAATAAATATTCTAAAACAAATGCTTAAAAACACCTATAGCATATAATTTTTTAAAAATGATAAAAATATTAAGTATACATTTTTCATCATTACAATAAATATAAAGATAAAATATCCACTTTTCACTGTTACAATGAAAAGACACCTTTTGTAATTTGTTATCTAGAGCTGGGTTTATATTTTATGTCTAAAAAAGACTGGCTGTCCATTGACTAACTCCTTTGTTAGTGATGTTTGGACTAGTATTTTGTCTCCTCACTCTCCAATGCATTTTCTTCCCTGGCTTAGTGTACAACTTGCGTGGACAATCAACCGCCTAAACTTGTGGTGATGAGATGTTATCATGTTTGAACAAACAATCTATTTTGATATGACATTCGCTCTGCATGTGCGTCGTTATACATATCAATCCAAAAAATTCTAGTCTTTAATAAACCGACCACTACATAAATTGGAAAAACTGAGCAAAATTTTCCATGCGTAGACAGGCCTTGATTGAGAAACGGAAACAAAATAATCTCAAAAACCATGTATAGTCAATGAAGAATTAGGTAAATGTAAACAATAAAAACTTTTTAAATATATATTTAACGTATTTTTCCAGCAGGCTTCTTGTAAAGGGTAAAAAAAAATGCACTACTCAGTCAACCTATAGGAGTATGATTATGATTTTAGCACACATGTAATCTATTAAATTATTACAAGATGATGAATCATTAAGTATGATCCAAAACGTTGAAACAAAGAAATACATAATTTAATCCAAAAACACTTTTCATACCTATCATTAAATTATGATCAACTTGAGCCATTTGAGCCCACTGCCCACCTGTCCAATTTGGCAGGATGCAGCAATCCCTTGTCCAGGTCAGTGTCGTCCATTTAAGAAGCTTATTCCTTTCTCCCTCACTCAATTTCATTGTATACAATTTCACTGAAGATGAATCTCCTCAGCCATTATAAAAAGCCCATGTTTTCTCAAACTCTACACACCACATTTGCTTGCATTTTCTTCTTAATCTGATTTGTTTGACCTGCATAGCAAAGCAAATCAACCATGAACACTGCTGGTATTTTTGCATGTATTATTATTGCTTTAGTCATATTAATTTCAAGAAGTGCCAGTGGGCAGCTGAGTCCAATGTTTTATGCAATGTCATGTCCACAAGCATTGTCTATAGTGAAGGCTGCTGTTACTCAGGCCGTGGCAAATGAGAAAGCTAGGTGAGCGAGCTCAGACCATTGAAAAATAGGGAGAAAATATTGGGTGGATCTAAAAGAACAATTATAAGGGAAAAATATCTTTCAATATTTTTGTTTGAAAGAGATTTTGAGGTAACTAACAAAATATTGTGAGTGTTATTATTTTGTTGTAATTATTTATTAATTTTAAAAGTTGTTTCTATAGTAAAATAACTTTAGTTTTTTGTTATGGAATATTTTTAGGTTAATATATATTTATAATTTAGTCACATTTAATATATGTTTGTGATTGTGAATAATGTATTTTATTTTAATTTTATTTAAAAAATATATATTAATGACACAATTTTATGAAATTTTATAAATAAAATAAGTATATTTCAAAACATTAATGAAAAAGTAATGAATTTAGAATAAACAAAGTGATAGTTATTAAAAAGAATGTAACTTAATATTAATCTTTCTCAAATAATATGATTTAAGTAATATTCACATTACTAAACACTACAATCAATGAAGTGTGAAGTTCATTTTGGTGCATATAATTTTTATTAAGTCAAAATAACATCTAATTTGAATAATATTTAAATAATAATAACTTTTCCAACTATATGTTCATGTAGGCTAATTTTAATAGAGACACTTATTTCTTTCAAAAAGATTAGGATTTTATCAAAATTTTAATTTGGGAATATGAATTTAAAACTTATTTTTAATGATTTTAGGGATTTAAAATTTGTTCTTACTAATTTTTCTTCTAAAAATAATTGTTTAATTTATTTGTGATATTTTTGTGTTGATGATTATTAGTTAGGTGGGTCAACATGGATAGTGTAGTTGGGAAGAAGAGACTCAACTACTACATGTCTAAGTGGTGCCAATAGCAACCTTCCTTCTCCACTTAGTGATCTTAATGCACTTATTTCAGGAATTAAAGCTCTTGGTTTTTCTACTAAGGATACAATTACTCTTTGAGGTATTTAGAAGTATTATATATGATTTCACAAGGTTTAGTTTAAATATTTATATTTAAACGACTAAAGAAGTAAGTTGGTGTTATATTGAAACCAGATAAACTCAATAATAGGACATGTCACTTAGTTTTTGAACTACTAATATAATTAGAACATTTTATTACATATAATGATAACATATAATGATAACAACCACAAGCTAAAGTATTCCTAAAAGATATTGATTGAATCTTCTAAGTATTTCAATTGAATGTATTTTACGTGCTCATACAATTGGTCAAGAAAGGTGTGTTGTATTTAGGTCTCACATCTACAATGACAACGATATTGACTCTACATTTGCCGCTTCTCTAAAAAAAATTGTCCAAGAAATGGTGGTGATAATAACCTCTCACCCCTAAACCTTGTGACTCCCAATTTCTTTAATAATAATTACTACAAAAAATTGAGAATCCAAAAAGAGCTTCTCTATTCTAATCAAGCATTTTTTGATGGAGGCTCTAGTGATGCATTAGTTACTACATATAGTATCAATCCAATCAGATTCTTTAGTGATTTTGTAACATCTATGTGAACATGAGAAACATCAGTCCTCTCACTAGAACCAATGGAGAAGTTAGAAATACTTGTAGAAAAATTAACTAACATGTTATAATGTATTCAACTATAAATAATGTCACAATATTGTAAAATATTGTTGACGTGATTATTCAATAAAGCCATGGTTCTTAATTTCTAACATCTACTAAGTTTCTTATTTATTTAATATAAATGATAATAACAATTGTATTCTTAATTATAAATATATATGCATGGTTCTATGGTAATATTAAATTTTATCATTGTATTTTCACAAATGTTTGATATAGTATTTTGTAAAATTAAAATTAATTTTTTAATTTTATAATAAGATTAAATATGGAGAAATTCTAATATTTGTTTTACTATATTTTAAAAAATAATGGAATAGATACTCTCAATAAGTGATGGTTGCTTCACTCTGTAGTGCCTACTTGACATAACAGATTTTCCACTGTTTGGAAAGCCATCCTTGAGCCAAACCTAGCACATTTTGCCTAGTGCCTTCTATTTCAAGGTTTACTAGTTGGAACAAGGCTTTTTCATCTCAGGGTTCAGGATCTCCGTTGTCATTTTTGTGGACAAGCTAAGACTTTTCAGCATCTCTTCTGGTATTGCACCAGGGCTCAGCAATTTTGGCTATGGATTTATGATTTCTTTAGGCCATTCAGACTAGTGCCTCTTTCATGGCAGGTCATACTTCTGGGTGATTCTCCCAGGTTCCGTACAAGATTTACTTAGATTTGACATATTTTTAGGGTGGAGATTCTTTTCACAATTTGGAAGGATCATAATTCCTATATATTTTCAGACAATCACATTGGAACAATTGTTTCTCTTTATATTAAAGCTATTACATGTTCTAATGTTCTTCTGCAGATACAAGTTTAAGAAAATAAAGTGGCTCTTGAGGTTGCTCACTTACAGGAACTTTTGGATAACTGGGGTAATGCTCCTTGCATAGTGGCACGGGTACCTCCCTCTCCTTCCTCTGTCAGAGCTCGTTTACCTTCTCATGGCCAGGGGCGACAGTGGATTTGCCAGGGACTCCTGGCCACGTTCTCAGCCTCCTCCTCACTGTGCACCTCACCGTCCCAGGCGCTCGTCCTCTCCATGTATTCATGGCTGGACATCTGGTCATCCTACGGGTGGTACAGGTGACAATGTAGGTTAGCCCTCTGGTGACAATATAGGTTGGCCTACTGGTCATAATACAGGATGGCTTGCTCTTGGTACTTCCAATCCAACCAACACTGGTTGGGATAGCAATAAAGTTTCTGCATGCTTAAATTTGGCCATTTCACCAGAGCACCAGGAAGCTAATACAGAGAATGAAAACCAACAGAACGATGATGGGTGGGCTCCACCAGATGTCATCCCGGAGCCCACAACAATTTGGGGTAACCCGGATGACAAGGATCCTTAGTCTACTGGTGTTGCTTTGGCTGCATAAATCTGATTAGTATTTTGTTTTTATAATTTCTGTTATGTTATTTTAGGTGTGTACCCATAGACATTCTGGAACTTTCTAGGCTATGCCCAAATGACCATCTTTTTGGGGTGTGCCTTTATACCACCCAAACCATTTTTTGTGAAAGTGTTTTTCTTATCTTATGATTAATAGATAATATGGTATTTTCATAAAAAAAACTTATAGTGCCCCTTGTATTTTAAAATAATAATATATAATTATATTTAATGAAAATATATAACTCTATTGCACCTTATTAGAGGTTTGAATTTATTAGGAAATGGAACATGATTATAACGTTTATATTTTAGAAAATAAGTTAATATATATTTTTCAAAGCTATATTTATGAGATTTTTTTACATAATATTATGGGAATCTATTAAGTGATCTCAATTCAAAAAAACAACAACAATATAAAATGTTAAATAACAATAATATACAAATAACAAACTGTTACAAATGTAAGCTCCTCAAAGGAGCATGTAAATTTAAAATTTGTTTAAAGTATCATTTGATTAATCATTTAGAGAATTTGTGGAAGTATATAACAATAAATTAAAAATCAACAAATTGTAAGAATATAACATATGACACTAGATATATATGTGGAGAAACTTTTTCAAGGAGAACTTCACCACCAAAGAGAGCACAAGTTTATATTAATCTTTGAAGCAAGAATACATAATCAACAAAATTCTCTCTTCAATAAGACAACATTCTAGTAGCACCAGTGTACCTATAAAATAACCCATGAAACCTCTATCCAATGCATATAATTTATAGAGGAGAGTTGAGAGGAAACCACAAGTAGATTCCTAAAATAATAACACCCCAAAACCATGGTAGGGAAAAACACAACAGCCCATGTGACTAATCAATGCATCCATGAATAGAAAATGTAACTCATCAAGCATATTTGGCCCATGTGAAGAGTGAGCATAAATCCATAGAAGTAGTTCTCTATTATACACTCCATTACACATTGTGGACCCCACTTGACATGCAAAGACTCTCCACTCTCCCATCTAGCATGTAGGATTGGGAAAGTGGTGTAAATGAAGTCAAGTCAAATTGTAACCACCACCATCATGTTCCACCTCCCTCCTTAATGCTACTACAATCACTATTTACAAGTTACGAGGAGAATAATAAAATAATAATATCCCACAACCACCTACATGGGTCTCAACTTACCCATTCCAAGATGTTTGGAGATTTGACATTAGACATTAGGATTGCAATGAAATATCACACTATCCGAACATTCTCCCACTTTATATTATACATTATAATGACATAAGTGGAACCATAAAATAAATCAAGTATAGGATGAAAGACCCATGGCCTCCTCACACCAAAATAACTTCTTTGTGCTACTTTTTTGTAAGTGAGTCTACAACATCCTCTCGAGTATCAACCATCTAAAACAAAACCTTACCATTTTATACCATCTGATGAATAATATGACACTGTAAATCAACATGCTTAGTATGAGCATGGAACATGGGATTATTGGCCAAACAAATAGAACTCTTACTATCACATTTGATTTTCAACTACCCTACAATCAAATCCAACTCATGAATACAATCTTCATAACACTACTGCTTCTTTACAAGCATGTCTAGCAGCCATATACTCTACTTTGGTAGTAGAAAAACCAATTGTGGGCTACCTCTTACTCATCCAACTAATAGCACCACCAAATAGGGAAAATACAAAGCCATTAGGTGACCTTTGACTATATAAGTCACCTACCCAATTTGCATCAATAAAGCCTTGTATGTCCAATAACTTGCCAACATCATTAGAAACATGATAACATAAGAAATAATTAGACGTACCTCACAAATATATAATTACCCTCTTAATATAAGTCCAATGCTCTCTACCAACCTGGTTAGACATAAACTTACTAAGAACTCCCAGTGCTTGGGGAATACCCAGTCTAGTGCAAACCATTGCATACATCAAGATACCAACAATGCTAGCTTAAGGTACATTATACATATCCTCTACATAATTATCTAACTTAGGACACATATCCAATGAAATCTTGGTGCCTATAGGTAAAGGAATACTCACAAATTTATAATTTTTGCATAGCAAATTGCCACAAAATAGTGTCAACATACTTACTCTGACTAAGCCAAAGCCTTCCACAAGCTTAGTCCCTACTAATTTCCATTTCCCTTCATGTAAAATTCTCTAGAAATATAAGTTTTAAGATCCCTAATTATTTCCCTTTTGTTACCAATAAACAACATGTCATCTACATATTTGACAATAATTAGAATCTAATCATCAATACATTCAATGTAAACACAATGATCCTCTTCACTTCTAACAAAAACCAACTTCAAAGAAAATGCATTAAATTTTTGATACCACATTTGAGGTGACTATTTAAAACCATAAAAAGAATATTTTAACCTACAAACCATATTTTCTTTCCTTTTTACCTCAAATCAATATCACTAATGCATGCAAATTTTTTCTTCAAGATCTCCATGCAAGAAAGGAGTTTTAACATCCATTTTCTCAATCCCAAAATAATAAGTTGTAGTAATAGATAACAAGAATATAATTAAGGATAATTTACCAACATGAGAGAAAATTTTACCAAAATCAAATCTCTCTTTAGGAGTAGCCCTTCACCACCAATTTGGCCTTGTACATTTCTAACCAACTATTTTCTCTAATTTTCTTTTTGTACACCCACTTGCAACTAATGGGCTTTCTTCCCTTAATAAAAATAATGAGATCCTAGGTCTCACATCTATCCAAGTCCAACATCTCTTGTTGCATATCTTTCATCCAAGTCTCACTATCATATGAAGAGAGATTCTCCTTGAAAAATATCAATTCGTCATCAATCCATAACAAAGCAAATACACAATAGAAATTTGGTGAGATATACATGTCAATTGGGTTATGTAGTCTCATGGATCAACTCAAGACATAAGTAAGGGGCTTTTCTTGTTCTTTTATATGCTCATCCTTCTCTAACTCTGATCTAAACCCTCTTCTTCTTCTCCATCATCTAATTCATCAATTGTTCTTCAACATGTGCATCTTCCTGCTTTTCAACCTTAGTCTCAAAGAGCACAATTTTCCTTCTTTTCCTTTCATCGATAAGGACCTAAAAATGCTCTAAACTCCCTAAAATTCACATCTCTAAAACAAACCATTTTATAGGTTAGTGGCTTCCAAATCTTATAACCTTTTACATTCTCACCATAACCAAAAAGGGTGCATTTCTATGCTTTTGGATCTAGTTTATATCACTTTTATTTGGGAAAATGAATGAAAAACTCACAACCAAATACCCATAAATGTGAAATAGAAGGTTTCTTATCTATCCACAATTCATAAGGAGTTTTATGAACAAGAGTTGAGCAAGGAGATCAATTTACCAAGTAACAAGCAATACTCATAACATATGCACAAAAGCACCGATCTAACTATGTACCACTAAACATACTTTTGGCTCTTTACATTAAGTTCAGGTTCATTCTCTCAACAACCCCATTTTAATATGGTGTGTAAGGGGTTTTATTTTTCCAAAGAATACTTGCATGCTTACAAAAGTTATCAAATTTGGGCTAGAACAATATTCACCACCATTATCAAATCTCAATGCCTTTAATTTCTTATTTGTTTGGTTCTCTACAAGTGCCTTAATTCCTTAAACGTTAGATTTAGAACATGGAAAATAAAGCAAGGTGTATTTAGAACAATCATCAATATTTAAAAGTGACATAATACCAATATTTGCCAATATAAACCACATCCACTAGACCAAACATATCCAAATGAGTGATTCCTAATAATTTCTTAGCCTTATAGCTTCTAGAGGGAATACACAATGTTCACATAAATCAAAATACTCATTAGAGTAAATAGGAAAATCATATTTACTATCTTTTCTTAATAAAGGTTTGAATCCTTTTTTTACCAATGTGGTCCACACGTTGGTTTCACAACATACACACATTTTTAGAATTTTCAATTACATTGGCAGAGTTACAAAAAGTGGAGGTATTAATCGTAAATAAAGTCAGACACTAGATCCTCTAGCTACTAGTAGGTTTCCTCTCACCAACTTGCAACTGTATTTGTCAAATGTCACATGCACTCCAAAATCATTCAATTTGGATATAGAAAGTAAGTTTCTCACAAGTTCTAGAATGTGCAAAAAATTATCAAGGGTTTTAATCCTCCCATCATTGAAACACAACTATAATTTTCCCTTACCAACAATCTACTATGTACTATTGACACTGAGGAACACTTCTCATCCATCGTAAGATTTGTATGATGAGAACCACTCCTCATGCGGAGTCATATGGTAGGAGAAACCAAATTCAATGATCCAAACATAATTACTAATAGTGTTAGAAGAAATAAACAATGCATCATTATCGCCATCATTAGAAGTATTTTCTATGAAGGAATCATCATAGGATTTCTTTTTATTTCTACATTCATTCTTCATATGCCCTCTCCTCCCATAGTTTAAAAACTTTGCTCTTCCCTGGGGTTTTGGATTATCCTTTTGATTTGGACCTATCTTTCAATTTATTCCCATCCCCTTTAGATCCACCTTTGTCCTTATGCATTCCCTAAGCATGCAAGGCATCCTTTGAAACCTCATCCATGGATTTCCTTCATTTTCTCTAAAAGAAAGGTAGAAATAAGACCATCCATCTTTGGCTCTACAACATTACCACTAATAGCAATAATATTTTTTTGAGGATTTAGGTGAATAACAAATCAATAAGATACATTTATCTTATTTCTCAAGATTAACATCTATTGAAGCTAGCTAAATCAAAATCAAGTTAAAATAAATTAAATACTTTACAATAGAACCACCATCCTTCATGTTTAAAAAGTATAAATGTTTATTCAGATACAGTTTATTAGTTAGACTTATAGTTTAGTAGATATCACCTATCCTCTTCCATAGTGCAAATGTTGTGGTCTCCTCTAGGACATTCAAGAGGATGAAATCTACAATGCACAATTGAAAGGTTATTCACGTCTTCTTGTCCAACCTTTTCCAATTTTCTTTAGACAATCCATTAGGCTTATCTTCTTTTGCAACATCTTTCAATTGATCCCTCTCTTCTAAGAGATCTTCCATCTTTAGCTTCTAGAACTCATACCTAGCACCATTGGACTTGCCAATCTTTGAATGAGAGGTAGAGGCTATGGTTTCCAATAAATCATAAATATGTAAAACCACTCAAATCAAAAGCTTTCACTACAAGTAAAAAACCCTCAACACTTCAAGGAAGGTGTCTCCTTCTCAACAAAATCAAGGATATAATACTAAATTTTGTTAAACAAGGTAAACTACTGTAAATGTAAGCTCTTAAAAGGACCATGAAACAATAAAAATTATTTATAATATCATTTGATTAACCATTTAGAGAATGTGTGGAAGTATATAACAACAAATTAGAAATCAACAAACCATAGTTTAATAGTACACATGATATTTGATGTACATGGAGAAATGATTTTATGAAACAAATCCACCACCAAAGAGAGCGCAAGTTTGTATTAATATTTGAAGAAAGATTACATAACAAACTTCTTTCTTGAATCAGACAATGTTTTGGTAGAACCTATAAATCTATAAAATAACCTAGGAAACCTCTATCCAATGCATACAATTTATAGAGGAGATTAGTTAAGAGGAAACCACAAGTGGATTCCTAAAACCGTAGCACCCATAAACCATGGTATGGAAAAACCCAATGCCCTTATGTGACTAATTAATACATCCATGAATAGAAAATATAACCCCTCAAGCATCATTAAACCATGTGAAGAGTGGGAAGAAATCCCCAAAAGTAGTGCTCCATTATGCACTCCATTACACATTGTGGACCCCACCTAACATGCAAATATTCTCCACTTTCTCACCTAGCGCTTATGATTTTGAAATTGGTGTAAATGAAGTCAAGTCAAATTGTAACCATTGCCATCATGCTCCAATTCCCTCCTTAATGCTAGTACTACTAACATTTATAGGTTATAAGGAGAATAGTAAAATAATAATATCTTACAAACATGGGTGTCAAGTACCCATTCCAAGATTTTTGAATATTTGACATTAGACATTAGGATTGAAATAAAATGTCAAACTATCCTAACATTCTCCCACTTGTTATTATATATGCAATAACATAAGGGGAACCATAAAATAAATAAAGTACATGATGCAAGGAGCATGAACTACCTACACCAAGAGAACTTCTCTATACTCAAAAGTTTTGTAAGTGAATCTACAACAATCTCTTGAGTGTCAACCTTCTATAACAAGACCTTACTATTTTTCACAATCTCATGAACAAAATGATATTGTATATCAACATGATTGGTATGAGAATGAACCTACATGGCATTCTTATCCAAACAAATAACACTCTAATTATCACATTAGACCTAAACCACCATGTAATTATTACTAACTCTTGAACATAGTCTCTGTAACCATACTTCCTCTTCATAGGCATGTGTAGCATCCATACACTCTTCTTTGATAGAGGATAAAATAATTATGGGCTTCCTCTTACTCAACCAATTGATAGAACCACCCAAAAAGGAAAACACATAGCCATAGTGGACCTTTGACTATCCTTGAGTCACTTGCCCAATCTACATCAACAAAGCCCTGTATTTCTAACAACTTGCCCACATCATTAGAACCATGATAATATGAGTAATAATTAGAATTCCATAATAAATGTCTAAATACCCTCGTAAAATAAGTGCAATGCTCTCTACCAAGGTTAAACATAAGCCTACTAATAACTCCCACTACTTGGGCAACATCCTCTCTAGTACAAACTATTCCATACAACAAGATACTAATAGTACTAGCATAAGGCATATTATACATATCATTTACATAATCAACTAACTTAGGACACATATTCAATGAAATATTAGTTCTTAAATAGGTAAGGGAATGCTCATAGGTTTGTAATCATGCATAACAAATTACCTTAAAATAGTGTCAACATACCTACTTTGACTAAGCCAAATCTTTCTATGAGCTTGGTTCCTACTAATTTCCATTCCCAAAATAAACTTAGTTGCCCCTAGATCCTTCATGTCAAATGCTCTAGAAAGCTAATTTTTAAGATCCCTAATCCTTGTCTTGTTTTTTTTTTTATCAATTCAGTTGTGGGATTAGGGTCCACTCCCAATATAAGAACAAAAATATAATAGAGACTACTTTAGACCCATGAATGGGGAGCACAAAAAAGATAAAGAGACTAGAGAAACCTAAAGAAAGCTTAGAAGACCAAGAGAGAGCACAAGGCACAAAAAATAACTAGAGACCAAGCTGCCATCAAACACAGCCCATGCAGAATCTACCATTGATAAAAACTACTTAGATGGCCTTTTTAGCCTTCCCCTTCCTCATACTTATAGTGAGGAGGGAATCCATTGTCCATTGCATTCCTTCATCAACATCTCTACCTTCAATATGGAGCTTCTTGGCCTTTGATTTGCATCCCTTTTTCCTTTTGGCAAGGAAGTTTGGTTTGGAGATGGCACTAGCCATTTGGGAAATGGTGTAATTTTTAACAGGAACAACCAAATCATCAAGATCCAAAAAATTAGAGTAATCCTTATCCAAATCATCCATGAAGGGATAGGAACCCTCAAAATCTGAGCTAGTACCAGCCACCATAACTAGAAGGGAGAGGTCAGCAGCGAGCTGAGCGGCTGGTGCCACATAAGGAGAACCGATGGGTGAGTAGGAGGGCTGCTCTAGACTAGAGGAGTCCACAATTGGAGCCTGAAGAGTAGGCATGGGATCCTTCAAAAACTTCCTGTGATTATGCCAAATGAAATTTGCATCCGGATTACCCAACTTCTTGACCCATTGCTTGAGACTGAAATGCCATGAAGTAGCAGACCTGGAAGAGGTGCAACCAATGATTTTCTACCCCAACATGTTGCAGTGAAAGCACTTGAAGGGAAGACCTTCATAATTGAGGAATTGGGTCTAGGTGCCACGTAGGCAGAGTGGATCAAAATTGAGTGGTGCACCGATTTAGAGATGTCAATTATGGCACAAACCCTAATGAATTTGCTGAAGGGAGCACTAGGATCCAAATTCACAAAGGATCCAAACTACTCAATCATGTTTTTAATGAGCTCTAGCACTCGCATAATAAGCGAGAGATTATACAGCCTGATCCAAATGGGGACTGATGTGACCTTAGCAACTACAGGATCAAAGAAAGGAGACCAATCCAAAAGGAAGAGACAAGACTAGCCATAAAACCAAGGGCCCTTCTGCTTAACAAAGGTGCAATCATCCATAGAGGTGAAGTGAAGTAAGAAAAAACCAAATCAAGGATGTCGATGTTCAGAAGAGGTATGTTACTCCAGGAAGCCTTCATCCATTCAATAAATTTATCAACCAAAGGCATTTTGCTTAAACAACAAACAAGGAGGTACTTGTTCCTGATCACATCTGTAAGCTCTTTGATGTAGGCATCTGATAAAATGTCTATAAGGGCTTCCATCAGACAGACATTCGAGTCCCCCAGGGAGAAAAAAAGCATGGAATCAGGTTCAGAAGGTACTGATGAAGGCTTAATAGGCGACGACAGGGAGCTATCCGAAATAACTTGTGATTTGCAGTACTCTGTACACTCATGAAAAGGATTACTCTTGTTCCTACAACCCGTAATGAGGCCACGGGTTGAGGAACAAAGGTTGATGGAGAGGAAGGGGACAAATTCCCCGTCGAAGCCCTAGGAGGGACATCAACATCCTTCACACCCTTGGAGCACGACTTTCCCTTCTGAGTGACATTCATACCAGCACCATCACCCTGATGCTGCCTCTCATCCTCTATTTCATGCATGTAGCCTTATGTGCCTTCACACATCATGAACTCTTCCACTCCCAGTATAAAGATATCATTGCCTTGTTGTTACCAATAAACATGTTATCAACATACAAGACAATAATTAGAATCTAATCATCAATACATTTAATGTAAACACATTGTTCCTCTTTGCTTGTAAATATTTGGAATTAAGGTGTCTCAACCTTGTTTTTTCCTAGCAGTATATTTATTTATTGTATATTTATTTTATGCTTGTGATTGTATTTTCTTGCTCATCATATTTGGTCATCTAGTGTGACATGGCATGGTGAGTTGTCATCATACTGGTAGGTGACAAGGATGCATTTATTCCTACATTAGAATATAAGCATCCCACTTTGTGGTAGAGATTCTTTTCCATGTGTCAGCATCTTGAGATATGTGTAAGTCATTATTATATGACAGATTCCTATGATAGGTTATGACGGATAAGAAATTTTTTTTATGATAGGTTGGATAAGTGTTACAAAGCATCTTACATGGGGAATGTGAGCACCCACGTTGGGTTATGACAAGTTGTAAGAGAATAACTTATTATTAGTCAATTATGATGGATTCTCTTATAGCTATAAGTGTTGTCATATATGCCATATTCTATGATGGTTGTAAGATGCGTAAGAGCATCTGTCATATCTATTTCATGTAAATTTGGGGTGCCCAAGTTTGGAGGGTTGTAAGAGGTGAAAGAGAATCTTGTAAAAGTGTCATTTGCATGCAAAGAGGTGTTGGAATATGTTCCATGTGGATTTGGACACCCACCTCTTGTACCTTCCTCTAGAAGCTTCCTTCACACTTGTTATTCTCTATAAATAAGGTGCTTGGTTAAGTAGTTTGTATGATTCATTTGTATGTATTGTTATGCTACCAGAATTTTTCCAGAAACTGTGTTGGTGAACTCCTGTAAGAGCTTGGCTCTCAAAGTGTATTGTAACCTACATTGTTTATAGATTAATACATTGGGTTGTGCTTTGGAGTTTGGTATTTTTCTCCTGAAATGGTTTTCCCCATGTATATCTTGTGTTGTGTGGTTTTGTACTTGCATGTGATGTTACTTGATCTTCCTTATATTGTGTATCTCATTTCCATAGTTGTTAAAAGATAAAAATATGTGCAACTCTCGTCATTATATTGGTGTAGGAAGTGTGTTTCGTGTACCTTCCTTCCTTTCATTTGGTATCAGAGCCTAGAATAAACTTTGGTTCTAGTTGTTGAGTAGAGGGTTTTTTAAATTGGTCTTCGTTTGAGTGGGAGCTTGTGTAGAAGATTTTGAAATATTTATTGTAGGAAGGAGATGGATAGCACATGTGAGAGGATAGAAATGCAAAAGTTTAACAGAGGCAACTTTGAGTTGTGGAAACTCAAGATGGAAGACAGGTTGGTTGATAGAGACCTATGGACTTCTATATTTGGGAAGATGCCATGAGGCATGAAACAAGAAGACTAGGATTTACTGGATCAGAAGGCTAAGGGTCTTGTGAGACTCTATTTGGTTGGCTCCATGTTATTGAATGTCCATGAAGAGGCTACAACTACAGATCTATGGAAGAAACTTGGTTAGATTTATCAAGTTAAAACCCTAGTAAAAAAGTTGTTCCTAAGAAAGAAGTTGTAATCTCTAAGGATGGAGGATGGAGGATCTATCATAGATCACCTATATACTTTTAACATGCTTGTTTCCCAATTGAGCTCCATTGGTGTGAAAATGGAGGAGGAGGATCAGTGTATGAATTTGTTGTGTTCTTTTCTAGATTTGTGGGACCACCTTTTTATGGCCATTGGGAGTACCACTACCACCTTTAATATGGATGAAGTGGTTGCATCGTTATTGTCTGAAGAGATCCAAAGAAAATATTTTAAAATGGATAAGGAAGCTCTTGCAGTTCATGTTAGATCAAAAGACAAATGCAACAAGAAGGACAAGAAGCAAGAGAAGTAAAAATCCAAATCCCATGGGAGATATAAGTCTCCTAGAAAGTCCAAGACTTTGTGTTGAAATTGTGGCAAACTTGGTCATTTCAGCAAGGAGTGCAAGGAGGAGAAGAAGAAGAACTATGATTTAGATTATAACAAATCCCCTTAGGATGATGGAGAAGTGTTTTCCACTACCTTGACAACACATGCATCGAAATATGTGTGGTTGATAGACTCTGGTGCATCTTTTCACCTGACCTCACATCGGGGTTGGTTTATGAAGTATGAAGAATATGATGGTGGGAAGGTCTATCTAGGTGATGACTCTCATATGAAGATTATTGGTTATGGAAGAGTCTTGATTTGATTCCTTGATGGATGAGTGAAGGGGATCAATGGTGTTTTGCATATCCCTATTTTGGCATGGAACTTGTTATCTATAAGTAAGTTGAATGATGTGGGTGCGTGGGTTGTTTTCTTAAATGGAGGATACAAGATGACTAGATGAGCTATGGTGCTTGATAAGGGTGTCCAGATTGGTACTCTATTCAAGTTGGATGCATGCATGGTTCAGTGCAATAGTTCTTCTATTTCAAAGAGGAGAACTTCACAGTCTTCATCCTAACCATTGAAACCAATAGATAAGAGGATAGTTGCATCTACTTCCGATGGTCGTGCTTTTTGGGTACCTAAAGGTACTCATTCTATAGAGATGAAACTTCCAATTGAGAAAACTATGTTATGGCAGCAAAGACTTGGTCACATTGGTGAGAAGGGTCTTAGAGCCCTAAAAAATAAAAAACCTTGTTGAGGGGATGAATGATTGTAATCTTGAGTTCAATTCTTGTGAACATTGCATATATGGAAAGAAAAACCATGTTTAAATTTATTCTAGTTCTCACAAATCTTCTGGGGTGTTGGACTTGATACATTCTGATGTTTTTGGTCATGTGAATGTTCCTTCGATTTTAAATTTTTTCTACTTTGTATCTTTAATTGATGATAATAGTAAAAAAACACGAGTTTATTTCTTTAGAAGAAAATCTGAATTTTTTAGTTGATTCAAAGAATTTAAGGCTCTTATTGAGAATCAGATGGATAAAAGATGACTGACAATGGAGATGAGTTTTTTTCAGTAGATTTTGACAAGTTCTGTAAAGAACATGGGATTTAGAGGCACAAGACAATTATGTATACCCTTTAGTAGAATGGAGTTGCAGAGATGATGAACAAGACATTAGTGGAGAGGGCTAGAAATATGCTTAGTGGAGCTAGCCTTGAAAGAAAAGATTGGGCTGAAGTTGATGCTATCACTTGCAACCTAGTTAACAGGTCTCCTACATCTACGCTTGTTGATAAGATGCCAATGGAGGTGTGGTCAGGAAAAAATCCCTCATTGAGACATCTTCAAGTATTTGGTTGTGAGGCATATGCACATGTGCCTAGGGAGAAGAGGTCTAAGTTGGAGAACAAGGTGGTTAAATGTAGCTTTATCGGTTATGGAATCAGTGTAAAAGGGTACAAGCTTTGGGATATGTGGCCAAAAGGGGTCTATATAGTAGAAGTGTGATCTTTGGAAACTCAATCCTTCTTCCATTTTTCTACAACTAGAGAAAGAAGAAGACAAAGAGGATGTGGTTCAGCTTCCTTCAACCTCTGAGAAAGTTGAACTGAAAACACCTGTTGGACCTGTTGATGATCAGAGCTCTAGCGGCTCTAAAAGTTCAAAAGAAGAAGTAGAACCTCAACCTCAACTATTGAGGAGGTCCACACGCATAAGGTGGCAACCTGACAGGTTTGGTTATTCATTACATGATTCTAGTTGCATTGTTTCTTTGATTACTAATGCTGATGAGCCTATAACTATGAAAGAGGCTATGGGTATGAAAGATGCAGATTCCTAGAAGGAGGCTATGGAGGAAGAAATGGTTGCATTGAAGAAAAATAATACTTGGGATCAAGTACCAAGTTTCCTAATGGATGGAAACCCATTGGATGCAAATAGGTGTTCAAAAACAAATTTGGTTCAGATGGCACTGTTGAGAAGTATAAGGCAAGGTTGTTCATGAAGGTGTATTCCCAGGCTAAGGGAATAGATTATGGTGAGATTTTATCTCCCATTGCAAATCTAACATCTATCAGATTCTTGTTATCACTTGCTACTGCATACGATTTAGAAGTTGAACAGATGGATGTGAAGATAGCTTTCCTTCATGGTGACTTGGAGGAGGAGATTTATGTCACAACCTGAGCACTACATTCAAAGAGGTAAAGAAAGTTGAAAAAGTCTTTGTATGGTTTGAAATAGTCTCCTAGGATATGATGTCAAAATTTTGATGCCTATGTGTTGAGTTTAGGATTTTTAAGATCAAAATTGGATCATTGTGTTTTAAAAGATGGATAATGATCACATTCTCATTATTGCATTGTATGTTGATGATATGTTGTTCTTTGGGAATGGTAAAAGTTTGATTTTTGATTTGAAATCTTAGTTGTCAACATAGTTTGAGATGAAATATTTAGGGGCAGCTAGGTACATCTTGGGGATGAAAATCATAAGAGATAGGACAAACATAAAACTTTGGGTGAACCAGAGTAAGTATGTGAATACTATGTTGGAGATATTCAACATGGCATATTGTAGACCATTGTGTATTCCTATTATGTGGGGGACAAATTTATCTATTGAGGATTGTCCAAAGTCTCATACTAGGATGGAGGACATGACTAGAGTTCCTTATGCTAGTGTTGTTAGAAGCTTTATGTATGCTGTGGTTTGTACAAGACCAAACATTGCCCAAGTAGTGAGAGTCCTTAGTCAGTCTATGGCTAATCCTAGATGGATACATTGGGATGCAATGAGGAGAGTGTTCAGATACTTGCAAGGTACTTTTGAGTATTCCCTATGTTATCATGGTTAGCCTACATAACCTCGACATTTATTTTATATTCGTGGATATGTGGATTTTGATTGGGCAGGTGATATTTATAGTAGGAGATCAACCAATAGTTATGTTTTTACTATGTTCGGTGGTGCTATTAATTGGATGAGTAAGTGACAAGCTTTTGTCTCTTTGTCCACTACAAAAGAAAAGTACACGGAAGTAGCTCATGCTTGTAAGGAAGCCATTTTTATTAAGAGATTATGTTCTAATGTTGGACTCGATGCAGGGATGATCACTATTTGTTGTGATAGTCAGAGTGCTATTTGTTTGGAAAGGAACTTAACCTTCCATGCTAGAATGAAGCATATTGATGTTTAGTTCCATTTTGTACATGACATGGTGGAAGATGGTAAGGTGAAACTTGATAAATTTGATACTTTGAAAAATGTTGTAGATTTACTGACAAAGACTATGAGCATGAAGAAGTCTAGATGGTGTTTAGAGTCCATGGGCCTCTCGACCACTAGCAAAATTGATTTCCTATTCAAATTGGTTCTAACAAGGTGTTCAACAAGTGGGAGAATGTTGGGAATTAAGGTGTCTCAACCTTGTTATTTCCTAGGATTATATTTATTTATTGTATATTTATTTTATGACTATGATTGTATTTTTTTGCTCATCATATTTTGTCATCTAGTGTGACATGGCATGGTGAGTTGTCATCATACTGGCAGGTGACAAGGATGCATTTATTCCTACATTGGAATGTAGGCATCCCACTTTGTGGTAGAGATTATTTTCCATGTGTTGGTATCTTGAAATATTTGTAAGTCATTATTGTATGATAGATTCCTATGACAGGTTATGATGCATAAGAACTAGATTTTATGGCAAGTTAGACAAGTGTTACAAAGCATCTTGCGTGGGGAATGTGAGCACCCAAGTTGGGTTATGACAAGTTGTAAGAGAATAAACTATTATTAGTTAGTTATGATAAATTTGATTACAACTATAAGTGTTGTCATATATGATAGATTTTATGACATTTGTAAGATGTGTAAGAGCATCTATCATATCTATTTTAGGTAAGTTTGGAGGGTTGTAAGAGGTGAAAGAAAATGTTGTACAAGTGTCAATTGCATGCAAATATGTGTTGGAATATGTGCCATGTGGATTGGGATGCCCACCTATTGTATCTTCCACTAGAAGCTTCCTTCATGCTTGTTATTCTCTATAAATAAGGTACTTATTGGAGTAGTTTGTATGATTCATTTGTAGGTACTATTATGCTACCAGAATTGCTCCAGAAGTTGTGTGTTGGTGAACTCCTATAGGGTCTATGCAGGATCATGGGGGTCCAAAAAATGGTGATGTGATGACCAAAATTTTGCCCTTGTGGTTGACGACTTTTGTTTATCCGAATTTGATGAAATGAAAAGGGTTTATTGAAAAAGATGTCAGCTTTCCACCAATATAAGATATGCCTTATTTTGAATTTAATAGATAATTATTATTCATTTTCTACAAACATTATGGCTAAAGTCCTGATTGATAGGCTGATTGAAAAACTTCTATAATTTTCAAACTATTTCACATTTTTGGAATCTAAAAGATGTGTCACATTCTATGCTTTGCATACTATAGGATTAAAAAAAATTGAATTTCATAAATTTTTGACCAAGTTAGGGTGGTTAGACAAATATGTTTTAATAATTTTGAAATGTTCTAATAAAAAAATATAACTAATTATTTACTTGCAAAAAACTTACAAAAAAAAATGTGGCACATCTGGGCACGTGTCCTCTACTTATATTGAAAGTTTCAAAAAAAAATTTTAATTTTTTTCTTGTATTTAGGTTGGTCAGACATACACCTGCTTTTTATCTTTTTTGTGAAAATTTAGTACTATTGCATTGAAATTTCAATTTTTTGAAAAATAGATTTACTTTTTTCCAAAAAAGGACTAGTAGCCTAGAAACTACATTCAATTTGCTATAAATTCTGTTCTTACATATTTTTCAAATTATGTTAATACCCTATTCAAATTTTTATGTCAAGTTGCATAACTCTATTTTTCTGAATTTTCATTACCACTTAGGGGCCTAGTTTGGACCCCCATGATCCTACACTGACCCTATAAGAGCTTGGATTTAGAAGTGTATTGTAACCTACAATGTTTATAGATTATTACATTGGGTTGTGCTTTGGAGTGTGGGGATTTTCTCCCAAAACAGTTTTCCCCATGTATATCTTGTTGCAAGTATGTGTAGTTGGTGTTGTCATTGTTGTCAACAAGATTGTGTTGTCATTGGTGTCAATAGTGTCAATTATGTGAATAAGAAATGGTGCAAGAGTATGAGTAGTTAGTGTTGAATGGATGTTGTCTCTAATGTTGAGGTTATTGTAATGGTATGAACTATTTGGATGAGTTGCTTTGCTGAAGGTGATTTGGTTACTTTGAAGAGGTGCTAAAGATGTTAAGAATATGTTTCTGTTGGTTGGTTTCCAAGTGCTTTTGAGACAATTCGATTAATAAAGGAAATAATGTGTTGAAGTGGCATTTTGGTTTACAGAGTAGTGTTTTGATTTTTCTCTACATTTCCTCTATGTTGAAGATTTGTCTTTGTAGTTTGGATATGTTGATCAAAGATGTTAAGAGATGTTATATTCCAAATTTGGTGTTCTAGTTCATTGTTTGGAGGAAGTTGTGTTCACTAGTATGAAGACCACATTTCTGAGTGTTGTAGAGGTGTCTGGGGGAAATGTCTTTGCTCTGCATTTCTCTGCAAAGAGGTTTGAGGTCTTGTGGTTCTGGAATTGTGCTTATAAGGTTTATATCCTTCTTTTGTTGAAGTTGTTCATGGTTTGGTGCTCTGGAAGTCAATTTATAGAGATATAGTGTATGACACTGATAGTTAAGCATGATGGATAAATACAATAAGGTTGTACGGAAGGTGAAAGTTGTTGCGGAGGAAATTGTTGGATTTCAGGATGTTCGTGGAATACTTTATATTGTTTTGAAGCCTTGCATGTGCTTCGCAAGTCATCTTTGGGTTTGAGGAAGTGTGTACTTAAAAGTTTACTGTGTTAACATAGGTTTGGCCGATCTTGGTGTTTACACCATTTGCAGAGGTGCTTTGGTGCTTGTGAAAGTGTGAAGTGGCATGCTTGGATGAATTTAGGTTCGAGCTAAGATGTGTTGTGGTCTTCCTTATTCCTTTCCACCATGGGAATGTTTAGGTCCAGACCTAATTTGAATGCTATGTGTTAAGATGTGATGCTGACCTTAGAGAATGTTCTCAAGGTTGAAGACAATATAAATAAGTGTCAAGGGATCATGATTGTGTATGTGCATGATGGATGTGATGGGAATAACAATGTGGTTGAATGTGTAGTGCAATCTAATCTTTCATGTGTTAGACTATTGGATGCAGTGAGTAGAGGGTGTCTACAATTCTTCAGTAATGCTACAGAGATGATGTTGGTGTTGTGGCGGTTATTGGTTCAGTACTTTGAGCTTCATTGGAACTATACTCCTTGCATATGTTAGATGCAATTATAACAATTCAACTTTGGCAGTGAGCCACCTCTTCTATCTCTTTCTTTCAGGATAGTAAGTCCTTGGGCAGTGAGCCCTTTGATAGTGAGCCTTTCTTCTAGGTAGTGAGCCCTTGGGCAGTGAGCCTTTTGTAATTTGGTGTTGATACTACTTTATATTGTGAGCTAATCTTCACTGTGGTTTTTCCCTTCTTGGGTTTTCCACATAAATTTGGTGTTGATGTGATATGAGTTGTGGCTGTTTGCTTTATGCTTAATTTCCTTTACTGCAATTAAATATGTTAAATAGATTAAATGTTTGATGTGTAATTGGTTTAAGAGAATACTAATTCACCCCCCTCTTAGTATTCTAGGTGTTCAACAATTTGTATCAGAGCCAAGTCCTTTGGAAGAAGCTTAACGACTCAAGGAAGATCTTGGAGATTGAACACATGGGTGCTAGAAGATTACCTATTCCTTCGGAAGAGATTCATGTTGCTAAACACATTGGAGAAGACTACGTACTTGACAAAGCTGGAGAACATAATGCTACTCTTGAAGATCTTGAAAGGACTGAAGGTCAAATCAAAGATCTAAAGGAAAATGTGAGAGAAGAAGATGAATACATTAGAAAATTGAGAGAGCAAGTTAAAAGGTTTAGAGAAAGGCATAAGGAAGTCGGTGAACAATTGAAGCAAGCAAATGAATCTATAAATGGTTTGAAAGTGCAAGATGAGGAGAAGACAAGAATTGAGGAATGTCTTAATGCAGTAGTGGAAAGAAAATTAGAAGAATGTGCAAGGCTTGAACAAGAAGTTGTAAATCTGAGATTTGATTTGGAGAAGGCAAGGATGCTTGAAGAGAAGTTTAAGATGAGTTTTGCAAAGCTAGATGAAATGATTGCAAGTTAGAAAGGTCCAAATGATAAAGATGGTTTAGGATTTGTAAAAGGTGAAAGTTCAAAATTAGATCAAACTTCAAATCAAAGGAACAATGGCAAGCAGATCCATAATCAAAATAATAGAGCTAGAAGACCTCCAGTCTGACAACCAAATGCTCAGAGGTACCCATCTTTCAATGGTTTTGTCATTTTTGCAATAAGTATGGAAACAAAGAAATAGAATGTAGAATAGGGATTTTTTTAGTGGCTAATCTTCACCAGTTGGCGAATAGTTCAAATCTGGGAATTCAAAATTGGCGAATATATTACAACCAGCGAGGGGCTAAATCACCCAATTTTTACAAAAAAATATTTTTTATGGGTTAAATTGTGAGAGAATTATTTTTTAAACCAATAAATTAAATTGTTTCGCCAAGTAAATTATGCATCATTAGAGATAATTCGCCAATAGTTTTTAATATAATTATAAATCTTAATTGGATTCGCCATTAATATTATATTCTTGTCATTACTTTAGGTGTAATATCTCCATTATTAAAGTGGTTTTTCATATACTTTAGGGCTTATTTAACTTTGAATATGCCTTTGACTCATTACCGTTGATTATCATTTTAATCAAACGGTTGTAGTTGAATTCCATGACCCTTTTGGCATGTGCCTTTTAAATGGATTACTGGGGCCCAAAATTTGTTTTAGGCCACATGACTAGATTATGATCGTGTGGCCCAAAACAAATTTTGGGTCCCAGCAAGCCTTTTAAAAGGCACATGCCAAAAGGGCCACGGAATTCAACTATAACCGTTTGATCAAAATGATAATCAATGGCAATAATTTAGTTTCATTTTAGTCTTTTTTCAAGTGAAATATTTAAAAAATAATTAATCCAATGCATTTTGGATACTAATTTTGTGCTTGGTATCCCTGGACCCCGCGAGGGGGTGTTGCCCCCTTAACCCCCACAAGGGCCACTGCCCCTTGACCCCACCGGTGGCTGCCGCACCTGGGCCCCTGCTTTAAAATTAAAAAAAAAGTATATGGGGGTTGCATCAACCAAATATACAATTTTTTAAAGGAAGGATTCACCATTGGTTTTATTTTTTCTAGTGAATTTTCACTAGGATTCGCCACAATTTTACAATTTTTTTAATAATGTGTATCGATTCACTAGAAAAATTAATAGTTTTTTCAAAAAAAAGGAAAGATTTGCTAGGAAAATTATAGCACTTAGCTAGGATTCGCTAGGATTTCATAGGTGTTTTTAGGGGCGTGTTACTTATAGTTATCCCTGATGTAGAAGTAGAAGGAATCAAAATGTTCAATCTTTCTCTAGTCAATGCTTTGCATGCAATAAAATTGGTCATAGAGCTGCTGAATGCAGAAGTAAAGTGATTCAAAACTCTATTAGGTGTTATGCATGCAATAAGATGGGACATAGAGCTAGTGAGTGTAGAAGTCAAATGAGGAATATCTATAATAATAATAGAATGGTTCAATCTTTCAATGGCTACTATTATACATGCAATAGATTTGGGTATAAAGCTATTCAATGTAGATCCAGAATGAATGGAAGAAATACTAGATAGAGGAATGTTGTGTGCTACAATTGCAATAGACTTGGACACATTTCTAAGTTCTACATAAGCAAAAACATGAAGAAGGATAATCCAGTAGAAGAGAATTAACCTATACTAAAGGTTGATCAAACAGAAACCAAAAAGGAAATGAATAAGATTTTGATAAAGAAGGAAGTAATAGAGGTTAATGGTAAGCCTGTACCGGCATCCGGTGTTGATGTTTCCTCTGGAAATTAAGATGAGAGATTTGGCTCAGGGGGAGCTTTAATGGAAATCATTTCTCCCCTACCAAAGGAATGTTGTTGATGCCTCAACATGAAGATATGAGATGAATATTGACATGCTTAATCATTGGGTGAAGACTATGGTAGAAAATCTTCTAATGAGGAAGTTTGTGGAGAATTTGAAGATGATTGTGTATGCAAAGAAAGGTCTGACAACCTTATTAGACAAGGCATTTATGGAAAAATTAGGTTAAGGAAAAGGGACTTATAATAGAGAAAACCTTTTATACAAAATGAAAAATATTTAGCATATGGACTAGTGCTGGCATGAGAATCATAGGATCAAAGAATTAAAGAAGTCTAATGGATCTTCTGGAAGAAAATATCCAAATGTGCTAGATTGTGGAGGACATTAGGGTTCACAGTAACAAGAGAAGTTTCATGGGCTTAGGGGGAGCCATTTCTAAAAATTCATTATCAATTCTTTATTGTTATTAAAGTACACAACATATATATGATCTTAACAAAAGTCTGAAGCAATTGAAGGATCTGAGAAATCCAGGTTTCTCAAGGAGCTAGGTGATAGACATAAGCACAAAATGAGTGAAAAAGGGGTTTATGGAAACAAGAGGGACTGAGAAGTAGTGGAAGTGAATATCTTTGGTCCATCATAGATTAGGAATGATGAAGGTGTTGTAAGAGGGATTGAGAAGGGTGTTGGAAGAAGTGAGGGTATCTAATGTACAAGACAAGAGCAGTGTCAAATCTTAGTGCATAACTTGGAATGCCCTTCGAAAAGAGTATCAATGGATTAGTGAACAAGGTCTTGTATGAAATCCCAAATGGCATCTCCTAGATTTATAGATGTTTTTTCTTCTTTGGTTACTATGGTAAATAAAAAGTTTCCCAAAGTTGGCAATCTACTTTTGCAAAGAATTATTTTGTAGCTGAAGAGGGCATACAAATGCAATGATAGGCACATGTTGATAGCAGTAGCAAAATTTACAGCTCATTTAGTGAATCAACAAGTTACACATGATATCATTACCTTGGAACTTCTCACCCTTTTACTTGAGAATCATACAAATGACAATGTAGAAGCTACTGTTGGGTTTGTGAAAGAATGTGGGTCTTTGTTGCAATATCTTTCACCAAAAGGTCTTCAGGGGATCTTTGAACGATTTAGAGGTATTCTCCATGAGGGGAAAATTGAAAAACGAGTACAATTTTTGACTGAAGGTCTTTTTGCAATTCGTATAGCTATGTTTGATGGTCATTTGACTATGCATGCCGAATTATACCTTGTAGAGAAAGAAGATCAGTTGACACATGAAGTTTTCTAGAAGATGAACTTGATCAAGAAGCTAGTTTGGATGTTTTTAAGCCAGATCTTGAGTTCTTAGAGTATGAGACAACATATGAAAAAGTAAAGAAAGATATCCTTGGAGGGGCTTCTTCAGATGAAGCATAAGTGGTGAATGATTCTGATGATGATGATGATGATGATGATGATGAAGAGGAATTTGAGGAGGCACTGAGAATATAGGATAAGATTGAGATGAACTTGGTTGATTTAAGGCGCACAATTTACTTGACAATTATGTCAAGTGTTGATTTTTGAAGAAGCTGGTCGTAAGCTACTAAAGATCAAGCTTGAACTTGGTCAAAAGATGGAGTTATGCATCATTCTATTAGAGTGCTACAGTCAAGAGAGAACATACCTTTGTTATTATGGTCTTCATGGGAAAAGATTCAGTTGGAAACAAATAAACTATGTGTTAGCAGAGCAGCTTGGTATATTGTTGGTTAATGAGAGGTTGAATGACCCAACAATACAAGAGTCCTTTGATTCAATTTTACCAAATGAAAATCCAAAGTGCAAGTAAAGAGTAGCAAGAAGCAAGTTTTAGTGTCCTTATCAACTGCAGAGGTAGAATATATTGCAACAGCCTTCTACTGCACACAATTTGGTGCAGGAGCACCCCTACAAGACAGGATATTGTCCGCATGACAGGACATTAGTCTATTTTTAGCATGTTTGACTTCATAATGTAATAAGGTCCATTGGACCAATGCATATGTATTAGATCAATGTAGGAGAGTGTGCAGGTAGTTAAAGTTCGTTATCAGGTAGTATGAGTTGTCCTCTCCCAGCCGCTTGGAAGCTCCCAGCCGCTGGGAATCGAGTTGGTAGTACTCGTAGGATATTGCTATAAATAACTCAGATCAGTTAGGGTTTGAGGTAAGGATTCAGGAGAGTAGTAGTTGTGTTATGTTGTACTGGTGATTGAGTGAGGTCTAGAGATCAGTCCAGACATTGTGAAACATTGTTCAGGACATTTGTGTTTCATCTAAATAAGATCTCATCAATTGCATTATCTGGTTTATTAGCTGTTTATGTTTTGATTTCTGTTCTGATTACAAGTTGATGGATTCTTTCAACCCTTCCACCGGTTGATTCTGTGAATCGGTGGAATGGTCATGCATGTTAGTTTAGGTTGTATTTTAGTTTTCTGTTTATGCATTTCATTGTTTGAGAGATCAGTTGGTAGCATGCTATGAATCAACCTAGCATCCTCATGTGCTAGGGTTAGGAAGATAAACTGTTAAGTTTTGATCTGAAGGTGATCCGACCCGATCATCATATTTTCTTTGTGAAATTGTGCGGTTCTGTGAGTTTGCATGCAGCTGACGGATATACAGGGATCTGCATGTGCTTTTCCAGTCGGAGTGAATCGTATCGTCATCTGTGAGTATATCGCTATCCGGATCGGGTTATGAAGCTGACGAAGATTGTATGTTTCAAGTGCATCAGGATGATATAGGTTGGATATATACTTAGTGTGTATATCGTCGTCAGGATCATCTTTCGTGTGTATCCATCGTCCGCATGTCGCTATCGTATGCGGGAGGAAAAATCATTTTTTTTGGCTAAGGACCGGAAAGGTCATCATCAGGATATTGAAAAGATCACCCGATATTTCATTATCATGCTGCGAAGGATATAAGGATCTTATATCCGGATGACATCATCATTAGGTGCATTGACATCATCATCAGGTGCATGTGACGTCATCGTCATTAGGATATTGCGAATATCACCCTATGCAAGTTTATCCTGCTGTCGCTAAGTGTTTTGGCATCGGCGTAAGTCATCGGCATAAAGTTTGGTTAACATCATCAGGATGTTTCAATATGACCGAATAAGTCATATCATGATGCTGTTGGTTGAGTAGTCGGATATCGGGGTGACGTAAGCATTGAAGGAGAGGTGCTTGAAGTTGTCATCATCAGGATATATCGGAGGAACCGGATATTTTATATCCTGCTGATGAAGGTGATGCTGAACATCATGATGATGAAGGTAGAGTTTGGTGGTAAGATGAATAGTGAACATCAGGAGGATGTTTGCGCTTGCCGAATATGATGATGCTGCTGACAGGTGAAAGGTGAAAGGCGATAAGGAAGTGAACAGTAGTCAGCAGGAGGATATTTCATGCCTCTTCGAAATATGATGATGCTGTCTGAGTTAGCAAGAAATATGATGATGATGATAAGCCGATAGGATTTTAACATGCTGGTTGTGTTAATGACTCCTCCTTCCCATTTGTAAGCTCCCGTTGCGTTTACCTCTGCATCATAGTGGTATCAGAGCAAAGGAAGGATCTTCTGGAAAAGATAAGGGTATAGCAGGATGTCGGATGAAGAAGGAACATCTGAGGTGCCGGCAAGGATGACCAACGTTGAGTTGGCAGTTCTGGTGAAGAAATAGATTGCAGAGAGCAGGGCCGTGAAGGCTCAGAATCAGGAATTGAAGGATGAGTTAGTGAAGTTGAGGAGCAGAGTAGGTTCTGGTAGAGAAGAAGATAGGGAAGAAGAAGAGATCCCTAGTTGGAGCGAGGAGGTTGTTCCTGCAGACCAGAGACCACTGTTGAACGCCCTCAAGGCCATGGAGAGGAGAACCATGGATGTGAAACTGGATTTGCTAGTGTTTACAGGAAAGATGGAACCTGATTCAGTGATGGAGTGGATAGACTCCTTGAACAATTTCTTTGAAACAGAGGAGATACCAGAACAACAGAGGGTGAAGATAGCCCAGTCAAAAATGAATGAAGCTGCCTTGACATGGTGGAATTTCGTCCAAGATGATAGAGTACAGGAAGGAAAGCGTAGAGTCGCTACATGGAAGAAGATGATGGCATTAGTAAAGGAAGCTTATGTCCCATTGGATTACAGTATCCAATTACACAAGAGGAAGCAAAACCTGAAGCAGAAGGAGCTAGATGTCAGCTCATATACAGAAGAATTCATGAAACTTTGTATGAAAACAAAGGTAAAGGAAAGTGAAGAAGAGAAGGTAGCCAGATACCTTAATGGATTGAGGTTCAACATTCAGGAAGATTTAAGTCTGCATAACCCAGATACAGTTCAGAAATGCTTTCAGTTGGCATTGAAAGTGGAAGAAAAGTTAAAGAGAAAATAAGAACAAAACAATAGAGGAAGAGGAAGACAACAAAGGGGTGGAAGAGGTCCTTTTAGAGGTAGAGGACATGGACATGGATATCAAGGAGAATCCAGTCATGACAATAGTAAGGGAAACAATAGTCAGAACCAGGGGGAAAATTATAGTCAGCAAGGAAACTTCAGAGGTAGAAGACCTTTCAGAGGAAGATCCTAGGGCAGAGGATCCATCAGATGTTATAACTGTAACAAAGAAGGCCATATAGCCAGCAGATGTCCAGAAAAGGCCACAAGCTCAATAGGAGAAAGGAGAACAAATCTGATCCAAGAACCTGATAATCGAAGTATGACAGGCTCTACTTCTTTTCAGAGTGTGAATGCTCCTGATAATTATGGATACCCAGAAAGTGGAGAGTCCCTAATGATGAGAAGAACAGTGACTACCATGAAGGTACCTGACAAAGAATCCCCTCAAAGAAAGTCTCTTTTCAGGACTATTTGCAAAGCAGGAGGTAAGGCATGTAAAGTTTTGATTGATTCTAGTTCTACTGAAAATTTTGTGTCTGAAGAAATGGTGACAAAACTTAAGCTTAGGAGATTGCCTCACCCATCCCCATATAAAGTCTCATGGCTTACCCAAGGTCAGCAGACAACTGTAGAAGAGCAGGCTTGGGTAGAATTTCAGATTGGAGCATATAAGGATAAGTTGTTGTTTGATATTATCGAGATGGATGCTTGCAATCTTTTATTTGGTAGACCATGGCAGTATGATTTGAAGGCACAACATGATGGTATTAGAAATACCTATAAAATCACTAAAGATGGTAAGGTTATAACGTTACTACCATTGACAGAGAAGGAGGAGAAATCTAAAGGAAAAGAGGTGAAGGTAATGCTGATGGAAGGTAAACAGTTCATGCAAGAAGTAGCAGCAGAAGGTGCAGTTGCATATGCCTTAATTCCATGTATGAGGGTGAATAAAGAACAGCAGCAAGAAGTCAAGGAAGAGAAAAAGCAAAGGTTCATAGACCCAGCTATCCAAGAGCTATTGAATAAGTACAAAGGTATCATCTCAGAGGGAATGCCAAGATCCCTACCACTTGTCAGAGATATTAGTCACTGCATAGACTTAATTCCAGGGTCAACACTTCCAAACAAAGCAGCCTATAAACTAACTCCAGAACAGAATGCAGAAGTAGCCAGACAAATTGAAGAATTATTGGATTCAGGTCTGATTGGGAAAAGTTTAAGTCCATGTGCAGTACTAGCTGTACTAGCACCAAAGAAGGAAGGTACTTGGAGGCTTTGCACAGATTCCAGAGCTATTAACAAGATCACAATCAGGTATAGGTTTCCAATCCCTAGGATAGAGGATTTACTTGACTGTTTGGGAGGTGCTAAGTATTTTACAAAAATAGATTTGAAGAGTGGATATCATCAGATCAGGATTAGACCAGGAGATGAATGGAAAATAGCATTCAAAACTAATGAAGGGTTATATGAGTGGAAGGTTATGCCTTTTGGTTTATCTAATGCACCTAGTACTTTTATGAGGTTGATGAATGAGGTTTTGAAAGAGTTCATTGGTAAGTTTGTCATAGTATATCTAGATGACATTCTGATTTTCAGCAACACAAAAGAAGAACATCTGAGACACATAGATTTGGTTCTTAAGAGGTTACATGAAGAGCAGCTGATGATAAATTTAGACAAGTGTTTGTTCATGCAAGAGGAGATCACATATTTGGGTTTTGTCATTTCACAAGGGAAGTTACAAATGGATAAGGAGAAGGTAAGTGCCATATTGTCTTGGCCAACCCCAAAGACTATGAATGATGTCAGAAGTTTCCATGGGTTAGCAACCTTCTACAGGAAGTTTATAAGAGGGTTTAGTCATATTTGTGCACCCATGCTTGATACCATCAAAGGAGGACAGAAGTGCAGATTTGTTTGGACTCAAAGAGCAGATGATTCTTTTGAAACATTGAAGAAGAAGGTGGCACAGCAGCCAGTCCTTGCACTTCCAGACTTTAACAAAATCTTTCAGGTGGAATGTGATGCCAGTCACATGGCCATTGGAGTAGTACTTAGCCAAGAAGGTAGACCTATTGCATTTTTCAGTGAGAAGCTCAATGATGCTAAAAAGAGGTATTCCTCATATGATTTGGAAATGTATGCTTTAGTCCAGTCACTCAAGAAATGGAGGCATTACTTGATGCCAAAGGAATTCATAGTATTCACAGATAACCAGGCTCTGAGTTTCATAAACAGCCAGGAAAAGCTAAACCACAGACACATGAAATGGGTAGAAACCTTACAAGCTTTTACTTTTACATTGAAGCATAAGAAAGGAGTCAAGAATAAAGTTGCAGATGCTTTGAGCAGGAGAGTTCTAACAGTCAACCAGATTCAGTTAGAAAGTGTTGGCATTGATTCACTAAAGACCATGTATGAGACTGATGAAGATTTTGGAGAGATATATCATGTATGTACTTCTTTTGGAGAGAAATATCATGCTGAATTCTCTAAATTTTTGATTCAGGATGGATTGTTGTTCAAAGGTGGATAGTTATGTATTCCAAGGTGTTCTATGAGGTTAAACATCATTAAGGAGAAACATTGTGGAGCTATGGCAGGTCATTTTGGTCTAGATAAGACTCTTGATCTGGTCTGAAGACATTACTTTTGGCCTAAGTTACAATCAGATGTCAGAAAGTTTGTAGAGACATGTGTGATATGTCAGAAAGCTAAAGGCAGGTCGACTAATGCAGGTTTATATCAGCCCTTACCCATTCCTTCCAGACCATGGGAAAGCATAAGTATGGATTTTGTCTTGGGTTTACCAAGGACAAGGAAAGGGTTTGACAGTGTTTTTGTTGTAGTGGATAGATTCAGCAAAATGGCACATTTCTTGCCATGCAAAACCACTGCTGATGCTTCATACATTGCAGATTTATTTTTCAGGGAGATTGTCAGAATCCATGGATTGCCATTGAGCATAGTGTCAGATAGGGATGTGAAGTTTATTGGTCACTTCTAGAGAACTCTTTGGAGGAAACTTGGAACAAATTTGTCTTTTTCCTCTACATATCATCCTCAAACGGATGGACAGACTGAAGTAGTGAACCATTCCTTAGGAAACTTGCTTAGATGTTTGACAAAACAACATGGAGAAAAGTGGGATAATATTCTATCTCAAGCTGAATTTTCATATAATGATACTATCAATAAGAGCACAGTGAAATCACCTTTTCAGATAGTTTATGGTATGCATCCAAGAGGAATTTTGGAATTGAGAGATCTACCTACAGTAGACCCTGTTAGTGCAGAAGGAGAAGCTTTTGCAGAAGCCATCAAAGAGGTTCATGATCAAGTCAAGACCCAACTGCAACAAACCACCTTGAAGTATAAGGAATATGCTGATAAAAAGAAGAAGGATGTACAATTTGATGTTGGAGATTTGGTATGGGTTCATTTGAAGAAGGACAGACTTCCTAAGGGAAAATATACTAAACTCATGCAGAGAAAAGTTAGACCATGTCAGATCTTGCACAAGCATGGACAGAATGCTTATGAGATACAACTCCCATCTGATCTTGGTTTGTCCCCTATATTCAATGTATGTGATTTAACTCCATACAAGTCTAATCCAGATGTAGATCAGGAACTCCTACAGGATATAGTCCATGATAACATTCCCAAGCATGATCCTCCACAGTTGCAGAAGGTTTTGGACACCCGAGTGGTCAAACAGACCCGGAACAAACAGTACTTGGAGTATCTAGTCTCTTGGAAGGGAAAACCTAATTCTGAAGCAGTCTGGATGACTAAAGAGCAGATCCAGAAACATGGTGCAGATCTTCATACTCTCATCTCAAGTGGACTTGAGATTTCTTCTTCTGGGGAGTATGGTGCAGGAGCACCCCTACAAGACAGGATATTGTCCGCATGACAGGACATTAGTCTATTTTTAGCATGTTTGACTTCATAATGTAATAAGGTCCATTGGACCAATGCATATGTATTAGATCAGCGTAGGAGAGTGTGCAGGCAGTTAGAGTTCGTTATCAGGTAGTATGAGCTGTCCTCTCCCAGCCGCTTGGAAGCTCCCAGCCGCTGGGAATCGAGTTGGTAGTACTCGTAGGATATTGCTATAAATAACTCAGACCAGTTAGGGTTTGAGGTAAGGATTCAGGAGAGTAGTAGTTGTGTTATGTTGTACTGGTGATTGAGTGAGGTCCAGAGATCAGTCCAGACATTGTGAAACATTGTTCAGGACATTTGTGTTTCATCTAAATAAGATCTCATCAATTGCATTATCTGGTTTATCAGCTGTTTATGTTTTGATTTCTGTTCTGATTACAAGTTGATGGATTCTTTCAACCCTTCCATCGGTTGATTCTGTGAATCGGTGGAATGGTCATGCATGTTAGTTTAGGTTGTATTTTAGTTTTCTGTTTATGCATTTCATTGTTTGAGAGATCAGTTGGTAGCATGCTATGAATCAACCTAGCATCCTCATGTGCTAGGGTTAGGAAGATAAACTGTTAAGTTTTGATCTGAAGGTGATCCGGCCCGATCATCATATTTTCTTTGTGAAATTGTGCGGTTCTGTGAGTTTGCATGCAGCTGACGGATATACAGGGATCTGCATGTGCTCTTCCAGTCAGAGTGAATCGCATCGTCATCTGTGAGTATATCACTATCCGGATCGGGTTATGAAGCTGACGAAGATTGTATGTTTCAAGTGCATCAGGATGATATAGGTTGGATATATACTCAGTGTGTATATCGTCGTCAGGATCATCTTTCGTGTGTATCCATCGTCCGCATGTCGCTATCGTATGCGGGAGGAAAAATCATTTTTTTTGGCTAAGGACCGGAAAGGTCATCATCAGGATATTGAAAAGATCACCTAATATTTCATTATCATGCTGCGAAGGATATAAGGATCTTATATCCGGATGACATCATCATCAGGTGCATTGACATCATCATCAGGTGCATGTGACGTCATCGTCATTAGGATATTGCGAATATCACCCTATGCAAGTTTATCCTGCTGTCACTAAGTGTTTTGGCAAAGGTGTAAGTCATCGGCATAAAGTTTGGTTAACATCATCAGGATGTTTCAATATGACCGGATAAGTCATATCATGATGCTGTTGGTTGAGTAGTCGGATATCGGGGTGACGTAAGCATCGAAGGAGAGGTGCTTGAAGTTGTCATCATCAGGATATATCGGAGGAACCGGATATTTTATATCCTGCTGATGAAGGTGATGCTGAACATCATGATGATGAAGGTAGAGTTTGGCGGTAAGATGAACAGTGAACATCAGGAGGATGTTTGCGCTTGCTGAATATGATGATGCTGCTGACAGGCGAAAGGTGAAAGGCAATAAGGAAGTGAACAGTAGTCAGCAGGAGGATATTTCATGCCTCTTCGAAATATGATGATGCTGTCTGAGTTAGCAAGAAATATGATGATGATGATAAGCCGATAGGATTTTAACATGCTGGTTGTGTTAATGACTCCTCCTTCCCATTTGTAAGCTCCCGTTGCGTTTACCTCTGCATCACAATTGTTGTGGCTAAAGTAAATTCTAAAGGATATCAACGTTGTAAAGTTCGAATATGATCCAACCAAGGATCAGATTGCAGACGTTTTCACAAAATCTCTTAGACACATTTGAGGTTCTCCGGCATAGGTTAGGGGTAATTGCTAAAAGTGCATAGTGCCACATCTTTAACTTGGACTGATGTTGGGTATCTCTCAGAGGGAGTAGGTAGTGATGATTGATGATAGGGGGATTGCAAGAGAAAGGTCACAGACAGATGAGTATTAATCCAAGGGGTATATTATTGACCATATAAGTTGTCTTTGATGTCCACATAGTATGTATTGATGTCATACACTGTCACAAGGTGAGAAAGGTTGCTGAGGTTAGCCATGAAGGTTGTCAAGAGATAAGACGTTATGTTCCTAAAGATGAAAAGTTCATGGTTGGATGTCATGCCCTGATCAGCGTAGAGTTAGATTTGAATTCTTGAGAAGACAAGATATGTTACAATAAAGAAGATGCATGGGTTGATATAAAGAAGATTTGGCCTCTGGAAGTTGGTGTTTGTCTTTGTTTCATGATGACTACTCTTTTGAAGACTGTCTAGAAGATTGCTCCGCATTTCTATCATACTAATGTTTAGCTACTACAGTTTGGAACATAGCTTTATAAAGTGTCACTATATGTATGTTCCAAGTTTCATGAGGATCTAATCACCAGAAGGTTGTTTTTCTATTGATAAGCTTGTAGACAGTGTTGGTTTTGTAAAGGTATTCCCAATAGTGTGATGGAATGCTCTGCATTCCTCCGTAGTTGTATATTTGGCCATGTGGTTCTAATGGCAGCTTATCATATGAAGTAACTTGATATATATAAGGTTTCAGCCTCTCACTCACTCAGCATGAGAAGTTACAATGGTCGGTATATCGGTAATTACCCAGATAGAGTAGAATACTAAGATCTACTAAGATTGAAAGAAATGGTGTGTCGCCCTTTGCCATTGATGTCAAAGGGGGAGAGAAAGCAATGTGAAAAAGGAAAGAGTTAGTTGTCAAGGAGAGAGTAAGATGTGTAAAATAAAAGGGGAGAGTAAGAAAGAAAAAATGTTTGGTGTAGAGTTGTGTCTTGATGGTTTTTCACATTATGTGTTGTCATCAATGACAAATGGGGAGATTGTTGCAAGTATGTGTAGTCAGTTTTTTCATTGATGTCAACAAGCTTGTGTTGTCGTTGGTGTCAACTATTTCAATTGTGTGAGTAAGAAATGGTGCAAGAGTATGAGTAGTTAGTGTTGAATGGATACTATCTCTAATGTTGAGTTGTTGCAATGGTATGAACTATTTGGATGAGTTGCTTTGCTGAAGGTGATTTGGTTACTTTGAAGAGGTGCTAAAGATGTTAAGAATATGTTCCTGTTGGTTGCTTTCCATGTGCTTTTGAGAAAATTTGATTAATAAAGGAAACATTGTGTTGAAGTGGCATTTTGGTTTACATAGTAGTGTTCTAGTTTTGCTCTATATTTCCTCTATATTGAAGATCTATCTTTGCAGATTGGTTACATTGATCAGAGATGTTAAGAGATGCTATATTCTAAATTTGGTGTCCTAGTTCATTGTGTGGAGGAAGTTGTGTTCACTAGTATGAAGACTGCCTTTCTGAGTGATGCAGAGGAGTCTGGGAGAAATGTCTTTGCTCTGCATTTCTCTACAAAGAGGTTTTAGGTCTTGCAGTTCTGGAATTATGCTTATAAGGTTTATATCTTTCTTTTATTGAAGTTTTTTGTGGTTTGGTGCTCTAAAAGTTGATTTATAGAGATATAGTGTATGACACTGATAGTTAAGCATGCTAGATAAATAGGATAAGGTTGTGTGGCAAGTGAAAGTTGTTGCGGAGGAATTTGTTAGATTTCAAGATGTTTTAGGATGTTTGTGAAATACTCTATATTGTTTTGAAGCCTTGCATGTGCTCCACAAGTCGTCTTTGGGTTTGAGGAAGAATGTACTTAAAAGTTCATTGTGTTAACACAAGTTTGGCCAACTTTGGTGTTTACACCATTTGCAGAGGTGCTTTGGTTCTTGTGAAAGCATGAAGTGGCTTGCTTGGATGAATTTAGGTTCAAGCTAAGATGTGTTGTGGTTTTCCTTCATTCCTTTCCACCATGGGAATGTTTAGGTCTAGACCTAATTTGAATGTTATGTGTTAAGATGTGATTCCGACCTTGGAGAATGTTCCCAAGGTTGAAGATAGTATAAATAAGTGTCAAGGGATCTAGTGATTGTGTGTGTGCATGATGGATGTGATAGGAATAACAGTGTGGTTAAATGTGTAGTGCAGTCTAATCTTTCATGTGTTAGACTACTAGATGTAGTGAGCAGAAGGTGTCTACAATTCTTCAGTAATGCTACAGAGATGATGTTTGTGTTGTGGTGGATATTGGTTTAGTACTTTGAGCTTCATTGGAACTGTACTCCTTGCATATGTTAAATGCAATTATAACAATTCAACTTTGGCAGTGAGCCACCTCTTCTATCTCTTTCTTTTAGGATAGCGAGTCCTTGGATAGTGAGCCCTTTGGCAGTGAGCCTTTCTTCTAGGTAGTGATCCCTCTGGCAGTGAGCATTTTGTAATTCAGTGTTGATACTACTTTATATTGTGAGCTAATCCTCACTGTGGTTTTTCCCTTGGGTTTTCCACATAAACCTAGTGTTCATGTGTTATGAGTTGTGGCTGTTTGCTTTATGCTTAATTTCCTTTACTATAATTAAATATGTTAAATGGATTAAATGTTTGATGTGTAATTGGTTTAAGAGAGTACTAATTCACCCCCCCTCTCAGTATTATGGGTGTTCAACAATTTGTATCAGAGTCAAGTCCTTTGGAAGAAGCTTAACCTCTTAAGGAAGATCTTGGAGTTTGAACACATGGGTGCTAGAAGATTACCTATTCCTCTGGAAGAGATTTCTATTGCTAAACACGTTGGAGAAGACTACATACTTGACAAAGTTGGAGAAATTAATTCTTCTCTTGAAGATCTTGAAAGGATTGAAGGTGAAATAAAAGATCTGAAGAAAAATGTCAGAGAAGAAGATGAATGCATTAGAAAATTGAGTGAGCAAGTTAAAAGGTTTAGAGAAAGGCATAAGGAAGTCAATGAACAATTAAAGCAAGCAAACAAATCTATAAATGGTTTGAAAGTGAAAGCTGAGGAGAAGACATGAATTGAGGAATGTCTTAATGCAGTAGTGGAAAGAAAATCATAAGAATGTGCAAGGCTTGAACAAGAAGTTGTAAATCTGAGATCTGATCTAGAGAAGGCAAGGATGCTTGAGGATAAGTTTAAGATGAGTTCTGCAAAGCTAGATGAAATGATTGCAAGTCAAA